>CM037597.1:83862935-86288768 GCA_021018995.1 Chloranthus sessilifolius
TTCGGGTGGTCAAAATGTTTTCAAAGCCAATAGTATTCGTTCGAAACAGAATAGATTTCAAGATAAAAGCATGCAATCAAATCGTATATTTCTATTATCTTTCCTTTATAATTTCATTGAACTGTTACTTATATGATCTAAAATTTGTGTTTTATGGTTACTTCACTATTGAGGTTGAGATTGCATGCAATAGTGGGGGTGCAACATCAATGCCTAGAGGTCATTTCAATACTTTTCTTTCCTCCTTTGTATTATATTTTATAATATCATTATTTCATGTGGCCATGTGGATTAATAACTCTTTTAGTTTCTTCATCAAGGTTGATAGCTGCTAATAATTTTTCCTCTACTTAACACACACATGCACACACACATAGATCTATATATGTTATGTATATGAAAAAAGGGCATATTGGTTCAAATGCATGGATGAACCCATGCATGCAAACCCAAATCACATGCCATTTGGCACATGATCCCAAAACCACATTTTTGGATGATGCTTCATCTGGCATTTCATCTACAAGATTAGGAGCAGAGACTTTGAGAGATTCAACAAACATTAGTTACCCATAGTGCATTCATTGTCTATTGTAACTCATGAGATTACATTGTATCAACCTCAAACAAGTGATGAAAGTATTAGCTAATCTATAGCGTATTGTAGCACATTTGGAAAAAAATATTGAGGCACATATAGCTATCTATTTGATGCCAAGCCTCATAAATCTTTTCCCGAGTCATGGCCCAACAGCTATTGGACATACAGTGAGGGTGAATTATTGTGGCATTAAGAAATTGAAGGTGTGTGCATTCCCTTTAATTCAGAAAAATAAAAATACTTTTATTAGTTTAAAAAGACAGAGACTCATACGTGATCTAGCATGAGCGGCGGATTCGAATCTATCCTCCCTATATATATATATATATATATATATATATATATATATATATATATATATATATATATGCATTCACCATTCCAACTTATTTGACTAGATGTAAGGAAACTAAAAAAGGTTGCAAACATATGAAAGACTCCTGCTGCATTAAACTCGTCTCACTTTGCAATCCAAGACTTTTCCATCATCTGTCTCCATGGAGCCTGTAGATTCCTTGTACCTTCCTTTTGATTAAGAGCACCATCTTCCTTTAAACCAACCTGCATTGTGTGATGCATAAGCATTAAATAATACCCTATAACAAATTGATAACCAATAGAAATCTCAGCATACATCCAATCATAAATTCCTCAAATAAATAGAAAAAAAAGGACATGACTTTTTTTTTTTATTGATAACGATAGTATATTAAAAACCAGCAAGACGCTGGAAAATATTGAAGGACATGGCTCTTAGTACTGACATCAGAGTATTGGCTAGCACCAAGATTGTTTAGTGACTGTGATCTGTATGAACCAATTTGAAACCTGAAATAACTATGGAAAAATTCATAATATAGCCAAAATCAAGACGTGGAATTGAAAATTCTAAATGTGTTCAGTTTCTATGAAGAGAAGTACATAAAAATGTGTCTGGAAATTACTTGGTTCTTGGTTAGATTCTAGATTATAGTCATTGAGCTAGTAGTATATGGAACTGACCCTAGTGTAATCTAGAATTCTAGATTATAGAGTGTGAACAGGTTATTCTCTTCATACTTAAAGGGTAAGCGCGCACTTTGACTGATTTCTAGGCTCTGGAGAGCTGTAAGATGAAGTCGCACTACCATGAAAGGATTTCCCTCCCTTGAAATATCAAACAAGAAACAACAGGCATCAAGATTTGTTTGGACAACATAGCCTATGGAGATCACAAGGAATGCAAAAATCTGCTATGAAGTTTATGAGATCTACAACTAATGATGGTAAGTTAATAGGATTTGTTTGAATGTGAAGAAATTGCAAGTTCACTCTAGAAACTTGTAGGTCTGATATGCCATTATACTTCACAGTATATATTTATCAGTAGGGATCATAGTATGAAGCAACATATTCTTTATGTGAAGATGTGAGTTGAAATAATTTAATTTAATAACCCATTGAATAAGTGTTCTTTCACGCAACAAACTGTTTATTCATTGATGCAGTTGAAAGTTTTCTTCTAGTTTTCTATGTAATACTTCATAAATGAAGAAAGTGCACTCAATGGCACCTGAAATGATATTCTAAATTAAATGAAGGAAAATTTTCAAAAACACCCTTGAACTTTGACCACAATATCTCTAACACTCCTAAACTATTGCCCCTGTTAAATGAGCACCAGAAGATTTCGTAAGTTCATCAACCAAACCCCTACCATCAAATCCCGTTAATATGCAAACGGAAATGCTGAGTTGGCATTCAAATTAGCACCCGATGAAATCATAAGTTCATCAACTAGACCCCTGCCGTCAACTCCCATAGGAGTTTCCGTTCGCATATTAATGGGAGCTTGCTGTAGGCATTTTGCATACATAATTTTTTAGCTGTTTGTTGTTTTGGTTATAATATGATGATCACATCGTTTGATCACTCACTTGTTGATCTACAGTCTCCACTTATCACTACTTAACTCACTGCACCTCTTCAAACATCAGATGCCTCTAGCATTTTCAACTTTAATCGGACACAACCAGGTATGCCAAAATTATATTGCATTTTAGTCTTTTTGTAGCATTCTAATTTTGTAATATTTATTTTTCGTTGTGCTATTTTTTTATGGCATTTCAGCAGTTTCAAGTGGCGCTGACAACATTTCGAATGTATCCGACAAAAATAGCTTTGAGCAATCGTATGTTCCATTTGTTGTCCTAATTTACATTTGATCTAGAATGGAGTATTAGTAATTTTTTCATTATAATTTGAGATAATGATAGGAGAATGTATTGCAATACAAAAGCATGAAATCTTAAGAATAAACTAAAATGAACTCTATGCATTATGAATTCCAAAATTTATTTATACATACAATAAGAGGTAGGATATTTATTATGACTCATGAGAAATATTTTACACCATCACCACTCGTAGAAGCGACCAGAAACATATCATTGTAAGATAATTTTTGCATCATTTCCTTCATATTTGGGAAATTGATTATGATTCTTGGATACCAACTTGTATTGTAAACCCGTGAACATATTTTACTGTATGAAAAATTAAAGGATGCAATATAGTATGAACTACTAAGTCCTGTAATGTGGTGAGCCCTAATAAGCATTAGGGAATGACTCAACCATTGGTGTTAAGGGCAGGTGATTGGTTTTGCCCCAGCAGTCGTAACTTGAACTTTTGGCGAAGGTTAGTTTACCACAGATTTGGTTGCGAGTCAACTAGAGGGGATGGAAAGGCGGTCAAGTCAGCTAATGACCCTAGTCCTAGTAGGATCATCAACCATCAAATGTTCCTTCATGGGAGTCAACTACATGATCTCAATGATGGGTGGTCTATCGCAGGCATTAAGGATACTCAGAAGAAGTTCATTAATACGGGAAGCACTAACCTGAGGAGGACCGAGACCTCTTTCGCCGAGGCATTGATAGTAGGTTTTTTGAATCGAATGGGGGAATAGGTGGACTCACCGGCTGCCCCCATCAGTTCCCCTCGACCTTTTTCTACCTACGCCAGAGTTATGAAAGCCTAACTGGAGTTTAGCTCTTTCGAGTTCGGATCGATGAAAAAAAATTTAAAGTTGTACTAGGTACTTTAATACACAATCAAATATACATTATCCTTATACCAACTACATAGATGGATTCAAAGCTACTGGGACTACACAGACAGACCTACAATATCTACTATCACTAATACAAAATTTCTCTCAAGATTCCCTTCGACGGCGGGTGCCATGACTCTTCGGAAACTGAAGGCTTTTCGGATTGATGGGGCATCAGTGGAGTGTGGGGTTTGGGATCCAAAAGCAGGGGACCTTCAGCTACAGCAGTGGGATGGGAAGATCTGGATCTGTGTGCGCGGACTCCCGATTCATGCTTGGACTCCCGAAGTCCTTAAAGGGATGGGGGATCACTGTGGCATATACATTCTCACCGATTGAAGCTTCGCCAACCTCTGAGACACCAGTGATGCCCGAATCCTAATCGCCATGGACTCTTGGGAGCATATCCCCAGAACGTGTGATATCTGCCTCGACAGCTAAAAACTACAGGTCTTCATAGAAGTGGCGCTCATGGAGCGGGTCCTCGTCCCACAACCGTCGAATGATGAAGCTGTGAGGTCTCAGAATACGAGGATAAACTAACTCGGTTGTGCCATAGAAGAAGCTGTGGCAGAGATCGAACCAGGAAGGGATGGGGTAGATAGGACCGATTGGCCGATAGCGGGATGCTCGGCGAGGAGCACGACCTCGAATCCGTCGGGGCCAGGTGTACACTAGGGGTCATCCTCGGCACCGGGTGGGGCTAGCTCCTTAGTTGGGGAAAGGGGTGCTCATTGCGCTAGGTTGGAGGTGGAAGAGGGGGAGATCGCAGATGATCTGCTACAACTGATCGACGAGGGGGCTCTTTTGTGGGTTGGCTCACCGGAAAACCCACACCTTCTCGAAACGCCGACGTTGAACCAAAGATCTTGGGCTTGCGATGAGTTGGATCTTGCTCCGATGAGGTGTGCTAGGGTTATGATTATGCCATACTATACCTCTGACACCGTATAATTGCAACCGAGGGTGGTTGGTGAAGCGACATGGTTACCGACGAGGATGGAAGAGGTCTGGCGCCGTACCTGGGACCCGATGGAGATGGAAGCTTTAGGTTTCCACTTTCAGAAGAGACACCCTACAACCAAAAAGGGTTTCAAGGTATATCATCGAAGAGGAAAGGTTTATAAAAGATTTTGAGGTTCGAGGCTTGATGGTTGTTTAACACGTGGGTGTTAACGTATTTTAATTTGCTTGCTACTCACTTTATTGAAGACAGTGATAAAAATGAGGTGAATGAAAATGAATGAAAGGTAGAGTGAGGACTACGGAGCAGCAAGCCTAAAATATGCACAGTCCTGCAAGATATAGGGCCTGTTGTAGCAAGTTTTAATAAGTAAGAGTTTGTCCCACAGGGAAGTTGATCTTAAGATCCAAGGGAGTCATCTTTAGTAGGCTCTCCAGATCTGACTATAGATCTGGCAATCCTAAATGGAAGGGGATTTAGGGTCACTATACTCTAAATCTTAAGGTAACTTAATGTCTAAACTACAGAAAGGGTTAAGAAAGAAGATGGAATGAGAAAATAAATATAAAAGGGTGAGAAGTATGATATTAGGTACAGATGTGATGGGTCTTGCAACTCAGACTCAGATCTGTTACTATAGAAATCTTGTCCAACGGCTACATTATCACCAAAGAGGAGAAAGAATCCAACTCACCCCTATGCCATGATCCAGTCCCTTAAGGCTATAACCTGTCCACTTAAATGGTTATAGACTATTTAATAGGGGAACCACAATACAGAGATGGGTCAGAACAAGCTTATCATTATAGGCACTACTTCATCCAGGCTACAAGCTCAAGAATCCATAGGAACCTCATCCTCTAAAGTTCTATGTGTGGGGCTAGGCCTACAAAGTGCACGAGCCTGGACACACAGGACCAACAAGAGTTTGAGTACTAGCTTTTAAGCATGGCTGTTCAGTGCTTTAGAAAGTCTGCAGTGATCCAGTCAAAAGCTTACAATCTCTAAAGCCAAATCAGATCTGCAATCTGATGGTGGATCTATACAAATATAGGGGAGTCTGTCTCTGCACAATCTCTCACAGGGCTACAAGCACAAGTGCAGAGAAGAAGAATCTGCCTTAGGTCTATGGATTGGCTTCACCCTAGGGCTATAACTTGCCCACTTAAATGGTCACAGACTATCCACAGAGGCTATCCTCCTCACAAAAGTCTAAGACAGAACAAGAGTATTGTTGCCGCCACCATGTTCACAAGGCTATCAGCTCAAGCTCCCATGGGGATTCAGATTTAGTGGTTCCTGTGGTGGGGGAAGGCCTGCAATGTGCCTAACCTGGACACACAAGTCACTTAGATCTAAATAAAACAATAAAAACAATCCTCCATTGCTTACGATACAACTTAGCAATGGAGGATCTCAAGGCAGCATCCTTGTACAGAACAACTCAAAATAAGAACATCATCTCATACATGCTATAAATCCTATTACAAAAACTCCATTATAATCTATTCCAGATAATCATACAAAAGGCTTAGCCAGAAAATGCTGGACTATGGAGAGAAAGAAAAAGGAAAAAGAAAATTCCTAAACCCTAACCTTAGCCTACTGTAATTCTACAGTTGGTTTCAAAAAGAAGCACAGAAGTTGAGAATAAAAATCCAAAAGGAAGCCCTTAAACCTAAGCTAGGCTTAGGCTTATATAGCTGTCGATTCTCTCACCATTAAGGTTAGGAAAACCCTAAGTTCATTAATGCAATTGCGGCCCATTCTTGTCCCTTGGATGCCTCGAGGCGTGTGCATGGAGATTGGAGCATTGGAGTGCATGCCCTAATTGCTGGAGATTCCCAGATTGCCCTTACAGAAGTGGGGAGAAGTTTAGAACCTGATCCTCGTTGGATAAAAAGGATTTGTAGATCTTGCAGCGTGGTAGATTTGACATCGCGGGGTTGCTTTGACTTAGAGTTCATGCAGTTGCGGGATTGACATTTTGGTCATCGCGGGGTACTAATGGCTATCGCGAGATTGCTCACGTTGAAGCTCTTACAGTCGTGGGGTTGGTGCTTTAATCATCGCGGGAATGCTTTGGGCGTCGCAGGGTTGGTATCTTGCATTTGAATGGCGCGAGAACTGGCACGAGAATGGCGGGCGTAATTCATTCCTTGTGAATCCTGCGGCGATCCTCGCGAAGAGAATAATCTTCATAGGTTTCTGGATCGCGCGAGCAGTTCCTTGAAAGTGTGTGCCCCGCGACTACTGCGCGTGAGAGTGCCTGGAGCTCTCTCTCTTTAGTGAATCGCACGACGATTGAAGACTCCTTTCTTGAGCTGCGTGAAACTGTGCGAGCACTTAAGACTGAGCCTCGTGAGGACCTCGTGAGGTCTGCTTTTCAATTCTTTTTGGCACCAAATCGCGCGAGAATGGCGCGAAGACTACGCGACTAGTTTTATGCCGTCTTCAGAAGCCCGCGACAACTATGCGAAGGCATCATCTCTGGTTCAATTGAACCCTGCGACATCTGCGCGAGGCATTCTTCTTGGTCTGTTTCTGATTTGTTGTGCCTATGCTACAGCCAACTCTCTGTCTGGGTTCTATCTTCACATTTCAGAGTGGTCTCTGGGTCAACAGTGAGCTCCTTGGCATGGTTAGGGGGTTATTTGCAGCAGTTGCTTATTACCTATAGAATAGACTCAAAACACATTTATTAAATGATTAAGGGTCTAACAGAGATTAAGTTAAGGGGTGAAAAGTGGCACTTTTCAGGTCTTAACACACCCCCAAACCTAATCTTTGCTAGTCCCTTAGAAAAGCTATAATTAAATGCCACTTTCGTAGGGATCACGGGTATATTTAGCATATGTACCAAGCCTTTTAAACCCCTAGGTGATCCCTAGTGGAGGAGTGAAGTCTCCTGAGGGTTTTCAGTGAAGACACCCACAAACTTCACCATTAAATCAGTTAAGTATAGTGCAGATAATGACATACAGATTCAAATGTTTAAAGTTTCATTCCACACCCATTTAACACTTAGAGGAGACTGCAGCGATGTTTGCAGGCCATTTAAAACTTAAAAGTTAACATGTGTTTGCCTGACCACCATTCATTTAACATTAGAATTTTAATGTATAAAAATCAGTACCCAGCTTGCCTTTAATTCAAAATCCAGGTTGTATATTACCTTAATGAGGTTAAAATTCAGACCCAATTCTCACTTCGGCTATCTCTCAACATTAATAACCTGAGGGTGTTCACATTCTCAACAGCTCAAGAGCAGTTGCAGACCCTAAATGGGCTTGCAAGCATGAGCATAGGCCAAGCTTCTAATTTCTGACATCTTCAAGGATTTTCACCATAGATTGGGCAACTCTTCATCTCCACATGACAACTCATTTGACTTTGGATCCACATGGTCTTTTAAAAAGGGTTGTAATGTGGCTCATGGCTAGGGGTGTAAAGAATAAAAGGGGTAAAAAGGGAATCCAAATTGAGAAATCAGCAAAGTAAGGAGTGGTTCATGACTTCACAACCGTTATTTAAGCAAAAACTTCATCTTCCTTTTTATATTTCAGACTCAAAGTGGCCAACTTCTCCTCTTTTTCTCAATTTTTAGATGATGTCCTCTAGATTTCTCTTTCTTTTTCTCTTTTTAGTTCTTTATTCATTCTTTTGATAAATGCCACACAACTGCCCTTGATATACATCTGTTCACAAGTTGCTTTTCTTCCCCTTCCACAAAATATTAGACCATTCTCAGTATCTTTACCTCCTTCTCCTTTACCTTCTGAATTCTCAAAGTGAAGGTAAGGTTGATTCAGGTCATGAGGTTAAGGTGCAAGTGTTCTGGTATTTGTGAAAGAAAATTATGATTTTAAGGCTCAACTAGTGTATACAAAAGGGCAGATCTTAAAAGGTTGAATTTTTAGGCTCAAACTGTCCAAATGAGGGCCTTGGATCATTTCCTTAGTTCTCATGAGTGCTATCAATTCGTTTTGATTTGGAGGTGCACAACTTCTAGTGAAGAAGTTTTGATTCAATCGGTCTTTAGAACAGAAATAATGCCAAAAATACTCTTCAACAGAAAATGCTGGGCCCAAATCTCACTAGGAATGGTCATCAAAATTAACCCATGAGGTATATTTTCATCTGTTTCTCTCCTCTTAGGTTCACTGAGTACTTAAATCAAAAAAATTTCTAATATTAGCTTCATGGTGGTGTCAAGATCAACTTTTTCTGTTTCCAAAAGTCTGCAAAAAATATTTAAATTTTACATGTTTCCTCATTGTATCAAGTTTAGTGGAAATTAGCTTTATTCATCTCAGTTATACCACCATTATTGCACTAAAATTAACTTTTTTTTTTTTATTGGCAAATTGCCACACCCCCAAACCATTCGGAGCAGTGTCCTCACTGGTTCAAAGGTGAGAAGAGGCAGTAGATTCCAATCAGACAGACAAAAAGAAATACCGCAAAAGATAGAGAAACTGACAAAAATAATAAAAAAGGAATGCTAAAAATAGTGTAGAACAAAAAAGAAACTATCATTAAAAAGAAAAATAGAAATGGTACAAAAAGAGGGAAAAGAAAAAACTAAATGGGGGGAGATCAAGGGAGAGGCGGTGGAGGAGGGTGTGAGGAAGATGCAAGTGGATCCAATTTTTGCTTTTTTTTCTCTTTCTTCTCCTTCTTCTTCTTTTTCTTTTCCTCCTTGGTGAAGATCCGCTGAACCTCGTCATATTCATCCCAGAGAAATTGTAATGGGTCTGGTTCCTTAGGCAGTGGGGGATCCTCCCAGATGGGGTAGAATTTGATTGGTAACCCGAAGGGGTTGTCTTCTGCCATTTGTGTGAGTAGGGATGGACTTCTAGGGTTAGAATAGGAGGGATGAGATGAAAAGAGACTGATGGCTGATTTAAAAGAGGGCGACGAGGGAACATAAATCAGCGGAATTGAAATTATGCTCCTTTTCAAACTTGGCAATAAATGAGCGTTGTGTGGGGAAGGAAGAAACACACAACTGGCTCTTGGAAAAGAGAATGAGCATTTACTGAATGTCTAAAGATAGGCATGGTATTTAAAGGGGTCAGTATATCGCTCGAGGATCCTCGTGAAGAACAATCAGTGATGACTAGAGTTCATTTCTCGCGCAGCTGAGCTGGGGATCTCCGCGAGGTAGCCTGTCATGGCTCATCAATTTGAAAAAGAAGCCATTGAAATTCCTGAGGTAGGTATTTGCATAGATTTATTCAGCCACCATCTACATCTATCCACCACATGTATTATTATTGCAAAGAAGCAGAGCCTCCCTAAAATCATCTCCCATGAATGACAAAAAGAACACAATAAAAACTATCAAACAGAACAAGCACACAAAACAGAGAAATAGACAAAAATTAGAAATTCCATGGAAGTGGGAGAAAATATTTACAAATTTAGTTATAAGAAGCAAAACCTAATCTACAATCTAGAAACTGGGATCTAATCTGATTTCGAATCTGTAAGGAAATCCCAGCCCATCTTTTTAGCCTGTGCCTTAAGGGCAACTCTGTGCTCTTTCTTCTTTTCTTCCCTCGCCTTTTTTGCTTCAGCTGGTGTTTTCTTGGTAGATGGAGCTTTGGGGGCCCTCACCCTCAATTTTGGTGGTTTGGGAGCTTTTGGTTACTTGGATTCTTGAGGGGCTTTTCCTTTGCGCTTAACTGGTGACAGGGGATTTTCCTTTGCCTTTGGCTTTGGCTTCTGCTTCTGCAGTGGGGACCACTGGGAATTTTCCTTTGGCTTTGCCTTTTTCTTCCTCAGGGGGGACCACTAGGGATTTCCCTTTTCCTTGGGACTCAGGCTGGCCAGTGGAATGTGCCTCCTCAGACTGGGCAGCAGGCTCTTTGCCAATTTTTAAAGGAGCAACTTTGGGAGTAGACCTCTCAGCAGTGACTTTCCTCTGCTTAGGATAAGTTTGCTCTTGTGGAGGTGGAGTAGAGGCCTTGGGAGGTGGAGGCTGCTCTGTAGGAGGCGAGGGAGGAGGGGAAACTGGGGCTTTCCCTTTGTCTTGATGGGTCTTTAGTTGGGCCTCCTCAGATGGGGTAGCAGCAGACGGAGGAGCTTCGGGCTGTGTGGTAGGCACTTGAACAGAGATTGGGGTCGGCTGGTAAGGTTCATTTTAGGCAGCAACCAATGCGGATTCCAATGCGGCGATCTAGATTTGATGTTTGAGGATGTCAGTCTCATGGATGTCCTTTTCTATTTTGCAGATCTCTTGGGAATTGTTAAGCCTCTTTTCCAACAATCTGGCTCGCGCCTTCTCAGCAGCAGCATTTGATTTCTTAAACTCCCAATTCATCTCATGATAAGTAGCTGTAGCCTTTATCTTCTGATATTCCTCTAGGATATTTTTCCACCCCAAGGAGATGCCCAGTATTTATTTTCTGTGGGCCTCCGTCATCTCATCAATCTTCTCCAGCAGGGGGGTCTCAATTGATTAGCGTAGCTTGGCCATGCCTCTCAGGACATCCTTCCTCAGGTAAGTATTATCCCGCATGTGATGTAGGATGGTGAGGTAAGGAGGGCTGTAAAAATGATGTTTTGGGGTGATGGGAAGATAGGAGGTGGAAGGAGCAAAGTGAGCTTGGCCCTGGGGGGGAGGAGGTGGGGTAACAGTGGGTAGGTCTATTTGAGGGGGAAGGGGGATAAGTTTTGGGTCAGTCTGTGTCTTTTTGTCAGTGAACGTTGGAGGTGATAGGATAAGTGGTGGAATGGAGGGTATAGGGGAAAATGAAAATGGGGTAGGCTCAGTAGGAGTAGGGGGTGGAGGTGGGGAAAAATGGGAATGGTGAAAGGTAGGAAAGGAAATGGGGGGGTAGAAGTTATTGGTGATGGTGGGGGGTTGGAAAGTCGGGGAGGGAAGTCTTTGGGTTTCTTTGTCGGGTGTGAGGACAGGGGTGGGGAGAAAGGGATGGAGTGATTAAGGTGTATAGGGTGGATTAGATGGAGGTGAGTTCAGCCTGCATCTGGTCTTGTTTTTGGGTATTGGTGGATAACTGGGCTTGTATGTCTTGGATAAGGGGTAGGATGAGGGTTAGTGTGTCAAAGCTAGGAGGTTGGGTTTGGAAAGAAAAGGGTACTGGTTGGAAAGTGGAGGAAGGAGCATAATGGAAAGTGGAGGGAGGGGAGGAGTGGGGTTCTGGGGAGTGGTGTTGTGAGGTAGTTGGGGAGTCTGGTAGAGGGGTGTAGTAGGCAGGCATTGTTTCAAGGAAGGTAGAGATGAATGCTTGGAAGCCTATGGATGTGTTAAGGGTTAAGTCAATGTCTGGGAGAGGGGATGTAGTAGATATGGCTGGGGTGGTGGTTTCTTCAAGGTGGGGTGGGTCAATGGGGATAGAAGTTATTAAGGGTGGTGTGTGGGAGATGGTTGGGATGGTCTCAGTTGTTTTTCATTTTTTGTAGGAGATGAGTGGGGGCTGGCAGGCTTAGGTGGAAATGAGGGGAGAATTGTGGTTGTGTACTGAGGTAAGGTAGGGGATGGTGAGTTCTCCCATGGACCAAGCACAGTTGAAGGGGGAGTGGGTGTGGAGAATGGAAATAGAGGTGGGTGAGAGATGGATGCGAGAGGGGTGGTGGATGCAAGGGTAACAGGTGCTGCTGCAGCGATGGAAGTGATAAGCTCTGGGGGCACGTCCTTTGATGCAAGGGTAGACCCTGATCCGGCTGCCTCTTCTGCTTGCTTGGGCAGGGCCTTAGCCTCAGCTTTCTTCTTTTTCTGACTCCCCATCAAGCTCCTGCTGATTCCCCATTGCCTCTTGGCAAAGGTAGTAGGGGTAAGGGTGGTGGTCTGCTTAGTTCTTCCTATCTTGTATCCCCCCTTGAGCAGCAGTAGGGTAATGATTCTGGCAAAGGGTAGTGTGTGAGGCTTCTTGTTGGTCCCTATCTTCTCCATTGTGTCTTTCATTACCTCAAAAATTAGCCAGGCTGCATGGAAGTCATGGCCCAAGTGGAAAGAGTAGACAACATCTGCAATGGGGGTTCTCCTTTCCTGCTGGTGTCCTGGGTAATATATGTTCTTTCGCAGGACCTGGTCAATGAACAGGAGTTCAGGTTCCAATTCTCTCCTCCTGATCGAGTCCACTGTGGCTTTTAATCCTCTAGTTAGGGCCCGTGCAATTGTGTCAATCGATGCACGCAGAGGGGGTCATATCCACAGTTAGGGTCGAATGCTGCTAGGATGCCCAACAATTCAGCAATCATCTTAGGGCCCACTAACATATCAAAGTCATCAATCAGCACCAGCAAGCACCCTAGTCCATCGTTGTCCTTCTTGACCTTGATGTGCTGATAAAATAGCTGCACTAGCCTGGGGTAGGCTAGTGCTAGAATTTCTCTCATTAATGGCATCAGGCCCGCTTTGCTCATAAACTGTACTGTAGGGGCAGAGAGAGGTTCTTTCTCAAAAAATGGTACATCAAAGGCTATTTCAGGCTCTAATGGAATTGACTCCATGAGCTCAGAAGGAGTAGAGAACTTAGTGGTTGGTATCGCCGCCTCCTCAACCATTTCCTTTCCTTTTTTGGGGGACTTTGAAGTCTTGGCCTTTTTAGGGGTGGTCTCTGCAGGGTCTTTGTCCTTTCCTTTTCTCTTCTGTATAGTTTTTGGAGCCATTGCTAACTCTGTCTTCTTGTTTGAGAAACGGAGGCTGAGATCTAGGGTTTTGTTTGATTTGACGCATAGGGCACCTCAAGATCTTTGAGCAGAGGGCAATGGATGGGGGTGATGTTAGGAACACTCTATAGATTTTTGAAGTGAATGATGAGCTGTAGGAGTGATGCTGGAGGGAAGAGGGGAGAGCAGCAGAAGCTAGGGTTTCGCAGAGGGAAGAAGGAAGAAAATAATGAAAAAGGGACAAAGCGCGGGGTTGAAATACTTAACGGGAAGCTAGCGCACTTTGGAACATCTGGTCGTGGGGTTGGAAATAAACCTAGCGAAGGTGTTGATTAAATCTGGATTGCGCGACAATCTCTCAAGTTGTCCTTGGAGCGCGCGACAGAGTGAGATTAATTCATGTGAATTGCGCGAGCGGCTCCTAGATCTCTTTTGGATTGCGTGAAAAGCTTTGAGGTTCATTTTGAATCTCGCGACAGACTTAGAATCTCGCGACGGTAAATGAAGTATTTCTGTTGAATTGCACGAGTGGCTCCTAGGTCTTTTTTGGACCTCGCGATAACTTTTTAAATCTCGCGACAGCAAATATATATCTCTATGGGGATGGCGCGAGAGGTTCGCTGGTGTAAATGAATTGCGCGACAAATGATGGATGGCTCTATGTGAATCGCACGAGAGGTTCTTAGGTACACATGAATCTCGCGACAGCTATGATGTTTTCATGTGAACTGCGTGAAAATCTCCCTGGCTTCCTTTTCAACCTCGTGATAGCTTTTTAATCTCGCGATAGTCTTCCAGACTTTCATTTTGGACCCAGCGACAGTAAGGTATAAAATAGAGAGCACGTGCTCTCTGTTCGGCCCCTTTTTCCTGTTTGCTGTGGTTGGATCCTGGGCATGACTCTGTCCTATGGCTACCGCTAGACACATATAAACTCAATCACTTAATCAAAAACAACCTCCCACATTAGGCATGCAACAAAAGCTATCAATTGAAAAATAGTAAGAATCAAACCAAGCATCAAAAGTTTAAAACAGATTGATCCAGATTCACATAAGACCACGAACAAATCCTAAAGAATAGAAACAAAAGAAAGCAAGATAAATCAACCAAAAACAACATACATATGATACAGTAATGACACACCTGTGGATCAGTTTGAAGAAGGATCTCCTTAAAGGTGAATGGTGTCCATGAGTTCGGTAGGTTTTTGAAAACAAGGCTTAAGCCTCTGCCCATTCACTTTCAAGGTTCTCCCAGACTTGGGATCCATGATTTCCACAGCACCAGATGGGGAAACATGCATCACAATGTAGGGACCTTCCCATCTGGATTTCAATTTGCCAGGAAAATTTTTTAGTTTGGAGTTAAATAGTCAAACCTTATCACCATCTTTGAAACTCTTTCTCAACAGCCCTTTGTCAAAGAAAGCTTTGGACCTTTCCTTGTAGATCCTGGCATTGGAATACGCATCCATCCTTAGTTCTTCCAATTCCGACAGCTACAACAATCTGTGATGACCAGCCAAAGTTAGATCTAAATTTAAATGTTTGATGGCCCAATAGGCCTTGTGTTCTAACTCCACTGGGAGATGACAGGCCTTGTCGTAGACCAGTCTGAATGGGGACATACCAATGGGAATCTTATAGGCAGTCCTATAAGCCCACAGCGCATCATTAAGCTTGTCAGCTTAATCCTTCCTATCAGTCCTCACAGTCTTCTCAAGGATATGCTTGATCTCCCTATTTGAAATTTTAACTTGCCCACTGGTTTGTGGGTGGTAAGGAGTAGCAATCTTCTGGGTGACAGAATATTTCTTGAGCAAGCTCTCAAAATTTCTGTTACAGAAATGGCTCCCCCCATCACTGATAATGGCTCTAGGGGTACCAAATCTGGAGAAGATATTCTGCTTTATGAACTTGAGGACAACCTGATTATCATTAGTTCTTATGGCAATGGCTTCTACCCATTTGGAAACATAGTCGACTGCCACTAAGATGAAATGAAAACCATTTGAAGGAGGAAAGGGGCCCATAAAATCAATACCCCACACATCAAACAGTTCTACTACAAGGATGGGCTGTAAAGGCATTGAATTTTGTTTAGACAACCCTCCTAGTTTCTGACATATTTCACAGGCCTTGCAGTGTGTATGGGCATCTCTTAAAAGAGAAGGTCAATAGAAACCACACTGCAACACTTTATCAGCTATTTTTCTCCCACAAAAGTGACCCCCACAAGCATTTTCATGGCACATGGCCAGAATATTGGGGGCATCACTCTCGGGAAAATATTTTCGAATGATTTGGTCAGCACAATACTTGTACAAGCAAGGT
The DNA here is from genome assembly GCA_021018995.1 of Chloranthus sessilifolius. Taxonomy (NCBI): domain Eukaryota; kingdom Viridiplantae; phylum Streptophyta; class Magnoliopsida; order Chloranthales; family Chloranthaceae; genus Chloranthus; species Chloranthus sessilifolius. The sequence goes on from CM037597.1 coordinate 83,878,571, forward strand.
TCTTCCCAGAAAAAGAATTTGACCTGTGAGAAAAACAGGACTTTGTCCATTTTTGTCCAATGGGCAGGAATCTTTCCTATAACTAGGTAATTGACAATATGTGCAAACCAAGGGACTAAAGATTGGATGACAAACAATTGCTCATTCGGGAATACATCTGTGTGACCGTGGATCCTCTCGAACCCGTCGCGATGATGCGCTCACTTTTAATAAAATGTAGAGTCGCCACCCAGAGCTTTTGGTGACCCGGGAAACCTTCAAATCGATATTTTGAGCACCGAAGTGCTAAATATGACTCTGATTTATCGGTGTTTGCCAAAGGCTCTAGGGTAGGGGCTTCGATTATCGATCGGGAAGGGTTTAGGCACCCGATCAACCCGCACGTAGCGGTCTCTATCTATGGCTAAAAATGAAAATAAAAGGGCAGAGTTTTCCCTTGTCCGAAGGCAATACGGTCCTATCAAGCTTTGAGCCAAACCGAAATTTTGGCGGCGTAACGGCTTGAATCCTTGAACGGAGGAAGCACCAAGAAGGTAGAGGAAGAGAGGGGTGAGCCGGAGCTCACGGGCCCTTGGTGCATCGTGGAAGACCGTCGCTTTAGCGTGCTTCCGATGGCTCAAATGGTATTGAAATGGACTCTAATGCAAAGATTTGATAGATAGGGAGTGTAGAGTGAAGCTAGGGAATAGATTTTGGCTAAAAGAAGGTGATCTAATGGTTGAAATGGAGTGGAATAAGTGATATAAGCTTGCTGAAATTCTGGAAAATAAATGACATTTTCTCTCACTAGGACTCTCTCTCTCTCTCTTAAGCTCTCTAATCAACCAAATTTTCAACTCTTTGGGAAGAAGGGGGGGCCTCTCTATTTATAGAGAAGAGGTGGGTTATGAGCTTACTTAAGAGCTAAGTGGTTTAGCAATTAGGTAATCCCCCATCTAAGGTTTTCTAGGTTTTTAAGGTCCTAGGGTTTTGGGAAATTGGTTTTAATGGTAGATGATGGGGTGATACCAAAGGTGACTTAAGGGTTGCAAACAAGCTCAAAGGGGGTGCAACCAATCTCAAGACACCCACCACAACCAAGGGGATGGTCAAAGGGTCAAACCAAATGGAGGAAATTCGAGCTACTGATGACAATTACTGTAGCTAAGCTGGGCGTATATATTATATACGCCCGGTTTAGGAACAGTAAATTTCACCAAAAACAGGGGAGCCTTGGGAAGATGAAGTCCGTGGTGGGTCCCACCTATACTGGGCTTATATATTATATACGCCTGGCCAAATTTCCCCCAAAATAGGCAGGCGTATATAATATATACGCCTGACTAATCTAGAGCAAAAATGGCTGGGCGTATGTAATATCCACGTCTAAGTAAAAGTCCTATGATTTTATATAAAACTTTGAACAGCCATAACTTTTGAACCGTAGCTCCAAATTGGGTGATCTTTGGCTTGTTGGAAAGCTGGAGAAGCCCTCTTTCCAATGGTATATGGCACATCCTTGGTAGTAGTTTGTGTGAAATTCTGTAGCTCTCCTCCCATCAACTACCCAGAAAGGTTCAAGTTAGGTATGGAAAGGGGATCTAGGGTTTAGGGGTGATCTCTAATGGTTGGGGAATGGTTCTAAAGGGTTCAAGGTGATTCCTAAAGGTCTGGGTGGATTCCTACTGGTTCAGGAGTGCCATCGGAAGCACAGGGGTACATCTCTCCCGAAGTACAGATTGATCAGGCCTTGGGCCGAATTTGGGTGTCTACAGATGCCCTTCTTTGGTATTTGATCACTAATGATCGGATGCCAAAGACAAGAGACATCCGAAGCGGTCCAAGGCACGTTTGATGGGTCTGCCTGGTTCAACTTAATTCTCAAACATCCATGGTGATGGTGAGTGTACGTAAGCCCTCTCATTTCGGGATATCGTCCGTACCTCAAAGCTAACAGTTTCCAAGCGCATTGTGACATTACTGGGCATAACTGCGATGATCACAGAAAATGTAAGCCCGCTAACCGGGATATCGTCCACTTCCTGAGGGAAATTATAGATTTGTGATGTTGAGTATTAATCTGAACCAGACAGCTCCATGAAACAGGATGATCGATCTATGCTTCGAAATCGATGTGAAGTACACAAAGCGAAGGTCTAAACAATATGTCCAATCCTATGGGGCATTGACAGCTCCATTGGATTGGGCACGGGTGCCCTTACCTAGGTAAGGCTCGAAGTCTTTGGGTGAACCCATCAACCTCAAGGTTATTTTAGCATGCTTTACCTGAGTGAAGCGAATATTGATCTCGCAACACTTCTTGGGAATGCATGCCCATTTTCTCAGTGAATTTTTTGTGTTTCCTTTTTCCGAATTTTTGTTTCGAGGCCTCTTAGCAAAGCTCAAGGACCTCCGACAACTTTATTCTTGCACAACTCTTTAAGTGGATCAAATGTTAGTTGATACACTTTAAGAGTGCGTGCGCTGTGCCAGAGATACGTACACCTTGGGGATGTGTATGTTTCAGTGGTGAGGTGCTCCTAATTCACATGAACCGGAGTGCCTTAACTTGAGACAAAGCTGAAAAGATCGGCTAGGACCAATCATCCCTTGAAAGAGACGTCCAGCTCTAGCCTCCGTCCCTAATGAAATTACATCTTACTAACTATGCACAGACAGACACCCATCAGGGGCGATAAGCAGCAAAATAGGTGCGAACGGAAGCCTCGACCCTAAGGTACAATTTACGAGGACAAACGACCATCCTACGGATACCCAGACGCAAGTGCGTACATTCAACAGGGACACCATGCCTATACAGTTTTAAGCATGTGTAAAAGGAAATAAAAGGGAATGAGCCCTTCGGTATGTATGTTTGCACATAGTTTGGTTGGTTGTAATTTCATTTTTGACAGGTCAGTTTCAACTGAAAATAGACTTTTTGAATGGTCTAAAGTCGGGGGCACTCTTGGTCAACATAGATCCGAAGGGGGATGACCAGAGCGAATGCTTGGAAGGTAGGGTCAACCTACTCAGGATTTTTTTCTAAGCAGTAACAGGTTGTTATTTCTTCTCCTTCCCTTTTTTTGTTTTTTATTTTTGTTATTTTTTTTGTTGTTCTTTTTCTCTTCTCTCTTTTTTTTCTTTTTTCATGTCAGATTGAGACTCTGGGCATGCTTAAACTGCCTTTATTTCTGCATGTATCCTTAGGCGAATCAACTTGCCATGTTGATATACGTTAGGGACATGTGCATTCTGGTGATGGGTTCTTGGTTTGCTTACTGGATTAGGCCTCGACCTCTGCTGAGGGCAATCTGGGGCTAAGTGTATGTTCCCAGGAGTGACCAGTGATGAATGAAATTCATTTGCCTGCCGGATCAGGTATCGACTCCTGGGGGACTCAGTAGGGAACAGTGACCGGAGATGGGCAAAATTATCTGCCTGCCAGGTTAGGTACAAGGTGTCCCTGCATGAAACGGGGTTTGAGAACTTTCGGGTGGACTCGATCATTCCGAATTGATTTAACACGGTTCTCGGAGTGGCGCAAATGGTCATCGCAACGCTCCTTTGAGAACTAGTGTTGTATTTTTTTCATTTTGCTTTTTCTTTTTTTTTTTCTTCTTTTTTTTTTATTTTTATTTTGTGGGCGCATTAGGTGGGTGCCTACAGATCTAGATCCGTTTATTGTAGCACGGTCCCTTTGGGCCAATCGAAGTGAACTCGAAGGGCCATTTGGAGATGCGTGCACCTTCGCCTGATGATATATGGGCTTCTGAGGGGGGTCCGGGCCGTAGTCCAACATGCAAGGGGTCCGTCGGGCCTCAAAATCGAAAAAGGAGGCCGGGCAGTTTAAAAACTGCCATTTTTGGTCGGACGTATATAATATGTACGCCTGACCAAAATCTGGTGAAAAATGGTCGGGCGTATATATTATATATGCCCGTCTAAAATCTGGCAGTTACGAAACTGCTCGAGCCTGAGCACAAAAGGGGCCCCCCTTTTCAAATTCTATCTTCCTCCCTCCTTTCTTCTTGAGTCCAGGACAACCCCTTAGGGTTTTTTCATTTGATTTGGCTTGAGTTCTATTGCCGGGGGTCGCGGTTGTGGATCAAAGGTGCTCGTTCTCCGTCGATCTTTGTTTTTCTCTTCCATTGAAGGTAACCATTATCCTTCCTTTACTTTCCCTTTGCATTTTGATAATATTATTGTTTGATGCTTTTCTTTTTCTTCTTCTTTTTCTTTTATGGTGAAATGTTTTTTTTTTTTCATTTAAACATATGTGATGCCTATGTTCCTTTTCTCTCTTTTTTTGGTTTTGTTTTTGTTGTTTTCCTTAGGCCTATTTTCTATCTATCATTTATTCATCTCATCTTATTTTCTTTTTCTTTTTTTCTTCTCTTTCTTCTTTTCTTCTTTTTTTTGATGGATTAGTGCATTTTATTTTGATGGATTGGTGCATGTATATTTTATATATATATATATATTTTTTATATTGGTGCCTACATATATTAATATATATATATATATATATATGTATATGTTGTATTATATATATATTTTTATTATATATATTTTTTTGGTTTTGATGGATTAGTATACATACACACACACTTCTCTTTTTTTTGTTTGTTGATGGGTTAGTGCATTTACACACACACATTTTTTTTTTTTTGGATTTGTTTGGATTAGTATACGCACACACACACACTCTCTCTCTCTTTTTTTTTTGAATTTGTTTGGATTAGTATACGCACACGTACTTTTGGAGGGATTTTTTTGGATTAGCACGTATCATTTAATTTTTTTTTTTTGGGGCACCCTTTTCATATGCCGCTGCGTCTCATATTTTCAGGATGTCTGGCGACGAAGGGTATGATCAGCAAGAAGGGCCGGGGATGGCCTATGGTCCCCGTAGGGAGCAATTCATTGTGTCTTAGCGCTCCTCACAGCCTTGGTATGAAATGCAAGGCAAGGTTGCCCGCACCGGCCTCCTCTATTGCCAGCACACCCACATGTCCAACTTTGGGATCGCCGGTCAGGTAAACAGATGAGTTCCCCTCTTTTTTTTTTTTGCTTTTGTTTTCCTTTGATGCCTTCATTATATTACCTTCCTATCTCGATTGATGCCTTTGCTTGCATGCACATTATGTTAGGGTTGGTTTGACCTCCAGCGTCTCGTGCTTTACCTTCCCCCAGCGGTGAAGGACTTGCTCACTGGTGCCGGCTTTGGGGATTTCATTTTGTGCCTCAGTGAGGGCGTCTGACTAAAAGGCCTTGATAGAGCGTTTTAACCCGAGACCATGACATTTCACATGGGCGTGGCGAGATGGCCTTCACACGTAACTGGTCTATGATCACTGGGTCCAGGAGGGGTGTGTGGTACCTACCCGCACACCGTAAGGAGGAGGTGATTCAACCGATAGGGGCCTACCCCCTCGGGAATGTTCGGGGTTCCGAGGTCAAGCTATCCCCGTTGGTTGATCGCTTAGCCTCAATGAGTTGGTGGACCAGGGCACCGACATGGATATTTGCGCCGCCCGCATCTCCTTGCTATTCCTCCTGGGCAAGACTCTCCTCTCCAACACTAGTGGAGGGCGAGTCTTTGTCCCCGCCACTCGATGGTGAATCGGGAAACCGTGCATCGATTCGATTGGGGCGGGCTGGCTATGTGCACTCATGTCCAAATCCTAAAGCAGCCGTTCTTGGGGAGTCTAGCTCCATCGTGGGTTTCTGGCCTGCAATCGAGGTATTTTATCCTTTGGTTTCAGTTCATCCAATTTTCTTTTATGGCATACCTGTCCTTATCTGCTTGCTTTCTCAGATTTGGGGATATCTCCACTTCCAACTGGTCGCCTTCGCTTCCTCCTGTTGCACGTTCTCATGAGTAATCGCATGGGTCGCTCGACGTGGTATGAAGCATTTGGAGTTAGGTTGCACTCTCGCTCAATTGTTGATCCTGCAGTGTATAAATTCCCTTTTATAATTTGATCTTGTGTGCTATGGGTTTTAACCAAATGTGTGTATCCTCCCTCTATTTTCTATTCTTTCACAGATCATCCTCGACCCCTACATAGGGTCCCCCTTCTGGAACTTGGCTTTGGTGGGCCCTTCTCGCTTTTGGTCGGACCGTCAGATCATCTGTCTTCCTCACGGGTCCCGGACTAGGACCTACTATTTAGGGAGAGAGTGGTTCATCAAGATCGCCTCTTTGTCGTCAAGCTCCTCCTCCACCGGTGGCGTGTTGGCTCAGGAAGGCTTCCATTGATGAGCTTATCGCTCACTTTCCTCCACCATGGGGTTCCTATTGATGACCTGGGGTATTGTGGTACGACTCTCGCCTCTATCATTTCGTGCCCCTGTGCTCCGGTGCTAACTTTTTAGCTTTTGCCGCGATCTTAGTGTAATGCCCTTTTCTTTTTTATCTTTTGTGATCATTTGATTGACATCACTTTAACGATAAAATGTTTCTCTCTACAGCTTGAGTGTGGCGCGACTCGATGAGGGGATGAGGAGGTCGCTTCCTTATGATGCCATGTGCCGACCTTCCGATCCTTCCGGGTCAGTGCTTCTGCGGCCTCGTGTCCGGACCCTCCGAATTCTCCGGTGCTAGTTTCGTAGTTCGTCCTCCGAGGTCCGGGACTTTCGCATTTGGACGATGCTTGTCGCTGGTGTGCACGACGTGGCCGAGAAGGCACGATCTCTTATCCAGTCCCACCTCCTGAAATGATTCGGGTAATCTCTACTTGTTGCTTTGTTTCATTTTTTTTTTGAATTATGTCGATGGCCTGTGTAACTGACACCTCTTTCTCTTACTGGCCAGGATTATGAGTCAGCAGTGAATCAAGCTGAATATTACCGAAACATTGTTGGGCTTAGGGAGACCGAGGTGGTGAGTGGATACTGGCCCAAACTAAACCATTTTCCTTTTTTACTTTCCGCATGTTTCTCTACCTGATGGCTTTTGGTGTGTCTCTGCAGCGTGCTCGTGAAAAGGAGTCGCGCTCTTTGCTCAGGCGTATCTCTCAGGCATGGACTCAGGTGGGGGAGACTTGTACCTTTCAAAGCGCAAGCCGGCGCCGGAAGAAGTCGAAGGGGGCTGCCCAGGACTAGTTTATTCTCTGGAAATTTGGCATAAGAGAACAATTTAGACTTTTGGTTTATTTGGGGATATGTAATAACAACAATTTTTGCTTCTTTTTTTTCTTGGATGGTTTATAATTTTTATGGTTTATATGAATGTTTTATTTGGGTATTTGGTTTCTCTTCGTGCTTGAAAAATGAGGCCCCTCCGATGATGGGGTTGACCATGCAGGTGGTTCTCCGTATATAACCTACGGGCAGTGCGTCATCCGGGGGCTTCCCATGGGTATGTGATTATGTGCGCCTGTGGGCTGCCCTGAGATGAAGAAGTGGGCCAAGCAGAAACATGTTCCCCCTTGGGAACAAAAATGGGCCAATGTGAAGGGGGGGCTTGCTGGGCCCGGCCTTAAACTGGGCGTATATATTATATACGCCAGGCAAATGTTCGACCACAAAAGCCGGGCGTATATATTATATACGCCTGGCCAATCCATAGAAAAAATGGTCGGGCGTATATATTATTTACGCCGGGCACAATGGTTCAAAATTTGCCTTGGCGTATATAATATATACGCCTGTTATATTCTGGGCCGAGCGGGTTCTTTATAACCCGAGCCTGGTCCCCCCTTGCCTCTTCCTCTATCTTAGTTTGGCCCTTTTGCCCTTCCTTTTTTCTTTTCCTTTCCTCTCTTTTTTTTGGTGGGTCCATCGCCATACATTGACTAATTTTACCAAGAACATCTTTGTACGTCCATGGACCCGCCTTTGAAAATGGGCCCAAGTTCTCATACGGGGGTCGGGGTTAGTATACTTCCCTGTTACGGAGTGGGGCCCAGTTTTTTGCAAAAATGGCATGATAGCTTGGCTGAGAGCGAGCTCGCTGTTCTGGATTGCCTCAGGTTATCCTGCCTTTCCTCTCTCCTTGCTGTTCCTCTGTTGCCCAACCTACTACAGGCGGCTTTGGCATCGTGGGACCATAGGGCCCATGTCTTTAAATTTGGGTCTAGGGAGCTAACCCCAACCTTGGAAGAGCTAGCCTCCATCACGGGCTTGAAGATGCATCGAGGCCTTGCCAAAGTAGTGCCCAAATCGGGGTATGAAAAGGCGGTCCACGCGGTCCACGCGGTCCTCGGCTTAAAAAAGGGTGGATATGAGAAATGTTTCGCCGGAGGGCCCCCCAGGTGTTCGGTGAAATTCCTGAGAGAAATTTTCGGCGACTCGAGCCTTCGAAAGTTGCCTATTCGAGATCCCTTCAATGTAAAGGCCTTTGCCCTTTATTTGCTGTCGAAAGTTCTCTTCTTCACTGGGGGTGAGAGCTTTTCCCTTGGACTATGTGATGTCTTGACCGAATTGGAAGGAGGTCGCTCATTGGTACACCTGGTCCTGGCGGAGATGTATCGAGGCTTGGATGCTGCGGCCTCAGGCCGGGTTGGGATTCTTAGCGGGAGCCCGCTCCTTGTTCAGATCTGGTTAGGAGAGCATTTGGCTATCATGGGGTCTGTGTCGAGATTCTGCTTGATAAGAGGGGATGTGGCTAGGGGCTTTCTGATCCGGAGTTCGAGACTACCTTGTGGGAGCGTCGAGGAACTGAGCCTGTGGATATCTGATGCGGAGCTGACCTGGCAACTTCCCTAGATGGACGACACCTTTCTGATTGTCCGCTCTCGAGATTGTGAGGGTATCACACTTTTGGGGTTGACTGGTAGCACATACTACTTCCCATCTCGGGTGCTTAGTCAATTCGGATATACTCAGCATGTGCCGTGTACTGCAAAGCCACCTCTGTGCTCTCTGATATTCTCTCAAGGTTCTCTTAGTGATCTTGATCGCATAGCTGTCGTCTGGGAAACCCGCCAATCGGAGCATATGTGTAGCTTGGTTCAGGGGGGCGTCGTTTCTCCTGATTACGAGGTTTGGCTGGTATCTGAGGAATTACCTACTCCTAGCCCAATTTCGGTAGACGTGATAGAGACGGGGCCTTGGCCATGTAAGGAAGCGATGTTTCGGACCAGGATCGAGTCTCTTTCTATAGAGAGGCTGGCTTTGACCGAGGCTTTGGAGAAAGAAAGGGTCAGAGCGGAGATTGCAGAAGTGAAAGCTGCCACAGCCGAGAGTGAGGTTCTTCGGTTGACTGGGCTTTTGATTGAGTCTCACAGTGCAGCTGAAGCTTCACGGAGATGGCAGAAGAGTCTTCATGGTAGGTGGATGTCTGATCGAAATGCCTGCGAGGACTCTTTGCTTGCAGAGATTAGCGCTTTGAAGCGTGCTCCCTGTCCTTGACCTGTTCCTACACATATCATAGATCATATATGCAGAGGGGAGGAATGCCCCCTAACAGAGATCTCTTTTTGGGTTATTTTTCTTCTTCTTTTTTTTGTCATATATATACAGATATATATATTTTTTGGTTTTTTATCTGTAAAGAAAGCAACAAAATAGAAAGTGTGTCATGTCGTTATCTTTTTGGGACGTGACACTCTGCACGTAATACTGTAAGAAATGGAATGAAATCTATACATACATATATTTTTCGTTTTTTGACTTTTCCTTTGTACGTTTCTCAATGTAAGGCTTTTTATGGAGATTTTCTCTTCCACAAAGTGGAGTTTTTTATAGGAAAGGGAAATCTATTATCTTTTTTTTTGAAATTTTCTCTTCCACAGTGTGGGGCTTTTATGGGAAAGGAAAATCTATTATCTTTTTTGAAATTTTCTCCTCCACAGTATGAGGCTTTTTATGGGAAAGGGAAATCTATTATCTTTTTTGAAATTTTCTCCTCCACAGTGTGGAGCTTTTTATGGGAAAGGGAAATCTATTATCTTTTTTTAAAATTTTCTTCCCCAGTGGGTGGGGCTTTTTATGGGAAAGGGAAATCTATTATCTTTTTTGAAATTTTCTCCTCCACAGTGTGGGGCTTTTTATGGGAAAGGGAAATCTATTATCTTTTTTGAAATTTTCTCCTCCACAGTGTGGGGCTTTTTATGGGAAAGGAAAATCTATTATCTTTTTTTGAAATTTTCTTCCCCAGTGGGTGGGGCTTCTTATAGGAAAGGGAAATCTATTATCTTTTTTAAAATTTTCTCCTCCACAGTGTGGGGCTTTTTATGGGAAAGGGAAATCTATTATCTTTTTTTGAAATTTTCTCCTCCACAGTGTGGGGCTTTTTATGGGAAAGGGAAATCTATTATCTTTTTTGAAATTTTCTCCCCCAGCCTTTTGTGATGTCGGAAATTACTAGGCCAAACCAGTGTGTCCTATTTTGAGCATGGCCGAACCCTGTTCATGAGGTACAAGTTTTTCCTTTAAACACGGGGAGGCTAGCCTCCCTGGGATTGGTTTAGTCTTCTGTCTTTCCCTTTGGTCATGCGTCAGACGCCGCGGTAGAGACGACATACTTGATCGGGATCCGATCCAATCTTAACATGAGTGGCCCAGCAAAGGGGAGAAGAGGCTTAAGGGGTCCAAACTGAGATAGGTGGGTAAGAACAGGTCTTCTCCTGATCTCTCTTTTCTTGATATTTTTACTCATAGCGCCCAAGACGAGTTTTCGCCATGCCCGTCATCCCTATTTTTACCCGTAGCGCCCTTTCGGGTTTTCACTATGTCCATGGGTTCGCTCTCTTACCCTAGGTGCTCTTTCAGGTTTTCACCTGGTCCGCGTGAGTTCGCTGTTTTTACCCGTGGTGCCCTTGCGGGTTTTCATCACGTCCATCTTGCTTTATACTCAAATTAATTTTTTCTTCTTCTTCTCTTTTTTTTTTCTTTGTTTTCTTTCTTTTCTTTTTCTTTTTTTTCAAGAACCAGAAGGCCACGTCATGGACATTGGTTCCATCATAGCCGACTGGATGAAGTTCAGTGGGGTCCGTTAACTCAGCTTGTGCTGATGTAAAAGATGCTATGACCGCTTGTTGACCTAAAAGAGGGCTTTCTTTCGGGTTGTAATGTGGCCAGGGTTCAAACAGGCTGGGTTTTTCTGGAGATTTGGATCTAAGTTTTGAGTGAATTCTCAAGCTTGGTGATTCCTCTTTCTTTTCGAGGGCTTTTTATGGTACATGCCCCAGTCATTTCTTTTTCATTCTTGATCCCTTTTTTTTTTTTTTTTAGGATTTTGCTTTCTCTTTTCTCCCTCTTTTTTCTCTCTTCTTTTCTTTCTCTTTTTCTGGAATTTTGGGAGGGGTATATGAAAGGAATGGTTATTGGCCCGACGTGTGTAGCAAAAATGGTGAAGGTTTTCAGGGAATATTTCTTTTGGGCTACTTGTCTTTGAAATGATGGCCTCTTCTATGGGGTCCTTAAGCGGTCATGTACCTACCTTTATTAGTACTTACCTTGTCTCAGGACCTATGAGTAGAACCTACGGAGATATCCAGCGTTGATGGGCTCAGGAAAGTGGTCTCCGTCCATGGTGGCGAGGCGAACGGCGTATCCTGGCAAAACCTCTCGAACAACGTAGGGTCCTTCCCAATTTGGCTTAAACTTTCCTCTCAGATTGGTGTGGAGAGACGGAAAATTTTTCTTCAGTACAGTGTCTCCCACCTTCAGGTCTCGACTGCGGACATGCTTGTTGTAAGCACGTGCAATTCTCCTCTGATAGACCTGAGTGTGGCACAAGGCTAGGAGTCTTTTCTCGTCAATCAAGTCTAGCTGTTCAAAATAGGCTCTTTCCCTCTCAGCTTCAGGTAGATGGGATTCCAAAAGGATACGGAGCGACGGTACCTCGACCTCAATGGGTAGCACGGCCTCGGTCCCATACACAAGGGAGAATGGTATTGCCCCTGTCGCGGTACGGATAGACGTTCTATAGGCCCAAAGTGCGAAGGGTAATTGCTCACTCCAATCTCTGTAAGTAACTACCATCTTCTCCAGGATGCGGATCAGAGTTTTGTTGGCTGCCTCCACAGCTCCATTCGTCTGAGGCCTGTATGGGGATGAGCGGTGATGCTTGATCTTGAACCGCTCACACAAGGCCCGGATGCGCCTATTGGCGAAGTTAGTGCCATTATCAGTGATGATATCTTTGGGTACGCCGAATCTATAAATGATGTTGTTCTTGATGAATTTCTCGACATGACTGGCCTTAATGCTCGTATAGGAGGCTGCCTCTACCCATTTCGTAAAGTATTCTACAGCGACGAGGATGAACTGATGCCCGTTGGAAGCTTTTGGATTGATCTTGCTGATGACGTCGAGACCCCAGGTGGAGAACGGCAAAGGAGTGGCCATGCTATGCAAGTCAATGGCCGGAGCATGTATTAGACTGGAGTGCTCTTGGCATTTGTAGCACTTCTTCACGTGCTTGCAGCAATCGGTCTCCAAAGTGGTCCAAAAGTATCCTTGCCTTAGAATTTTCTTGGCGAGCATGTGTCCACTGACGTGTGCCCCACAGACTCCTTCATGGATCTCCTTCATGATTTCAACCGCTTCTTTTCAGGTTAGGCATCGGAGCAGAACATTGTTGTGAGACCGTCTGTACAGGAGATCATCGCAGATAACGTAGTTCATTGCCAATCGCTGGATGGTGCGTCTATCTACCTTTGATGTTCCTTCTAGGACAGTTCAGGTCTCGAGGAAATTCTTGATGTCCGAGAACCAGGGTGGTTCATCATCTATCTCTGTAGATCCCTCGATTAGGTGACAGAAAGCCGGTTCGTTCCTCTGCTCTATCATGATCGGCTTCATCACGACTCCATATGGAATCTCAACCATAGAGGCCAGGGTGGCCAAGGCATCAGCAAACCGATTTATTGCTCGTGGCACATAGGAGAAGGCAACTTCTTCGAAGCGGACTATCAGATCCTCCAGATGTTCATGGTATGGGATCAGTTTCTCATCCTTGGTCTTCCAATCTCCGTTGGTCTGGCATATAATTAACTGTGAATCTCCAAAGACCCTGAGGTGAGTTATATTTAGATCAAGAGCTCAGAACCAGGTATGCAGCCTCATACTCGGCCATATTATTGGTGCATGGGAATTTCAATTTGATTGAGATGGGTATATGTGATCCTCTGGGTGAGATAAGAATGGTGCCAACTCCTTGGCCCTCAACATGCGATGCCCCATCAAAGTGCATTACCCAGGGCTCCTCCGTTTCCTCTGTATCCTTGTCAGTCATGAACAGAATGTCCTCATCAGGGAATTCGGTCCTTAGAGGCTCATAGTTCGACAGAGGGTTCTTAGCAAGATGATCAGCGAGTGCCTGCCCCTTGATTGACTTCTGGGTGACATAAGTAATGTCAAATTCGGATAGGAGTAGTTGCCATCGCGCAGTTCGGCCAGTGAGTGCAGGCTTCTCGAATAGGTACTTTAGTGGATCCATCCATGCTAGAAGTAGGCCTGCTTGGGATAGCAGGTACTGTCGAAGTCTTTGAGTAGCCCAAACGAGCGCCAAGCATGCTTTCTCCAGATGAGAATAGCGTGTCTCGTAATCAGTGAATTTCTTGCTTAGATAATAGATGGCCTGCTCTCTTCTTCCTGTCTCATCATGCTGTCCTAACACACAGCCCATGGAAAACTCAGTCATGGACAGGTACATTATCAGGGGTCTATTAGGTATGGGTGGTACCAATACCGGAGGTTTCAGGAGGTAACCTTTAATCTTGTCGAATGCAGCCTGGCAATCATCATTCCATTCAACCGGTGAGTCCTTTCTCAGTAATTTGAAGATTGGTGCGCATATCGAAGTTAACTGTGCAATGAATCAGCTGATGTACTGGATCCTGCCTAAAAAGCCTCTGACTTCCTTCTCTGTAGACGGTGGCGGCATTTCAGTGATGGCCTTGATCTTGGTCGGATCGACCTCGATCCCTCTCCTGCTAACAATAAAGCCCAACAATTTTCCAGACATATCGTCGAAGGCGCACTTCTGGGGGTTCAACCGTAACCTATACTTTCTCAACCTCTCGAATAGCTTCTGAAGGTTTATCAAGTGGTCCTCCCTTTTTGGTGATTTGGCAATCATGTTGTCGACGTACACTTCGATCTCTCGGTGCATCATGTCGTGGAACAGGGCCGTCATTGCTCTTTGATAGGTTACCCCATCATTCTTCAGCCCGAATGGCATTACTTTGTAGCAGAAGGTTCCCCAGGGGGTAATGAATGCTATCTTCTCGCGATCAACCTCTTCCATCTTTATCTGATTGTATCCTGAGAATCCATCCATAAATGAGAGCATTCCATGCTTTGCGGTGTTATCGACCAAGATGTTGATGTGGGGTAATGGAAAGTCGTCCTTAGGGCTCGCCCTATTGAGGTTTCGGAAATCAATGCACATTCGAACGTTTCCATCCTTCTTCGGTACGGGGACGATATTGGCTAGCCATTGGGGGTACTTGGATACCATGAGAAACCCTACATCATACTGCTTAATGACCTCGTCCTTCACCTTCAACATCCATTCGGGTCGGAGGCGTCTCAGCTTCTGTTTAACCGGCTTAACATCAGGGTAGAGTGGCAACTCATGCTCAACCAAATAGGTATCCAAACCAGGCATGCCTTCATACGACCATGCGAAGACGTCTTGGTATGACCGAAGGAAGTCTATCATACCTTTCCTCTCCATGGGGTACAGCGATGTTTCAATTTTGGGGATTCTGGGGGCCTCTTTGGTGCCCAAATTAACATCCTCCGTCTCTTCAACGATCGGGGAAGGGCCATGCTCAAAATCGGCAAATTGTTTGAGGAGCTCATTAGGGAGCTCGTCGGTTTGGCCTTTCTCGTCCAGACTCGTGACTCCTACCTCTTCTTATATTTCTACAGGAAAGGGGTCGGCTTCACGTGGGACGGGTATCACGACATCAATTTCAATTTTATTGGGAATTTTAAAGGACAATATTTTTGGAATTGGTATTTTTTCTATTTTTATGGTCTTTTACATTTCTTCGGAGGTCAGCCCCTGGCGAGGTGGATCTCTATATATACAAGGTAGAGTGGTCCAGAGGCTAACCTCCCTTTTTACAGGTTGTTTTTTTTTTGGGAGTCGGTGCCGTTTTCACGGTATTTGGCGGCTCCCAGGAGTTGGGGCAAGGCTGCCCAGTTACTCACCTGCGAGGCTTGGCCTTTACCTCTTTGATTGAGAGCGACATCGATAGGCTCTTGCATTTCCTCCCTCAACATATTTACAGAGGGATCCTCTGAGACCCTGTCCTCTATGGTTTAGGAGGGGCCCAGAGTGGCTGGTGCTGGAGTGATGGGTGGATCGGGGAACTTCTTCCTCAAATAAGGAAAGGGCGGCTAAGTCCATTTCGAAGTCTGGGGGGATGATGTAGGGATTGGTGGGGTGGATTGAAGTAGGCTTATGTGGGGTGACCCTCGTCTCCCCATTTAGATCAATTTTTACTATCCCGGCGCTCACAAAGGTTTCACGGATGTGGGGGCGAGCGTGAGGTTCCTCTTCCAAGATGATTCCTTTGGCCTTGGCGACTGCTGTGACTCTCATCTTTTCCTTGGCCTCTTGACTTCCTCTTCTCTGGGCCTGTAGCCTAAGCCGAATTTAGTTTGCTGCCCCTTGGCCTTGACGGGGTCTCTTCTTCCTTGGAGGCGTGGGCCCAGCCCTTTCCCTTTTTGATGGCCTCATTTATGGAGCATGAACACAGTTGCATCCATTCCTCCTCCAATTTTATCCGGGGTCTTTTCAGTTGGTCCGAGGGTAACATTTGAGAAGTCATACTCAAATCGGTGGAGATCGGCGTCCTCTGCTGTGTGCGGTATGTTCAACACTTTCAGATTCTCAATGTGCAGAGCGCTCTTCTCCATGTCCTCTCTGCTCTCGCCTACGATGGTGACAATTTTTCCTTCTGAGATAAATCGAAGCTTTTGGTATAGAGTAGATGGTATTGCTCCGAGCTTATGTATCCACGGCCGGCCCAATAATAGATTGAAAGTAGACTTGATGTCCATCACCTGAAAGGGGGTGGTGAAGGTTTGCGGTCCGAGGATCAGGTCAAGGTCTACTTCTCCTATGATTTCCCTTCTGGTGTTATCGAATCCTCTGGCGCTTGATATGGATGGCCGAAAGGTGTCAAGGTTAGCACCAATTTTGATTGCCGTCCTTAGAGGGCATACGTTCAGCGTCGACCCGTTGTCTATTAGGACCAATGGCACCACCAGGTTCCCTACCTCAACTATTATATTCAGGGGTTTAGAATGGTCATTCCCCTCGATCGGTAGGTCTGCATCTGTGAAAGAGATGGCATTTGGGGCCAACACTTGCCCTATTATTTCCCCTACTTCATCTGGAGTTACGTGGGTGGAGACATGCGCGCCCTTGAGCGCTCCCATTAGGGCTTGAAAGTGGAGTGAAGACGTGATTAACAAATCTCACACAGTAATATGTGCGGGTGTTCTCTTGAGTCAGGTTCTCAGATGTGCTCTCCATTTTTTCAAAGGAATTTCCTGCGGCCTGTTCTTTCTTCTTTTCTTCTCCTCTGACTGCCCCTGATGCTTTCGGCTGAGCAAAAATCTGGCCCGATCGGGTAACGAATTCAACAGCCTCTTCTTGGTTGCACCCGACATTCATGTCCGTCTGTTCATAGCTCAACGGTACTTGATGCGGGTCATAAGCAGGTTTTGGGATGAGAAAAGGAGTGCATGAGGATTCTGGGGAGGATTGGGCTGGATATACTAGTTTCTCGGGTCCAACCAGGTTAACTCCAATGGGTGGTGGAATGGTAGTGGGGGGAATTAGCAAAATTGGATTTATGGGCACGGAGGGGGCTTGTACTAGTATTAACTGGGCATGGTAGGACCAGTGGTGATTGGGTGATGAGGGGATTGGGTGAGGGGTTGCTTACATGAGTGGGGGTGGAGTTGGATTGGGGCCAAAATAACGAAGGGATGGCGGGAGTGTGACTGGGATGGAGGGATGGGGAGACGTCTGAGGTGTGGTGGGCGCGGGGTGATAGGGATATGAAGGATTTGTATTTGGGGAGATATGATGGGATGGTGATGGGTTTGTGGATGAAGTGGGGTAAATTAGGGATGATGGAGTTGGGCATTGAGCGGGATGATTTGGATATGACGGGCTTGTGTGGGGGGTGGCATGGTGAGGTGATGATGGGTTTGTGGGTGAAATGGGGTAGATTGGGGATGATGGAGTTATGCATGAAGCGGGGTGATTTGGGGACGGTGGGATGGTATATTGGGTGGTGAGATTTGAAGGTGTGTATGAGATGGGGCAACTTGGGGATGGCGGAGTAGTGTATTGGGTGGAGAGATTTGAGGGTGTGTATAGGGTAGGATAATACGGGGATGGCAGAGTTGCGTATGGTACGAAATGATTTGGGTGTGACGGAGGGATGTATGGGGTAAATTAGGCGTGGGGTGGATATGCGTATGATTGCGGCGGGGCTGTGCCCATTTGGATTTGATAGGCGGGAGCAGGGGTGAAAAAATACTGCCCTAAATCTAAGGGCTCCTCTTGGTATGCCGGTGTGGGAAAATAATCGGCTAGATACAATGGGTCGATCACCCCAACAAATAGTTCATCTTCGTTCGACCTGGGGAGTGAAAACTCCTCCTGATTATTGATATAATCTAAAGGGTCAAACTCTTCTTCTTCCTCCTCTATCCAATGTATGTTAGGCCTGGGGCCTCCTGGGTGCGGTGGTAGAGGGGCTTGATGGATATTCTGGTTCTACCCTTGAGGAAGTGGCAGGGGAATGATTTTTCCCGCCTCTATCAGATCTTGGACCGTGTATTTTAACGGGAAGCACCGGTCCGTAGGGTGACTCGGTCCCTGGTGGAAATTGCAATGTAGATTCGGATCATAGTTCCTTGGTATGGGATGGGGTGGTGGGCGAGGCTGGAGCAGATTGACTAAGCCTTTTTGTAGCAACACTGGCAACAAGACACTCAAGGATTACCCCAACGGTGTGAACGCTCGTTCGAACCGTGCTTTCATTTGTTCCTGGGTAAATGGGGCTCTTGGTCCGTTGCTTGGCCTTGGTACTTTCTCAAAACCTGCCAGGGGTGGTTGTGTAACCTGGAGCTGTATTGGGGGGGCATTGGTATTGGCCTGGGGGTAAACAATGTTCTGTACCTCTGTCCCTGGTCTTCTTTCAATTCTTGGTTCGGCCGCTTATTGAACCCCGGTGGCCCCGTTGGCCACATTCCTTCCTAACCTACCCTCTCTAATGGCGTCTTCACAACGATTGGCATTTCGGACCAGATCAGCAAAACTAGACTGCTGCTGATATACTAAAAAATTTGTGATGATTGGGAGGGCTCCCTTGGTTATCAATTCAATCTGCTCATCATCGGGAATCCGATGAGTTACCTGAGCGGCTAATGCCCTCCACCTCCCCAAGTAAGCGCTGAATGTTTCATCATGTCTTTGCTTTAATCGGGCCAAATCTGATTTCCTTGGTTCTATGTCCATGTTATAGACATATTGTTCTTGAAATAAGCGTGTAAGATCTTTCCAATTTTTTATCATGGACGGTTCCAGGGATGTGAACCATCTCAGTGCTGGGCCCGTTAAACTCTTCTGAAACACTTTGATGAGGAATCGTTCATCTCCGCCATACTGGCACATATCCCCACAATAAGATTTTAAGTGGGCGATGGGGTTGCCAGTGCCGTTATACTTATCAAATGATGGTATCTTGAATTTCTGTGGCAGGGGGACATTCTATTTGTTCTTTCAACTATTCTGGTTCTTTTGAGGCTGTAGTGGGGACTGCTTCCCCCTGATTTTGTTCGACCCTAGGTGTGATGATGGTGGACCCGGGAGGGTTGAAGCTGGCAACTCCTCCACTGTTGTGGATTTCATCCTCCTCATACTGTTGGTCATGGTATTGGTGAGGGGCGAGTTCTGCTATTTGGACTTGCGGGGTGAGGAGTTGGAAGACCTGGTGGGGCCATATGGTTTGTAGGGGATGAGAAGGGATAAATGGGTGAGCGGTTTGTGGGTAAGCGATGTGCTGAGCTGGGTGCACATTTTGGGGGTGAGGGAGGTGTGGTTGAGGTGGCGGGATGTTGTGGGCTTGAGGAATAGGATGGATTGGATTCCCCGTTGGAGGCGGGATGGGGGCGTAAGGGGTATAGGTGAATGAAGGGTACTGGTGGGGGGTATGGGGTTAGTGAATGGGCCTTTATGAGCGTGGGTGGATGGGCCTTGGGTTTGAGGGATTTGGGTTTGATGGTTTTGGAAGGCTTGAATTGACGGGCCTTGGGCCTGGGTGTGGGAGTTAATATGACTTTGGGCCAATGGGCCTGGGTGTGGGGGTTAATATGACTTTGGGCCAATGGGCCTTGTTGGGTTTGGGCTAATGGGCCATGAGGGGGTTGGGTTTGGGTCCATGGGCCCTGGGCTTGGGTTTGGTAGGTTTGGGTCCAAAGGCCCTGGGGGGCTTGGACTTGGGCCTGGGTCTGATGGGTTTGGGCTTGGGCCCATTGGTTTTGAGGGTTTTGGGCCTGGACCTGAGCCTGATGGGCTTGGGTCCATGGGCCTTGAGGATTCTGGGCCTAGGCCTAGGTCGATGGGCTTGGGCCCATGGGTTTTGAGGATCTTGGGCCTGGATCTGGTGGGCTTGGGCCCATGGGTTTGGAGGGTTTTGGGCCTGGACCTGAGCCTGATGGGTTTGGGTCCATGGGCCTTGAGGATTCTGGGCTTGGGCATGGGTCTGATGGGCTTGGGCCCGTGGGTTTTGAGGGTCTTGGGCCTGGGTCTCGGTCTGATGGGCTTGGGCTTGGGCCCATGGCTCTAGAGGTGTTTGGGCTGGGGCCCATGGATTTGTATGGGTTTGGGTCTGGAATTGAGGTGGGGGATTTTGGGAGGTATGGACGATGGGTGGTTGGGCATGGTTAGGAGGGAATGGGGTATGGAGGTTTTGGAGATTTGGATGCTGGGTTTGAGAGGTAGGGTTACGAGAAGCAGCCCACAGGGCATACATCGTTCTCATGTCCTCCATCGAGGGCATGGATTCAGGTGTGAGATTGGGGGGTGATGGCTCACTTAAGGATGGAGGGGGTTGGGAGAAATTGGGCATGACCCGGGTAAATGGGGGGATATGTTGGGATGTGGATGGGCCATGTGGTGGGAATGGTATGTGAGATGAGGTGGATGGGATGTAGGATGTTGGGGGCATGGATGATGAGAGGGATGGAACGTGGGAAGTAGGCGGGGGATGGGACTCCCTATGGGGTCTTTGGAAATATGGGGATGCGGTAAGGGTGTTTGGATGGGAGATGGGGATGTATGGGTCGGTTGGGAAATGAGGGGTTTCAGTAGGGGATGAAAAAGGGGTATGTTGGGAAATTGTGAGGGAAGGGTATGGGGTGGAGGTGAACACGGGCGCCCCAAATGGGCCCGTGATATCGAACCGGGTTTGGGCGAAGGTGTCGAAGATCGGGTCTTCTCCTACGTGGGAATGGGATGGGGATGACAGCGGGGACGTATCGGCTCTTGACATGATCTGCCGACGAGTGTTGTATCGATGTCGCGGATAAGGGCCGAATACCTTCCTTCTACGGGACGAGCTTGAGGTTGCCGTAGTGACGGTCACACCAAAATATACTTTTTTTTGTTTTTGTTTTCTTTTCACTTTTGTGTTTGTTTTATTTTTGTTTGGTTTCTTTTTTTTGGAAAATGATTTTTTTTTTGAAGAGAGGTTTCTTTTTGGGTTTTTTTTTAAGATGATTTTTTTTTTTTTTAGATGGAGATTAACTCCCCTTTGCCTAGATGAATAATGACCTAGTGCCCAGGGTCAACTCCCGTCTCGGGCGATATATGTACCTTTAGTAGGTCCCACGGCGGGATCCGACACACTTCGGAAGAGGCGAAAGGGAACCCTTTCGTTCTATTGAAGGCGAGGGAATCCACACAAACGACCCGATCCCCCGGAGCAAATCAATGAGAAGTCGCCTTCTTTTGATCGGGCGGGGGCATGTTGGGTGTTAGAGGATGTGGGAGGCTACTGCGGGCACTAATACCGCTAATCGGGGACTTGGGGGGACGGATTGGGCCTCAGGTCGGGTTGCTGTGGCCCAGTATATACTGGGCGTATATATTATGCATGCCCGACCAAAAAAATACAGATTTTGGCTGAGCATATATATTATATATGCCTGGCTTAAATCCAGGGATTTTGGCTGGGCGTATATATTATATACGCCTGGCTATTTTCTGGGGATTTTGGTTGGGCGTATATAATATATACGTCTTGAAAAAACACTTCTGTCAGCTTAGTTTGACAGTGAATAGCAAGCCCGAATGTGGGTCTTTGAACTGGTTTCTTGGGAGAAATGCTCCCGGGGACTGCTGTGTATGTTATTGGGTCCCTCCTTTCCGTTTCCTAGGGATACACGGCTGAATTTTGGGTTTTCTACGCTCTCACCAATGCGAGTTTTACGGCTTGATCGGAATTGGCAACCCAACCTATATACCTCCGGCGCAAGCGCCTTCTCAGGTACTGGAAGGGGTGGTTCTTTTCAGGATCATCACCACTAGGGCTGCCGCCTTACTGGGAACTGGGTAAATTGTATCTGTGCCTAAACCCCGCCAAAAACTACCCAAAAATGCAAAAATAAATTTAATTATGTCCCCACACTGTTGGTTCACTTTTAATTACAGATTTTTAAAGGGGAGTGAAATTAAGTCCAAAAATTGGGTCAGAGACGACAAGCCCGTGCTGCCTCAACGGGCCGGCATTCAATGGTGAGATATGATGGCTGAAATGAAAAGCGCACGTAGGCCCGCCAAACAGCTAAGGCTCGTAAATGACTGAAATTTAAATGACATAAAAGTAAATGCGAGCGGGCCCGCCAAATGGCTAAGGTGGCTTAAATGACAAGAATCGGAAAAACAGGAATTTAAAGGCACACGTATGCCCGCCAATCGGCTAAGGCACTTAAAGGACTAAATCGTAGGGGTGAGTACGTTAGTAAAAACAACGAAAATATAGAAAAAATAGCAGAAAATAAGAAAAAAAATAGCAACGGTTAGTAAAAAAAAAAGAAAGGCCAACAAGAGGGGAAGCGCTAGGGTGATGTCCCCAGCAGAGTCGCCATCTGTGCGACCGTGGATCCTCTCGAACCCGTCGCGGCGATGCGCTCGCTTTTAATAAAATGTAGAGTCGCCACCTAGAGCTTTTGGTGATCCGGGAAACCTTCAAATCGATATTTTGAGCACCAAAGTGTTAAATATGACTCTGATTTACCGGTCTTTTCCAAAGGTTCTAGGGTAGGGGCTTCGATTATCGATCGGGAAGGGTTTAGGCACCCGATCAACCCACATGTAGCGGTCTCTATCTATGGCCAAAAATGAAAATAAAAGGGCAGAGTTTCCCCTTACCCGAAGGCAATACGGTCCTATCAAGCTTTGAGCAAAACCAAAATTTCGGCGGCGTAACGGCTTGAATCCTTGGACGGAGGAAGCACCAAGAAGGTAGAGGAAGAGAGGGGTGAGCCGGAGCTCACGAGCCCTTGTCGCACCGTGGAAGACCGTCGCTTTAGCGTGCTTTCGATGGCTCAAATGGTATTGAAATGGACTCTAATGCAAAGATTTGATAGATAGGGAGTGTAGAGTGAAGCTAGGGAATAGATTTTGGCTAAAAGAAGGTGATCTAATAGTTGAAATGGAGTGGAATAGGTGCTCTAAGCTTGCTGGAATTCTGGAAAATAAATGGCATTTTCTCTCACTAGGACTCTCTCTCTCTCTTAAGCTCTCTAATCAATCAAATTTTTAACCCTTTGGGAAGAGGGGGGGGCTCTCTATTTATAGAGAAGAGGTGGGTTAGGAGCTTACTTAAGAGCTAAGTGGTTTAGCAATTAGGTAATCCCCCATCTAAGGTTTTCTAGGTTTTCAAGGTCCTAGGGTTTTGGGAAATTGGTTTTAATGGTAGATGATGGGGTGATACCAAAGGTGACTTAAGGGTTGCAAACAAGCTCAAAGGGGGTACAACCAATCTCAAGACACCCACCACAACCAAGGGGATGGTCAAAGGGTCAAACCAGATGGAGGAAATTCGAGCTACTAATGACAATTACTGTAGCTAAGCTGGGCGTATATATTATATACGCCCGGTTTAAGAACAGTAAATTTCACCAAAAATAGGGGAGCCTTGGGAAGATGAAGTCAGTGGTGGGTCTCACCTATACTGGGCGTATATATTATATACGCCCGACCAAATTTCCCCCAAAATAGGCAGGCGTATATAATATATACGCCTGACTAATATGGGGCAAAAATGGCTGGGCGTATGTAATATCCACGCCTAAGTAAAAGTCCTATGATTTTATATAAAACTTTGAGAAGCCATAACTTTTGAACCGTAGCTCCAAATTGGGTGATCTTTGGCTTGTTGGAAAGCTGGAGAAGCCCTCTTTCCAATGGTCTATGGTACATCCTTGGTAGTAGTCTGTGTGAAATTCTGTAGCTCTCCTCCCATCAACTGCCCAAAAAGGTGCAAGTTAGGTATGGAAAGGGGATCTAGGGTTTAGGGGTGATCTCTAATGGTTGGGGAATTGTTCTAAAGGGTTTAGGGTGATTCCTAAAGGTCTGGGTGGATTCCTACGGGTTCAGGGGTACCATCGGAAGCACAGGGGTACATCTCTCCCGAAGTACAGATTGATCGGGCCTTTGGCCGAATTTGGGTGTCTACAACATCA
The DNA here is from genome assembly GCA_021018995.1 of Chloranthus sessilifolius. Taxonomy (NCBI): domain Eukaryota; kingdom Viridiplantae; phylum Streptophyta; class Magnoliopsida; order Chloranthales; family Chloranthaceae; genus Chloranthus; species Chloranthus sessilifolius. Next base: position 83,902,235 of record CM037597.1, read on the forward strand.
TTTGTAGCAAGGTCATCAACAATTTTTTCCAACATGATTCTGGACAAGTGGTCAGCCACCACATTTTCTACACCTTTCTTGTCCTTGATTTCGATGTCAAACTCCTGCAACAGGAGTATCCATCTAATCAATCTGGGCTTTTCATCCTTCTTAGATAGTAGGTACTTTAAAAGCTGAGTGGTCAGTGAAGATGACAGTTTTAGACCCAAGTAGGTAAGGTCTAAACTAGTCCATAGCAAAAACCACTGCCAGAAGCTCTTTCTCAGTGGTTGTGTAGTTCAGTTGAGCTTTAGCAAGTGATTTGCTGAGATATGCAATGACCACAGGCAGCTTATCCTTTCTCTGGCCCAAGACAGCACCTATTGCCAAGTCAGATGCATCAAACATCAACTCAAAGGGCAGGGTAAAGTCAGGTGTCTGGAGTACAGGGGCAGAGGTGAGACAGATTTTTAGAGTTTCAAAAGCCTTTAGACATTCAGCAGAGAAGTCAAAGGGAACATCCTGGCAAAGCAGGTGGCACAATGGCTTGGCAATTTTGTTGAAGTCTTTGATAAACCTCCTATAGAATCCCGCATGCCCAAGGAAGGATCTGATTTGCTTGACTATTTTTGGAGGGGGCAGATTTTTAATGAGGTCAACTTTCGCCTTGTCTACCTCAATTCCATCTTTAGAGATTACATGGCCCAACACAATTCCTTGTGTTACCATAAAGTGGCTCTTTTCCCAACTTAAGATCAAATTGGTCTCTTCACATCTTTGTAGGACTTGATGGAGGTGTTGTAGACATTGGTCAAAGCTATCCCCATAAACCGAAAAGTCATCCATAAAAATTTCCAAAAATTTGTCAATCATATCAGAAAAGATGGCATACATACACCTCTGAAAGGTGGCTGGGGCATTACACAGTCCAAAAGGCATCCTTCTGTAAGCAAAGGTTTCAAAAGGACAAGTAAATGTAGTTTTCTCTTGATCAAGGGGGTGCACAGGGATCTGATTGTACCCTGAGTACCCATCAAGAAAATAGTAAAAAGCCTTCCTAGCCAACTTATCCAAAATTTGGTCAATAAAGGGGAGAGGGAAGTGGCCTTTTCTGGTCTTGGAGTTGAGTTTTCGATAATCGATGCAAACTCTCCAGCCAGTGGTCTCCCTGGCTGGTCTCAACTCTCCAGGGTCGGTTGTGATCACTGTTATGCCAGATTTCTTGGGTACCACCTGGATTGGTGCCACACATTTAGAATCAGAGATGGGGTAAATTACCCCAGCATTCAGCAACTTAATGATTTCTTTTAGAACCACTTCTTGCATGTGAGGATTTAATTTCCTCTGTATTTCCCTGGAGGGTGTTGAGCCCTCCTCTAGATGAATCCTATGCATACAGATTGATGCATCATTCCCTCCTAGATCAGCAATGGTCCAGCCAATTGCTTTCTTGTGCTTCCTCAAAACTGTAAGCAATTCCTCCTCTTGCTCACTGGTAAGAGAAGAGGAGATAATCACAGGAAGTTTCTTGCCATTCTCGAGGAAAGCATACTTTAATGTCTTTGAAAGCTTCTTAAGTTCCAGATAAGGGGCTTTTTTAATGGATGGCAGGATTGGTGTATTGCTGGTTGGAGGAAGGGGCAACAATGTAGGTTTCCAATTGGAATGTTGTACTAAGCCCACAAAAGACCTCACTAGGGATATGACTTCTGGCATTAAAGCTAGGCTTCCTTCCTCCACCAAGTTCCAAACTTCAGTTAAATCAGTGACAATGTTGCTCCACTCCAGCAGAGTGGGCAGTTCTTCTTCAACAATTTCTTCTAGTACATCCACTGCAAAGCATTCCTCATTGTCCAGCTGAGAGTGCTTTGCACTATTGTACACATTAAGCTCCACTTTCATATGTCCGAAAGTGACCTCCATGATTCCAGACCTGCATTGAATGCATGCATTGGCAGTGGCCAAGAATGGTCTGCTCAGAATAACAGGTATCGGGGATGTACTCTTGTTGTAGACCATGTCCAAAACAAGGAAGTCTGCAGGATAGAAGAACTTGTCTACCCCTACTAGGACATCCTCAACCACTCCCATGGGTTTCCTCTCGGACCTATTAGCCATCAATAGAACAATGGGGGTGGGCTTTAGCTCCCCCTGTTAAGACCTGAAAAGTATCACTTTCACCCCTTAACTTAGCCTTTGAGTACACCCATAGCCATCTAGTAAATGCTTGTTAAGTGTTTTCTGTAGGTAATAAACAACAGGGCAATAAGGCCATGAATCCTGCTAAGGAGCCTGTTTTGGCACCAGAAGTCCCTCAGAAGAATGAACCATGAATCTAGACCATAGAAGAGCCTCACGCAACTGATAAAGCTCCAGAGAATTCAGAAAAATACACTTCGCGTAATCCTCGCGAAGTCCCAAGACTTCACAAAAAAGTTCTCGCGCAGTGGAGTGACAGAAGAGCTTCAGAAGCCTTGAGTCGAGCAGCTCTTGCAAAGTTTAGAAGTTAAAGGTCGCGCAGCTCCCACGCAGTTCAAGAAGACCCCTCTCACCCTCGTGCGGTTCGCTCGAGCAGTGAGAGAGAGCTAGAATCTGCCTCGGCATGTTGTCGCAAGATAGCCCTTTGGATGCAAATATCAAGAGAACACAGCCAGCGATTCAGAAAAGCCTCAACGCTTCGTGAGGATCCTCGCGAAGATCCATTAAGAAGTGAACTTCTGGCACAGTTCTCGCACTATTCAGAAAGAAAGCAGTCTCGCGAAAGCCAGAATTAGACTCACGAAGTGAAGTGGAAAGCTCGCACAGTTCCCGTGCTATTCACAATTATCAATCCAACTGCGCGAAACCCAACCCAGCGAGAGCTTAACTATCTACCTCGCGACTACTCAAAGCATCAAGATGCTGCAACCACGCGACGTCTGAAGCGTTAATGTTGAACTCAACCACGCAAAGACTAGAGATACCACGCGACAAGTCTGGGAATCGACTGCAACCTAGCGAAGCTCTGTACTCCAACTTCCATCATTTTGTAGAGGACTTTCTAGGAATTTCCAAGGATTAGGGCATGCACTCCCACGCTCAAATCTCTGTGCACGTGCCCCGAGGCATCCAAAGATCATTAAGAGGCCACGTGGCATCGCTAAAATTAGGGTTTCCTAACCCTAAGCTCCGCCACACCACTGCTATATAAACCTAAGCTTGGTTTAGGTTTAGGGAGGACAAGAAGGCCGGAAGAGTTCAGTTTTTGCTCTGTTTTTGTTTTTAGCATTATAGTCTTATTTTTCTATAGCCGTAAGTAGTTTTCTTTTTCTTCTTTTTCTTCTCTCCATGGCTCAGCACTTGCTGGCCATGCCTTTGTATGTCTATTGAGATTAGATTACTGGAGTTTTTGTAATAGGATTTGTACTCTTATGGGATTTGTGTATTTGTGAGCTGTTCTGTGTAAGGCTGCTGCCTTGAGATCCGCCATTGCTTTGGTTGTATTTCAAAGCAATGGAGGACTAATTCTAAGGATCCACTCAGATCCAAGTGACCTGTGTGTCTGGGCTATCACTGTCCTATACAGCCTTAGCCCCACCACAGGACCCACTTGATCTGAAATTATTATGGGAGCCTGAGCTGGTAGCCTTGTGACCATGGTGGTAGCAGCAATTAACTTGTTTTATCTTGGGCTCCGTGAGGAGGATAGCCTCTGGGATAGTCTATGACCATTTAAGTGGACAGGCTATAGCCTTAGGGTGAATCCAATCCGTCTATCCAAGATGGATCCTTCTTCCCCGAGCCTGAGCTGTTAAGCCTAGTAGGAGATTGTGCAGTGTCAGGTTCCCCATATATTCGTATAGACCCACCATCAGATGTTAGATCTGATCTGGTTATGGAGATTGTAGGCTTGTGACTGGAACATTGCAGCCCCACTCAAGCAATGGACAGCTAGATTTAAGGTGGTACTCAATCTCTTGTTGGTTCTATGTGTTTGGGCTATCATGGTCCTATACAGCCTTAGCCCCACACATAGGGCTTTAGAGGTTAAGGTTCCCTATGGATTCCCTGAGCTTGTAGCCTGGATGAAGTAGTGCCTACAATGATTAATGTGTTTTGACCCATCTCTGGACTGTGGTTCCCCTCTGGGATAGTTTGTGACGATTTAAGTGGATAGGTTATAACCTTAAAGGATTGAATCATGGCACAGGGATGAGTTGAATTCTTCCTCCTCTTTGGTGATAATGTAGCCATTGGACAGGATTTCCATAACATCAAATCTGAATCTGAGTTACGAAACTCCTCTGATCTAGACTCAATAACCTACTTCTCACCCTTATTTATTTATTTTCCACAATCCATCCATCTTCTCAACCCTTTCTGTAGTTAACTCATTAAGCTATCTTAGAATACTTAGAATAAGTGACCTTAAACTCCCCTCCTTTTAGGACTGCCAAATCTGTAGTCAGATCTGGAGGGACTACTAGAGATGGCTCCTTTGGAGCTGTAGATCCCCTTTCCCTGTGGGACAAACTCTTACTTATCAAAACTTGCTACAAATGGACCCTGTATCTTGTAGGTCTAGGATTTCTCAGTTGTGCTGATTCCATCCCTTGTTTTACTCGTTCTTTGATTTAAAATTTTCTTTTTTCCACCACCAAATAAAACAAGCACACTGAAAATCACAACAAGTTTTTGGCGCCGTTGTCGGGGGCAGATGATCTATTAGTAGACCCTTAGTTTTTGTATTTTTAGTATTCTTTGTAAATGTGAATAATTGATACTGCTGATATAATTTTGAATCTTTCTTACAGATCTAGACAACAGCAGAGAAGGACACTGGACTGTATTTGGAGATTAGCTACCTCTGTTTGCAATTGTTTAACCTTTAACACTCAGTCTAGTTTCTTTGAAAATTACATAGCAGTTGTTTAGTATAGTAGTAAATGTATGTTTTCTTAAATTGGCTGTAAATTTGTTAAAAAATTCTTTGAATCAAGTGCAATGTGCATGCAAGGAGTTGTCCCTGCTAGTGGTGTGTTTGTATGCTAGGTAGGAGATCTCTTAGTCCTACTTTAGAGCCTTTCAACCCTGAGCTAGAAAGGGGTAGAAGACTTAGAAGGAACAGGCACACCACAGTAGAGCCCCCAACTGAATCTGAGACAGTATTCATGGGTGAAGAACAACCCAGAACTCTCAAGGAGTTGACTGCTCCGGATGACTATAACTCTCCATTTAGCATTCAATTCCCTGATGTTCAAGGAAATTATGAAATTAAAACTTCAATCATCCAGATGCTGCCCTCTTTCCATGGGCTCAGCAAGGGGAACCCTTATAAGCATATTGACCAATTTTTGGCCTTATGCACCACCTTCAATATCGCTGGTTTGGGACCTGAGGCTACTGGGCTCAGGCTCTTTCCCTTCTCTCTGAAGGATAGGGCTAGTACCTGGTTGGCCACTCTTCCCAACAATGGCATCACTACATGGAAAGACCTGCACACCAAGTTCCTGACAAAGTTCTTCCCTGAGACCAAAACTAACCAGTTGAGGAAGGAGATTCTTGCTTTTGCCCAATCCCCAACTGAGGATTTTAATCAAGCCTGGGATAGGTTTAAGGAAATGCTCAAACAATGCCCCCACCACAAGATCCCAGACTGGCAGCTTGCACAAAGCTTCTATAATGGGATTGATGAGAAAAATAGAGATATGGTTGATGCCTCTTGTGGTGGAACCTACATGCACAAGACTGCTAATGAGGCATGGGAATTGTTTGAAGTAATCAGTGAAAATGCTTTTCAAAAGTTATCCCAAGCAAGAACTAGTCAGGAGTCTGTGTCAAAAGTGGAGCCTGCTGCATCGTCAAGAGGAAAAGTCTATGAGGTGTCTTGGAACAATGACCTGCAGCTGCAGATGGCAAACCTCTCTTTGAAGTTTGACAAATTACTAACTGTGATGCAACCAAGAAGGGCTGCTCAAGTGGTGGAGGCATGTCTGATATGCCAGTCCTCACAACACACAGTAGAGGAATGTCCATCTGCAGGGCAATATCCTGAATTGGTATTGGAACATGCTGCTGTTGCACGATCTTTTGGCCAACAACAATCTGGTGGTTACAACAGACAGCCATATGGATACCAGCACTAAAATGCTGGTTACCAATGGAGAGACCACCCAAATTTGAGGTGGAGGCAGGACAATTATATGTAGCCACAGCAGATGTTGGCTTTACCTCAAAGGCCACAGCAGCAGTTCAACCAAGGATATACCCCTAGGTCTAATTTTCAACACCAGCAGCAGCCCCATCAGCAATAAAATCAGTTGATCTTACCCCAACCTCAGCCAAGAAATGCTTCCTTCGAGGACCAGGTCTTGACTTCATTGCAAAATCTGGGGTCCTTGGCTCAGACCGTGAGCTCTCACAGTCAGAGCATCCATGCCATGGCAGAGCAGATAAGCAAAATTTCAAATGCCTTGGCTTGGGGAGATGAGGAGAGGTTGCCCTACCAGCCGAATGCCAACCCCAAGGGTCAGTTTTTCATTGAAGAAGCTTCCTCAAGTTTTAAGGGAACCAATGCTGTACCCTAAGGTCTGGCAGGCTGATAGACAACCAGGTGGGTAACAGACCAGTAGAGGTCATTTCCACAAATTATTCGAATGAGTGCGATAGAGATGTTGTTGGAACACAGAGCCAAGAATTGCCTGCTACCCGGCAGCAGGAGAAAAATAAAGAGGCTGTAGTTGAGCCTCAGCAGGGAGAAAAACATGAAAAAAGAAAGAAACAGAAGTTTAGTCATGGGCTAGCAGCTGAGGAACCAGCAGAACCTTAACTGCCATTTCCTCAAGCTTTGGGTAGTTCGGTCCCTTTTGATAAAGGGAATGCCTAGATGGAGGAAATGATGGAGACCTTCAGGCAGGTTAAAATCAATTTGCCCCTGCTTGAGGCAATAAAACAGGTCCCAGCCTATGCAAAGTTCCTGAAAGACCTCTGTACCCAAAAGAGAAAAGCTCGAGGCCATGTGTCCAAAAAAGTCTTTGCAACTGATACAGTGAATTCTGTATTTAACATATCAATGCCAGAGAAGTTGCAAGATCCAAGAATCCCCACTATTCCCTGCATAATTGGAGACCATATAATTGGGAAGGCCCTTTTAGACCTGGGAGCCAGTGTTAATCTACTGCCATACAGTGTATATCTGTAGCTAGGTTTGGGGGAGCTAAAACTTACCCCCATTGTGCTAATGATGGCTGATAGATCTGAGAGGAGGCCTATGGGAATGATTGAGGATGTCCTGGTAGGGGTAGATAAATTCTTCTACCCTGCTGACTTCCTAGTTTTGGACATGGGCTGCAGCAAAAGTACTAACCCCATACCTGTTATCTTGGGCAGGCCATTCTTGGGCACTGCCAATGCATGCATTCAGTGTAGGTCTGGATTTATGGAGGTAACTTTCAGACATATGAAAGTTGAGCTGAATGTGTACAACAGTGCAAAGTACCCTCACGAGGACAATGAGGAGAGCCTTGCAGTGGATGTATTAGATGAAATTGTGGATGAAGAATTGCCCACTCTGCTGGAGTGGAGCAATATTGTCAGGAATTTAGTTAAAGTCTGGGATATGGTGGAGGAAGAAAGCCCAGCTGTGATACCAAAAGACTTTACCACATTGAAGTCTTCTGTGGGCTCAGAGCAGCATTCCTGGAAACCTACATTGCTGCCTCTTCCTCCAACCACCAATGCACCAATGTTGCCATCCACCCAACAAGCCCCTGAACTGGAACTCAAGAAGCTTCAAGAAATATTAAAATATGCCTTCCTTGAGAAAGGTAATAAGCTTTCAGTGATTATCTCCTCCTCTCTTACCAATGAGCAGGAAGAGGAATTACTAATAGTTTTGAGGAAGCTCAAAAGGGAAATTACAGATCATTTCAGATCTGGGAGGAATAGATGCATCAATCTGCATGCACAGGATTCACCTTGAGGATGGATCACTACCCTCCAGGGAAATGCAGAGGAAGTTAAATCCTCATATGCAGGAAGTGGTCCTCAAGGAAATCATTAAATTGCTAGATGCAGGAGTGATTTACCCCATTTCTGATTCTAACTGGGTAGCACCTATCCAAGTGGTGCCCAAGAAATCTGGCATAACAGTTATTAAAATCGAGTCTGGAGAGTTGAGACCAGCCAGGGAGACCACTGGCTGGAGAGTTTGCATTGATTATAGAAAGCTCAACTCTAGGACCAGAAAGGACCACTTCCCTCTCTCCTTCATTGATCAAATTTTGGACAAATTGGCTGGAAAAGCTTTTTACTGTTTTCTTGATGGGTACTCAGGGTACAACCAGATCCCTGTGCATCCTCAAGACCAAGAAAAAACCACCTTCACCTGTCCTTTTGGTACCTTTGCTTACAGAAGGATGCCTTTTGGGCTGTGTAATGCGCCAGTCACTTTTCAGAGGTGTATGTATGCCATATTCTCTTATATGATTGACAAGTTTTTGGAGATTTTTATGGATGATTTTTCTGTCTATGGGGACAGTTTTGGCCAATGTCTAAAACACCTCAGCCTAGTTTTGCAAAGATGTGAGGAGACCAATCTGGTCTTAAGCTGGGAAAAGATCCACTTCATGGTAACACAAGGCATTGTGTTAGGCCATGTAGTCTCTAAAGAAGGGCTTGAGGTAGACAAGGCCAAAGTTGACCTCATTGCCAATCTGCCCCCTCCAAAAACAGTTAAACAAATCAGATCTTTCCTTGGGAAGGCAGGATTTTACAGGAGGTTTATTAAGGACTTCAGCAAAATTGCTAAGCCATTGTGCCACCTGCTCTGCCAGGATGTGCCTTTCGATTTCTCGGCTGAATGTCTAAAGGCTTTTGAGACTTTGAAAATATGCCTTACCTCTACCCCTGTACTCCAGACACCAGACTATACCCTGCCATTTGAATTAATGTGTTATGCATCAGATTTGGCAATAGGTGCTGTCTTGGGCCAAAGAAAGGATAAGCTGCCTGTGGTCATTGCTTATGTCAGCAAGTCACTTGCTGAAGCTCAGCTGAATTACACCACAACTGAGAAAGAGCTTCTGGCAGTGGTGTATGCTGTCGACAAGTTTAGATCCTACCTGCTGGGATCTAAAACTATAATCTTCACTGACCACTCAGCATTGAAGTATCTATTGTCCAAAAAAGATGCTAAGCCCAGGCTGATTAGATGGATACTCCTGCTGCAGGAGTTTGATATAGAAATCAAGGACAAAAAGGGTGTAGAGAATGTGGTGGCTGACCACTTGTCCAGAATTGTGTTGGAGAAATGTCTTGATGGTCCTCCAAATGATGCCTTCCCGGATGAGCAATTATTTGCCATCCAATCCTTGGTCCCCTGGTTTGCACACATTGTGAGCTATCTTGTTATAGGAAAGATTCCTGCCCACTGGACCAAAATGGATAAAGACCTGTTTTCCTCACAGGTCAAATATTTTTTCTGGAAGGAACCTTGCCGATACAAGTACTGTGCAGACCAAATCATCCAAAGATGTGTTCCCGAAAGTGATGTCCCCAGTATTTTGGCCATGTGCCATGAAAATGCCTGTGGAGGCCACTTTAGTGGAAGAAAAATAGCTGACAAGGTCCTGCAGTGTGGGTTTTATTGGCCTTCTTTATTCAAAGATGCATATACACACTACAAGGCATGTGAGAGATGTCAAAAATTAGGAGGGTTGTCCAAAAGAAATTCCATGCCTTTACAGCCCATCCTTGTCGTAGAATTGTTTGATGTTTGGGGTATAGACTTCATGGGCCCTTTTCCCCCTTCTAATGGTTACCATTTCATCTTAGTGGCAGTGGACTATGTTTCCAAATGGGTAGAAGCCATTGCCACAAGAACCAATGATAACCAGGTGGTCCTCAAATTTGTAAAGCAGAATATTTTTTCAAGATTTGGAACCCCTAGAGCTATTATCAGTGATGGGGGTAGCAATTTCTGCAACAGGAATTTCGAGAGCTTGCTCAAGAAATATTCTGTGACCCATAGGATTGCTACTCCCTACCACCTACAGACAAGTGGGCAAGTTGAAATTTCTAATAGGGAGATCAAGCACATCCTTGAGAAAACAGTGAGGACTGATAGGAGAGATTGGGCTGATAAGCTCAATGATGCACTGTGGGCTTATCGGACTGCCTATAAAACCCCCATTGGAATGTCCCCATTCAGACTGGTCTATGGCAAGGCTTGCCATCTCCCAGTAGAATTAGAACACAAGGCCTATTGGGCCATTAAAAACTTAAATATGAACCTAACTTCTGCTGGTCATCACAGGTCCCTGCAGCTATCTGAATTGGATGAGATGAGGATGGATGCTTACGCCAATGCCAAGATCTACAAAGAATGATCCAAAGCTTTATTTGATAAGGGCTTACTGAGAAAGAGCTTCATCCCTGGTGGCAAGGTTTGGTTATTTAACTCCAGACTAAAATTCTTTCCTGGCAAACTAAAATCCCGATGGGAAGGTCCCTATATTGTTATAAATGTTTCCCCATCTGGTGCTGTGGACGTCAAGGATCCCAAATCTGGGCAGACCTTGAAAGTGAATGGTCAGAGGCTTAAGCCTTGTCTCAAAAAATCTGCCGATCCTATGAACACTATTCACTTTCAAGGGACCCCTTCATCTACATGACCCACAGTTGTGTCCATGTTGTATTATACTGCTTTAGTTTCTTCAATAGTTTTTAGAAAACTGTAGTGTCTCGATGGGGTCTGAGTCTGCAGGGCCTGATAGAGTTTCAGTGGGGCTGGTATGATTACTTCTTCTGCGATTTGCTGATTTTTGAATTGAATGCTAAACTGCATGAATTGCTCCCTGTTTAGTACTAAGCCTCGCGCACTCCAATTTGAGATTTGGGAAACTCTCGCGCACTACAAGCTACAACATTCATCATCGCGAGATTTCATTCCTATCTCTCGACCCCCTTGCCCAGCTGCGCGAGTCAAATGCATTTGTCATTTCCCACGCTGATTGCTGGGACTTGTCACTTCCCAACTCACTCTCAATTAATTGCGGCGACTTGGATGTTATTCCACCATTTCATCTTCCACCATCCTTGTCTTTAAATACACAGGGAGCCCCTTTCATATTCATCTCATCCTTTCTCCTCTCACCCTAGCGGTCCTTCCCTAATCCTAACAATGGCAGATGACAAGCCTAATGCGCTGCCTAACAAGTTTTACCCGATGTGGTTGGAACCGCCCCCACCTAAAAAGCCGGACCCCCTACAACTCCTCTGGGATGAATACGAAGAGGTTCAGCAGATCCTGGCTAAAGAGGAGGAGGAAAAGCTCCAGCCACAAAAGAAAAAGCAAAAGATAGAACCATCTCCATCCCCTGCCCCCTCCACTCAACCCCTTCCACCACCTTCTCAGCCCCCCCATCCTTGATCCCTCTCTCCTTTCTTCTTTCTTTTTGTAATTTTCTTTTTTTTAGTCTTAATGAAATTTTCTTTTTCTATTATTCTGTACAGTTCTCTGTTCTTGGTTGTTTTCTTTCTTGCTATTTCCTTTTCTCTTGCCTTAATAATTTGTTGCACACCCACCTTTGAACCAGTGAGGACACTGCTCCTCATAGGTTTGGGGGTGTGGCAAGCAGATCCTGCCTATGGAATAGTTAACCTAAGTGCAGCAGAACCTTGTGAGTAATATGGAAATGGAACCATGTTCACTGGAGAATCAGAAAAATAATGAAATTTAAAATTTTTTCCAGACTTTAGACATTATAAACTTTTAATATTTCACATTTCCATGATGAGATCACCACGGACTCTCACTTATATCAACACTTAGTGAATCACTAGAGAGAGAAAAAGGTAAGGACATACTTAAGAATTCAAAGGAAGACCACAGCCAGTGAGATTTGGGCCTACTACACAAAGTTTTTTTTTCTTTGAGGAGTGACTAAGGCAATTTTTTCTAGCTCTAAGGACTGGCTGAGTCACTGTGCTCACTAGAAGTTAGGCAACACTAAGTTGAAACAACTAACAGCACTCATGAGACTTAGGGAAAGGATCAAGGCCTTCTCTTGGACAGTTTGAGCCTAAACAGACAAATCCTAAAGCAACTGCCCTTGTCCATACCTAACTTTTGAGCTTTAAATCCAAATTTCTTCAAAAGTACACCTGAGTACTTGCACCTGAACCTATGTATCTGATTTAACCTTACACTCACTCTGAGATTCAGAAGGAAAAGGAACAAGAGTTGAAGATGGACTAGCTATGGTCACCATTAGGTGAAGAAAGAAGAAGTACCTCAAATTCTGGCAGTATGGTAACTGAGAAAAATGTTGGCCTTTCAGAAAAGCAAAAACAAAATAAAAAGAAGAAAAATGCATAAAAAAGAAACAAAAATAATAATGAAGAGGAGTAAGAGAGGAGTCAAGAGGGAACTTTTATTGGAAAAATCGAAATCAAGAAGAGAACCCGATCACTTCAAATCTGAAAACCTCAAAGAAGATGAAAGGAGCTGAATCAAAGAAGGTGAAGTCATGAATCACCTCCTTCACCTACTGATTTCTCAATTTTGAACCCCTTTTCAACCTTCCATTCTTTTTAACCCCCCTCCATAAGCCACATTACAGCCCAGTTAAAGCCCTTGTGATCCAAAGTTGAGTGAGCTGTCATGTGGAGACAGAGAGTTGTTCAATCTATGGTGAGGATCTGTCAATGATGCCAGAACTTCAGAGCTATGCCTATGCTCATGCTTACAAACCCATTTGGGGGATGTAACTGCTCTTGAGCTTAAGAGAAAATGAAACCCTCAACAGTTCTTTATGAGAGTATGCCCTGGAGAGTTTTTAGTCTGATCTTGAATGCATTAGGTGTGACCTATAACCTAAATTTTGATCCAGGGAAGAGCTCAGTGTTGACACTCCGGTGTAGTATTTTTGGTGTAAACTGATTGGAAATGCTGTGCTTTCATGAGAAGCTTACACTGTTTAAATTTTTGTGCAGCCAATGTGTTTAGATTTCTTATTTTTCTACTAATGCAAAGGTGAACTAACTCTGTTCCTTGACTGCTCATCTGATAAATTGCACTTTTGTTAACTGCTTCATTGCGAAGTTTGTGGGTGTCTTCATTGAAAACCCTCAGGAGACTTCACTCCTCCACTAGGGATCACCTAGGGGTTTAAAAGGCTTGGTACATATGCTAAATGTATCCGTGCTCCCTACGAAAGTGTCATTTAAATTCTATAGTTGATTTAGTGTAGCTTTGCTAAGGGACTAGCAAAGATTAGGTTTGGGGGTGTGTTAAGACCTGAAAAGTACCACTTTTCACCCCTTAACTTAGCCTTTGAGTAGACCCTTAGCCATCTAATAAATGCTTGTTAAGTGTTTTCTGTAAGTAATAAACAGCAGGGCAATAAGGCCATGAATCCTGCTAAGGAGCCTGTTTTGGCTCCAGAAGTCCCTCAGAAGAATGAACCATGAATCCAGACCATAGAAGAGCCTCGCGCAGCTGACAAAGCTCCAGAGGATTCAGAAAAATACACTTCACACAATCCTCGCGAAGTCCCAAGACTTCACAAATAAGTTCTCGTACAGTGGAGTGACAAAAGAGCTTCAGAAGCCTTGAGTCACGCAGCTCTCGCAAAGTTTAGAAGTTAAAGGTCGCACACCTCCCGCGCAGTTCAAGAAGACCCCTCTCACCCTCGCGCAGTTGGCTCAGAATAGCTGAGGAGAGAGCTTGAATCACCTCGCCACAGACAAATTGCCGATGGCAGCATGGATGTAAATATCAAGAGAACCTGTCGCACAGTTCAGAAAAGCCTCAACACTTCGCGAGGATCCTCATGAAGATCCATTAAGAAGTGAACTTCTCACGCAATTCTCACGCTATTCAAAAAGAAAGTAGTCTAGCGAAAGCCAGAATTAGACTCGCGAAGTGAAGTGGAAAGCTCGCGCAGTTCCCGTGCTATTCACAATTATCAATCCAACTGCGCGAAGCCCAACCCAGCGAGAGCTTAACTGTCTACCTCGCGACTGCTCAAAGCATCAAGATGCTGCAACCACGTGACGTCTGAAGCTTTAATGTTAAACTCAACCACGCGAAGACTAGAGCTACCACGCGACAACTCTGGGAATCGACTGCAACCTAGCGAAGCTCTGTACTCCAACTTCCATCATTCTGTAGAGGACTTTCTAGGAATTTCCAAGGATTAGGGCACGCACTCCCACGTTCAAATCTCTGTGCACGTGCCCCGAGGCATCCAAGGATCATTAAGAGGGCATGTGGCATCGCTAAAATTAGGGTTTCCTAACCCTAATGCTCCGCCACACCACTGCTATATAAACCTAAGCTTGGTGTAGGTTTAGGGAGGGCAAGAAGGCCGGAAGAGTTCAATTTTTGCTCTGTTTTTATTTTTAGCATTGTAGTCTTGTTTTTCTGTAGCCGTAAGTAGTTTTTTTTTCTTCTTTTTCTTCTCTCCATGGCTCAGCACTTGCTGGCCATGCCTTTGTATGTCTATTGAGATTAGATTAATGGAGTTTTTGTAATAGGATTTGTACTCTTATGGGATTTGTGTATTTGTGAGCTGTTCTGTGCAAGGCTGCTGCCTTGAGATCCATCATTGCTTTGGCTGTGTTTCAAAGCAATGGAGGACTGATTCTAAGGATCTACTCAAATCTAAGTGACCTGTGTGTCTGGGCTATCATGGTCCTATACAGCCTTAGCCCCACCACAGGACCCACTAGATTTGAAATTCTCATGGGAGCCTAAGCTGGTAGCCTTGTGACCATGGTGGTAGCAGCAATTAACTTGTTTTGTCTTGGGCTCCGTGAGGAGGATAGCCTTTGGGATAGTTTGTGACCATTTAAGTGGACAGGCTATAGCCTTAGGGTGAATCCAATCCGCTGATCCAAGATGGATCCTTCTTCCCCGAGCCTAAGCTGTTCAGCCTGGTAGGAGATTGTGCAGAGTCAGGCTCCCCATATATTCGTATAGACCCGCCATCAGATGTTAGATCTGATCTGGTTATGGAGATTGTAGGCTTGTGACTGGACCATTGCAGCCCCACTCAAGCAATGGACAGCTAGATCTAAGGTGGTACTCAATCTCTTGCTGGTTCTATGTGTCTGGGCTATCATGGTCCTATACAGCCTTAGCCCCACACATAGGGCTTTAGAGGTTAAGGTTCCCTAGGGATTCCCTGAGCTTGTAGCCTGGATGAAGTAGTGCCTACAATGATTAATGTGTTTTGACCCATCTCTACGGATGGTTCCTCAGGATAGTCTGTGACCATTTAAGTGGACAGGTTATAACCTTAAGGGATTGGATCATGGCATAGGGATGAGTTGAATTCTTCCTCCTCTTTGGTGATAATGTAGCCATTGGACAAGATTTCCATAACATCAGATCTAAATCTGAGTTACAAAATTCCTCTGATCTAGACTCAATAACCTACTTCTCACCCTTTTTTATTTATTTTCCACAATCCATCCATCTTCTCAACCCTTTCTGTAGTTAACTCATTAGGCTATCTTTGAATACTTAGAATAAGTGACCTTAAACTCCCCTCCTTTTAGGACTGCCAGATCTGTAGTCAGATCTGGAGGGACTACTAGAGATGGATCCTTTGGAGCTGTAGATCACCTTTCCCTGTGGGACAAACTCTTACTTATCAAAACTTGCTACAAATGGATCCTGTATCTTGCAGGTCTAGGATTTCTCTGTTGTGCTGATTTCATCCCCTGTTTTACTTGTTCTTTGATTTTAAATTTTCTTTTTTCCACCAACAAATAAAACAAGCACACTGAAAATCACAACACCCCCAAACCTAGTTGCTGATACACACTGTATGGCAACAGGTTAACACTGTCTCTAAGGTCCAAAAGGGCCCTCCCAATCGTGTGGTCTCTAATAATACAGGGAATAGTGGGTATCCCTGGGTCTTGCAACTTCTCAGGCATTGTAATGGTTAATACAGAATTCACTGTATCTGTCGCAAAGACCTTTTTGGACAAATGGCCTCTGGCCTTCTTTTTCTAAGTACAAAGGTCTTTCAGAAACTTTTCATAGGCTGAGACTTGTCGGATTGCATCAAGCAGGGATAAATTTATCTTGACCTGCTTAAAGGTCTCCATCATTTCCTCGATCTGTGTCTGACCTTGATCATAAGGGGCAGGGCCACTCAAAGCTTGAGGAAATGGCAGCTGAGGTATTGCTGGTTCCTCAGCTGCAAGCCTATGACTAAACTTTTGTTTTTTTCTTTTATCTATTTTTATCTCCTGCTGAGGCTCAACTACAACATCTTTATTTTTTCCTTGCTGAAGGGTAGCAGGCAGTTCTTTACTCTGTGCTCTAACAAAATCCTTATCACTGTCACTTGGCATTTCCTTGGGAAAGACCTCTCCTTATTCCTTTCCCACCTGGTTGTCTACCAGCCTGCCGGACCTTAGGGCAGTGATGGCATTGGCCCCCTCAAAATTTGAGGAGCCTTCTCTGATGGAATACTGGCCCTTAGGGTTGGCTACTGCCTGGCTTGACAACCTGCCCTCCTCTCTTTTAGCCAGAGCATTGGCTATTTGGCCAAGCTGCTCTTCTATTTTATTAATGCTTTGACTATGAGAAGTCACAGTCTGATTCAAGGGTCCAAGGCTTTGCAATTTGGCCAAAACCTGGTCCTCGAAAGAAGCACTTTGGGGCTGAGGTGGTGGAACTATCAATTGATTTTGTTGCTGGGGCTGCTGCTGTTGGAAATTCGACCTTGGGGCATAACCCTGGCTAAACTGCTGCTGTGGCCTTTGAGGTAAGGCCAACATCTGTTGTGGCTGCATATAATTGTCTTGCCTCCACCTCAAATTTGGATGGTCTCTCTATTGGTAATCAGCATTTTTGTGCTGGTACCCTTATTGTTGTTTATTGTAGCCATCAGATTGTTGTTGCCCAAAAGATTGGGCAGCTGCAGCCTGTTCCATTACAAACTCAGGGTATTGCCCCGCAGATGGACATTCTTCTACTGTGTATTGTAGGGATTGGCATATCAGACATGCCTCCATCACTTGTGCAACCATTCTGGGCTGCACTACAGTCAGAAGTTTATCAAATCTTTCAGTAAGATTGGCCATCTGCATCCTCAGATCATCATTTCCCCTAACTTCATACATTTTTCCTTTAGAAGTCTCAGCAAGTCCCAACTTAGGAGAAGGCTCTTGAATAGTTCTAGATGAGGACTTCTTCTGGAAAGCATTTTCACTTATGACCTCGAAGAAGTCCCATGCCTCATCAGCTGTTTTATACATGTACATTCCACCACAAGAGGCATCTATCATATCTCTGCTCTTCTCATCTATCCCATTGCAGAAGCTCTGGACAAGCTGCCAGTCAGGGATCTTGTGGTGGGGACATTGTTTGAGCATTTCTTTAAATCTATCCCAACATTGGTTAAAATCTTCAGTCGGGGACTGGGCAAAAGAAAGTATGCCTTTTCTCAACTGGCTGGTCTTGGTCTCTGGAAAACATTTAGACAGAAATCTTGTCCGGAGGTCTTTCCAGGAAGTAATGTTGTTGTTTGGGAGAGTAGATAACCAGGTCTTGGCCCTGTCCTTTAGGGAGAAAGGAAAGAGCCTTAACCTAGTGGCTTCTGCTTCCAAACCAGCAATAGAGAATGTCGTGCACAAGGCCAAGAACTGGTCAATGTGCTTGTAAGGGTCTTCCTTGCTAAGCCCATGGAAAGAGGGAAGCATTTAGATGATGGAAGTTTTTATTTCGTAGTTTCCTTGAACACCAGGGAATTGGATGCTGAATGGAGAATTGTAATCATCTGAAGCATTTAATTCCTTCAATGTTCTAGGTTGTTCTTCACCGATAACTGCTATCTCAATTTCAATAGGGGGCTCAACTGTGGTGTGTCTATGCCTTCTCAGTCTTCTACCCCTTTCTATCTCAGGGTTAGCAGGCACTAATGTAGGACTGAGGGATCTCCTTCCTAACATGCACACACACCAACAGCTGGGAAGACTATTCGCAGGCACATTGCACTTAACAAAAATTACAATTATCCTAATCAACTGCTGTGGAATCTTCAAAGGAGAAATAGACTGATTTTTGAGGGTTAGAGAAGTGCAAACAGAGGTAGCTAAACTCCCAGTGCAATTCTACTCTCCTTCTCTACTACGGTTCAGATCTGTAAGAAAAATTCCAAATGTAATTCAGCAGTATCAATTATTCACAAGTACAGTTACCAAAGAATAAAGAATAAAAAATCTAGAGTCTACTAAAAGATTAATTTCCTCGACAGCGGCGCCAAAAACCTGTTAACGTATTTTAAGTGCTTGCTACTCACTTTATTGAAGACCGTGATAAAAATGAGGTGAATGAAAATGAATGAAAGGTAGAGTGAGGACTACGAAGCAGCAAGCCTAAAATATGCACAGTCCTGCAAGATACAGGGCCTGTTGTAGCAAGTTTTAATAAGTAAGAGTGTCCCACAAGGAAGTTGATCTTAAGCTCCAAGGGAGCCATCTTTAGTAGGCTCTCCAGATCAGACTCAGATCTGTGGCTATAGAAATCCTGTCCAATGGCTACATTATCACCAAAGAGGAGAAAGAATCCAACTCACCCCTGTGCCATGATCCAGTCCCTTAAGGCTATAACTTGTCCACTTAAATTGTCACAGACTATCCAATAGGGGAACCACAATGCAGAGATGGGTCAGAACAAGCTTATCATTGTAGGCACTACTTCATCCAGGCTACAAGCTCAAGAATCCATAGGAAGCTCATCCTCTAAAGTTCTGTGTGTGGGGCTAGGCCTACAAAGTGCACGAGCCTGGACACACAGGACCAGCAAGAGTTTGAGTACTAGCTTTTAAGCATGGCTGTTCACTGCTTTAGAAAGTCTGCAGTGATCCAGTCACAAGCCTACAATCTCTACAGCCAAATCAGATCTGCAATCTGATGGTGGATCTATACAAATATAGGGGAGTCTGTCTCTACACAATCTCTCATGGGGCTACAAGCACAAGTGCAGAGAAGAAGAATTTGCCTTAGGTCTATGGATTGGCTTCACCCTAGGGCTATAACCTGCCCAATTAAATGGTCACAGACTATCCACAGAGGCTATCCTCCTCACAAAAGTCTAAGACAGAACAAGAGTATTGTTGCCGCCACCATGTTCACAAGGCTACCAGCTCAAGCTCCCATGGGGATTCAGATTTAGTGGATCCTGTGGTGGGGGAAGGCCTGCAATGTGCCTAACCTGGACACACAAGTCACTTAGATCTAAATAAAACAATAAAAATAATCCTCCATTGCTTACGATACAACTTAGCAATGGAGGATCTCAAGGCAGCAGCCTTGTACAAAACAACTCAAAACAAGAATATCATCCCATACATGCTATAAATCCTATTATAAAAACTCCACTAAAATCTATACCAGATAATCATACAAAAGGCATAGCCAGCAAATGTTGGACTATGGAGAGAAAGAAAAAGGAAAAAGAAAACTCTTTAACCCTAACCTTAGCCTACTATAATTCTACAGTTAGTTTCAAGAAGAAGCACAGAAGTTGAGAATAAAAATCCAAAAGGAAGCCCCTTAAACCTAAGCTAGGCTTAGGCTTATATAGCTATCGGTTCTCTCACAATTAGGGTTAGGAAAACCCTAATTTCATTAATGCAATTGCGGCACATTCTTATCCCTTAGATGCCTCGGGGCATGTGCACGGAGATTGGAGCATTGGAGTGCGTGCCCTAATTGCTGAAGATTCCCAGATTGCCCTTGCAGAAGTGGGGAGAAGTTTATAACTCGATCCTCTCTGGATAAAAAGGATTTATAGGTCTTATCGCGTAGTAGATTTGGCATCGCGAGGTTGCTTTGAATTAGAGTTCATGCAGTCGCGGGATTGACATTTTGGTCATCGCGGGGTACTAATGGTTGTCGCGAGATTACTCACCTTGAAGCTCTTGCAGTCATGGGATTGGTGCTTTAATCATCGCAAGAATGCTTTGGGCGTCGCGGGGTTGGTATCTTGCATTTGAATGGCGCGTGAACTGGCACGAGAATGGCACGCGCAATTCATTCCTTGTGAATCATGCGGCGATCCTCACGAAGAGAATAATCTTCATAGGTTTCTGGATCGCGCGAGCAGTTCCTTGAAAGTGTGTGCCCCGCGACTACTGCGCGACAACTGTGCGTGGGAGTGCCTAGAGCTCTCTCTTTAGTGAATCGCACGACGATTGAAGACTCCTTTCTTGAGCTGTGCGAAACTGTGCCAGCACTTAAGACTGAACCTCATGAGGACCTCGTGAGGTCTGCTTTTCAATTCTTTCTGGCACTAAATCGCGCGAGAATGGTGCGAAGACTGCGCGACTAGTTTTGTGCCGTCTTTAGAAGCCTGCGACGACTGCGCAAAGGCATCATCTCTGGTTCAATTAAACCCTGCGACATCTGCATGAGGCATTCTTCTTGGTTTGTTTCTGATTTGTTGTGCCTATGCTGTAGCCAACTCTCTGTCTGGGTTCTATCTTCACATTTCAGAGTGGTCTCTGGGTCAACAGTGAGCTCCTTGGCATGGTTAGGGGGTTATTTGCAGCTACTGCTTATTACCTATAGAATAGACTCAAAACACATTTATTAAATGATTAAGGGTCTAACAGAGATTAAGTTAAGGGGTGAAAAGTGGCACTTTTCAGGTCTTAACAGTGGGCTCTAGGAACAGTCTGAATTTTTGGCATCTCAGCTGAGAATTGACCTCGAACAGAGTTGGTCGGGTGACCTGGGAGCCACTTCAGAAGTTGTGGCGAGTGAATGGCTGATGGGGGACTTGGATGCTGTACAGCTCAACACGTGGCAGCCTAGTGTAATGTGTATCCCAAGGGATGGACAGCTGGAGCGGGGGACTAAGTGGGTCGTACACCTCCTGGACCCATGTAGTTTCAATTTGCTATTGGGTCGGGGGCCCATGACAAGGACTCTCCGGGTCTCTGTAGGCCTGCCACTGATGGGCTTGGGACCAAGGCCCGTTAGAGTAGCGGGGAGATTAATACGAACCTCCTCTATAAGGGGATTGACTCAGCCTATTTTTATAGCTTTTCAAACTGGTTCTTTACCATCACCAATGGCAGATGAGCAGGAGCTTTTCCTGGAAATTGCATCCACTCAAAGTTTCGATCAGATGGTGTGTAGTGATGATGCGATCTTCTACCCTGATCCCGATACCCAAGTGCCGGTGGCGGAGAAACAATTGAGAAATTTGAGCAATTTGTTAGGGAGGGATATCAGATCCCATAGTCAATATTCGTCGCCTAATCATCTCAGTGAAGAAAATTTGTTGATGAGATTGGAAGTGGAGATTAATAATGTGGACACTGATGCGACTGAGATTGACCGTCTCATCTACATTGGGAGCGAACTCGGGTTATCATTTAACGACTCGAATGAGGATCTCCGTGAGGTTTTCCAGGCCATCCTCAATAAATGCCATGATACCAACAAGAAACACCGGGTTAGGTCTCGACAACTTGTGCGGCTAGAGTGGGGGATGACAGATGGGAGGGGTGTCTGGGGGGCCTAGGCTCTCGCCTCTTCGTAATGGGCGTGCGGCATGAGGAGTGGTCATGAAGATACTATCTTGGAATGTGAGGGGTATCTATGATGGGAGCAAATAAGCTGGTGTGAAGCAGGTGATCGCCACGTTAAATCGAGCCATTATTACGCTACAAGAAACCAAATGGGGTAGATGGGACACAAGGACAATTGGGTAGGTGCTCGGAGGAAACTAATGCGAATGGATTGGTGTAGATTCCGTCAACACTTCTGGTGGCATTCTAGTTGCATGGAATTCAAGGATGTTTGATAAAATGGAGGAGGAGGTGGGTCTGTTTTTGACAACTGTGGTGCTACAGAATAAGGACTCCAGGAAAATGTTGATGTTTGTAGGAATTTATGGCCTGTCTAGCGAGAGAGATCGAGAAGATTTCTGGTATGAATTGGTGGCTCTCGCGGCTAGATGGAACCTCCCTTTATGCCTAGGGGGGATTTCAATGCCATTAGATGGGGACACGAGAAGCTGGGTGGGCCACCAGATGCTACTGTGATGCGTGATTTCAACTCATTTATTTTTGATTGGATGTTGATGGATGTTCCACTTACGCGTGCGCGATTCACGTGGTCAAATCTGCAAGCGATCCCCTCCTTAAGCTGGCTGGACAGGTTCTTATGCAATCTGGAATGGCTAGAAGTGTTCCCGACCGCAAAGCTAAAATGCTTAGCTCGGGTTGTATCCGATCACCATCCGTTGGTCCTTGCCTGTGAGGCACGTACGAAAGGGCCATTCCCCTTCCGGTCTGAGAACATGTAGCTTCTGGACAAGAGGTTACAGGAGCTGGTCCGGTCGTGGTGGGAAGAACCAACTTCTCGTGGAACAGCGGCCTACAAATTCATTTCCAAACTGGGCAGGGTTAAGGATAGAATTAAGGTGTGGAACAGGGAGGTATATGGTTTGGTACAAGTAAAGAAGGAGGCTCTGCTAAGTTAGCTACAGGAGCTGGACAACATGGAGGAGGCTAGAGCACTTACGATGGTTGAACGAAAAGAGAGATTCCTTAAAAAATTAGTGTTCAATAATGTGTGCTTTGCTAAAGAGGTAAGCTGGAAACAAAAGGCCAAGGTCAGATGGCTCAAGGAGGGCGATGCCAATACCAAATATTTCCATGTTGTGGCCAATGCACGTGACAAATCAAATTATTTTGGGAGCATTGTAGTGGATGGGTCATCCTATTCTGATGAGGAGCTGATCCGGGAGAACATCGTCGCTTATTATGAGCAGCTATACACCGACGAGGGGCTACAGCGGCCTGAGCTGGATGGGTTGTCGTTCAAATCTATCTCTGCTGAGGATCACACAGAGATGGAGCAACAATTTAGCAAAGAGGAGGTCTGGCGGGTGATCAGATTGGATTCCAAAAATAAGGCGTCGGGTCTTGACGATTTCACCATGGAATTTTTCTAATTTTTTTAGTTGTACATCTAGGCTGATCTGATGGAGATTCTACACGAGTTTCATGCTACTGGTTTCATTGGTCAGAGTCTTAATTCCATGTTCATCACCCTCATACCCAAGAAAGATGGGGCTGAGGATATATTTGACTTCCCTCTGATATTCCTCATCAATTTTCCTATACAAGATTATAGCCAAAGTGCTTTCCAATCGCCTCAAACCGATAATGAGCAAAATAATATCGAATAATTAGGGAGCCTTCGTGTGGGGCAGGCAGTTAGTGGATTTGGTTGTTGTGGCCTAGGAGATGATCCATCCAGCGCATATTGATCGTAGACCCGCTTTTCTTTGGAAGGTAGATATGGAGAAAGTGGAGGATCGGGTAAGTTGGGTCTTCCTTGACTACATGCTCGGCAGGATGGGTTTTGGTGCTAACTGGAGGAGCTGGATGCGGGGCTGCAGATCCTCAGCTTGGTTTTAGGTACTAATCAACGACCCACCAGCGGGTTATTTTAAGAGCTCCAGAGGGATCCAGCAGGGAGATTGTGCGGGCAAGACAATTGACCCGCATAACCGGAATTTAAGACACATACATTTTGCATCTCCAATATGCGGATGACACATTTTTTTTCGGAGTGGCTGAGGTTGGGGAATGTAGAGTGATGTGCAATGTTCTAACGGTCTATGAGGGGGTGTCCGGGCAGTGCACCAATTTATCCAAATCTACTATAACATGTGTTGGTATTGGCAGTGAGGATCCTTTGATGACTACGCTTGCTCAAACTTTGGATTGCCCAATAGAAAACCTACTGATTAAGTACCTAGGCCTACCGCTCGGGATTAGACAACCTACTACAAGGGAATGAGATCTGGTTGTTGAAAGGTTCGAAAAAAGGTTGTCCTCGTGGAAAGGGAAGTTGCTTAATAATGGGGGAAGTCTCGTCCTAGTAAAATTAGTCTTATCTTCTTTGCCAATATTCTATATGTCTATGTTTAATTGCCCATTGGGGGTCATCAACAGATTGGAGCAGGTTCAACAGAGTTTGCTATGGGAGGGCTCGGGATTAGACAAGAGATATCACCTTGTAAATTGGGATGCTTGCCAACTACCCGTCAGTTGCGGTGGGCTGGGCATTCGCAATTTGAGGAGGACGAACATTGCACTCTTAGGGAAATGATTTTGGCGAGCGGGAAGGATGGAAGAGAGGGGTATTCTTTGGTGAGAGGTGTTGAGTGAGAAATATGGGCAATCCGTAGGTAACTGGGGCATCTGCACATCGACACATAGAGGGACGTCGGCATGGTGGAAAAAAATATGCAGCACTTGGTCAGTGTTTACTAGAGGGTTGCGGTTCAGATGGGGTTGCAGCACTCGCATCCGATTTTGGGAAGATGTGTGGGCGGATAGTAGGTCCCTCAAAGACTCCTTCCCTGACATCTACGCTTTATCTACGAATAAGCTTGGGTTGATCGAGGAGTTTGTTGAGGAGAACCAGGGGGTAGATGGTGGGATGTGACTACGAGAAGGCTGCTGAGAGATGAAGCGATTGTTTCATTCTCAGCTCTTATCCTTAAGCTTTATGAGATGCAGCGACACCCACAAGGACAAGACCAGATTATGTGGGTCCCCAGCATGGATGGTATCTTTAGCATAAAATCTTATTATAGGATGATTTCAAGATGACCATTGATCAGGTTCCAAGGCGCTAAGCTGTGGAAGGCGTCCGTCCCTCCTAAAATCAAGCTCTTCGCCTGGACCCTCTTCAAGGAGAAAATTCTTACGCTGGATCAGTTGATCCGCAGGGAGAAGGACGTCCCAAACCAATGCGTTATGTGCAACATAGGGGAGGAATCTGCCTTGCATCTGTTGCTTCATTGCGCGGTGGTGCAGGAGATCTGGAACATTGGGTTAAAGTCTTTTAACATGAGCTGGGTTATGCCGGAATCGCCGTACCTTCAATTCTTGATATGGTCGGATATAACTTGGTGGGTCAGATAGGGGACTATTAGAGGACTGCCCCTTTCGCTAAATTCTGGAGTATATGGCGCAAAAGGAATACGCAGATCTTCGAGGAGAAAAGTCGTTCTGTAATATCTCGAAAAATTGAGCGTTTAACTTTGACCTCAGGATCCATGCCCGATTGGTCGTAGGTTTGACCAAGTGATGGTCAAACAATGAATACATGAAGTGATGAACTGATGTGATGCAAATGTGACTAAGTGTAGTGAATGGTATTGGTTTAGAGCTACATACACCTATCTCTGGTGTATGCGCTTAACACTGAAACAGGAAGGAAGATATAAGGGTTTAATAACCCTAAAATTCCTTTTGTTGGTTGTTGAAGAGAGAGTTAAGAAGAGAGAGAGAGAGGGAGTAAAAAGGAGTTATGGAAGCTTGGAGTTAATGCAAATCAAGAGGAGATTAGAGCATTGAATGCTGATTCAACGCTTGAGGAACCGTTGAAGCAGAAAGATGGAACCCTAGCCATCAAACCCAACAAATCAACCCTTTGAAGGATTTATTGGGGTAGGTGATTAAATTTCAATACCTAGAGAATTGATGGGTGAAATTCTGTCTAGCATGTTTAATATGATAGATTAAGGACTTAGAAATAGAAAGAAAAAGAAAAGGAATGAATTTTGGAAGATCAGCCCGGAAGGGGGCTGAATCTGGCCAAATCGATTATTCGAAATAGAGGTTCGATTAATCGATTTTGGCCTAGAAGTTGAAAAGTAAAGGATGCCCGATTTTGATTAATCGAATTGGATTTCAATTAATCGACTTGGAAGGTCGATTAATCGATTTGGAAATTGACTAATTGACTGGGTACCTCCAGTGGCTGGAGAAACATGACCTGGGGAAATCGACTAATCGAGTTGAGATATCGATTAATCGATTTTGGATTTCAATTAATCGATTTAGGATCGACTAATCGATTTAGGATTTTCGACCACTCGATTTGAAAATCGACCTCACTATGTTCGAGATTTCAATTAATCGATTTGGGATCGATTAATCGAATTTGAATCTCGATTAATCGATTTTGGGAATTGATTAATCGATTTGAGTTTTGATTATTCGATTTTGGAGATCGATTAATCGATTTGGGTTTCGATTAATCGATTTTGGGAATTGATTAATCGACTTTGACAGTTTTACTTAACTTTCTAGTTTTGCTTTGAGATTCATGGAGGGTCTAGGACCTTCTTTATTACATCTTTAGTGATATATTGCATGTGTTGTAATGTACCATAGGTAGTACGTGTGAAAGCGAGCACAAGGAGTCGCGTGGGACCTTGATGCTTAAACCTTCAGAGACTTGAGGTAGGGAACACCTTGAACTTGTATTTTAATTGCAAGAGCATGTATATAGTGATATAGTTACCAGAATTAAAAATGTTTTAACCATGAAAAGCTTTGTAAAAATGGGTGTGTGTGTGACACCAAGAATGTGATAAAGGCATCTAGGTGATGCGAGCAATTGAGACCAAGAAATCAAATGAAAATGAGACATCCCCAGGGGATGAGAAAGTAATAAGGGCATCAGTGTGATGCGAGTAAATTAGACATCCCAGGGATGTATATATGATTGAATAATTACTGTTGAGGCTTAACTGACATAAGATAGTACTTTACACGGTGAGCAACTATATGTAAAGCACATGTTATTTTTGTTATTTGAGGTTTGTTTAGAATACCCCACCGACGTGGCGGGATACCCACGACTGACGCGGCAAGATATCCGTGACCGATACGGCGGCCAATCATACACCAGTGCAGAGGTCTATCCATACACAGTAAGCACTTCCCAGGGATGTTGAGTTGAGATTTAACCCTGCCACCTATTGAGAAACGGGCTTGGGTAGTATTCCCAGGGAATACATATAACAACTGTCTATTTAGGCAACGATGGTGGGTATTTCATCGGGACTCGATGCTATATTGCTCGGGGATTACTTAAGTTGAAGATTTAAGTTTTGCTTTAGGCCTGTTTAGTGTTATTCATGATAAATCAACAGTAAAGTAAGACATGCAAATTACCAATAAACTTGAATGCAAATCATCAGCTTTTAAACTATTTTTCTAGCAAATACACAGACACATCATGCTTAGAATATCATGGAATATATGTGAGATTTTGATTTATATGTTCATTGTGTTATTTCCTATTGAGCTAGGATGTAGCTCACCCCTTTAGACTATACGTCGCAGGACCTTTGTTACCAGCGGCTGAGGCTTCGGGAGACGTAGATCCGGGTGATTCGGATTACGTGCCTGGGGACAAGTTGGAGCCTCCTCCCGAGGACTTCTTCTAGGAGACTCCACTGAGTACTTTGAGAGAGAGTTTTTGTGAGCAGATTGTACGGCTTGGTATGTCAAGCCTTTATTTTTTATAACAATGTAATTAAATTGACTTAATTCTTTTGGCGAACCATCTGGGGTGATCAGTCTATCACCGATGGTTCGGATCGGTTCTATGTTCATGTAGTGGCATGGAAGTAGAACTGTCTTTTGTTTATGCCAGATAGGTATGTTACTTTTTCACTTTATGCCATTATTTGCTTAATTTATTTATCATTGCTTGTTATACCAATGATATCATTGCTTGTTATACCAATGTTCCATTTTGATGTTCCATGCATAGTGTTATG
Source organism: Chloranthus sessilifolius (assembly GCA_021018995.1). NCBI lineage: Eukaryota > Viridiplantae > Streptophyta > Magnoliopsida > Chloranthales > Chloranthaceae > Chloranthus > Chloranthus sessilifolius. The sequence goes on from CM037597.1 coordinate 83,929,830, forward strand.
TAGGCACTTGGACACTCCTCAACACAACACGATATGTTTAGACATGTATGAAAATACCATCAAAATGCTCGTTCTTTTGACACGGTAAAATGAACCGTCATTTTATTTTAAAAAATGTGTAAAGTTTAGTAACTTATGACAAAAAAAGCATGGGTCCTTGAAAACGGTTTGAATAATATAGTATACTTTTAGTTAGGTTCATGACATACATTATGTATCATTTCATGACATATCTCGATTGACTCTCTAAGCTTTTCCTTCAACTTTTTTTTACATACATCCTATTTTTCTTTCAATTTTCTAAAGGTTGTGCCACCATGTTGGGATCTTTAGAAATGGGGGTGCCAAACATCTATGACACTTGACACCCTTGCCACATATCTAGGTAACACTGAGAATTTCCCAAAAGAAAACAAGCGAAACGCTCACTCCATGGGTGTATCTTATCATAGTATGATGACGCCCTCTATTATTCTTTTTTTAAATGATTTTATTATATATCGTGTAGTAGCAAAACTTCCATGTTGTTGCTTGTTGTTTTTAGGTAGAGCCATTGATTATATTGTACATGATCTACTTCATGTGCTCAAGATAGGATGTTTCTTTATATTAATATCTTGATGAGGGTTCAATTTTATTATTTATTTTTTGTGATTTGTATTGATTCGTTGTCTTATTCTTTTTGTAGAAGTGCTGTCAATCAGAACATGAGAGAAGGTTGAGTCTCAGGAGTTTTGTATACCTCAGGTCACTTTCGAGCATCAGTTGGCTGATATTCTGACAAAGATGGTTGGAAGAGTTAGGTTGAAAGACGTTATCACCAAGTTGGCCATGATTGACATCTATGCACCAACTTGAGGAGGAGTGTTAGATTAGTTGGTGTCTAACTAGTCATCATTGCGTGCGCAGGTAGAATGTTTAAGTTGTACTGTTTTTCCTGTTCTTCTATTCTCACAATATACGTGGGATATTGTATAAGGTATATAATCTGATAATAGAAGGGTTTGTGTAACACAATACTCAAACTTAATTTTCTCTACCTCTCTTATTTTTCCTCTTTCGAACTTTAGCCCTAATCACACCATTAAACCATCAAACTATACTAGGAGAATCCCTAGTGTAGGAGTTGTCCTTGAGTTTTCATATGGCATGTTCAAATTATTCCATCAATAACCATCACCCTTGAAAAAGGGGAGTACCCGTTTGTGCTTTATCATGAAATAGGATTAGAGGCCTATTGCACTCTGCTCTAAATTCAACAATGACTCTGAAGCTCGGTGAGTATCTACTTTTGCTCTTTGGTTGCTATGTTGGTTTTGCAACACGTAGTTACTGCTATCAGGCCTTAGCAACCTGCCACTGCATTGCAACTTCTAACAAAAAAATTCACGACCATTTTACTAAATGGATATATTCTATTTTTTTTTCTATTCTGTCAATTTTTTTTTACTAGCTATTTTTTCCATACTTCTAGTATTTATTGCTAACTTCAATGTGCTTACAAAGGCCTACTGCAAAAAATGTTGACATCATATTATATGCATTAATACTAACATCACCTATTGCAAAATCTTTTCTGTTGTAGTTTGAGAGGTGGGCCAATGTCACGACCCAGAATCCTTACCCGATCTCGAGGGCCTAGAATTTCGTGTTATGACACCGCATGCTGGTTAAGGCGATAAGCGGACATTCACATAATCTATAAATATACTTGGCATATGGATCGAGGCTTTTAAGATAGCATTAAAAGATAAATGACTCATAAATTAACAGCGAAAAATTGTAAAAGATAATAAAAAGGTAAAACCAACCATGCATCTAAGATAGGAAATAAAATAAGTTTTACGTAGGATAAAATGGTCCCAAACGTAAACTCACAAAAAATATCAAAATAACTAGAATATGCCTGTCAAAGAATAAAGTCTAAAGCAAAAGGACTCTCAAGGCTCGTATAAATCTGTCGGATCTACGCTCTCCTCCGGGTGATAGCCAACGTCTCCATCTACATAAGCCGCCTCTGAAATAGTAGCTCCCGCATCATCATAAATAAGATAAATGGAATCTTCACCTGAAACTGTTAGATTTGGGAGGGGGGTGAGTTTACTCAGTCGCGTAAACTCAGCGGATTGCACAATCGATCCACCATAACTTACGCAGGTGATCGTGTGTGCAATCACTTGAATTGCGGTGCATTTTTAAAATATAACCAGTATCTTAAATAAAAGAAATAAACTTATCTATACCTCATAGCCCATCATAATCAAGACTGAAACATACTATATAATATGAAGAGTGCATGATGTTTCTATTTTCTTATCTCTTTTCCTATTTGTCTCATCAATTTATCATACGTGATAAATTGTTAGTCTTATTATTACTCCATACGCCTACACAACGTACTTCGTATCTTACTTATTTTGCTTAAACGACCTGTGCCAGGATCGCTGCTCGAGTCTATCACGCGAGGTCCACGTGTAGATAACCACCTAACCTTCATATCATAATATAAACCACCATCCAGCCAGATGAGGTTGTCGATATAGTAACTATAATGTCCCCTTAGTTCGAAATAAGGCTATAATATCCTTAAGACCCATCTTGGCTACAAACGTTGGACCCTTATGGTGGCTTGTAAGGTATGACACGTGTAGGACTTAATTCATGTTTAGCTGGCCTTCACAGCATATCTTAATAATATCATATCATTGTTCGATTCTGGGCTTAGGTCCCCTCCCCGATTTCATATTTGCATCGACTTAAGTCCCCACTTTTTTAGCATCTCGTATCTTAGCATATTCCTATTTTATCTTTTCTTAAACTTAATTAAAATGGGACATGGTGCGATAGGCTTCACAAACCATACTTTCCAAGGGACGGGTTCCGTAGTAACCTGGATGTACTTCATATGACATCTCATACTACCATAGAGGGTTGCATCCGTATATGGACGCTTATATTCCAAGTTTCACGTAACCGTGAAAGAAACCCTACTGTGATTAAGGCTTATGTTATGTGTCATATCTTATTCTTAACTTATATGCATATGTCCTATCGTGATTTTCTACATGATGACTGTCATATGATGATGGTGAACATATGTAAGAATAAATTATAACATAAATCCTAAGCATTTTATATATATTTTTTAAATTAATATAGAGCACAACACATAAAGCATTAAAGTAAAACAGAGAATATTAAATATTTAACTATATTATTCTATGATTGAATTGAAAATATATTTTATTGGGGTTAATTATATCCATAGAAATTGATGGTCGAATAGTATAGCAATCGATCGTATTTCAAATTTTAAAGGGGCACACATGTCTATTCAAGAGTAGTAGAAGGCTTAAAAGAGGTAATAGAATCATAAGTATTAAGAAACGTAAATATTTGACCCCTTAAACTTATAGATTGTTGTTCGATGAAAGCTATTTAATATATTTTATATAATTTTAGTGATTTATAAGTTTGGAGACAAGTTGAGCATAAAGTAGCCCAAGAGTTAAAAAAATTATGTCAAACCCGTGCAACCTTAGATCATCTAAAACGTATCCCGACTTACAATTCAATTTTGACCTTAAAAATATTAAATTTGTAAAATTGTTATTTCAGACAAAGTTGTAGATCTCGTTGTCTTCTTTCCAATGCCACAAGATTCACGTCAATCCAAATTCGGAGTAAAAGTTATGGCCAAAATACCGAGGCTGTCTGTTGAAGAGTTTGGCCGAATTTCACAAAAATTTGGGAAAATGATCCTATTGATTTTGGGCCGAATTTTTATATTTTTAAGACCCGAAATTTATCAAATTTTAGGGAAAATTTTGGATTTTCTTTTTAAGAAATAACCGAATAATTTAAGATGGATTTAGAGGCACCCACTTGTTGAAGCGTGATTCGAATCCTACAATGATTTGGGTTGATGGAGATCGGATTCGAGAGACGATATACGCGAGTCTTTTCGCGAGAATTCCTTTCTTACGATAGATCAATCGCGGCGATGAAGAACTTTGATGGTGGAAGATTCTCTATTAAGATCGAAAAATCGATGGAGATCCGACGAGGAGTTGTTAAAGATGGCACTGTCGAAGCTTTTACAGAGAAGAGAGAATAGAAAGAGATAACTAAGAGAAAAGGTGAATATATATCTAATTCCCTTTCTGGTTAACTCTAATTAAGACTTTCCGTACAAGATTTAATAAAATAGTAGTTTTTTCACGCAAGGAGAATTCATACGTGACTTGAATAACTTGAGAAGAGGTCTTGTTCTAGCGCTTTGTGTAAGCACCAAAGTAGAAACGGTGATTCTCTCCCAAAATTACAGTTATGCCCTTTAACCTTCTTCACTCTTCAAATAGGCGTAACTTTTTATATTCTTGTCGAAATTCGACAAATTATATATTGTTGAAATCGTATCGGCGAGTACTTCATAATGAGTAGAATATTGATATAAAAAATCAAACTATTTCTAAAAGTGGGTGGGTTCCGATGTGGAGCGTTAGCACCATGCACTGTGTGGTACATCATCTAATACCGTTAAATAAAGTTAAAAATCTGGGTTGTTACAGCCAAGCAGTATCCTTCTTCAACTGGTGAGGATAAACCTGCCCGAAATCCATTGATGATAGATTTGGCTAGCTGGCTAAGCCAACATATACCTCGTGAGGATTCCTCAGGAACTAGTCTTGTTCATGGCGATTTTTGGATTGATAATTTGGTTTTCCACCCCTCTGAGGTTTGGTACTCAGAAGATCTTGACCATTAACTATTAAGAAGGCATGTAGCTTATCTGTGAATCAATTGTTTGTGCATCCATTAGTTTTGCTTTTGTTCAATACTTCAAGTCTTCAGCTGTTCAACATCAGAATATCTTCAACATTATTGGCTCTTTTTTTAATGTTATGTTTACTAACCCATATTTTGCAGAAGGATCATTAACTTGAAGTTAATTAACTTTTTGCTCATTGATAAAAGAAGGGTGAGAGATTCACATACATAAACCGAAGCCCAAATGATTGGCCTTTATGTGTTTCCATTTATCTTATTCCTTACGAAGCACAACCAGAAATATAAAAAAATAAGTATGTGCCTAACTGCATATAGTTATTGAAGGAGTCAAATGACTAATGCAACGAAGTGTTGGCTTTCATATTCAAGCTTCCAAGACACTTGATAGGATAAGGTTTCATTTGTATGTACTGGGAAATATATGTGGGAATAAGCAGAGATTGTATGAATACAGAATTCCATTAATTGCAGTCAGATACATAATGTGAAATCAGTTTATTATTCGTATTAGTTCTGATATAGTGAAATGTGTTGTAGAAATATGACGTAATGCGAATTATGAGCAAATGCTAGTAAATGCTAACCATGCATCTAATAAGCTACTTCTTCCTGTTGCAGGATCGAGTGATGGGTATTCTTGATTGGGAATTGTCGACTCTAGGAAACCAAATGTGTGATATTGCATACAACTGCTTGGTACTACACATTCTTGCAAGCTCTTTTACATATTTGCTCATCATTCTGTGATCATCTTTTAGCATTAAATTGGGAAGGTCATTCTCACTGTTGTCATTTTGTGGACATTCAATGAAACTGCCATTTGTATTCTATGGCCCTTCATATCATACTTGTTTGATGTTTGGTAACTACTGTATGTTCATATGCTATTATGGATTTGGACTTTAAATTTTGGGGACTTTGTATTCAGACAGCCGGGTCAATGGGCTTTCTTGCCCACCCACACTACGTCAAAATGGGAGAAAAACCACTCTAGAGGTATAAAAAGAACCACTGCTTAAAGTAGTGGGTTCGAATTTGGCCCGACCCACGCAGCTGACCCACTCATCCCACGATATAAATTTATATTACATTATTCTTTGTCATTTTCAACCCTAGCCCCCTCTCACCTTCTCCCTCTCCCTCTCCCTCTCCCTCTCTGCAAAACATGAAACCCTAATCCATTTTCTCCACTGATCCGCACGAATAAGTGCTCCGGCTGCTGATTCATTTGTTTGTTGATGAATTTGAGGAGGGGCGGATGCCAAATCGCAAACAACGAAACCCTCTGCTCCTTTCTACTCTCCACATCACAAAATCCGCTTCTCAGTGAAGAAGGACAAGAAATCACTTCAAGCCTCTCCTCTCAGACTTCAATTCCATACAAATCCCTCAGAGATCTCTAGTCTGCATCTCCTTCTTCCACTCGACCTACTCTCCTCCACCTCTTCTCTGGCTCCGATTTCATTTTTTCTAGCCCTAAACCTAAAGAAAGCGTACTCCAATCAATTGGTTGTCAATTTCAGTTATTTATTTATTTATTTTTAATTTTATGTTTGATAATTTGCGTTGTTGATTTCAGAGCAAAGAGCTGAAGGATAGATTGGAGAGGAATGCATATAGAACACTATAGTTGCAGTATCTGTTTTTGAATTTGCCGCACAAGTAACTGATGAAGCCCTAGACAAGTTGCAGTATCTCCTTGCAGCTCTTACTGAGACTCTGAGACTCTATCCTCCACTTTCAATGGTTATTTACTAGTAAATCTGAATCTTCATATAGAAAACTATAGTTTGATCCTGTTGGCAGAAGTGAAATTTTGTTTTTGACCACAGATTTCATTATGCTGCGGACCTCATCCACGAAACATCAAATGCAATAGCCTTAGGGACATGCATCTAGGTAATTAAAATTCACCTTATCAACATCATCAATATGGATGCCCCTATCATATGAAATTGCTGGAAATTGGACTTTTAAATGTGCTCATAGCTGCCCCTATCATATGAAATTTTCCCTATTGTTCTTTGAATTTGTATGTTCTTTAAGGATAAAGAAGTAATTTAATTAGATTTTGATTGAAGTTCATAGTTGAGTGTGTGAGTTTTCCTTACACCTATTTCAAAAAGACAATTAGGAAAGGAAACTATCCTTGTTGACGTTGAGTGTTGCATATTCCCTAATACACCATCCTGTTTTAATTGTTGGTGTCATTTTTGAAAATGAGCTTGACACTCCAGTGCAAGAAAGGTGTGAAACTCGGGTAGGTTTTAGAGAGAGATTATTTCTTTTAATTCTAACACTCCAGTGCAAGAAATGTTTAATTCTAACACTCCAGTGCCAAGGCTGGCACTCAGATCAGGTACCTAACAGGCTAACACCAACTAAAAAAATAAATATAGGAAACTAATGTTCTGAGCAGACCTTTCTTTGGTTACATAATCATAAATGGATGAAGGCACCTGGTAAGTGTACAAATCCCAGTACTTTCTATGGAAAAAAGCTGCTTTTGAGAGAACCATAATGTCAGTACCCATCAACCAGACTGACCACCGACCTCCGTATTTTTAATATGCCACACCATCCTTCTGTAACAGACATATAAGCTATGTCAAATGAATCATATTTGTAATATGCCACACCATCCTTCTGTCAAAATCAGTCATTTTTTGTTGCAGAAATAGTCATTATCTTCTGAATTTAAGCTACTGACTATTTATAATAGTTTCTATCAACTTATTCTCATATTCTTTTTAATGATTCTCTGATATTTTATCAATTGAGACTAAATATACGATTAGCTCTGTTCTTTTCATTAGAATCGACCTGCAGAGCTTATTGCAAAGTTTCTGGATGAGAAACTGCGTGCTGGTAACAAGGGTACATCTGAAGAGGAATTGGAGGGTACCCTTGATAAAGGTTTGTGCCTTGCACCAGACAATTTATTAAAATAACCCAACTTTCTTATCTACCATAGGACCCAGAGTCTTCTATAACGCTGTGTCCATGTGGTCCAAATTTGTATAAACTGAAAATAATTTGGCGCTCCTGCAAACTATAAGTGCATGCTTGGAACATGGTGCTATTTTGTTATAAGCTTTTCATAGAAACAAGAGATTGTCTTTTGTTCCTTGAGTGCTCTTATTTGGAGGGAATCTACCGCAATACTTGTAAACCTCTTGAAAATTTCCTAATCCTGCAGCACCAGGGTTATACATCTATAGAATATCACCTTTCAACAACCACTTTGTGTACCACTTTATCCCTTTCCTACATTTCATGTACTAAATTTATGGTTATTCTACCTTGTCGGATAAATTACTTACTCTCTTTTATAAGTTGTGGTTATTTTTATTTTTTTGGAGAATAGATGACTCGACTGCTAGACATTCTGGAAGATTATTTAATGTTCCGTGGGTACCTCCATTATCGGATTGATGGGAATACTGGTGGAGATGATCGTGATGCTTCTATTGAAGCCTTCAATCAACCAGGAAGTGAAAAGTTCATCTTCTTGCATTCAACCAGAGTAGGTGATCTGGGTATCAACCTTGCCACTGCAGATGTTGTCATTCTTTATGATAGTGATTGGTTAGTCTATTTAATTGTGTTAGCTCCTTTAAATCAGAAAATTTCCAGTATATCCTCTCTCACCTGTCTCTAATTTCTACCCCAGGAATCCACAAGTAGATTTGCACTTCACAAGATCGTGCTCATAGGATTGGCCAGAAAAAGGAAGTTCAAGTTTTCCTTTTTTGCACAAAGGTACAATTTTATTTGATGAGCTATATGAACAGAATAATCCAAATTTAATAATTTTGGAATTGAATCTACGTAATTTTTCAAATTATCAAAAAGGAAAAATTATTTAAGCTTTTTATCTCCTTTTTGCACAAAAAAAATGCAGTACACCATTGAGGTAAAAGTGATTGAGAGAGCCTATAAAAATCTTGCACTTGATGCTTTAGTGATTCAGCAAGGTCATTTAGCAGAGCAGAAAAGTAAGCATTTGTTTTAGAAGCCTCTATGATGCTATTACCTTGTGAATGAAAATTAATTTTAGACAACCGAGATTAATCATTCCATCTATGATTTCACAGTTTCATTGATGCAGCTGTTAATAAAGACGAACAGTTACAAATTGTGAGGTTTAGCACTGAAATGGTTTTCAGTTCCAAGGACAGTACCATAACAGACGAGGATATTGACATAACCATTGCTAAAGGGGAAGAGGCAACTGCGGAACTCGATGCTAAAATGAAGAAATTTACCAAAGATTCCATCAAATTCAAAATGGATGACAGTATGTGGATACATATTATGGATTAAACTTTTTTGTATGATCAAGATTTTGTTTAATTATTCGCAGCGTACACTGTTAGTATTTTATTAAATTTTGCTGAATCTTTTGGCTCCTAATATATTAGTTGTATTGTGTAGCTGCTGAATTGTATGACTTCGACGATGAGAAGCTATAGGCAACTCATTAGTTGTCACCCTTTAGTACATAGCTGCTTAATTTGATTATAGGTGTTATTTCTTTATTTTTTATTAATCTTTATACATTATAGTTAGTGACAAACAATTTGCCCTTTCTTATCTTGTTTCTTTGATTTATTTTATTGAAGGATGATAACAAGTTTGACTTCAAGAAACTTGTCAGCGAAAACTGGATAGAACCGCCAAAAAGGGAACGGAAACGCAAGTACGAATTATTTTTTGGCTTCAAACTCAGCAGCTGAATCCCTTTATGTAATTTGTTTTTTTTAACTTCAAGCAAGCCTTGCGCCAAGGGGGTACCACCAAGGCAAGAGAGCCACGAATTCCTCACATGCCACAGTTGTAAGTATCTTTTGATGCTAGGCACTTGTTACTTATTATATGAAGTTAATATTTAATATCAACCTAATAAGCATTCCTTTCGTTTTCAGGCATGATTTCCAGTTTTTTAATACTCAAAGACTATACAGCTTATACGAAAAGGAAGTACGATATCTCATGGTGTGTTCTTATTCCCTTTCAAAACTTGTGTCCTATTCTATTTGTATGGATTTCTGCCACTTAAAACAGTTGCCAGGCCATAGGACTCTGTTTTGATGTTCTTTTTAAAATTTAGTTGTGGATTCTTTGTTTTGATTTCTTCAAATTCTGCTTGTGTTTTTTAGTTTTGAGTGTTTAATTACTGTTTCAATTCCAACTGTTCAGAAAACCCATCAAAGGAATCAGTTGAAGGACACAATTGGAGATGGAGATGAATCATAAGTAGGAGTATTATTTATTATCAGATATATTTCCCTTGGTTATCATTTTTGTAATAATGGAACCGCGAATGACATGAAATGGATGGCTTTGGTGTTAATCTATATATGGAGACATTTGCTAAGGGGAAAACTAAATTTTAGATTTTTTTTAAATTAATTTTGGGCATATTCTATTGTTTCTTTATATTAATATGAAAAATGGACTATATTTTCATTAAGTTGACATGTCAAAAACTTGTTTACCGTATTACCGCTCAAACAATACTAATATACCCTTCATAGCTAATAGGAATGGAAGTGTAATTGGACCATTCTTGATATGGTTTGCCATGATGGTTGGGACTCTTCCAATGAGCCTTTACAGGAAGGCACCATTCATCATATTTTTCATTTTTAATTGAGTTTTGTGTACTGAAGACATCTTATTACTTGTCGCATGGAATGAAACTGACCTTACCAACCTTGAAGGACTAGAGATTTTCCATGAATATTTTACAAGGAAATTTGAACCATATCAAGCTTAAGAACAGATATTGTAATGTTGTTTATGGAATTTTCTACACATTGAAACGGGTATCAATTCTAGACATCTTATTACATTTTTTTATATGGTTTGCCATGATGGTTGGAACAGATATTGTAATGTTGTTAATAGATACAACAGATTAGGGACCCCCGAAAGCAGCTCGAGATGGTGGGTGTTCCCGAGTAGTATCTATCGGGGCATGCGCTTCATATGACCATCTCACGTCACCTGATCAGATGTAAATTACCATTTAAGCATAATTTTTTATTTGATTTTGGCAATTTTCCATGTTCCTTCTCAACTAATTGGTGTTAAACCTTAAATATATGGCACAGAGTTTCATTTGAGTTTCAGCACAACGTTTGTGGACGGTCAATCTATGCCAAGGGGCCCATCGATGCTGCCATTTTCTTAGTGTTGCTACCCCAGCTGTGCTTTCTTTATTTGTTTGTGGTAAAAGAAATTTAAAATCAAAATAAAACAGAGGATAAAATCAGCACAACTGAGAAGTCCTAGACCTGCAAGAAACAGGGTCCATTGTGGCAAGTTTTGATAAGAGTTTGTCCCACAGGGAAAGATGATCTACAACTCCAAGGGAGCCATCTCTAGTATATCTGACTACAGATCTGGCAGTCCTTAAGGGAAGGGAGTTTAAGGTCACTTAGTTTACAGATCCTAAGGTAGCCTAATGTCTAAACTACAGAAAGGGTTGAGAGGATGGATGGAGTGTGAAAAATAAATACAAAAGGGTGAGAAGTATGTTATTGAGCCTAGATCAGAGGAGTTTTGTAACTCAGATTCAGATCTTATGTTATAGAAATCCTGTCCAACGGCTACGTTATCACCACTGAGGAGAAAGAATCCAACCCATCTCTGTGAAATGATTCAATCCCTTAAGGTTATAACCTGTCCACTCAAATGGTCACAGACTATCCCATAGGGGAACCACAATCCATAGATGGGTCAAAACAAGTTAATCATTGTAGGCATTATTTCATCCAGGCTACTAGATCAAGAATCCATAGGGAACCTCAACCTCTAAAGCTCTATGTGTGGGGCTAAGACTGTATAGGACCATGATAGCCCAGACACATAGAACCAGCAAGAGATTGAGTACAACCTTCGATCTAGTTGTCCATTGCTTGAGTGAGGCTACAATGGTCCAGTCACAATCCTACAATCTCTATAACCATATCAGATCTAACATCTGTTAGCGGATCTATACAAATATAGGGGAGTCTGCCTCTGTACAATCTCCCACCAGGCTAATACAAGCTCAGGTGCAGAGAAGAAGGATCCATCTTAGATCGATGGATTAGAATCACCCTAAGGCTATAACCTGTCTACTTGAATGGTCACAGACTATCCCAAAGGCTATCCTCCTCACGGAGCCCAAGATAAAATAAGAATATCGCTGCCACCACCATGGTCACAAGGCTACCAGCTCAAGCTCCCATGGGGATTTCAGATCTAGTGGGTCCTGTGGTGGGGCTAAGGCTGTATAGGACCATGATAGCCCAGACACACAGGTCACTTAGATCTGAGTGGCCCTTAGAATTAGTCCTCCATTTCTTTGAATCACAGCCAAAGCAATGGCGGATCACAAGGCAGCAGCCTTGCACAGAGCAGATCACATTCAAACACAAATCTCATAATGTAAAAATCCTATTACAAAACTTCCATTAAACTAGTTCAAAATGTATACAAAGACATAGCCAGCAAGTGCTAGACTATGGAAAGAAGGAAAAAGGAAAAGAAAATTGCTTACAGCTACAAAAGAAAAGAAAAACGATTTCAGATCAAGTCTCCAAGAGATGAGATGTGTTCCAAGATATCTAAACCTAAGCTAAGTATGGGTTTATATAGCAGTGGTGTGGGGGCACATTAGGGTTAGGAAACCCTAATTTTAACGATGCCACGTGGCCTAATAGTGATCCTTGGATGCCTCGGGGCACATGCACAGAGATTGAAGCATGGGAGTGCATGCCCTAATCGCTGGAAATTCCTAGAAAGTCCTCTGCTAAAGCGATGGAAGTTGAAGTTTAGAGCTTCACTAGGTAGCTATTATTTCTCAGACTTGTCGCGTGGTAGCTCTTGCTCTTCGCGAGGATGGTTTGACATTGAAGCTTCAACCGTCACGAGGTTGCCTTGGTTTTCTCTTCAGGCAGTCGTGCGGTAGAGAATTGCGCTCTCGCTGGATTGGGCTTCGCGAGGTTGAGTAAACATCAAAGCCTCAGATGTCGCGGGGTTGGAGTTCAAGCAGTCGCGAGGTAGCTACGCATTCGTCGGGTTGATCTTCGCGAGGATGGATTTGAATAGTGTAAGAACTGCGCGAGCACTTCTCTTCAATGGACTTCACGAGTTTCCTCGCGAGGCTTTAATGAGTTCTGAACTGCGCGAGGTTCCATGTCTTAATTGATCTTCACGAGGATGGCTCTGTCTTCGCGAGGATGCTTTCTTCTTGAATAGCGTGAGAACTGTGCAAGGAGTTCTCTTCTGATATTTGCATCCTGCGGCTACTGTGCGACAGCTGCGTGAAGAGTCTTTTGAAGCTCTCTCTCCTCAGCTGTTCTGAGCAAACTGCGTGAGGTTGAGAGAGGTCTGCTTTGAACTACGCGAGACTATGCGATGTGTTCTACTCTTGAGCTTCGTGAGAGCTGCATGAGTTTGTGCTTCTGAAGCTCTTCAGTCACTCAACTGCACGAGAAGTTATTGTAAAGTCTTGGGAAGCTCAATTGGACTGTGCGAGGCATATTTCTCCTGAATCCTCTAAAGCTTGGGTCAGGTGCGCGAGGCTTATTTCAGGTCTGGATTCAGAGTCCATCCTTCTGAGGGACTTTCGGTGACAAAATAGGCTCCTTAGCAGGATTCCTGGCCTTATTTCACTGCTGATTATTACCTACATAAAACACTTAACAAGAACTTATTAGATGGCTAAGGGTCTAATCAAAGGTTAAGTTAAGGGGTGAAAAGTGGTACTTTTCAGGTCTTAACACACCCCCAAACCTAATCTTTGCTAGTCTCTTAGGAAATCTATATTAAATCTACTACAAAAATTAAATGTCACTTTCGTAGGGAGCACGGATACATTTAGCATATGTACCAAGCCTTTTAAACCCCTAGGTGATCCCTAGTGGAGGAGTGAAGTCTCCTAAGGGTTTTCAGTGAAGACACCCACAAACTTCTCAATAAAACAGTTAACAAAAGTGTAATACCATCAAGTGAGCAGTCAAGGAGAAGACTTAGTTTACTCTTGAATCAGTAAAAATAAAAGAAATTTAATCCATTGGTTGCACAGAAATTTAAACAGCATAAACTTCTCATGAATGCACAGCATTTCCAATCGATTCTGACCCAGAAAAACTGCACAAGTGTGTGCCAGCACTGAGCTCATCATCAGATCAAAAATTAGGTTATAGGTCATACCTAATGCATTCAAGATCAGACCCAAAACTTTCCAGGGCATACTCTCATAAGGCTCTTGTTGAGGGGTTCATTTTCTCTCAGGCTCAAGAGCAGTTACATCCCCCAAATGGGTCTGTAAGCATGAGCATAGGCATAGCTTTGAAGTTCTGACATCATTGACAGATCCTCACCATAGATTGGGTAACTCTTTATCTCCACATGACAGCTCACTCAACTTTGGATCACAAGGGCTTTTAACTGGGCTGTAATGTGGCTTATGGAATGGGGTTAAAAAGAATGGAAGGTTGAAAAGGGGTTCAAAATTGAGAAATCAGTAGGTGGAAGAGGTGATTCATGACTTCACCTTCTTGATTTTAGCTCCTTTCTTCTTCTTTGAGATTTTCAGATTTGAAGTGATCAGTTTCTCTTCTTGATTTCGATTTTCCAGAAGAAAGTTCCTCTTAACTCCTCTCATACTCCTCTTCATTATTATTTTTGTTTCTTTTTTATGGAATTTTCTTCTTTTTATTTTTCTTTTTGCTTTTCTGAAATGCCACCATGTTCTCAGTTACCATCTTTTGAGAATTTTGAGATACTTCTTCTCCATTCACCTAATGTTGACCATAGCTAGTCCATCTTCAACTCTTTCTCCTTTACCTTCTGAATTCTCGAGTGAGGTAGGTGAATCAGTTCATAGGTTCGGTACAAGTACTGGTGTATTTTGAAGAAATTGATTTAAAGCTCAAAGGGGGTATGGACAAGGCGATTGCTTTACGTTGGTCTTTTAGGCTCAAAGCTGTCCAAGAGAAGGCCTTGATCCTTTCCTAAGTCTCATGAGTCTTTGTCGGTTGTTTCAACTTGGGTTGCCTAACTTCTAGTGAGCCTGATGACTCGGCCGATCCTTAGAACTAGAAGAAATTGCCTTACTTACTCCTCAAAGAATAGAAAAAAATTTTGTAGGCCCAATTCTCACTGGTTATGGTCTTCCTTTGAACTTTTAAGTATGTCCTCACCTTTTTCTCTCTCTAATGATTCACTAAGTGCTGATATAAGTGAGTTTCCTTGGTGATCTCGTCATGGAAATGTGAAATATTAAAAGTTTATAATGTCTAAAGTTTGCAGAAATTTTAAATTTCTTATTTGTCATGATTCTTAAGTGAACATAGATCCATTTCCATATTACTCACATGACTCTGCTGCACTTAGGTTAACTATTCCATTGGCAGGGTTTGCCTACCACACCCCCAAACCTATGAGGAGCAGTGTCCTCACTGGTTCAAAGTGAATGTGCAGCAGATTTATTGATGGTAAAAAGAAAAGAAAATAACATGGAACAAAACACATAGAAATAACAGAAAGAACAGAAAAAGAAAAAATCTTTAACTAAAAACAAAAAGAAAAAAGTAAAATCCTAAGAAGAAGGTGGATAGGGTTCAAGAAGATGGAGTCTGGGGAGGTGGTGGGGGAGGCTGAGTAGGTGGAGGAGAGGAGGGAGATGGTGCTATTTTCCGCTTCTTCTTCATTTGCTTGTCCTTTTTCTTTTTCTTCCTTCTCCAGGATGCGCTGGACCTCCTCGTATTCGTCCCTGAGGAACTATAGGGGGTCCGGATCCTTAGGTGGGGGCGAATCCAACCACATCGGATAAAATTTGTTAGGCAAAGCATTAGGCTTGTCATCCGCCATTGTTAGGACTAGGGCAGGATCGCAAGGGGAGAGGAGAAAGGATGAGATGAATATGAAAGGGGCTCCCTGTGTATTTAAAGACGAGGATGGTAGAAGATGAATCGATGTAATAACATCCAAGTTGCCGCAATTAATTGAGATTGAGTTGGGAAATGACAAATTCGCAATCGTGTGGGAAATGACAAATGCATGTGACTCAAGGCAGTAGAAGGGATCACGAGATAACTGAATCTCGTGATGATGGATGTTGGAGCTTGAAGTGCGCGAGAGACTCTGCAGCATTTGTTGAAGCTCGCGACAGCAAAATAAATGTTCTATGTGAATTGCGCGAGAGCTTCCCAAATCTCAATTTGGAATGCGCGAGGGCTTAGTACCAAATAGGGGCAATACAGGTAGTGCAGCATACTCATCAAAAATATTCAAACAATATGCATTCAATTCAAAAATCAGCACTTCACAGAAGAAGAAGAAGAAATCATACCAATCCCACATAAACTCTATCAAGCTCAACATATTCAGACTCCACATAAACACTACAATTTCCTAAAAATTATTGAAGAAACAAAAGTAGTATAGTACAACATGGACACAAGTGTGGGTCAGGTAGATGTAGGGTCCCATGAAAATGAAGTGTTCATAGGGTCAGCAGGTTTTTCGATACAATGCTTAAGCCTCTGACCATTCACTTTGAAGGTCCTCCTAGATTTGGGATCCTTGACTTCCACAACACCAGATGGGGAAACATTTAAGACAACATAGGGACCTTCCCATCTGGATTTTAATTTGTCAGGAAAGAATTTTAGTTTGGAGTTGAATAACCAAACCTTACCACCAGGTATGAGGCTTTTTCTCAGCAAGCCCTTATCAAAGAAAGCTTTGGACCGTTCCTTGTAGATCCTGGCATTGGTGTAAGCATCCATCCTCAGCTCATCCAATTCAGACAGCTGCAATGACCTGTGATGATCAGCAGAAGTTAGGTTCATATTTAAATTCTTAATGGCCCAATATGCCTTGTGTTCTAACTCTACTGGGAGATGGCAAGCCTTGCCATAGACCAGTCTGAATGGGGACATTCTAATGGGAGTCTTATAGGCAGTCCTATAAGCCCACAGTGCATCATTCAGTTTATCGGCCCAATCTCTCTTGTCAGTCCTTACTGTTTTCTCAAGGATGTGCTTGATCTCCCTATTGGAAATTTCAACTTGCCCACTTGTCTGTGGGTGGTAGGGAGTAGCAATCCTATGGGTCACAGAATATTTCTTGAGCAAGCTCTCAAAATTTACATTGCGAAATGGCTACCCCCATCACTGATAATAGCTCTAGGGGTTCCAAATCTGGAGAAAATGTGCTGCCTTACAAATTTGAGGACCACCTGGTTGTCATTGGTTCTTGTGGCAATGGCTTCTACCCATTTGGAAACATAGTCCACTGCCACTAAGATGAACTGATAACCATTAGAAGGAGGAAAGGGGCCCATGAAGTATATACCCCATACATCAAACAGTTCTACAACAAGGATGGGCTGCAAAGGCATTGAATTTCTTATGGACAGCCCTCCTAATTTTTGACACCTCGCACATGCCTTGCAGTGTGTATATGCATCTTTGAATAAAGAAGGCCAGTAAAACCCACACTGCAGGACCTTGTCAGCTGTTTTTCTCCCACTAAAGTGGCCTCCATAGGCATTTTCATGGCAAATGGCCAGAATACTGGGGACATCACTTTCGGGAAGACATCTTCGGATGATTTGGTCTGCACAGTACTTGTATAGGCAAGGTTCCTCCAGAAAAAATATTTGACCTTTGACAAAAATAGGTCTTTGTCCATTTTGGTCCAGTGGGCAGGAATCTTTCCTATAACAAGATAATTCACAATGTGTGCAAACCAGGGGACCAAGGATTGGATTGTAAATAGTTGCTCATCCGGGAAGGCATCATTTGTAGGACCATCAAGACATTTCTCCAACATAATTCTGGACAAGTGGTCAGCCACCACATTCTCCACACCCTTTTTGTCCTTGATTTCGATGTCAAACTCCTGCAGCAGGAGTATCCATCTAATCAGCCTGGGCTTAGCATCTTTTTTGGACAATAGATACTTCAATGTTGAGTGGTCAGTGAAGATTATAGTTTTAGATCCCAGCAGGTAGGATCTAAACTTGTCGACAGCATACACCACTGCCAGAAGCTCTTTCTCAGTTATGGTGTAATTCAGCTGAGCTTCAGCAAGTAACTTGCTGACATAAGCAATGACCACAGGCAGCTTATCCTTTCTTTGGCCCATGACAGCACCTATTGCCAAATCTGATGCATCACACATTAATTCAAATGGTAGGGTATAGTCTGGTGTCTGGAGTACAGGGCAGAGGTAAGGCATATTTTCAAAGTCTCAAAAGCCTTTAGACATTCAGTCGAGAAATCGAAAGGCACATCCTGGCAGAGCAGGTGGCACAATGGCTTAGCAACCTTGCTGAAGTCCTTAATAAACCTTCTATAAAATCCTGCATGCCCAAGGAAAGACCTGATTTGTTTGACTATTTTTGGAGGGAGCAGATTGGTAATGAGGTCAACTTTGGCCTTGTCTACCTCAAGCCCTTCTTTAGAGACTACATGGCCTAACACAATGCCTTGTGTTACCATGAAGTGGCTCTTTTCCCAGCTTAAGACCAGATTGGTCTCCTCACATCTTTGCAAAACTAGGCTGAGGTGTTGTAGACATTGGCCAAAACTGTCCCCATAGACAGAAAAATCATCCATAAAGATCTCCAGAAACTTGTCAATCATATCAGAGAATATGGCATACATACACCTCTGAAAAGTGGCTGGCGCATTACACAATCCAAAAGGCATCCTTCTGTAAGCAAAGGTGCCAAAAGGACAGGTGAAGGTGGTTTTCTCTTGGTCTTGAGGATGCACAGGGATCTGGTTGTACCCTGAGTACCCATCAAGAAAACAGTAAAAAGCTTTTCCAGCCAATTTGTCTAAAATTTGATCAATGAAGGGGAGAGGGAAGTGGTCTTTTATGGTCCTAGAGTTGAGCTTTCTATAATCAATGCAAACTCTCCAGCCAGTGGTCTCCCTGGCTGGTCTCAACTCTCCAGACTCAGTTTTAATAACTGTTATGCCAGATTTCTTAGGCACCACTTGGATAGGTGCTACCCAGTTAGAATCAGAGATGGGGTAAATCACCCCTGCATCTAGCAATTTAATGATCTCCTTGAGGACCACTTCCTGCATATGAGGATTTAACTTCCTCTGCATTTCCCTGGAGGTTAGTGCTCCCTCCTCAAGATGATTCCTGTGCATGCAGATTGATGCATCTATTCCTCCCAGATCAGCAATGGTCCAACCAATTGCCTTCTTGTGCTTCCTCAAAACTATTAGTAATTCCTCTTCCTGCTCATTGGTAAGAGAGGAAGAGATAATCACAGGAAGCTTATCACCTTTCTCAAGGAAGGCATATTTTAATGTTTCTAGAAGCTTCTTGAGTTCCAGATTGGGGGCTTGTTGGGTGGATGGAAAAATTGGTACATTGGTGGTTGGAGGAAGAGGCAGCAATGTAGGTTTTCAAATGGAATGCTGCACTGAGCCCACAGAAGACTTCAATGTCGTCAGGTCTTTTGGTATCACAGCTGGGCTTTCTTCCTCCACCATATCCCAGTCTTTAACTAAATTCTTGACAATGTTGCTCCACTCCAGCAGAGTGGGCAATTCTTCATCCATAATTTCATCTAATACATCCACTGCAAGGCTCTCCTCATTGTCCTCATGAGGGTACTTTGCACTGTTGTACACATTCATCTCAACTTTCATATGTTCGAAAGTTACCTCCATAACTCCAGACCTGCACTAAATGCGTGCATTGGCAGTGGCCAAGAATGGCCTGCCCAATATAACAGGTATGGGATTTGGGCTATTGCTGCAGCCCATGTCCAAAACTAAGAAGTCAGCAGGGTAGAAAAACTTATCCACCCCCACTAAGGCATCCTCAACCATTCCCAAAGGTCTCCTCTCAGACCTATCAGCCATCATTAGCACAATGGGGGTAGCTTTCAGCTCCCCCAAACCTAGCTGTAGATATACACTGTATGGCAACAGGTTAACACTGGCTCCAAGGTCTAAAAGGGCTTTTCCAATTGTATGGTCTCCAATTACACAGGGAATAGTGGGTATCCCTAGATCTTGCAACTTCTCAGGCATTGATATGTTAAATAATTCATCGTATCGTTACAAAGACCTTTTGGACACATGGCCTCTAGCTTTTCTCTTTGGGTGCAGAGGTCTTCAGAACTTTGCATAGGTGACACATTTAATTGCCTCAGCGAGGGCAAATTGATTTTCACACACTGAAGGTCTCCACCATTTCCTCCATCTGGGCATTCCCTTTATCAAAAGGGTCCGGACTACCCAAAGCTTGAGGAAATGGCAGCTGAGGTTCTGCTGGTTCCTCAGCTGCTAGCCCATGACTAAACTTCTGTTTCTTTCTCTTTTCATGTTTTTCTCCCTACTGAGGCTCAACTACAACCTCTTTATTATTCTCCTGCTGTAGGGTGGCAAGCAATTCTTGCCTCTGTGTTCCAATCACATCTTCATCACACACATTCGAATAATCTATGGAAATGACCTCTGTTGGTTTGCTACCCACCTGGTTGTCTATCAGCCTGCCAAACCTCAGGGTAGTGACCGCATTGGTTCCCTCAAAATTTGAGGAAGCTTCTTTGATTAAAAACTGACCCTTGGGGTTAGCAACTGGCTGGCAGGGCAACCTCCCTTCATCTCTCCTAGCCAAGGCATTTGAAATTTGGCTTATCTGTTCTTCCATTTTCTGGAGGCTCTGACCATGAGAGTCCACAGTCTGAGCCAAGGATCCCAGGTTTTGCAATGAAGTCAAGACCTGGTCCTCGAAGGAAGCATTTCTTAGGCGAGGTGCGTAAGACAAGCGATTTTGTTCTTGATGGTGCTTGATGGTCTTTGGAAGTTAGACCTAGGGCATACCCTTGATTAAACTGCTGTTGTGGCCTTTGAGGTACAGCCAACATCTGCTGGGGCGGCATATAATTGTCTTGCCTCCACCTCGGTTGGGTGGTCTCTCCATTGGTAACCAACATTTTGGTCTTTGGTAACCATATGGTGTCTGTTGTAGCCTCAGTTATTGTTGGCCATAAGATTGGCTGTGTGACATGTTCAAACCAATTCAAAGTTGCCCTACGGATGGACATTCCTCCACTTTGTGTCTTTGTGGGGACTAGCATATCAGACATGCCTCCACCACTTGAGCAACCCTTTTGGGCTGCATCACAATCAGTAATTTTTCAAACTTCATAGAGAGGTTTGCCATCTGCAGCTGCAGGTCATTATTCCCAGACACCTCATAAACTTTTCCTCTTGTCGATGCAGCAGGCCCCACTTTTGACTCAGACTCCTGACTAGTTCTTCCCTGGGATAGCTTTTGAAAAGCATTTTCACTGATTACTTCAAACAATTCCCATGCCTCATCTGCAATCTTGTGCATGTAGGTTCCACCACAAGAGGCATCAACCATATCTCTATTTTTCTCATCAATCCCATTGTAGAAGCTTTGTACAAGCTGCCAGTCTGGGATCTTGTGGTGGGGGCATTGTTTGAACATTTCCTTCAACCTATCCCAAGCTTGATTAAAATCCTCAGTTGGGGATTAGGCAAAAGCAAGAATCTCCTTCCTCAACTGGCTAGTTTTGGTCTCAGGGAAGAACTTTGTCAGGAACTTGGTCTGCAGGTCTTTCCATGTAGTGATGCCATTGTTGGGAAGAGTAGCCAACCAGGTACTAGCCCTATCCTTCAGAGATAAGGGAAAGAGTCTGAGCCTAGTAGCCTCATGTCCCAAACCAGCAATATTGAAAGTGGTACACAAGGCCAAAAATTGGTCAATATGCCTGTAAGGGTCCTCCTTGCTAAGCCCATGGAAAAAGGGCAGCATCTGGATGATTGAAGTTTTGATCTCATAATTCCCTTGAACATCAGGGAATTGAATGCTGAATGGAGAGTTATAGTCATCCGGAGCATTCAACTCCTTGAGAGTTCTGGGTTATTCTTCACCCATGATTACTGTCTCAGATTTAGTTGGGGGCTCTCCTATGGTGTGCCTGTCTCTTCTAAGTCTCCTTCCCCTTTCTAACTCAGGGTTAAGAGGCTCTAAAGTAGGGCTGAGAGATCTCCTCCCTAGCATACAAGCACACCAACAGCAGGGACAACTCCTTGCAAGCACATAGCACTGGACTCAAAGAATTTATCTAACAAATTTATAGCTATCTAAGAAATTATAAATTTAAAACTATCCTAAATACTGCTATGGAAATTGGAAGGGAAATAGACAGAGTTTTAAAGGTTAGCGAATTTACAAACAGAGGTAGCTAAGCTCCAAATGCAGTCCACTGTCCTTCTCTGCTGCTATCTAGATCTGCAAAAAAGATTCAAAATTACATCAGCAGTATCAATTATTCACAGCTACAAAGAATACTAAAAATATAAAAACTAAGGGTCTACTAATAGATCATCTTTCCCTGGCAGTGGCGCCAAAAACTTGTTGCTACCCCAGCTATGCTTTCTTTATTTGTTTGTGGTAAAAGAAATTTAAAATCAAAATAAAATAGGGGATGAAATCAGCACAACTGAGAAATCCTAGACCTGCAAGATACAGGGTCCATTGTGGCAAGTTTTGATAAGTAAGAGTTTGTCCCACAGGGAAAGATGATCTACAGCTCCAAGGGAGCCATCTCTAGTAGTCCCTCCAGATCTGACTACAGATCTGGCACTCCTTAAGGGAAGGGAGTTTAAGGTCACTTAGTTTATAGATCCTAAGGTAGCCTTATGTCTAAACTACAGAAAGGGTTGAGAGGATGGAATCCTGTCCAATGGCTACGTTATCACCACTGAAGAGAACAAATCCAACCCATCTCTGTGCCATGATTCAATCCCTTAAGGTTATAACCTGTCCACTCAAATGGTCACAGACTATCTCATAGGGGAACCACAATCCATAGATGGGTCAAAACAAGTTAATCATTGTAGGCACTATTTCATCCAAGCTACCAGCTCAAGAATCCATAGGGAACCTCAACCTCTAAAGCTCTATGTGTGGGGCTAAGGCTGTATAGGACCATGATAGCCCAGACACATAGAACCAGCAAGAGATTGAGTACAACCTTCGATCTAGCTATCCATTGCTTGAGTGAGGCTACAATGGTCCAGTCACAAGCCTACAATCTCTATAACCATATCAGATCTAACATCTGATAGCGGATCTATACAAATATAGGAGAGTCTGCCTCTGTACAATCTCCCACCAGGCTAATACAAGCTCAGGTGCAGAGAAGAAGGATCCATCTTAGATCGGTGGATTAGAATCACCCTAAGGCTATAACCTGTCCACTTGAATGGTCACAGACTATCCCAGAGGCTATCCTCCTCACGGAGCCCAAGACAAAACAAGAATATCGCTGCCACCACCATGGTCACAAAGCTACCAGCTCAAGCTCCCATGGGGATTTCAGATCTAGTGGGTCCTGTGGTGGAGCTAAGGCTGTATAAGACAATAATAGCCCCAACACACAGGTCACTTGGATCTGAGTGGCCCTTAGAATCAGTCCTCCATTGCTTTGAATCACAGCCAAAGCAATGGGGGATCACAAGGCAGCAGCCTTGCACAGAGCCGATCACATTCAAACACAAATCCCATAATGTAAAAATCCTATTATAAAACTTCCATTAAACTAGTTCAAAATGCATACAAAGACATAGCCAACAAGTGCTGGACTATGGAGAGAAGGAAGAAAAAGAAAACTACTTACAGCTACAAAAGAAAAGAAAAACGATCTCAGATCAAGTCTCCAAGAGATGAGATGTGTTCCAAAATATCTAAACCTAAGCTAAGTATGGGTTTATATAGCAGTGGTGTGGTGGTGCATTAGGGTTAGGAAACCCTAATTTTAACGATGCCACATGGCCTAATAGTGATCCTTGGATGCCTCATGGTGCGTGCATGGAGATTTAAGCATGGGAGTGCGTGCCCTAATCACTAGAAATTCCCAGAAAGTCCTCTGCTGAAGCGATCGAAGTTGAAGTTCAGAGCTTCGCTAGGTAGCTATTGTTTCCCAAACTTGTCGCGTGGTAGCTCTTGCTCTTCGCGAGGATGGTTTGACATTGAAGCTTCAACCGTCGCGAGGTTGCCTTAGTTTGCTCTTCAGGCAATCGTGCGATAGAGAATTGCGCTCTCACTGGATTAGGCTTCACTAGGTTGAGTAGACATAAAAGCCTCAGATGTCGTGGGGTTGGAGTTCAAGCAGTCATGAGGTAGCTACGCATTCGCTGGGTTGATCTTCACGAGGATGGATTTGAATAGCGCGAGAACTGTGCGAGCACTTCTCTTCAATGGACTTTGCGAGTTTCCTCGCTAGGCTTTAATGAGTTCTGAACTGTGCGACGTTCCATGTCTTAATTGATCTTCGCGAGGATGGCTCTGTCTTCGCGAGGATGCTTTCTTCTTGAGTAGTGAGAGAACTGCGCGAGGAGTTCTCTTCTGATATTTGCATCTCGCGGCTACTGCGCGACAGCTGCACAAAGAGTCTTCTAAAGCTCTCTCTCCTTAGCCATTTTGAGCGAACTGCATGAGGTTGAGAGAGGTCTACTTTGAACTGCGTGAGACTGCGCGATGTGTTCTACTCTTGAGCTTCACGGGAGCTACGGGAGTTTGTGCTTCTGAAGCTCTTCAGTCACTCAACTGTGCGAGAAGTTGTTGTAAGTCTTGGGAAGCTCTATTAGACTGTGTGAGGCATATTTCTCTTGAATCCTCTAAAGCTTGAGTTAGCTGTGCGAGGCTCATTTCAGGTCTAGATTCAGAGTCCATCCTTCTGAGGGACTTTCGATGCCAAAATAGGCTCCTTAGCAGGATTCCTGGCCTTATTTCACTGCTGATTATTACCTACATAAAACACTTAACAAGAACTTATTAGATGGCTAAGGGTCTAATCAAAGGTTAAGTTAAGGGGTGAAAAGTGGTACTTTTCAGGTCTTAACATGTTCCCATTCCTTCTTGAAATTTCTTCTAAAACTTTGATGTATACAATGGATCACGGTCTGAAATATTGCTACTCGGAATCCCATGCAAACGGACAATCCCTTTCATATACAGCTCTGCCAGTCTTCCCGCCGTGTACATCGTGTTGTAAGGCAAGAAGTGCGCTGACTTGATTAATCGATCGACTACTACCCATATGGCATTGTACTTCTTTGCAGTACGCAGTAGTCCAACGATGAAGTCTATAGAAATCGATTCCCACTTCCATTCCGGTATAGGTAGAGGCTGCAATAGGCCTGCGGGATGTCTATGATCGATCTTCACTTATTGGCATGTCAAACACCGCGACACATACTCTGCTACATCTTGTTTCAAGCCTCTCCACCAGTAGTTCTTTTTTAAATCTTGATACATCTTTGTGCTTCCCGGGTGGATAGCATAGCTTGATTTATGAGATTCATCAAGAATTGTTGGTCGTAGATCAGCGTTATCCGGAATATAGAGGCGGCCCTTGAACAATAAGGAACCATCCTCCTTGATTGAAAACTCAGATGTAATGCCTTCAGTTACATCTTAACGAATCTTGGTTAGCGTCGGGTCTTTCATCTATAGTTCATGGATATGCTCAAATATCACCGGTCTCACTGAGATATTAGCCAAGAAGGCTCCTGTAGTTTGTTACTCAATGTTTGCATCATATAGTGCTAGATCTTCAAATAGTTTCCATCTGTGCATACCCAAAATTAAACTAGCCAACTGAGCTGAAATCTTCTGACTCAAGGCGTCAGCTACTACATTAGCCTTGCCTGGATGGTACTGTATGGAACAATCATAGTCCTTGAGAAACTCCATCCATCTGCGCTGTCTCATGTTTAGTTCCTTCTGTGTAAACAGATATCGGAGGCTCTTATGATCGGTGAAGATCTCAAACATCTCACTGTACACGTAATGTCTCGAAATCTTGAGTGTAAATATGACCGCTGCTAATTCCAGGTCATGTGTCGGATAATTCTTCTCATGCTCTTTCAACTGTCTCGACCCATATGCTATCACCTTTTTGTGTTGGTTAAGCACACAATCCAAACTAGTATATGAAGCATCGCTATACACTACAAACCCTCCACTGCCTGAAGGAATCGCTAACACTGGAGCTGAAGTGAGTCTCTTCTTGAGTTCTTGAAAACTCTTCTCACATGCCTCACTCCATTCGAACCTTGCATCTTTCCGTGTAAGTCTCGTGAGTAGTCCTGATATCTTTGAAAAACCCTCAACGAAATGCCGATAGTAACCTGCTAATCTAAGGAAACTACGGATGTCGGTCACGGTCTTTAGTTGCTCCCAATTCACTACTGCTTCGAGCTTTGATGGATCTACAGTGACACCAAGCTTTGAGATGACATGTCCCAAAAAGCTAACTTCTTCTAACCAAAATTCGCACTTGCTCAGTTTGGCATATAACTGGTGTTCACGTAGAGTCTGTAGGGCTATTCTCAAGTGCTTTTCATGCTCTTCCTCTGATTTTGAATAGATCAGGATGTCGTCAACAAACACTACAGCACAAGAGTCCAGGTGTGGTTTAAACACTCTATTCATCAAATCCATGAATGACGCCGGGGCATTTGTCAACCCAAACGACATCACTAGGAACTCATAGTGTCCGTATCGAGTCCTGAATGCAGTTTTTTGAATATCCTCTGCCTTGACTCTCAACTGATGGTATCCCGATCTCAGATCGATCTTGGAAAAATACTTTGTTCCTTGCAGTTGATCGAATAAGTCATCTATCCTAGGCAAAGGGCATCGATTCTTAATGGTAAGTTTGTTCAATTATCAATAGTCAATGCACAGACGCATAGACCCATCTTTCTTCTTTACAAACAAGACTGGTGCTCCCCATGGAGACACGCTCGGTCTAACAAAACCCTTGTCCATTAATTCTTGTAGCTGCTCTTTCAACTCCTTCAACTCAGTAGGAGCCATTCTATATGGTGCTTTAGAAACAGGCTCCGTTCCTGGTGCTAAGTCGATGGTAAATTCTACTTCTCTCTCTGGAGGTAATCCAGGTAACTCCTCTGGAAACACATCGACAAAGTCTCTCACCACGACTATCTCAGAGATCACATTCTTCTCCTCTCTTTGCTCCTTCAAGAATGCCAAGTATCCACTACACCCCTTTCTGATCAATCGCTCGACCCTGACTGCCGAGAGAAGTGGTAGGTGTGTCGATCTCTCTCCTCAAAATCTAAATGATCTCCTCGTGTTGGGTCTGAAGATGACGACCTTATTCTTACAATCTACCGTCGCACAGTGGGTCGATAACCAATCCATGCCAAGGATCACGTTGAATCCTTACATGTCTAATAGAATTAGGTTCGCCGATAGCTCAAAGACATCTCCATCCATGACCCTCACGATCACAGAGTTGCAACCCTTCTCGGTATCAACCGCTTTCCCAGTAGGAACAGTCACAGTCAAAACAAAGTCTAACTCCTCTGGATCGACTTTCATCCTCTTCATGAAGCGAGGTGTAACAAATGAGTGGGTAGACCCCGGGTCTATTAACACTCGAGCTTTGTATGTAATGTCACTTCCCTTCTCATATATTTATAACATACCTAACCATACATACATATATATATATATATTGTTTATTATCATACCAGAATTTATCACATGCAAGTTTTTCTTATATCTCCTATATGAAGATGCACCTTCTCTATCTAAAATTTCAAGAATTGAAATTCTTTATTTAAAAGGAAGCTCACCTTGAATAACTTCATTTGTGTTCTGAGCCTCTTGAGCTATGACTATGTAGGCTCTTCCTTGGATGATCGGCTTCCTCGCTTGTATAGGTCGTGGAATAGGTACTGAAGTCATCTTTCCTTTGTTCATCTCAGGGCATTTCTTGATCAAGTGGCCCACCTTGCCACATCGAAAGCAACCCCGAGTACCTATCCTACAGTCCGCTATCTTGTGAGGCTTGCCACACTTGGCACAAGTCTCACGAGGTGTGGAAGAAGCCGCTCGAGAAGCACCTTGTGTGACTGTAGCGCCGGTAGTGATAGCAGGACTCTCGTAGCGTATCGGTCTCCCCGACGTGAGCAATGGAAATCTCTGCTGGTTGCTGCGCCGGTCTCCCATAACCTCCCTGGAACTGTGGTTTCTGATTATTTGGTATGAACCTTGACTTTTTGTTCACCGGTTCATAATTCCCCGTTCTGCTTTAATCAGTGTTCCACCTTCCTTGTTGCTCCCTCTAGCGGTACTTGTTATTTTCTTCCTCTACCACCAAGGCTTTGCTCATGACCTCCCCATAGGTCCTCAGTTGGAATGGTGCTACTCCTCCCCTCACGTCCGGCTTCAATCCTTGCTGAAACCTCTTCGCTTTCATCATCTCTGTGATGACGTAGTCGGGCGCGAAGCGAGTGAGTTGTATGAACTCCACTCCATATTCTCTCACACTCATCTTCCCTTGAGTAAGTTGTAGAAATTAAATTTCCATCTTGTTTCTCACCACTTCAGGGAAGTACTGTTTATTAAATTCCTCGACAAGCTCATCCCATGTCCAGGGCATATCTGGAGTCTCCTAAGCCCTAGTCCGTGAAACGGACTTCCACCAAGGCCCAACCTCTCCGTCTAGCATGTAGGCTGCCCAACGGACGCTCTCGTCCTCCGTGCACGTCAGTACACTGAATACCTTCTCCATCTCACTCAACCAATGCTCTACCACTATGGGCTCTCCCTGTCTAAAAAAGCTAGGAGGTCTCATCCTCCTAAACTCAGTAAAAGTAGAAGATGCTGGTGGTGTCGGAGCCACTGGAGGTGTCGGTGGCTAATGCTGCTCATGAGCTGTATGAGCTACCAAAGATGCTGCCTATTGGGCCATAGCAGCCGCGATGGTCTCCATGGTGTGCATCATCCTCTGACACTCTTCTCTGTCCTCATTTCGTTCTCTAACTCTTTCTTGTTCTCTCTGATCTTGATCCTGTCGATCTCGATCTTGATTCTCTCTCTGATCCTGGCTCCCTTGGCCACCACTGCCAGAAGCCCCTCCATCTCCTATGGGTACTCTATTGGTATCCGAGATAAAATCATCTCGACTATGCAAGCTTCTACTATGACTGCCCCTGGGTCGGCCCCTTCCTCCAGAAGACATAACGGTCTGCACGTGAAAACAAAGTTTTCATTAGCAGAAGTCCCTATGCTCTGAAAAAATAATGATTGCTAGAGTTTCTAAAAGAAAAGGCTTTGATACTAATTGTGACAACCCGGATTTCAGCACCCCAAAACCCGTGCCATAAGCACGATCCTCCAAACCGTGCCCCAAAACTGTGCACGGAACATTGGTATAACAAGCACAATTAAATAAATAAAGCAAATAATCTCATAAAGCGGAAACGGTTAATATGCCCAACTGGCATATGCAAAAGACAGTTCTATTTTCATGCCACTGCATGAACAGAGAACCGACCCGAACCATCGGTGATAAACAAATCACCCCAGATGATTCGCCAAAAGAATTATCCAATCTAATTACATGTTTATCAAAATAAAGGCTTGACATATCAAGCCATACAAATCTACTCTCAAAACTACTCTCTGTCAAAGTACACAGCAGAGTCTCCTAGAAGAAGTCCTCAGGTGGAGGCTCCAACTCGTCTCCAGGCACGTAATCCGAATCACCCGAATCTACGTCTCCCGAAGCCTCGACAGCTGCTATCAATGGACCTACGACGTATAGTCTAAAGGGTGAGCTACATCCTAGCTCAATAGGGAGCAAACACAATGAACATATAAATTAAGACTCACATATATTCCATGATATTATAAGCATGATGTGTCTATGCATTTGCTAGAAAACAGTTTAAAAACTGATGAATTGCATTCAAGTTTACTGGTAATTAGCATGTCTTATTTTACTGTTGATTTATCATGAATGACACTGAACAGGCCTAAAGCAAAAACTTAAATCTTCAACTTAAGTAATCCCCGAGCAATATAGCATCGAGCCCCGATGAGAAACCCTTCATCGTCGTCTAAATAGACAGTTGTTATAAAAGTATTCCCTGGGAATACGACCCAAGCCCCTTTCTCAATAAGCGGCGGGGTTAAAACTCATCTCAATATCCCTGGGATGTGCTTACTGTTACGGATAAACCTCTGCACTGGTGTACAGATTTGCTGCCGTACCGGACACGGATATCCTGCCCCGTCAGTCGTGGGTATCCCGCCATGTCGATGGGGTATCCTATTAAATCTCAAATAACAAAAATAATATGTGATTTACATATAGTTATTCACCGTGTAAGTGTGTTATCTTATATCAGTTAGGCCTCAACAGTAATTATTCAATCATATATATACATCCATGGGATGTATACATATCCGCATCATACCTGATGCCTTTATTACTTTCTCATCCCTTGGGGATGTCTCATTCATATTAGATTACTTGATCTTAATCACTTGCATCACATCGATGCCTTTTTCACATTCTTGATGTTACACACACACCTATTTTCACAAAGGTTTTCGTAATTAAAACAACTTCAAATATGATAATTATATCACTACATACATGCTCTTGAAATTAAAGTACATGTTCAAGGTGTTCCCTACCTCAAGTCTCTGATGGTCCAAGCATCAAGGTCCCATGCGGCTCCTTGTGCTCGCTTTCACACGTACCACCTATGGTACATCATAACACATGCAATACATCACTAAAAATGTAATGAAGAAGGTCCTGGACCCTCCATGAATCTTAAAGTAAAACTATAAAAGTCAATTGAATCTGCCAAAATCGATTAATCGATTCCCAAAATCGATTAATCGAAATCCCTGGCATAGCAAAGTCGATTCTCAAATCGAGTAGTCGAAGTCTGAAATCGATTAGTCAATTCCAAATTGATTAATCGAAATCCAAAATTGATTAATCGATTTCTCGACTCGATTAGTCAATTTTCCCAGGTCTTGGTTCTCCAGCCACTGAAGGTACCCAGTCGATTAGTCGATTTCCAAATCGATTAATCGAACATCCAAATCGATTAATCGAAATCCAATTTGATTAATCGAAATCAAGCTTACCTAACTTTTCAACTTCCAGACCAAAATCGATTAATCAAATCCCAATTTCGATTAATCGATTTAGTCCGATTCAGCCCCCTTTCTGGCTGTTCTTCCAAATCCTTTCCCCTTTCTTTTCTAAGCCCTTAATCTACTCTTTTACGTACATTTGATCGAATTTAGCCATTTACAATCTATGCATTAACTTTAATTTAAAACTCACCTCAATAAATCCCTTTAAAGGATTGCTTTGTTGGGTTTGATGGCTAGGATTCCAGCTTTTCGTTTCAACGATCCTAACGCGTTGAATCCGACAATTAATGCTAGCTCCTCCTCTTGATTTGCACTAGCCTCTAGCCTCCATAACTCCTCTTTACTCCTCTCTCTCTCCTCTTAACTCTCTCTTCAACAACCAAAGCAAAAAGAAACTAGGGTTATTAAAACCCTTTTATTCTCTCTCCTGCTTATGTGTTAAACACATACGCCAGAGATAGGTGTATGTGACCACTAGCTCACACTATACACTACTCTTAAGTTGTATTGACCTCACATTAGTTCATCACTTTATGAGTGCATTGTTTGACCATCACTTGGTCAACCCTACGATCAATCGAACACGGATCTCGAGGTCAAAGTCAAATAGTAAATTTTTTGGGATATTACATCCTCTACCACTCCCATAGGTCTCCTTTCAGACCTGTCAGCCATTAACAACACAATGGGAGTGGGTTTTAGCTCCCCCAAACCTAGTTGTTGATACACACTGTATGGCAGCAGGTTTACACTGGCTCCAAGGTCTAAAAGGGCCCTTCCAATTGTGTGGTCTCCAATTATGCAGGGAATAGTAGGTATCCTTGGGTCTTGTAGCTTCTCAGGCATTGTCATGTTTAATACATAATTAACTGTATCAGTTGCAAAGACCTTTTTGGACAAATAGCCTCTAGCTTTTCTTTTCTTGGTACAAAGGTCTTTTAGAAATTTGGCATAGGCAGGGACCTGTCGGATTGCATCAAGCAGGGGCAAATTGATTTTTACCTGCTTAAAGGTCCCCATCATTTCCTATATCTGTGCATTACCCTTATCAAAAGGGGCAGGGCCACTCAAAGCCTAAGGAAATGGCAACTGAGGTACTGCTGGTTCCTCAGCTGCAAGCCTATGACTAAACTTTTATTTTTTTCTTTTTTCATCTTTTATTTTCTGCTGAGGCTCAACTACAGCCTCTTTATTTTTTCCTTGTTGTAGGGTAGCAGGCAACTCTTGGCTCTGTACTCTAACAAAGTCATTTTCACTTTCACTCGGCAGTTCTTTGGGAATGACCTCTCCTTGTTCCTTTCCCACCTGGTTGTCTACCAGCCTGCCACACCTTAGGGTTGTGATGGTATTAGCTCCCTCAAAACTTGAGGAGCCTTCTCCAATCGAATATTGGCCGTTAGGGTTGGCCACTGGCTGGCTTGGCAACCTGCCCTCTTCTCTTTTGGCCATGGCATTGGATATTTGGCCAAGTTGTTCTTCTATTTTCTTTATGCTTTGACTGTGAGAAGTCACAGTCTGAGTCAAGACTCCAAGGCTTTGCAATGAGGTCAAAACCTGGTCCTCAAAAGAAACATTTCGGGGCTGAGGTGGGGGAACTACCAACTGATTTTGCTGCTGGGGCTGCTGCTGATGCTAGAAATTTGACCTTGGGGCATATCCCTGGTTAAATTGTTGTTATGGCTTTTGAGGTAAGGCCAACAACTGTTGTGGCTGCATATAATTGTCTTGTCTCCACCTCAAATTTGGATGGTCTCTCCACTGGTAACCAGCATTTTGGTGTTGGTATCCAAATAGCTGTTTGTTGCAGCCACCAGATTGTTGCTGGCCAAATAATTGGGCAGCAGCAGCTTATTCCATCACATACTCAGGATATTGCCCTGCAGATGGGCACTCTTCCACTGTGTGTTGTGGAGATTGGCATATCAATCATGCCTCCATCACTTGTGCAGCCAATCTGAACTGCACCACAGTTAATAGTTTATCAAACTTATCAGAAAGATTGGCCATCTGCATTCTCAGGTCATTATTTCCACTAACTTCATACATCTTTCCTTTGGATGTTTCAGCAAGCCCCAGCTTAGGAGAAGGCTCTTGAACAGTTCTTGACAAAGACACCTTTTGGAAAGCATTCTCACTGTTGACCTCGAACAAGTCCCATGCCTCATCAGTTGTTTTATGCATGTACGTTCCACCACAAGAGGCATCTATCATATCTCTGCTCTTCTCATCTATCCCATTACAGAAGCTCTGGACAAGCTGCCAGTCAGGGATCTTGTGGTGGGGACATTATTTGAGCATTTCTTTAAATCTATCCCAACATTGGTTAAAATCTTCAGTCGGGGACTAGGCAAAAGAAAGTATGCCTTTCCTCAACTGGCTGGTCTTGGTCTCTGGGAAAAATTTAGACAGAAATCTTGTCTGGAGGTCTTTCCAGTTGTCTGGAGGTCTTTCCAGGAAGTGATGCTGTTGTTTGGGAGAGTAGATAATCAGGTCATGGCCCTGTCCTTTAGGGAGAAAGGAAAGAGCCATAACCTAGTGGCTTCTGGTTCCAAACCAACAATGGAGAATGTCGTGCACAGGGCTAAGAACTGGTCAATGTTCTTGTAAGGGTCTTCCTTGCTAAGCCCATGGAAAGAGGGAAGCATTTGGATGATAGAAGTTTTTATTTCGTAGTTTCCTTGAACATCAGGGAATTGGATGCTAAATGGAGAATTGTAATCATCTGAAGCATTCAATTCCTTCAATGTTATAGGTTGTTCTTCACCCATAACTGCTATCTCAATTTCAATAGGGGGCTCAACTGTGGTGTGTCTATGCCTTCTCGGTCTTCTACCCCTTTCTATCTCAGGGTTAGCAGGCACTAATGTAGGACTGAGGGATCTCCTTCCTAACATGCACACACACCAACAGCAGGGAAGACTATTCGTAGGCACATTACACTTAACAAAATTACAATATCCTAATCAACTGCTATGGAATCTTCAAAGGAGAAATAGATTGAGTTTTGAGGGTTAGAGAAGTGCAAACAGAGGTAGCTAAACTCCCAGTGCAATTCTACTCTCCTTCTCTACTAAGGTCCAGATCTGTAAGAAAAATTCTAAATGTAATTCAGCAGTATCAATTATTCACAAGTACAGCTACCAAAGAATAAAGAATAAAAAATCTAGAGTCTACTAAAAGATTAATTTCCTCGACAGCGGCGCCAAAAACCTGTTAACGTATTTTAAGTTGCTTGCTACTCACTTCATTAAAGACAGTGTTAAAAATGAGGTGAATGAAAATGAATGAAAGGTAGAGTGAGGACTACGAAGCAACAAGCCTAAAATATGCACAGTCCTGCAAGATATAGGGCCTGTTGTAGCAAGTTTTAATAAGTAAGAGTGTCCCACAAGGAAGTTGATCTTAAGCTCTAAGGGGGCCATCTTTAGTAGGCTCTCCAAATCAGACTCAGATCTGTGGCTATAGAAATCCTGTCCAATGGCTACATTATCACCAAAGAGGAGAAAGAATCC
Organism: Chloranthus sessilifolius; assembly: GCA_021018995.1. Classification (NCBI taxonomy): domain Eukaryota; kingdom Viridiplantae; phylum Streptophyta; class Magnoliopsida; order Chloranthales; family Chloranthaceae; genus Chloranthus; species Chloranthus sessilifolius. The sequence continues at coordinate 83,964,152 of CM037597.1, forward strand.
AACTCACCCCTGTGCCATGATCCAGTCCCTTAAGGCTATAACCTGTCCACTTAAATGGTCACAGACTATCCAATAGGGGAACCATAATGCAGAGATGGGTCAGAACAAGCTTATCATTACAGGGTAGCAGGCAACTCTTGGCTCTGTGCTCTAACAAAGTCATTTTCACTTTCACTCGACAGTTCTTTGGCAATGATCTCTCCTTGTTCCTTTCCCACCTGGTTGTCTACCAGCCTGCCACACCATAGGGTTGTGATGGTATTAGCTCTCTCAAAACTTGAGGAGCCTTCTCCAATCAAATATTGACCCTTAGGGTTGGCCACTGGCTGGCTTGGCAACCTGCCCTCTTCTCTTTTGGCCAAGGCATTGGATATTTGGCCAAGCTGTTCTTCTATTTTCTTTATGCTTTGACTGTGAGAAGTCACAGTCTAAGTCAAGACTCTAAGGCTTTGCAATGAGGTCAAAACCTGGTCCTCGAAAGAAACATTTCGGGGCTGAGGTGGGGGAACTACCAACTGTTTTTGCTGCTGGGGCTGCTGCTGATGCTGAAAATTTGACCTTGGGGCATATCCCTAATTAAATTATTGTTGTGGCCTTTGAGGTAAGGCCAACAACTGTTGTGGCTGCATATAATTGTCTTGTCTCCACCTCAAATTTGGATGGTCTCTCCACTGGTAACCAGTATTTTGGTGCTGGTATCCAAATAGCTGTTTGTTGTAGCCACCAGATTGTTGCTGGCCAAATAATTGGGTAGCAACAGCTTGTTCCATCACATACTCAGGATATTGCCCTGCAGATGGGCACTCTTCCACTGTGTGTTGTGGAGATTGGCATATCAGACATGCCTCCATCACTTGTGCAGCCAATCTGAACTGCACCACAGTTAATAGTTTATCAAACTTATCACAAAGATTGGCGATCTGGATTCTCAGGTCATTATTTCCACTAACTTCATACATCTTTCCTTTGGAAGTTTCAGCAAGCCCCAGCTTAGGAGAATGCTCTTGAACAGTTCTTGACAAAGACACCTTTTGGAAAGCATTCTCACTGATGACCTCAAACAAGTCTCATGCCTCATCAGCTGTTTTGTGCATGTAAGTTCCCCCACAAGAGGCATCTACCATGTCTCTGCTTTTCTCATCAATCCCATTATAGAAGCTCTGGACAAGCTGCCAGTCAGGGATCTTGTGGTGGGGACATTGTTTGAGCATCTCCTTAAATCTCTCCCATGATTGATTAAAATCCTCAGTTGGGGATTGGGCAAAAGCAAGTATTGCTTTCATCAACTGGCTGGTTTTTGTCTCTGGGAAGAATTTGGTCAAAAATCTTATCTGAAGGTCTTTCCAAGAAGTGATGTTGTTTGGGAGAGTAACTAACCAGGTGATGACCATGTCCTTTAGGGAGAAAGGAAAGAGCCTTAATCTAGTGGCTTCTGGTCCCAAACTAGCAATGGAGAATGTTGTGCACAAGGCCAAGAATTAGTCAATGTGCTTGTAAGGATCTTCCTCGCTAAGCTCATGGAAAGAGGGAAGCATTTGGATGATTGAGGTTTTAATCTCATTGTTTCCCTGAACATCTGGGAATTGAATGTTGAATGGGGAATTATAATCATCAGGAGCATTCAATTTCTTCAATGTTCTGGATTGCTCTTCACCCATGACTGTTGTCTCAATTTCAGTAGGGGGCTCAACTGTGGTGTGTCTGTGCCTTCTTGGTCTTCTGCCCCTTTCTATCTCAGGGTTAGGAGGCTCTAATGTGGGACTAAGGGATCTCCTTCCTAACATGCACACACACCAACAGCAGGGAAGACTACTTGCAGACACATTGCAATTAACAAAATTACAACTATCCTAATCAACTGCTATGGAAATTTCAAAGGAGAAATAGACTGAGTTTTTGAGGGTTAGAGAAGTGCAAATAGAGGTAGCTAGACTCCCAGTGCAATTCTACTTTCCTTCTCTGCTGCTGTCCAGATCTGCATAAAAAATTCCAAATGTAAATCTGTAGTATCAATTATTCACAAGCACAACTACCAAAGAATAAAGAATACAAAAATCTAGGGTCTACTAATAGATCAAGATTCCCTGGCAGCGACGCCAGAAACTTGTTAGGAAATTTTAAGTGCTTGCTGCTGACTTTATTAGAAATAGTGATAAGAATGGAATTAGTGAAAATAAATCATAGGTCGATTGAAAACTACAGAGCAGCAAGCCTAAAAATACACAGTCCTACAAGATACAGGGCCTGTTGTAGCAAGTTTTAATAAGTAAGAGTGTGTCCCATAGGGAAAATTGATCTAAAGTTTTAGTAGGCCCTCCAGATCTGGCTATAGATCTGGCAATCCTAAATGGAAGGAGATTTTAGGTCACTATTGTCTAACTCCTAAGGTAACCTAATGCCTAAACTACAAAAATGGCCAAGAAGAATGATGGAGTGTGAGAAAATAAATATAAAAGGGTGAGAAGTAAGCTATTAGGTACAGATCTGATGGGTCTTATAACTCAAACTCAGATCTGCTGCTATAGAAATCCTGTCCAATGGCTACATTATCACCAAAGAGGAGAAAGGATCCAACTCACCCCTGTGCCATGATCCAATCCCTTATGGCTATATAACCTGTTCACTTGAATGGTCACAGACTATCCAATAGGGGAACCACAATCCAGAGAAGTTTATCATTATAGGCACTACTTCTTCCAGGCTACCAGCTCAAGAATCCATAGGAACCTCAACCTCTAAAGTTCTGTGTGTGGGGCTAGGCCTGCAATGTGCACTAGCCTGGACACACAGAACTAGCAAGAGTTTGAGTACTAGCTTTTAAGCTTAGTTATTCACTACTTTAGAAAGACAGCAGTGATCCAGTCACAAGCCTATAATCTCTACAGCCAGATCAGATCTGCCATCTGATACTGAGTCTATACAAATACAGGGGAGTCTATCTCTACACAATCTTTCACAAGGCTACAAGCACAAGTGCAGAGAAGAAGGATCTGTCTTAGATCTGTGGATTGGCCTCACCCTAGGGCTATAATCTGTCCACTTAAATGGTCACAGATTATCCACAAAGGCTATCCTCCTCACAGAGGTCTAAGACAGAACAAGAACATTGCTACCACCATCATGTTCACAAGGCTACCAACTCAAGCTCCCATGGGGATTCAGATTTAGTGGATCCTGTGGTGGGGCATAGGCCTGCAATGTGCCTAACCTGGACACATAAGTCACTTGGATCTAAATAAACCCTTAAAAACAATCCTCCATTGCTTACAATACAATTTAGCAATGGAGGATCTCAAGGCAGCAGCCTTGTACAGAACAACTCTCAAAACACCAATCCCATACATGCATAAAATCCTATTATAAAAATCCATTAAAACTATTCTAAATAGACATACAAAGGCATAGCCAGCAAATGTTGGACTATGGAGAGAAGAAAAAGGGAAAAAGAACTGCCTAAACCCTAACCATAGCCTACTGCAATTCTACAGTTGGTTTTAAGGAGTACAGAAGTCCCTTAAACCTAAACAAGGCTTAGGCTTATATAACAGTCAGCTCTGTGAAAATTAGGGTTAGGAAAACCCTAATTTATCAATGTTATTGTGGCTCATTTTTGTTCCTTGGATGCCTCAGGGCATGTGCACGGAGATTGGAGCATTGGAGTGCATGCCCTAGTTGTTGGAAGTTCCCGATTGCCCCTGCAGAAGTGGGGAGAAGTTAAGATCCCGAGCCTCGCTAGGTAGAAAGGCTTTCCAAGTCTTGTCACGTGATGGATTTGGTGTCGCGGGATTGAATTGACTTAAAGCTCTTGCAGTCGCGGGATTGATACTTTGGTCATCGCGGGGATGCTTTGGTCATCGCAGGATTGCTCTTTCCATTTGAATGGCACGGGAGTTATATGCGCGGTTCGTTCCTTGGTGAATCTCGCGGGGATCCTCGCGAAGAAGCCATGTGCATGGGCTTCTGGTTTGTGTGAGCAGTTCCTTGAAGGTTTGTATCCCGCGGCCACTGCGCGACAGCTACGCGCAGGAATGCCTGGAGCTCTCTCTCCTCAATGAATCGCCCGAAGATTAATGGCGCCTTTCTTGACCTATGCGAGACTGCGCGAGAGCTTATGACTAAGCCACGCGAGAACTGTGCGAAGTATGTTTTTTACTCCCTTCTGTCATCAATCTGCACGAGAACGTCGCGACCAATTGGTGTGCTGCCTTCAGAAGCCCATGACAACTACACGAAGCATTCTTTTTGGTTCAATTGAGCCCTGCGACATCTGCGCGAGGCTCACTTCTTGACTTGTTTCTGCTTTGTTGTGCCTAAGCTGTAGCTAGTTCTGTCTTAGTCTAACTTTCTTTCTCTAAAGGCACTTCTGGGGTAAAAAGGTAAGCTTCTTGACATGGTTAGGGACTTATTTGCAACTGCTGCTTATTACCTACAAAATGGGCTTAGCACACATTTATTAAATGACTAAGGGTCTAACAGAGATTAAGTTAAGGGGTGAAAAGTGGTACTTTTCAGGTCTTAACACAAGGTATCTAGTATGTCAGCAAGTGAAAGTGGATCACAGACATCCATCCGATTTATTATAACCTCTGCCAATACCAGAGTGGAAATGGGAGTCAATCTCCATGGACTTCATTTTGGGATTACCACGGACAGCAAGACGACATAATGCCATTTAGGTGGTCATTGATAAACTAACAGAATTAGCTCATTTCTTATCTTACAACACTACGTATACAGCGAGTAGATTGGCAGATCTATATATGAGAAATTGTCCAGTTATATGGTATTTCGATGAGCATTGTTTCCGATCATGACCCATTATATACCTCTCAGTTTTGTCAAAAGTTTCAAGAAATGGGTACGAGATTGGATTTCAGCTCAGCATTCCACCCTCAGATGGATGGACAGACTGAGTAAATCAGGTAATTGAAGATATGCTCAGAGCATACATGTTCAATTTCAGAGGGTCATGGGATCAACATTTACCATTGATCGAGTTTGCGTATAACAACAATTACCAAGCAATCATTGGCATGGCTCCTTACGAAGCTTTATATGGGCATCGATATAGATCTCCGCTTAATTGGGAAGAAATAGGAGAGAACATTGTTTTGGGACTAGAAATCCTTGAAAAGGCTACTAAAGTAGTACGTTGGATTAGAGAGAGACTAAAGAGTGCTCATAACCGACAAAAGAGTTACACTGATTTAAAATGGACAAGTGTGGATTTTCAAGTGTGGGACCATGTATTCCTAAAAGTTTCACCACTGAAAGGAGTAATGTGTTTCAGGAAGCGTGGAAAGCTAAGTCCATGCTATATCGAACCTTTTGATATTTTGGGACGAGTTAGAGAAGTTGCATATAGGGTCACTTTACCCCCGCAACTTGATAGGATACACAATGTGTTTCACGTATCAATGCTAAGAAAGTACGTGAAAGACCCGACTCATATCCTAGATGAACCATCATTTGAAATGTATGATGATTTAACTGTTAGGGAAGAACCTATTCAAATTCTCGACTAAAAGGAGCAAGTATTGCGTAATAAATGTGACAGCCCAGATTTTGGCACCCCAAAACTCGTGCCATCAGCACGATCCTCCAGACCGTGCCCCAAAACTTAGCACGGAACATTGGTATAACAAGCACAATTTAATAAATAAAGCAATTAATTTCATTAAAGCGGAAAAACATTAATATGCCCAACTGGCATATTCAAAAGACAGTTCTACTTTCATGCCACTGCATGAACAGAGAACCGACCCGAACCATCAGTGATAATCAGATCACCCTAGATGGTTCGCCAAAAGAATAATCTAGTTTAATTATATTGTTTCAAAATAAAGGCTTGACATACCAAGCCGTACTAATCTGCTCACAAAATTGACTCTCTATCAAAGTGCACAACAGAGTCACCTAGAAGTCCTCGGGAGAAGGCTCCAACTCATCTCCAGGTACGTAATCCGAATCACCCGGATCCACGTCCCCCGAAGCCTCCGCTGCTACTATCAGTGGACCTGCGACGTATAGTCTAAAGGGTGAGCTACATCCTAGCTCAATAGGGAACAACACAATGAACATATAAATCAAAACTCACATATATTCCATGATATTCAAAGCATGATGAATCTATGCATTTGCTAGAAAACCAATTAAAAGTAGATGATTTACACTCAATTTACTTGTAAGTTGCATGTATTACATTACTGTTGATTTAATCATGAATGACACTGAACAGGCCTAAAGCAAAACTTAAATCTTCAATCCCCGAGCAATATAGCATCGAGCCCCGATGAGATACCCTTCATCGTCATCTAATTAGACAGTTGTAGAAACATGTATTCCCTAGGAATACGACCCAAGCCCCTTTCTCACTAGGCGGCGGGGTTAAATATCACACAACATCCCTGGGATGTACTTACGGTCACGGATAAACCTCCGTGCTAGTATACAGAATCGCCGCCGTACCGGTCACGGATATCCTGCCACGTCAGTCGTGGGTATCCCGCCACGTCGGTGGGGTATCCTCCAAACCTCAAATAACAAAAATATCATGTGCATTACATATAGTTGTTCACCGTGTAAGTGTGCTATCTTATATCAGTTAGGCCTCAACAGTAATTATTCAATCGTATGTATACATACCTGGGATGTATACATACCCGCATCACACCTGATGCCTTTATAACTTCCTCATCCCCTGGGGATATCTCAATCTCATTAGATTACTTGTTCTTAGTTACTTGCATCACATAGATGCCTTTATCACATTTTTGGTGTCACACACGCACCCATTTTCACAAAGCTTTTCATAATTTAAAGACAACTTCAATTTGATGATTATATCACTACATACATGCTCTTGAAATTAAAGTACATGTTCAAGGTGTTCCCTACCTCAAGTCTTTGAAACTTCTAGCATCAAGGTCCCACGCGGCTCCTTGTGCTCATGATCATACGTACCACCTATGGTACAACATAACACACGTAACTTATCACTAAAGATATAACAAAGAAGGTCCAAGACCCTCCCTGAATCTCAAAGTTCACTATAAGGTTTAAGCAAAACTGTCAAAGTCGATTAATTGATTCCCAAAATTGATTAATCGAAATGCAATTCGATTAATCGATTAATCGAAACCAAAATCGATTAATCGATTAATCGAGATTCAAATTCGATTAATCGATCCCAAATCGATTAATCGAGGTCTCCAACATAAAGCAGTCGATTCTTAAATCAAGTAATCGAGATCTCAAAATCGATTAATCGATCCCAAATCGATTAATCAAAATCCGAAATCGATTAATCGAAATCCCAATTCGATTAGTCGATTTCCCCAAGTTTCATTTCTCCAGTGGCTGGAGCTTCCCAGTCGATTAGTCGATTTCCAAATCGAGTAATCGAAATCCAAATCAATTAATTGAAATCGGGCTTCCATGACTTTTCAACTTCTGGGCCAAAATCGATTAATCGAACTCCCATTTCGATTAATCGATTTGGCCAGATTCTGCCCGGGCTGTTCAGATTCTGCCCGGGCTGTTCTTCCAAATCTCTATCCTTTCTTTTCTAAGCCTTCAATCTACTCTTCTAAGCATATTTGATAGAATTTAATCATCCTACATCTATGCATTAACTTTAATTTAAAACTTACCTCAAGAATCCCATCAAGGGATAGATTTGTTGGGTTTTAATGGCTAGGGTTCCATCACTCGTTTCACGATCCCAAACGCTTAGAATCCGTCAATGAATGCTCTTATCTACCCCTTTGATTTGCATTCACCCCCTCCTCAATAACTCCTCTTTACTTCTCTCTCTCTCTCCTCTTAACTCTCTCTTCAATGGTTCAAACAAAAGAGAAATAGGGTTATTAAACCCTTATATCCCTCTTGTCTTGGTGTTAAGCACATACACCTAGATAGGTGTATGTGACCCCATATTCACATTACACTCTACATACCTACATCATATTCACATCACATCTGTTCATCACTTCTCAAGTCAACTAGTGAACTCCTATTTAGTCAAACCTATGACCAGTCGAGCACGGATCTCGAGGTCACTGTTTAACACAAATTTTTGGGTTATTACATCCTCCCCACCTTGGGAATTTTTGTCCTCGAAAATAACCCAAAGGTGTTCGCGTGCGTACCCCGCACACTGGGGTGTCGCATACCCACACACTAAAAGTTGACGGATGCATTATTCAGAGCTATTAGTCATAGTTAACTCACACAGATACACAAAAATTTTTCTGTATTTCATTGAATTCTAAAATTTTACAACTTGTTGTTTACATCTTTTCAATTACATCAGAAGTGCCATGATCGGTATACAAAAAGGAACATCCTCGTCTCAGTCTCATGTCGTCCCCTCGCCAGGCTGATCTGATGTAGGGGCAAGCTCTGGTGGAGGAACTGGCGGCTCCGGTGGTATCGGCTGGGGTGTCTCTGCCTCAGGTGGCTGCTCGGGCTGCTGTGGTGCCGAGCCTGATGCACTGGCAGCCGATGTTCTTGGATGGAAGACCCAGACCCACATGCCACAATATTGTCCGGTTCTGGGCTTAGGTCCCCGCCCCGATTTTATTTTTGGCATGGGCTTAAGTCCCCACCCAAAACGCGTCATGACATGTAGCGTCCGCAATCACATATAGCCCAGGGTCAGGACTTTTTCCCTATCCGATGTGGGACTATTACAATCCCCCCACCTTATAGAAGAGCCGTCCTCAGCTCTGATACCATTCTGTGAAGACCCAGACACACATGCCACAATATTGTCCTGTTCTGGGCTTAGGTCCCCGCCCCGATTTTATTTTTGGCATGGGCTTAAGTCCCCACCCAAAACGCGTCATGACATGTAGCGTCCGCAATCACATATAGCCCAGGGTCAGGACTTTTTCCCTATCCGATGTGGGACTATTACAATAAGCATATTCCCTAGTGTTGGTCAAGTGGAAGAATCATTCCCGCGAGGAGGCCACTTGGGAGCATGAAGCGGAAATTCTTGAGTAGTACCCACAATTGTTTCAATGAGAGTCAAGAGAATTTTGATGGCATGTAATTATTAGTACAAAATTGTAAACTTGGTGTTTAAATTAGGTAACTTGTTTGATCTATGTAAAGGAACCATTGTGGAGTGAATGATAATATTCATTTAGAATTGAGAACTCAAACTCACAAAAATAGGTAGAAAAAGACTTGTTTAACATATTAAGGGTTTTCTGTCAAACCGATCGATCGAAATGAAATTCGATCGATCAATTTTGAAACAGATCGAATGATTGTGAAATCGATCGTTTAAATGACCAAATAGAGAAACTTCTGTTTATCAGTTTGAACTGATCGATCAAAATGTAAACCGATCGATCGATTCAGAAAATCAATCAATCGATTTGGGAACCGATCAATCAAAAATTTGTCGACAGGTTTCGTTTCAAGTTGACAAGTTTCATTTCAGGTCAACAAGCTTCGTTGCAGGTCGACGAGTTACAATTAAGGTCGACAGGCTGCATTAATGTGCAAACCGATCAATCAAACCATAAACTGTTCGATCAAAATTTGTCTAGAGGCTAAGTTTTAATGTCGATGGGTTCATTTAATGTCGACCGATTCATTAGTCGATAGGTTCACGCACGGCGTAAATCGATCGATTCGGGCATTTTAAAAGGAAATCGGGTTTTAATTTTTCATTTGCTTGAAAAATTTTGGGTTTTTCTTTTGGGTCTTAGTTTGTGGTTGCTTGCGGGATCTTCAATCTTCAATCTTTGACCGTTGGAGTCCAATTCTTGATGAGTTTGACTTTGAATCTCTTCTAGAGGTAAAATTAAACCTTTCTTTTGAGTTCTTAGAGTTTTCTTGAATTCAAACCCTAGTTCCTAGAGTGTTCTTGAAAACCTAATGGCACCCAAATAGGATGCAAATCCTTCGACTTCAAAGCAACCCACAACACAAGCGGGTTCTTCTCATCGACCGCCACCATTAGAAAGACCCCAACGCATGGTGGGCGGCAAAGGACTTTATGCCTGAACGGACTTTCGATCCAGCCCTTTTTCGTGACATAGAACTAACTCGATGGGCTTTAGAGTACATTGGAAAGGTCAGGCTCAACAATTTGCTCAAACCCCTAGGAGACTACTACTATCCTCATTTGGTGACATTGTTTTACCAAAACATGTATGATGGAGAGGAAGAAAAGGTAATCTATACAAAAATCAATAATAGGGGATATAAATTCGACTACGACAATATCACAGATGCCTTAGAGTGCTATGCAGAGTATGGCACTAACATAGAATTAATTGAACCCTACCTAGAACTAGTAGATTTTCAAGATGTGATTGCGAGGATGACCTAGGGCAGACAAGGATTAGGCCAAGCAATAAAAAGGGCTGATTTGCCTCATGATTTATGGATGCTAAACACAATTTTCAAGTGCAACCTTTACCTGATGAGGCACAAAACAAAGGGGGTTGGGATTGTGCAGCAGGCACTATTTTCAGCATTTACAGGACGTTGGTTTCATGCCCCGAAAGTGGTTCGAGATGGCATTGTATACGCCCGAGGGAAAATGTTAGAGGGAGGAACAAGTCCTAAAGATAAAATACCCTATGCTCGCCTGATATCGAGCATGATAGAGGATTATTCAGACGGGGAGGAATATGATATTCCGGAGACTGAGCCACGGAAAGTTGATAACAAAAACCCTACTCATTCAAGGATTGGAAGAAAACATACAATCAATTGGTAAAGAGTGCAAGAGCAAGAGGTTTGGAATAGCCTAAACCTGCGGCACAAGGACCTGAGAAGCCATCGCCGCCAACTCAGCCACATCAGCAAGTACCACGACATGTGCCAGCACCTCAACGTCCAGCAACCATGACGATCGATAATGTTCTCACTCGCATGACTCACCTAGAAGAGAGCAATTGTTTGTTGCATCGTCAGATGGACTACCATGAGGGCATCTTTACACGACTCATGCAGCATGCCTACCCTACAGACTATATGATGCAGCTGGCCGATGCTCATGCTTTTGTACCTGACCCATGGTACCACACCACTGGAGAATCTACTTCCAGCAGCAGGGAGGTAGATGATGAGCAAGATGGACCTTCGGATGTGTAGTAGGATCCGTGAGAAGAGAGGGAATGATGTTGAATTTTAAAGTTATTTTGATATGATGTTTTGTATAGTTGGAAAACTATTGGATCTCAGCAGTCGTTTAAAAATTTCTTTTTGGCTCTATTGATATATCAATTTAATTTTAGCGTTTTGTTGGAAATCCTGCTTTAATTGAATATTGGTTGTGAATATTAGGAATGTTTAGATACTTGCTAGATGTGATGGTGAATGTGAGTAGTTGATTAAATAGTTTTGGGGTGTATGTGTGTATGTTGCGCGTGAATTTTATACGCAGGTGATTAGTTCGGAGTTTGGCCTAGCCTTGGTTAGAAACTTTTTATATAAGATATAAATTTGTTAAGACCTTGTTAAAGGATTGGATTCTCTTAAAGGGGAAACCTTCATTTTCGTTAGGTGAGTGATAACCTACTCTCAAACCAAAGGACCTTAAACAATTTTCGCGAACGAAAATTCCTAAGGAGGGGAGAATGTAACATCCCGAAACTTTTGATTTTCGAACCGATCCGACTCGGTATGCGTGCCCGACTGGTCACGCAGCCCAAGATGATAAATTTGATTTTTTAAGTGAACAAGAGTGAAAACTAAGAATAAGATGACTGTTAGATGTGGTAACATGCACTGACGTACGGTATACCGACTTAGCACCCAAGCTGAAACTTTGAAGAAAAAAGCCAAATGTGGATAAGAAATTGTTTATTTGCTTTGTTGTTGAGATTTTATTAGTAGAGAAGTCTTGTGAAAAGAAGAGAGGAGAGGAAGAGAACTATTTCTTTATTTCAACAAATTAGAGGAGGGATTATCTCATGTGTGTTCGATTTGACCGTAAGAAGATGAGTTCTCAAACCCTTTGGTGTGGGGGAAAAGAGAAACCAGAGATTTAAAGATTTAGGTCATCACTATGCAAGGGTTCAAGGTGAGATTTGTGTTTTTAAATCACGCTATTTATGGTTTGTAGCTAGACAATCAACGCCCTAAAGGATTAGAAATAAATGTGTAATGATGTGATATGGTTGGGCAATAAATGCCCTAAAAGACTAGAAATAAATGTGAAGAATTTTGGGAAAAAAAACCTGTGAAGAAAAGCTCATGTTGCTGAGAGTCTGTCAAAACCAACCGATCGAAATAAGAATTGATCCATCGATTTTGACAGGACATAAGTATGTGAAGAATTTTATGAGAAACCGACCAATCAAATTTAAATTCGATCGATCGAAATTATCGACAGGCTGTCGACAGGTTTCCTATAAAGGTCGGCAGGTTCCTATAGAGTCAACATGATGTGATGCGAAGATGGATTGGTTTCTGAGTAAACCGATCGATCGATTTAGAAACCGATCGATCGAGTGTGGGACTGGTTATACAAACAGAAAGGTGTGTGTTTTTCGGAGGAAACCGATCGATCAAAAAATGTTTCGATCGATCGATCGATCGGATTGGGATTCGATCGTTCGATTTGGCCAGATTATGGCATTTGTCTATTCTGAAGAAAAAGGACTTTGAGACTTTCTTTTCTTCATCATTTTTAACATGTAAGATATAAATTCGTGTGTTCTAGGTTGTGTTCGAGGGGACGCGATGGGAATGTCGCATTGATAAGAAAATCTTCGTGTGAATTCGCTTTGAGGTAGGAAAAATCCTATAACATGTGCTTTTGTTACAGTAAGCATGAAAATTGTGATATGATAAATATGTGTGTGTGAAAATCATGAACTTTGTAATTCGATACGCATGAGCTTTGTACACAGATTCAAATATAAGAATGTGTATTTGTGAACTCAGCAAGATGTGAAATGTGTGAGTGAACTTCATATTCCAAATTTTAAATCTAGATCTAAATTACCACAACTCATGATGATAAACTATAAGTTATATTTTATACTTTGATTTAAGGTTTATGTGTTGAATACCCAACCGACGCGGCAGTATATCCGTGACCGATGCGGCGGGACATCTGTACAATTGTGTATCTGGTACGGCGAGATATCCGTACATGGTGGATCGCGAATGGTCAATGTGAAGCACAAGTGACCATGTTAACGTAGCTCAGGGGCTTGGCATCATGAAAAATAGTTCATTGAACGATGATGGTAGGTATTCCCATCGGTATATATGTGGCTCTCGATGCTATATATGCTCGAGAGTGTATTTAAGTGATCAATTTAAGTTTCTTCATGTGTTATGTGAAAAGCTTTGGAAATCATGTGATTAACTTTGAAACCCGCATCTAAATCAGTTTGTTTTGATTCAAATGCCTTTTAAATTATGTCCCTCAATTATTTTGATATCTGTCATGAGATATATGTGTGATGTGATGATAAGCATGCTATGGATATTTTTCCTATTAAGCTTAGACTGTTAGGCCCACCCTTCGATTATATGTCACAGGTACAAGTGTAGACACTAGTACTAAGGATCTTGAGCAAGAGGATCCTTAGTACTTTCTAGAGGAGGAGTCAGAGCCTCCGCCTGACGAATATTTCTCTTAGGGGATTTGTGGTCTTACATTTTGAGAGTTTTGAAGATCAGGCTTGGTACGTCCAGCCATTTTTTGTTTAGAGTTTTGGATACATGTAATTAATTCAAATATTATTTTGTGAACCATGTTTCAGTGATGGATGGCCATCACCGGTGGTTCTTTTTTATTCTTTTGTCTATGTATCTACACATGGGATTAGAAACGTTATTTTGAATATATTTTTATAATAGAATTGGAGATTTCTTTTGCTAATATGATGACTCTATCTGCATTGTTAGATATATTTGCTTTGTTCCGCTTTGTGTGTGGATGTACCAAGTATTCAGTTCGTTCTGGGATCCCCCTAGCAGCGGTCTGACGACACGGGTTTTCGGGTATGAAAATTAAGGCTGTCACAAATATAACATGATTTGATAGTAACATGACAGTTATTTGATTTGATATGAAAGAATATGATATGATCTGATTTTATATGAAAGTATATGATATTATCTGATCTGATATGTAAGTATATGATATGATTTGATCTTATATGTAAGTATATGATATGATTTTATTTGATCTGATCTAATATGAATATGAATATGATAAAAGTTGAATGCTTGAAAAGAAATGTTTGATAATGACATGTATGAACATAAAGATGGAATCTTAAAACTGTTTAGAATACAGTACTTGAGAAGACTGAAATATGTAAAGAATACGAAATTCTGAATACAGTATATGAAAAGACAGAAATATATAGAGAATACGAAATTCTGAATACAATACATGAAAAGATAAAAATATATATAAATATAGAAATATGATTACAATATATGAATCTGGACCTCATAAATGAGGTAATATGAATCTGGACCTCAGAAATGAGCATATATGAATCTGGACCTCAGAAATGAGGGTATATGAAACTCTGGACACGTAATGGGTATTTTATTATTTGAATCTGAACTCGAAATGGGAATTTGAATATCTAAACTCTGGACCCGTAATGGGTATTTGAAGATTTGAATCTAAACCCGAAATGGTTATATTTGAATATTAAAACTCTGAATGCGAAATGAATATTTGAATGTTTGTATCGGGACCCAAATTGAGGATCTGAAAGTATACCTAAATATGAAAATCTTGATTGTATTGAATTTTGAATATAATTACTTGATTACAAATTTTGAAACCTTGAAAGTGGAAAGACGATACCATTCTGATATGTTTTGGCCTCACATAGTTGATCACTGTTCTCACGAAATTGGAGTAGTTTAACGAAATTGGAAAGTTAAACCGATAGTGTTTAACTAAAGTTTTCGCAACCACTTTGATAAAAGAAAATAACTTGTTTCCGCACTTAAAAGTATTTTCCGCAAGATTTTAGAAAAAAATATATATATGTGATAATTTACCTGAAAAAGATATACGAAGTAAGAAGTTAAACCCAAAGGTTAAGAATATGAACATGGATATGAAAAGAAGGACATGTACCCGTCGTGCCAGCTAGCAATCGAATCGTTAATGGACCGTGAGACCGGGAGCGAGAGGCGTGACAATGTTTCCTCCACAACACTATCTATCACACAAACTTGTGCATGCTCTTCATCTTCAGCTGGCTATTTTGCAATATTAAAGATGTTTAAATCCACGGTCATATTCTCAAATGAGATATTCATTATCCCATTTCTGCAGTTAATCATTCCATTAGATGTCACTAGGAATGGTCTTCCTAGAATTACCGGTACGCTGCTTTTCATGTTCGGTACTGGTTCAGTATCCATGACAACGAAATCAACTGGGAAGTAGGAGACCACTTTGATTAAGACATCCTCAACTACCCCCTGGGATTATGCTTTGATAGACCTATCAGCAAGCAGAAGGATCATCGACGTGGGATTAAGCTCACCCAATTCAGTTTCTTTGTAAACATAGTAGGGCAACAAGTTCACACTTGCCCCAAGATGCAAGAGCGCACAATCAATACGGTTCTCCTGACTTGTTCGATATATTTACATTTCTCTAGTTAAGTCTTAACCTATTGCATGCATACAATGGAAATTATAGCATAGCGATAGGATCGGTCCCACGAGGAAGTGTTTTAACTTATTTATATATTAATTTTCTGAAAACTTATATTAATCTTTTAAGATCCTAAACTACTTGAGCAATATGAATAAAAGAATAATTTCTTAAACTAATTTGTATAAAAATAAATCCTAAATCCTCCTTCTTCAGATTGTAGTCATCAGTCACAATCTTCAATTATCGGATATTTACAAATTAAAATACCGTTACACTATATCTCAGTCTTCTAGAATTTGGGCGTCAATCAAAAACTAGCATCCTTTAATATAGATCTATACTAATCTTTAATCTACCAAAAATTTGGGCGTCAATCAAACTCCAAAAAATCAAAGATGAAAAACAAAAACCATTACACTAATCTGTAAATCTCAACCTGAGTCATCAATTCAAATTAAAACTTGGAGATGTTTACAAAGCAGTAAATTACAATAAAATAAATCTAAGCTAGAAAGAAATAAAAATTATATCTTTCACCCATCAGCCACAAGCGTCAAGTGCTTCTGAGAAACTACAGATATCTACTTTAATCTTTCAGCTCTCAATCCCAGTCATGAATTGTGATCGAGGAACCTTGGATATCTAAATTAAACTACTCCAATGATTAGAAGAAAACTCAACCTCAGGCGTCAATTGATGCTGAGAATTTCTTCGATAATTAATTCCTATACCAAGCCGTCTTATCTATAGATCATAAGGGGTCAACTTACAAAACTCCTAATTCTAATAAAAGAAACTACTAAAATAAAAGTGTCTTAATATAACTCTACTTCTAATCCTATCTTTCCCTTCTTTGAACAGTTGTTGTACTTCTGAATTTTCTCTTTTATTTCAGCAGCAGAGTCCTTTAAGAGTCTCCCTTCATCAATCTTCTCAGATCCATGATTGGCCAGACTTCTAAGTCAAAAATTCTTTTAATTATATGCATGGGGTGTATATCCTCACGTTATCAGTAACTTCAGAAAGCTTCATTTTGTAAAATCATAAATCATAATTTTCTAGCTTCTCAATACAGCTTCCAATAGAACAATTCTTTATTTAGGATCGATTGTCTTCTATTTTATATCGCACGTTGCTTTTGAATGGCTTTTAAAGAATCATAAATCATGATTTTTCACTTCTAAAGTGTTACGCAAATTCGTAAAGTACGATTTTCCATCTTCAGTAGGCGATGATTTGTCTTTTACGTTCAATCGTCTTTCTTATTATGTTATGAGTTTATTGTAAACGAATATTAACACTTTGGCTCTATTTTATTGTTTTTCCTTAATATCTACACAGCAGTAACTTGTTAGTAGTAAACTAAGGTCTAGCATCACTAAGTTAAGGGTGATAAAATGGTATATTATGTGACTGATCACAACCCCAAACTTACGCTTTGCTAGTCCCTAACAAACAAGGAAATATAAAATATCCTATACTAAAAATTTAAATGCCACTTTCGTAGGGAGCACGATTACATTTAGTAGATACAACAAGCCTTTAAACCCCTAGGTGATCCCTAGTGGAGGAGTTGTCTCCTGAAGGTTTTTAGTGAAGTTATCTACAAACGTTAAATATTTTTATATTTTTTTTCAAAATATTTTTCAAAACGAAACAAAAGAAATTTAAAAATCTAAGCTAATTCTGTACACTGATTATTTAATCATCACATGATTATTATGATTCTCAAAAATAAGATTCCTCCAACCACTACTTTCCATCCTAACAGTTATCCTTGATCAGAACTCCAACAATTTCAATTCTGCGAAGCATGGAGTGTGCGTACCAGTAAAAATTTTATTCTCCATAAATTTTTCTAAACTGCAGATTTAGAAAATATTTTCATTCAAAACTCTCACTATTGGCATACTCTCAAAAAGATATCGAAACTTTTGGGTTCCTCTCAATATAATGTATGATAAATTCAAAGGATAATTGCAAAAAATGAATGAATCTCATTGAAAAGATAATCTATTCTATTTATATAATTTCATGTGCAGTCCATAGTATCTATTATTCATATCTCTACTAGGCTTATGCTTTTTGCAAATCCTAAATCAAAAAGGTCTTTCCTTTAGCTTGTAATGGGGTTTTGGGTTTTAGAAGGTGTCAAAGAAAGGTAGAAAAAGATTCAAAATATTTCTGAGAATTTAGTTCTTCCTTCATCTATCTTTTTTTTTTTTTTTTTTTTAATCTGCAAGTATCCACGAATTTGGATGCTTCTTCCCATTTACTAATTCTTATAAAATCCCTTTTCTTTTCTCTGACTTGTAAAATCGCGTTTCACGATTTTTTTTTCTTTTCTTCTTTATATAGAATCGTGTGTTACAATTTCTGACTCTTTTCCCATATTTTTTTCTCAGTTGTACCTTTTTTTAGCAGGTCCCTTATCTTATTGTCTTTTTACTCCTTTTACTCCCTCTTCTTCCCTTCTTTTTACTCTAAATTCTCAGAAAATGTAAGGGTTAAAGGCTGAAAGTTTTAGATAGTACATATGGTTTAGGGTTTATAAAATTTTTTGTACAAAAAATTTTAGTTTAGGCTTCTAATATGGGTTCAAAGGATAAGTTATTTTATGAGATTTTGGCTTTTTGGCTCTAATTTAAACAAAAGATGGCCTCTAATCATCTTTACGATTTACCAGTATAAATGTCTTATTGCTTTGATATTTCTAATAGATAGTTCTAAACAAAAAATTAGGTTATCATAATCATAGAATATTTTGATTCTAAATTCAGCAATATAAGATTTCATAAAAGCAGTAAAGAAATTCAAAGGAATTTTGACTTGAATAGAAGCAGTCTCTCTCTCAAAGAAAGGAAAAATTGGTCTCGAATGCTCACTGGTTTATACAATTTTAAAACTATAGTCTAAATATTGCAATTCAGATCAATCTATTATTTCAAACATTCGTTCTGATACAGTGTTCAAAAGAGCTAAACATGAATTGTAACTATTCTATATTCTTGATTGTTGAACTTCTACTATGATGGATCATAAGTTTTTTTTTAAATCATATTTTTATTTCTATCATATTCACTATGTGATGTGTAAATATCTAAAATTCTAAAAAATTCTAAAAAAATACTAGAAACTAAAACAGAAAAGAAAAAAATTTCTGCAAAAATTCTAATCTAAAAGCTATGCAAAAATAAATTATTATTTACAAAATTAAACTAATATTTACACTAGATGTATATCCCTCCAAACTTAAATTGGACAATGCATTCATTGGCACAAAAATAGGGGATACAGTCAAAATTTACTTACTTGAATTACTGATAGTACCGATCGTATATTGGATGAGAAAAAAAATCTATAGAGAATGTCTCCCCAAATTTGAGGAAAACACATCCGTTTTATTCTCAGAGATATCAATAACAAAAATTGAAGAAGAAAAATTAGTAACAATTACACAATTAGAGAGTTAGTTAAAAGAAAACTTCATATATTATCTGAATATTTACAATGATCATGAAGAGAAATCTATAGATACTGAAAAAGTAAAAACTAATTACATGAAAGTATAAACCCAGGAAAACTCTAGACACACTATCTAGACATTGGCAGTAACGTTCAAGAGAAGAAAATGTCTTTGATAAAGATCGGTCCTCGACTTTTAACCAAAATTTTGCTGCCCCTAAAAGATGATTGACTTCCTTTGAATGGGTGCATCCAATAGATGAGGAAAAAGACTTATGAAGATTGAGAGGGTGATGACGGGGAAAATTTTCAACGTTTGGGGAATGGTGTTTCGTTAGTGGGTTCTCGTTTGGGGAGAAGAGATAGGAGCTCTTGAATTAGTCGCGTCCTTTCTTTCCAAGAGAGCACTGATTTCTTCTTCATGGCGCCTGAATAGGCGCTCGAACGCTTCGCTTATTTTGGACCAACTTGGTGGTTTTGCCATGGCAAGAGTGTTGGCTATGGAAGAAGGCGAAAGGAATGGAATGAATTGACTAAGCGGTACTTGCTTATTTATAATCGATCCAACCCGAGAACTCGAAGAGTTGCCATAAATGGACGTTATGGGTTGGCGTTAAACCAAGCGAATCGGTTGGTAATTCTATTAAATGCTAAGGGGCATGTTTGTGCAGTGTGAATTGAGGTGACGCCTTTGGTATCAAAGGTTGTGCCTATTTGATATCAAAATACGTGGCTTGGACAAAACATTCTTTCAGCAATCGTAGTCACTACGATTATTTGTGAGAGAATACTCAAGCTACAAGAAATCGTAATCACTATGATTTAATGTACCACAGAATATGTACACATACCTTGCTATTGTACATATAATATAAACAAATTTGCTATGGGTGAGTCGGTAACTCGACAGTGTCCGAGGGCATGTCAGTTATACTCCGGGTCTTTTAGTGACATTGTGGTCACTGTGCCTTTCTCTTCTAAAGATATCATCAGTTTGAGTCTCTGCCCCTTAACGATACGATTGTCTTTGGGGTCTTGAATGGTTACAGCCCCATGGGAGAATGCTTCCACAACATTATAAGGTCCGTCCCAATGACTTTATAGTTTCCCTGGGAATAGTTTTAACCTTGAATTATATAACCAAACTTGTTGGCCCAGCTCAAACCTTTTTCTCAAAATGTGCTTATCGTGAAATGCTTTGATTTTGGCCTTATAAATTCGAGCATTTTGATAGGCATCATTGCGAATTTTCTCTAGCTCATTGAATTCAAGTTTTCATTGTTCTTCACATGCATCCAGTTCGAAACTCAATGCTTTGATAGCCCACAGAGCTCTATGTTATAATTCCACAGGTAAATGATAGGCTCTTCCATATACCAACCTATAGGGAGACATGTCAATGGTTGTTTTATAGGCTATCATGTATGCCCACAAGGCATCATTCAGTCTTAGGGACCAGTCTTTTCTATCAGGCCGAACAGTTCTTTCCAATATCTCCTTTATTTCTCAGTCAAAAACCTTAACATGCCCACTAGTTTGTGAGTGATAGGGGGTTGCGATTTTATGAGTTACACCGAATTTCTTGAGCAAGCTCTCAAAATACATGTTACAAAAATGCCTACCTCCATCACGTATAATAGCTCATGGGGTTCCAAATCGTACAAATAAATTTTTCCTGATGAAAGAAATTACCACCTTATGGTCATTTGTTCGTGTAGCTGTTGCTTCGACCCATTTTGATATGTAGTCAACAGCTACAAGTATGTATATGAATCCGAACGATGGTGGAAAGGGGCCCATAAAATCTATGCCCCATTCATCAAAGGATTCTGCGACTAAAATTAGTTGAAGGGGCATCATGTTCCTTCGTGACATAGCTCCTGACTTTTGACATTGATCGCAAGCCTAATAAAAATTTTGAGCATCCTTAAATAGCGATGGCTAATAAAATCCCGATTGTAGTACCTTCGCAGCCGTTTTCCTACCACCGAAGTGGCCCCCACAAGCATGTGTGACAAAATTATAAAATATTATGAGTGTCACTATTGAGCACACATTTCCTAATTATTTGGTCTGGGCATATTTTAAATAGGCCAGGATCCTCCCAAATATAGTATTTTATGTTAGAAAAGAAAATATACCTGTCCTGACTGGACCAGGTTGAGAGAATCTTATATGTTGCCAAATAATTCACGATATTGGCATACCATGGTATTGTTGCTTGGATGACAAAAAGTTACTCATTCGGAAAGGTATCATGCAAAGGTTCTTTACTGATGGTTTCAAGCAGTTCTATTCTGGACAGATGATCAGCCACCACGTTTTCAACTTCCTTCTTATCCTTAATCTCGAAGTTGAATTCCTGCAAAGAAGGATCCACCTGATTAATCTCGACTTGGCATCCTTTTTAGATAGTAGGTATTTTAGTGCAGAATGATCGGAAAAGTTAACGATCTTAGATCCCAATAGGTACAGTCAAAATTTATCCAACGCAAAGCCTACAGCGAAAAGCTCCTTCTCAGTGGTGGTATAATTAACCTGAGATTCAATCAAGGCTCGGCTCTCATAATAAATTACATGAGGGACCTTGTCTCTCCACTGTCCTAAGATGGCACCTATTGCGTAATCAGAAATATCGCACATTACTTCAAAAGATAAGGAGTAATCGAGTGGTTGAATGATTGGTGTAGATGAAAGAAGGGCCTTAAGCTTGTTAAATGCAGACAGGCATCGTCGGAGTAAAAGGGTACATCATTTGCTAATAGGTGGCATAGTGGTCTCGAGATTTTGGAAAAATCTTCGATAAAGTGGCGATAGAAGCTGGCATGACCAAGGAAAGATTGAATCTGCCGTACCGAAGTTGGTTGCGGTAGATTTGCTATTATATCAATTTTAGCCCTGTCAACTTCTATTCCTCTTTTGGAGACAATATGCCCTAAGACTATGCCCTCTTGAGCCATAAAATGGCCCTTCTCCCAACTTAGCACTAAATTAGTTTCTTCACATCTTTCTAAGACGGGGGCAAGATAATCAAGACAAGAATTGAAAGTTCTGCCAAATACCGAAAAGTCATCCATGAATACTTTAAAAAACTTGTCTATCATGTCAAAAAATATTGTCATCATACATCTTTGGAATGTTGCAGAGGCATTACATAACCCAAAGGGCACGCGACAATAAGCAAACGTTCCAAAAGGACATGTGAAGGTAGTCTTCCCTTGGTCTTTCAGGTAGACCAAAACTTGATTATACCTTGAATATCTATCTAGAAAGTAAAAATACTTCTGACCCGCAAGTTTTTCCATAATATGGTTGATGAAGGGTAATGGAAAATGATCTTTGCGAGTCATTGAGTTGAGCTTCCGATAGTCAATGCATGCGCGCCACCCTGTGGTTTCACGTAATAGTACCAACTCCCGGCTGCATTTTCTTTCACAGTAATCCCAAATTTTTTGGGACTACCTAGATGGAACTCACCCACTCACTGTCGGAAATCGGGTAAATAATACCTGCATCTAGTAGTTTTACGATTTCCTTTTGAACAACTTCCCTCATATTTGGATTTAACCGTCGTTGGCTTTCTCGTGAAATTTTGGCATTGTCCTCCAAATGAATACGATGCATACATATCAAGGGGTCTAGCCCTTTAAGGTTAATGACAATCCATCCTATTGCACACTTATACTTTACAAGTGTGGCCAATAACCTACTCTCTTATTCTCTGTTAAAAGCAGATGAAATAATTACTAGGAGAATTTCATTAGGCCCAAGAAAAGTGTATTTAAGGGTATCAGGAAGTAGCTTCAAATCCAAAGATGATGCTTTTTGGATAGATGGTTGTGTTCATTGAAAATATCGGGCAAAGGTTCTATCCATGGCTTCTAAGTTTTGGATTGGAGTTCACAGATAGAAGTGTCCATCAGATAAATCACTTCCTTTAGTTGGTGGTCTGATTCTTCTAAGTTTGTATACCATAATGATGTCTAAAGCACATCCTTTGATAAGACTAGGGGTAATGCTTCCTCTACCAATTCTTCAATTTCATCTATGCTGAAGCATTCCTCGTCGTCTATCGAAGCCATTTGGCTAGCTGCGGTGAAGACATTTAATTGAATTCGCATATCTCCAAAAGAAACTTCTATTACCCCAGTTTTACAGTTTATACAAGCATTAGCCATAGCCAAGAATGGTTTACCGAGTATAACGGGAATTTGTGTTGGAGATTTTGAACTTGGTTCCATGTCTAACACCAAGAAATCGACAAGAAAAACGAATTTATCGACTCCAACCATTACATCTTCAATAATTCCTATCGGTCTTCTTTCTGATCTATCGGCTAACTGGAGAGTCACCAAAGTAGGCCTCATATCTCCTAGCTCCAATTTTTTGTAAACAAAGTATGGTAGCAAATTTACGCTGGCTCCCAGATCCAGAAGTACTTTATTTATTACATGATTGCCTATGATACATAGAATTGTAGGCACCCCAGGATCCTTCAGCTTGGATGGAGTATTAGCTTGTAGGATTGAGCTTACTTACTCCGTCAAGAAAATGTTTTGGGAGACATTGTTTTGCCGTTTCTGTTTTTGCTTACACATCTCTTTTAGGAATCGTGCATAGGCTGGGACCTGTTTAATTGCCTGCAAGAGGGATAAATTGATCTTCACCTCTTTGAAGATCTCATAACTTCTAATTTTTTTGGATTTTTATCAAAAGGGGATGGTGCACCAAAAGTATTTGAAAATGATAACTTTGGTACATAGGGTACCTTGGCCACAGCTTTAAGTGTGTCGTCCTCTTTATTTTCTACTTTTTTTTATTTTTTGTTTTCCAATTTTTTTGGTTTTTCTTGTGGAAGAGTCTCTTCTTTAGCTTCATTCTCTTTTTCTCTAGCAGTAGGGACAACTACTGGGGTAGGAATCTCTACTCTATTATCAACAATTCGTCCACTCCTTAAGGTTTGAAGAGCTTAAACTGTGGGAATTAGTGTCTGCGAGCTCGCTTGGTTACTCTCTCTTCCCTCCCACTACGAGGCTAGTTGCCCGATTTGGGTTTCTAGATTTGTAATGGACTGAATACAAGGGTGTAAGTTTTGGGAGATCTAAGACAATTGGGCTAATTCCCTAGAGCGATGGTGCACATGTTGTTACAAGTCCTGGAGGATTTGGATTATAGTAGCACCATCGTTCCCATTTTGAGGATATGGCTGTTGCGCAAAAGATTGGTATGGGTTATATGACTGTTGGGAATTCAGAGAGTGTTGTGGGTATGTATAAGATAATTCTTGTTAAGTTACCTTTGGGAAGCTGTAAGGATTGTCCCACTGAAAATTATATGAATTCTCAACACTACCCCACTGTGAGGCAAAGGCTTACTCTGCCCCCAGCGCGGCTGGATACAACAGTGTAGTTGGAAATTCCATTGGGGTATAAGTCATATTGAGATTTGGCCAAGATGTTTCATCACGGCCTTGCATCTTAAATAAAATATTTTATATATATATATATATTATTTATTTATTTTTAGAAAGCAAGGAGAGAGACAAATTTAAGCCTCTAGTTTCTGTGGCCAACAGAAGTGTTGAAACCTTTGATTCACTACTCTGAGTAAACCTACAAAAGCTTAAGAAGTGATCAAAGAAAAATAAAAATATAAAGAAATATAAAAAGAAAAAGATAAATACTTGTTATTCTTAAAACTAATATAAAGATAAAATCCGTTATCCCCTACAACGGCGGCAAAAATTTGACTTGTTCGATATAGTTACGTTTCTCTAGTTAAGTCTTACAAATTGCAAGTGCACAATGGAAATTATAGCACAACGAGAATCGTTCCCACAAGGAAGTGCTTTATCTTATTTATATATCAATTTTCTGAAAACTTATATTTATCTTTTAAGATCTTAAACTACTTGAGAAATATGAATAAAAGAATGATTTCTTAAACTAATTTACATAAAAATAAATCCTAAATCCTCCTTCTTTAGATTGTGGTCGTCAGTCATAATCTTCAGTTATTAGATGTTTACAAATTTAAAATACCGTTACACTATATCTTAGTCTTCTAAAATTTGGGCGTCAATCAAAAAGTAGCATCCTTCAATATAGATCTATACTAATCTTTAATCTACCAGAAATTTAGGTGTCAATCAAACTCCAAAAAATCAAAGATGGAAAATAAAAACCATTACACTAATCTACAAATCTCAACCTGAGTCGTCAATTCAAATTAAAACTTGAAGATATTTATAAAGCAATAAATTATAATAAAATAAATCTAAACTAGAAATAAATAAAAATTATATCTTTCACCCCTCAGTCGCAGGTATCAATTGCTTCTGAGAAACTACAGATATCTACTCTAATCTTCTAGCTCTCAATCTTAGTCGTCAATTATGATAGAGGAACCTTGGATAGCTAAACTAAACTACTCTAATGATTGGAAGAAAACCCAACCTCAGGCGTCAATTGATGCTGAGAATTTCTTCGATAATTAATTCCTATACCAAGCCCTCTTATTTGTAGATCATAAGGGGTCGGTTTACAAAACTCCTAATTCTAATAAAAGAAACTACTAAAACAAAAGTTTTATAATATAACTCTACTTCTAATCCTATCTTTCCTTGCTTTCAATAGTCGATGTACTTATGGATTTTCTCCTTTATTTTAGCAACAGAGTCCTTTAAGAGTCTTCCTTCGTCAATCTTCTCAGATCCGTGATTGGCCAGACTTCTAAGTCAATAATTCTTTTTATTATATGCATGGCGGTATAAATCCTCACATGATCAGTAACTTCAGAAAGCTTCATTTTGTAAAATAGTAAATCACGATTTTCTAGTTTCTCAATACAGCTTCCAATGGAACGATTCCTTATTTAAGATCGATCGTCTTCTGTTTTATATCCCACTTTACTTTTGAATGGCTTTTGAAGAATCGTAAATCATGATTTTTCACTTCTTCCTTTACAGCGTTCCTCAAAATCATAAAGTACAATTTTCCATCTTTTAGTAGGCGATGATTTGTCTCTTTTATTTAATCGTCTTTCTTATTATTTTATGAGTTCATTTTGATGAAGATTAACACTTTGGCTCTATTTTACTG
This sequence comes from Chloranthus sessilifolius, assembly GCA_021018995.1. NCBI lineage: Eukaryota > Viridiplantae > Streptophyta > Magnoliopsida > Chloranthales > Chloranthaceae > Chloranthus > Chloranthus sessilifolius. Next base: position 83,990,342 of record CM037597.1, read on the forward strand.
TTTTTCCTTAATATCTGCATATCAGTAACTTGTTAGTAGCAAACTAAGGTCTAACATCACTAAGTTAAGGGTGGTAAAATGATATATTATGTGACTGATCATCTCCCCAATAACAATTGAAATGGTGGGGCACCCAGGGTCCCTATACTTAATGGAGATTCAGCATTGGAGTACCGAACTCACCTGCTTAGTGAGGAAAGCCTTATTCATAATATTGGTCTTTCTCTTTATCGTGACCAAATCCTTCAAAAACTTCTCGTTGGCTAACACTTGCTGGATGGCATCAAGGAATGGAATATTGATCTTCAACTATTTGAATACTTCCAAGATACCATTCAGATCACACTTTCTTTTAGGTGCCACCAATCTCTATGGATAAGGGGCCTTAGGTATAAAATCCTTTTCTTCCACATTTTCTTCCTTCTCCTTCATTTCATTTTGACCTTCTGCTTCCTTCTCAATTTGATCTTCGGATTCTCAAATCCCTTCCTCCAACATTTTAACTTTGTTGTCAATCTGCCGACCAACTCTCAAGGTCGTGATTGCTTTTATCTGTTGTTGATTCCCCTCTTGTGATGAGGTTAACAACTGTTTAATAGCCAACTACCCTCTTGGGTTAAGGGTGGGTTGACTTGGGAATTTCCCCTTTTCCCTTTGATAGAGATGTGCAGCCAGTTGACCCATTTGGGTCTCCAACTTTGATATTGAGGAAGTTGTTGTTTGGATAAACATCCTCATCAAATCATGAACATGTGGATATTGATTCTGAGCAGGATGATGCGCATTATTTCTTGGTTGAATATGGACTCCAGGTGGTGGGAACATTTGCGCCTATTGATTCTTATATCCAATCAATGGTTGCGAGGGTTGAAAACTTTGGGTCAGCTGCTTTGGTTGGCCCATCTGGTTCTGGTGGTAATGATTCATACCACATTGATGTTGTTAAAACTGTCCTAGATAAAAAATTTGTTAAGGATAAATGTTCATCCCTGTCCTCTTCCTTGGGATTGCTGCGAATCCTGCCTCCACGAGAAGTTCGGGTGATTCTGCCCACTGTTGGGGTTGTGCTCGAAAAAAGTTTTTTAAGCATTATGTCCATAGTTATTCAGTGCATTTAACTATTCCACGGAACTTTCGGAATGGATTTGCATTGAAGGGCATAAATGGTCGGTGTGCATCAGATTTACTCTGTGCGACAATGGATCCTCTCGAACCCGTCGCGGCGATGCGCTCGCTTTTAATGAAAATGTAGAGTCGCCACTCGGATCTTTTGGTGACTCGGGAAGCCTTCAAATCGATATTTTGAGCACCGAAGTGCTAAATATGACTCTGATTAACCGGTCTTTGCCAAAGGCTATAGGGTAGGGGCTTCGGTTATCGATCGGGAAGGGTTTAGGCACCCGATCAACCCGCACGTGGCGGTCTCTATCTATGGCCAAAAATAAAAATAAAAGGGCGGAGTTTCTCCTTGCCCGAAGGCAATACGGTCCTATCAAGCTTTGAGCCAAACCAAAATTTAGGCGACGTAACGGCTTGAATCCTTGGACGGAGGAAGCACCAAGAAGGTAGAGGAAGAGAGAGGTGAACCGGAGCTCACGGGCCCTTGTTGCACCGTGGAAGATCGTCGCTTTGGCGTGCTTCCGATGGCTTAAACAGTATGGAAATGGATTATAACACTAGGATTCGGTAAAATAGGAAGTGTAAGGGGAGGCTAAAGGCTAGACTTTAGCTAAAGGGAGTGATCTAATGGTGGAAATGGACTGAATAGATGGAGTACGCATGCTGGAATTCTGGAAAAATATTGACATTTTCTCTCACTAGGGTTCTCTCTTAAGCACTCTCTAATCCTTCAACCAAAAATTCAACCCCTTGGGAAGAGGGGGGGGCCTCTCTATTTATAGAGAAGAGGTGGGTTAGGGGCTTACTTAAGAGCTAATTGGTTTAGCAATTAGGTAATCCCCCATCTAAGGTTTTCCAGGCTTTCAAGGTCCTAAGGTTTTGGGGAAACTGATTTCAATGGCTGATGATGGGGTGAGATCAAAGGTGACTTAAGGGTTGCCAATAAGCTCAAGACACCCACCTCAACCAAGGGCATGGTCAAAGAGTCAAACCAGATGGAGGAAATTCGAGCTACTGATGATAGTTACTGTAGCTAAGCTGGGCGTATATATTATATATGCCCAGTTTAGGAACAGTAAATTTCACCAAAAACAGGGGAGCCCTGGGAAGATGAAGCCCGTGGTGGGTCCCACCTATGTTGGGCGTATATATTATATACGCCTGGCCAAATTTCCCCCAAAAAAGGCAGGCGTATATAATATATACGCCTGACTAATCTGGGGCCAAATTGGTTGGGCGTATGTTATATGCACGCCTGAGCAAAAATTTATGATTTTATGTGAAACTTCAATCGCCCATAACTTTTGAACCGTAGCTCCAAATTGGGTTATCTTTGGCTTGTTGGAAAGCTGGAGAAGTCCTCTTTCCAATGGTATATGGCTCATCCTTGGTAATGGTCTGTGTGAAATTCTGTATCTCTCATCCCATCAACCACTCAGAAGGGTTTAAGTTAGGTCTGGGAAGGGATTCTAGGGTTTAGGTGTGACTTCTAAGGATTGGGGGAATGGCTCTAAAGGTTTTAGGGTGATTCCTAATGGTCTAGGTAGGTTCCTAAGGGTTCAGGGGGTGCCATTGGAAGCACAGGGGTACATCTCACCCGGAGTACAGATTGATCGAGCCTTGGGCCGAATTTGGGTGTCTACAGATGCCCCTCTTTGGTATTTGATCACTAATGATCGAATGCCAAAGACAAGAGACATCCGAAGAGGTCCAAGGCGCGTTTGATGGGTCCACCCGGTTCAACTCAATTCTCAAACATTCATGGTGATGGTGAGTGTATGAAAGCCCTCTCATTTCGAGATATCGTCCGTACCTCAAAGCTAACAGTCCCCAAGTGCATTGTGACATTACTGGGCATAACTGCGATGATCACAAAAAGTGTAAGCCCGCTAGCTGGGATATCGTCCACTTCCTGAGGGAAATTATAGATTTGTGATGTTGAGTATTAATCTGAACCAGACAGCTCCATGAAACGGGATGATCGATCTATGCTTCGGAACTGATGCGAAGCACACAAAGCGAAGGCCTTCAAACTATGTCCAATCCTATGGGATATTGACAGCTCCATTGGATTGGCCACGGGTGCCCTTACCTAGGCAAGGCTCAAAGTTTTTGGGCAAACCCATCAACCTCAAGGTTGCTTTATCACGCTTTACCCGAGTGAAGCAGATATTGATGTCGCAATACTTCTTGGGAATGCGTGCCCATTTTCTGAGTAAAAATTTTTTATGTCATTTTCTGAAAAAAAAAAAATTGTTTCGAGGCCTCTAAGCAAAGCTTAAGGACCTCTGTCAACTTTATTCTTGCACAACTTCTTTAAGTGGATCAAATGTCAATTGATACGCTTTAAGAATGCGTGCGCTCTGCCAGGGATAGGTGCACTTTGAGGATGTGCTCGTTCTGGTGGCGAGGTGCTCCTGATTCGCATGAACCGGAATGCCTTAACTTAAGACAAAGCCAAAAAAGATCGGGCTAGGACCAATCATCCCTTGAAAGAGATGGCCAATTCTAGCCTCCATCCCTAATGAAATCACATCTTACTAACTATGCACAGACAGACACCCATCGAGAAGCGATAGGCGACAAATACCTAAGGTACAATTTACGAGGACAAACGACCATCCTGCAGATACCCAGACGCAAGTGCGTACATTCAACAGGGACACCGTGCCTATACAGGTTTTAAGCCTGTGTAAAAGGAAATAAAAAGGGAAAAGGGCCCTTTGGTCAAGCAGCAACAGGTTGTTATTTCTTCCCCCCTTCTTTTTTTTCTTTTTTTCTCTTTTTTTTGTTTTGTTTTCTCTTTCTTTTTTCTTTCATGTCAGATGGAGACCCTGGGCATGCTCAAACTGCCTTTATTTTTGCACGTATCCTTTGGCGAATCAACTTGCCATGTTGATATACCTTAGGGACATGTGCATTCTGGTGATGGGTTCTTGGTTTGCCTGCCGGATCAGGCCTTGACTTCTGCTGGGGGAGATCTGGGGCTAAGTGTATGCTCCCGGTGATGAATGAAATTCATTTACCTGCCGGATCAGGTACAAAGTGTTCCTGCATGAGACGGGGTTCGAGAACTTTCGGGTGAACCCGATCATTCTGAATTGATTTAACACGGCTCTCGGGGTGGGGCAAACAGACGTTACGACGCTTTTGTGAGAACCAGCGTTGTATATATATATATTTTTTATATTTTTTTTTTCTTTCTCTTTTATTATTTTATTATTTTTTTTATTTTGTGGGCGCATTAGGTGGGCGCCTACGGATCTGGATCCGTTTGTTGTAACACTGTCCCTTTGGGCCAATCGAAGGAAACTCGAAGGGTCATTTGGGGATGCGTGCACCACGGCCGACGACTTGTGGGCCTCAAAGGGGGTTCGGATCGAGGTCCATCGCATACAAGGGGGCCGTTGGGCCTAAAATTTGGAAAAAAGGAGGTCGGGCAGTTTAAAAACTGCCATTTTTGGTCGGGCGTATATAATATCGCTGACCATCTGGCGAATTAGGCGTATATATTATATCGCCGTCTAAAATCTGCGATTCTGAGTTGCCCGAGCAAAACACAAAAGGGGCCCCCCTTTTCAAATTCTCTCTTCCTCCCTCCTTTCCTCTTGAGTCCGGGACAACCCCTTAGGGTTTTTTCATTTGATTTGGCTTGAGTTCTATTACCGGCGACCGCGGGTGTGGATCGAAAGGCGCTTATCCTCCGCCGCTATTCATTTTTCTCTCCCATTGAAGGTAACCATTACCTTCCCCTTATTATTCTTTCGAATTTTTGATGCTATTGCCTCTTTCTTTTTGATGAAATGTTTTGTGATGCCTATATTTTCTTTTTCTCCTTTTCTTTTTTTTTTTTGCTTCTTTTTTTTTATTACTAACCCAAAGTAAAAGAGACGCCTATATTTATACACACATTTTTTGGTTTGGATTAATATGCAAAAGAAAAGAGATGCCTATATTTATACGCACACTTTTTTTTGGTTTGGAATAATATGCAAAAGAAAAGAGATGCCTATATTTATACGCACACTTTTTTTTTTTTTTTTTGGGGGGGATTAATACGCACACACACATTTTTTGTTAATGGGTTAGCACACACACATTTTTTGTTTTTCTTTTGGATTGGTACACGCATCTATTTTTTTTTTTTTAGTACTCATACACACATTATTATTTTTTTTGGATTAGTATACTCGCACATGGTTTTTTTTTCGTTTTTTTTTTCTGTATACACACACATCTCTTTTTTTTCTTGGGTCAGTACCCACACACACATGATTTTTTGTTTTTTAGTACACACACACATTCTTCTTCTTTTTCTTTTTTTTTGCTTCTCTTTTTTTTTTTTTAGTGCCTACACATGGTTCTTTTTTTTTGGATTAGTGCATATATATATATATACATTTTTTTGTTGGCAATCCCCTCATATGCCGATGCGTCTCATATTTTCAGGATGTCTGGTGACGAGGGGCATGATCAGCAAGAAGGGCCGGAAATGGCCTACGGCCCCCGTGGGGAACAGTTCATTGTGTCTCAGCGCTCCCATTTCTTGGTATGAGATGCAAGGCGAGGCCCACACCGCCTCCTCATCGCCAAAGACACCCATATGTCCAACTTCGGATCGTCGTAAACAGATGGACCCCCTCCTCCTTTCCGCTTTTGTTTTCCTTTGATGCCCTCATTATATCTCCCTGCCCCTATCTGATTGATGCCTTTTGCTTGCAGCCCCTGCCGCACATTATGTTCCGAGGCGGTTGGTTTGACCTCCAGCGTCTTGTGCTTTACCTTCCCCCAGTGGTGAAGGACCTACTCACTGCTGCCGGTTTTGGGGACTTCATTTCGTGCCAGTAGAAGAGCCGTCTGACCTACTTAAAAGTGCTGATAGAGCGTTTTCGCCCCGAGACGATGACATTCCACATGGTCGTGGCAGAGATGGCCTTCACTCCGACGGATTGGTCTATGATCACTGGGGTCCGTATCGGAGGTGTGCCCGTGGTACCTACCCGCACACCGGGTAGGGAGGAGGTGATTCAGCTGCTAGGGGCCTACCCGTCCTCAGGGAACGTTCGGGGCTCGGAGGTCAAGCTATCCTGGTTGGTTGATCAGTTTGGGCCTAATGAGTTGGTGGACCAGGGGCAGCCCGACATAGATATTTACATCGAGCCTGCGCGCGCACTTATGCTGACCCGCATCTCCTTACTGTTCCTCCTGGGCAAGACTCTCCTCTCCAACACCAGTGGAGGGCGAGTCTCTTTGTCCCTGCTCAGCTTGATGGTGAACTGGGAGACCGTGCATCGATTCGATTGGGGCGGCGCTGGCTATGCCGTACTCATGTCCAGCCTAAAGCGGGCCGTTCTTGGGGAGTCTAGCTCCATTGTGGGTTTCTGGCCTGCCATCGAGGTATTTTATCTTTTGTTTTTAGTTTACTCAATTTTCTTTGATAGCATACCTGTCCTCATCTGCCTGCTTTCTCAGGTCTGGGGGTACCTTCACTTTCAGCCGGGTCACCTCGCTTCGATCGACATTGCTACGTTCCCCCTTATGAGTAACTGGCACGTGGGTCACCGTCGGGACGTAGGTATGAAGCATTTGGAGTTAGGACTGCACTCTCAGTTCGACCTGTTGATCCCAGAGCAGGTAAAACAATTCCCTTTTTGTAAATTTGGTAGCTCAGCTTCTGTGTGCTAGGGGTTCTGATCAAATGTGCGCCTCCCCTTCCGATTTTTTCTTCTTTTGCAGGTCATCCTCGACCCTTACATAGGATCCCCCTTCTGGAATTTGGCCTCAGTGGGCCCCTCTCGTCTTTTGCTGGACTGTCGTATCATCTTTCTCTACGGGTCCTGGACTAGGGCCTACTATTTAGGGGAGAGAGCGGTTCATCAGTATCGCCCTCTCTTTGTCGTGCCCCAAGCTCCTCCCGCCGACGTGTTGGCCCCAGAGGGCTCCATTGATGAGCTCACTGCTCACTTTCTTCATCATGGGGTTCCTATCGATGACCTTCTCCTGCCCGGGGGGTATCAGTCTTGGTACGACTCCCTGCCCTATCATTTCTTGCTGCCTCGCTTCGTGCCTGGTGCTAACTTTTTAGCTTTTGGCGGGCCGCGATCTCAGGTAATGCCCCTTTTCTTCTTTCATTCAGCAGCTTTCATGTGGTTACCTTGATTGACCTGTCGCCCTTAATGATAAAATATTTCTCTCTACAATTTGAGCAGGGCGACGACTCGGATGAGGGGGAAGAGGAGGTCGTTCCCTATGATGCAATAGGTGCTGGACCTTCCGATCCTTCCGGGGCTGGCGCCTCTGGCTTCGTGTTGGAACCCTCGACCCTTTCTCGTGCGGTGCTTGTAGCTCGCCTCGAGGTCCGAGTGACCTTCAAGCGCTGGATGATGCCTTTCACACGCGTGTGTGCCGGCGTGGTAAAAGGCACGGATTCTCTTTAAGCTATCCAGGTCCCACCTCCCGAGCTGATTCCTGGGGTAATCTCTATCTCGTTGCTCTGTTCTCTTTCCCTTTGAATTATGCTGATGGCCTGCGTGACTAACACCTCCTTTTTCTTACTGGCCAGGATTATGAGTCAGCAGTGAGTCTAGTACTATCGTTACCTCGTTGGGCTTAGGGAGACCGAAGTGGTGAGTGAATGCTGGCCTAACCTAGTCATTTTCCTAGTTTACTTTCCGCCTGTTTCTCTATCTGATGCCTTTTGGTGTGCCTCTGCAGCGTGCTCGTGAAAAGGAGTCGCGCTCCTTGCTTAGCCATATCTCTCAGGCATGGACTCGGGTAGGGGAGACCCGTACCTTTCAAAGTGCAAGCCGGCGCTGGAAGAAGTCAAAGGGGGCTGCCCAGGACTAGTTTATTTCCTGCAAATTTGACATAATGAAACAGTTTAGACTTGGCTTTATTTGGGGATATGTAATAACAACAAAAATTTTTTGGATGGTTTATAATTTTTATGGTTTATATGAATGTTTTATTTGGGTATTCCTTTACTTTGGTGGTTTCCTTCCTCTTTTCCTTGCTTGGAATGAACTGGCACCTCTCCAATGATGAGGTTGATCATGCAGGTGACCCTTCGTATGTGACCTACGGGCGGTGCGCCACCCGGGTGTTTCTCACGGGTGTGGCATGGCCGCCCATGTGCGCTCTTGCGACGAAAAGGTGGGTCAAAATAACTACGTCCCTCCTTGGGAAAAGAAATAGACCAGTGAAGGGGGGGGGCCTTACTAGCCTCGGCTTAAATCGGGCGTATATATTATATACGCCAGGCCAACATTCAGCAATCAATAGCCGAGCGTATATATTATATACGCCTGACCAATCCCCAGCAAGAATGGCCGGGCGTATATATTATATACGCCAGTCAAAATTTGTTCAAAATTTTCCTTGGCGTATATAATATGTACGCCTGCTATAGGCTGTACCCAGCGGGCTCCTTATAACCCGTGCCTGGTTCCATCCTTGTCTCCTCTTTTACTTTGGTTTGGCTGTTTTGCCCCTCCTTTTATTTCCTTTCTCTCCCCTCTTTTTCTAGCGGGCCCATTGCCATATATTGACCGATAAAGAACCTCTTTGCACGCCGATGGACCTGCCTTCAAAAGGGGGCCCAAGCTTTTATACGGGGACCGGTATACTTCCCTGTTTGGACTCGAGGCCCAGCTTTTTACAAAAATGGCATGATAGTTTGGCCGAGAGCGAGCTTGCTATTCTGAATGGCCTCGGGTTGTCCCGTCTTTCTTCTCTCCTTGCTGTTCCTCTGTTGCCCAATCTACTACAGGCGGCTTTGGCATCATGGGACCATAGGGCCCATGTTTTTAAATTTGGGTCTAGGGAGCTGACCCCAACTTTGGAAGAGTTAGCCTCCCTCACCGGCTTGAAGATGCATCGAGGCCTTGCCAAAGTAGTGCCCAAACCGGGGTATGCAAAGGCGGTCCACGCGGTCCTTGGCTTGAAGAAGGGTGGATATGAGAAATGTTTCACCGGAGGGCCCACCAGGTGTTCGGTGAAATTCCTGAGAGAACTTTTCGGTGACTCGAGCCTTCGAAAGTTGCCTATTCGAGATCCCTTCAATGTGAAGGCCTTTGCTCTTTATTTGCTGTCGGAGGTTCTCTTCTTCACTGGGGGTGAGAGCTTTTCCCTCGGGCTATGTGATGTTTTGACCGAACTGGAGGGAAGTCGCTCATTGGTACACCTGGTCCTGGCAGAGATGTATCGAGGCTTGGATGTTGCGGCCTCGGGCCAGGTTGGGATTTTCAGCAGGAGACCGCTTCTTGTTTAGATCTGGTTAGGAGAGGATTTTGCTATCATGGGGCCTGTGCCAAGATTCTGCTTGATTAGAGGGGATGTGGCTCGGGGTTTTCTGATCTGGAGTTTGAGACTGCCTGGTGGGAGCGTCGAGGCGAGCCCGTGGCTATCTGCTCGATCTGACAGCAACTTCCCCTGGATGGACGGCACCTTTCCGATTGTCCGCTCTCGGGATTGTGAGGGCATCACACTTTTGGGGCTGACCGGTAGCACATACTACTTCCCATCTCGTGCTCGCCAATTCGTATACTATGTCGTGCAATCATGAGGCCACCCCAGTGCTCTCTGATATTCTCTTGCGGTTCTCTTAGTGATCTTGATCGCATAGCTGCCCTCTGGGAAACCCACCAATCGGCGCATATGTGTAGCTTGGATCAGGGGGGCGTTGTCTCTCCGGGTTACGAGGGTTGGCTAGTATCTGAGGAATTACCTACTCCTAGCCCAGCTTCGGTAGATGTGGTAGAGACAGGGCCCTGGCCATGTAAGGAAGCGATGCTTCGGACCCGAATCGAGTCCCTTTTCGTAGAGAGGCTGGCTTTGATCGAGACTTGGGAGAAAGAAATGGTCAGAGCTGATATTGCAGAGGTGAGAGCCGCTACAGCCGAGAGCGAGGTTCTTCGTTTGACTGGTCTTTTGACTGAGTCCCGCAGTGCAGCTGAAGCTTCACGGAGATGGTAGAAGAGTCTTCATGGTAGGTGGATGTCTGATCAAAATGCCCGCGAGGACTCCCTGCTTGCAGAGATTAGCGCTTTGAAGCGTGCTCCCGGCCCTTGACCTGTTCCTGCACATATCATAGATCATATACACGGGGGGGAAAGCCCCCTATCAGAGATCTCTTTTTGGGTTATCTTTTTCTATTCTTTTCATATATACACAGCTATATACATTTTGGGTTTTGCTTTTTGTTGTAAAGAAAGCAGCAAAAATAGAAAGTGTGTCATGTCGTTATCTTTTTGGGACGTGACACTCAGCGGGCAACACTTGTAAAGGAAGGGAATGAAATCTATACATGCGCTCTTGTTTTTCTTTTTGTAATCCTGCAATGTAAGACTTTTTATGGGATTTTTTCTTTTTTTTTCACCTGGTGGGGTTTCTCTTTTTTTTGTTTTTGGAATTTTCTCCTCCACAGTGTGAGGCTTTTTATAGAAAAGGGAAATCTATTTTCTTTTTTTGGAATTTTCTTCCTCACTGGGTGAGGCTTTTTATGGAAAAGGAAAATCTATTTTCTTTTTAGAATTTTCTTCCTCACTGGGTGAGGCTTTTTGTGGAAAAGGGAAATCTATTTTCTTTTTGGAATTTTCTTCCTCACAGGGTGAGGCTTTTTGTGGAAAAGGGAAATCTATTTTCTTTTTTGGAATTTTCTTCCTCACAGGGTGAGGCTTTTTGTGGAAAAGGGAAATCTATTTTCTTTTTGGAATTTTCTTCCTCACAGGGTGAGGCTTTTTGTGGGAAAGGGAAATCTATTATCTTTTTTAGAATTTTCTTCCACACAGGGTGAGGTTTTTTATGGGAAAGGGAAATCTATTATCTTTTTTGAAATTTTCTCCCTCACAGGGTGAGGTTTTTTATGGGAAAGGGAAATCTATTATCTTTTTTGGAATTTTCTTCCTCACAGGGTGAGGTTTTTTCATGGGAAAGGGAAATCTATTATCTTTTTTGGAATTTTCTTCCTCACAGGGTGAGGTTTTTTATGGGAAAGGGAAATCTATTATCTTTTTTGGAATTTTCTTCCTCACAGGGTGAGGTTTTTTATGGAGCCAAATCCAGTGGGTCCTATTTTGAGCATGGTCGAACCCTGTTGGTGAGGCACAGGTTTTTTTCTTTAAACATGGGAAGGTTAGCTGACTTGGGATTGGTTCAGTCCTCTGTCTTTCCCTTTGGTCATGCGTCAGATGTTGTGGTAGAGACGACATACTTGATTGGGATCCGATCCAATTTCCAACATGAGCGGCCCATCAAAGGGGAGAAGAGGCTTAAGGGATCCAAACTGAAATAGGCGGGCTAGGACAGATCTTCTCCTAATCTCTCTTTTCTTGACATTTTTTGCTCATAGCGCCCAAGACGGGTTTTCGCCATGCCTGTCATCCCTGTTTTTACCCGTAGCGCCCTTTCGGGTTTTCACCACATCCATGGGTTCGCTCTCTTACCCTGTGTGCCCTTCGTGTTTTCACCTGGTCCGCGTGAGTTCGTTGTTTTTACCCGTGGCGCCCTTTCGGGTTTTCACCACGTCCGTCTTGCTTTGAATTCAAATTAATTTTTTCTTCTTTTTTTTCTTTCTCTTCTTTTTTTTTCTTTTCTCTTTTTTCTTTTCTCTCAAGAACCAGAAAGCCACGACATGGGCGTCGATTCCGTCATAGCCGGCTGAATGAAGTTCTGTGTGGTTTGTTAACTTCTTGTTTGTTCGATAGATGTTATAACCGCTTGTGGACCTTAAAGAGGGCTTTCTTCCGGGTTGTAATGTGGTTGGGGTTCGAATAGGTTGGGTTTTTCTGGGGATTTGGACCTAAGTTTCGGGTGATTTCTAGATTCAGGGACTCCTTTTTCTTTTGGGGGACTTTTTATGCCCCAGTCATCATTCATTTTTTTTTTTTGGGGTTTTTTGTTTTTTTTTGTTTTTTTTTGGGTACCCCTCTTTTTCTTTGTTGCTTTTTTTTTTGGGGGGCGCCTTCTTTTTTTTTTGGTTTGGATTTTTCCTCCCTTCTCTTCTTCTTCTTTTTTGGAATTTTGGGTGGGGTGTATGAAAGAAATGGTTGTTGGCCCGAAGTGTGTAGCAAAAAGGGGTGAAGGTTTTCAGGGAATATTTTTTTTTTTTTGCCACTTGACTTTGAAATGATGGCCTCTTTTATGGGGCCCTTAAGCGGTCACACATCTACTTTTATCAAAACTTACCTTGTCCCAAGACCTATGAGTAGAACTTACGGAGGTATCCAGCGTTGATGGGCTCGGGAAAGTGATCTCCGTCCATGGTGGCGAGGCGAACAGCGTATCCTGGCAGAACCTCTCGGATGACGTAGGGTCCTTCCCAATTTGGCCTAAACTTCCCTCTCGGATCGGCGTGGAGAGACGGAAAAAATTTCTTCAGTACAGTGTCTCCTATCTTCAGGTCTCGACCGCGGACGCGCTTATTGTAAGCACGTGCAATTCTCCTCTGATAGACCTGAGTGTGGCACAAGGCTAGGAGTCTTTTCTCGTCAATTAGGTCTAGCTGTTCAAAACGGGCTCTTTCCCTCTCAGCTTCAGGTAGATGGGATTCTAAAAGGATACGGAGTGACGGTACCTCGACCTCAACGGGTAGCACGGCCTCGGTCCCATACACAAGGGAGAATGGTGTTGCCCCTGTAGCGGTACAGATAGACGTTCTATAGGCCCAAAGTGCGAAGGGTAACTGCTCACTCCAATCTCTGTAAGTAACTACCATCTTCTCCAGGATGCGGATCAGAGTTTTGTTGGCTGCCTCTACTGCTCCATTCGTCTGAGGCCTGTACGGGGATGAACGATGATGCTTGATCTTGAACCGCTCACACAAGGCCCGGATGCGCCTATTAGCGAAATTAGTGCCATTATCAGTGATGATATCTTTGGGTATGCTGAATCTGCAAATGATGTTGTTCTTGATGAACTTCTCAACATGGCTAGCTTTAATGCTCGTATAGGAGGCCGCCTCTACCCATTTTGTAAAGTATTCCACAGCGATGAGGATGAATTGATGTCCATTGGAAGCCTTAGGATTGACCTTGCCGACGACGTCGAGACCCCAGGTGGCGAACGACCAAGGGGTGGCCATGCTGTGCAAGTCAATGGCCGGAGCGTGTATTAGGCTGGAGTGCTTTTGGCATTTGTAGCACTTCTGTACGTGCTTGCAGCAATCAGTCTCCAAAGTGGTCCAAAAGTATCCTTACCTTAGAATTTTCTTAGCAAGCATGTGACCGCTGACGTGGTCTCCGCAGACCCCCTCATGAATCTCCTTCATGATCTCGACCACTTCTTTCTGGGTTAGGCATCGGAGCAGAATATTGTCGTGAGACCGTCTATACAGGAGATCGCCATAGATGACGTAGTTTATTGCCAATCGTTGGATGGTGCGTTTGTCTACCTTTGATGTTCCTTCCGGGACAGTTCGGGTCTCGAGGAAATTCTTGATGCCTGAGAACCAGGGTGGTTCATCCTCTATCTCCGTAGGTCCTTCGATCAGGTGACAGAAAGACGGCTCGTTCCTCTGCTCTATCATGATCGGCTTCATCACCACTCCATATGGAATCTCAACCATAGAGGCCAGGGTGGCCAGGGCGTCAGCAAACCAATTTCTTGCTCGTGGCACATAAGAGAAGGTGACTTCCTCAAAGCAAGTTATCAAATCCTCCAGATGTTCATGGTATGGGATCAGTTTCTCATCCTTGGTCTTCCAATCCCCGTTGGTTTGGCATATAATTAACTGTGAATCTCCAAAGACCCTAAGGTGAGTTATATTTAGATCAAGAGCCGCCTGTAAACCAGCTGTACAGGCCTCATATTCGGCCATATTGTTGGTGCATGGAAAGTTCAATTTGATTGAGATGGGTATATGGGATCCTTTTGGTGAGATCAGAATGGCGCCAACTCCCTGGCCCTCAACATGCGATGCCCCATCGAAGTGCATTACCCAGGGCTCCTCTGTTTCCTCTGTATCTTCATCGGTCATGAACAAAATGTCTTCATCGGGGAATTCGGTCCTTAGAGGCTCATAGTTCGGCAGAGAGTTCTCAGCAAGATGATCGGCGAGTGCTTGCCCCTTAATCGACTTCTGGGTGACATAAGTAATGTCAAACTCGGATAGGAGTAGTTGCCAACGTGCGGTTCGCCGGAGAGCAGTGTTTCTCGAATAGGTACTTCAACAGATCCATCCATGCTAGAAGTAGAACGGCTGGGATAATGTAGTGTCAAGTCTCTGAGTAGCCCAAACGAGCGCTGTGCATGCTTTCTCCAGATGAGAATAATAGCGGCCTCGTAATCGGTGAATTTCTTGCTTAGGTAATAGATGGCCTCGTCTCCTTCCCTCTCCTCATCATGCCGCCCTAACACATGTACCCATGGAAAACTCAGTCGTGGACAAGTACATTATCAGGGGTCTATCGGGTATGGGTGGTACCAATACCGGAGGTTTCAGGAGATAACCTTTAATCTTGTCGAATGCAGCCTGGCAGTCATCATTCCATTCAACCGGTGAGTCCTTTTTCAGTAGCTTCAAGATTGTTGCGCATATCGGAGTTAACTGTATGATGAATGGGCTGATTACTGATCCTGCCTAAGAAGCCTCTGACTTCCTTCTCCGTAGATGGTGGTGGCATCTCAGTGATGGCCTTGATCTTGGTCGGATCAACCTCGATCCCTCTCCTACTGACAATAAAGCTCAGTAGCTTTCTGGACATAGCGCCAAATGCGCATTTCTGGGGATTCAACCGCAATCTGTATTTTCTCATCCTCTTGAATAGCTTCTGCAGGTTTATCAAGTGGTCCTCCCTTTCTGGAGATTTGGCAATCATGTCGTCGACGTATACTTCGATCTCTCGGTGCATCATGTCGTGGAACAGGGCCGTCATTTCTCTTTGATAGGTCGCCCTAGCATTCTTCAGCCCGAATGGCATTACTTTGTAGCAGAAGGTTCCCCAGGGGGTAATGAACGTTGTCTTCTCGCGATCAACCTCTGCCATCTTTATCTGATTGTATCCTGAGAATCCATCCATAAACGAGAGCATCCCGTGCTTTGCAGTGTTACCGACCAAGATGTCAATGTGTAGCAGTGGGAAATCGTCCTTAGGGCTCGCCTTGTTGAGATTTCAGAGTCGATACACATTCGAACCTTTCCATCCTTCTTTGGTACGAGGACGATATTGGCTAGCCACAGCGGGTACTTGGATACCATGAGGAAACCTGCATCATACTGTTTAATGACCTCGCCTTTCACCTTCAACATCCATTCGAATTGAGTCGTCTAAACCACATTTCACCGGCTTAACATCGGGGTAGAGTGGCAACTCATGCTCAACCAGATCGGTATCCAAACCAGGCATGTCTTCATACGACCATGCGAAGACGTCTTGGTATGACCGAAGGAAGTCTATCATACCTTTCCTCTCCTCAGGGGACAGCGACGTTCCGATTTTGGTGATTCTGGGGGCCTCTGTGGTGCCCAAATCGACGTCCTTTGTCTCTTTGACGATCAGGGTAGGGCCACGCTCAAAATCGGCAAATTGTTTGAGGAGCTCATTGGGGAGCTCGTCGGTTTGGCCTTCCTCGTCCAGTCTCGTGACTCCTACCTCTTCTTGTATTTCTACAGGGAAGGGGTTGGCTTCACGTGGGACGGGTATCACGACATTGATTTTAACTTTATTGGGAATTTTAAAAGACAATATTTTTGGAATTGGTATTTTTTCTATTTTTATGATCTTTTGTATTTTTTCGGAGGTCAGCCCCTGGCGAGGTGGATCTCTATATATACAAGGTAGAGTGGTCCAGAGGCTAACCTCACTTTTTATAGGTTGTTTTTTTTTGGAGAGTCGGTGCCACTTTCATGGCATTTGGCGGCTCTCAAGAGTTGGGGCAAGGATGCCCAGTTACTCACCTGCGAGGCTTGGCCTTTACCTCTTTGATCAGGAGCGGCATCGGTAGGCTCTTGCATTTCTTCCCTCAACATATTTATAGAGGATCCTCCGGGACCTTATCCTCTACAGTCAGGAGGGGCCCAGAGTGGTTGGTGCTGAAGTGAGGGGTGGATCGGGGCACTTCCTCCTCAAACAAGGAAAGGGCGGCTAAGTCTATTTCGAAGTCTGGGGGGATGATGTAGGGATTGGTGGGGTGGATTGCAGTAGGCTTATGTGGGGTTACCCTCATCTCCCCATTCAGATCAATTTTTACTACCCCGGCGCTCACAAAGGTTTCACGGATGTGGGGGCGAGCGTGAGGTTCCTCTTCTAAGATGATTCCTCTAGCCTTGGCGGCTGCTGCGGCTCTCATCTTCTCCTTGGCTTCTCTGACTTCCTCTTCTCTGAGCCTGTAGCCTAAGCCGAATTTAGTTTGTTGCCCCTTAGCCTTGACGGGGTCTCTTCTTCCTTAAAGGCGCGGGCCCATTCCTTTCCCTTTTTGATGGCCCCATCTGTGAAGCATGAACATAGCTGCATCCATTCCTCCTCCAATTTTATTCGGGGTCTTTTCAGTTGGTTCGAGGGTAACACTTGAGAAGTCATACTCAAATCGGTGGAGATCGGCGTCCTCGGCTGTGTGTGGTATGTTTAGTACTTTCGGATTCTCAATGTGCAGAGCGCTCTTCCCCATGTCCTCTCTGCTCTCACCTATGATGGTGATAATTTTTCCTTCTGAGATGAATCGAAGCTTTTGGTGTAGAATCGATGGTATCGCTCTGAGCTTATGTATCCATGGCCGGCCCAATAGCAGATTAAAGGTAGACTTGATGTCCATCACTTGGAAGAGGGTGGTGAAGGTTTTCGGTTCAAGGATCAGGTCAAGGTCTACTTCTATGATTTCCCTTCTGGTGTTGTCGAATCCCCGTGCGCTTGATGTGGATGGCCGGAAGGTGTCGGGGTTCGCCCCAATTTTGATTGTCGTCCTTAGAGGGCATACATTCAGCGCCGACCCGTTGTCGATCAGGACCAACGGCACCACCAAGTTCCCTACTTCCACTGTTATATTCAGGGGTTTAAAATGGTCATTCCCCTCGATCGGTAGGTCTGCATCGGTGAAAGAGATGGCGTTTGGGGCCAACACTTGCCCTATTATTTCCCCTACTTCATCTGGAGTTACATGGGTGGAGACATGCGCGTCCTAGAGCGCTCCCATTAGGGCTTGAAAGTGGAGTGGAGACGTGATCAATAAATCCCACACGGTAATATGTGCGGGCGTTCTGTTGTTGGTTTCAAGTGTGCTTCCCTTATTGGTTGGTGGTGAAAGTATTTAAGAATCAAAAACAGAATGAAACAGGGGATGAATCAGCACAACTCGGAAATCCTAGACCTGCAAGATACAGGGTCTTTTGTAGCAAGTTTTGATAAGTAAGAGTTTGTCCCACAGGGAAAGGTGATCTAAGGCTCCAAGGGAGTCGTCTCTAGTAGTCCCTCCAGATCTGTCTACAGATCTGGAAGTCCTAAAAGGAGGGGAGTTTGAGGTCACTTATTCTAAGTATTCTAATAACTAAATTACAGAAATGATTGAGAGGATGGATGGAGTGTGGAAAATAATTATAAAAAGGGTGAGAAATATGTTATTGAGTCAAGGTCAGAGGAGTTTTTTGTAACTCAGATTTAGATCTGATGTTATAGAAATCCTGTCCAGAGGCTACATTGTCACCTCTGAGGAGAAAGGATCCAATCCATCGCTACTGCCATGACTCCACCCTTAGGGCTATAACCTGTCCACTTGAATGGTCACAGACTATCCCATAGGGGAGCCACTATCCAGGGATGAGTCAGAACATAACAATTAAATCATTGCAGGCACTATTTCATCCAGGCTACTAGCACTATTTCGACACCCGTGCGGCGCCTCGCTGCCGCTACAGCGAGGCCAGCCTAACTCAGATACCAATTTGTCACAAAGCATAACCCAATATTGGTTATCACGCCCGTGCCACATCTCGCTGTCGCGCACAGCGAGACCTCATATCCAACCATCACTCTGATACCACCCGCCTAGAGGACGGGAACTCCCGCATCGTGGTTGCCTTCACTCGAGGCGAACCCACTCAATGCATCGTGTCTACTTGCGACACACATGCCAGCACCTCAGTGCCCCTTGGCCTGTCTAGCTTCACCCTGTGCGGTGCACTAGTTCCTCGCTTAAGACAAAGGCATGCCTCTCTCCATGCCATCCAAGCCAACCAACGTGTGTGGTCCACGCGACCAGTACACTAGGAGTAGCATGCAGCTCTTCATGCTCTCTAAACCAAGCATCGGGTGTGGTACGCACGACCAACACACCTCCGCTCCAGGCCCTCAGCTAGTGTGCGCCACTGCGTCCCACATAGCCCTTGAGTGCCCCAGTGAGGTCACCGACCCATGTACACCGCGACGCCGGTGCGGGGCCACATGGTAACCTCACCCCAGGTGACACATGGCATCGCCACAGCGCCGCATTGCTGCAGCGATGTTCTAGGCCCACCCCTAACCTAGAAAGCACATGCACTCATCCCGCAACGCAAGGCCCCATGTGTGGGAGAATATCTCCACAGCTCCCTTCCCCCTATATATGGTTTAAAGACCAACTTAGGCAAAGTAGCAAAAAACCCTCAAACCTCTTGGTTTTTCATACCCCCATGGCACACAATCTCCTGCCCGTGGCACACACCTGCAAAGGTGGTGTCTTGCCATTAAACATGGCACACGATCCTCTGACCGTGGCACCCAGTGCCATCCTCCAAGCCCACATGGCTTGCGAGGTCACGCATCAGCGTCCCTTGCGACCGTGTCACGTCCGTGTTACGTCTGCATCGCGACCACGTCACGAGGCCCTCATGGCCTCATGTCCAACATCGCACTGTGTCGCGACCCTGTCGCGTCCGTGTCGCGACCATGTTGTGACCATGTCGCAAGGCCCTCATGGCCTCATGCCGCGTGCCCTCATGGCACCACATGGCGTACCCTCATGCCACCGCATCACGTTTCCATCGTGACTATGTCTCGTGCCTACTCAACACCATATCGGGTCCGTCATTGCACCCAGATGTCGCGTGCCCTCTTTGCACCGCATCACGTGCCCTCTTGGCACCGCATCGCCTGCCATACAAGCTAGATGTCGCGTGTCCTCTTGACACCACATCGCGTGCCACCATGGCACCGCCTCATGCGCCTTAGCACTTGGACGTCGCGTGCCCTCTTGGCACCACGTCGCGTGCCCCAACGTGGAGCACCGCACTACATGCCTAATGGCACCAAGACGTCGCGTGCCCTCTTGGCACCACGTCGCGTGCTCATTCGCGGAGCACCGCATTACTTGCCTTATGGCACCAAGACGTCGCGTGCCCTCTTGACACCACGTTGCGTGCCCCCATGGCACCGCATTCTAAGCCCTTCACGCGTCTAGCCACCATACTAGATCGCAGCTTAGTTCGGGTCACCGTCGCATCATGCATCAGGGACTCATGCACACATCGCAGGGCCACATGCCTCAGCGCCCATGCGTGCTACACGGCTAGCTTACAAGGTCCGCTTGCCTTCTTGCTAGCTAAGTGCCTAGTTCCAAGGTCGTCATGCCTTCATGCTGGCGCATAGATTAATGAGGCCGTCACATCCTCCCCGACTCAATAAGGTCAACGTCCTCGTTGATGCAGTATCTCAAGGAAATGAACCATGCCACATCCACCAATCTGGTTGTGTCAACGTTTTTATTGACAGTAAGACTCGCATCAGTTCCTCGACCTATGTCTTCACCCCATGCGAAGCCTATCCAGAGTCACTTTTCTCGTAGTATACTCCTGTGCTACACTTAGCGTCCCACGCTAAATCAGCCTATCTTACGCTCGTGTGTGGCCCTCGTCGCCAACACACATAGTATTTGGACCTTCTGGCCCACGTGCTCTATCGAGTCTCACATCGCATCCTCATGCAGACGTGTTCCACCAATATCTAGCCCCGAGGTTTCTCACCTCCTCGCTGGATCAATTTGGTCATATCCACGTGGTTCCGCACCACGCTATCCGTCACTATGCCATGCACTGAGCATTAGTGATTATAGCTCACTCTAGTACCTTGACACCACGTGTCTTCACCCAAGAGTTCGCTTAGAAAATTTTGAATTTGAAGCATTTTAGTGCTTCGGTCTATGCAATAGGGTGTGATTTTGGTCACATTTTTCTCCCCCACTCGATACGTTGATGTCCTCGTCAGCATTCGAACTCCTACGTCAGTTCCTCAACACATAATCTGGTCTTCACCGAAGCACACTTGGATCTGAATCGCAGTTAGTGCACTTCACTGCATGGATTCACAAGTTTGTGCTAGTACTTCAACCATGTTCAGTGTCTTCACCCCACGTAGTATTCTAGCCTACTTGGTCCGGTCAATATTTCACCCAGGTATCTTTATATACCAGTTCCTCATACAACCGGAAGCAAGACAATCGTTAGCAACCAAGCTTTCACAACTCATTGCCCTTCATAGCTCTCTAGGTTTTCAACAATCCATCTTCACCCAGGAGTCTACCTTTCATTCGCATTGTCGTCTAGCACCTCAACACGTCTGTGTCTTTGCCCAAGAGTTCGACCTGCATGTGATTCATAGAACTCTAGTACCTCGATCTATGTTTCCAACCATGAGACTTCCACCCAAGCAAATTTTGTAGCTCTAGTGCCTCGATATAGGCTTATCTCCTTCGATTGTAGCAACCGATGGAACCCAGCTTTGTCAGACCTTTAGACTTGATCACCACACAAGCCCTCAACGATCCTGCAGCGCTTTAGTACCTCAACACCTCTGTGTTTTCACCCAAGAGCCTGCCATGAGCACCTTGCTCAATCAATGAAGCTCACTGCTTCTCACACTATAGTACCTCAACCTCTGTCTTCACCCAATAGTGTGACTCGAGTCACTTCCTGCAACGCGACTTACGGTCCTTCGCGTAGACCAAATATTTTAACGATCACCTGGGACTCACTTCCTCTGAAGATACCCATCTGGTTCTCGTATTTACTTCCTCTTAAGTTATACTGGATCACCTGGGACTCGCTTCCTCTGAAGATACCCATCTGGTTCATCCATTGGCTTTCCTCTGAAGCCACGCTGGATCTTAGTCCAGCCATCCGTCACTCGCGGACATTGTGCCTTATCGTCACAGAAGGCAACGAGCTTCTGACCCCTACTCTGATTCAGCCTAGCTCAAATCAGTTCTCACGATAGCTCGCTTAACTGTATCATCGATCCTGGGCCCTCACAACATATTGATCCTTACATTGCCGCATATTGATCCTTACATTGCCGCATACCAGCGGTCCAGACCATGATAGCCCAGACACATGGAACTAGCAAGTGATTGAATACAACCTTCGATTCAGCTGTCCATTGCTTGAGAGAGGCTACAATGGTTCAGTCACCAGCCTACAATCTCTATAACCATATCAGATCCGGCATCTGATGGCAGATCTATACAACTATGGGGGAGTCTGCCTCTGTACAATCCCTCACCAGGCTTCTACAAGCTCAGGTGAAAAGAAGAAGGATCCTTCTTGGATCAATGGATCAGAATCACCCTAAGGCTATAATCTGTCCACTTAAATGGTCACTGACTATCCCAGAGGTTATCCTCCTCACAGAGCCCAAAACAAAATAAGATTATCACTGCTACCACCATGTTCACCAGGCTACCAGCTCAGGATCCCATGGGGATTTCAGATCTAGTAGGTCCTGTGGTGGGGCTAAGGCTGGAAGACCATGATAGCCCAGACACACAGGTTACTTGGATCTGAGTGGCCCTTAAAATCAGTCCTCCATTGCTTTGAAACACAGCCAAGGCAATGGAGGATCTCAAGGCAGCAGCATTGCACAGAGCATCTCACAAAATAACAGCAATCCCACAAAGTATAAATCCTATTACAAAATTTTCATTAATCTAACTCAAATACATATACGAAGTCATAGCCAGCAATTGCTGGACTATGGAGAGAAGAAAAAAAAAAGAAAAACTACTTACTGCTAAAAACAAAAGAGAAAAGAAAAGCGATCTGAGATAGGTTCCCAGATGCCTAAACCTAAGCTAGGCCTGGGTATATATAGCAGTGGGGTGGCGGCGCATTAGGGTTAGGAAACCCTAATTTTAACGATGCCATGTGGCCTTCTACTGATCCTTGGATGCCTCGGGGCATGTGCACAGAGATTTGAGCGTGGGAATGCATGCCCTAATCATTGGAAGTTTTCAGAATGTCCTCTACTGAAGAGATGGAAGTTTGGGTTTAGAGGCTCGCTAGGTAGCTGTAGTTTCCCAGACATCTCGCGTGGTAGCTCATTGCTCTTCGCTAGGATAATTTGACACTAAAGCTTCAGCCGTCGCGAGGTTGCCTTGGTTTGCTCTTCAGGCAA
The DNA here is from genome assembly GCA_021018995.1 of Chloranthus sessilifolius. Classification (NCBI taxonomy): domain Eukaryota; kingdom Viridiplantae; phylum Streptophyta; class Magnoliopsida; order Chloranthales; family Chloranthaceae; genus Chloranthus; species Chloranthus sessilifolius. Next base: position 84,012,811 of record CM037597.1, read on the forward strand.
TCGCGCGGTAAAGAGTTGAGCTCTCGCTGAGTTGGAGTTCGCAAGGTTGAATAGAAAACGTAGTCTCAAGCGTCGCGAGGTTGTAATTCAAGTAGTCACGCGGTAGATTAGTCTTCGCTGGGCAGCAGCGCAAGCTCTTTTCTTTACTTAGACTTCGCGAGTTACCTCCCGAGGTTCTTTTGAGTTCTGACTGCACGAGAATCTTTATCTCACTCAATCTTCGCGAGATGGGCTTTGCCTTCGCCAGGATTCTTTCTTTCTTGAATGACGCGTGAACTGCGCGAGGCGTTCTTCTTCTGAGAATTGTACCCCATGGCGACTGCACGACAGCTGCATGAGAAATCTTCTGAAGCTCTCTCTCCTCAGCTGTCTTAAGCGAACTTCGTGAGATTGAGAGAAGTCTGCCTTGAATAGCGTGACACTGAGCGTTGTGCTCTACCCTTGATCTTCGTGAGAGCTGTGCGGAGTTGAGTTTCTGAAGCTCCCCAGTCATTCATCTGCGCGAGAGGTTGCTTATAAAGCCTTGGGAAGCTCAGTTGTTCTACGCGAGGCTTCAAGGTGCATTCTTGCTGAGGGGCATCTGGTGCCAAAGCAGGCTCCATAACAGGATTCTTGGCCTTATTTCACTGCTGATTATTTCCTGAACAAAACACGTAAGATGAGTTTATTAAGTGGCTAAGGGTCTAATCAAAGGTTAAGTTAAGGGGTGAAAAGTGGTACTTTTTAGGTCTTAACACGTTCTCTTGAGCTGTGTCTCCAGTATATGTTCCCTGGCCATTTTTTCAAAGGGATTTCCTGTGGCCTATTCTTTCTTCTTTTCTTCTCCTCTGACTGCCCCTGATGCTTCTGGCTGGGCAGAAATTCGGCCCGATTGAGTGACAAACTCAACAGCCTCTTCTTGGTTGCACCCGGCATTCATGTTTGTCTGTTCATAGCTCAATGGTACCTGATGCGGGTCATAAGCAGGTTTTGGGATGAGAAATGGGGTGCGTGAGGATTCCGGGGAGGATTAGGCTAGATATACTGGTTTCTCGGGCCCGACCAGGTTAACTCCAATGGGGGGTGGAATGGTAGTGGGAGGAATTGACAGAATTGGAGTTATGGGCACTGAGGGGGCTTGTACTGGCATTACTTGGGCATGGTAGGACCAGTGGTGATTGGGTGATGGGGGGATTGGGTGAGGGGTTGCTTGTCCGGGTGGTGGTGGAGTTGGATTAGGGCCAAAATAGCGAAGGGATGGCGAGAGTGTGACTGGGCTGGGGGGATGGGGAGACGTTTGAGGTGTGATGGGCGTGGGATGATGGGGGTATGAAGGATTTGTATATGGGGAGGTATGATGGAATGGTGATGGGTTTGTGGATGAAGTGGGGTAAATTGGGGGCGATGGAGTTGGGCATTAAGCGGGATGTCCGGGACAGGGCGGGTAGTGGGTGGAATGGGGAGTTATAAAGGGTTTGTGGCATGCTGAGCTGATGATGGGTTGGTAGATGAAATGGGATAGATTGAGGATGATGGAGTTGTGCATGGAGCGGGGTAATTCGGGGGTGATGGAGGGGTGTATGGGGTAAATTGGGTGGTGGGACTTGAAAGCGTGTATGGCATGGGGTAACTTGAGGATGGCGGAGCATTGTATTGGGTGGAGGGACTTGAGGGTGTGTATGGGGTAGGATAACATGGGGATGGCGAAATTACGTAAGGAATAGGATGATTTATGTGTGACGGAGGGGTGTATGGGATAAATTGGGCGTGGGGTGGATATGCGTATGATTGCGGGGTGCCTGCTTAGATTTGATAGGCGGGAGCGGGGGTGGAAAAATACTGCCCTAAATCTAAGGGCTCCTCTTGACAAGCTGGTGTGGGAAAATAATCGGCAAGATACAGTGGCTCGATCACCCCAACAAATAGTTCATCTTCGTTTGACCTGGGGAGCGAAAATTCCTCCTGATTGCTAATATAATCTGAAGGGTCAAACTCTTCTTCTTCTTCCTCTATCCAATGTATGTTAGGCCTGGGGCCTCCTGGGCGTGGTGGTAGAGGGGCTTGATGGATATTCTGGTTCTGCCCTTGGGGAAGTGGCGGGGGTATGATCTTTCCAGCCTCTATCAGATCTTGGATCGCGTGCTTCAACGAGAAGCACCGGTCCGTAGGGTGACTCGGTCCCTGGTGGAAATTGCAATGCAGATTCGGATCATAATTCCTTGGTATTGGGTGGGGTGGGGGGCGAGGTTGGAGTAAATTGACCAGGCCTTTCTGTAGTAACACCGGCAGTAAGACACTCAAGGATTGCCCCAACGGGGTGAATACTGCTCAAGCGCTTTCATCTGTTCCGGGGTAAACGGGGCTCTTGGTCCGTTGCTTGGCCTTGGTACTTGCTCGAAATGGGTCGGGGGCGGTTGTGTAACCTGGAGTTGTATCGGGGGGACGTTGGTATTGGCCTGGGGGTAAACAATGTTCGCACCTCATCGTCTTCGGTCTTTCAATTCTTAGTTCGACTTTTTGAACCCCAAAGTGGCCCTGCTGGCGCATTCCTTCCTAACTCCCTCTCTAATGGCGTCTTCAGAACGGTTGGCATTTCGGACAGATCGAAAACTTGACTGCTGCTGATATACTAAAAAATATGTGATGACTGGGAGGGCTCCCTTGGTTATTAATTCAATCTGCTCATCATCGGGAATTCGATGAGTTACCGAGCGGCTAAGGCCCTCCACCTCCCTAAGTAAGCACTGAATGTTTCATCATGTCTTTGCTTTAATCGGACCAAGTCCGACTTCCTTGGTTCTATATCCATGTTATAGACATATTGTTCTTGAAATAAGCGTGTCAGATCTTTCCAATTTTTTATCATGGATGGTTCCAGGGATGTGAACCATCTCAGTGTCGGGCCCGTCAAACTCTTCTGGAACACTTTGATGAGGAGTCGTTCATCTCTGCCATACTGGCACATATCCCCGCAGTAAGATTTCAAGTGGGCGATGGGGTTGCCAGTGCCATTATACTTATCAAATTATGGCATCTTGAATTTCAGGGGATCGGAGAATGTATATAAGTCCTAAAAGTCCGCCGAAAGTGTAGTTCCATTCCTCCCATCTTCATCTTATTACATTCTGCTCATCTGTTCTTTCAGCTGCTCTGGTTCCTTCGAAGCTATGGCGGGGACCGCTTCCCCTTGGTTTGGTTCGACCCTAGGTGTGATGATAGTGGGCCTGGGAGGGTTAAAACTGGCAGTTCCTCCACTGTTGTGAATCTCATCCTCCTCGTACTGTTGGTCGTGGTATTGGTGAGGGGCGAGCTCTGCTATTTGGACTTGGGGGGTGATGGGTTGGATGACTTGGTGGGGCCACATGGTTTGTAGGGGATGAGAAGGGATAAATGGGTGAGCGTTTTGTGGGTAAGTGATGTGCTGAGTTGGTGGCACATTCTGGGGGTGATGGGGGTGTGATTGAGATGGCGGGATGTTGTGGTTTTGAGGAATGGAATGTATTGGATTTCCCATTGGAGGTGGGATGGAGGCGTAAGGGGTATAGGTGAAGGAAGGGTATTGGTGGAGGGGTAAGGGGTTAGTGAATGGGCCTTGATGAGCGTGGGCGGATGGGCCTTGGGTTTGAGGGATTTGGGTTTGATGGTTTTGGAAGGCTCGAATCGATGGGCCCTGGGCCGCGGTGTGGGGATTAATATGACTTTGGGCCAATGGGCCTTGTTGAGTTTGGGCTACTGGGGCATGAGGGGGCTGGGTTTGGGTCCATGGGCCCTGGGTTTGAGTTTGGTAGGTTTGGGTCCATGGGCCCTAGGGGGCTTGGACTGAGGTCTGGGTCTGGTGGGCTTGGGCTTGGGCCCATGGGTTTTGAGGGTCTTGGGTCTAGGCCTGGGTTTGGTGGGCTTGGGCTTGGGCCCATGGGTTTTTAGGGTATTGGGTCTAGGCCTGGGTTTGGTGGGTTGGGCTCGAGCCCATGGGTTTGGAGGTGTTTGGGCTGGGGCCTGGGCTTGGTGGGTTTGGGCTTGAGCCCATAGGTTTGGAGGTGTTTGGGCTGGGGTCTGGGCTTGGTGGGTTTGGGCTTAAGCCCATACATTTGGAGGTGTTTGGGCTGGGGTCTGGGCTTGATAAGCTTGGGCTTGGGCCCATGGGTTGTGAAGGTTTTGGGCCTGAGCCCATGTTTCTAGTGGTGTTTGGGCTGGGGCCCATGGATTGGTGTGGGTTTGGGTCTGGAATTGAGGCAGGGGATTCTGGGAGGTATGGACGATGGGTGGTTGGGCATGGTGGGGAGGGAATGGGGTGTGGAGGTTTTGGAAATTTGGATGCGGGGTTTGAGAGGTAGGGTTGTGAGAAGCAGCCCACAGGGCATACATTGTTCCCATGTCCTCCATCGAGGGCATGGACTCAGGTGTGGGGGTGGGGGGTGATGGATTACTTGAGGACGGAGGTGGTTGGGAGAAATTGGGATGACCTGGGTAAACGGGGGGGTATGTTGGGATGTGGATGGTATGTGAGATGGGGTGGATGAGATGTAGGATGTTGGGGGCATGGGTGATGAGAGGGATGGAATGTGGGAAGTAGGCGGGGGATGGGACTCCCTGGGGGGTCTTTGGAAGTATGGGGATGTGGTAATCGTGTTTGGATGGGAGATGGGGATGTAAGGATCGGTTGGGAAATGAGGGGTTTAAGTAGGGGATGAAAAGGGGGTATTTTGGGGGAATGTAAGGGAAGGGGATGAGGTGGAAGTGAACACGGGCGCTCCAAATGGGCCCGTGATATCGAACCTGGCTTGGGTGGAGGTGTGTTGAGACCGGTCTTCTCCTATACAGGAATGGGATGGGGATGACGGTGGGGATGTATCGGCTCTTGACATGATCCGCCGACGAGTGTTGTATTGATGTCGCGGATAAGGGCCAAATACCTTCCTGGTTCTTCTCCTACGGGCCGGGTTTGAGGTTGCCGTAGTGCCGGTCACTCCCAGGTATATTTTTGATTGTTTTTCTTTGTGTGTTTTTTTTTTTTTTTTTTGGGTTTTGGAAAATGATTTTTTTTTGTTTTGAAAAGTGAATTTTGTGATTTTTGATTTTGATTGATTTTTCCCTTTTTTTTTTTGAAGGTGGATTTTTTTTGAAGATGAGGATTTTCTTTCTTTTTCTTTTTTGCAATTAACTCCCTCTACTTAGATGATGATGACCGGTGCCTGTGGTCAACTCCCGTTTCGGGCGATATATGTACCTTTAGTAGGTCCCACGGTGGGATCCGACACACTTCGGAAGAAGCGAAAGGGGGAACCCTTTCGTTCTATTGAAGGCGAGGGAATCCACGCAAATGACCCAATCCCCCGGAGCAAATCAATAAGAAGTCACCTTCTTTTGACTTGGCGGGGGCATATTGGGTGTTAGAGAATGTGGGAGGCTACAGCGGACACTAATGCCGCTAATCGGGGAATTGGGGTGGTGGATTGGGCCTCATGTCGGGTTGCTGCAGCCCAGTATATATTGGGCGTATATATTATGCATGCCCGACCAAAAAAGTACATATTTGGCTGGGCGTATATATTATATACGCCTGGCTTAAATCTGGGGATTTTGGCTGGGCGTATATATTATATACGCCTGTGTAAATCTGGGGCTATTTTGCTGGGCGTATATATTATATACGCCGGGCAAAAGGTTCTGTATGACAGTGGACAGCAAGCCCGAATGTGGGTCTTTGAACTGGTTTCTTGGGAGAAATGCTCCCGGGGACTGCTGTGTTTGTTATCGGGTCCCTCCTTTCCGTTTCCTAGGGATACACGGCTGAATTTTGGGTTTTCTACGCTCTCACCAATGCGGGTTTTACAGCTTGATCGGAATTGGCAACCCAACCGATATACCTCCGGCGCAAGCGCCTTCTCAGGTACTGGAAGGGGTGGTTCTTTTCAGGATCATCACCACTAGGGCTGCCGCCTTACTGGGAACCGGGTAAATTATATCTGTGCCTAAACCCCCCGAAAACTACCCAAAAATGCAAAAATAAATTCAATTATGTCCCCATACTGTTGGTTCACTTTTAATTACAAATTTTTATAGGGGAGTGAAATTAAGTCCAAAATCGGGTCGGGGATGACAAACCCGTGCTGCCTCGACGGGCCGGCGTTCAAAGGTGAAATATGATGACCGAAATAAAGTGCACAAGTAGGCCCGCCAAACGGCTAAGGCTTGTAAATGACTGAAATTTAAATGATGTGAAAATAAATTAAAAACGGCTAAGGCGGCTTAAATGACTAGAATCGTAAAAACTGAAATTTAAGGCGCAAGTAGGCCCGCCAAACGGCTAAGGCACTTCAAGGACTGAATCGTAGGGGTGAGTACGTTAGTAAAAACAACGAAAAATAGCAAAAAACAGCAGCAAATTGGAACAAAAAACAGCCATGGTTAGTAAAATAACAAAATAAAAGGAAAGGCCAACAAGAGGGGAACCGCTAGGGTGAAATCCCCAGCAGAGTCGCCATCTGTGCGACCGTGGATCCTCTCGAACCCGTCGCGGTGATGCGCTCACCCGGGAAACCTTCAAATCGATATTTTGAGCATCGAAGTGCTAAATATGACTCTGATTTACCGGTCTTTGCCAAAGGCTCTAGGGTAGGGGCTTCGGTTATTGATCGGGAAGGGTTTAGGCACCCGATCAACCCGCACGTAGCGGTCTCTATCTATGGCCAAAAATAAAAATAAAAAGGGCGGAGTTTCCTCTTGCCCGAAGGCAATACGGTAATATCAAGCTTTGAGCCAAACCAAAATTTCGGCGGCGTAACGGCTTGAATCCTTGGACGGGGGAGACACCAAGAAGGTAGAGGAAGAGAGGGGTGAGCCGGAGCTCACGGGCCCTTGTTGCACCGTGGAAGATCTTCGCTTTGGCGTGCTTTCGATGGCTTAAATGGTGTGAAAATGGGTTCTAATGCTAGGATTCAATAAAGTAGGGGGTGTAGAGTGAAGCTAGAGGCTAGGTTTTAGCTAAAGGGAGTGATCTAATGGTGGAAATGGATTGGAAAAGATGAACTAAGCTTGATGGAATTCTGGGCAATGAGTGCACTTTCTCTCACTAGGGTTCTCTCTTGGGCTCCAAATCCTTAACCTCCAATTTCTTCCAACCCTTAAGGAAGAGGGAGGCCTCTCTATTTATAGAGAAGGGATGGGTTAGGGGCTTACTTAAGAGCTAATTGGTTTAGCAATTAGGTAATCCCCCATCTAAGGTTTTTTGGGTTTTCAAGGTCCTAGGGTTTTGGGAAACTGGTTTCAATGGCAGATGATGGGGTGAGACCATGGGTGACTTAAGGGTTGCCAATAAGCTCAAAGGGGGTGCAACCAATCTCAAGACACCCACCTCAGCAAAGGGGATGGTCAAAGGGTCAAACTAGATGGAGGAAATTGAGCCATCGATGACAAGCTATCGAGCTAAGTCAAGGCATATATTATATACGCCCAGTTTAGGAACAGTAATTTTCACCAAAATCAGGGGAGTTTTGAGAAGATGAAATCCGTGGTGGGTCCCACCTATATTGGGCGTATATATTATATACGCCCTGCCAAATTTTCCCCAAAATAGGCAGGCGTATATAATATATACGCCTGAGTAATCTGGGGTAAAAATGGCTCGGCGTATGTAATATCTACACCTGAGTAAAATTCATGATTTTATGTGAAACTTAAAATGGCCATAACTTTTGAACCGTAGCTCCAAATTGGGTGATCTTTGGCTCGTTGGAAAGCTGAAGAAGTCCTCTTTCCAATGGTATATGTCTCATCCATGGTACTAGTCTGTGTGAAATTATGTAGCTCTCCTCCCATCAACCTCCAGAAGGGTTTAAGTTAAGTCTCGGAAGGGATTCTAGGGTGTAGGGGTGGCTTCTAAGGATTGGGGGAATGGCTCTAAAGGTCTTAGAGTGATTCCTGCTGGTCTAGGTAGGTTCCTAAGGGTTCAGGGGGGTGCCATCGGAAGCACAAGGGTACATCTCTCCCGAAGTACAGATTGATCAGGCCTTGGGCCGAATTTGGGTGTCTACATCAACACGTACCATGCTCTGTGAGGCCACCTTTGTGCTCTCTGATATTTTCTCGGGGTTCTCTCAGTGATCTCGACCCCATAGTCGCCCTCTGGGAGACCCACCAATCAGCGCACATGTGCAGCTTAGTTCAGGGGGGCGTCGTCTCTCCTGATTACGTCGTTTGACTGGTATCTGAGGAATTACCTACTCCTAGCCCAGTTTCGGTAGATGTGATAGAGACGGAGCCTTGGCCATGTAAGGAAGCGATGCTTCGAACCAGGATCGAGTCTCTTTCTGTAGAGAGGCTGGCTTTGATCGAGGCTTTGGAGAAAGAAAGGGGCAGAGCGGAGATTGCAGAAGTGAGAGCTGCACAGCCGAGAGTGAGGTTCTTCAGTTGACTGGGCTTTCGACTGAGTCTCGCAGCGCAGCTGAAGCTTCACGGAGACGACAGAAGAGTCTTCATGGTAGGTGGATGTCTGATCGAAATGCCCGCGAGGACTCTCTGCTTGCAGAGATTAGAACTTTGAAGCGTGCTCCCTGCCCTTGACCTGTTCCTACACATATCATAGATCATATACACGGAGGGGAGGAATGCCCCCTAACAGAGATCTCTTTTTGGGTTATTTTTCTTATTTTTTTGTCATATATATACAGATATATATATATTTTTTGGTTTTTTTTTTTATCTGTAAAGAAAGCAGCAAAATAGAAAGTGTGTCATGTCGTTATCTTTTTGGGACGTGATACTCCGCACGTAATACTGTAAGAAATGGAATGATATCTATACATACATATATTTTTTCATTTTTTGACTTTTCCTTTGTACGTTTCGCAGTGTAAGGCTTTTTATGGAGATTTTCTCTTCCACAAAGTGGGGTTTTTTATGGGACAGGAAAATCTATTATCTTTTTTTTAATTTTCTCCTCCACAGTGTGGGGCTTTTTATGGGAAAGGGAAATCTATTATCTTTTTTGAAATTTTCTCCTCCACAGTGTGGGGCTTTTTATGGGAAAGGGGAATCTATTATCTTTTTGAAATTTTCTCCTCCACAATGTGAGACTTTTTATGGGAAAGGGAAATCTATTACCTTTTTTTTTTTTGAAATTTTCTCTTCCACAGTGTGGGGCTTTTTATGGAAAAGGAAAATCTATTATCTTTTTTGAAATTTTCTCCTCCACAGTGTGGGGCTTTTTATGGGAAAGGAAAATTTATTATCTTTTTTAAAATTTTCTCTTCCACAGTGTGGGGCTTTTTATGGGAAAGGGAAATCTATTATCTTTTTTTATTTTATGTTTTTTTTTCTTTTCTTTTGGATCTTTTGTGATGCCGGTAATTACAAGGCCAAACCAGTGGGTCCTTTTTTGAACATGGTCGAACCATGTTCATGAGATACAGGTTTTTCCTTTAAAAGTGGGAAGGTCGGCTTCCCGGGGATTGGTCTAGTCTTCTGTCTTTCCCTTTGGTCATGTGTAAGACGCTGCGGTAGAGATGACACACTTGATCAGGATCTGATCTAATTTTCACATGAGTGGCCCCTCAAAAAAGGGGGAAAAGGGGTTCAAACTGAAATGGGCGGGCCAGAACAGGTCTTCTCCTAATCTCTATTTTCTTGACATTTTTTCTCATAGCGCCCAAGACGGGTTTTCGCCATGCCCGTCATCCCTGTTTTTACCCGTAGCGTCCTTTCGGGTTTTCACTACGTCCATGGGTTCGGTTTCTTACACTAGGTGCCCTTTCAGGTTTTCACCTGGTCCGCCTGAGTTCGCTGTTTTTACCCGTGGCACCCTTTCGGGTTTTCACCACGTCCGTCTTGCTTTGAACCCAAATTAATTTTCTTTTTTTTTTTTCCTTTTTTTTAGAACCAGAAGGTCACGACATAGACGTCGATTCCGTCATGGCCGGCTGAATGAAGCTCTATGTGGTTTGTTAACTCAGCTTGTTCTGATACAGTAGATGTTATGACCGCTTGTGGACCTTAAAGAGGGCTTTCTTCCGGGTTGTAATGTGGCCGGGGTTCAAACGGGTTGAGTTTTTATGGGGATTTGGATCTAAGTTTTGGGTAAATTCTAGATTCGGGGACTCCTCTTTCTTTCCAAAGGCTTTTTATGCCCCAGTCATTTCTTTTTTCTTGGCCCCCCACTCTCTCTTTTTTTTTGGGGGGAGTGTGTTAAGTAGTGAAAAATACCATTTTTTACCCCTAAACATGAGCTTTGAAAGACCCTTGAGAAGACTAAATAAGTGCTTTAGTGTGCATTTTACAGCTAACCAATTAGACAGGTCCAAGTCCGAAAAGCATCCTAAAATGATCAAAAAGCTGACAACTCATGTCAAGCAGAAAGATGGATTGAAGAAACAACCTCAGCAATGGCTAAAAAGGGTCTAAAAGAGCAGACAAAGACCTGAAAAAAAGAGAGAGAGCCATTCGCAAAGAAGAATGGGAGCCTAGAGTCCAATTCGCAAAGAACTTTTACTATTCGCAAAGAACCTTGAACTTTGCGAAAAGAAGAAAACACTCCTCGAATAGAAGATTTACCTCTGCGAAAAGAAGAGAAGTCCTTTGCGAAAAGAACTTCTGAAGCCAAAGTCCTTTGCGAAAATAACCCGAAGCCAAGATGCTGCGAAAAGAACACGAGCCAAACTACTTTGCGAAAAGACCCTTAAACTCGTGAAATGGCATCTGGGATTCTGACCACTTTGAAGGGCATGTCAGTCAACTGTGCACACGCCCCAATGTAATTAAAAGCCCAGAGACATTCCGAAAGATTCCAAGCACAAACCAAAGGCAAATTCCGCCCCACGAGAAAACCCAAAGATAAAATCACTTGGCGGGAACTTCTAGAAGCTCAAACAGACTTCTGAATTCCCATAGCAAATTGATGCTTCTAACGCTGATTGGTGAACAGATCGAGCATTTTCATTGGCCATAACAGATCTGGATCCCGTGCTCAACGACCATTGGGCAATCCAGATCTGAGCACTTGATTGGTCAATTCAGCCTTGTGCAGGATAGAGGGAAAGCTATAAATTGAGAAGACATTTGCCCAATTGTGGCATCCAGATTTTAGAGTTTTCATCTCTGTTTCCCTCATTCCGGTCAGATAGCTTATCTGAACCCCCTGTAATCCCTTCTTGTAGTTTACCTTTGAGAGCCATTGTGAGGGATTTGTACTTCCAAGTTCGGATTCAAGATCGAGGGCTCTCGAGAAGCTGTTGTAAGTCTGAGGGCTCTCTATTAAGCCTTGCTCTGTAATTGTAACGTTAGATTTTAATAGGTTGCTGTAATTTGTGTCTTCTCCATTGGAGTCATGTGGAGGGTACTGAATGTTCACCTTAGTGCATTAGACTTCTTTAGATTCACTCATCCGCATCCAACTTCCCTTAATTCATCATCCCTGTGCGAATTAGCGTTCGTAACCTAATTCAAGCAAAGATTTACGATGATGTTCATGTTACGAACTAAAGAATAGGCCTGACTAGTCGGATCTGTGACCATTTAAGTGGGGATCACGACCATAAGTCTAAACCTATTCCTTAATTCGATTTATTTCTCTTACATCCGTCTTTGGTAGCAGATGAAGATTGAATCTGCCTGTTGAACTCTGATTCTCCATTAAAATTCAGAGGCTAAAGTACATGAAGCTATTATTTCTGCATTTGTCTTATTTTAAACATCTCCCCAACTCGGATCTGGATCATGTAGATAGTTCTTTTCTTTATTTGCTTATAGTTAAATGTGACACAATCCAACACTCTCTTTTATCTATTCTTTTTAGATAATTATAGAGCCAGATCTGGTAGCACAGATCTGGAGGTTTATCTCTCAGTTTAGACAAACTTCTCTGTGGACGATCTTGAAATACTTACTTTTAAAACTTGCTACAATTGGCCCTGATCTTGCAGGCCAGTGTTAGCCCCAATGTGCTGATATCCCTTTCATAAGTTAACATCCATATAACCTAGCATTCTTTAATTCTTTAATTTTTGATTCATAATGCACACAATTATGGCACACTTGGAGCGACAACAGAGTGCTTTCTTCTTCTTCTTTCTCTTTTTTTCTTCTTTTCCCCCCTTTTTTTGGTTTAGATTTTCCCTCTTTTCTCTTTTCTCTTTTTCTGGAATTTTGGGAGGGGTATATGAAAGAAATGGTGATTGACCCGACGTGTGTAGCAAAAAGGGTGAAGGTTTTTAGGGGATATTTCTTTTGGGCTATTTGTCTTTGAAATGATGGCCTCTTTTATGGGGTCCTTAAGCGGTCACTCATCTACTTTTATCAAAACTTACCTTGTCCCAAGATCTATGAGTAGAACTTACGGAGATATCCAGCGTTGATGGGCTCAGGAAAGTCGTCTCCGTCCATAGTGGCAAGGCGAACGGCGCATCCTGGCAAAACCTCTCGGACGACGTAGGGTCCGTCCCAATTTGGCCTAAACTTCCCTCTTGGATCAGTGTGGAGAGACGGGAAAATTTTCTTCAGTACAGTGTCTCCTACCTTTAGATCTCGGCCGCGGACGCACTTATTGTAAGCACATGCAAGTCTCCTCTGATAGATCTGGGTGTGGCACAAGGCCAGGAGTCTTTTCTCATCGATCAAGTCTAGCTGCTCAAAACGAACTCTTTCCCTCTCAGCTTCAGGTAGATGGGATTCCAAAAGGATACGGAGCGACAATACTTCGACCTCAACGGGTAGCACGGCCTCGGTTCCATACACAAGGGAGAATGGTGTTGCCCCTGTTGCGATACGGATAGACGTTCTATAGGCCCAAAGTGCGAAGGGTAACTGCTCACTCCAATCTCTGTAAGTAACCACCATCTTCTCCAGGATGCGAATCAGAGTTTTGTTGGCTGCCTCTACAGCTTCGTTCGTCTGAGGCCTGTATGGGGATGAGCGATGATGCTTGATCTTGAACCGCTCATACAAGGCCCGGATGCGCCTATTGGTGAAATTAGTGCCATTATCAGTGATGATATCTTTGGGTATGCCGAATCTGCAAATGATATTGTTCTTGATGAATTTCCTGACATGACTGACCTTAATGCTCGTATAGGAGGCTGCCTCAACCCATTTTGTGAAGTATTTCACAGCGACGAGGATGAACTGATGCCCGTTGGAGGCTTTAGGATTGATTCTGCCGATGACGTCGAGACCCCAAGTGGCGAACGGCCAAGGAGTGGCCATGCTATGTAAGTCAATGGCCGGAGCATGTATTAGACTGGAGTGCTCTTGGAATTTGTAGCACTTCTGTACGTGCTTGCAGCAATCTGTCTCCAAAGTGGTCCAAAAGTATCCTTGCCTTAGAATTTTCTTCACAAGCATGTGTCCACTGACGTGTGCCCCGCAGACTCCTTCATGGATCTCCTTCATCTCACCCGCTTCTTTCTGGGTTAGGCATCGGAGCAGAATATTGTCATGAGACCGTCTATACAGGAGATCGCCGCAGACAACATAGTTCATTGCCAATCGCTGGATGGTGCGTTTGTCTACCTTTGATGTTCCTTCCAGGACAGTTCGGGTCTCGAGGAAATTCTTGATGTCTGAAAACCAGGGTGGCTCATCATCTAACTCTGTAGGTCCCTCGATTAGGTGACAGAAAGTCGGCTCGCTCCTCTGCTCTATCATGATCGGCTTCATCACAACTCCGTATGGAATCTCAACCATAGAGGCCAGGGTGGCCAAGGCGTCAGCAAACCGATTCCTTGCTCGTGGTACATAGGAGAAGGTGACCTCCTCAAAGCAGGTTATTAGATCCTCAAGATGTTCATGGTATGGGATTAGTTTCTCATCCTTGGTCTTCCAATCTCCGTTGGTCTGGCATATAATTAACTGCGAATCTCCAAAGACCCTGAGGTGAGTTATATTCAAATCAAGAGCTGCCTATAAACCAGCTGTACAGGCCTCATACTCAGCCATATTGTTGGTGCATGGGAAGTTCAATTTGATTGAGATGGGTATATGTGATCCTCTGGGTGAGATAAGAATGGTGCCAACTCCTTGGCCCTCAACATGCGATGCTCCATCAAAGTGCATTACCCAGGACTCCTTTGTTTCCTCAGTATCCTCTTCAATCATGAACAGAATGTCCTCATCGGGGAATTCAGTCCTTAAAGGCTCATAGTCCGGCAGAGGGTTCTCAGCAAGATGATCAGCGAGTGCCTGCCCCTTGATCAACTTCTGGGTGACATAAGTAATGTCAAATTCGGATAGGAGTAGGTGCCATCGTGCAGTTCGGCCAGTGAGTGCAGGTTTCTCGAATAGGTACTTTAGCGGATCCATCCGTGCTAGAAGTAGGACGGCTTGGGATAACAGGTAGTGCCAAAGTCCTTGAGTAGCCCAAACGAGTGCCAAGCATGCTTTCTCCAGATGAGAATAGTGTGTCTCGTAATCAATGAATTTCTTGCTTAGATAATAGATGGTCTGCTCTCTTCTTCCTGTCTCATCATGCTGCCCTAACACACAGCCCATGGAAAACTCTGTCGTGGATAGGGACATTATCAGGGGTCTATCAGGTACGGGCGGTACCAATACCGAAGGTTTCAGGAGGTAACCTTTAATCTTGTCGAATGCAGCCTGGTAGTCATCATTCCATTCAACCGGTGAGTCCTTCTCAGTAATTTGAAGATTGGTGCACATATCGAAGTTAACTGTGTGATGAATCGGCTGATGTATTAGATTCTACCTAAAAAGCCTCTGACTTCCTTCTCTGTAGACGGTGGCGGAATTTCAGTGATGGCCTTAATCTTGGTCGGATCGACCTCGATCCCTCTCCTGCTGACAATAAAGCCCAACAATTTTCCTGACATAGCGCCGAAGGCGCACTTCTAGGGGTTCAATCGTAACCTGTACTTTCTCAACCTCTCAAATAGCTTATGAAGGTTTATCAAGTGGTCCTCCCTCTCTGATGATTTGGCAATCATGTCGTCGACGTACGCTTCGATCTCTCGGTGCATCATGTCATGGAACAAGGCCGTCATTGCCCTTTGATAGGTTGCCCCCGCATTCTTCAGCCTGAATGGCATTACTTTGTAGCAGAAGGTTCCCCAGGGGGTAATGAACGTTGTCTTTTCGCGATCAACCTCTGCCATCTTTATCTGATTGTATCTTGAGAATCCATCCATAAATGAGAGCATTCCATGCTTTACAGTGTTATCGACCAAGATATCGATATGGGGTAGCGGGAAGTCGTCCTTAGGACTTGCCTTGTTGAGATTTCAGAAGTCAATGCACATTCGAACCTTTCCATCCTTCTTCGGTACAGGGACGATATTAGCTAGCCATTCGGGGTACTTGGATACCATGAGAAACCCTGCGTCATACTGCTTAATGACCTCCTCCTTCACCTTCAACATCCATTCTGGTCGGAGGCATCTCAGCTTCTGTTTAACCGGCTTAACATCGGGGTAGAGTGGCAACTCATGCTCAACCAGATCGGTATCCAAACCAGGCGTGTCTTCATACGACCATACGAAGACATCTTGGTATGACCGAAGGAAGTCTATCATACCTTTCCTCTTCGCAGGGGACAGCGATGTTTCGATTTTGGTGATTCTGGGGGCCTCTTTGGTGCCCAAATTGACATCCTCTGTTTCTTCGACGATCGAGGTAGGGCCATGCTCAAAATCGGCAAATTGTTTAAGGAGCTCATTGGGGAGCTCATCGGTTTGACCTTCCTCGTCCAGACTCGTGGCTCCTACCTCTTCTTGTATTTCTACAAGAAAGGGGTCGGCTTCACGTGGGACGGGTATCACGACATCAATTTTAATTGTATTGGGAATTTTAAAGGACAATATTTTTGGAATTGGTATTTTTTCTATTTTTATGGTTTTTTGCATTTTTTCATAGGTCAGCCCCTGGCGAGGTGGATCTCTATATATACAAGGTAGAGTGGTCCAGAGGCTAACCTCACTTTTTACAGGTTGTTTTTTTTTAGGGAGTCGATGCCATTTTCACGGTATTTTGCGGCTCCCAAGAGTTGGGGCAAGGATGCCCAGTTACTCACCTGTGAGGCTTGGCCTTTACCTCTTTGATTGGGAGTGGCATCGGTAGGCTCTTACAGTTCCTCCCTCAACATATTTAAAGAGGGATCCTCTGGGACCCTATCCTCTATGGTTAGGATGGGCCCAGAGTGGCCGGCGTTGGAGCGATGGGTGGACCGGGGAACTTCTTCCTCGAATAAGGAAAGAGCGGCTAAGTCCATTTCGAAGTCTGGGGGGATGATGTAGGGATTGGTGGGTGGATTGAAGTAGGCATATGTGGGGTGACCCTCGTCTCCCCATTTAGATCAATTTTTACTACCCCGGCGCTCACAAAGGTTTCACGGATGTGGGGGCGAGCGTGAGGTTCCTCTTCCAAGATGATTCCTCTGGCCTTGGCGACTGCTGTGACTCTCATCTTTTCCTTGGCCTCTCTGACTTCCTCTTCTCTGGGCCTGTAGCCTAAGCTGAATTTAGTTTGTTGCCCCTTGGCCTTGACGAGGTCTCTTCTTCCTTGGAGGCGTGGGCCCAGCCCTTTCCCTTTTTGATGACCCCATCTATGGAGCATGAACACAGCTGCGTCCGGCTGAGAAGTCATACTCGAATCGGTGAAGGTCGGCGTCCTCTACTGTGTGTGGTATGTTCAGCACTTTCGGATTCTCAATGTGCAGGGTGCTTCTTTCCCTGTCTTCTCTGCTTTCGCCCAAGATGGTGACAATTTTTCCTTCCGAGATGAATCGAAGCTTTTGGTGCAGGGTAGATGGTATTGCTCTGAGCTTATGTATCCATGGCCGGCCCAACAGCAGATTGAAAGTAGACTTGATGTCCATCACCTGAAAGGGGGTGGTGAAGGTTTGCGGCCCGAGGATCAGGTCGAGGTTTACTTCTCCTATGATTTCTCTTCTAGTGTTGTCGAATCCCCAAGCGCTTGATATGGATGGCTGGAAGGTGTCAGGGTTCTCCCCAATTTTGATTGTCGTCCTTAGAGGGCATACGTTCAGTGCCGACCCGTTGTCAATCAGGACCAACGGCACCACCAAGTTTCCTACTTCCACTGTTATATTCAGGGGCTTAGAGTGGTCATTCCCCTCGATTGGTAGGTCCGCATCAGTGAAGGAGATGGCATTTGGAGCCAACACCTGCCCTATTATTTCTCCTACTTCATCTGGAGTTACGTGGGTGGAGACATGTGCGTCCTTGAGTGCTCCCATTAGGGCTTGGAAGTGGAGCAGAGACGTGATTAACAAATCCCACACAGTAATATGTGCAGGTGTTCTTTTGAGCTGCGTCTCTAGTATGTGCTCTCTGGCCATTTTTTCAAAGGGATTCCCTGCGGCTTGTTCTTTCTTCTTCTCTTCTCCTCTAACGGCCCCTGATGCTTCCGACTGTGTAGAAATCTAGCCTAACCGGGTAACAAATCCAACAGCCTCCTCCTGGTTGCACCCGGCATTCATGTCTGTCTGTTCATAGCTTAATGGCACTTGATGTTGGTCATAGGCAGGTTTTGGGATAAGGAAAGGAGTGCATGGTAATTCTGGGGAAGATTGGGTTGGACACGCCAGTTTCTTGGGTCCTACCAGGTTGACTCCAATGGGGGGGCAGCATGGTAGTGGCAGGAATTGGCGAGGTTGAACTTGTGGGTGCAGGGGCTTATGCTGTTGGCTTGGTAAGACCCGTGGTGATTGGGGCGGTGATAAGGGATTGGGTGAGGTTGCTTGCTTGGGTGGCGGTGGAGTTGGGTTGGGGCCAAAATAACGAAGGGATGGCGGGGAGTGTGGCTGGATGGAGGAATGGGGAGCCATCTGAGGAGCGGGGTGATAGGGATATGAATGGTTTGTATATGGGGTGGCATGGTGGGATGATGACGGATTCGTATGGTAAATTAGGGGTGATGGAGTGGTGCATGGAGCGGGATGATTGGGACATGGGGGGGTAGTGGGTGGAATAGGGGGATATGAAAGGTTTATGGCATGGTGGGATGATGATGGGTTCATGGATGAATTGGGATAAATTGGGGATGATGGAGTTGTGCATGGAGTGGGGTAATTTGGGGGTGACAGAGGGGTGTGTGGGGTAAATTGGGCGGTGGAGTTTGAAGGTGTGTATGGAATGGGGTAACTTGGGGATGACGGAGTAGTTTATTGGGTGGAGAGATTTGAGGGTGTGTGTGGGGTAGGATAATACGGGGATGGCGGAGTTGTGTATGGTGTGGGGTGATTTGGGTGTGACGGAGGGGTGTATGGGGTAAATTAGGTGTGCGGTGGATATGCGTATGATTGCTGCGAGGCTGTGCCCATTTGGATTTGGTAGGCGGGAGCAAGGGTGGAAAAATACTGCCCTAAATCTAAGGGCTCCTCTTGGTATGCTGGTGTGGGAAAATAATCGGCTAGATACAATGGCTCGATGACCCCAACAAATAGTTCATCTTCGTTCGACCTGGGGAGTGAAAACTCCTCCTGATTGCTGATATAATCTGAAGGGTCAAACTCTTCTTCTTCCTCCTCTATCCAATGTATGTTAGGCCTGGGGCCTCCTGGGTGTGGTGGTAGAGGGGATTGATGGATATTTTGGTTCTGCCCTTGAGGAAGTGGCGGGGGAATGATTTATCCCGCCTCTATCAGATCTTGGACCGCGTGCTTTAACGGGAAGCACCGGTCCGTAGGGTGACCCGGTCCCTGGTGGAAATTACAATGCAGATTCAGATCATAGTTCCTTGGTATTGGGTGGGGTGGCGGACAAGGTTAGAGTAAATTGACCAGGTCTTTCTATAGCAATACCGGCAATAAGACACTCAAGGATTGCCCCAACGGTGTGAACACTCATTCAAAACGTGCTTTCATCTGCTCCTGGGTAAACTGGGCTCTTGGTACTTGCTCGAAACGGGCCGGGGGTGGTTGTGTAACCTGGAGCTGTATCGGGGGGGCATTGGTATTGGCCTGGGGGTAAATAATGTTTTGTACCTCTTTCCCTAGTCTTCTTTCAATTCTTGGTTCGGTAGCTTTTCGAACCCCGGTGGCCCCGTTGGCGACATTCCTTCCTAACCTACCTTCTCTAATGGCGTCTTCGCAACGATTGGCATTTCGGACCAGATCAGCAAAACTAGACTGCTGCTGATATACTAAAAAATCTGTGATGACAGGGAGGGCTCTCTTGGTTATCAATTCAATCTGCTCGTCATCGGGAATCCGATGAGTTACCTAAGCGGCCAATGCCCTCCACCTTCCCAAGTAAGCACTGAATGTTTCATCATGTCTTTGCTTTAGACAGGCCAAATATGACTTCCTTGGCTCTATGTCCATGTTATAGACATACTGCTCTTGAAATAAGCGTGTCAGATCTTTCCAATTTTTTATCATGGACGGTTCCAGGGATATGAACCATCTCAGTGCTGGGCCCGTTAAACTCTTCTAAAACACTTTGATGAGCAGTCGTTCATCTCCGCCATACTGGCACATATCCCCACAATAAGATTTTAAGTGGGCGATGGCATTGCCAGTGTCGTTATACTTATCAAATGATGGCATCTTGAATTTTTGTGGTAGCGGGACATCAGAGAATAGACATAAGTCTGAAAAGTCTGTTGAGTGTAGTTCTATTCCTCCCATCTTCATCAGCTGCTTCTGTATTTTGTCTATCTGTTCTTTCAGCTGCTTTGGTTCCTTTGAGGCTGTAGTGGGGACTGCTTCCCCTGATTTTGTTCGACCCTAGGTGTGATGATGGTGGGCCCGGGAGGGTTGAAGCTGGCAACTCCTCCACTGTTGCGGATTTCATCCTCCTCATACTGTTGGTCATGGTATTGGTGAGGGGCGAGTTCTGCTATTTAGACTTGGGGGGGTGAGGGGCTGGAGGACCTGGTGGGGCCATATGGTTTGTAGGGGATGAGAAGGGATAAATGGGTGAGCAGTTTATGGGTAAGTGATGTGCTGAGTTGGGTGTACATTCTGGGGGTGAGGGGGGTGTGGTTGAGGTGGTGGGATGTTGTGGGTTTGAGGAATGGGATGGATTGGATTTCCCGTTGGAGGCGGGATGGGGGCGTAAGGGGTATAGGTGAATGAAGGGTACTGGTGGGGGGGTATGGGGTTAGTGGATGGGCCTTGATGAGCGTGGGTGGATGGGCCTTGGGTTTGAGGGATTTGGGTTTGATGGTTTTGGAAGGCTTGGATTGATGGGCCTTGGGCCTGGGTGTGGGGGTTAATATGACTTTGGGCCAATGGGCCTTGTTGGGTTTGGGCTAATGGGCCATGAGGGGGTTGGGTTTGGGTCCATGAGCCCTGGGCTTGGGTTTTGTAGGTTTTGATCCAAAGGCCCTGGGGGCTTGGACTTGGGCCTGGGTCTGATGGGTTTGGGCTTGGGCCCATGGGTTTTTAGGGTTTTGAGCCTGGACCTGAGCCTGATGGGCTTGGGTCCATGGGCCTTGAGGATTCTGGGCCTGGGTCTGATGGGCTTGGGCCCATGGCTCTAGAGGTGTTTGGGCTGGGGCTCATGGATTTGTATGGGTTTGGGCCTGGAATTTAGGTGGGGGATTTTGGGAGGTATGGACGATGGGTGGTTGGGCATGGTTAGGAGGGAACGGGGTATGGAGGTTTTGGAGATTTGGATGCGGGGTTTGAGATGTAGGGTTACGAGAAGCAGCCCACAGGGCGTACATCATTCTCATGTCCTCCATCGAGGGCATGGATTCAGGTGTGAGATTGGGGGGTGATGGCTCACTTAAGGATGGAGGGGGTTGGGAGAAATTGGGCATGACCCGAGTAAATGGGGGGATATGTTGGGTTGTGGATGGGCCATGTGGTGGGAATGATATGTGAGATGAGGTGGATGGGATGTAGGATGTTGGGTTGTGGATGGGCCATGTGGTGGGAATGATATGTGAGATGAGGTGGATGGGATGTAGGATGTTGGGGGCATGGATGATGAGAGGGATGGAACGTGGGAAGTAGGCGGGGGATGGGACTCCCTATGGGGTCTTTGGAAATATGGGGATGCGGTAAGGGTGTTTGGATGAGAGATGGGGATGTATGGGTGGTCGGTTGGGAAATGAGGGGTTTCAGTAGGGGATGAAAAGGGGGTATGTTGGGAGAATGTGAGGGAGGGGGATGGGGTGGAGGTGAACACGGGTGCCCCAAATGGACCCGTGATATCGAACCTGGTTTGGGTGAAGGTGTCGGAGATCGAGTCTTCTCCGATATGAGAATGGGATGGGGATGATGGTGGGGATGTATCGGCTCTTGACATGATCCGCTGACGAGTGTTGTATCGATGTTGCGGATAAGGGCCGAATACCTTCCTTCTACGGGACAAGTTTGAGGTTGTTGTAGTGACGGTCACACCAAGAAATACTTTTTTTCTTGTTTTTGTTTTCTTTTCTTTTTTGTGTTTGTTTTGTTTGTTTTTGTTTGGGTTTTTTCTCTTTTTGGAAAATGATTTTTTTGAAGGGAGATTTCTTTTGGTTTTTTTTTTTTTTTTTTAGATGGAGATTAACTCCCCTTTGCTTAGATGAACAATGACCTAGTGCCGAGGGTCAACTCCCGTCTCGGGCGATATATGTACCTTTAGTAGGTCCCACGGCGGGATCCGACACACTTCGAAAGAGGTGAAAAAGAACCCTTTCGTTCTATTGAAGGCGAGGGAATCCACGCAAACGACCCGATCCCCCAGAGCAAATCAATGAGAAGTTGTCTTCTTTTGATTGGGCGGGGGCATGTTGGGTGTTAGAGGATATGGGAGGCTACTGCGGGCACTAATACCGCTAATCGGGGACTTGGGGTGATGGATTGGGCCTCAGGTCAGGTTGTTGTGGCCCAGTATAGACTGGGCATATATATTATGCACACTCGACCAAAAAATACAGATTTTGGCTGGGCGTATATATTATATACGCCTGGCTTAAATCCAAGGATTTTTTTGGATATATATTATATCGCTGGCTATTTTCTCGATTTGGTGGCGTATATAATATATACGCCTGGCAAAACACTTCGACTTAGTTTGATGAGGAACAAAGAAGTTGAATGTCGGTCTTTGAACTGGTTTCTTAGGAGAAATGCTCCCGGGGACTGCTGAGTATGTTATCGGGTCCCTCCTTTCCGTTTCCTAGGGATACACGGCTGAATTTTGGGTTTTCTACGCTCTCACCAATGCGGGTTTTACGGCTTGATCGGATTTGGCAACCCAACCGATATACCTCCGGCGCAAGCGCCTTCTCAGGTATTGGAAGGGGTGGTTCTTTTCAGGATCATCACCACTATGGCTGTCGCCTTACTGGGAACCAGGTAAATTGTATCTGTGCCTAAACCCCCCAAAAACGCAAAAATAAATTTAATTATGTCCCCACACTGTTGGTTCACTTTTAATTACAGATTTTTAAAGGGTAGTGAAATTAAGTCCAAAAATTGGGTCGGGGATGACAAGCCCGTGCCGCCTCAACGGGCAGGCGTTCAATGGTGAAATATGATGACTGAAATGAAAAGCGCACGTAGGCCCGCCAAACGGCTAAGGCTCGTAAATGACTGAAATTTAAATGACGTAAAAGTAAATGCAAGCGGGCCCGCCAAACGGCTAAGGTGGCTTAAATGACAAGAATTGGAAAAACAGGAATTTAAAGGCGCACGTAGGCCCGCCAATCGGCTAAGGCACTTA
This sequence comes from Chloranthus sessilifolius, assembly GCA_021018995.1. Taxonomy (NCBI): domain Eukaryota; kingdom Viridiplantae; phylum Streptophyta; class Magnoliopsida; order Chloranthales; family Chloranthaceae; genus Chloranthus; species Chloranthus sessilifolius. The sequence goes on from CM037597.1 coordinate 84,035,415, forward strand.
AAGGACTGAATCGTAGGGGTGAGTACGTTAGTAAAAACAACAAAAATATAGAAAAAATAGCAAAAAATAAGAAAAAAAAAATAGCAATGGTTAGTAAAAAAAAGAAAGGCCAACAAGAGGAGAAGCACTAGGGTGATATCCCCAGCAGAGTCGCCATCTGTGCGACCATGGATCCTCTCGAACCCGTCGCGGCGATGCGCTCGCTTTTAATGAAACTGTAGAGTCGCCACTCAGAGCTTTTGGTGACCCGGGAAGCCTTCAAATCGATATTTTGAGCACCGAAGTGCTAAATATGGCTCTGATTACCGGTCTTTGCCAAAGGCTCTAGGGTAGGGGCTTCGATTATCATTCGGGAAGGGTTTAGGCACCCGATCAACCCGCACGTGGCGATCTCTATCTATGGCCAAAAATAAAAATAAAAGGGCAGAGTTTCTCCTTGCTCGAAGGCAATACGGTCCTATCAAGCTTTGAGCCAAACCAAAATTTCGGCGGCGTAACAGCTTGAATCCTTGGACGGAGGAAGCACCAAGAAGGTAGAGGAAGATAGGGGTGAGCCGGAGCTCACGGGCCCTTGTTGCACTGTGGAAGATCGTCGCTTTGGCGTGCTTCCGATGGCTTAAACGGTATGAAAATGGATTCTAACACTAGGATTCGGTAAAATAGAAAGTGTAGGGGGAGGCTAAAGGCTAGACTTTAGCTAAAGGGAGTGATCTAATGGTGGAAATGGACTGAAATAGATGGAGTATGCATGCTGAAATTCTGGAAAAATATTGGCATTTTCTCTCACTAGGGTTCTCTCTTAAGCACTCTCTAATCCTTCAACCAAAAATTCAACCCCTTGGGAAGAGGGGGGGGCCTCTCTATTTATAGAGAAGAGGTGGGTTAGGGGCTTACTTAAGAGCTAATTGGTTTAACAATTAGGTAATCCCCCATCTAAGGTTTTCTAGGTTTTCAAGGTCCTAGGGTTTTAGGGAAACTGATTTCAATGGCAGATGATGGGGTGAGATCAAAGGTGAAGTTGCCAATAAGCTCAAAGGGGGTGCAACCAATCTCAAGACACCCACCTCAACCAAGGGGATGGTCAAATGCTCAAACTAGATGGAGGAAATTCGAGCTACTGATGATAGTTACTGTAGCTAAGCTGGGCGTATATATTATATATGCCCAGTTTAGGAACAGTAAATTTCACCAAAAATAGGGGAGCCCTGGGAAGATGAAGCCCGTGGTGGGTCCCACCTATGCAGGGCGTATATATTATATACGCCCGACCAAATTTCCCCCAAAAAAGGCAGGCGTATATAATATATACGCCTGACTAATCTGGGGCCAAATTGGTTGGGCGTATGTTATATACACGCCTGAGCAAAAATTTTATGATTTTATGTGAAACTTCAATCGGCCATAACTTTTGAACCGTAGCTCCAAATTGGGTGATCTTTGGCTTGTTGGAAATCTGGAGAAGTCCTCTTTCCAATGGTATATGGCTCATCTTTGGTAATGGTTTGTATGAAATTATGTAGCTCTCATCCCACCAACCGCTCAGAAGGGTTTAAGTTAGGTCTGGGAAGGGATTCTAGGGTTTAGGTGTGACTTCTAAGGATTGGGGGAATGGCTCTAAAGGTTATAAGGTGATTTCTAATGGTCTAGGTAGGTTCCTAAGGGTTCAGGGGTTGCCATCGGAAGCACAGGGGTACATCTCTCCCGGAGTACAGATTGATCGGGCCTTGGGCCGAATTTGGGTGTCTACATACTCAAAATGAACATGGTTCAGTTTGAACATTCGCGACACTTGCATTCTTTTTCAGCTGCAAATTCTAGATTTACTGAGTGAGAAATTCCACTTTCGCTCTGAGGTCAAGTGTATCCTTGATCACATACAAACCTCCCTTCTTAGTTGAACTGCTTGATTGATCCTGACTCCTACTTGGTTGGTCTCAGCTCTTCGTGAAATCCCATTGCTGAGAATCCTCGGCTAACTGTTATAAGAAATCATAGGATTGACTTTCTCTGAGTCCTAGGAATCCTCCACTATTCATCAACTCGATTAAATGTTGATTAGCCTGATCTAATCCGTTATAGAAGTATTGGACTAACCTCCATTTAGCGAATCCATGGTGTGGGCACTTAAGCAATAGATCCATGAATCTCTCTCTTGCTTCGTAAAAATTTTCATGCTCTTCTTGCACGAAATCACAGATTTTGCACCTCAGAGCATTGGTTTTGGCCATGGGAAAGAACTTTAACAAAAATTTCTTAACTTGTTAATCCCATGAAGTTATTAATCTAGCTGGGAGTGAATTCAGCCAAGCTTTAGCCTTGTCCTTTATAGAAAAAGGAAACAAATGCAGCCTCACAGTTTCTTCGTTGAAGTTTTGATACACTATAGAACAGACCTCTAGGAAATTGTTGATATGCATGTAAGGGTCTTCCCTTTCCAAACCATGGAAAATAGGGAGAATCTGAATCACATTAGTTCGAATTTCAAACAGAGCGGCGTTTGTGGCGGGATGGGCAAGACAGGAAAGGGTATTGGTTGTGATAGGGGCAAACAATTCCCTAAGGGTGGGTTCTACGACATTGTCATGCAGGATCTCTCCATTTTGTGGCTAGATTGGAAGTCTGAACTTCACCTACACGTCTCAATCTAGTCTCTTTGCGATGCAAGCGACAGGTATGCTCAATCTCAAAATTGAAAGGCTCTAAAGTCTTTACTATGGATGATCTAGTGTGCATGCAAGGGGCCTAGACACCAAGAGTTTCAACAATTTCAAAGACCAACAGTATTAACACCTCACAAAGATTGATTCAATTTTTTTTACCTTTTTTATATATTTTTTGGAATTTTTTTAATTTCTTAAATTTTTTTATTTTTTTGATAAATTTTAAAACTAGTAGAAATATTGGTTTAAACCTCACAGAAATTCCTAAAATTAATTTTCTATGTCCTAAAGAAAAAAAATTTCTTCAATCCCCGGCAACGGCACCAAAAACTTGTTATGATATTATGTGTTTTACTCGCAAGCGCACGAATTAGAATGCAGCAATAGGTTACGAAGTGCTTGGTAAATCCCACGAGGATTGACAATAGATTTCGAACAAGGAAATAACAATCAATCAAAAGACTTCCTACAGATTTATCACAATATTAACCTAGTTTAGCAAATTTGAGTGATGTGCAAGAAAGAAATATTGAACAATAAAATAAACTTAAATGAGAGAGAAAAAGGCGAGGTTTAGGGTGCTAAATCCTCCCATCCTTGATTTCTCATTTACAACTACAGATCTAATTGGTTGGAAGTTTTTACAGATGCAAAGTCACATAAACATTGAAACCAATCAATGATTTGTGGAAGATAGAACGTTAAAACTGTAAAATAATATTAAATTATGTTCTTCTAAAATCGTAAAAGAGAAGAGGCAAAACATCACTACGTGAAAATGAAGAATAAGCAACACTACTTGCTTAAAGATAACCACGGACTCTGACCGTTGTGGACAAATCAACTGATACAACTATCCAAAACCGTAGTTTCTAAAATGCAACGGCCTAATATTGTATAATTAAGCCTATTCGAACCTGTGACCTCAAGATATAAAACAAATTGGGCATCCGTTTCTCAAATGCAACGGCCCGGTTTGTTATAGGTTAGGCGATTCGAACCTCGGCCCTCTAAGGTATACTAGGCGCCAATACAAAAATAGCTTATAAGGAACTCGAGGCGAGAGCAGGCGTCATCCGGACTTCTCCTCTTTGCCCTTCCTATTCCTCTTCATTTGATGCCATCTTCCTCGTCGCCGAAGCTTGATCTGATTCGGTCCTCCTCATCTCCAAAATCTAAAGTTTGATTCAATGCAAACCTCCTCATCTCCATAAGCCGAAGCCTGATTCGACGCCATCCTCGTCGTCTCTCGGATGCCTGACTTGAAGCCATTAATGGTGAAATTTATCTATGCATCGATTCTCGATATGCCTAGCGATTAAAGCTGTAAGCGACATTGAAGAAACGATCGGTAGGGGTTATATTTTATTTTATTTTTCTAAAATATTAAAAGGATTATACCCAAATCACTAGAATTTGGCATACCCTAATTAGAAATAGTTTTTAAATCTATTTGTTTTTGATTATCCAAAATATTTTTTAAATTTGAGTTATGGTTTTATTTTCTTTTATTTTTTTTCTGAAGGATTATTTTATTTTTTCTTAAGCAGCTCCTCCATCTTCGAAGCCTGCTAAATCCGGTTGGTTACCCTATTGTATTTCGAGGTATTTTCCCAAATTTTGAGGTATTTTCCTAAATTTTCCTCTGTTTTATATGGTTTGCTATCTAACATCCGGGTGCAGGGATCAGACCGAAAACCGATTGGTTTGCTATTCTCATGTTCTATTACCCTACTGTTTTATATGATTTGCTATTCTCATGTTCTATTTTCTCTTCCCATAATTTTTGCATTTTTGTTTTCTAAATACTAAATTTTTTTAAGAAAGTCTTTTTTCTTTCTTAAAAGGATTACCCATGCTATATGTTGAAATGTTTTTTTTTATTTTTATGAATTTATATACTCAAATTATGTACTCTGGCCTCTGTTGGCCTGATGTATATATTTACTTTTTTTACTGTTAAATTCTCATTATGCTTTTTTATTTTTAAAATGTTGTTATGTATTGTATGTATAAGCCCAGTGATATATATATATCTATATATATTAAAGTCTGTATAACTGACATTATGCAGTTTTGTTGGGTACCTAGGAGTGCAGATTCGATTAACTAAACTAAAACTTAAAATTTTGATTTTTCGTTCGATTCAGCCTGAATGGAAACTGAACGGAAACAAATTGGTTAAATACCGAAAACTTGTAATCGAAACAAAGCGCAAAAAAAATCAGTTCAGTTCACTTGGTTCGGTTTCAGTTTATTCAAAAAAAATTTAAATATTAATTCTCTTTTTTTTCCAGTCTTCTTTAGTTTTGGGTCCCAACCGGTTTTCGGTTTTAGCTGCTCAAAACTGAAACTGAACTGATTGGGAATCGGTTAAGTTCTTTCCGATTTTATGTCCCAATTGGCATTTTCCGATTTTGGCCACTCAAAACTGAAAGCAAACCGATTGGGAATCGGTTCGGTTCTTTTGCTTTTTGGCTGGTTTCAATCCAGTTTGGCGGGCCAGATTTTTGGTCGGTTTTCTATGTAAATTATGTAAAAAATTATGCTAATTATGTGTTGAAATTATGTTAGAATCATGGTATCAAGTGTTGGCCGACACATACATATCAGCGATCTGTATCAGTATCTCCGTCAATCGATGCTAACTCAGTTTTTGAGATGTCAACCGATATTGACTCACTTTTCAAGATGTGAAATCAAAATCTAACGATGTGATTGTATGTTCATGATCTAAAGATCAATTAGATCAAAGATAGGTGCGAAAAACAAACTCCATCAACATGAGATTGGTCCCCCCGTACAAGTCAGACCAGTCCACTATGATATTGATCGGTCACTTGTAGGGAATTTTCACCTAACATAAAACGATCAATCTTATATAAGAACGAAGTATCATATGAAACCTAAGGAAATTTTCATCTAACCCATTTTTTCAATTAAATTAAATTTCAACATATGTCAAATATTTAGACCCTGTTTGCTTATGCTTAATAAAAGAAATGAAAAAGTTCAAGGTCTGGGACCCTATTAGATAATAAGAAAAATGTTGAACACTGTTCGATAAAAAGTAAAAGATCAACTTGTGGACTTCTTGGATTCATACGATAGAGATCCTTTTTCACCCCTAATCTTCCACACAATGGATCTTGAGTCCATGAGCTTACCTGTGACGACCCGACTTTTCCAATCCCTCAGGTATAGGAAAGGCCGGTTCGCCAACCTATCGAATAAACGATAAGCCGGACAAATAGGGCACATATCAGAGTAAAGCGCAATAAATATCCATAGCTAAAATAAATGCGGAAGCAATTAAAAGTAAAGAACCACCGATGATGGCCGACCATCATCGAAACATGGCTCATAACAGAAATCAACGTCAAATATAAAACTATGGTATCCAACTAAAATGGGCCCACAAATTCAAGTCTAACTCTCACCACAAATAAGAAAATCAGTAAGTTCTATACTGGGAAAAACTCCTCAGGAGGAACCTCAAGCTCTTCCTCAGCATAATGAGTCGATCACCACACTCGAATAGCCACGTCAATACGAACACAGACGATAGCAACAAAGCTCGATAGAAGAAAGACATCTGACGGCATTTTACTTTAACTAACATGGTTTCAAAACAAATATCGAATATAGCTTGTCAAAACATATAAGCGAGATAATAAATGTAAGATTTATTTCTAAATGTGTGAAAACAGTTTTAAGAATCGGTGTTTCATGTCTTAGTTTCTCTAACTTCTATAGGCAAAGTTCAGTAATTCATGACTTAATCCTCAACTTAAAATACCTCCCGAGTAAACTATATCTCGAGAGCAGGAATATAGCCGATGGGAACCCCTACCTACCATCGTCGTTCATGAACCCTTTTCAGGATGCAACAAGCCCTCGTAATGAGGAAACTTGTGCGAAGTTGTTCAGAATTTTGAGGTCGTTTCAGTCAATCATAAAACAAATGCGAATACTAATATAATCGGATGGAAGTCTCTTATACATAGTTCAGTTCTTGATTTGATCTTGAGCTTAAACAGATTCGAGGTTTCGAGATTCGTAGATTTAGATTTTAGTCATTCATATCAATTTCAATTTGATGTGATTTCAATGGCATATGAAGTTCAAAGATTTTAATTCAAAATATCCATGCAATTAAAATAAAATATCAGAATATGAGATTCTCCTACCAAAACTTCGGAGTAATGCGAAGTCAAGAAGGTCCTATTGATGGCCTCTGCCTCAATCTACATCACAATATACGTTCATGTATTAAGATTAACTCTAATTACTAATAATATAGACCTATTTAAGTGTTTCCTCAAAAACAAGTCAAAAGCAGGCAAGTTAGCCATTTGACGTAGCATTCTCATATATTTTGACCATCAAGACGATTGATTCATGAGTTGGTCAAAACATGAACGTTAGATTTTTCTATTATCTTTCCAATGCAAAAGAATCGTCTCAATCGGAGTTCGGGATAAAAGTTACGACTAAACTAATAAGGCAATGTCGGAGTTCGGTGATACTCGCTCGAAAGCGATGATAATAGCTCGCTCGAAAGCGATTTGACGTAACATTCTATATTTTTTAACCATCAAGACGATTAATTCATGAGTTGGTCAAAACATGAAAGTTATAGATTTTTCTATTATCTTTCCAACGCAAAAAGGATCTTCTTAATCGGAGTTCGGGATAAAAGTTATGACTACAATACTAAGATAATATCGGAGTTCGGTGATACCTCGCTCGAGCGATGATAATAGCTCGCTCGAGCGATTTGACGTAACATTCTCATATTTTTTTAACCATCAAGAAGATTGATTCATGAGTTGGTCAAAACATAAAAGTTGTAGATTTTTCTATTATCTTTCCAACGCAAAAAGAATCTTCTTAATCGGAGTTCGGGATAAAAATTTATGGCCAAAATACCGAGGCTATGTCTGTTGAAGAGTTTGGCCGAATTTCACGAAAATCTGGGAAAAACGATCCTATCGATTTTGGGCCTAATTTCTATGTTTTTAAGACCCGAAATTTATCAAAACTTAAGGAAAAATTAGGGTTTTCTTTTTAAGAAATAACTGAATAATTTAAGATGGATTTAGAGGCACCCACCTGTTGAAGCGTGATTCGAATCCTACGATGATTTGGGTTGATGGAGATCGGATTCGAGAGACGATATGCCCGAGTCTTTTCGCGAGAATTCCTTTCTTACGATAAATTGGTCGCAGCGATGAGAAACTTTGATGGTGTAAGATTCTCTGATAAGATCGAAAATCGATAGAGATCATTGAGGAATTATGAAAGATGGCACTGTCAGAGCTTTTGCAGAGAAGAGGGAATAAGAAAGACAACTGAGAGAAGAAGTAAATATATATCTAATTCCCTGTATAGGTTAACTCTAATTAAGAGTTTTTTCACGCAAGTAGAATTCATACGTGACTTGAAAAGCTTGAGAAGAGGTTTGCCTCATGTGTAAGCACCAAGGTAAATGGTGATTCTCTCCGAATTTACAATTGTGCCTTTAACCCGCTTCACTCTTCAAACGGCATAACTTTTTATATTCTTATCGAAAATCGACAAATTATATATCGTTGGAATCAGACGACAAGTACTCCAATGAGTCTAATATTGATATGTATATAAAAATTAGACTATTTCTAAAGTGGTATATTCCGGTGTGGAGCGTTAGCACGCATTGTGTGGTACATCATCTAATACCATTAAATAAAATTCAAAAATGTGGGTTATTACATTCTCTCCCCCTTATAATATTTTCGTCCTCGAAAATATACGGATAGCTAAACCAAACTGCGGTAAGTCCTTATCCTAACACCAGTATAAAGTAAAATCGAAACAGTCCAAAGTCAAAGAACTTTGGTCGCGATGCGGTAGGCTTCACCAAGCACGCTTTCAAGGGTTGGGATCCGTAGTAACCTGGATGTATTGCGTGTGGCATCCCATACTGCCATAGAGGATTGCATCCGTACATGGATGCATACCTTCCCAAGTGTCACGTGCCTGGAAATATACTTCACCATGACACAAACCTAGCACACACACCTACCTCACCCTTTTGGTAATTATTTGGGCAGAAATTTCAGATGTCAGAATCAAACACTTATTCAAAAGCATGATCACGTGCGGTAACATATTCGATGACACGGGTTCCAACAGACATACGGTTCTAACCGAGAATGAATAAATATGACATTTAAGATTTTATTGTGTGATCGTTATAGATATATATGTAAAGCATCGATGTTATGAACCAATTTAACATTGAAGAATTTGAAGAAATTCTTTTTTTTTTTTTTTAGAAGTAAATTCAAGAATTTAAAGGTACGTATGGTTTTCTTACATAATTATAGTTTACAATATACCTTCACTCGAAAAATTGTGGAAATTGCTCGCGAATCTCCGCTTCACGCTCCCATGTGGCTTCCTCTGAAGAATGGTTCCGCCACTTCACGAGTACTAAGGGAATGTTCTTTGTCCGTAAGATTTGTTCTTTACGATCCAAGATTCGTATCGGTTCCTCAACCAAGGATAGGTCTTCTTGGAGCTCAATGGAGTAGTCCAATACGTGAGTCGGGTCCTTAACATATCTTCGTAACATGGACACATGAAACACGTTGTGCATTTCGATAGTCATGCGGTGGCAAGGCTACTCGATAGGCAACCTCACGACTCGGCCCAATACCTCGAAAGGTCCAACATAGCGCGGACTCAGCTTCCCACGCTTCCCAAAACGCATCACGCCTTTTGTAGGAGAGATTTTGACAAATACACTATCTCCCACCTTAAACTCAACATGGTTTCTTTTCAGATCAGCGTAGCTCTTCTGACGACTTTGAGCAATGCGTAGTCTCTCACGGATTAACCGAACTGTCTTGGTTGTATTCTCCACGATCTCGGGACCTAAAATGAGTTTCTCACCCACTTCTTCCCAATTAAGCTGAGACTCGCACCGTCCGTCCATACAAAGCTTCAGAGGGTGCCAGCGCCGATGCTAGCTCGGTAATCAATTATTGTAGGCGAACTCGATCAGCGGTAAATGTTGGTCCCATGACCCCTGAAAATCCAACATGCAAGCACGTAACATATCTTCTATAATCTGATTCACCCTCTCAGTCTGCCCATCGGTCTGAGGATGGAATGCTGTACTATAATCGAGCCTAGAGCCCATTCCTTCTTGAAATCGTTTCCAAAACTGAGATGTGTACATCGGGTCTCTATCGAATACGACATCTTTGGGTATACCATGCACTAACTATCTCCTTGATATATAATTCTGCGAGCTTGTTGGCGGTATCTGACGTATTATAAGGAAGGAAGTGTCGGACTTAGTCAATCGATCCACAATGACCCGATGGCATTGTATTTTCTTAATGTTCTTGGCAATCCCAAAATAAAGTCCATAGAAATGGCCTCCCATTTCCACTCGTATCGGTAGTGGTTGCACCGCCGGATTTCGATGATCCACCTTTACTTGCCGACACACAAGACATCTCGAGACATACACTGACATCTTTCTTTAAACCTCTCCACCGGAAGCTTTTCTTTAAGTCTGGTACATCTTGGTACTGCCAGTGAATAGCGTACATAGACTTATGAGCCTCTTCCAAAATAGTGTCCCAAGCTCTTACTAGTTGGTACGCATACCCGGGTTTCTAAACAACAAAGTGCCATCATCTTTGATAGAAAAATCTATTTTGCTTCCCCAATCACATCCCGTCGATAGCCATAAGTTCATCATCCGTCATCCAAATGCATGAATGTTCTCATAGAGGTGGAGCGAATCACCGTAGCCATTAATGCACTGAACCTTTTACGTCCAAATCTCATGCTACTTAGAGCCATATCTTCCAAAAGATGCCATCGCCGCACCCCTTGCGGTGAGATGTGATAATCGAGCAGTAGAACTTTCGACTTAACGCATCCGCCACTACGTTTGCTTTCCGGGGTGGTACTTGGATGGTACAATCATAATCTTTCAAGAACTCCATCCATCGACATCTCATATTCAACTCCTTTGTGAGAAGAGATACTTGAGGCTCTTATGATCGGTAAATATATCAAGGTCTCCCCATAAAGGTAATGCCTCAAGATCTTGAGCAAAAATCATCGCCAACTCAAGATCATGCATCGGGTAATTCTTCTCATGGTCTTTCAGCTGTCTAGACCCATAAGCAATGACTCTCTCATTCTGGTTAAGCACACAGCCTAAACCCCCATATGATGCATCACTGTATATTGCAAAGCCTCCCCTGCTTGATGGTATAGCAAGTACTGGCGCAGTAGTCAATCATTTCTTGAGTTCCTGAAAACTTTGCTCACACTGCTCTGTCCAATCAAATTTAATATTCTTCTTCGTAAGTTGTGTAAGAGGACCTGATATCTACAAACCTTGTATCCGCCAAACCGAGGAAACTACGAACCTCTCAGAACGGTCTTTGGCTGTTCCCAATTCATCACGACTCAATCTTGTTTGGGTCAAGCTGTAATACCGGTCTAGAGATAACATGGCCTAGAACCGACACACTCAAGCCAAAACTCACACTTACTAAGTTTTGCATATAACTGATGGTCTCTAAGGGTTTGTAGAGCCACTCGCAGATGTTGCTCATGTTCTTCTCGCGTCTTTGAATAGATGAGGATGTCATCTACAAAAACTACTACAGACTTGTCCAAATGTGACTTGAATATCCGGTTCATCAAGTCCATAAATGACGCGGGTGCGTTTGTCAACCCAAATGGCATGACCAAGAACTTCGTAGTGCCCATATCGGGTTAACGCTGCCTCGAATGTCTTGGACTTAACTTGCAAGCGATGGTAGCGACCTCAAGTCGATCTTGAGAAGAACCTTGCTCCTTAAGGCGATCGAACAGATCATCAATTCTTGGAAGTGGATAACGGTTCTTAATTGTCAACTTATTTAGTCCGTGTCGATGTAAAGCCGCATTGAACCGTCTTTCTTCTTTACAAATAGAACCGGTGCTCCCGTGGTGACACACTCGGTCTAATAAAGCCCTTATCTAGCTCCTTCAACTCTTTCAATTCGAGCGCCATTCGATCTGAGAGTTTTTGATCTTTGGTTGATGCAGCACTAACTCAATCGCAAACTCAATCTCCCTGCCAGGTGGTAATCCAGGTAGATCTTCAGGAAAAACATCTCAATACTCATAAGCAATCGTAATATCTCGTAATATTTTTCTTCTCCTCCTATGATCTTGCAAGTAAGCGATAACCATAACACCCGTTCCTCATCATCATTCGCTTTCGAATGGCGAGATAACGGTATCACACAAGATTTGACTCAAAATCAAAAGATTTTCTCTTGGTAGAATGTTACAATCTTCAAGACAATCCACGCTCGCATGGTAAGTAGATAACCAATCCATCCCTAATATCACGTCGAACCCTTCCATGCTCAAAATGATCAAATCAGCCACTGTCTCGTGGTCTTCGATCATCACAATCACTGATTGACACATGGTATCGGTGCTCACTGAGTTGCCCGTAGGATTGTGAACACCACAACATCAGTCAACATTGATTGTAAAGACAATTACAAACAGTACTAGTGATTCTGGACCTAACGACATGACTCTGATGCTAATGCATGTCACGGTTAGTTCTCATGGGTCCTTAGAGAATCTAAAACCATGGCTCGATACAATCAGGACGACCCAAATTTTCCAATCCCTCAGGTATAGGAAAGGCCGGTTCGCCAACCTATCGAATAAACGATAAGCCGGACAAATAGGGCACATATCAGAGTAAAGCGCAATAAATATCCATAGCTAAAATAAATGCGGAAGCAATTAAAAGTAAAGAACCACCGATGATGGCCGACCATCATCGAAACATGGCTCATAACAGAAATCAACGTCAAATATAAAACTATGGTATCCAACTAAAATGGGCCCACAAATTCAAGTCTCTCACCACAAATAAGAAAATCAGTAAGTTCTATACTGGGAAAAACTCCTCAGGAGGAACCTCAAGCTCTTCCTCAGGCACGTAGTGGATCGATCTACTGAATAGCCACGCCAATACCGAACTCTGGACGTATAGTCAGAGTGAGCTAACCAACAAAGCTCAGTAGAAGAAAGACATCTACGGCATTTTACTTTAACTAACATGGTTTCAAAACAAATATCGAATATAGCTTGTCAAACATATAAGCGAGATAATAAATCAATTTAGGTGCGGAAATCATATGTAAGATTTATTTCTAAATGTGTAAAAGCAGTTTTAAGAATCTGATGTTTGGTGTCTTAGTTTCTCTAACTTCTATATGCAAAGTTCAGGTAATTCATGACTTAATCCTCAACTTAAAATACCTCGAGTAAACTATATCTCGAGGCGGGGAATATAGCGATGGGAACCCCTACATACCATCGTCGTTCATGAACCCTTTTTAGGTGTGCAACAAGCCCTGCGTAATGAGGGAAACTTGTGCCGTGAAGTTGTTAGAATTTTTGAGGGTCGTTGGTCAATCATAAAACAAATGAGATACTAATATAATCGGATGGAAGTCTCTTATACATAGTTCGAGTTCTTGATTTGGATCTTGAGCTTATGATTAGTTTGAGGATTGGTAGATTTAGATTTTTAGTCATTCATATCAATTTCAATTTACAGATGTGATTTCAATGGCATATGCAAGTTCAAAGATTTTAATTCAAAATATCCATGCGAATTAAAATAAAATACTGTAAATATGAGATTCTCCTACCAAAACTCGGAGTAATGCGAAGTCAAGCAAGGTCCTATTGATGGCCTCTCGCCCTCAATCTACATCACAATATACGTTCATGTATTAAGATTAACTCTAATTACTAATAATATAGACCTATTTAAGTGTTTCCTCAAAAACAAGTCAAAACAGGCAAGTTGCGCCAATCCTAGAATTTGACGTAGCATTCTCATATATTTTTGACCATCAAGACGATTGATTCATGAGTTGGTCAAAACATGAACGTTGTAGATTTTTCTATTATCTTTCCAATGCAAAAAGAATCGTCTCAATCGGAGTTCGGGATAAAAAGTTATGACTAAACTACTAAGGCAATATCGGAGTTCGGTGATACCTCGCTCGAGCGATGATAATAGCTTGCTCGAGCGATTTGACGTAACATTCTCATATTTTTTTAACCATCAAGACGATTAATTCATGAGTTGGTCAAAACATGAAAGTTATAGATTTTTCTATTATCTTTCCAACGCAAAAAGGATCTTCTTAATCGGAGTTCGGGATAAAAAGTTATGACTACAATACTAAGATAATATCGGAGTTCGGTGATACCTCGCTCGAGCGATGATAATAGCTCGCTCGAGCGATTTGACGTAACATTCTCATATTTTTTTAACCATCAAGAAGATTGATTCATGAGTTGGTCAAAACATAAAAGTTGTAGATTTTTCTATTATCTTTCCAACGCAAAAAGAATCTTCTTAATCGGAGTTCGGGATAAAAATTTATGGCCAAAATACCGAGGCTATGTCTGTTGAAGAGTTTGGCCGAATTTCACGAAAATCTGGGAAAAACGATCCTATCGATTTTGGGCCTAATTTCTATGTTTTTAAGACCCGAAATTTATCAAAACTTAAGGAAAAATTAGGGTTTTCTTTTTAAGAAATAACTGAATAATTTAAGATGGATTTAGAGGCACCCACCTGTTGAAGCGTGATTCGAATCCTACGATGATTTGGGTTGATGGAGATCGGATTCGAGAGACGATCTGCCCGAGTCTTTTCGCGAGAATTCCTTTCTTACTATAAATTGGTCTTTGCGATGAGAAACTTTGATGGTGTAAGATTCTCTGATAAGATCGAAAATCGATGGAGATCCGACGAGGAAGTATGAAGAAGCATCGCTTTTGCAGAGAAGAGAATAAGAAAGACAACCAAGAAGAAGTAAATATATATCTAATTCTCGACAGTGTTAACTCTAATTAAGAGTTTTTTTCACGCAAGTAGAATTCATACGTGACTTGAAAAGCTTGAGAAGAGGTTTTGCTCAGCGTGTAAGCACCAAGGTAAATGGTGATTCTCTCCGAATTTACAATTGTGCCCTTTAACCCGCTTCACTCTTCAAACGGGCATAACTTTTTATATTCTTATCGAAAATCGACAAATTATATATCGTTGGAATCGTATCGACAAGTACTCCGCAATGAGTCTAATATTGATATGTATATAAAAAATTAGACTATTTCTAAAGTGGGTATATTCCGGTGTGGAGCGTTAGCACCACGCATTGTGTGGTACATCATCTAATACCATTAAATAAAATTCAAAAATGTGGGTTATTACATTCTCTCCCCCTTATAATATTTTCGTCCTCGAAAATATACGGATAGCTAAACCAAACTGCGGTAAGTCCTTATCCTAACACCAGTATAAAGTAAAATCGAAACAGTCCAAAGTCAAAGAACTTTGGTCGCGATGCGGTAGGCTTCACCAAGCACGCTTTCAAGGGTTGGGATCCGTAGTAACCTGGATGTATTGCGTGTGGCATCCCATACTGCCATAGAGGATTGCATCCGTACATGGATGCATACCTTCCCAAGTGTCACGTGCCTGGAAATATACTTCACCATGACACAAACCTAGCACACACACCTACCTCACCCTTTTGGTAATTATTTGAGCAGAAATTTCAGATGTCAGAATCGAACACTTATTCAAAAGCATGATCACGTGCCTGGTAACATATTCTAACTGATGACACGGGTTCCAACAGACATACGGTTCTAACCGAGAATGAATAAATATGACATTTAAGATTTTATTGTGTGATCGTTATAGATATATATGTAAAGCATCGATGTTATGAACCAATTTAACATTGAAGAATTTGAAGAAATTCTCTCTTTTTTTTTTTTTTTTGTTAGAAGC
Organism: Chloranthus sessilifolius; assembly: GCA_021018995.1. Classification (NCBI taxonomy): domain Eukaryota; kingdom Viridiplantae; phylum Streptophyta; class Magnoliopsida; order Chloranthales; family Chloranthaceae; genus Chloranthus; species Chloranthus sessilifolius. The sequence continues at coordinate 84,050,985 of CM037597.1, forward strand.
AAATTCAAGAATTTAAAGGTACGTATGGTTTTCTTACATAACTATAGTTTACAATATACCTTCACTCGAAAAGTTGTGGAAATTGCTCGCGAATCTCCGCTTCACGCTCCATGTGGCTTCCTCCAAGAATGGTTCCGCCACTTCACGAGTACTAAGGGAATGTTCTTTGTCCGTAAGATTTGTTCTTTACGATCCAAGATTCAGATCGGTTCCTCAACCAAGGATAGGTCTTCGGAGCTCAATGGGTAGTCCAATACGTGAGTCGGGTCCTTAACATATCGTAACATGGACACATGAAACACGTTGTGCATTTCATAGCGGTGGCAAGGCTACTCGATAGGCAACCTCACGACTCGGCCCAATACCTCGAAAAGGTCCAACATAGCGGGACTCTTCCCACGCTTCCCAAAACGCATCACGCCTTTTGTAGGAGAGATTTTGACAAATACACTATCTCCCACCTTAAACTCAACATGGTTTCTTTTCAGATCAGCGTAGCTCTTCTGACGACTTTGAGCAATGCGTAGTCTCTCACGGATTAACCGAACTGTCTTGGTTGTATTCTCCACGATCTCGGGACCTAAAATGAGTTTCTCACCCACTTCTTCCCAATTAAGCGGAGACCTGCACCGTCGTCCATACAAAGCTTCGTAGGGTGCCATGCCGATGCTAGCCTGGTAACTGTTATTGTAGGCGAACTCGATCAGCGGTAAATGTTGGTCCCATGACCCCTGAAAATCCAACATGCAAGCACGTAACATATCTTCTATAATCTGATTCACCCTCTCGCGCCCATCGGTCTGAGGATGGAATGCTGTACTATAATCGAGCATAGAGCCCATTCCTTCTTGAAATCGTTTCCAAAACTGAGATGTGTACATCGGGTCTCTATCGAATCGTCGACTGGGGTATACCATGCACCTAACTATCTCCTTGATATATAATTCTGAGCTTGTTGGCGGATATCTGACGATTATAAGGAAGGAAGTGCGGACTTAGTCAATCGATCCACAATGACCCAGATGGCATTGTATTTTCTTAATGTTCTTGGCAATCCCAAAATAAAGTCCATAGAAATGGCCTCCCATTTCCATTTATCGTAGTGGTTGCAACATCCCGCCGGATTTCGATGATCCACCTTTACTTGCGGCACACAAGACATCTCGAGACATACACAATGACATCTTTCTTTAAACCTCTCCACGGAAGCTTTTCTTTAAGTCTGGTACATCTTAGTCTTGCCAGGGGTGAATAGCGACATAGACTTATGAGCCTCTTCCAAAATAGTGTCTCGAAGCTCAGTACTAGTTGATACGCATACCCGGTTTCTAAACAACAAAGTGCCATCATCTTTGATAGAAAAATCTATTTTGCTTCCCCCAATCACATCCCGTCTGATAGCCATAAGTTCATCATCCGTCATCCAAGTCCGTGAATGTTCTCATAGAGGGTGGAACGAATCACAGCGTAGCCATTAATGCACTGAACCTTTTACGTCAAATCTCATGCTACTTAGAGCCATATCTTCCAAAAGATGCCATCGTCCGCACCCTTGCTTTGGTGAGATGTGATAATCGAAAGCAGAACTTTCGACTTAACGATCCGCCACTACGCTTGCTTTCCCGGTGGTACTGGATGGTACAATCATAATCTTTCAAGAACTCCATCCATCGACGCTGTCCGATATTCAACTGCCTTGGTGAGAAGTGATACTTGAGGCTCTTATGATCGGTAAATATATCAAGGTCTCCCCATAAAGGTAATGCCTCAAGATCTTCGAGAGCAAAAATCATCACGCCTAACTCAAGATCATGCATCGGTAATTCTTCTCATGGTCTTTCAAATTGCCTAGACCCATAAGCAATGACTCTCTCATTCGGTTAAGCACACTAAACCCCATATGATGCATCATATTGCAAAGCCTCCCCTGCTTGATGGTATAGCAAGTACTGGCGCAGTAGTCAATCATTTCTTGAGTTCCTGAAAACTTTGCTCACACTGCTCTGTCCAATCAAATTTAATATTCTTCTTCGTAAGTTGTGTAAGAGGACTCGATATCTTGGAGAAGCCCTCCACAAACCTTCCAGAGTATCCCCGCCAAACCGAGGAAACTACGAACCTCTCAGAACGGTCTTTGGTCGTTCCCAATTCATCACCGACTCAATCTTGGGTCAACTGTAATAATACCGGTCTCGTAGATAACATGGCCTAGGAAATCGACCGCCAAGCCAAAACTCACACTTACTAAGTTTTGCATATAATCGATGGTCTCTAAGGGTTTGTAGAGCCACCGCAGATGTTGCTCATGTTCTTCTCGCCTTTGAATAGATGAGGATGTCATCTACAAAACTACTACGACTTGTCCAAATGTGACTTGAATATCCGGTTCATCAAGTCCAAAATGTGCGTTTGTCAACCCAAATGGCATGACCAAGAACTCAGTGCCCATATCGGGTTCTCGAACGCCTTCCAATGTCTTCAGACTTAACTTGCAACTGATGGTAGCCTGACCTCAAGTCGATCTTCGAGAAGAACCTTGCTCCTTGTAACTGATCGAACAGATCATCAATTCTTGGAAGTGGATAACGGTTCTTAATTGTCAACTTATTTAGCTGGCGGTAATCGATGTAAAGCCGCATTGAACCGTCTTTCTTCTTTACAAATAGAACCGGTGCTCCCCAGGGTGACACACTCGGTCTAATAAAGCCCTTATCTAGCAGTTTCTGAAGCTGCTCCTTCAACTCTTTCAATTCTGCAGGCGCCATTCGATACAGAGTTTTTGATACTGGTTCAGTACCCGGCACTAACTCAATCGCAAACTCAATCTCCCTGTCAGGTGGTAATCCAGGTAGATCTTCAGGAAAAACATCTGAATACTCGCAAGCAATCGTAATATCTATAATATTTTTCTTCTCCTCCTTATGATCTTGCAAGTAAGCCAGATAACCATAACACCCGTTCCTCATCATACGGTCTGCTCGAATGGCAGAGATAAACGGTATCACACAAGATTTGACTCCGCAAAATCAAAAAGATTTTCTCTTCGGCGGGCGGAATGTTACAATCTTTCGAAGACAATCCACGCTCGCATGGTAAGTAGATAACCAATCCATCCCTAATATCACGTCGAACCCTTCCATGCTCAAAATGATCAAATCAGCCACTGTCTCGTGGTCTTCGATCATCACAATCACTGATTGACACATGGTATCGGTTTCACCGAAAGGTTGCGTAGGATTGTGAACACCACAACATCAGTCAACATTGATTGTAAAGACAATTACAAACAGTACTAGTGATTCTGGACCTAACGACATGACTCTGATGCGAACTGTACCGGGTCACGGTTAGTTCTCATGGGTCCTTAGAGAATCTAAAAACCATGGCTCTGATACATTATGTGGCGACGACTTTTCCAATCCCTCAGGTATAGGAAAGGCCGGTTCGCCAACCTATCGAATAAACGATAAGCCGGACAAACAGGGCACATATCAGAGTAAAGCGCAATAAATATCCATAGCTAAAATAAATGCGGAAGCAATTAAAAGTAAAGAAGCACCGATGATGGCCGACCATCATCGAAACATGGCTCATAACAGAAATCAACGTCAAATATAAAACTATGGTATCCAACTAAAATGGGCCCACAAATTCAAGTCTAACTCTCACCACAAATAAGAAAATCAGTAAGTTCTATACTGGGAAAAACTCCTCAGGAGGAACCTCAAGCTCTTCCTCAGCACGAGTCGTGATCGGCCTCACCGAATAGCCACGCCAATACGAACTCATGGACGTATAGTCGGAGTGAGCTAACCAACAAAGCTTCGAGAAGAAAGACATCTACGGACATTTTACTTTAACTAACATGGTTTCAAAACAAATATGAATATAGCTTGTCAAACATATAAGCAGATAATAAATCAATTTAGTGCGGAAATCATATGTAAGATTTATTTCTAAATGTGTGAAGCAGTTTAAGAATGATGCAGGTGTTTGGGTCTTAGTTTCTCTAACTTCTATATGCAAAGTTCGAATTCATGACTTAATCCTCAACTTAAAATACCTCCCGAGTAAACTATATCTCGAGAGCGGGAATATAGCGATGGGAACCCCTACCTACCATCGTGCTCATGAACCCTTTTCAGGATGCAACAAGCCCTCGCGTAATGAGGAAACTTGTGCGGAAGTTGTTAGAATTTTGAGGGTCGTTTCGTGTCAATCATAAAACAAATGCAGATACTAATATAATCAGATGGAAGTCTCTTATGCTTAGTTCAGGTTCTTCATTACAGATCTTCAGAGCTTAAGCAGATTCAGGTTTCAGGATTCAGGTAGATTTAGATTTTTAGTCATTCATATCAATTTCAATTTCTGATGTGATTTCAATGGCATATGCAAGTTCAAAGATTTTAATTCAAAATATCCATAATTAAAATAAAATATCAGAATATGAGATTCTCCTACCAAAACTCGGAGTAATGCGAAGTCAAGCAAGGTCCTATTGATGGCCTCTCGCCCTCAATCTACATCACAATATACGTTCATGTATTAAGATTAACTCTAATTACTAATAATATAGACCTATTTAAGTGTTTCCTCAAAAACAAGTCAAAAAAGGCAAGTTGGGCCAATCCTAGAATTTGACGTAGGATTCTCATATATTTTGACCATCAAGACGATTGATTCATGAGTTGGTCAAAACATGAACAGATTTTTCTATTATCTTTCCAATGCAAAAAGAATCGTCTCAATCGGAGTTCGGGATAAAAAGTTATGACTAAACTACTAAGGCAATATCGGAGTTCGGTGATACCTCGCTCGAGCGATGATAATAGCTTGCTCGAGCGATTTGACGTAACATTCTCATATTTTTTTAACCATCAAGACGATTAATTCATGAGTTGGTCAAAACATGAAAGTTATAGATTTTTCTATTATCTTTCCAACGCAAAAAGGATCTTCTTAATCGGAGTTCGGGATAAAAAGTTATGACTACAATACTAAGATAATATCGGAGTTCGGTGATACCTCGCTCGAGCGATGATAATAGCTCGCTCGAGCGATTTGACGTAACATTCTCATATTTTTTTAACCATCAAGAAGATTGATTCATGAGTTGGTCAAAACATAAAAGTTGTAGATTTTTCTATTATCTTTCCAACGCAAAAAGAATCTTCTTAATCGGAGTTCGGGATAAAAATTTATGGCCAAAATACCGAGGCTATGTCTTGAAGAGTTTGGCCGAATTTCACGAAAATCTGGGAAAAACGATCCTATCGATTTTGGGCTAATTTCTATGTTTTAAGACCCGAAATTTATCAAAACTTAAGGAAAAATTAGGGTTTTCTTTTAAGAAATAACTGAATAATTTAAGATGGATTTAGCACTGTTGAGCGTGATTGAATCCTACGATGATTTGGGTTGATGGAGATCGGATTCGAGAGACGATATGCGTAGTCTTTTCAAGCGAAATTCCTTTCTTCGATAAATTGGTCGCAGATGAGAAACTTTGATGGTGTAAGATTCTCCGATAAGATCGAAAATCGATAGAGATCAAGCGAGGAATTATGAAAAGATGTATGTCGAGCTTTTGCAGAAGAAGAGAATAAGAAAGACAACAAGAAGAAGTAAATATATATCTAATTCCAGATAGTTAACTCTAATTAAGAGTTTTTTCACGCAAGTAGAATTCATACGTGACTTGAAAAGCTTGAGAAGAGGTTTTGCTCCAGCGCTTTGTGTAAGCACCAAGGTAAATGGTGATTCTCTCCCGAATTTACAATTGTGCCCTTTAACCCGCTTCACTCTTCAAACGGGCATAACTTTTTATATTCTTATCGAAAATCGACAAATTATATATCGTTGGAATCGTATCGACAAGTACTCCGCAATGAGTCTAATATTGATATGTATATAAAAAATTAGACTATTTCTAAAGTGGGTATATTCCGGTGTGGAGCGTTAGCACCACGCATTGTGTGGTACATCATCTAATACCATTAAATAAAATTCAAAAATGTGGGTTATTACATTACCATAATTCAATCTTCTTGTTTTCTAATCTTTTGGGTTGTTGAAATTTTGTTTGTTGTTGTCAGAAACTCCAGTTTTGCTGGGTTGTTTCTATATTTTAGGAAAATGATAACTGGCGCATAGTTTTAAAAATGGGCCAGGGGCTGACATGTATATATCGTGTTAGGCCTGATCTAATACGATATGAAGCCCCGACTAAATATGAGTATACAAGTCAGCCAATACCGGCTCATATTATGCTGGTTCAAATAAGCCATTATCAGTCATATGGGCACCTATCACTTGTGCTTTTTCTCTCTTTCTCTCTCTCTAAAACTTCAATTTTTTTCCTTCATTGTTGTGATTTTTCCTTCATTTAGTTTTGTAGAATGTCTTCAACAATCCCAAGTAAAGAGTGGATGACGGCAAATCATACAACTGTGGAATATATCGAAGGTCTTCATTCATTTATCAAATTCGCAAAAGAAAATGTAGAAGATCCTGATTGGTGTTGTTGTCCTTGTGTCAACTGTCGAAATCTTAAAAAGCATAGCCTCGTGATTATTATGGAACATTTATTTTGTGATGGTATAGATAAGTCTTACACGATATGGAAGCACCATGGAGAATCATTTTCTAATAGTCATACCAATTTGGGGACTAGTACATCGACTTCTAACCCAAACGAAGATAGGTTTCAAGAATGGAAGGTATGTTGAATAACACATTCGGAGGTGTTCGTGATCTTGAAGATTTAGATGCTTGCTTAAATGATGCTTATGATGAAGATGACGAGCAACGTCCACATGATTTACATGATGATGCGGTATAGTAACTTGATGGAATGTGCATTAGAACCTTTGTATCCGCTATGTAAAATGAGCACGAAAATTGTCGATCACGATTGAGTTGTTGAGCATGAAAGCTAGGCATCGTTAGTGCGATAAAAGCTTCCTGATGTTGAAAATGATAAAAACATACTTCAAGAAGAAAATACTTTGCGGATACCACATACAATGCGAAAAAGTTGATCAAGTCTTTACGTATGAAATATGAGATTATTCATGCATGCCCCAATGATTGCATATTATATTGGAGATCATGCAAATAAGGATACTTGTCCTACATGTGGTACGCAGATGGAAGCCACCAAATGCTTCAAAGCGAGGGCTAAGCCGTTGCCATGGAAGAAATTAAGATACTTTCCATTAATTCCGAGGCTACAAAGAATGTATAGTGCGTGGATTGCAGAGAAAATGACATGGCATGCAAACTCGGTTGCAAATGATAGTCACATGCCGGCATCCGTAGATTCTTCTTGTTGGAAATCAATTAATGTTGGAAAGAGTTTGGTTTAGAGAAACGTAATGTTCGTCTAGGACTTGCCATGATGGATTCAATCCTTTTGGCAATAAGAATAACTCTTATAGTTGTTGGCTGTTATGATTGTTCCTACAATCTCCTCCATCATTGTGCATGCGCAAGGAGTTTACAATGTTGAGCATATTGATTTCCGGGCCCAATGGTCCCGGACATGACATTGATGTTTACTTGACCATTGCTTGTAGAATTAAATGAATTGTGGTCCTTTGGAGCAACAACATATGATTCCTATACAAAAACTAGGTTTAACATGAAAGGAATTTTATTATGGGCTATACATGATTTTCCGATATGGTCATCTTTCGGGGTTGTAGGACGACGAGGAAGATATGGTTGTCCTATTTGTAGTGAAGAGGTTGACTCGTATGGTTATATCACGGAAAGAAATTTGCTTACATGGGCCACGAAAGTTCCTTCTGATTTAAATCATCCTTTCGAACTCGAAATCCCAATTTAATGGTAAGGAAGAACATAGGAAACATCCACGCCCGTATGAGCGGTTCAGAAGTTTTAAGTAAAATGGTAACAATTCAGACCACGTTCGGAAAGGCAGCAGGAAAGAAGAGGAAAAAGCCCACGAATGAAGAGAGTTATGCATGGTCAAAGCGATCAATCCTATTTGACTTATCATATTGGAAGGTGATAAAATTTTCCTTTCATTTTTATTATGTGATTCCAATAAACTTTGTTTGAATACTAATTTTTACTTTATAAATGTAGGATCTTCCGTCATTCATAATTTGGATGTAATGCACGTGGAAAAGAATGTTACGGAAAATTTAATTGCAACGATTATGGATACAAAAGGTAAAAGTAAGGATGGAATTGAGGGATATGATCTTAAAGAAATGAAGATAAAGAAAAATTTATGGATTGTGCAGAAAAATGACAAGGTGTATTGCCCTAAAGCTCCATTTGTCTTATCTCGAGATGAAAGAAAACTAATTTGTGAAACATTGTATAATTTGAAAGTTCCCATTGGATACAGTGCAAATTGGAAGTATAACGTAAGTTTGGAGGATTTTCAACTGAAAGGCCTGAAGTCACATGACTATCATATCCTCATGCAACAACTACTACCTGTGTTGTTGATGCATGCATTCAAGAAAGAAAAGCCATTGAGAGCAGCTATCCGACAAATGTCAATATTTTTAATGTCCTATGTTCCAAAGTTATAGATCGGGTTGAGCTTATAAACATGAGGAGGCGCATGATCGAAGCAACTATGCGTGTTTGAAAAGTACTTCCGCCTTCATTTTTGTTTCTATGATACACCTTGTTGTTCACTTGGCGGATGAGGTGCTAACATGTGGTCTGTCGATATCGATGGATGTATCCATTCGAAAGGTAAACCTTCATAATATGACTTTTAAAGTATTTCTTTTTACTAGTATTATTGATATCTAATTGAAGAAAATTGTATAGGATGATGAAGACTTACAAGCATTATGTAAAAAATCAGACTTATCCAGAGGGGTCTATTACAGAGCAATATCTAATGAAAGAATGCATGAAGTCGTATGGAGTATATGCCAAATGATAATGCAGGAGGGCATAAGCGAGGAGATATAATGTTCATGGATTATGATGTTACACATGGTTTCCTCTCGATAAAAAGGAAAAGTCTATTACCTTCAAAACTTGCAATTCCAACAAGCGTAAATGGATTCTCACACATTCTCCGGAAAATGTTGAATGGGAGATGTAAGTAATATTTATAAATATCGTCATTATTTTCCTCAATTAATATTGAAATACTTGATCTAATTAACACTCAACATTTATAGGAAGTACCAATCTAACCTCCAAGGCCACAAGTCATGTGATAAACATCGAGAGGGCAACTACATTCCTTGGTTAAGACAACAATTAGAAAAGAAGAGTCTTCTACCTTGAAGAGTCTTCGATGGTCCAGACTTCAAAGCCATATCGTATAATTCTTATGTGGTTAATGGATATCTTTTTTATACGACGGAGTCAGAAACGAGTACAAGCACGCAGAATAGTGGAGTCTCCATGAAGGCTTTAACTAATTTTAGGGCTAGTGTCAAAGATAAGAACCTTGTGGAAGAAGAAGTCACTTATTATGGCATCCTCAAACAAATACTTGAACTGAATTATGGTAACTTAAAGAAAGCAGTCTTCTCTGTGATTGAGTGCATACGATAGAAGATAAAACAAATGGATGTGTTGTTGATCCGAAAGCAAAGCTTAATTTTTGTTAATCTTGGGAGGCTTATGAGGAGTTCACATGAAGATGACGAGCCGTTTATTCTTGCCTCCCAAGCCACCCAAGTCTTCTATTGCAAGGACCAAACTAGAGCTGATTGGTATGTTGTCTTAGATGCTCCAAAGAGATTGACTCGAGATGTAGATGCTTATGAAGATCCATTAGTATTTGAGGCAAGAATTAATGCAGATACTTTAGCATCGCCATTGGTTGCTGATGTCATGGAAGATGATGAATACTAAAATATATTTCTCATTTTTTTTTGTAATTACCATTGGAAGATGATGAATACTAAAACACAATTCTCTTTTTTTTACAATTTTGTTCCCTCTACATGCCTTTGAAAAACTCATGTGGTCCACTCTATGTTCTCTCTACATGCTGTAATTACCATTGGAAGATATACTCTATTTTTACTAATAAACATGGTTTTGACATGTCTTGATACATTATATGGTCTTGGCAAATACTATTTACTTATTTTCAGTAAAGAATTGAGCATGGAAACATATGAACCTCAATCAAGTCGTTTAGAACAAAGCGAGGTTTGTCTAATATTTTTTTTAAATCTATTCTTTTTTTAATAATCGATGTTTAGATATATTGCTAATAACATATATTTTGTCTAGGCATACGGAAACAAGTTAAGTTTAATGAACATGGGCAGCCAATTGGAACATATTCATCGAGCTTGTCGACGTTAGTAGGTCAGGTGGCAAGGACACATTGTCCACCTACATACATGACATGGCATGATGTGCCAAAAAATGTGAAGGATAAGATATGGAGCACTATCTTGGTGAGTACATATATTATTTACTTATACTATTTTGGCGATTTCCTCCATGATTTTAACTTATCTTTATATTATTATAGGATGAATATGATATTGAAATTCAACACAAAGCTATAGTATTATCGAAAGCTAATGGATGTTGGAAGCAATGGAAGCATGAGCTTGAAAAAATATGATGAATATGAGAGATGGAGAGCGGGAAAAACATCCACCAAAATGTGTGAAGTTGGAAGATTGGAAGACATTTATTCACATATGTTCTACCAAAGAATATGTCACGTCGAGAAAAGGGAGAAGTTCTAGAGAAAGATGACAAACCCACACACCACTGGTCGGGGAGCTAAGATGGCGAGAGGAGTTGGTAATCTCAACGAAATATTACTTTAATATAATTTTCTAAAGAAATAATGCTTACTTATGATCATTGAATTATGAAAATGCAGAATCCTAATGGTGTAGTTACCAGATGAGCTGTTTATAGCCACACATACCAAGAAAAGGCGGGACATGCCCTTCACAATTTATGATTGAAAAATTGGTACGCTCCTATATGTTATTATTCATTTCATTAACTTCAATAGTTATAAAGGATGTGAGACTTTATCATTATAATATTTTATCATTATTTATTTTTACAGGATGAAATTAAGAAAATGGTTGAAGATAATCCATTGAAGGAGAAGCAATTTTAGATGATGACCCTGTTGCACATGTAAATGCCTTCCTCTCAAATTAGATGATTGAATTATTGCTCTTTAAATCAATATCGTAATTATAAATAAAATTGAATCCTAGGTTTTTGGTCGTGATAGAAGAGGTTATGTACGAGGTATGGGTAGAGGTATATCAAAGACAACTTTTTCCTCATCAGCTCCTTCTAGGGAAATAGCTTCACGAGAGAAGAGAGCACGTGAAAGTGTGGAGTCGAACTATGAAACAATTATGCGACGACTTGATGAGGAGACTAAGGCGCGTAAGGTGCTTGAGGAGAAATTCAATACATTACCAAGATATGATAGTTCTCATGGATCACATATGAATCGTTCGAGTGATCAATTGAGTTCTTCTTATCAGGTAAAAATTTATTTGTCCAATCAAAATTTACAATTTACCTCATATCATTATTGAATATCAATCATTTCATTTATTTTTCCTATATTTCTGTAGGAAATGAGACAATCATCGATTCATCTTGGCAGTCCCATAGAACAACTACCCTCTCAGTGCATATTAAAGAACTTCAAGAATAAGAATGTTGCCATGGGACGTGTCGATAGAAAAGCGACTCAATCAAACTTATCATATACAATCATAGTAGATGACATATATGATATCACTGCAGAATTGTATGCTCGTGATGGAACCTTGGGAGATATTACACTGGGTGATATAATTACGTGGCCCAAAAGTCTTGTTCATTTTAGTTGATTGTTCTTAGAAGTATATGGTACTTTTTTATGTGGTCTTTATTCAAATGCATCTATAGAATTATGGATTACTTGTATGGTTCTTAGAGGTATATGGTTTCACATTTTGGTGGTTCTGGTTTATCTGTTGAATTTTGGACTAATTGTATGGTTCTTAGAGGTATATGGTTCCACATTTTGGTGGTTCTGGTTTATCTGTAGAATTATGGACTAATTGTATGTTTGTCCTTTTCAATAGAAGAGTTTATAATGTTGATAGTAGCATTAGTTAACCTGATTGTGAAAGTTAGGGATAAGCAAGCACATATATTGACATTTGTGGGAGAGTATGCTTGAGGAATTTTTAGCTTTTAAAGGGTCTTATTTGAATTGGGTGTCATATATTTTATGGTCGGATGTAGGTGAGGCCTCATAAATGTCTTTGGTTATGAAAGTTGTCAATCCTTTGGGTATTCCTTACATTCATAATAGTTGATCTTAGTGCTTGGTGCTCGTAGATTGATTGATTTGGGTGTTAGAGATTTATGTTGGTTTGTTTTGTAGTATGTTATTGTGCACTCGACTGTGTTGATGTTTCTGATTCATTAGATAACCGTTGTAGCTGTCGTATGTGTGGTTGCTGATGGAATTGTTGATGGAGACACTAGCTAAGTCTAACAAGGTAATTTACATTAGTTTTTTAACTTTGAACTCAAATTTTTAAAGTATGAAATTGATATGTGAATTTGTTTTTTCTACACAGCTGAGTGTACCTGTACAACTGCCTTCCCGTGTAGATTTCAAAAGGCCTTTTGGCTTCTCGTGTAGATTTCAAAGGTACTTTGCATCCTACGCATATACATTGTGTTGTGTGCATTGCCTTAGAGTGATTACTGTGGCTAGGAACTCGGTGCTTCACACCATCTAAGCCATACGATTTGAGTTTTAAAAACTCAGGTCATAACAGGAACAAACACCTTCTGTCTGCTAGTGATAGCTCGACATGTCATGGTTTGTCAGGTTCCTTTTCCCTTCGTAGAAGCTCAAGCACAAATCATGGGCTATCACCAACTTCAGTAAACCTGGATCTATTGAAACTGATCTCTCACCGAAAGTGGCATATACTGACTTTCAAGAACCTTGAAATATGTAAATGGAAGCTTTGGACAAGTAATAGCTTCTTTGAGCCTATTATATTTGAATTTAATGAGATGAGGCCGGTTATAGGAGTCTGTCTCTATAGGTCGTACCCAGTGCACAAGGCTCCTGCTTTTAGCGGGGTTTGGGAGAGGTAATGGTGTAAGCACCTTGCCCCCATTTTGGAGAAGGTGATTCAGTTAGGACGCGACACATCGGTTTGGGTGGGCAACACTTGCCATCGCACCAAGGTCGAGACCTCTGAGTCCGTCTCTATTGACAATAATCAAACCCATTCTCCATGTTCTTGAAGTGACCATCCTTGAATTTATCAAGACTTTTCGAGGAAAATCAAGATTCTAGAAACTTGATAATGAATTGGTGGTGTAATTGTTGCGTGAAAACATGTCCATGTGACAACTTTTGCTAAAAATATTTTACTAATCTTCGTGTAACCAGTCCAGTATTACCATTCAATTCATGAACTAAGCAAGCGAATTGATCTAAGCAATCTCAATCTCATCCCATTGATCCATTGGGGATCCCTCAGATATCCGATCACACCAATCTTAAGTAACAAGGCAATTGTTTTAGATTCTTACGCTTCAGTATTCTTTGCACAAAGTGCAACTTGCATTATTTCATGTATCGGAGATAGATAGCATTTTGGTATTGTTCTTAATATTTTGGACTAAAAGCTGATTCCCATATGCTTGTGAAAGTGGTCGATCATCATGATGATGTTAAAAATATTGTTAACAATTGTTAAAATTAGGTCACCATATGCCTTCCTCTCAAATTAGATGGGATCATTGAAAACTTGGAAAAGCTTTAAGTCTAAACCGATTTTTTAGTCGGTTTATTTCGGATTGAATTCAAATATTTATTATTTTTAAATATGTTCTTTTACCATTTTATGTGTTATTGGACATGGAATTGTTGGTTGGCGAATCGGTTCGATTAGATTTTCAATCGAGCTTGCTCGACCCGATTGGCTTTCGCTTCAAATCAGAGGGAGCGCCAAGGAATTGAGTCAAATGCATCCGACCGACCGACTGGTTCAAAATCTGGGCACTAAATCCCTATAAAGTATAGATAATTTATTGGCTCGGCTTGATCAAATGCATCGACGACTGGTTTAAAATCAAGGCGGGAAATTAGCGAACCAAACCCTTTGATGACTCTATTTCTAACCTACTTAGCGATTCTAAGTTATGGGTGGTTCTACAAAGCTCCTTAACGCCCAAGTAATCATGGTTGTTTTATCATCTTGAATCCTTGATAATTGGGTCTATTGACCATATATTTTATCCACCATGGATATGTTGAGTTTTTGGAAGCACAACTTGAAGATGCAAAATCGATTACATCTTTGTGAAATCCATCATCATCACCATCATAGCCTTATCACATTTATTTGGTGAAATTTTGTTGCTAACTAGATACTGGAGTTCAAGTTTGTTAAATTTTTTGTTTATGCTGTATACTAGATAGGAATACTTTGACATCATAGTTTTTGCAGTTCAAATTTGATGTGAAGTAGTGTTGTAAACTAGGAGAAGAATCAGCCATATAATATAAAGAGAAATCCCACACTTTTTGACAATAAAATTTAATCTCATTAACTAAATTAGTAAATCTATTTTGCAGCCATATAATATAAAGAGAACCTATTATAAACCTAGTTTCCTATTTGAAATAGGACTCCAAAGACATGTGCCAATGATGCCATGTGAACTGCTTGAATTGATCAAAGATTATGCCACGTGGTGTATTAGTGGGCAGTCATCGCCCTATAAAGCAAATTTTTTCCAAACATCAATGCAGAATTTTCCAAACATCAATGCACTTTAAAGTAGCTTTAAAGGATTTAGTTTGATTGATATAACAACTTGATTTCCTTGAAATTTAAGGGTGTTAGAGAGAAAATACTAATTTATTACCCACTTTGGTATGTTAAAACAATACAGTCATCGTCTTTCAGCGTGGACGGCAATATCACTAGTTAATGCGTAGTATCAAGGAATGGAATCTAGGAATTGAACTTCTTTTACTAGTATTTTGGTAATTTATTACTACCTTTGCCCAAATGTTTCTTTTTCCGAAATTTAGTTTCTAATAATTAGAAACCTGCTATAATTAGAGTTGAATGGGTGTATTCACTTTGGGTCACTTTGGGACTTCCCCTATTGTCATCAGTTCCTAAATTGGTGATTGATTTGAATATATGTTATAAGCATCTGAGTTAAACCTATACATCCAATCAATACATGCATCGATGGTATTTGGGTCCATTAATAGAGTGGCATGCTTGGGTCCATTAATAGAGTGGCATCCTAAAACATATCCTTATCAAAATCAAATTAACACCAACTACCTATTATATGCAATCAAGACAGAATGGCATGCTTGGGATGACATCTTGTTGCATCCCAAAGCATTACCATGCTTTGATTAGGAAACTCTAATTTCTTTAGAATTCTTTAAGTGCCTAATTTAAGGGTTATTACTTTGCTTATTTTATGAAGATTAATTAGAACAGAATTTTTACTCTCTTTGATGTCGGGGCACATATCTGTGAAGCTATTTGTGATGTTGAAGGACCTAGAAATTTCTCTAGGCACACCGGTTCACACATGGGGGTCGCGATGATGTAGAACTAAGTTGGGTCTCCATCATGGGTCCAAACCTCGGCGAAATTTTAAAATTTGGCCGAGATATTCAATTTCGCCATACCGAGCCGTTAATATGTAAAATATCGAATACCCCAGCATGCACTAAAAATTGTAATTATCCGAGATTTTGAAGCCTTTTGATTTTTTTTTGGGGTTTAAAAGCCATATCCGGCTTTTAAACCGGTTTTACTCCTCTTCAATTTCTACTTTAGATAAAACATATTTAAGTATTATAGCCTTTATTGGCTAGCTTGTTGAATAATATACACTAATTTCCTAAGAGTCAAGCTTCCTTTGGATGACATTTTGATATCAACAACGTCAAAAGGGTATTTTCTATCTTGCTTAAGTGTTCCTTTTTTTTTTTTCTGCAGTACATTTATTATTGTTGGTTAATCATTCTATTTCCCTCTTTTCATTATTTTTTGAACCTTTGTGCACTATGTGGAATTACTTCCGTTGAATGCCTAATTATATATTAGAGCAACTGTTTTTCCATAGAGCTTCATTTTGTACTTTACCTAGATATTTGGGAGATGAAATCTGCTTTCTTGACACCATAGTTTTTTGTATGTGCTATCGGTTGGCGCTCTGCCGTGTTGGACTTGTTGCTCCAATCGATGTCATTGTTCCATCTGCAACACAGTTGGATCCTTCAGACATCCTTCTTTCAGGTTTTCTAAACATCTATTATCCTCTCATTCTCTTTTATATAGTCTCCCAACTCTCTAAGTTCAAACACCTCTCTCTTTAGGTGCTTAATATCCCAACCAAAATTAACAAGGGTACGGTTGAGATCATCACACAGAACTGATTAGAAAAGGTGAGAAGGTGGGCTCTTGTTGCTCTCTGATTCTGCAGACCGCAAGCGACCGCAAAGGAGGAAGAGAAGAAGGAAGAGCCTCGAGAAGTCGATGATCACATGGGTTTCGATCTTTTTGATTAGGCTATAGGGTGAAAGTTTCGATTATCTTTTGAGTTTTGCGTCTCCTTTTAGACTCGGTTGGTTTCTTTATTCCATTGGAGGTACTTGGATTTTGAATTACTTATTTTTTATTTTAAATTTTATTAGAGCATGAGTTACTCCGCCTTTTAAATGGCACTTAATAATAGCAAAAAAACTTGAGTTATCGTCAAGAAAAACTTGACCTTGGGAGGAGGCCAAGTGCACCTTAGCGATCTGGTTTGGCTCTGTTCACTGATTGGCTCGGCCCGGATCACCCATTTTTGCTTGATTTTTCTAGAACTGAAAAATCTAGTGAGAAGATTTGAACATAAATCTTCACATGCGTTTTGGCTTTATTAGCTCGATCTTGATTTCATGGTCTTTGCGGGCATTTTTCGATTGGAGAACAACCACCGGGGAGCTTAAAACCGAATTGAAAGATATCTACATATATTCAAACAATGTAAGGACACCTATTGTTTTCTGATTGCCTCATTATCTTGCTTAGCAGGCCTCATTATCTATCTACATATATTCATCTTTTTTTTAATTATTCCCAAATTCAACTGTGGGTATCACGGTTTAAGGGCCTTCATCATGCCCCTTATTATTAGGAGGTGCTAGTTGAAATAATAGTTCACCACTCACGGAATTAAGTGAGAGTTTTAACCGACTTCGTAGGAGGTGCTAGCAGCTTGGTATGATTTCAGCTATTACTACATCCCAAAAGGTCTTTTTTTAAATGCTTGTTTGAGTGTTTTAGCAGGGGTTTATTTTTTCAACATTAATGTCTCGTGATGTAGCGCTTTTAAAGGGTGTGGGGTTCTAGCGAGTGGCTGATATCCGCTTTGTATGTGATTTTTTTGGTGGGCTGTATAGGCTGGTTTACTGCTTGAATGCAGATTCACTTGGTGTATCTACCTCACGAAGTTGGTTGCTTTGCGATGAAAGAATTGAAGGGCAATGTGCCATGTGTTAACTCAAAGTACAAGGAATGGCTATTGGTATTGTTGGATCTAGTACAAGGAATGACTGCAATAGGGCAATGTGCCATGTGTTAACTCCAAATCAAATTCAATGCTTGCCCTTGCTATATAAACAAGTACCCACTTCTCCCAATTTCTAGCCTTTATAATTATCGATCATTTGTTATAGCTCAAGATTTACAAAAGAACAAGAAGTATTCCTTTGAAGTTTTGGTTTCCATCTCTAGTTTCTTTCATCTCATTATTCAAGTTCATTTGTTGTAACCAACAAATCAGCCATTATGATCTAAATGTTTCAAATCACTAGAATCACACTGAAATCACCTAAAATGAAGAAATCTCCACTCAACCAAGTTCCAAGTTCTAGATTTACATAAAGAAGCCATTTTTTAATCTTTTTCTGAGAATAGAGGAAGCCTACAATGGAATTCTTATTAATGTTGTAGTAATTTGAGTCTTCACTGTAGTTTGGTTTATTTTTTTTATTGGCGCGAATGCTTAGTTCTTGCGTAATCATATATAATTAAGTTTTATGGGTATCTATAACCAGTCGTATGTGAGCTCGAACGGGCAGCCAATTGACTTACCTCAAATATCGCTTGACGTAATTTCAATTTGGATTACGCAATTATCGCCATTGTTGCAAGAATGCCAGCTTATTATAGATCTGATCCTTGACCATTGTTGGATCACATATTTGATCACCACTTATAGTTTTTTGTTTATAAGTTGTTTCCAATGAAACATTTGATCAGGTGATTGCATTGACAGAGGAACTCTTGGAGACTGTAAAGCAAACTGAATTTGCTGGAAACTGATACCAATGCATATGTGTATCCATATCGAAAAAAATGTGGCGGTATAATAATCTTCATATTAAAATCTTGAAGTTACTAAGTCTTAATTCTTAAGAGTTAATAACTTAGCTTTTTAACATGGAAGTTGATACATCCAGGATCTTTGGCAAAGAAGGTTAGTACATAATTTATCTGATTTTGTTTTCATGTTAATAACTTAGCTTTTCTTTTCAACACATGATACCCTTCAGTCTTCTCTGCTTCCACCCATTGAAACATGTTTTCAGTGACAAATTTTGTAATCATCTGCGTACCTTTGTAGTTATCGCGAAATATTCTTTCATCCCTTTCCAACCAAATTGCCCACATGACAACCAAAACAGCCACCTCCCATAAAATTTTCTCCCAACCTGAGATATTGACCTCCCACCAGCTATCCAATAAATCCTTGCACGAGTTAGGGAGGCACCAAGAAATTTCAAACACTTAGAGAATTCAATCCCAGATGTTAGCAGCTGGGCAATGGACAAATAGGTGTTTCACCGATTCATCTTCACTATTAAACATGACACATATTTCTCAGAGCCGTACCCCTTTTGTTCAGCTGGTCCATTGCCAAATACATTGTCACAAAATTTCCTTCGTATAGAGAGAATTTCACTTCTAGGCTTTTGATATGTTGGAACTATTATACTTCTAAGCATGCATTATACCATTATGGCTAAGGAAATTTCATTGGTACGTTTCGAGAAACCTCAAATAAAGATTTTCAACTTGAGCTAAGGTGGCTTTTGAATTTCTAAAATGGATTGCATCTACAAAAGGCTGCATTACTGGCGAACTAGAATTGCAACTTTGACTTATTTGAGAACTTTTATGTATAGGTATGGTATTGCAATGATTCACATATATAATTTTGCTTTCTTCATTATATTAGTTTTACTTTTCTACTTGTCTAATTATTGTTGTTTTCTCTATAAATATTGTAGATGTACTTTTAATAAATTTTGCGTTGTTCTTGTTTTTCCTTGCTAGTTCAATTTTTGACTTGCCATCTTGTCAGCTGTGTAGCCATGAGTACCTTGATATAAATATGCATGGATTTCCATTCTCTTTAAAGTCTGTGTGCCTCAAGGTCCATTATTCACTGCATCTATACCACTGATGAAACATCAGATCATCGTCTAATCAGGCATTGGCTCACCCAACCAAAATTTGGGTCACTAAGTGAAAATGGGGAATAAACCACACTAGTTGCTTAAAATCAACCATGGTCTCTGATGCAGTACACACCTCATGACCATAGCAACAAAAATATCTTTTTTTTGCCCTTTTCTTAATAAGTCGCCTTTATATTCCGATTTCTTTCCCAAATCCCCTTTGAGTAAACAAAGAGGATTGAGTCTTTTATGTGTAAGATAGCTGTAGGCTTGCTACATGACCATAAATCATTTTGATTCTTTTCAAGATTTTACTTTGTTGGGCCGATTACATAAAATAAAGGGCTCGAGCCCATCCTTTTTTCTTTTCCTTTTTTTTTTTTGAGGTCTTTGACCTATTAAATTGAAAGAGACCGGGTCCGATTTAGAGCCCAGATTTAAACACCTTTTAGTTTTAAATCCAACTAAATATAAGTGAATCTAAAAAATAAAATTCTAAGTTCCATAATTTTCTAATATCTCTTTTTTGATTTTTCTCGGAATTTTGTCCCTTTTATTCTCCAAATTACAACTTTTTGTCCGCACAAAAAACTTTTTGAATACAGAGTTTTTCATCAATTTTTTTTTTCTTTTTTCACTTTATCACTAATTTCTGTCCTTCCAAATTATACACAATTCCCCAACTTAGCGAGTATGATCAAGGTAAATTAGACTACTCAATTAGCCTTACAATTAATTTAATTCAAATTTGATTCAAAGAAAGAAGTAGCATCACTACGTAAAATATTAGTTCAATTGGTGATACTATCCGTCAATTACTCGTTATGACAAATTTTTTGTCTTATGCATCCATTTGTCTTTAGAATTTTATTTTAGAGTTGAGTCCCCGATTCTCAAGTAAACATCACAATTCTCTATGTGGATTTTTAGACTTACATTCTGTGATGATTTCTCCCCTGATTTTCTCTTTGGCCTACCGATTTTTTGTTAATATACTACAATTATTTCTTATTTCTTTTAAATCCTCTAGAATATGAAGGTGGTAATGAGCAGGTTTGACGTTATCTATTTTATTTGCATATATATCTTAGACTTCTTTGTTTGGCATCAACTTTGTTTCATAAGTGAACCGGTGCCATCATTTTTACTTATATCAGTTTGATTCTCTCTCTGATTTTTGGGCAACATAAAATCTGAGATTGAACCTTGGACCTCAAGCCCAGTTTAGTGATTTCAATTGTAGCTTGATATTTGGCTGTGTTGCATTTCTCTCGTTGTTATTTATTTATTTATTTGTTTTCCCATTCACATTTTGTTTAAGTTTCCGAAATTAGAAAGGAATGAAAAAGGGGTTAGGCCTGTAGCTCAACTAAAGGTTGACAATAATACACAAAGGGTATCTAAGTAGGGAAAATCGGTCAAAGTCGGCAATAAACCGTTTTCTTGAACACACATGCAAATTTTGAGTATCATTTTATTATGAAATTTATTAATGTGACTGAGTTTATTTTTATGGCAGGAAAACTCGTGGTATGGGAGCTAGGCGCAAGCTGAAAACACACAAGAAGTGGGCGGACAAATCATAAAAGAAAAGTCATCTTGACAACGAGTTGAAATGTGCTCAATCAAAGGTGTCAAGCAATGAGACATTAAAATTCTGCCATTGGGCTTATTAGCAATTCGAGTCATGCTCTAAGGCACTGTTGAATGTATTTATAGGATATTGTTGACTATATTAATATAATATCTTTGAATATTTTAATGAGATGGTGTTGAATGTATTAATACGATGTTGATTTTATTTTTGGCTTATTATTTTTTCATTTAGTTGAATGGATTATGAATTTTGTCCCTTGTAGAGTGATCTGTGGTTGATACAATAATTGTAATAGATAAAATGGCTCTCATTATAGTAAAAAAAATGAAAATTTTTCAAATTAAAAAAAAAATAAAATAAAATAAAAAACAACGGTCCATACCAGTTGTTTTCATATACCACTGATTTAGGCCGTGGTTTCGAAATAAAAAAAAAAACTCTTTCCCCATTAGGAACAACGGCTTAACATTGTTGTTATTTTGCAACAGCCACAACCAACGGCCCATAACCGTTGTTTCTCAGAGGAAATTAACAACGGTTTGTCACCGTTGTTTACATATACCACTGATTTAGACCGTGGTTTCGGAAGAAAAATAACAACCATTTTTTTCGTTAAAACAACGGCTTAAAACCGTTGTTCGTTTGCAACGGACATGGACCGTGGTTTATCTGGTAAATAAACAACGGTTGCGGACCGTTGTTTACAATAACCACTGCTCTATAAACAACGGCCCTTGCAACGGCTCAAAACCGTTGCTTATGACATTTACAACGGTTTTGGGCCGTTGTTTTTTGTCGATTTTCACGTAGTGCATTCACCATATTAAAGAGAACATTAATCACGATGAATAAATGTCACAAATATTGGCAATGGAAAATACGGTGTGAAATCCATATCACAAATCCGAGAACATGGGAAAAGCGTGACTAGTTCCCATATCTTAGAATGGTGATCGGTATTCACGATAATCGGCAAGAACAAGTAGGCATTTAAAATCCCAAAGCATTAAAAGAAAGCATCCCAACTACAGATCTATACTATAAATGAAAACCTTGGATGGGATTCATTAGATCCCAACCCTCAGCAAGATTAGCCACACATTTCCATGAATAAGCACTAGATTAACAGAACAAAACTCAAATGTTACATTTATTTACCCTCAAAAGCTTGAACAAATCCACGGTTGCTTGAATACAAAAGCTACAATCCTTCTCCAACATACATAGTTAAAGTAATCTATGCCCTAAAGCTCAGAATTTAAGAGAAAGTGCTTGGAACAATGAAGAAGGTTAAAGAAGACCTAAAAATGGCTAAGGAAAATGAAAGATACCAAACCTAATTCTCACATTTGCTTAAATAGGGTCTTTGCTCAAAAATTCAAAATTCAAAATCGATCGATAGGTCACTAAAATTGATCGATCATTTTTTAATTTTAAATTTGCCGCTCCTCAATAATTTGAAATCGATCGATCGGTCCAATAGGTCGATCGATTGAATCCAGACAAAACAAAGAGCGAAGATCATATATATAATTTATATATATAGTTATGATCGATCGACAGGAAAGGTTGATCGATCGATATCTTAACGAATTTTAGGGCCCGACAATTTCTTTGGTTCAACGTTCCAGTGTTGGTTATTCTTATGTTCTTTTATGCCATCAAATGCATCTAACGGTCAGATTTTCCTGAAACTATCAAAACTCTAAAAAATTGTTAGATCGCTCTCATCGGATGGCTAAATGTACGTTTTAGTGTGTGAAATATGATCATACTTTAACACTCAACTCATGCTATCCATTTTTTTAATGTTTTTTTTATTTTTTTTGTTTATTATTTATTTGTATTTACAAGGTTATGGATATGTACTATCTGATAATCTGATGCTTGGTGTGAAAGCCTGGATTTCGTCTCCCTGAAACTCGTGCCATCAGCACGACCCTCAAGGCCATGCCCCATATGCCTACATGAAACATTGGTATAGCCAAGCAACAATAAAGCAAAATAAAATATAAGAACTGAATCAAACTGAATCCCTAGTTCTATATATATAACCATCAAAATGAATAACCCAAAAGATGGTTCTAGTCTCATGCCAACGCATGAGCAAAAGAACCCACCCGAACCATCAGTGAGGACACAACAGTCACCCTGAATGATTCACCAAAAGAATATATCATTGTTTAATTACATTTTCTCAAAAAGGGTTGACATATCAAGCCGTATAGTACGCTCTCAAAATAATCAATCAAAGTACGTAAGGGTCCTCTAGAAGAAGTCTTCGGGGAGGGGGCTCTATCTCTTCCCCAGGCACGTAATCCGAATCCGTCAAATCTACGTCTCCTGAAATGGCAGCAGCCGCAAGCACAGGACCTGTGACGTATAGTATAAAGGGTGAGCTACATTATAGCTCATTAGGGAAACAACTGAATGAACATATAAGTTAATCTCTCACATATATTTCATAATATTTAACAGCATGATGTATCAATAAATTAACTGGAAAAGCAATTTAAATGACTGAAAGGATGCACTGAATGTTACTATTACTTTACATGTTTCATTTATTCTCAACTTGCTCATATAAGACAATGATTTGGCCTAAAGACTTAAATCATAACTTAAATATTCCCCGATTTACTATAGCATCGAGCGCTCAATGGAATACCCTCCATCGTCGTCTAATCAGACTATTTTCATTATCCTTTTTCATTCATTCAATACTACTTAGGTCCCTTTCTCGTAGGCAACGGGTTTAATTCTCATACATACATACGTACATCTCTGGGATGTGCAACTGGTATACGGATTGGCCGCCGTACTGGTCACGGATATCCTGTCGAGTCAGTCGTGGGTATCCCACCACGTCGATGGGGTATTCTCTAAACCTTAAATATCAAAAGTGTACTACATATAGTTATTCACCATGTGATTTTGCTAAATATAGTAGATTAAGCCTTATCAATCTCATTCACTTTACATTTTCACATACATCCCTGAGATGTCAAACTCAATGCATCACACAGATACTCTTATCACATTCCCATCGCCTGGGGACGTCACATACTTATTTACTTTAGTTTGTACTCACACATACACACACACACACACATACTTAAGATTCATATTTTATATTCATAAGTACTCATTTCTATATCACTACATACATGCTCTTGCTATTAAAATACATGTTCAAGGCGTTCCCTACCTCACGCGTATAATTCCTCAAGCGTCAAGATCCAAGGTGTTTCCCATGATTGCACTCACTTGTACAACCTATGATACATCATAGCATAAGCACCGCATCAAGAAAGATACAATAAAGAAGGTACAAGACCCTCTTAGAACCCAAAGTCCAAAATAAAAGCTAACATAAACAATCCAAATCGATTGTTCGATCTCCAAAATCGATCAATCGAATCCCCAAAATCGATTAATCGATCCCAATCGATTAATTAAAATTCTAAAATTGATTGATCGATTTCTCAAATCGATCAATCGGTTTTCCCAAGCTCTGATTTTTCAGCCACTGGGAGTGCTTACACGATTAATCGATTTTAAATCGATTAATCAAAATCCACAAATCAATTGATTGATTAAAAATTGATCAATCGATTTCGGGCATTATTGCCCAGCTAACTTCTGAGTTAAAATAGATTGATCGATTTTCCAAATTGATCAATCGATTTGGTCAGAAACTCAGCCCTTTATGGGCATTTCTTCCATCTTTCTTCCTTATCATTATCCATTCTTTTTCTACTTCTTTAACTCGTCATTTTAACAATCTAACTACACCCTTATACTCATTGAATTTCTAAAGGAATCCATACCTTAAATCAATCTTTTGATTGATTCTATGGCTTGGTTCAAGTCTAGGGCTCCTAGCTCCGACTTCCATGAACTCCAATGTGTCGTGTCCGGAGTAATTGCTCAAGCCCATCCCCAATTCGCAATCCACATTAACTCCCTTGCATTTACTCCTTCTCACTCTCTCTCTCTCTTCTTAACTCTATTCACCAACTTAAACTTAAGAGAAATAACTTCTCTTAAGTTATTTGCTCCTTTTTAACCGTTCAAGCTTTAGTGTAAAGCACATACGCCATCAATAAGTGTATGTAATCTCTAAACACATCTAACACTACGCATACATGCTTATTAACATCAACCTAAGTTAAATCACAGTCATCGAATTGATTTCCACTTGGTCAAACTTACGACTAGTCGGGCATGCATCCCGAGGACACTGTTCAACGCCCAAATTTCGGGGATGTTATACTTGGGGTAAAAAAAATAGTATTTAAAAAATAAAATTGCAAAAAAAATGACTGCCCAAATTAATCATTCTTCTATGACTATTAAGAGTTGTCGTTGTTGATGTTCATAAACGACAGTCGTATTTAGTAATTAAAAAAAACTACTGCTTTTTTTACAATTGTTTATGAACAGTCATAGAATATATCATTTTATCACCCTTAACTTAGTGATACTAGACCTCAGTTTGCTACTAACAAGTTGATGATATACAGATATTAAGAATAAATAGCAAAAGAGAACCAAAGTGTTAATCTTCATCAAAATAAACTCATAAAGCAGTAGGAAAGATGATCCAGAGTAAAAGATGATTCGACGCATGCTTAAAGCTAGAAATCGTACTTTACGATTGAACGAAACCAATGAAAATGAGAAATCGTAATTTACGATTTTTCAAACGATACTTCAGACGGAGTGTGATATAAAAAGCAATTGCGATCGTTCGTACTAGAGAATCGTACCGAGAGTTATGAGTTGAAAAGAGAAAATCGTGGGTTACAATTTTATAGAGCAAAGACTCTTGTTGCTGCTGATCACATGAGAGCTACACTGCCATGCACGAAATTAGATTATTCAAATTAGAAGTTTGGCAATCCACGAATTTGAGAAAATTAAGAAGAAAGACTCCTAAAGATCTCTATTGCTGCCAAAAAAAGGAACAATCCAAAGCGCATCAACTACTCAAAAGAAGGAAAAATGAAATTAGGAGTTAGAGCTATATTAGGAAACATTTTGTTTTAGTAGTTTCTTTTATTAGAATTTGAAGTTTTGTAAACCAACTCCTTATGATTTATAAATAACAAAGGTCGGCATAGGAGAAGAATCATCGAAGGAACTCTCAACATCAATTGAAAACTGAGGTTGGGTTTTCTTCTGATCAACTTTAGTTTAGTTTAGTTTAGATATCCAAGGTTTCTCAAGAGCAATTGACGACTGCAATTGGAAGTTGAAAGATTAGAGTAGAGTATCTGTTGTTTCTCAGGAGCAATTGACGCCTGTGACTAAGGGATGAAAGATCTTTTTATTGCTTTCTAGTTTAGATTTATTTTTCTGCACTTTTACTGCTTTGTAAACATCTAAAAGTTTTTTATTTGAATTGACGACTTAGATTGGAAATTTGTAGATTGGTGTAACGGTGTTTACTTTTTTGTTATTGTGTATTATAATTATGTTAAATTCAAGTGTTAACCTATTGCGAGCGCACAATGAAATTATAGCATAGCATAGCATCGTTCCCACGAGGAAGTTCATTATCTTATTAATTCCTATTTCTATCTTCTATCTAAATCCTTATCTTACAAACTTTTATTTATCTTTAAGATTTTCTAATCTATTGGAGAAATTTGAATAAAAGAATTATTTTCTAAACTAAAGTGCATAGAAAATAAATCCTAATCCTCCTTCTTCAGATTAAGGTCGTCAATCTCAATCTTCAGCTTTTAAATATTTATGAAAATAAATAATACCGTTACACCATATTTCTAGTCTCCTAGCATTGGTCGTCAATCAAGTCTATGATTATATCAACACAGATTTAATCTAATCAATAATTAACCAGAAATTTGAGCGTCAATCAAACTCTAACAAATTGAAGATGGAAAAGTAAAAATCGTTACACTAATCTGTAAATTCTAACCTGAGTCATCAATTCAAATTAAAACTTAGAGATATTTACAAAGGAAAGAAAATCTAATCTAGAAAGCAAAGTAAAATATATCCTTCACCCCTCAATCGCAGTCGTCAATTGCTCCTGAGAAATTACAGATATCTATACTAATCTTTAGTACTCAATTGCAGTCATCAATTGCTCTTAAGAAATCTCTGATATCTAATCTACTCTAACTAGTATACACTATTGATCGAAAGAAAATCTAACCACAGGCGTCAATTGATGCTGAAATTCTTCGATGCTTATTCCTATGTCGAGGCCTCTTATTTATAGATCATAAGGGGTCGGTTTATAGAGATCTAGTTCTAATAAAAGAAACTACTAAAAATAAAAGTGTCCTAATATAACTCTAATAACTAATTTTATCTTTATTTGCTTTATTTAGTTGATGGGCTTCTAGAGTGTTCTTTATCGAGCCGCAGCAGAGTCCTTCGGATTAGATCTTTATCAATCTTCTCAGATCTGTAGCTTATCAGACTTCTAATTGCAGGAGTCTTCTAATTCTGGATATGGCGGTAATAGTTCTCACATAATTAGCAACAGCAATAATAGTAGGAAAGTTTCTATTCTTAGAAAATCGTAAATAGCGATAATGTAATATCCCGAAAAATTTTGTTGAACAATGACCTCGGGATCCGTGCCCGACTGGTCATAGGTTTGACCAAGTAAGAGTTCACTAATTGACTGGAGAGGTGATGAACGGATGTGATGTGAAAACAATGTAAGTGTGTAGAGTGTGAGGTTAAAGGAGAATCACATACACCTATCTTTGGTGTATGTGTTTAACACACAAGGCCAAAAGAAGATATAAGGGTTTAATAACCCTATTTTCCTTTTGTTTGAGCTATTGAAGAGAGAGTTAAGAAGAGAGAGAGAAAAGTAAGGAGGAGTTATGAGGGCTAGAGGCTAATGCAAATCAAGAAGAGGATGGAGCATTGATTGAAGGATTCAACGCGTTAGGATCGTTGAAACGAAAAGCTTGAACCCTAGCCATTCCAACCTAGATCTTGATCAATTTGAGGATTGATTGAAGGTGAGTTTTAAATTAATGTAATGCATAGAGTGTGAATGATTAAATTCTGTCAAATATGCTTAGAAGAGTAGATTCAAGGCTTAGAAAAGAAAAGATAAAGATTTGGAAGAACAGCCAGAAAGGGGGCTGATTCGGACCAAATCGATTAATCGAAATTGGGATTCGATTAATCGATTTTGGTCTGGAAGTTGAAAAGTCAGGAGAGCCCAATTTCGATTAATCGAATTGTTTTTCGATTAATTGATTTGGATTTCGATTAGTCGATTTGGAAATCGACTAATCGACTGGGTACCTCCAGTGGCTGAAGAAAATAGACCTGGAGAAATCGACTAATCGAGTTGGGAAATCGATTAATCGATTTTGGATTTCGATTAATCAATTTGGGATCGACTAATCGATTTCAGAATTTTGACCACTCAATTTAAAAATCGACTGCTTTATGTTGGAGACTTTGATTAATCGATTTGGGATCGATTAATCAAATTTGAATCTCGATTAATCGATTTTGAGAATCAATTAATCGATTTTGAGAATCGATTAATCGATTTTGGGAATCGATTAATCGACTTTGACAGTTTTGCTTAACTTTTTAAGTTTTCTTTGAGATTCATTGAGGGTCCAGGACCTTCTTCATTACATCTTTAGTGATGTATTGCGTGTGTTATGATGTACCATAGGTGGTATGTGTGAAAGCGAGCACAAGGAGCCGCTTGGGACCTTGATGCTTAGACCATCAGAAACTTGAGGTAGAGAACACCTTGAACATGTACTTTAATTTTAAGAGCATGTATGTAGTGATATAATTATCAAATTTGAAGTTATTTTAATTGTGAAAAGCTTTGTGAAAATGGGTGCGTGTGTGACACCAAGAATGTGATAAAGGCATCTGTGTGATGCAAGTAATTAAGAACAAATAATCAAATGAGATTGAGACATCCCCAGGGGATGAGAAAGTAATCATGGCATCAGGTGTGATGCGGGTATGTATACATCCCAGGGATGTATACATAGGATTGAATAATTACTGTTGAGGTCTAACTGATATAAGATAGCACACTTACACAGTGAAC
This sequence comes from Chloranthus sessilifolius, assembly GCA_021018995.1. Taxonomy (NCBI): domain Eukaryota; kingdom Viridiplantae; phylum Streptophyta; class Magnoliopsida; order Chloranthales; family Chloranthaceae; genus Chloranthus; species Chloranthus sessilifolius. The sequence continues at coordinate 84,080,193 of CM037597.1, forward strand.
AACTATATGTAAAGCACATGTTATTTTTGTTATATGAGGTTTGGAGGATACCCCACCGACGTGGCGGGATACCCACGACTGACGCGACAGGATATCCGTGATCGGTACGGCGGCGAATCCGTACACCAGTACGGAGGTTTATCCATAACTGTAAATACATCCCAGGGATGTTGTGTGATATTTAACCACGCCGCCTAATGAGAAAGGGGCTTCAGTCGTATTCCCAGGGAATATATTTTTACAACTGTCTAATTAGATGACGATGAAGGGTATCTCATCGGGGCTCGATGCTATATTGCTCGGGGATTACTTAAGTTGAAGATTTATGTTTTTACTTTAGGCCTGTTCAATGTCATTCATGATAATCAACAGTAAAGTAAGACATGCTAACTACCAGTAAACTTGAATGCAATTCATCAGATTCAAACTATTTTTCTTTCAATAGCATAGACACATCATGCTTAGAGTATCATGGAATATGTGAGTTTTAACTTATATGTTCATTGCGTTTGTTCCCTATTGAGCTAGGATGTAGCTCACCCTTTAGACTATACGTCTCAGGTCCATTGATAGCAGCTATAGAGGCTTCGGGAGACGTAGATTTGAGTGATTCGGATTGCGTGCCTGGAGACGAGTTGGAGCCTCCACCTGAGGACTTCTTCTAGGAGACTCTACTGTGCACTTCGACAGAGGGTAGTTTTGAGAGGTAGTTGTACAGCTTGGTATGCCAAGCCTTCTTTTTGTTAAACATGTGATAAAATTAAATTATTCTTTTGGCGAACCATCTGGGGTAATCTGTTTATCACCAATGGTTCGGGCCGGTTCTCTGTTCATGCAGTGGCATGAAAGTAGAACTGTCTTTTGCTTATGCCAGTTGGCATATTAACTGTTTCTGCTTTATTAGATTAATTGCTTATTTATTCATTTGTGCTTGTTATACCAATGTTTCGTACATAGTTTTGGGGCACGGTCTGGAGGATCGTACTGATAGCATGGGTTTCGAGGTGTCGAAATCCGGGCTGTCACAGATTCCCTCTTTCATAGCTTTTTTTTTGAAAAATCGTTAATCATGACTTTCTATTTTCAGTAAGCTTCCTCATAGTTGACGATTCTCTAGATTATGCTTTATCGCTTTTCTCTCTTTGTCTCTTTTGAAGAATCATAAATTACGATTTTCTGATTTTCAGTAGTGGCAAATCATCTTTTTTGCTCAATCATTTTTCTTATTGCTTTTTGAGTTCATTTTGATAAAGATTAACATTTAGGCTCTGATTTATCGCTTATCTTTAATATCTGTACATCAATATCTCGTTAGTAGCAAACTAAGTCCTAGCACCACTAAGTTAAGGGTGATAAAATGATAAATTATGTGACTGATCACACTCTCAAACTTAAATTTTGCTAGTCCCTAGCAAACAAGGAAACATAAAATATTTAAAACTTAAATTTAAATGTCACTTTCATAGAGAGCATGATTGCATTTAGCAGATGCAACAAGCATTTTAAACCCCTAGGTGATCCCTAGTGGAGGAGTTGTAGGCTCCTAAAGGTTTTCAGTGAAGTTACCTATAAACTTCAAATATTTTTGAATTTTTTAAAACTAAAAATTTAAAATATAAACTAAATTATTATTTTTATTTTTTTATATTTCTAATTAGTCAGTTAGTCATTATATGTTCATTATTTCAAAATATTTCAAATCTTTTATCCTTAGCTTCCCATCATCACAATCATCCTTGATCAGAACTCAATAATTTTAATTCTTATACAATGTGGAGTGTGTGCATATCAGTGAAAAGTTTATTCATCATAGATTTTTATAAACTACATTTTTAAAAAAATATCTTCATCCAAACTCTCACTTATCGGCGTACTCTAAAAAATAATTAAAATTTTAGGTTCTCATAATATGATATGTTCGTGAAATTCAAAGGACAATTAGCTAAAAAGATAAATCTCATAGAAAAGATAATCAATTATTTTCATATAATTTCTTTATTTATTCATAGTATCTATCTCATATATCTCTACTAGACTCATATTTTTTTCCAAATCGTAAATCACAAAGGTCTTTCCTTCGGCTTGTAATGGGGCTTTGGGTTTTCAGAAGGTTTCAAAGAAAAGGGTAAAGATTATTCAAAATTATTTCCAAGAGTTTAGCTATTCCCTCTCTTCTTCTTCTATTTTTCAGCTTCAATAAATATCCTTTTTTGGATAACTTCTTCCCATTTGTTTTTCTTTTTATAAATACCATTTTTCTTCTTTTCAGTTTGGAAGCATTTTGCTTCTCTTTTCATAAAATTGTCTTTTATGATTTTTCATTCTTTTTTTTTTTTCTCCCATATTTTCATACATTTTTTTTTTTTTCAAGTTGTACCCTTTTCTGCAGATCTCTTATCTTTTAACTCATACTCCTTTCACTCCCTTTTCTTCCCTTTTTTTTCATTCTAAACTCTCAGAAATTGTAAGTGTTAAGGATAGAAAGTTTTGGGTAGTATATATGTTTAAGGGACCAAATTTAGTCTTTAGGTTTCTAATATGGGTCCAAATGATAAAATATTCTAGGATTTGGCTTTGTAACTTTGGTTAGAAAAAAGATGGCCTTCGATCATTTTCACGATTTACTAATATGAATGTCTTATTGCTTTAATATATTTAATAGACAGTTTTAAACAAATAAATTATCATAATCATTGAATATATTTATTCTAAATTCAGTGATATGAGATTTCAGATAGTAGTGAAGTTCAAAGAAAATTTAGGCATGAATAAAAACAGTCTTTCTTTCTCTCAGAATAAAGAGGAAATAGGCTCTATAGCTCATTGGTTATAATTTTTCAAACTATAATCTAAAGTATATGCAGTTCAGATCAATCGTATAGTTTCATATATTCCCTGATACAGTGTTCTAGAGATGCTTAACTTTGAATTGTAACTATCTTTGTTTTGATTTTTGAACTACTACTATGATGGTTTGCTAAAAAATTCAAATCTTTATATATTTTTCATAAATTGCATATAATGATTCACTATTTTTTTTTATTTTTTTTTTAAGTAAGAAATTGTCATTAAAATCTAAACTAAAAAAGAGTAAACTAAACTAACAAAAGTTTGTATCCCCCCCTCAAACTTAAACGGGAAAATGTCCTCATTGTGCAAAACAGGGGACATACAGAAAATTTACCTATTTTATTTACTATGTTAGTAACTGGGTATATAATCTGCAAAAACAATAAAAAATCTTTCCCCCAAACTTAGGAGAAAAATACTTCTGATTTTATGGAACTGAAAAAATTAGAAAAACAAAATTGTTAGTAATGTTAGTAACACACGCTGTTAGTAAAAAATTGCAGAGGTAGTAAAAAGAAAATTATATATATATATATATATATATATATATATATATATATATATATCAGAATATTTACAATGAACACAAGGGAAAATAAAAACTAAAACCTAATATAATAACTAATTACATAAAAGAGTATAAACCTAGGAAAACTCTAGACACACACTAAACTATGACTCTGGCAGTAACGTCTGAGAGAAGGATTCTTCGATAAAGATCGGTCATCGGCTTTTAACTACCTTCAATCAAAGTCATGCATCCCTTCCCACCAAAGGCATATCCATGCCTTTGCAGGGTCACACCCTCTATCTTCCAAGTTTCGCAGAACAATGCACGACACATTTCTCTTTTTGAGAAGAAATGTAAGCCACTGTAGAAGTCCGTCGAAGAGTGGGAAGTGAACACCTCTTCAATTCATCTTTTGCCTATACTGCTCCCTTGTAAAAACTATGTAAAGAGAATGTAGTGCAAGCGAAGGCAGAAGATAAGTGACGGAGAAGGGTGGTGAGGGATGGCTCAACCCACCATTGTTATATGGGAGTTTGCATTCGAGGTGGGTTGTGATAGTGTAAAGTTTAGAAAGTGAGGAAAATGGGCTCCTAGTATATGATTTCGAATTTGGGTTAGATTTATGGTAAAGTGTAGTTCTAGTCGACGATTCAACATCTCAAGTAAGGTCACTGGTGCTTAAGATCTTTTACTTTCTTTTGTGCAACCAGAAGCTTAGCTCCATATATTTGATCAAGTTGTTTACTGAAATCGTTCTCGGTATGCTCTTCCGTCATCGGGTTTTAAGTATGAAAGATTGAAGATGAAAGGGATGAGATGGTTTATGAATGGGTATGGATTTTATAGGGAAAGGCTCGACTTTGAACCGTCACTTCGAGTAAATGTCTCTATGTAGGTTTCTAGGCTAGGGTGGCTAGGAAGTGGTAGTTTTAAATGCAAAAGTTATTTGCTTCCCATACAATTTTAAATAGGTCTTACTTCCAATGCATCCGAAAAGACTAATCACTAGGTTTTCCTATTCCCTAAAATTGTCGTTTGCAATTCTGGATAACGTTCACGAGAATCTAGAGTGAAAAATTGTACTCGCTACGATTTGACTCTATATTCACGAGAATCGCAAATCCATACGTTTCAAGTGATTAAAAAAAAAGAAAGAAAAGAAAGAAAAGAAAGAAAGAGCCATTTACGACTAGTAATCTATCATAAATCGTACGAAGTCATTTCAAAAGTATTTATATTTACATATGTTATATGTTTGCTACAGGTGAGTCAGTAGCTCGACAAATTCAGGAGGAATTCAGTGGCAATTAAGGGGAGTTGATGTCTCTCCCACAAAAGTATTTCCTCCTGAGGTGCCAACTGGCCATGGGAAAAAATAGTTACTCTCTCTCGAGTTAACCAGAATGGTTAATTGCTTAACCTGAGTTTCTAACCATGTAATGGATTCCAAGAGATTATTGAGTAGCTGCATTTGAATTTGGCCATGTTGCAGCCAGCTTTCGGCCTATTGCAATAAGTCTTCCTCAATGTCAATGTTGTCTTGGGTCTGTGTGGGGCAAAGTATAGGAGAATACTAAGGAATTTCTTGATTTAAGTCGCAGTTAGATCCCACGGCTTCTCGTTGTTGAGATGTTGGGTGCGATTTTACACCCACTAGAGATAAAATTTTTGTCTTCCATAGTTTTAACTTTGGAAGGCAATTCATCATTGACTTTAATTTGTATAAATCTTTCTGCCTAAAAGGTATACTCCTTGAAATCTCAGGTTCAATCTCACCTAGTGCTTGGCATTGCACTAGTTCCTCACTAAAGTTCTTAAAAAATTCCCAAGCAGCCTCAGCAAACATAGTGTGGAACATCCCCCCACAGGCAATATCAACTATGTGCCAGTTTTGGTCATTCAGACCTTCATAGAAAGTAAAGGCTATTTACCAACGGAGTATCTCATGGTGAGGACACCCATCTAAAAGATCGTTAAGGCGCATCCACCCCTCTTGAAAAGACTCATTCGGGGATTGTTTGAAATTTCTAATTAGATACCAGATTTGATTCGTTTTGTGCATCGAAAAGTATTTCATGAGAAATCCTCCTTCCAAGTCCTCTCAATTGATGAACAAATCATGAGTCAAGGAGTGTATCCACTTCTTTGTTTCATCTCTAAGAGAATATGAAAACAGCCTTAGACGCAGAGATGTTTCTGATAAATTTGAGATTTTGATAAGTTTGCACACTTCTATGAACTGTCTTAAATGTATATAAGGGTTTTCATCCCTTAGCCCACGAAAAATTGGAAGTGTTTGAAATATTTTGGGCATAATTTTAAAAGTCTAATTACCGGTCATAGGGGTTATTTGTATACATGGGGGAGGTGTAAGAGGTGTTAAAGTATAACGTTCCCCCATCATTTTAAAACTAAATTTTTCAATTTTAATTTTAAATTTTTTTATTTTTTATTTATTTTAGAAAGCAAGGAGAGAGACAAATCTGAGTTTCTAATTTCTGGGGCCCGCAGAAGTGTTGAAAGTCTGGTCTGTTGGTCCAAATAAACCTGTAAAAGATTTAAGAAGTGGTCAAAGAAAATAAAAATATAAAGAAATAAAAAAAGAGAAAGCTAAATATTGGTTTCTAAAATGATAAAAATATTAGATAAAAATTTGAAAGAATTAGATAAATCCGCTTCCCCGATAGCGGCGCCAAAAACTTGACTTGTCTGTTATTGTGTATTATAATTATATTAAATTCAAGTCTTAACCTATTAAAAGCGTACAATAGAAATTATAGTATAGCATAGGATCATTCCCACGAGGAAGTTCATTATCTTGTTAATTCCTATTTCTATCTTCTATCTAAATCCCTATCTTAAGAACTTCTATTTATCTTTAAGATTTTCTAATCTACTGGAGAAATATGAATAAAAGAATGGTTTTCTAAACTAAAGTGCACAAAAAATAAATCCTAATCGTCCTTCAGATTAAGGTCATCAATCTCATTCTTCAGCTTTCGAATATTTATGAAAATAAACAGTACCGTTACACCATATTTCTAGTCTCCTAGCATTGATCATCAATCAAGTCTATGATCCTATCAACACAGATTTAATCTAATCAACAATTAACAAGAAATTTGAGCGTCAATCAAATTCTAACAAACTGAAGATGGAAAAGTAGAAACTGTTATACTAATCTGTAAATTCTAACCTGAGTAGTCAATTCAAATTAAAAATTAGAGATGTTTACAAAGTAAAGAAAATCTAATCTAGAAAGCAAAGTAAAATATATCCTTCACCCCTCAGCTACAGTCGTCAACTGCTCCTGAGAAATTACAGATATCTACACTAATCTTTATCACTTAATTGCAGCCATCAATTGCGCTTGAGAAACCTCTGATATCTAATCTACTCTAACTAGTATACACTACTGATCGGAAGAAAATCCAACCTCAGGCGTCAATTGATGCTGAAATTCTTCAATGCTTATTCCTATATCGAGCCCTCTTATTTATAGATCATAAGGGGTCGGTTTACAGAGATCTAGTTCTAATAAAAGAAATTACTAAAAATAAAAGTATCCTAATATAACTCTAATTACTAATTTCATCTTTCCTTACTTCCTTTAGTTGATGCACTTCTAGAGTATTCTTTATCGAGCAGCAGTAGAGTCCTTCAGATTAGATCTTTACCAATCTTCTCAGATTCGTGGTTCGTCAGACTTCTAATTGTAGGAGTCTTCTAATTCTGGATATGGTGGTGATAGTTTTCACGTGATCAGCAACAGCAACAATAGTAGGAAAGCTTCTATTCTTAGGAAATCGTAAATAGCCATTCCTTCTTTCATATCTTCTTTTCTGAAAAATCGTTAATCACGACTTTCTATTTTCAATAAGCTTTCTCATAGTTGACGATTCTCTAGATTACGCTTTATAGTTTTTCTCTGTTTGTCTCTTTTGAAGAATCGTAAATTACAATTTTCTGACTTTCAGTAGCGGCAAATCATCTTTTTCGCTCAATTATTTTTCTTATTGATTTTTGAGTTTATTTTGACAAATATTAATATTTAGGCTCTGATTTACTGCTTATATTTAATATCTATACATCAATATCTCGTTAGTAGCAAACTAAGTCCTAGAACCACTAAGTTAAGGGTGATAAATGATAAATTATGTGACTGATCAACAACTCCAATTTAGACCACTGAGCAATGTGCCTAATGCCACAATTATTCAAATCCTTCAGGATTTGTAGCAGCAGTTGCATCAGCATTCAAAAGATTTATACCAGCTTGTTCAATTCTCTCAAGTGCTCCATTCACACACTGTTAGGTGTGTGATTTCAAGATGCTTGCTGCTAACTTTATTTGAAAATAGTGATAAGAATGTATTAGTAAAAATAAATCAAAGGTGGATTGAAAATATAAAATAGCAAGTCTAAAAATACACACAGACCTACAAGATACAGGGCCTGTTGTAGCATGTTTTGATAAGTAAGAGTTTGTCCCATAGGGAGTATTGATCTGAACTGCAAGGGTTATCTAGTAGTCTCCAAGTCTAACTGCAGATCTGGCAGTCTTAAAGGAAGGGTGTTTAGGTGTCACTAAGCTATACTAATAACTAGGAAAAGACAAGAATAAATTATAGCTAAAGAAAGGGATAAAGAAGGATGATGATGTGTGCTAAAATAAAAGTAAAAGAATGAGAAGTAAGCAACTTAGGTTACAAGTTTATTTAGTTATGTAACTCAGACATAGGGCTCTCTCTACAGCAAGTCCTTGCTGAAGTGCTATTACTAACCTCAACAAGGTAGAAGAATCCAACTTAACCCATGCCATTTAGGGCGCTCTTAATTCTATAGTATGTCCACTCAAATGGTCACAGTCTATCCAATAGAGTCTGTTAAATTCCATTGATCAAGCCAAAAATTGTTAATCTAATCCAAAGGAGTAAGCTGATCAAACCTCATCCAATGAATCAAATCAAGCCATGAATACCATTACAGACACTATATTTGTCAGGCTATAAGCTCCCCAGTTCTACGCACAGATCTGGTTGACATTCACAGTAGTTTTAACCCATAAATCCCTCTCTGTATACTGTCAAGGCCAGCGGCACATTGATGCCCACACAAAGGACCAGCAACAGGTTGAATAAGGATCCAAGCACAACTGATCATTGCTACAAAAGACCAGCAATGACTCAGCCTCCCAATCCGCAATCACTATAAGGAAGCCAAAGCTAACATCTGATGGCGATCAAGTAAAACAGAGGGGAGTCTTGTGACAGCCCGGACTTCGGCACCCCGAAACCCGTGCCATCAGCACGATCATCTTGACCGTGCCCCTCAACTATGCACGGAACACTGGTATATCAAGCATAAAATAAATAAGAACAACTTGCGGAATTTAAATCTACATAAAAATACTTCTCAAAAGACAGTTCTACCCTCATGCCTCTGCATGAAGGGAGAACCGATCCGAACCATCGATGATAACCATCATCATGGATGGTTCGCCCAAAAGAATACTCTGATATCCATATACACAAGGTTTAATCAAAAAAAAAAAAACCAGGCTTGACATACCAAGCCGTACAATCTCCAACTAAAACTCCTCAAAGTCGCACAGCAGAGTCCTCTAGAAGAAGTCCTCTGGAGGTGGCTCTAACTCCTCGCCGGCCGCAAGGTCCGACTCGCCGGGTCGGGCTCTCCTCAAGCCTCGTGACTACTAGTAGTGGACCTGCGACGTATAGTCTATAGGGTGAGCTACATCCTAGCTCAATAGGGAACAGAACACAATTGAACATATAAAATATAACTCACATGTATTCTATGATATGCATGTATGATGTGTCTATGCATTTATTGATGGATAACAGTTAAATACGCTTCAATTCGGTAGGTTACTCATGTCTTTTAGTTAATCAAGAATGATGCCGAAGGCCTAAAGCAAAACTTAAACTTCAACTTAAATAATCCCGAGCAATATAGCATCGAGCCCCGACGAGATACCCTTCATCGTCATCTATATAGACGGTTTAAATGTATTCCACAGGAATACCAATAGTACCAAGCCCCTTTCCCCGGGATTGGTGGCGGGTTTCACATCTCATCAACACCGGGTGTGCTTACTCAGACGGATAAGCCTCCGTGATCGCCTCTGGATTAGCGCCAGATCGGATGGATACCCGCCGCGTCGATCGTGGTTATCCCGTCACGTCGGTGGGGTAACCTATCAAACCTCAAATAACAAAAATATCGGTGCCTTACATATAGTTATTCACCGTGTAATTGTGCTATCTTATATCAGTTAGGCCTCATCAAGCATGATTCAATCATGGGTACATCCCTGGGATGTATCCGTTCACTTGCATCACACCTGATGCCTTTACCTCTTCACTTCATCATCCCCTGGGGATGGTCCATTTAAGATCTCTTATGAATATCACACACACACACTTTTCATAATCATTGAGTAGTAAAACATTTGAATTGAATTGATATCATTACATACATGCTCTTGTAAAATAAAGTACATGTTCAGGGTGTTCCCTACCTCAAGTCTTCGTTTGATCAATGCATCAAGGTCCCACGTGGCTCCTTGTGCACTCGTTCTCGCGTACCACCTATGGTACCATATAACATGTGAAACACATCACAAAGGATGCCATAGAGAAGGTATAAGATCTCCCAAAAATCTTAAAGTCAAACCAAAAGTCAACATAGCTCACTACAGTCGATTAATCGATCTCCAAAATCGATTAATCGAATCTGATTCGATTAATCGATTTCCAAAATCGATTAATCGAAAGTCAATATCGATTAATCGAAGCAATTTCGATTAATCGAGATTCTCCTTTTCGCAAAGTCCTTTCTCAGTTCGAACAGTCGAATTGCCATTCGATTAATCGAATCTGATTTCGATTAATCGAAATTCTTCTTTTCGCAAAGTAAATTTTGTCGAAATGAGTTTCCATTCGATTAATCGAATCCAATTTCGATTAATCGAAATCCTTCTTTTCGCAAAGCAGACCCTTATTTCGAATAGTCGATTTTCACGAGTTGATTAATCGATTCCAAATCGATCAATCGAAACTAAAATCGATTAATCGAAATCCCATTTCGATTAGTCGATTTTTCCTTAAGTTATTTCCTCCAACCCACGGGTCCATTTGGAGAGTTCTCGATCGATTAATCGATTCTCAAATCGATTAATCGAAATCAAAGTCGATTAATCGAAATCCAATTCGATTAATCGAAATGGGTCCTCCGACTCTTCAACTTCCGGCCAATTTCGATTACATCAAACCCAATTTCGATTAAAAATTTCGATTCGATTAAATTGTTCTTCCCAATCTTTTTCCATACTTTTTCTTCTATCTTTCTAAGCCATTATCCTATGATTTAACCCACATTTTACTGTAACTTAACCCCTATAATCTATGCATCTTATTTACAAAATTTTTTACCTTGGATAGACCTCAAGTTGATTTCTATCAATAGTTGGAAGGCTAGGGTTTCTAGCTCTGGTTCTAACGGATCCCTTGCGTCGAATCCGGCCTCTTTAATGCTTGACTCCCTCTTCCAAACAGTTGCAATAACTCCTCTCTTACTCCTCTCTCTTTCTCTCTCTTCTTTACTTCTCTCAACCACCAAAACATGAAAGTTAGGGTTTTCAACCCTTTTTATCTTATCTTTTTTTTCTCGGCGTGGAGCACATACACACTCATCAGTGTATGTAACTCTACAACTCCTCTATCTCTCCACTCTTCTACACTGATTCACACATCACTTCTGCTCATCTCACCTTAAGTTCATCAATGAACTATCTCATGGTCAAACCTAAGACCAATCGGGCACGGATCCCGAGGTCATAGTTCAATGTGATTTTTCGGGCTATTACAAGTCTGTTCTTGCATAATCTCTCACTAAGCTACAAGTCCAAGTGCAGAAAAGAAGAATCCATCTCAAATTTGTGACCAAGTTTGCCCTAGGGCTATAGTCTGTCCACTCAAATGGTCACAGGCTATCCACAGAAGCTCCCTTACCTATAAATACAAAGACAGAGCATAAAAATTGTTGTCTGCCACTATGATCCCAGGGCATCACACTCAAGCTTACATAGGCCTTTCAATAAGCTCAAATCCTAAATATATGCTATAGCCTGAACAGAACTATGGACAAATAGGAAAATAACAGATTGAGTAAGCATTCAAACAAAGATTCCATTGATCTGGTGTCATTAATAATGAAATCCCTCAAGGCAGCAGCCTTGTGCACATCAGCTCAACACTGAGTCCCAATGCTTCAATGATCTATTAGAAAACTTAAATAAAACTATACATAAATGCTTACCAAAGGTTTAGCCAGCAAGTGCTGAGCTAAGAGAAGAAAAAAAAATAAAGCTAAACCCTAAATGAGCACAGGAAATCCTAGCTCAGATCTCAGGCTATTCCTGGTTCGAAACCCTATTGCAGATGATGTTGTGTGTTGATTTAGTGTGTAATGGTAAAAGTAAAATAAAATCAAATTAAAACAAATGGTGGATTCAGCACCACTACAATCTCCCAGACCTGCAAGATACAGGGATATTGTAGCAAGTTTTGATAGGTAAGTAAGGGAATGTCCACAGGGAAATGTGAATGAACTATGGTAAATCTTCATATCTGTAATAGATCTGGCACTCTATCCTAATTTAAGCTATACTAAAACTGGAAAGAGGAGAAGTTTTGGGTTTTTGTCACTATGAACTATAGAAATTAAATGCATTTGATCCAGATTTAAAGAAAACACAGAGTGAAGGAAAATAGATTAAAAGTCAAAGGATGGAGAGCAGCAGCTAGGGATTTGGTCATTCACTAAAAATTAAATGAATCAAAAGTAATGCTTAGATCAGATCTGCAACAATCCTTCATCTGATTACAAGCTCCCTAGGTTTGACCCCAGCAGATGCATGGTATAAGAATCTGATCTTAATCAGAGAATCAGAGCAATCCTAAGGCTGTGATCTGTCCACTTGAATGGTCGCAGATTATCCTAGAGATTGTCTTTTAGTCAATGGTCTTGATTAGAACAGGTTAACCATTGTAGCTATTGTGAATGTCAGGCTACAAGCTCCCCACTTCTGGCTGGCCCACAGGAGTATCCAAACTAGGGAAATCAAATACGAATAAATGAAATATAGCTTAGAATTAACTCTAAATCCCACAATTCTATTGTAATGTCACTACTTATAATGTTGTGCTTAGATCTACAATCTCTGCAGCATCCAATCCTTTACAAAGCCTCTAAAACTCTTAATTACGGTTTATAACCTCACCCTAGCTACTGGAGAAGTTTTTAGCCAACCATAATTGGCTAAAAAGCAAGGAAGAAGAATAGGGAAAAGAGAGGGAAAAATTAGAGGGAAAATGAATTCGAACTTGGCTCTTGCTCTCCAAATTTTTGGATAATTTTCAATGTGATTGCTCCTCTATTTATACCTTTTTCTCATATTTGTTTTAGCCAATCAAAACTCAAAGGAATAATGCAGTTATGCTGATGTGACTGATCCCTCTTCTAGAAGCTTTTCTCCTATTGATTCACAACTGATAAGTACATGTGAGGTTGTTAGAGTTTCCGCTCGTGCTCAATTGAATACCAAAAATACCTCCCAAGGGTCACTGTCATGCATTGGATTGTGTGCGCAAAATTTGAAAGTTATAGCTGTTGAAGAAGGGTCATGAGAAGCTCCCAAAATGAATGTCAAGAGGTTCAGGGAACTTCTCGACAGCTTCCTAGTCTGCTTGCTCTGTATTTCGACAGGTTTGGAAAACCTCTCGCTGAGTTGAAGTGCGCAAGTCGATAGGATTGGCATATCTTAACAGGATTGAAGTGGCTCTCGATACCTTCTATTTAGTTCTTCGTTCATCCTGTCGACTGGTGAAGTCTTCGACAGGTTGTAGGTCATCTCTACAGGTTCTTGGAAGGTCCTGTCAAAAGCTTCTCTTGATCTGCTCCATAGGTTCAAGTAAACCTCGCAACTTCCCCTACACCTTTAGGTAAGGTATCGACAGGATTCTTTTACTGCAAGAATAACCTATCGACAGCAACTGGAACCTTGCGATAACTTCATGGAACCTCTCGACAGATCGACATTTGAGCTTCAGAACTTCTCGACAGCTTCTGCCTTGAGTTTCTTCAACTAGCACCTATCTTTGGTGTGTTGTCTTTCATCCGCTAGCACTCAGCAACCTCTTGGTGGGTTCAATCTATCTTTTTCGCAACTGTGCATGGTCTCAAGCATGCCTTGTTGATCCCATGACCTTCTCATGAATTTATAGAACTCTGATTGCGTGATTGACCGGCCTTTGGGCTATTGTGAATACATGATGAGGAGCAGATTGCTTCTTTGGCCTTTTTAGGTGGATATCTGCACTAAGGCTGGATTTTATTGCTAATCTATAAAACATACTTAAAACATCTTATTAGTCAGCTCAAGGGTCCAACAGAGGTCAGGTTAGGAGGTGAAAAATGGTATTTTTGACTACTTAACAAACCCTAATCCTAGGTGATCATGGGCTAACCCTGGATCGAAAAACCCTAAATGAACATAGGCTATCCCTGGTTAGTTTACAAACGTAGATAACAGTCCTTTATATGTGCAACCCCTTGAAACCCTAATATGCATTAGCCAATCAGACTTGAGAAGGTTTAGAGTTGATTTTGTGGCCCATCTGTGGCCCTTGGATGCTTCGGGCAATGTGAGAATAGATTAGGGCCTCGGGAGGTGTGCCCTAGAAGTGTGAAAACCCCAAACTGTCCCTGAGAATTGGAAATAGGTGGGAGAGAAGTTGGAATCCCGAGCTTCATGCAGAAGACTTGATTGTAGAAGCAAACTCGCAAGGATGGATTTGCTGTGAAGGGAGCTCACGAGGTTCTGCTCTGCTGTGAATGGTGCGTCTCGCGTGGCTACAACTTCAGGTGATGTAGCTCGTTGGGTTCTCATTGAGCTGTCACAATGTTGTAGTGCATGCTGAAGAGGCTCGCGAGGTTGAACATTGTGTGCAGCTTTCTGCTGCTTACGAGGCTCAGAACCGCGTCTCGCATAGCTGATTTTGACATTAAGGCACGTGAGATCTGCGCGACAGGTTCATGTGAAGCCCACGAAGTTCTAGAAGTGTGCGCTTTAAAGACTCGCGAGGTTCCCACTGAACCATGCGGTAAAGTGAATTTCAGCTTCCAGCTATGCGACTTCTTCACGAGATATCTTTTGAAGCTCATTTGTCCCTGAGCTGCGCGACAACTACGCGATCGATTTAAATGTTGTTGGCCTGCAAACTTCGCAACAGCTATGTGAGGTCACTTCTTAGTGAAATGAACCTCGCGATAGGTTCAAGTGAAGCCTCACGAGGGCTTATCTCTGTCACATTGATGTTGTGCTTAGCCTGTTGCAGCAGCCTCCTTAACTTGGGTTCACCTTCCTCTCAACCATTGGACTTCTAGGACCCTCCTTGGCATGCAATATGGTCACCATGGTGTGTGCCACCATGGTGCATTTTCTAGTTTTGCCTCAGCTCCACAGATTGGCATCAATTTCACACTTCTTGGCTTAAAAAGATGGATTGCAGCATTAAGTTCTTATTTCCTATTTTCTATAAAAACACAACTAAAAACACATTATTAATATGCTCAAAGGTCCATCAAAGGCTAGGTTGAGGGGTAAAAAATGGTATTTTTCAGTGCTCAACACACACTCAGTCCATTACGAAGTTAGAGAGCCAGATTGGCCAACTAGCTTGCAAGTGGCGAAGAGAGAGTGGCAATTGCCGACGCAGCCAGTCAATAATCCTAGAGGACAAGTGTTCTTGGGGGAGACATCTGCTCCCCACAATCCAAATTAATACCCTCATGGATCTGTTGAGCTATCGACTCACCCGTAGCCCCCTTTTTGTAACTTATGTAAAACTACTTATTTTGTTTGAAAACTTAGGTACTGCAGTACGAACAATTGTAGTATAATCCTAAATGTATATTAGTATGAACAATCATATGGATTTATGATCAATCTTCATTTTGTTTAATAAGATCATCAGTTAAAATGTAGCGATTACGAGCTAACCGATGCGAGAGTTCGCATTCACGAATGCTGAAAAGATAGAGTTAAAACTGACAACTCTAGGTTGAAAATAAGTGTGATGACCGGTTCAGCAGGTCGTCACTGAAATAAGGGCCTACATATTCGTGAGAGGATACGACAGCCCAGTTTCAAACTCTCCATTTTTACTCCTATCTTTCCCTCTATTTTTTGAAAATCCCTTGTGCACGACTCGACCGTTTTTGTTTCTTATACCTCCCTTGCATTTTCTGTTCGATTTTGAAAACCCCATTTATGTTCCAGTTGACATTTTGAAATTAGGTTTTAAGGACTATCTGTGAGCAAGGTGACGATTTTACTCTCAAATGGATTAGTTTCTACATATGATTTTGAGTTGAGATAGGAAATACATGGCCCGTTGAATAATATTTTCTCATTCGTACAGGTAAAGGAAATTGTAGAATGTCAAAGGCAACATATAAGCGACAGAGGGAAGAGGAGGAAGAAGGAGGTAACAGTTTAGACCAATCTCCACTTATAAGCCATATTGTACGGTTTGCTACCCTCAAAGCTAAATCAAAAGCAGCAGACCCACCTAAAAAGAAGTCCAAATCCTCAGGAGTGGTTATTAAAGAAACATCCAGAGGGAATGGAAACTGAATCGATATCTACCCCTGGGAAAGGCACAGACATGGATAAAGGCAAAAGGCTAATGTCCTCTGATAGGACATCGGATCGGATCCCAGCCTCAATGAAACATCATCTTGTGGAAGCCGAGGTTGTTGTGGATGTTGCCTTTTGGAAAAAGTTTGAGATTAGCGGAGATTCAATCAAGTACTTTAAGGATGTAGGGCTTCATGACTTTTTAGTGCCCGGAGTCACACAAGTCTACCCAAGATTGGTAAGACTGTTTTATAAAAATATGACTAATGGCAACAAGGGACCATCCCCAGTTCTTTCCACAACCATTAACGGATTTCCAATACTTATATGCAATGATTGCTGGTGTCATGAACGCACCCTTAGAAAGACCTGAAGTTTCTCCTGACAACCCGAAAGCCAACATCTTAAGAGAACATCTCAATACTCTTCCGGATTTTATTCAGATGGCGATAGAGTTGCTAGGTAAACCCCCAAAAGATAGATCATTTTTCTTGCGTAAGGATTTGGAATCACGGAACTTACAACTCAACTTTCTGGATGTCTTGATTCACAAGACTATCCACCATACGGGTCTTGGAACACAATGCAAAACACTCTTTGTGAGAGCCTTGTACTTAATGATTAATCAAATTTGGTTCGATGTTCCATCCTACCTGTTAGAAGTCATCAACACTGTGAGAGAAAAACTGAGTCAAGAACAATATCAAACGAATAAATTATGTCTGCCCTGTAGAGGTTTGATTACAAACCTATTGACGAATGTGGGATATAAATTTGATCCCAAGGAAAAGGCCTTGCCCAGACCAGAAGAAGGCCTAACAGCCATGGCTTATAGGAGAATCCTAAGCTCTAAAAATAAAAAGAAGATTCCTATTTCTACATAATCGTTTGGCACTTCTTCTATTCCAGAGACCACGCAAGAACTTGTAGTAAACACAAAGGTCCTGGAAGAGATGGTTGTTGCAATAACCACAGACCAAAGAGAATCAGTTGTAGCATAGGGAACGAGTACTTCTACTCTTCCCTAAGAAAGAATGGAGCCTAGCTCCATAGAACATGACAGATTAGTTGAGCAGGTAAAAACATTGGCATCAGTACCTGCTGAAGAACACATAAATCTGTATGACGCAACTTTGGACTCTCCAACAGGACCTGCATTGCCCACTTCCACTGTGGCAAATACACCACCAGCTATTCCTGAAGCAGCTCAGGTGAGCTCAATTACCCCTACAACAAAAGAAATCCCTCCACAGAGAGAGGAGCAAATTGCTGAATTGGCTACTTCTAGCCATGTTCCTACACTTCTTGAGTTCATTGTTCCACCCATAACTCCATTAACTGTAGAGAAGACTCCTATATTTCAAGCGGAAGAAGTAGGACAAAGTTTCACAAAATTGTTGAACCAAGAGACATCTCCTCCAATTACCACTACAACAGTCCCCACAACCTCAGGAGAACAACCTGATTGGGAAAGGAGAATGTGAGAATTAGAGCAGTGGTAAAGTATAAATGCACCAAATTTAATCCCATGTCTAAGTGTAGTGAGAAAATTGTTGGAAGAATTTCACAGGTTGAAGAGTAGAGTCCTCGAATCCATGCTCATAGCACAAGAGTGCCTAGAGCTAGTGGAAAACTTAAAGCGGAAGGCTGTGAGAGATCACCAAGCACATTGGACAACAGAAACAATAAAGAAAATCCAAGATGCCACTGCAGCCCCTAGGCACAAATTATGCAGCTGCAAGCCCTAAACAAACCATTAAGAGCGAACCAACAAGCATGGGAGGGTCAGAAAAAGGAGTACGAGGAGAAAATAGCTACTTTGATGGAATAGTTTGGAGAATTATTGAAGACTCAGATGCATTGGAAACTGCAAAAGAAAAAGCTCACCAAGAGTACTAGCAAGCTCTCAGCAATCAATTGAATGAAAAGACTCACGAGCTCACAGTAGAAAAAGGAAAATTGCTTAAGCTGCAAGAAGATAAAAATTCCCTAATCCTAACTTGTGCTGAGCAGAAAGAGAAGATCGAGTCCATAACGAGCAAATGTTGGGTTACAGTAACAGGATTACATGCTGAAGCTAACAAACTAAGAGTTGAGATACAAGAGAAGGATTTTGTGATTTACAAATTGAAGGAGGACCTGAAAAAGAAAGAAGCAATTGAAGAAGAGCTGAGAGTTGTACAAGAAAAGTATGAAATGTTAATAGCTGAAAAAGAGAGTGCTGAGGCACGTTACAAGGAAATTGGGCCGGAATTACATATGGAGACCGTACTAAACAAAGAATTAGAATGCTCCACAGATGTGGTGTCCGATTCTGAGGAAGAATTATCTGGCAGTGATTCTTCACTACTAGTCTTACTAGCATCAGGACCAACTCTATCTGCACCAATTGTACCATACCCTTCATCACCAAGTGAATAAAATATGACAGAATATCATGAACCTCACAGGTACGAGCTAAAATTTTGAAGTATCCCCTATTTTTGCACCCTGAGGACATTGTCCTATTCAAGTTTGGGGGAGTACATTTCTATATATTAGAGTTTCTATTTAGTTTATTAGTCCTTAGTCTCTTAATTTTAATGATAAATTTTTTTTTTAGAAATTTAATCATCATATGTGAGTTATGATAGAAAAATTTATGAATCCAAAAAATTTATGATCCATCGTAGTAGAAGTTCAACAATCAAAATAGAGCAGTTATGATTCATGCCTAGCTCTTTTGAACACTATATAAGATTGAATGTTTAAAACTATACTTTGATTTAAACTGCAATATTTAGATTATAGTTTCAAAATTATATAACCAGTGAGCTTTTGAGCCATAATTCCTCTTTTATTCTGAGAGAGAAACTGCTTTCTATTCGAAATTAAAAAATTTCTTTGAACTTCTTCACTGTATTAATGAAATCTCATATTGCTGAAAATTATAGTCAAATATTCTGAGTATGAGGATTTGTTTTTCTAGAACTATATATTGTATACATCAAAACAATATGACATGCATGCTAGTAAATCGTAAAGATGATTTAAGGCCATCTTTTATTTAATTTGATCCAAAAAGTCAAAATCCCATAAAACATTTATCCCTTGAACCCATATTAGAGCCTAAACCAAATTTCCTTATACCAAAATTTTATAAACCCTTAACCATATGTACTGCCCAAAACTTTCAACCTATAACCCCTTACAATTTCTGAGAGTTTAAAACATAAAATAAGGAAAGAAGAGAGGCTGAAAGAAGTATAAGAAAACAGATAAGAGATATACCAAAAAAGGGTACAACTGAGAAGAAATAAAATGTAGAAATATGGGAAAAGAAGTGAAATCGTAATTACGATTCTGAAAAAGATAGAAGCTTCCAAGCTAAAAAACTCAAGAAAATATTTAATAAAAAAAAAAGGGATTTACACATGAAAACAGAAAAATAATAATGGGAAGAAGTATCTATTCTGGATACTTACTGAATTAAAAAAGAAGAAGAAAGAAGAAGAAAATAGGTGAAAGAAGAACTGAATTCTCATAAATCCTTGTACCCTTTCTACCTTTCTTTGGAACCTTTTAACCCAAAGCCCCATTAGAAGCCAAATAAAGACCTTTTGATTTATGGTTTACAACAGCATGAGCCAAGTAGAGATGTCTATAACAAATACTATAGAAAAATAAATAAGCATATAAATAGAATTGATTATCTTTCCATGAGATTTATTTTTTAGTCAATTATCCACTGAAAATTTATCACACATATTATACACTGAGAGAACCTAAAAATTTTGACATCTTTTTTAGAGTATGCCAATTATGAGAGTTTGAATGAAAATGCTTTCTAACTCTACAGCTTAGAAAAATCTATGATGAATAAACTTTTCATTGATACGCACACACTCTACGCTTTACTGAATTAAAATTGCTGAGTTCTGATCAAGGATAATTGCTATGATGGAAAGTTAAGGATAAAGGATTTATACTTTTTAAAAAAAAACATAATAATCATGTGATGATTCAAAGTTAGCTAGTGTACAAAATCATTTTAGATTTTTAAATTTTTGCTTTTATTTTGAAAAGAAAAAAGAAACTGAAAAATCCAAAAATATTTGAAGTTTATAGGTAACTGAAAACCTTCAGGAGACTATAACTCCTCCATTGGGGATCACCTAAGGGATCACCTAGGCTTATTGTATATGTTAAATGCAACCGCGCTCCCTACGAAAGTGGCATTTAATTTAGCTTAGGATTTCTTTCATTGTTTGCTAGGGACTAGTAAAGCGTAAGTTTTAGGGTATGATCAGTCACAGAATATATCATTTTATCACCCTTAACTTATTGATGTTAGACCCTATTTTGCTACTAACAAGTTGATGATGTGCAGATATTAAGAAAAAATAGTAAAAGAGAACTAAAGTGTTAATATTCGTCAAAATAAACTCATAAAGTAGTAAGAAAGATGATTCAGCATAAAAGATGATTCGACGCATGCTTAAAGCCAGAAATTGTACTTTATGATTGAATGAAGCCAAAGAGAAAATGAAAATTTGTCATTTACGATTCTTCAAATGATACTTCAGGTGAAGTGTGATACAAAAGGGAATTACGATTGTTCGTACTACAGAATCGTACCGAGAATTATGAGCTGAAAAGAGAAAATCAGGATTTATGATTTTACAGAGTAAAGACTCTTGTTGTTGTTGATCACGTGAGAACTGTACCGCCATGCACAGAATTACAAGATTATTCAAATTAGAAGTTTAGCAATCCACGGATTTGAGAAGATTGAGAAGAAAGACACCTAAAAATCTCTATTGTTGCTAAAAGAATGAACAATCTAGAGCACATCAACCACTCAAAAGAAGGAAAGATGAAATTAAGAGTTAGAGTTATATTAGGAAACCTTTTGTTTTAGTAGTTTCTTATATTATAATTTGAAGTTTTGTAAATCGACTCCTTATGATCTATAAATAAGAGAGCTTGACATAAGAGAAGAATCAGCGAAGGAACTTGCATGTAATAACTCGGGTTTTTGGGAATAGTGTAGGTCATGTGCGACGTGCACTGTTCTTGTGTGTTTGTAAGTCACAAGGAAACCACACTTACTTTATACACTTCTAGTGTATGTGTTGTACATAAGAGTTAAGCGGATGTGAGACATGTTATATAGGTGTGTGTGTGTGTAACACACTAGCCTCTCACAAGTTAGAGAAAAGGGAGAGGAGTCCCATACGGGCATCCCTTTGCTTGAGTAGAAAGAGAGAGGAAAATAGAGAGTAAGAAGGAAGAGGATTTGAGTTATAGAGAAATTTAGAGATAGAGATTTTCTTTTGATCCATAGATAAGATCTACCTTATGGATGCTAAGTTTATGAGATGGGGAAGGTGTGGTGAAACCCTTGAGGAAGATCTACGGTTTTGAGCTTGGGATTATCTAGAGAGGAGTTGGAGAAAAGGGTTCTGAAACCCTCTTTTGTTGAGAAGATCATGGACCAAATCTAAGGGAGATCAATTGTTTAAGGTATGTATTTAATTAATTATAAGCATTAGATGATATATTTACAATGAGTTTGATTGTGTATTAAATGTGGTTTTAAATAGGGTAAGATTAGAGTTCTCGAGAAGCTCGAGATGTAGATGTAGTTGTTCCTCACGCGCGCAGTTATAAAAGCTCGCTCGCGCGAGGGAGAGGCAATATAGTGAGAAAATAAGTTTTGTGCTCGCTCGCGCGAAACAATTTTGTAAAGGGAAGCTCGCTCGTGCGAGGACTCACATGAGCTTCAAGTGACATCGATTATAATCGCTTGAGCGAGGATGAGTGCTCGCTCGCACCAGTACAAGTGGTCGCTCGCGTGAGGTCTAGCATAGATGTTTGTTTATTTTAATTAGTTCTTTGGAGTTATAACTCCCTAGATCTTTGTGAGCTTTTCTAAAATTGCTTTGATTCATGCCATGTAGGTTTGGCATATGGTTGTTATGCTTGACCCCTTATGTGATATTGATGTGATTGGGTGATGGCTTTGCTTTAAGGTAGGGAATACTCTGAACCATGGATCAAAATATCGTCCGATATCGTATCGGACGATACGTATCAGTATCGAACGTGAATGATTCGGTATATTAAATAGACCGTATCGTTCATTTGTATTACAAATACCGGACAATACATTTAATGTATCATCCAATACACTACTGTTCCGATACGTATCGTCCGATACGTATCGGTTGTTTGATCGGACGATACATACCGGTTTTTCGGTATTTTGATTCATGCTCTGAATATGTACCCTTGATTACGAAATCATGTATGTAGTGATGTGATATATACATGTGTGTGTTAAGAGCATAGTTATTTGCTTGTTTATCGAAATTGAGCTTAAGTATGTGAATTAAAGATGTGTGTGTGTGTGTGTATGTATACTAAGCAATAAATCAGTAAGCATATAAGTGCATGAAATCCCAGGGATGTGTATGAGATGTGAGAATCTAGGTGATGCATAAGAGTATGTGACATCCGAAGGATGTATAGTCAAATGAGAAACTATGTGAATGGGCCTTAAATAAACTTTGAATATTATAATTAGCACAATTATATGGTGATAAACTATATGTATTTGCACAATTGATTTGAGGTTCGTAGAATATCCCAGCAACGCGACGGTATACCTATGACGAACTCGGTAGAATATCCGTGACCTGTATGGCAGCCAATCCGTACACTAGTAAAACTCCCAGGGATGTGTATGAGTTATGTGCCCTGTCGCCTATGAGAAAGGGACTTGTGTTATGTTACATTGAAATATAGTTCAATTGGACGACGATGGTGGGCATTCCATCGGGGCTCGATGCTATATTGCTCTAGAATTATTTAAGTTATTTGATTTAAGTTTCAAGACAGATCTTCTAGCCTATGAAAACAAAATTGAAAACAAGTTAATACATATAGAGTAACAGATACATTCAGTTCATGCTGTCTATAACTTAAACTATTTTCCAGCTATCTTTCATTGATAAATCATGTTTCGTTCTTAATGTCATGGAATATATGTGAGTAAGATAGACTTATATGTTTATTCAGTTATTTCCCTATTGAGCTATGATGTAGCTCACTCCTTCGATAATACGTCACGGGTCCAGTGTTAGCTGTTGTTATTGTTTCGGGAGACGTTGATCCGGAGGATTCTGATCACGTGCCTGGGGAGGAGTTAGAGCCCCCTCCTGAAGAGTTCTTATAGAGGACCCTCTGCGTACTTTGATTATTTTTGTGAGAGAGATTGTACAACTTGGTATGTCCAGCCCTATTTTTTGGATAATATAATAGTTGTGAGGCATTCTTTTGGTGAACCATCCGGGGTGACTGTTGTTTAGTCACTGATGGTTCGGGTTGATTCTTTTGCTCATGCAGTGGCATGAGATTAGAACTATCTTTTAGGCTACATACTTTTGGCTTATATCATAAAACTGGAGATTTAGTTCAATATTAGCTCTTTAGTTTATGTTTTACTTTCTAGTTGTGTGGATATACCAAATGTTACATGCAGGCATATGAGGCACAACCTCGAGGGTCGTGCCGATGGCACGGGTTTCAGGGTGTCGAAATTTGGGTTGTCACAGTTGGTATCAAAGCTATTTCTTTTAAAATTTCTTATAAGTCTTGATTTTGTCAGAGCATAGGACCTTTTACTAATGAAACTATAATTTCATGTGCAGAGCGTTATATCTTCTAGAGGGAGGGGCAGACCCAGAGGCGGCCATAATGGAAACTTACGGAGCAGAGACGGTTTCGTCTCGGCTTCAAATAGAGTGCTGTTGGGGAATCGTGATGCCCCAGGAGGCAGTAGTCAGGGAAATAAAGATACAAATCAGAGAGAATAAGAAAGGGTTAGAGAAAGAGAAGAAGAAAGGGAAGAGCGTCAAAGGATGATGCATACCATAAAAATCATGGCAAATGCCATGGCTCAGCAAGTGGTGTCCTTGGCAGCACATAATGCCAATGACCAACATCAGCCACCACCTATGCCTCCAGTGGTTACTACACAGCCATTACCCTCAGCGTTCACAGAGTTTCAGAGGATGCATCCATCGAGTTTTTTAGGGCAAGCAGAGCCAATCGACGCAAAGGATTGGCTAAGTGAGATGGAGAAGGTGTTCAGTGTGCTTACATGCACTGAAGATGAAAGTGTCTGTCGGGTGACATATATGTTAGATGGGGAGGCAGGCCCATGGTGGAAGTCTGTGTCGAGGATTAGAGCTCAGGAACCCAGGATTGTCATGGACATGGGATGAATTTGGGACTGAATTCAATAAATAATATTTCCTTGAATTGTGCGTAACCAGATGGAAGTAAAATTTCTTCAACTAAAACAGGGAAAAATGTCAGTAAGGAAATACAGAGTAGAGTTTATGAGGCTCGCTCACTTTGCTTCCGATTATGTGGTTACGGACTTGATGGAGGCCAAGACGCTTCAACGCGGCTTGAGGCCGGATATCCGGGGGAGAGTGGCGGCCTTTGAATTGAAAACCTATGGAGAGGTTATGAGCAAGGCTCTGGTGATCAAAGAAGATAACGAGGATCGATACCAGAGAAGAGATCAACAAGGAAGGGGAAGGATGGAGCAGAGTAAAGTAGAAAACTACGAGCCGATGAATAAAAAGCCGCGATTCGTAGCACCCATACAGAAGCAATAGCTTCAGACCAGTTTTATTGGACCAACACAGACAAACTATCCTAGACTACCTATGCTTGCGTTTGGGAGGCCGGTCAAATATGAGAACCCTGTTACCACTATCAGAGTATCAGTTTCCCAGGGTTTCTCACTGGCAGCATCTTCTACAACAGTTGAAACTTGTGCCAAGTGTGACAAGTCTCACAAAATGGCATAGTGTAGACGGGGTACTCGAGGTTGCTACAAGTGTGGGAAGATAGGCCACATGATCCGAGATTGCCCTGAGATGAACAAGGAGAGAGCGGCTTTTGCTTCCATGATGAGACTGATACAATCAAAGAAGCCGATCGTGCAAGGAAGAGCCTATGTAGTTACTGCCCAGGAAGCACAGAATATCAATGACATTATCTAAGGTGAGATTTTCTTTTAAAAATTAAGAATTTTAATTACCTAAAATTTTTAGATAGAGAAGGTGCATCCATGTAGGAAGTAGAATAGACTCATTCCTGTATGTAAATCTTGATGAATAAGTATGTGGTATATATATATATATTATATAGGTACCTTACAATTATACGGAAAGGGAAGTGACGTAGCTTATGAAGTTAGAGTGTTGATAGACCCGGGGTCTACCCATTCATTTACTACTCGATTTGCTAAGAAGATGAAGTTCAACTCGAAGACGTTGGATTTTATCTTGGCTGTATCTATTCCGACTAGGGAATCGGTCAATACGGACTTGGTTTGTAAGTTGATGATAGTAACCATTAGAGATGGGGACGTCTTTAAACTAGCAGCAAATTTAGTTTTGTTGGATATGCAAGGATTCAACGTGATCCTTGGCATGGATTGGTTGTCAACTCATTGTGCGACGCTCGATAGTAAGAACAAAGTGATTATCTTTAGACCAAATACAAGGAGATCATCAGAGCCGAACACTTGATCAAAAGGGGATGCAGTGGTTACTTGGCATTTTTGAAGGAAGACAAGGAAGGAAAGAACATCATTTCAGATATTGCGATTGCGCGTGAGTTTGAGGATGTCTTTCCGGAGGAATTGCCAGTGTTACCTCCTGATAGAGAGGTGGAATTCGCTATCGACTTAGCACCGGGAACGGACCCTATTTCCAAAGCATCGTACCGAATGGCTCCTGTTGAGTTGAAGGAATTGTCTTAGGGAACACCGGTCTTATTTGTAAAGAAGAAATATGGGTTGATGTGACTGTGCATCGACTATTATCAGCTAAACAAATTAATCATCAAGAATCGATTTCCATTGCCTAGGATTGACGATTTATTTGATCAGTTGTAAGGAGCGAGATATTTTTCTAAGATCGATATGAGATCTAGATATCATTAGCTGAGAGTCAAGGCACTATGAGTTTTTAGTGATGCCGTTTGGTTTGACGAATGCACTGACGTCGTTTATGGATTTGATGAATCAGGTGTTTAAACCACACTTAGACACTTGTTTCGTGGTATTCGTCGACGACATTCTTATATATTCAAAATCGAAGGAGCATGAAGAACATTTAAGAATCGCTCTACAAACTCTCTGTGAACACTAATTATATGCCAAGCTCAGTAAGTGCGAGTTTTGGTTAGAGAAAGTTAGCCTTTTGGGATATATCATCTCAAAGGAGGGTGTCATAATAGATCCGGCTAAGATTGAAGCAATGGTACAATAGGAACAACCGAAGATGATAACAGATATCCGTAGTTTCCTTGGGCTAGCTGGATACTATCGATATTTTGTGGAGGGATTTTCGAAAATATCGGGACCGCTTACAAGACTCACAAGAATGGACACGAGATTTGAGTGGAATGAAGCGTGCGAAAAGAGCTTTCAAGAACTCAAGAAGAGACTCACTTCAGCTCCAGTACTAATAATTCCTTCAGACAGTGGAGGGTTTGTGATATATAATGATACTTCGCATAGTGGTTTAGGTTGTATGCTCAACAAGAATAAGAGAGTGATTGCTTATGGGTCGAGGCAGCTGAAAGACCACGAGAAGAACTACCCGACACATGACCTGGAACTAGCAGCGGTTTTATTTGCATTGAAAATTTAGAGACATTATTTATATGATGAGATCTTTGAGATCTTCACCGACTATAAGAGCCTCAGGTACTTATTTATGTAGAAAGAATTAAATATACGGCATCAAAGGTGAACGGAATTCCTCGAGGACTATGATTGCTCCATATAATATCACCCAGGCAAGGCTAATGTCGTAGCAGATGCCTTGAGTCATAAGAGTTCGGCTCAGTTAGCAAATCTTATCATGGGAATGCATAGATGGAAATTGTTTAAAGATCTTTCCTTGTATGATGCAAAGATCGAGGTGCAAGCTTCAGGGTCGTTCTTGGCCAACATCATAGTGAGACTGACGATCTTTAAGTATATTCATGAACTACAGATGAAAGACCCGGAGTTAACCAAAATTCGACAAGATGTGATTGAGGGCACCAAATCAGAATTCTCGGTGAAAGAGGATGGTTCCTTACTATTTAGGGGACGCCTTTGTATTCCAGTTGATACCGTTCTACAGCAAACTATCTAAGATGATGCTCACAAATCTAGATATGCAATTCACCCCGGTAGCACCAAAATGTACTAGGACTTGAGAAAGAATTACTGGTGGAGAGGTCTGAAGCAAGATGTAGTCAAGTACGTGTCAAGGTATTTGACATGTCAGCAGGTGAAAGTAGACCATAGACACCCTACTGGATTATTACAACCTCTACCCATACCGGAGTGGAAATGGAAATCAATCTCCATGGATTTTATTGTAGGATTGTCGCGCACAGTGAAAAGGTACAATGCCATTTGGGTAGTCGTGGATCGACTAACCAAGTCAGCTCACTTCTTACCCTACAACAAGATATACACAATAGGAAGACTCGTGGAGTTGTATATGAAGGAGATTGTACGGTTGCACGGGATCCCCAGCAGCATCGTCTCTGATCGTGACCCATTATATACTTCAAAATTTTGGAAGAAGTTTCAAAAAGGCATGGGTACGCGATTGGACTTTAGTTCGACATTCCATCCACAGACCGATGGGCAAACAGAGCGGGTAAATCAGGTAATAGAAGACATGCTCAGAGCATGTATGCTTGAATTATATAGATCATGGGATCAACATTTACTATTGATCAAATTTGCATACAACAATAGCTTCCAAGCGAGCATTGGAATGACACCTTATGAAGCTCTCTATAAAAGGTGATGTAGATCGCCCATCAATTGGGAAGAGACTAGCGAAAAGTTTGTATTAGGACCGGAGTTACTTGAAGATAACGCCATTATTGTTCGTATGATAAGAGATGGACTTAAATCGGCTCAGAGCAGGCAGAAGAGTTACGTCGATATCAAAAGAAGGAGCGTGGACTATGCCATTGGCGATCACATATTCATAAAGGAATCGCCCATGAAAGGCATCATAAGATTTAGGAAGAGGGGAAAGCTGAGTCCCCGTTACTTTTGACCTTTGAGGTTTTGGGTCGAGTCGACGAGGTCACTTATCGCATTGGATTACCTCCGTTGTTTGATTGGGTACATAATGTGTTTCATGTATCTATGCTTCGAAAGTATGTAAATGACCCTACATATATCTTGGGAGGTCAGCTGATCGAGATGCACGAAGACATGACCATGATAGAAGAAGCAACTCAAATTTTGGATCGAAAAGAACAAATTCTACGTACTAAGAGTATTCCTTTAGTGCTTGTCAAGTGGGGGAATCACTCGGCCGAAGAAGCAACTTGGAAACGTGAAGCGGATGTGAGAGAACAATATCCAAAGTTGCTTGAGAAAAGCTAGATCGCATGGCTTTGTTTGAAATTGTACGAAATGATACTATCTCAATCAACACTTAATTTTTGTGAAAGAGTGTCAATTATGATTTGTGATTGCGTAACTAAAGGAGTTTTTATAAAGAAAACTTTTATGCTACACAAAATATGATGCCAATGCCACAAAAATGTTAAAGTAGATTAGAAATTGAGCCAGAAGATGTTTCCAGGCTCGCTCGCGTGATAACTTAAGCTCACTCGCGCGAACCTTATACAAATTGCGCGCCAGAATAGTTTTGTGATCGCTCGTACGAGGACTTAAATCGCTAGCGCAAGGACCTGAATATATATATATGGGCATCCATTGTTTTCACCCATTTCCTCTGCTCAAACGAAGGTTTTGGAGAGCTAGGGTTTGGGAATTCGCACTCAAAGGCTTCAACACGCCCAATTTCAACTTGTTTTTTTGAATCCGACCCGATAGAAGTGCTTAGAAAGGTGATTTCTACCCTTATTCATATTTATTTTTGTTGATTTGGTTTGAAAGACCTTCTGATGGCTTCTAAAAGCACTAATGGGAAATATATGAAGCTTTTTTTCGGGATCCTACATCCACAAAATGGACTTCGGACTACCTCGGCATTAATGGTTTGAAACCATTGTTGGCGTCATTTGGAGCTCGGTACTATCCGAGGCTTATTAAGCTATTTTATGAGACCCTTAAAACTAATGCCGATGAAACCACTCTTGTCGTTGAGGTAGATGGAAGGGCATTTGTTTTTGGCAATAGCGACATTTCCATCGCCATGAACTGTCTTCACACCTTCATCCAGGACCCACTTTCTCAACCCCCTTTCGCCTAAGAAGTAAACTTTCAGACTATTGTCGCTGACATTACGGGCGACATTACTGCATCGGGACAATCTATCACTAGGTCCCAGTTGCCACCACATATGTGGCCTTTATACATAATTTTTAAGAAAAATTTATACCCGATCGGCCACGAGCAAGAGCGTCGTGGGCCATTTTTTAGGGCTTTGCACTCTGCCTTTCACAACAAGTGGTTTAGCGCCCCTAGGGTGGCTATGAAGGGCATTATGCATGCTTATAAAAGGAATGTGAGGGGTGCCGTCCCTCCACCCATAAATCGCCTACCCTACTCCCGTCTGATTTCAAGACTCTTTGACTTACGCAATGGAAAAGAGGGTTTTGAGATTGGAGGGGACGAGCCCATACTAACAGACAACATCATTCATTCATCGCCCAAGATTTAACTAGGAACTTAAAGAGCCTACGAACCAGTCAAAAAAGGAAGAGGGATAGTCAGGTCGCACGGCAGGCGACTCAACCACCACCACCACTCGGCCCAGCTATTCCATCCACTTTGTCTTCACAGCCCTTCCCTACCACAAACGTTAGCATTATACGTGATATCCTTCTACAGGGGAGGGAGATTAGATTGCACCAGAGGTTTCAGGAGGCACTTCTTATAGATCTTATACTCCACGCATTCCCACAGACATACCAGAAGCGCGTAGATGAGTTTCGGGGTGCCATTTTCGATGCATCTAGCTCGAGTGTTGCTACTAGGGAGACGACCGAGGAGGTTGATGATGATGATGACGATGACTCTGTTCCGGCTCTGGAGAGGAGGACGATGACGAGGAGTACGAGCAGGGTGATGACTAAGTCGTCATAGGAGAGTTAAATTCTTTTTAAAAATATAAATATTATGTCTATAAAATAGTGATGAAATGTGGGTATGGAGATCATTCGAACTATCTTGACATGATCGGCACATCTATTTTTTTTATTGTTGCACAGCTACCGTCATGGTTATATATACATATCTGTTTGGTTATCTTTGTGTATCGTGGTTGATTAGACATGGTTGTTGGAATGAATGGATGAAATTTTTTGCAGGTACATGTGATGTGTGTCTTATGGATTATGCAGGTACCTAAGGTTTTGTGGCTAAATTTGAATGCATATGGATGTTGACAGCATGGGGGATTAGTTCGAAAAATATAATTAGCTGAATGACAGGATGGGTAGCATACGAATTTCTAGTCCTTGTATATGGATATGTGTGGTATTGTCATGCAAGGATTCATCGTAATGTGTGGTCATCCTTGACTGTAGGCGGATTAAATGTGGACCATCACGAAACTCTTGATGGTTTGTTTTTATTGTGATATACGGGTTCTATTTTTTTCCATGCTCTTGTATGTGTTAGTGCTGGTTGTTTCACTTCTACATCTGGTAATTTAGTTACCTGTATACCTTATCAATTTTCGAGGGCAAAAAATTTTATAAGGTGGGGTGAATGTAATAACCCAAGTTTTTTAGAACAATGTAGGTCATGTGCGATGTGCACTATGCTTGTGTATTTGTGGGTCACAAGGGAACCACACTTACTTTATACACTTTTAGTGCATGTGTTGTACATAGGAGCTAAGTGGATGTGAGACATGTTGTATAAGTGTGTGTGTAACACACTAGCCTCTCACAAGTTAGAGAAAAAGGGGAGGAGTCCCATACGGGCATCCCTTTTCTTGAGTAGAAAGAGAGAAGGAAATAGAGAGTAAGAAAGATGAGGGTTTGAGTTGTAGAGAAATTTAGAGATAGGGATTTTCTTTTGATCCAAAGATAAGATATACCTTGTGGATGTTAAGTTTATGAGATGAGAAAGGTGTGGTGAAACCCTTGAGGAAGATCTAAGGGTTTTGAGCTTGGGATTGATCTAGAGAGGAGTTGGAGAAAAGGGTTTTGAAACCTTTTTTTGTTTAGAAGATCATGGACCAAATCTAATGGAGATATATTGTCTAAGGTATATATTTAGTTAATTATGAGCATTAAATTATGTATTTATGATGAGTTTGGTTGTGTATTAAATGTGATTTTAAATAGGATAAGATTAGAGTTCTCGAGCTGTAGATGTAGCTGTTCCTCGCGCACGCGATTATAAAAGCTCGCTCGCGTGAGGAGGAGACAATATAGTGAGAAAATAAGTTCCGTGCTCGCTCGCGTGAGGAGGAGACAATATAGTGAGAAAATAAGTTCCGTTCGCGCGAGAAGTTTTGCAAAGGAAAGCTCGCTCGTGCGAGGACTCGTGTGAGCTTTAGGTGACCTCGATTATAATCGCTTGAGCGAGGATGAGTGCTCACTCGCGAGAGTACAAGTGGTCGCTCGCGCGAGGTCTAGCATAGATGTTTGTTTTATTTTAATTAGTTCTTTGGAGTTATGACTCCCTAGATCCTTATGAGATTTTTTTAAATTGTTTTGATTCATGTCATGTAGGTTTGGCGTATGGTTGTTATGTTTGACCCCTTATGTGATATTGATGTGATTGGGTGATGGCTTTGCTTTGAGGTAAGGAATACTCTGAATATGTACCCTTGATTACGAAATCATGTATATAGTGATGTGATATGTACATGCGTGTGTTAAGAGCATAGTTATTTGCTTGTTAATCGAAATTGAGCTTAAGTATATGAATTAAAGATGTGTGTGTGTGTGTGTACACTAAGTAAGAAACTAGTAAGCATATAAGTGCATGACATCATAGGGATGTGTATGAGATGTGAGCATCTAAGTGATGCATAAGAGTATGTGACATCTTAGGGATGTATAGTCAAATGAGAAACTATGTGAATGGGCCTTGAATAAACTTTGAATATTATAATTAGTACAATTATACGGTGATAAATTATATGTATTTGCACAATTGATTTGAGGTTCGTAGAATATCCCACCGACGCGGAAGTATACCCGTGATTAACTCGACAGAATATCCGTGACCGGTACAGCGGCCAATCCATACACTAGTATGGCATCCCAGGGATGTATATGAGTTATGTGTCCCGTCGCCTATGAGAAAAGGACTTGGATTATATTACATTGAAATATAGTTTAATTGGACGATGATGGTGGGTATTCCATCGGGGTTCGATGCTATATTGCTCGAGGATTATTTAAGTTATTTAATTTAAATTTCAAGACAAATCTTCTAGCCTATGAGAACAAAATTGAAAACAAGTTAACACATGTAAATTAACATATGCATTCAGTTCATGCTTTCAGTAACTTAAACTATTTTCCAGCTATCTTTCATTGATAAATCATGTTTCATTCATAATGTCATGGAATAAATGTGAGTAAGATAGACTTATATGTTCATTCAGTTATTTTCCTATTGAGCTATAATGTATCTCACTCCTTCGACTATACGTCACAAGTCCAATGCTAGCTCTTGTTGTTGCTCCGGGAGACATTGATCCGGAGGATTCTGATTACGTGCCTGGGGAGGAGTCAGAGCCCCCTCCTGAGGAGTTCTTCTAGAGGACCCTCTGCGTACTTTGGTTATTTTTGTGAGAGAGATTGTACGGCTTGGTATGTCCAGCCCTATTTTTTGGATAATGTAATAGTTGTGAGACATTCTTTTGGCGAACCATCCGGGGTGACTGCTGTTTAGTCACTGATGGTTCAGGTTGGTTCTTTTGCTCATGCAGTGGCATGAGATTAGAACTATCTTTTGGGCTATGTGTTTTTAGCTTATATCGTAGAATTGGAGATTTAGTTTAATATTAGCTCTTTAGTGCATGTTTACTTTCTAGTTGTGTAAATATACCAAATATTTCGTACAGACATATGGGGCACGACCTCGAGGGTCGTGCTGATGGCATGGGTTTCGAGGTATCAAAATCTGGACTGCCACATTTCAACATCAGTTGACAACTGAGGTTGGATTTTCTTTCGATCAACTTTTTTAGATATCCAAGGTTTCTCGAGAGCAATTGATAACTGCAATTGGGAGCTAGAAGATTAGAGTATCTGTAGTTTCTTAGGAGAAATTGGCGCCTGTGACTGAGGGATGAAAGATCTTTTTATTGCTTTCTAGTTTAGATTTATTTGTATGCACTTTTATTGCTTTGTAAACATCTAAATTCTTTTTACTTGAATTGACGACTCAGATTAGAAATTTGCAAATAGTGTAGCAGTTTTTACTTTTCCAACTTCAATTTTCTTGAGTTTGAGTGACGCCCAAATTTTAGGAAGATTGTTGATTAAATGAAAAATTCGAAAGGTGAGAATAGTAGCTAGGGGTATTGGTCTCTCAGTGAAAATCAAAGGAATCGAAGAACTTGCATAGATCTGATTTACTACAATCCTCTTTTCTGGCTCCAAGCTTCCTAGGTTACCCCGGCAGAGGTGAGGTATAAGAATCCAACTTAACCATAGAATTAAAGCAATCCTAAGGCTATGATCTATCCACTTTAATGGTGACAGACCATCCTAGAGATTTCTCCAATCCTTTTATCTTAATTAGAACAAGAAAACTATTATAGATGTTGTAAATGTCAGGCTACCAGCTCTCCGTTTCTGGCTGGCCTCTGCAGGAGTATCCAATCCAGGGAAATCAAATACGAAAAAGTGAAATGTAGATTAGAATAACCTTTAAAATCTACAATTATATTGTAAGCTTACAATACTATTATACTCAGATATGTAATCTGTGCAGTATACAGTCTATTACAAGCCTTTGAATCTCTTAATTTAGAGCTTAAGTCTTCACCCTAACTACTGAGAAGATTTTAGCTACTCATGATTGGCTAAAGAGAGAATGGGAGAAGAAGGAAGAAGGAGGGAGAATTTGGAGGGAAAAATGGATCTCACTCTAAGCTCTGGTTCTCCCAAAAATGGATCTCTCATCGTCTGTCCTCAGATCCGTTTTAGCCAATCAGAGCTCAAGGGAATAATTATGTTATTATGGGCTACTGATGTGACCGATTTCTCTTCTAGAAGTTCTCTTCCCATTGGCTCTCAACTGGCGAGTACACTTGAAGTAGTTAGGGTTTCCATGCGTGCCCAAATATGTACCAAAAATACTCCCAGGGGGTGCTGAAGTGCTTTGAAACTCGTACACAAAAATATGAAATTGGCAGCTGCTGAAGGAAGACGCTGAGAAGTTGCCAATATGAGTGTCGAGAGGTTCAGGGGATCCTCTCGACAGGTTCTGAATATGCATTATAATCACATCGATAAGTTGCATTGCCTTCTGATAACTTTGCAGACTTCTCGATAGGATTGAAATACTAGTCGACAGGTTTGGCAGTGTCTCGACAGGTCTGGAATGGCTCTCGATAGGTTTGAACACATCTCAACAGGTTTATGAAGTTCCTGTCGAAAACTTGAGAGAGCGTCTCGAGAGGTTGGTTCGAACTTGTCGATAGGATTGCAGGCTTATATTTTTCATTCTGCTTAGTTCCACACTCATCCTCTCGACAGGTTATAGACAATCCTGTCGACTGTTTATACAATCTTCAGTGAAGTGCTCGACAGGTTGGGTCAATCCTCGCGAGACTGAACGTTGCTTCGGGTAAGTTATCGACAGGTTGTCTTGCACTTCTCGATAGGTTCATTTGAACCTCGAGATAAGTGACTGGATCCTCTCTGATTCATCTGTACCTTGAAGTATCCTCTCGATAGGTTTGTTTACACACGTTCAACCTCTTGACTGCTTCGTTCCTTGCCCTCAAGACTTCTCGACAAGTGCTGGGAAGCTCTCAATATCTTCATGAAACCTCTCGGCAGCTTATTTTCAGTGCTTCCATAGCTGGCACACCTTTTGGGTGTGCTGTTCTTTCATTGTTCAACACTTAGCAACCCCTCAGTAGGTTCAATTTTTCTTCCTTGCCACTGTACTTGGTCTTAGGCTTTTCCAATTAGGTAGCACAGTGCTTCTTGGGCTCTTTTAAGTGAAAATTTGTATTAAGCTTCCAATTTATTGCTTAACTATAAAACATACTTAAAACACATTATTAGTTAAGGTCCAACAAAGGTCAGGTTAAGAGGTAAAAAATGATGTTTTTCACTACTTAACACCCCCAGGCACAAATTATACAGCTGCAAGACCAGAACAAAGCATTAAGAGCGAACCAACAAGCATGAGAGGGTTAGAAAAAGGAGTACGAGGAGAAAATAGCTACCTTGATGGAATAGTTTGGAGAATTTATTGAAGACCCAGATGCATTAGAAATTGCAAAAGAAAAAGCTCACCAAGAGTACTAGCAAGCCCTCAGCAATCAATTGAATGAAAAGACTCATGAGCTCACAGTAGAAAAAGGAAAATTGCTTAAGCTGCAAGAAGATAAAAATTCCTTAATCCTAACTTGCGCTAAGCAGAAGGAGAAGATCGAGTCCATAACGAGCAAATGCTGGGTTACAGTAACAAGATTACATGTTGAAGCTAACAAACTAAGAGTTGAGATACAAGAGAAGTTTGATGTGATTTACAAATTGGAGGACCTGAAAAAGAAAGAAGCAGTTGAAGAAGAGCTGAGAGTTTTACAAGAAAAGTATGAAATGTTAATAGCTGAAACAGAGAGTGTTGAGGCACGTTACAAGGAAATTGGGCTGGAATTACATATGGAGCCCGTACCAAACAAAGAATCAGAATGCTCTACAGATGTGGTGTCTGTTTTTGAGGAAGAATTATCAGGCAGTGATTCTTCACTGCTAGTCTTACTAGCATCAAGACCAACTCTATCTATACCAATTGTACCATACCCTTCATCACCAAGTGAATAAAATATGACAGAATATCATGAGCCTCACAGGTACGAGCTAAAATTTTGAAGTATCCCCTATTTTTACACACTAAGGACATTGTCTTACTCAAGTTTGGGGGGGTACATCTCTGTACATATTAGAGTTTTTATTTAGTTTATTAGTCCTTAGTCTCTTAATTTTAATGATAAATTTGTTTTTGTTTAGAAATTTAATCATCATATGTGAGTTATAATAGAAAAATTTATGAATCTATAAACTTTACGATCTATCGTAGTAGAAGTTCAACAATCAAAATAGAACAGTTATGATTCATGTCTAGCTCTTTTGAATACTATATAAGATTGAATGTTTAAACCTATACTTTGATTTAAACTGCAATATTTAGATTATAGTTTCAAAATTATATAACCAGTGAGCTTTTGAGCCATAATTCCTCTTTTATTCTGAGAGAGAAACTGTTTTCTATTCGAAATTAAAAATTTTCTTTAAACTTCTTCACTGTATTAATGAAATCTCATATTGCTGAAAATTATAGTCAAATATTCTGAGTATGAGGATTTATTTTTCTAGAACTATATATTGTATACATCAAAACAATATGACATGCATGCTAGTAAATCGTAAAGATGATTTAAGGCCATCTTTTATTTAATTTGATCCAAAAAGTCAAAATCCCATAAAACATTTATCCCTTGAACCCATATTAGAGCCTAAACCAAATTTCCTTATACCAAAATTTTATAAACCCTTAACCATATGTACTGCCCAAAACTTTCAACTTATAACCCCTTACAATTTCTGAGAGTTTAAAACATAAAATAAGGAAAGAAGAGAGGCTGAAAGAAGTATAAGAAAATAGATAAGAGATATGCCAAAAAAGGGTACAACTGAGAAGAAATAAAATGTAGAAATATAGGAAAAGAAGTGAAATCGTAATTACGATTCTGAAAAAGATAGAAGCTTCCAAGCTGAAAAACTCAAGAAAATATTTAATAAAAAAAAAGGGATTTACACATGAAAACAGAAAAATAATAATGGGAAGAAGTATCTATTCTGGATACTTACTGAATTAGAAAAGAAGAAAGAAGAAGAAAACAGGTGAAAGAAGAACTGAATTCTCATAACTCCTTGTACCCTTTCTACCTTTCTTTGGAACCTTTTAACCCAAAGCCCCATTAGAAGCCAAATAAAGACCTTTTTGATTTATGGTTTACAACAGCATGAGCCAAGTAGAGATGTCTATAACAAATACTATAGAAAAATAAATAAGCATATAAATAGAATTGATTATCTTTTCATGAGATTTATTTTTTAGTCAATTATCCATTGAAAATTTATCATGCATATCATACACTGAGAGAACCTAAAAATTTTGACATCTTTTTTAGAGTATGCCAATTGTGAAAGTTTGAATGAAAATGCTTTCTAACTCTACAGTTTAGAAAATTTTATAATGAATAAACTTTTCATTGATACGCACACACTCCAACTGAATTGAAATTGCCGAATTCTGATCAAGGATAATTGCTATGATGGAAAGTTAAGGATAAAGGATTTGTACTTTAAAAAAAATATATAATAATCATGTAATGATTAAAAATTAGCTAGTGTACAAAATCATTTTAGATTTTAAAATTTTTACTTTCATTTTGAAAAAAAAAAAAAACTGAAAAATTCAAAAATATTTGAAGTTTGTAGGTAACTTCACTGAAAACTTTCAGGAGACTATACCTCCTCTATTGGGGATCACTTAGACTTGTTGTATCTACTAAATGTAATCGTGCTCCCTACGAAAGTAGCATTTAATTTAACTTAGTATTTTTTTCATTGTTTGTTAGGGAGTAGTAAAGCGTAAGTTTTGGGATGTGATTAGTCACAGAATATATCATTTTATCACCCTTAACTTAGTAATGCTAGACTATAGTTTGCTATTAATAAATTGATGATGTGCAGATATTAAGAATAAATAGTAAAAGAGAACCAAAGTGTTAATATTCATAAAAATAAACTCATAAAGCAGTAAGAAAGACGATTCATCGTAAAAGACGATTCAACGCATACTTAAAGCCAAAAATCATACTTTACGATTGAATGAAGTCAAAGAAAAAATGAAAAATCGTAATTTACGATTCTTTAAACAATACTTCAGGCGGAGTGCGATACAAAAGGGAATTACGATCGTTCATACTAAAGAATCGTACCGAGAGTTATGAGCTGAAAAGAGAAAATCGTGATTTACGATTGTACAGAGTAAAGACTCTTGTTGTTGCTGATCACGTGAGAGCTACACCCCCATGCACAGAATTAGAAGATTATTCAAATTAAAAGTTTGGCAATCTACGAATCTGAGATGATTGAGAAGAAAGACTCCTAAAGATCTCTAGTGTTGCTAAAAGAATGAACAATCCAGAGCACATGAATCACTCAAAAGAAGGAAAGATGAAATTAATAGTTAGAGTTATATTAGGAAACCTTTTGTTTTAGTAGTTTCTTTTATTATAATTTAAAGTTTTGTAAATCGACTCTTTATGATTTATAAATAAGAGCGCTCAACATAAGAGAAGAATCATTAAAGGAACGCTCAACATCAATTGACAACTAAGGTTGGATTTTCTTCTGATCAACTTTAGTTTAGTTTAAATATCCAAGGTTTCTCGAGAGCAATTGACGACTGTAATTGGGAGCTGAAAGATTAGAGTAGAGTATCTATAGTTTCTTAGGAGCAATTGACGTCTGTGACTGAGGGAAGAAAGATCTTTTTATTACTTTCTAGTTTAGATTTATTTTTATGCACTTTTACTGCTTTGTAAACATCTAAAAGTTTTTTACTTGAATTGACGACTCAGATTAGAAATTTACAGATTAGTGTAACAATTTTTACTTTTTCATCTTCAATTTTCTTGAGTTTGATTGACGTCCAAATTTTAGGAAGATAGTTGATTAGATTAAATTTTTGTTAAGAAATTTTAGTATTTGATTGACTCCCAAATTCTAGAGGACTAAAATACAGTGTAACGGTACTTTAATTTTGTAAATATCTAAGCACTGCATGATTATAATTGACGACCATAATCTGGAAGGAGGAGGATTTAGATTTATTTTCTACAATTAGTTTTAAATAAATCATTCTTTATTTATTTTTCTGCAGTAGTTTAGAATCTTAAAAGACAAACATAAGTTTTAGAATAAATGAAACTATATAGAAGAAATTACTTCCTTGTGGGAACGACCCAATACTAGTGCTGTAATTTTCATAGTGCGCTTGTAATAAGTGAAGACTTTAGTATAAAGTTAGAGCACATTAATTTCCTTAACTGTGAAAGACAGTCGTTTTCTTTAACGGATGACTGGTATTGACAGTCAATTTTTTTGCTTTTTTCTTATTATGTTAGTAACAATATATATATATATATATATATATATATATATATATATATATATATATAATAATTTGCATGATACCCGGGCTTCTCTCGCGTTGTAATAGTAAAGATTCCTAAACAATTAGGAACGCGTACATTTAGGGAGGCAAATAGACAGCATAGTAACTCATCGTCCACGTGATTGTCATTTTTTTCACAAACGGGATTGTAAAGAGCATACATATCCATAGAGATGAGTGTGGAGTGGTGGAGGGGCCATAGCATTACTAACATGACATGTCCGTTCATGTGGGTAGGCCATCCCATAGATTGGACACCATGCATCCCAATCAATCTACCCACCCACCTGAAATGCACTCCAAATACTATTCACTGTCATTTAAACACCAAATTGCAAATTCGTGTGTAAATTACACCGCTTATGATTTAAGACGTGGACAAGCAATATCTATCGGCCTATATGAGACTAGGATAGATCGATCTCGATTGAGACTACACCGGTCTCTCCTATACGACCACAGAGCTCTCCTAAGAGACAACAATGGTCTCAAGAAATAGCAAAGGTCTCATACGAGACCACTAGGTTTCAAATGAGATTGCTCTGTCTCGTATAAGACCGCAACCAATCTGTCTTTTATGATCAATCGATCGATCACGGGCTTGTATGAGACTAATCATTCTCACTTAGAAACAAATGCGTAAGTGTTTTTTGGTAAAAGATGTTTTCACCCATTAAAAGTGAACAAAATGCACATGCATTATTTCTTATAGAAAGTAGAGGGTCTCAGACCCTACTATGTGATAAGAAAAAGTTTGGACTTTATTAAGCTTGACCAAATATGATATTACCTAAGGATACAAAGCAATTAAATGTTAGTTGAATTTAATGGCTATAATATAAATCCAACATGCCGTTAACTTTGAATGCCATTTAATTGCTTTGAATCAAACGATCAAGATCTTTTTTGCCCTTATCTTTTACAATAAATATGTTTTGATCATGGAGGCACTTATTAGACAAAACACATGATTCCGTGCGACACACACCCTAAAAAGCGCTCGGGCTGTTCACCTAAATATTTACTCTTTTAACAAAGAGTTATACCAGTCAAAAATTTGGATATTGAAGATCAAAATGAAATATATTAACAAAATATTTATAAGTGAGAACGATTGGTCTTCAACAAAATCAACAGTCGACATGTGCAGGTCCTACCAGGTAGAATCAGATTTCCAATCCTAACCAATCCTTAGCCCTTAGAAATAGGAAAAATTTTACTGCACGTCATGCTATAAAAAGTGAAAATCAAAAAAGCCAAGATTGTCCTATTTCTAAAAGCTAGAAATAGGACAATCCGGTTCTACTTAGTAGGACCTGACCGTTGCACTCCTTAATAAAAAGTTTTTTTTTATAATTAAAACATAAAATAAATAAAAGAAAGTGTACTTGATTTGCACCTTTAAAATCTCTAAGGGCACCAAAACTGAAAACCATTGGGCAGTTATGAATCAGTTGATGGAGACTGGTTTCCGTCTCAGTCCTCAACAAAATGGATCATGAGATTATGTTGATACCATCAAACGGCCTATTTTGATTCTATGTGACACGCATCTCAAAAACTCACCTGAAAGTTAGGTTGAAGGGTATAGGGTTACATAATTTTTGGGTCACTTTTCTGTGAATGCATGCAATGTTGAATCAAAAACTGATCGTGAGAGGGTACGACTCGTGATCAAAAGATCCACATTAGAGAAATTGTAACGAAAAGTGTAGTGGTGGCGGTGGGTGCAAATAGAGGCACTGTTAGAATACCAAATGCAAAAAAAAAACAGACACCCCACCCCATACCACAAGTGGCGACCTGCGGCCCCTTCTCAGTCCTCTCTCTATCTCTCTCTTGGAGGCAGGCAGGGAGGCAGCTAGTTAGTTCCAATTCAATCAGACGCAGTGACCGCTTTTTATGGGGGGGAGTTGGAAAATGGCAAACCATGATTCAAGGTCATGTGCTCATATCTCCATCTACTCTCTTCTTCCTCCTCCTTCTCCACCTACATAGATAGAGAGATTGATAGATAAATTAAAAAAAAAAAAAAAGAAAGAGAAAAAGCGAATCTCCTCCTTCTTCAAAGCCTGAGAGCCATGGCTGACGGATTCCCTTCTTTTCCCTGCTTTATCAGTTTTCCAATGAAGGAATCTGATGATTCTTGTGTCCCTGTTGACCGTCGATTTCGTTGGAGGCCGTGAAGGAGAGAGAGAGAGAGAGAGAGAGAGAGAGAGAGAGAGAGAGAGAGAGAGAGAGAGAGAGAGAGAGAGAGAGAGAGAGAGAGAGAGAGAGAGAGAGAGAGAGAGAGAGAGAGAGATATGCTGGTTGGTGGTGGCGGTGAAGAAGAAGAAATGGAAAAGGATTTTGATTCGAAGATGCGTTTGCAGAGCAGCAGCAACCCAGCACCCAATGGAACAACCGTCCCGCGTTCTAAGAGCTTCACCTTTAGGGCACCCCAGGAGCAATTCTCAATTCAAGACTTCGATTTGGGAAAGATCTATGGTGTTGGATCTTATTCCAAGGTTCTTTTTTTTAATCTTCCTCTTCTTCTTCTATTTATGAACAATAATTTTAAATCTGATAATTTACTACATTTGTGGCCATTGATTCTCGGATGTTGTGAAATGGAACGGTGGATTTGTTGAGATGAAACTTTTTTTTTGGCCTTTCGTAAGAAAGCAAGGAGATGATCTATGCTATAAGGGATTTTCGGTTCTTGTTTTTCTTCTCTCGATTATCCTTGTTTTTAGATAATTTGCTGCACGTTTGATTGCTTCTCGGAAATCCTTCCACAATTTTGACTCTGTTGAATGGTAATCTTAGATGCCCTTTCTCTCATACAGCTGCAATGCTGAATCATCATGAAAATGCTCTTTCTTTTTGTTACACAAATCAAACACACACGCACAAATATATATATATATATATATATATATATATATATATATATATATATATATATATATATATATATATATATATATATATATATATATCATAATTCACCATTGTAAATAATTTTGAATTTTTCAGAATATATTTGATTATTATCAACTATTATTGAATGTTTAGTATAAGTTCTTCTTGTAATGTGACTACCTTTTAATGAACACGGCAGTATGAAACCAAGAAGCTTAAGAATCCATGAACAATAATGCCA
The DNA here is from genome assembly GCA_021018995.1 of Chloranthus sessilifolius. Classification (NCBI taxonomy): domain Eukaryota; kingdom Viridiplantae; phylum Streptophyta; class Magnoliopsida; order Chloranthales; family Chloranthaceae; genus Chloranthus; species Chloranthus sessilifolius. Next base: position 84,122,884 of record CM037597.1, read on the forward strand.
AATTCTTAAATATAGATTGATGTTTTGAAAATTTTATGAAACATAATGACTGTTTCAACTCTTGAATGATTCTCCAAATGCTTCGTTAACTGATTGACCACTTTGTGATTCAAATAGTAAACTTTCCAAAAAAATTATCCTCAGTTGCTTCCACAAATAATCCCAATAACAAACCATGCAACGAAACTACGAAATTTTATAATAGAAGACTGTTACAATCACCCCTTGTAGGAGATTATTATCAATCCTAAGAATACAGAAGTTGTTCCAAGCCCATCCTGAAGGTGTATACATCGGCTGCATAATAGTGTTCATATGATTTCATCTATAGCTTCTTTGGTATACAACTAGCTACAAGCCTACAAATGTTAGGTAGTATACTTGGTGTCCGAGCAGTACCACTGTATTGGCTACTGCAAATTCCACTGTCACATTGACTATGATACAATCTTTCTTCATGCAGTTTTGAGAAACATTCCAATTTTTCTTTTGATATCCATAAATCCCCTCTGTTTCATCCTCAAGTCTTAAAGTTACAAAATGGTTCCTAGACCTTCCAATGTTGTAAAACATGCTGCATGACCATTTAGGGCTCATATTAGTGTTGTTAAAAGTTCTAGATGGGGCCTAGGAAGTAGACTGGGCTTTAATGGGGCCTAGGTAGCAAGGGACAATATTATTATTATTATTGTCGTTGTTTATATATATATATATATATATATATATATATATATATATATATATATATATATATATATGACAATCAAGCAAAATTCCCATAATAGAAAGACTTACATTTACTTAGAATTTGAATGTAACAATGAATAGCTATTAAATTGCTAAGAGCTTCCGTATCACCATCATCCTCAATGACCTAATGGCATACTCATTGAAAAGTTCAACTAATCAATATGAAACTGAAGTTGTAGAGGCCCATGCGATCTCCATTATAGCAGGCACAGATCAGTGGCTGCAAGGAGGAGCTTTAAACATAAATGCCATCATAAGATTCAGCAATTCCGAAATTGGCAAGTGCATTGGCAACAAAATCACCTTCCTAAACACATGAGAACAGCTCCAATGACAAAAAAAATTCATTTTCATAATTTATTGAAACCATGAGCTGACATTCCAGTGACAAGAACCTGAAGCAATTGCATCAATTAACACTTCTGAATCAGATTCAATGTGGATATGGCGATCAGAATTTTCAGTCAGGCTTAGACCGTTGATTAAAGCCCTGAACTCCGATTGATTATTCGTGGAAATATCATAGAACTTTTAAAACACAACCACCAGATTACCATTAGAGTCCTGAACTATTTCCCCACCACCTGTAACACCCGGATTATTCTTTGAAGAGCCATCAACACTGAGCTTCCAGGTGTCATAAGGGAGTCTAATCCAGCAAATTTGCAGTTACCTGTGGAGCTGGAGCACTGCTAGTCTGAATCTTCAATCGATCGAGCAAAGCAATCTCATTCATCAAGCATGAGCTGGATAGAGAACTCATTTAACCTCAAATCAATTTTTTTTATGGTTCCTTGTACACCAATTCTCCAGAATCACAAGTAATAGTGTTCTGTTCTCTCCAAATTTACCCTAACATAAATAATGGCCCCTGGCTTCTAGCAATGGGAAATGATTAGTAGAATGAAGTATGAACCAGTCATCCAACATAGCTAAAACACATACATGGTTACTTCTAACTTCAAATACTCGTTAGTGCTTCCAAATATTTTGCGCAAAATCACAAGAGTCAAAGGCATTGTTAATTGTTTCCTCTTCCATTTTACATAAGGAACATTGTGAAACTAAAGGGAATATTGCAGGACTTGACCACACTATCGACCGGGACAACATTCTTATAAGTACCCATATAGAAGTTATTTTACTTGGCACTTTAGCTTTCAACAATATCTTCCACCTTCTTTTTGGACGCTTCAATCTCAAATTTCCCAAACTATTTTAAAGGAAAATTTACCTGACTGATTCAATTTCCACATAATATCATTGTGGTTATAAATCTTAGGAATAGAATTTTTTATCTCATCAAAGAAGTCCAGCCCAACTTGCCGATAATCAAATTCTTATTCCAACTCCCATTGATAATAGCATCCCTAATAAGCATATCTCCCTCGTTGCCACCAAAATGATCAATGAGCGGCTTATCTCCATGTCAATTACGATCCATCATTGGAGTGTTGTTATCATCACCAATTCTCCACAAAGAAGAGGAAGTTGTTGGTTGTAACCATGGGAGAATTGCAGCCTGTATGGTAGAATACCCAAATTCTGTTTTATCTAACCAAGCACAGTCCGATGAAAGGTATTTGTTACTTGAAAGGTATTTGTAGTGACAAATCTGGTCCAAAGAGCATCGTCTGACAAAAGTTTCCAACAAAGCGCGGACGTTCCAACTTCCAACATTATGAATATCTTTTAATTTCCACATTCCTAGGACCTTCACAAGTCGGAAAAGTAATAGGATCCCAATCTCTATCTTGAATATTTTAAATTTTATTCCTTGCATTATGAATTTTGGCTATTGTATGAAAGAATTAGGTATTCTCATCACCATCATTTGCCCAACGGATACGTAATTTTCTAAAAGTAATTTTGGCTATCAATTCATCATCTTTAGACAGGTTGTGATAATTCACCTTGGCTTGCACACATTCATCTTACACACTTTGTGACCAACCATGTTCACTTAGATGCTTTTCTAAAAGTTCAACCTTTTGAGCAGCCTCTTCCTTTTTAATTTATATATTCCCAACTTTTTCATGATTCCAAGTTTTCAAGGTAACTTTCAATCTTTTGAGGTTTACAAAAACTCAATAAAGAGCATACCCATCAGCCCATTACTTCCATGAGTTTGCTACCACGTCAATGAAATAATCTTTCTCGTCCAGTTCCAAAATCATCTTTCTTCGTCCAAAATTTCCAAAACCAAAACGGTTTTGGGCAATTAATTTCCTTGCCAATGTTTAGTAAAATTGGGAATCCGAAGAAATAATAGGTAGATGTGTTATGATTGGCATTCCCATACTCTTAATCCATTGACCTTAAACAAGCGACTGATCAAGTCTAGCCCAGGTCCTTTTCAGTCCCTATATACTATTGTAGCATGTCTGATTACCTTTAAACCTAGGTCGATTATCATCGGAGGCACGAAGTAGACCTTGTATGAAGGGTTGATACGCTACAACATGGATCAAAATTTCGGCCGAAATTTCAAAATTCCGGTCGAGATGATTCGGTCCTGGGCCGGGGCGAAACGAAAAAATGGTAGAATCTGGAACTCCCCGAAATTCTCAAAATTATCGGATTATCGGCCGATAATCTGATAATTTGAAAATTTCTCCCGATAATATGAGATCTTGGGCGATAATTTGAGAATGCCTTTTAGGGCCTGTTCGGCAACACGTGTTTTGCGAAAAATCTGCTGGATATCTGTATTTTTCCGGAAAACTAAAAAATGTTGTTGTTAGGCAACTACGTGGGTCCCATTTTTTCGGTTTTTTTCCTAAAATAACTCGGAAAAGATTTCCAGAAAAAAATTCACTGGAAACTTTTTCCGCCCGTGGCTGGCTAAAACCTGCTAGAGTAACTTTATTTCCCACTGTTGCAATATGATATTCTTTCTTCTCAACTCTTATTTCACATAATAAACTGTTGATTGCTTTGAATCAGATGGTCATGATGGTTTATCGTATCAAATTTTCAGATATGGGATCTTGAGATCATGAACCTGCTATCGGATGGTCAGACTTTGATTGCATCTGCCACATATATAAAAAACTTAATGTCAACCACGTTTGATTGCATGCTGTGGTTTATGTGCACCTTTTGAGCCTGCATATGATCTCATGATCTACAGTGTGAAAGATTGGGGCAAAAATTGATCTCCGTAATATGATTCAAACAATGAACTATTTTGTGACGTTTGATCAAATGAAAGACTACGCTTTTTGGGAACGTGTGTTATGTGAAAACATCATCTAAGCCATCAGATTTGAAGCTCATGATCTAAAGATGCTATGTGAAATTTGCACAAACTTATGATACGCACATAGTCTCTAGAGCATTTGTGTGGAAGATTTTGGTGACAAACGATCTCCATTGTATGAGTTAACTCAATTAATTGTCGATAAACGAAAGATCTCGTGGAAAAATTATAAGGCCATGCTCAAAAGATCCTACATGGGAAATACCATCTAAGCTATCAAATTTGAAATTCATGATCAAAAGATCATATTTATGTTAATGAGATTAGCATGAAACATTATCTTAATCATACAATCCAGTGCAGTCAAAGGCCTTTATCCGATTCAACAATTGACTGCATTGAATCATGGCCTAGATATTGTGTCTTATGGTAGACTTTTGTACCAAAGAACTTTAGATCATAGCCTTCCTATCAGACGGCTTAGATGGTGTTTTACATTGCACATACCCCAAAAAGTAATCCTAAATTACATTTGAGTGTAATTTTGTGCCATGCGATTTTTGAGTCATCTTTTTGTAATGTGCCACTTGGAATAAAATTGACTGTTTGATAATATGCCCATGATATGAAGATCAATCATGTGGAAGATTAGGATGAAAACTTATTTCAATCATTTGATTCAAACTTTACAAATTGGATGGTTGAGGACTATTTGTAGATTTTTAGCTGGTCTTGGAGTACCATGAAATAACCAACTCCTTGAATTTTATTTGTGCTGAACCCAGAAAAAAACAAAAAGGCCAGGCTTAGAAAAATTTGACTTTTAGAATTTTTTTAAAACCACCCCATGGGAAGTAAAATAAAACAACCTAACACATGACTTCTATCAAACAGGGCTTTGGGGTTTTTTCATACAAGTACCTGAGAGAACCTCTTTTTTGTTGTGTTTTTTGTGGGTTTTCCTCCTTTTCTCTCTCCCTCTTCCACAACTCAATGAATGTTGCCGTATATTGCCATATTTTGGTGAAATCGCCTCAGATCTTGCTGTAACTTACCGAAACTCGTTGGATTTCTCCAAAAGTTGTCGGATCTAGCCAGATTTCGCCAAAATATGTACTAATAAATAGAAAGAGTTAAAAAAACTAAAAAGATAAGGTTTGGCAAAGCTCGGAAAATTACAGAAATTTACTGAAAAGTTGACCAATTTATGGTTCGGGTCATGAACGAAACCGAAATCGAATCCGAGATTTTGATCCATGTGCTACAAACAAGCACAAGCAAGTAGGAGAAGAGGAAGACCAACAAAGACATGGAGGGAAGCTATGAGAAGGGATATGAAGGATTGCAAAGTTACAGATTATAGAAAGCTTACCGCTGATCAGAAACGAGTGGAGAAACAGGATTGCAAAGCCAATCCCAAATTGATGGGATAAGTTACATTTACAAATTTGAAATTGCAATACTCATTGGTATTGATATGGTGTACCGGCTAGGAAGTATGGATATGCTTAAAAGGGCCTCGTACCCGTATCCGATACGTATCGTATACGAGTGGGATACGCGTGCATGCATATCCAAAGAGTTTCCGGAAAAAAAAATAATTTGGGTACGGTACGGCCGAGATATGACCGGGATATGGGTTTGGTATTTATTTATTTTAAAATATCGTTTTAATCCCTATTTTTTTAAGGTTGCCTTTTAAGGGGCCGAAATCACAGCTGTTTTAGGGTTTTTGCTTTGGCCTCTGGCTGTTTTTTCGGGTTGAAAAAGGGAGAGAAAAAAAAATAGAAGAAGAAGAAGAGTCTCTGGCACTTTTTTAGGGTTGCAAATGGGAGGGAAAAAAAAAGAAGATGAAGAAGAAGAAGAAGAAGGAGCAGAGCTGCAGAGGACATACCTGCTGCTGCGGTGGGGCTTCTTCTCAAATCAGGTACCCTTCATTCTTTCTTTCTTCTTCTTCTTCTTCTTCTTCTTTTTCTTCTTCTCTCCCGGCCCGAAGGGTTTTCTTTTTATCGATTTGCAGCGGTAGGCTTACCCTTCGATTTGCAGCGGTAGCTAGCCGTTGCCTCATATTTAAAGGGCCCGACTCACGTGACTATCATATACACTTAAAAAACTTATTTAAATGATCTCCCACCATTGAAATGTCACTATTTAGCTCACACCATTGAAATATGATTTATCATTGTGCCATGTGGCACATATCTATGATCAATCTAAATTGCCCAAGTGGCAATCCCTAGTTGGAACATGTCGCAGCCAAAGGATCAATCTAAATTTCCTAAGTGGATGTAAACCATCCGATCAATGAACTTCTATATCAGCTATCAAAATTAAGAACAACCATTGACATTAAGTGCACAGATCGGATGGTTTGAATCTCCCAAAAAGCGTGATTTTTTTAACCCGTAGGCCTTCAATTGATGATATATCACTTTGACAGTATGGATTTCCAAGATTAAAAGCCAATAAATGGTGTAAGATCATTTAAACATCATTTGGTGCTTAAATGACGGTCATGATAGTCAGTCCCATAAAACTTGATGCGTGATTGGTCCGACTCACGTGACCAGATTTTTGAAGGGCTCGACTCAAGTGACCGTCATGTATATCCAAATATATATATAAAATAATTTTTTACATTTAAAAATAGCCTAAATATATATAAAATAGTTTTTTAATATAAGTACCTCCGCCGTACCCGTCCCTGGTTTGTTGAAAATTGCCCTATCGCCGTACACGTATCGTACCCGTATGCCGTATCCGCAGCGGTGCTTCCTACACCATTTACTCTACTCTCGTATTGTCAAAAGCTCTAGACGAACCCAAGAGATGTAGGCGAGACCTAGGCGCATAGCTTTTTTTTCGAGGCATTTTTTAATTTTAGTGTTTATATATATATATATATATATATATATATATATATATATATATATGTTAATTCTTTATTTATATATTTAAATATTTAAATATTAATATAAAATAATATATATCATTGTGTGTTATATTTCTATTAATAATTTGTGACTTTTAAATGTTTAAATATTATAAATCAAAATTTTTAAATTTTAAATCATAAATATATATAAAGAATAAATTATTAATACTATAATAGCAATCAACGAAATTGAAATACAAGAAATAATTACACACTATAAAATCCAACGCCTAGAGGGATGGATCATGGATACATGGGCATCATCTATATTATGGTTTAATCTTGGCGACAGTCAATTAAAAAATTTTAGACATGAATTGATGGAGAAAAGTGGTAGTCTGGTTGAGCTTATAAAATCAAAGTACAAGGCAACTTATAAAATCGGGAAACTTTGGTTACGCAAAAAGTATTATCTAATTTCCTCTTTGAATGATTTGTAAAGCTAACTGCCTTTGATTTCAAATAATATATTTTCAGCTCGCACTTCCATCTCCGATGTTTCCAAGGCAACTTCCTTATTTCACGGCAGCTCGCACTTCAATTGAAAGTTGTTGCGGTTGAATTTTTATTTTTTTTAATGTATTAAGGTTTTTTTAATAAGCTCTATTTTTTTTCAATTTTTTCTTTTTTAGAATAGAAAACTTGGAAGTTGGAAGAAGATGGAGGAGCAGAAGAAACAAAATGGGAAAAAAATTTCTTTTGTTTCGTTTGTCTTTTAGGAAAGAAAAAAAAAAGTTAAAAAAGTGAATAATAATAATAATGAAAAAAACTTACCTGTCATCCCACTTTCATGTATTACCATCTTAAAAGAGCTCTAGTTCCGCTCACATCCTAATGCGGAACAAGTGAGACTAAGAATTCTTATGATAACTTTCACCAAGAGTGGATCTTTCATGTTCGGATCTACTTCATAACCCTCCCACCAATCAGCTGCATATTTATATCAAATAATTTAAAAGTAATCAATAATTCAATATATAATAGTATAAGACATTTATATAAAGGAGACTGGAGAGAAAGAAGCTAAAGAGGTTGTGGGTAAAGGGGGCCTCTATTTATAGAGGAAGATAGACCAAAAAAAAAACCTTTAGTCATTTTTTTACCATTGGGGCATTATGCCATCGATAATGAGGATGCATCGGCATAATCACATAATTGTGCTTATGCCATCACGTACTTACATATGCGATCCAGGCTTATGGTGTCGCATATGCGATTGTATAAGAGATTATGCGATCACATAGGAAAACAATGCACGCATCTCAACAATGACCTTTGTCCAACTGTCTTTCGAATTTCTTTTCTTCTCTGTTTCAGACCATTTTGACTGCAGTGTTTTGGGGCTGTTGATCAGTCCTTTACAACAATTATTATGCCCCTTTAGCAGTGTTCATACACCTTCCCCAAGCTTGGTACCGACCCTCTTTTCATGCAGTCCTGGACCCTCTTTTTGTCTGCAGTATATGTTTCAGTTCTTACCTCCTTCACAGCCCTATTAATTCCTTGTTTTGAACTGATAAACAGTCCCAAATTGATCACCATAACAGCTAGCAACTCATCTTTCCCCTTTTCCCTTTTTCCCTTTCTCTTCTTCTTCATCAACTTCAAAGTCACATCAAGTTCAATGTAGCATATCTACCACAGCCAATAAAATCAAATATACAGTGATTTTTGAATGCATAATAATAAAAAAGTTCTACTATAATGGTCATTCTATATGAGATAGTTGAGACTTCAGTCTTGCTAAAATGTCTACATGCTCCTTTCAGAAATGTAAGATTGTAGATGACTTTCCAAACAGTTGCTTTATGAAGATATTATCGACTTATCATGAAATGTAAGGGGCATATATGGACGAGAGAAAAGAGCGTCTATAAGGTCTTTCTTGGGAGGAGTTAAGCCATGGGTTGTCACTCTTCAAGAAATGAATTGAGGTGACATGGACAGTGGGAAGATTGGAAGTATACTTCCTGGAAATAGATGGGACTGGCTAGTATTAGTTCCATGGGGGCATCAAGAGGCATTATTGTTGCCTCTGAAAAGGGGGAAAGGTCCATGGCTGTCATTAGATGGCATCATGAAAGGGGGTGAGGGGTAACCAAGCTACCTCTGGGATCGAAGGTTTTGCTACCTTTATAAGGGACTGGGGGCTGATTGACTAACCGATATTGGGTAGATGCTTTACGTGGTTCATTATGCAAGAGGACCTTCTTCTCACACGGCTGGATTGTTTCTTCTACAATAAAGAATGATGAAACTTGTTCCCTAATACTCTCATGGATGGGATGGCAAAGCCGGTGGCAAATCATGTCCCTTGTTGTTAAAAAGTGATACCATTGGCATGCTAACTGTATATCCTCTACACCAGGCAGTAAACAGAGAAGTAAAAGAGAGCTAGAAAGCCTGGAATTGGGGCTGAATTATGATAGCAAGGGCCAGAGCAGTGGGAAGGGAATTGTTAGTGGTGATGCCCTATAGCATGTAGCTTTCAGGTCAGGGGTCCAAATCCCATGCTTACCTATCTCCCTCCCCCCCCCCCTCGAAATAAAAGACCTATTACCACCAGTGTTGTCATATGCGATTGTATAGTCGATTATGCGATCGCATATGCCAATCTGGATCTTCAAATCGTATAAACCATGTTGGCTTATGCGATGCAGTGGATTATACGATCGCATAAACTCGTTAAAGACCTGTGTGCAAGTTATTTTAGGCATTTTTTTATCTAGGTTTAATTTTTTTTATTTATTAGGATTCTTTTAATAAAGGGGTTGTTTTAGGATTAGTTTCCTTATTTGAATTATTTAGGGGTCATACACATATATGTGACTGTTAATTTTGTCACTTTTAGTGCAATCATTGAAAAAGTGGTCGTAAGTCTATCAATATATATTGGAATTGTATGATTCTTTTATTGTTGGAAAGCTACTTCGAAAAATTTTCAAACAAGACCAATTTCACGTCAATCAGACATCGTTTGACCCTTTAAAAGTGGTCGCATAATAAAAAATGGGATTAGTGGTAAAGTTAATTATGACTGTTAGATTAGAAAGTTTTAATGGTTGTTTAAGAGTTTTATTTTTAATAGTATTTTTAGGGTTTTTTTTCTTTATAAATACACATTGTAATCTCTTGTGAGAATATGGAATGGATGATTAATAAAATTTATGAGTTTTGCTTTGTGTGAAATCTAGAGAACTTGAGATGAGTTTTCATTAGAAGAGTGATTCTTCTCCCGCGTGCGGTTTGGTGTGAGGCCAAATTTTCTTCCTTAGAATGATTCCTTAGATCTTCTATCCCTATTTTCCTTTTTATTTTCGTTTTAATTGATGAGGGAGAACCCTAACTCCTATCGTGTGAGATTTATGCTATTTTATGGTTAGAGTGCGATTTTTCCTACATCAAATTGGTAGCAGAGTAAGTTCAACACTCAGCACGTGGAGTCCATCATGAGTAAAGAACAATTTATCAATGCCTTTTACTAGTTGAATGATCAGATGACTAGCATGAGATCGTTCGTGGATCGACGGAAGAGACTTAATTTGCATTAGACGATTATTAAGATTGGACAAGTATGAGAGGCAGTGCAAGCTGGATCGCGGAGTCTAAGGTATTTGAATTTAACAACTCAATATGGGTTCGTTTTAGAGAATGGAGCATTTACTTTTGAGATTTTGCGTGAGTTAAAAATTTCACGTCGGATAGCAGAGGTGTTAAGCAGGAGTTTCGTTTAACAATTTCTTAAGGATTTTCTTCTCAAACTACAAGAGGAAATCATATCGGCGAGATTTGAAGCTTTCAAATTCCGTGTTCGTCAACCCAACCCTATCGTCAATCGTCCGTTTTAATCTCATAACCGTTCACCCCATAACCGTTGTAACATCTATACCCGTTACGAATTCCATTATTGGTGTAAAATCTATGCCGATTGCAGCTCCTGTAACAACTTATAGCCCATAGCCCGTTCAAGAAATCAAGCCAGTCCGTAATAGTAGATACCCTAGCCGACCTCATCTCACTCAAAATTGTTATCGATCATCTACTCGAACCCATGATAGCACCAAAATCGATCGAAGATTTCATACCGGTTGATGAAAACTCTCTTACGACCAATATCCGAGACCGTTGAAGAGCAAGTTTAATAAGTCCTACCGAGCCTGAGATCATTGAAGAACAATTATCCGCAATAAAGTCTATCAGTCCCATGACCCACAGGTCCCAAGATCGTGTTGGTTGTGTGTTGACGTCGATTCTCGTTGGCGTATCAAAAATTGGATCTCGCTCGAGTTAAATCCGGTTCACTTGTCCAAGTTGCTTCCGATCGAGGTTCCCTAGATGTTGTCTGTGACTTCCACGATGAAAATCCATGTAAGCCAAAGTTCGAGGTCGAACTTCTTCAAAGTAGGGGGGAATGATGCAGAATTGAAGCCTACACACCGAGATCGTGGCCAGATAAAGAGGAGACATCGAAAGAGAAAGTGGACCCGCGAATGAGTTTTTAAAAGGCCCGTTAAAGACCCGTGTGCATGTTATTTTAGGCATTTTTTATCTAGGTTTAATTTATTTTTTTATTAGGATTCTTTTAATAAGTGAGTTATTTTAGGATTAGTTTCCTTATTTGAATTATTTAGGGGTCCGATACATGTGATATGTGACTGTTAATTTCGTCCCTTTCAGCGCAACCATCGGAAAAAGTGGTCTTAAGTCTATCAATATATGTCGCAATTGTGTGATTTTTGCTTTGTTGGAAACTATTTCGATAAGCTTTCAAACAAGACCAATTTCACGTCAATCGGACATCGTTTGACCTTTAAAAGTGGTCGCCCAATAAAAAAACGGGATTAGTGTTGAAATTAATTATGATCGTTAGATTAGAAAGTTTTAATGGTTGATTAGGAGTTTTATTTTCAGTAGCATTCTTAGGGTTTCTTTTCTTTATAAATACAAATTGTAATATCTTTTCAAAATATGGAATGGATGATTAATAAAATTTATGAGTTTTCCTTTGTGCGAAATCTAGAGAACTTGAGATGAGTTTTCATTAGAAGAGTGATTATTCTCCCACGCGCGGTTTGGTGTGAGGCCAACTTTTCTTCCTTGGATCTTCTTCTATCCCTATTCTCCTTTTTATTTTCATTTTAATTGACGAGCGAGAATCTTAACCCTTATCATGCGGGATTTACGCTATTTTAGGGTTAGCTTGCGATTTTTCCTGCATCAATTACTTTAGTTGTTAGACTTAAATACTTGTTGTTATTCCTGTTTTTTATTATTTTTTAAGTATTAAATTAAAAAATAATAAAAAATCATTAAGCAATTAAGCGATTTCACTCAAGCGAAATGTAGTCAAATCCACCAATTTGACAACATTGATTACCACTCACTTATTAACACTACAGATTCATTTTTATCAGATGTTTATGGCAAGACTGCAAGAATGGAATTTAGTAAGTTAAAATTCATCACCAATTCAGAGTCTTGTCTTTTGCTTCAATTGCATCTTGATTAGTTGCTACGGTAAAAGTATCATTTGCAAAGTAACTTTGAAGAACACATGGAAATCCCCTCCAACATGAGTGCCTAGGTCTACAGGGGCTGCATGCGTTAAAGGTAAGTTTAATTATGTTACTTAGGGAGGCATTGGATCTATCTAAGGACCATCGTCATGGCTGATGGAAAGATAGAGCAAACCCTATCGTTCAGATCAATTGTATGTTTATTAGTTGCTAACTTGCTATGTTAAAAGTATAATTTGCAAGATAGTTTTGAAGTTCACATTAACATCACCTCAACACTAGTTTAATCATGTGTAAAATTGTTTGCAAATATGTAGAGAAAGGTGAGCTTCATGTTCACCTAATAGTGTACCTAATCAGCTGGAATCTCTGTAATGCAGCAAACCTTTTATTGGGTAGAGGTGTCCTGGGCACCTTCAAGAGTGACTGAGTGAGTAATAATTCCGTATCCTGTAATTAAGATCAATGTTCACCTGGGTGGGTGTTCACACCATTGATGATAGGAGAAAAGGTTACACACTTCAGTGAGTGTTGTTTATGGAATTGTTTGCAAAGATCACAGATGAAATTGGAGCCATGAATAAGTGAATTATCTCTCCTAGTCAGGGAAAAAATTTAGTTAGCCAGAAATATTTTGTGGAATTGCCTATGCCATAATGACCAAAGGATTTTCATTTAGTTATTTATGGCCTTTCTCATACCTTGTTGGCCAAGAGTCAAAGACTGAATAGGCAGGCTAACAATCATAGAAAATGAATGTAATTATCAGAACGTGGGTAGATACTATTTCGCATTTCCAGGGGTTGAAGATATAGATAAAGTGTATCTATGTTGGGTTCATATTATATGATAGAGAGTATGGTGTTAAGATTCTGTAGCAAAATACTATAATGGTCCTCTCTAAATAATTTATTTGTTCAGCATTGATATGTCAAACTCAATATTTTGCGATTAAATGGCATTCACTCCTTATAAAGATCACTGAGACTGTAATGCCCTATTATCTTTATATGATATTATCTATATTAGATATATTTTTATTGTCTTTACATTGAAATTCCTTACAATATGTTACCGAGCAAAAAAAAAGTTCTTTACAATATGACCATTAAAATTTTGTAAAAAAAGTAAGAAAATTGTAAGGAATTTGGCAAGTAATGCGAGTAAAACAATAAATACGGTTATGTGGCTTTTGTTTTTGTGGCTGTTTTGGGTTTTTCTCATTTTGGCTAAGCTCCTTGCTACGCCTCTGTTTATACTGCTATGCATAGTCACAAATACTCCAAATTATTGAAAAATCGAAAAAAATTCTGTGAATCAAAGGTATGTCGAATGATTTGGCAAACATTCTGCCAATTCGTCTCAGAGCCGAATATTCTCTGAATTTTGTTTTCTTTATTTGTTCTAGTTTTTCCTCTTTATGCTACTATATAACTCTCTCTCTCTCTCTCTCTCTCTCTCTCTCTCTCTTTTTCTTTCCCATTCGATGATCCATCAAGACTTCGCCCCTCTCGTGTCCTAGCAAGTCCTCACCCTTCTCCTTTATATCTATGTGGTTCATGAATTGTGAATGAATCATGAAAGGGTACCTGTGTTCGTGCCTACCAGTTTACTGGAAACGCCTATGTACTTACGTGCCACAAAAAAAGCGCATTTTTTTTGTGGGCACCCTCCTATTTTTACCTGTGGGCACCTACATATATAATGCCCTTTTTTCATTCTTCCTCTTTTTTTTCCCTTCTTTGTCAACTCTGGCAGCTGTAACGACGTCGCCAACATCACTGAATCACCCTCATCTTCTTCATAAGTGAGTGAGGCACAGACCGAGGTACCCATTATGAAGTGTCTTTTATTTTATATGGTTACATGCAATTATCAAGTATGTTATGTGATCATATGTGATCTTTAGATGTGCCTTTTATTGAAGGCTTTATATGGTTACACTTAATATTTACATCGTGTGATCATAATTCATGAATGAATGATCATGCATATTAATGAACAATGGTATTTTGTACTTTTTGTTCATTAAAAACATTATTTCTAATTTGAAATATATTATGATACACACACACACGCACACACACACACACACACACACACATATATATATATATATATATATTTGTATTGTCATATTTTTTTCCCTGAATTTGATAGAATTTTTTTTTGTAGTCTTCTCAAAGGACCCTCAAACTTACCCTGGATCACGCATTGTAAATGTCCAAAGTGTTAACGAACCATATTTGTCTTAACACAAGGCTTCGTTTAGTGTTAAAAGACCAAAACGCAAACTCATAGAAGCAGGGTACCTCGCTGCGGCGAGCTACAGGGTTGCCGCGGCGACGTATACAAATTCCCAGTGGCACGTAAGGCCTCGCCGCGGCAAGTTTTCACAGAGCTGCATTTGCCCTCAAAAATGCGTAGCACTCGCCGCAGCGAGTGCTTCAGATCCCATCTCGTCGCTGCGAGGTCCATGGTCACTGTGGCGAGCCTGACAAGACTCGCCTTCCTTTGTTTCATTCCTCCGAGTCCGAAAGTCCTAATTATCTCACACCCAACTATCTTAAACATGGGATTCAACCTAATCTTCACATTTAGGAGTTAAGTGCTGACTTCCTATCATAATTTCATGCGCATGCACGTCCGAAAGGATCGTGGTCGGGGAATTTGACTACAATGCTTCGTACACGTCCGATCTTCGAAATTTCCTTTGCATGGAATTCCAGAATCGATTAGATCGATCTAAAACTTATTAAATTGGGATTTACGAGACAGAGTTTAGATGTCTCGTTGTTTATGTGGTCGTGGTCGTTCGATTACTCGATCGTAGAATTTTTGAAGACCCAATGCCACTGTGATGATCGATACAACGGAGATTCTTCTTCGTTGAAAGATTTGGTCAGAGGTTTCTTTGAACGAGGTCGTGTGAATTCGTGGTTGGGGCTCTCCAAGATGGAAGTTGAGGAAAAGAAGACTCTCAACTCTCAACTCTAAATCTCAATTTCGAATCCCATGCAGCTTATGCGTGGGAGTTGGGTTTTATTATTTGGGGTGTTTGATTTAGTGTGCAATCGGCACACACGGCCTGGTGTACTGGTCTATCTCAAGGCCTCAACTAATGGGTCTGAATCCTTGGGCCTGATTAACTAATGGGTCTTGATCCTTGGGCTTGATGTTAACTAGTTCAACTCTTATCAGGGTTGCTATCAAGGGTCTGTGTCAGTACCTGCACGACTTATTACTTGTACTCAATTACCATGGTACACTTGTATCCACGTACCATGATCGACTTTGATCCAAGGGGTCGATCGTACATGGTTACTGGCCATGTGCACATACCCGTTATAGTGATTGAACCTCAAAAATCCTGGGGTATTACATCCTCCCCCCCTTAATTAAATTTTCGTCTTCGAAAATTGATGACGGTCGTTGTGGAATGGAAGACGCTTTCGGACTGTATCTTTAGTAGCGATGTACGTCATGTCGTTAAAAGACATCGACGAAGGTGGATCGCGGTGTAGTTATGAGAAATTTCACACTAGGTTTTAATCAGTTCGAAGCTATACTAAAATTTGGAGTTATCCCTAATGTGACCTTATCCATGACAAGAAATTCTAATTATTGGTTCGAAACAAGTAAAACAACTATTATGATTCATCTGTGTTACTTATGTGTACAATGCAGAGTAGAAATTTATATTGAAAACCTTAGGGTCATGCATAAATTACCTATCAGCAAGCAGCATATTAAATGAACGTTCAACTATTAAGAAAATTAATTACCAATGACCAGATCTATTAGTGATCCGAACTCTCACTAGGCTGCTCCGCTGGCTGCTCCTCGCGACATCTGGCCCCCGGAAGTAGATGGACCAGCTCTCGGATTGACTGCATTCCTAGTATACTCTGAGGTATACTCCTGTGCATGAGCCACGAATGGAGGGTAGCTGGTTGGATAGGCTTTCTCTATCAATCGCGTGAGGATTTCATCGTGGAAGTCAAGTCGCTGGTGTAGCAAATGGTTATCGTTGTGCAGGGTTTCCAGTTGTCTAAAATTTTGTTGTTGTAACCCCTCCATCTGTCTAGTAAATTCGGACAAGGTGAGGAGGTCTCCATGTTGCTGATCTAGCATCTAAGGTGCGGCTCCAGGTGCAGGCTGTTCGGGGTTTTCTTGCTGGGCACCACCCGCTTCCTGCTGAAGTTGTTGATTTTTGAGGCTAAGCTGGCACCATTTATAAGTCAAACTCCATTTGTTCTTAGTGTATTTCCGATCATTGTCGGTTCTTATCTCCTCATCTGACAGTTCCATGTACGGGTCCTCGTTCTCGTCGTCTTCGTGACCCTCGAGAAGTCAAGATATAATGCGGGCGTATGGGATGGACAATAAGGGTTTGGGGTTGGTATTTAACATTTGCTCGCTAGCATAATGATGCCCTCCCAGACTACCCGTGGTGCATTTAGCCAACGATCTTCATGTACTGCAAACAGGGCTTGTAAAAGAGCGTCCCGTTGTTCCCGCTCGTGCTGGAGGGGATACAAATTGCTTCGAAAAACCACGTCCAAAAACCACATTTCCGATTGTAATTGAGTCCTCGTTATAGACGACCGGAAGCTTGACGACCCCCGTCATTCTAGCAACGATTTGATGGAATTTCACCTCCTTGGTGTGAGGTGCTTGTAAGCCTTGACTATCGTCATATTTCGCACGACAGCCCATGGCACCGGCGATGTCCTATAGATGTATGTGGAAAGTCCGCCCATCAATTACCATGGTCAGGTTTCCATCAGTTTCTCCCCGTTTGAGGTTTTAATAGAAAAACGTCACAAGACGGGGGTAGAAATGCGGATGGACGGGCTGAAGTAATACCTCCAATTTGGCTCGTCTTAGATAGTTTAAAGACCAGACGACCGAGTCGTCATTAACAAAAATGTCCTGGTCAAATGGCCATTCCGATTCAATAGCTTTTACAGCCCACCAATTTATAGGTTGCTCTCGTGTCGGTGGTGGGGTGGAACTAGAAGGGGCTTTGCCCTTCGAACTCGCAGACAGTTTCGGTTTGGAAACCAGAAGTTTTGGTTGCGGCTCGCTTTTTGGAAGCTATAGAACGAGGAATCGAAATGAAATGTGGGAAAAGCTAGGGTTTTACCTAAATGAGAAGCTCAAATCGAGTTGGTGAAGATACATGCATGTCGATCCTTGAAGCTTTTGATGGGTTTAACGCGGGAAATCGACCTTTTCGAAGGGAAATGGACTTGTTCCACGCGGGAGAGGAGAAGAGAGAGGGAGCCCTACGCTTTCAAAACTCGAAAAGGGCATATTTGGGGGTTTTTGTGTGACAGCCCGACTTTCCCGACACATTTTTTTTTCTTCTTAAACACATATCTCTGGGAAAACCGGACCGTCGAGTCGTACAGATCACAATTTGATATAGAATACTTGGTACAATCACACACGTGGAAATCAAAGGAGATAATACATATGGCATAATTAAATTCTCCAGTTCTAATATCTAACATGAACAGTAACTAAAACAAACTACCAGTGATGGCCGACCATCACCTAATAATGGTGCATAATATGTGTAGAGTAGCACGGAAGTACCAAGCCCAAACTTACCAAAATCCACAATATATTGGGTGAGCTAATAGTCTAAGCTCAGTGGAGAAAACTGATACCAATATACATCTCATTAGTCATGCATAGATTCGAAGACAAAGATAAAAACATTTTCATATTAAAACTGATGACATTTTCGTACTCAAAATAGAAACTGAATTCAAAGTGCCTTTTCTTATCAAAACCTAAACTGATTTCAGATGCCTTTTCTTATCAAAACTTAAACTGATTTCAAATGCCTTTGCTTATCAAGACGAAACTGATTTCAAATGCCTTTTTGTATCAAAACGAAACTGATTTCAAATTCCTTTGCTCACTAAAGAAAACTTCATATCAAAACAGGGTGTCTTGTTCATGTTAAAACGGAAAGCAATTTACTGGGTTTAATTCACATTTACTTACATGTCTTATCCTTGGGTTTACTGAATTTGATTCACATTCACTTATTTGTCTTATCTTGGGTTTACTGAGTTCGATTCACATTCACTTACGTGTCTTATCTTTGATTTACCGAGTTCACTCACATTCACGTACATGTCTTATAGGTTCGATTTACGGAGTTCGATTTGCTTACATGACTTACACATCTGATTTACAGAGTTCGATTTACTTGACTTTCGGGTTCGATTCACGAATATGCACAATTGTACGATTAATCCGCCCTAGCGGTCCACATATGCACACATAATCCGCCCAAGCGGTCCACAGATTGCACACATACTCCGCCTTAGCGGTCCACAGTGTGTACATACCTTACAAGTTCGATTCATGGATATCCTGCCGTGCCGGTTCGATTCACGGAGACTGTCGTGTTGGTTCGATTCATGGATATCCCATCGTGCCGGTTCGATTCACGGAGACTGTCGTACCAGTTCGATTCCCGGTTATCCGTCGTGCCAGTTCGATATACTTACATGGCTTACACATTCAATTCACGGATATCTCTCAGTGCTGGTTCGATTCACGGGTTTAACCGCCGTGCCGATTCGATTCACGGATTAACCGCCGTACCAGTTAGATTCCGCCGTAGCGGCCCACAGTGTAGTTATAATCTGCCCATAGCAGTCCACTTCAATTTTCTTGACCTATGATTCGATTCACGATTCAAAGATTAATGGTTTCAATTCTATTAATTTATCGTTTGAAGGGTTTCCATACCAGTCAAGATTCAAAACTTACAAAAATTCACTTACGATGTCAAAAATTGAAATTCCTTACATGATTTACGAAGACTACATACAATGTTCAAAACGAAAATCATTACTTGATTCGATATTTCAATAAATTTCCAAAACAACCAATATGTCAGATTCGATAATTCAAAGCTTTCGAGTATTTCAAACATTCAAAATATTCAATCAAATATTAAATTTCAAAGATCCAAAGTTTCAATTGCAAATAGTTCAAATACTAATTCATGTTCAAATCAAAACTTATTACATTTTATTCGATCATATCAAGCATCTATGAAATTAAATAAAAAATGCAATTGTGTATGGAACTTTCCCCATCTTTGTTCATGAGACATGCAAAACGATGCAACTTTTTTGTATAAGTATTCTCGATTCTTAACCTACATCACATTCATGATGACACATTAAGGATTGATCTTAATTTTTAACAACTCCAACACATCTAAGTGTTTTCTCAAAATCGAGTCGGAAATGGGCAAGTTCGTGCTAACTTAGAATTTGACTCAACTTCCCCCTAAATTTTGACCTTTAAAACTTTGGATTCACGAAATTGTTAATTCACCAAAGTTATAGATCTCGTTGTCCTCTTTTCAACGCTTCAAGAATCGCGTCAATCTGAGTTCGGAGCAGAAAGTTACGGCCAAAATACTGAGACAGTGTCAAATCTACTGTCATAGTTGCACGAGCGACTTTAAAGGTCGCGCGAGCGACTGTCCAAACTCGCGCAAGCGACTGTATTTTAGCTTGTTTTTTGAAGGCACCTCGCCCGCTCGAGTTTCCAACTCGCGCGCGAAGTTGCGCGCGATTCTGCGCGTTTTTCCCTTCTAAAACCTCTATTCTTTCACTCTAAAACCTCCATTCTTTTCATACAATTTAAACAACCTAAACTCCATCCAACATATGAACAAACTATGATATCTATCTACAATCTAAGAATCAAAATCCCTAATTTTAGAAATCAAAATCCTTACAAAATCACTAAATTTCATAAATCAAGAAACCCTATAATTCAATCTACGACATTTACTTTGTAGATTGTGCACGCGAAGTGTACGATGGCTGGTTCAAGCTTGTTCAAAGCTATGCTTCCTCTCGCTCACCAATCTAAACGAAATAGAATTTTGGGAGGTTCCTCGCGGTTGAAATCACAAGAAATGAAACTCCTTGCGAAGAAGACAACACGTTTCTCACGAAGAAGACGATGTTTGCGAAGCGATTTCACGGTTTGCGTCTCACGAGCAGGTTTGAGGAGAGGAATGGGAGCTCTCTTTCTCTCCTTTCTTATAAAAACAAAATATCTTTGATATTTTGTTTTCACTTGAGTTTATCCCTAATAACTTATAGGGCCTAACTTAGGTGTTAAGTGGCACACCGTGAGTCGGTGCATGTGCTTTCTATCAAAGGCCCACAAATGAGATCTTGCCTCACTTACAAACCAAATCTTTTCCCCTCGATGCTCTCACGAATCTCAGGTAACTAATTACCCAACTTATCGCACATTTTCACCCAAAACACACTCTTTTAAATTAATTATTTCTAAATTCTAAGGCAGATTTTGTATGGCTTGCCAAACACGTACACATAGTCGGGCGTATCTAGGTTTGGAAAAACTTGGGTTTAGGCCCAAGTTCAAGCATTGGGCTTTGGTTCGTGTGCGACATGCACACACACGCATGCTCTACATAAGGTGCGAGTTGGGATTTAATGTGTTTGGTGTGTGTCCTCAATTATAACCAATGGGGTTTCGAGACCACATTACATAGGTCAAATGTTTGACTTAGGTCAAATCAGTAAAAAGATCGCATTCTTGTCAAAGGTCAACGATTCACCATTTTCAAAAATTTCGGGTTATTACATTTCTTCCCCCCTTTAAACTTTATTAGTCGCCGCGGCGAGCTATAACCTAAAGATCTCGCCGCGACGAGCTTCAATCTCGCTGCGGCGAGGTGTACAGACAGCAGGGCTGTTTAGTTCGTTGTGTTATGGCTTGCTGCACTCTATCCCAAATTTCTACCTCTGTGTACCACTGTATGGACTCTCGAAATTTGTAGTTACTACTACTATCATCCATATACATTGACATTATATATGCACTATTGGCCTTTGAGTGTTACACTCCCTCGTTACAATGTGATCATTAAATACATACCGTAGGATATGGTCGATTACTAGTACTCTAGTACATAGAAAGTGGCTAACCTTGGTCGAAGAGTCATGGGTATTGATCTCGGATTTCTGCCTCATGTTCCCACGTCGCCTCGGTAGTAGAATGGTTACACAACTGAATTAGGACAAGTGGGATACGGTTTGTCGCTTTGTCCTCAAAATCTGCTCCTTACAGTCTAATATTTTCATAGGTTCTTCGATCAGCGTTAGGTCGGTCCTCTTGAACCTCTATCGGCTGATAGTCCAATACGTGTGTGGGGTTTCTCACGTATTTCCTCAGCATTGACACATGGAAGACGTCATGCTCGCTGGACAACTGCGGAGGTAGGGCAATTCGGTACGGTACTTCGCCGAATCGACCCAAAATTTCAAAGGGTCCTATGTAACGTGGACTTAGTTTCCCATGTTTCCCGAATCTCTTCACCCCTTTAGTTGGCAATATCTTGATGAACACGTGTTCTCCATTCTGAAACTCAATGCTGGTTCTTTTGAGATCGGCATAGCTTTTCTGCCGGCTCTGAGCAACCTTCAATCTCTCACGAATGACTCAGACAGTCTCATTTGTGCTTTCAATAAGTTCCGGGCCCAATAGTACTCGTTCTCCAACCTCTTCCCAGCTGATCGGAGATTTGCATCGACGACCATACAGTGCTTCAAAAGGGGCTATTCTCATGCTTGCTTGGTAGCTATTGTTGTATGTGAATTCGATCAAGGGCAAATGTTTATCCCATGATCCTTTAAAGTCTAGCATACAGACCCTTAACATATCTTCAATCACCTGATTCACCCTCTCCATTTGCCCATTAGTTTGGGGGTGAAAAGCAGAACTGAACTCTAACTTCGAACCCATTCTCTCTTGGAACTTTTACCAGAACTGCGATGTATACAGTGAGTCTCTATTTGATACAATGCTAGCAGGTATACCGTGTAATTTGACAATCTCTTTCAGTTATAATTCTGCAAGTTTGTCGGTTGAATAATGCGTGCTGTGGGGTAGAAAGTGAGCAGACTTGGTTAGTCGGTCAACGATTGCCCAAATGGCATTGTATCCTTTCTGTGTCCTCGGTAGTCCAAGTATAAAGTCCATGGAAATATTCTCCCATTTTCATTCAGGGATTGGTAACGGCTGTAAAAAACCTGAAGGGTGTCTATGGTCAACCTTCACTTGCTGGCAAACCAAACATTTTGCTACGTATATCACCACATCTCTCTTTAACCCTTTCCACCAGAAATTCTTCTTGAGATCATGATACATTTTTGTGCTGCTCGGATGAACATCGTACCTCGACTTGTGGGCTTCGTCTAGTATTGCTCGTCTCAGGTCGATGTCAGTCGGTACGCATATTCTACCTCTAACAACAAGGACTTGTCGTCCTTGATAGAGAAGTCTGGCTGGTTTCCACTGAGTATGCCTTGTTAGATAACCATGACTCCCACATCGGTCTGGAGCTCTCTGATCCTATCAAAGAGTGTTGATTGTATCTTTATTAGCTATCAAAGCTCCAGAATCTTTCACTTCAAATGTGGTGTCATGTGAGGCTATGTCCTCAAGTAACCGCCATTTACGTATCCTTGTAACGAGGTGTGACAACTGAGCAGATGATAAGCATCCACTACCACATTTGCCTTTCCGGGATGGTATTGGATAGAGTAATCGTAATCTTTCAGAAATTTCATCCACCTCCTTTGCCTCAGATTCAAATCTTTTTGGGTGAAGAGATACTTAAGGCTCTTGTGGTCGGTGAAGATTTCAAAAGTTTCACCGTAGAGATAGTGCCTCATATCTTCAATGCAAAGATTATCGCAGCCAACTCAAGGTCATGGGTGGGATAGTTCTTCTCATGGTCTTTCAGCTGCCTTGAACCATATGCAATTACTTTCTCATGCTGGCCTAACCCACTGTGGGATGCGTCGCTGAACACTACGAATCCTCCACTGCCTGATGGTATGGTGAGTACTGGTGCGGAGGTCAGTCTTCTTTTGAGTTCTTGAAAACTGTGTTCACATGACTCGGTCCACTTGTATTTGGCGTTCTTTCGAGTGAGTTGTGTGAATGGTACAACAATCTTTGAAAATCCTTCGACAAACCGTCTGTAGTATCCGACTAGTCCTAGGAAACTTGTTATCTCAGTCACTGTTCTCGGTTGTTCCCACTTCAACACAGCTTCTACTTTGCTCAGGTCCACTGTGATTCCAGCTTCTGAGATGATGTGCCCCAAAAAGCTCACTTCCTTCATCTAGAACTTGCACTTGCTAGGCTTTGCATATAATTGGTAGTCTCGAAGCGTCTGTAGTGCTAGTCGTAAGTGTTGCTCATGCTCCTCTCTTGTCTTGGAATAGATGAGTATGCCATCTATGAAGACCACCACACATTGGTCTAAATAAGGCTTGAACACCTAATTCATAAGGTCCATGAAAGATGCGGGTGCATTTTTCAGCCCAAATGGCATAACAAGAAACTCATAATGGCCATATCTTGTGCGAAAGGCTGTTTTTGGAATGTCTTCAACTTTCATCTTCATTTGATGGTAACCCGACCTTAAGTCGATCTTTGAGAATAATCTCGTTCCTTGTAATTGATCGAAAAGATCATCAATTCTTGGGAGTGGGTAGCGGTTCTTTATTTAATTGCCGATAATCGATACAAAGATGAATAAAACCATCCTTCTTCTTGACAAACAGCACGGGTGCTCCTCAGGGAGACACACTCAGCCTAATAATTCCCTTATCTAGAAGCTCTTGCAACTATTCTTTGAGCTCCTTCAATTTAGCTGGTGCCATACGGTACGAAGTTTTTTATGCCGGTTTTGTGCCGGGAGCCAAGTCTATTGCGAATTCAACCTCTCCGACTGGCGGCAAACCCGGTAGTTCTTCAGGGAATACATCTGGGAAGTCACACACTAGGAATATCGATGAGATTAATTTTTTCCTCCTTCCCCTCTTGTAAGCGGATATCAAGGGTGCGACATTCAGCTGGGTACCATAGAATTTGAATGGTTTCCCCCTGTTGGGGCAAAGAGTGACTATTTTCCGAAGGCAATCAACATTTGCATAGTGTGTGGATAACCAATCCATGCCAAGGATTACATCGAATCCTTGCATATCCAATAAGATCAGATCAGCCTTAGCCTCATATTCTTTGATGACGACGACCATTGATCGACACACTGTATCCGTTCTCATAGAATTACCGGTTGGAACCGAAACTGACAGAATGAATTCCAAAGGTTTGGGCTCGATGCTCAGTTCTACCGCAAATTGCGGGGGTTACAAAGGAGTGGGTAGTACCCGGGTCTATCAACACTCGTGCCTCGTGAGAGTAGATATCCATAACGGTATCACTCTTCATGTAGATGTGTAGAGTACCTAGGTTTCATGCATTGATTTAATTAGATGTATAAACAACAATGATATGGAATTCAAAATAGCAATTTCCCATGCACCTTCTTCATCTAAAACAAATGAATTAGATTGATGATCCATAAGAATCATACCTTGGATCACATCGTTGCTGGTCTGGGCACCCTGTCCCGATACGGCATATGCTCGGCCTTGTACTATAGGCCGTGGGTATCTCAAATTATGTGTCGTTGCTGCAGCTGTTTTCATCTCAGGGCATTCTTTAATCCGGTGCCCCATCTTCCCACATTTAAAGCATGCTCCCGTAGTCCTTCGGCACTCTTATGTTCTATGGGACTTTCCGCACTTTGTGCATGCTTCAATCGACGCGGAGGAAGTAGTATGAGAGGTTTGTTGCACCCTTGACCCACCCGTTGTTGTAGGGTTCGATGTATGGAAAGGCTTTGGGGGCCTTGGGGGCAAAGCTGCAGAGTATAGTGGCCTTGGAGATGCCGTTGGAGTAGGCTGAGATGGTGGTGGCATCATGTATCTTGGCCTCTTGCTGTTCTGCTCTGAGCTAATAGCCTGAGTCCGACTCTTTCTATTTCTGTTTTGTTTGTCTCCTCTCTTCAACATATTATCAACATCTTTTCGGCTATAAGAGCCAATCTTATAACTTGGGCATACGTGGTTGCCTCAAACAAGGAAGTTCTCTCCTTAATTACCGGCTTTAGGCCATGTTCAAATTTCTGGGCCTTCATCAGTTCGGTGGCCACAAGTAATAGTGCGAATCTCGATAGTTTCGTGAACTTTGACTCGTATTCACGTACTGTCATTTGTCCTTGTTCCAAGGTTGCAAACTTAATCTCCATTTGACGTCGTTCGGGGGCGGGGAAATATTTCTCATTGAATACTTCTGTGAATTCGGTCCATGTCCAAGGTCTCCCTGGTGCTCGGGTCCTTTCAAGGGATATCCACCAAGGGTCTGCTTCACCCTCAAGTTGGAACAAGGCCCAACTCACCTTCTCCTCCTCAGTACAACGGACTCTCTGATTCAACCATTGCTTCGCTTCAAGCGGGTCGGTCTGCCCATAAAAGCTCGGAGGCCTCAACCTCTGGAAATCTTGGAAACCGGATGGCTCTCTTCGCTCAGCTAGTATCGCCATGGTGTTCACCATGGTCTCTAGGAGCTGCTTGTTATTCTCGCCTCTGGGAACATTTCCAATGTTGTTCCCTGCTCAGGATGCATGATTGTCATTGCCTATAGGGATCGCGTTTGATCCAGAGGCCAATCCTCCACCATTCGTGGTATCTCTAGTGTTCACGGTCCTTGGCCTTCCTCTTCTTGGTGGCTTATTGACCTGTCATAATCTAGCAAACGCTTAAGCCAGGCAATTGTGAAAGTCTAGCCTAAGGTAGGACGGAAATCTATGCCATTGCCTTGACCCTAAGTCATAGCTTCAGTCTCCCATGAGACGTACAACCTGTGCTTTGATACCACCTGTGACAGCCCGAGTTTCCTTACCTCAAAAACCCGTGCCGTCAAATCACACATACGATCTGAATTACAGAGTATCAAGGGGCTTTGTTCCTTACGTGACAACTCGATCTTCCTCGAGATAAAAGATTGTTGGAAAGATCGGGCCGTCGGTTCTTGGTAAGTTACTTAAGTGCGGAAGCAAAGTACGCAAATGCGGAAGCAGAGCTATGTAGTAAAGCAAATGGCATCATAAAACCAAAAAAGATTTCCATTAATCCACACCACAAAGCTATACAATCCACCGTTGAAGGCTGACCTTCACCTAAATAGTGGACAACTATGTCAACTATACATTAGTCTGATCAAAATACCATACCACATATCAAAAGTACAAAATACACCGCACGCACTGGGAATCCAAAGCATTACGCTAAGGGAAGTACTCGTCAGGTGGCAGCTCCTCCTCGTCCAGGTTATTATCTGGATCCTCTTCTTGTTCAGGATCCCTTTCTAAATCTACCCTTGCAGCTGCGACGTATAGTCAAGGGATGAGCTACAGTTCAAGCTCAGTAGGGATAAAAATAGTGCTAAACTATATCTTATCATTCTATTTCATGGTATTGATGCATAAGTAGAATAAGCAGTTCAAATTCATATGGTATTGAAATGCATCGACAATAAAACAAAGACATTAAATCATAATCTCAGGACATGTCATATCATGATGTGGATAATGTACAGAACAATATATATAACG
Source organism: Chloranthus sessilifolius (assembly GCA_021018995.1). Taxonomy (NCBI): domain Eukaryota; kingdom Viridiplantae; phylum Streptophyta; class Magnoliopsida; order Chloranthales; family Chloranthaceae; genus Chloranthus; species Chloranthus sessilifolius. The sequence continues at coordinate 84,149,841 of CM037597.1, forward strand.
GAGTAAGAATCGGAACATATCAAATCACATCATATAACTAGATTTCAAAGTATTAGTGTAAGTATCCCGTAGCGGGAACAGAGCAGTCTGTAGTGGACACAGGGTTGTAACCCAGGGGACTCCATCCCTCCCTTGGAGACTCCACTCCCCTCACAACTAATCATGGAATCAAGACAAGTCTCATGGCAAGGCATCCCGTAGTGGGAACTGAGCAGTCCGTAGCGGACACAGGGTCATGACCCCTGGGACTCCACCCCTCTCATGGAGGCTCCACTCGTCATTGCACATGGTCTCAAAATCATATCACATACACACAAGTCAGAATTTGAGAGGTCACATCACATAGACAGATAGGAATTCGAGAAAGTTGAACTTGACGGGTCAAATGCATCGAAATGTCGAGGTACGAAATGCCATAATCTTATGCGGAAAACAAATCTTAAATATTCAAAGAGTTTCCAAATATATTTAACATTTATGAGAATACTGTTCAAATGTGGTCAAATTAACATAGCATCCCTGAATCAAGTCAAATTTATAATCTTGCAATGAGATTTCCCTACCTTAAAATCGAAACTTGCGAACAAAATGGCACGAATTGAAGCGAAATTCTTCTCAAAGGTCCCTCGAACTTACCCTGGATCATGCATCGTAAATGTCCTAAGTGTTAACGAACCATACTTGTCTTAACACAAGGCTTCGTTTGGTGTTAAAAGACCAAAACCCAAGCTCACAAAAGAAGGGTATCTCGCTGCGGCAAGTTACAAGGTTGCCGCGGCGAGGTATACAAACTCCCAGTGGCACATAAGACCTCGCCGAGATGAGTTTTCACAGAGCTGCATTTGCCTTCAAAAACGCTTAGCACTCACCACGGCGAGTGCTTTAGATCCCATCTCGCCGCGGTGAGGTCCATGGTCGTTGCAGCGAGCCTGACAAGACTCGCCTTCCTTTGTTTCATTCCTCTGAGTTCGAAAGTCCTAATCATCTCACACCCATCTATCTTAAACATGGGATTCAACCTAATCTTCACATTTAGGAGTTAAATGCTGACTTCCTATCATAATTTCATGCGCATGCACGTTCGAAAGGATCGTGGTCGGGGAATTCGACTACAATGCTTCGCACACGTCTGATCTTCGAAATTTCCTTTGCATGGAATTCTAGAATCGATTAGATCGATCTAAAACTTATTAAATCGGGATTTACGAGACATAGTTTAGACGTTTACCTTTGCGGATTCTTTGCATGCGAAGTTTCCGATCTTTGGTGAGATGTCTCGTTGTTTACGTGGTCTTGGTCGTTCGATTACTCGATTGTAGAATTTTCGAAGGCCCAACGCCGCTACGATGATTGATACAACGAAGATTCTTCTTCGTTGAAAGATTTGGGCAGAGGTTTCTTTGGACGAGGTCGCGCGAATTCGGGTGGTTTGGGCTCTCGTAGATGGAAGACGAGGAAAAGAAGACTCTCAACTCTCAACTCTAAATCTCAATTTCTAATCTCATGCAGCCTATGCGTGGGAGTTGAGTATTTGGGGTGTTTGATTTAGTGTGCAATCGGCACACACGGCTTGGTGTACTGGTCCGTCTCAAGGCTTCAACTAATGGGTCTTAATCCTTGGGCCTGATTAACTAATGAGTCTTGATCCTTGGGCTTGATGTGAACTAGTTCAACTCTTATTAGGGTTGCTATCAAGGGTCTGTGTCAGTACCTGCATGACTTATTACTTGTACTCAATTACCATAGTACACTTGTATCCACATACCATGATCTACTTCGATCCAATGGGTCGATCGTACATGGTTACTGGCCACGTGCACATACCCTTTGTAGTGATTGAACCTCGAAAATTCTGGGGTGTTACACTCTCTTTCTCCTCTTTTTCTCCCTTTATATATTTTTTAAACCCTTAATTTTTTTCCTAATCCACTAAATTCGTAAATTTTTAAACCCTTAATTTTTTTTTTCCTAAACCACTAAATCCCTAAAATTTTAAACTCTAAATCGTTTTCCTAAACCCCTGAAGTTGTAAACCCTAAATCAGTTTCATAAATTTCTAATTTTAAACCCTAAAAAATTATTTTCCTAAACCCGTAATCCCTAAATTTCTAAACCCTAAATTGATGCAACAAATAACACAAAACCTCAGTACGATTTTGCTGAGATTAATTTTGAATTAATGTAAATTATGAAAGCAATACTTTTCTAACAAATTATCAAGAAAATAAAAGAATTCTAATTAAGCAATTTAAAATAGCTCAAACTAGTGTCACTTCTGTGGTATGTTCCCTATAAGATCTAGAAGACTAGGGTTCTTGCGAACGAACTAGATCTCCGATAGTTTAGGGTATCAAACGAATTCACAAGTGGTTCTTTTGATTCCATAATAAAAATAGAGATTGAACATATAAAATTATTGAGGGCTCAAGGCGAGGAAACCTAGTGTTTAGGATGATAGATTGATCTAGGGTTTTGGGTTCCGGAACTATCGAACATATAGAAACACATGATTAATCTGAGGAAGATGGAAGTAAAATTCTAAAACAACCATGCACTTGCACGCATTCAGAGTAAAAGTAGGTAAGAAGGCTAGAAGAAATTGGTCTTGCACCAAACCGCACATGGGTACAAGAATCGCTTTTCTAAGTTGAGAGAATCACACCCTTGAAGAAAACTTCTCACAAGCTCTCAAGTTTTGCATAAGCATCTAATTAAACCATCAATAAACCTAAAGTTGTTTACATGCCTCCTTATATAGGCTTAAAACCCGAATTAACCAAAATAGAAAGTCCTGGAATCTAAACAAAGCAAAAAAAGTCAAAACCTGTCCATAAGTTGAACTCCAACAAAAAATTTCCGCGCGATCCCGATTGATCAAATTTAAGCTTCGATCAATTGATGACGGATCGACGACGGTATTATTTTATGACGACTCTCAGGTCGAATTCGATTGATCGAGGTGGAACTTCGATCGATCGAAATTGGATAGTAAGTCCACTTTCAAATGTTCCTTTCTTTTGTTCTTTCATCCTTGCGTCTTTCGCAAAGCATTTTGGGTTTCTTCTTCTGCCTCCGGTACACGATAAAAGGCAGTTTGACTTGGATGTCCCGATCATAAATCCTTTTCCTAAACCCTAATTTCTAAATGAGTTCCTTTAAATTTGCCCACCAAATCGTTGAGGGCACCCACGCTTAAACCCATTGACTGCTTTGAATCAGAAGATGGAGATCGTTTTTCATCCCAAACATTCACACGATGGATCTTGAGATCATGGGCATACCATCAGATGGTCAGTTGTTTATTTCATGTGGCACACATCCCAAAAAAGTGAACTTCAAATCAGGTTTGAGCATGATGAGTACCACGTGATGTTAAACGACACTTTTTTTGGATATGTACCGGTGAAATAAAAAACTGACCGTCTGATGGTACTCCCTTGATCTCAAGATCCATCATGTGCAAGTTTGGGACGAAAAACGATCTCCATCATTTGATTCAAAGCAGTCAAGGGGTTCAACATTGGTGCCCTCAGAGATTCGAGGGGTGAGTTTAAAGGTACTTGATGCAGGAAATAACACAACACAGATATAATAGGCTAAGGTTATTTGTGAATTAATGTAAACAATTGAAATATAAATTTACTAACAAATTAACATAGAAAATAAAGGGAATTTCAATTACATAATTTGAATTAGGCCCAAAATAGTGTTACTTCTACAATACGTTCCTTATAAGATCTAGAAGACTAGGGTTCTTAGTGAAGGACTAGATCTCTAATAGTTTAGGATTTTAGAACGAACTCACAAGTTGGTTATCTCGAATCCATGCGGAATTAACAATAAAAGGATTCTAGGTATTTGAAAATTAAAGGGTTAAAATAGAAGAAATTTAATATTAGGACGGTTGAACGATATTAGGTTATGGAAAGATCGAGCAAGCAAAACATGCAATTAGTTCCAGATTTAGGGTATAAAATTAACTATACACTTACACATAAGAGAGATAAAAGTAGATAGGAATGATAGAAAAGTTGGCCTCTCACCAAACCGCACGAGGAAAAAAGAATTGTTCTTCTGAGTGAGAGAATCACACCCTCGAAGACAACTCACTAAAAGCTCTCAATTTGCATAAGCAATTTTCAATATCCATTAACTACTTAAAATTATCTTTTACAAGGCCTTATATAGGCAACAAAACCCTAACTAAGCTTAAAATGGAATTAGAAAGACTCCTGGTTGTAAAAGGAAACTAAAATAAAAAATTTGCAAATTAACTAAACTTTGAGCATGAATTCTGTGCGATCTCAAATGATCGAATTAGGGCTCGATCGATCGAGGGGACGTAGATTTTCAAGTCTGCTCTCTCATTCAATCGTTCGCAAAAATTTTCGATCGATTGAACTTGGACAGAATGTCCTCTTCCGATTGTTTCTTCTCCTCTTTCATCTTCCCTTGTGCCTTTCTTATCGTACAAAGTATCTTGGGCTACTTCGGTACACGATAAAATGTGGCTTGACTTGGATGTTCCCATCAATACGCTTTCTAAATCCCTAATTTTAACACGTGAAAATTGTTGACTACCTTAAATCAGCCTATAGAGATAGTATTTTGTCCCAATCTTTCCCAAGATTGATCATTGGATAGCTATGTGACGTCAACATCTCACCCATGGTATTAAAACTCGACAAGTCGACTCGACTCGACCCAGTTTCGTATATGCACTCGATCTGAGCTTCGACTCGAGCGAGTTTGTCGGCTCGGCCAGTCACTTAAGTAGCAAATATACTTAATGGTTCCGAGGGTTTTAAATTGATTTGAGGGGCATACTTGTAATTTTCCCCATTTTAGCCCTTTATATACTAACCCTCGACAGAAAGTCGACGAGAAATCCGAAAGAAGAAAGAAGAAGAAGAAGAAGAAAGAAGAAAGACCGGTAAGCCCTTAAATTTGCCTTAAAATCAGTTTTCTTTTTTTTTTACCCTAAAATTTGTCACAAAATCTTTTTTTTTTCCTATTTTATTACCCACAGATGCCGTATAATTTTTTTTGTTTTTTTCCAGTTTAGAAGCCACAGGTGCCTTATAATATATATATATATATATATATATATATATATATATATATAATTATATATGAATATAAAGTGAAAAAAAAACACTAGATTTTAAGCCACAGGTGCCTTTTGTTTAAAACTTTAAATGTAATGAATATTTAGAATTTAGATGGATGGTGTTTTATGAATTTCTAATTATTAAATGGATGAGATATGGACAATGTGAATTTTCATCTATTAAATATTTAAATTATATATATATATATATATATATATATATATATATATATATATATATATATATATATATATAACTCGAATCGGAGCTAGTCGAGTCGGACCAATTTTTTGCGTTGACTCTACTCAGATGATTTTCGAGTCAAGTCGAGTTTCCGTGTTTTAAAACCATGATCTCACCACCTGATAGTTGTGTCCTAGTTTTGAATTGTGTCATCTTTATCAGCAATTGGAATTGTTTGACTTTTTTGAAATGTTTTATGATTTTGATTTTTTTTTTCAATTTTAACTAAGGGCAGAAGAAAAATTATTACCATATGTCGACTACGGATCACTGGGTGCCCCCTCTTCACGAAAATCCTGCTCCACCCCTGTTCATAGCTAGACCCTAGCCTTAGACCAATATTATATGAATGCTTTGTGGTATGAAGATTAAATTTCTTTTCCAATTGTCCTAATTTTCAACATGCACTGGGGAAGAATATGTTTTAATAACCCTTGGAAAGCACACCAAAATGCTTAAATGTACGGACTGTGGGAGGAAGGCTGAAAATTGGCGTTGAGTACTATTAGATTTCAAATTCGACCTACATAATTACCTTGGTACTTCAAAATGATGGCCTAAAACAGAATAACCGTTTTTAAGTTCTGTCATACTCTTTTCCAATAAACCTATGGTGTTGGTATAATTTAAGCATAACTTATCCGGTTTTTCTAAACTCAAATTTTACATAAGATTTTGAAAAATCAAGTTTGGCCAAAACTTTGCTATAGTCATGATGGAGAAGTTTGCAGAACAAGTTCTGGGTTTTCAGTTTCTAAATTATAATATTTTTCTAGGCCATAACTTAGCTTGCTCTAGCACCATCATGGTACATAATTAGGTGAATATAGGCCTTGACTTGGTAATGCACCTACAAATGATAGTCACAAAGTCGGGAGCCGACAAAAAATTGGCAAGGGTCTAAGTCGGGAAAAATCGGCAAAATGGTCAAAGTCGGTCAAAATTGGAAAAAATCGGGAAAATAACAAAAAAATTAAAAAAATTTAAAAAATATTTCATAACATATTTGAAGTTAAAAATAAATTTTTTAATGAAAAAAATAGTACAACAAATGCAAACGTAAAGGTTTTTTATGAACAGAATAGTACAAGACCTAAATGTCTTTTCCCCTTTAAGTATAAGTGAAAAAAAGGAAAAAAAAAAATCAGACAACATCACAAACATTGCCAATTAATCGGCCGGGTCGTGAGTTGGTGAATTAATCGGCGATAAAGTTGAGATGACTGCAAGTCGTCGACTTTTGATATTTGTTTATGCCTAGAACATGAAATCCCTAATATTAGAATCAAAGAATGATGCTTAAGTAGAATTTTTTTCTTCCTCTGTAGCAATTATTAAAAGAAAGAATACTAATGATCAATATATAAATATTAAAAATTAAATTTTTTAAGAAAATTAATAAATAGTTTCGTCATGGCATAACGAGCCTCTTCGCGATAGCCTCACCACACCGCCTTAATTATCTTGTTTGTGACGGCACGAAAAATGGTAGTAATGGATGTATTGGAGCAATTAGCATTTGTAATGACTCCATTTCAATTAATAATAAGTGAATTTCTTGGGCCTGTAGTCTATACACTCAAAACTGAAGGCAGAATGTCTCAAATCGGTTGGGTTTGAAGATCAGGGACCAAAATATTGCTCTTGTGGTGTTAATTGCTGGGTTCTATTTCTCAGTTATGCTGGCAGAATATATTCTTTAAGTTGTGAGGAGATTTTTTATTTATCTATTTATTTATATATTACTATTATTTTTTTTGGCAGTTAAAGTTGGGAGAAGATAGTAATCATGATGATGATATCTAATAGTGATGATAAACAATCTAATTGATAAATATTAATGTTACTGGGTTTTATTTATTTATTTTTAATTTTTAAATGTACCAGGCTGCTAATACTCAAACCTGGGATCTCTTGTACATCTTAGTAATTAATGTTGTTATGGTCTCTTGTGGGAGGTTGGAGCATCTGTTGTCAAGCATTGTATTTTATTTCTTTTCAATGTTCTCTGCAACTGTTCATACACCTTATTGGTTTGAATTTAATTTTGGGTGCCTTATTTTGGTACATAAAATATTTAACTCTTATATTTCTTTTAATGAGGCCCTAGTATTTTGCTCTTAGTGATCCAACACCATACTGTGGTTTATAGTTGGATGAAAAAATAATTTCTTTGCTATCTGTCAGTACCATGTTACCAATACCATACTCGGGCTATAATGCATATATATATATATATATATATATATATATATATATATATATATATATATATATATATATATATATATATATAGGGATAATGGCTCATGACTGACATTTAAACACCAAATGGTGTTTAAATGACCTTACACCTTTAAAATTAGTACTTTTTGTCTCACACCATTGAAGTGTCAAGTGTGATTTGTCATTATGCCATGTGGAAAACATCTATGATCAATCTAAATTGCTCAAGTGGCAATCTATCATTGGAAATGTCTCAGCCCAAAGAAACATGCCGATAAGTGGATGTGAAGCATCCGCTTGATGAACTTTAATATCAGCCATTAAAACTAAAAACAGCGGTTGATATTAGGGTCCACAGATCGGACGTTTTCAATCTCCGTAAAGCACCATTTTTCGGCCTGTTGGACTTCAATCTATCATCTATCATTTTGATGGTTCAGATCACTCACATCATAAATTATTGTTCTTGTAAAATCATTTAAACATCATTTTGGTGTTTAAATGACGGTCAAGAGATTCGGTCCCATATATATTATAACTTTTAAACAAAAAAATTAGTAAACACTCGAAAGAACTTGACCTGACATGGCTGAGTCGAGTCAAACTAGTCAGTCGCGATTAGTGAGTTGAGTTGAGTTTCTCACTGCATCAGCGCGAAATCTGGCCAAATCAAGTCGAATAGGCTGAATTGAGTGGGGTTTTTGATCCATGGTTTGGAGTAATTGAATGTTTGATGGTTTTCCACATTTTTATTGTTTAGAAAGATTAATGATTTTTCTATAAGAATTGGTCATATTAATGGACTGTATGACCCCTATATTACAGTTTATTTTAGCCAAAATTGCTTTGCATAATTATGGTCAGGCCAGTTGCAGCAGCATAGATGCATGAACTAAAATTATCGGATTCTTAGTTGTGGCCTTATATGGTGCCCTTAATTTCAAATGACTGTGGCGTAATATACTATTCTCTTTAGGTTCTAAAGGCAACGAAGAAGAATACAGGAAATGTATATGCATTGAAGATTATGGACAAAAAATTCATCACCAAAGAAAATAAAATATCATATGTGAAGCTGGAGCGCATTGTTCTTGACCAGTTGGACCATCCTGGCATTATTAGGTTGTTTTTCACATTTCAAGACACTTATTCTCTGTGTACGTATTTCTGAATCTGCCCAGCATCCAACTTTTCTGCATGCTTCCCTTATAATCGTGTATGTCCTAATCATGGTATCAAAACTCGCCGTTACCAATACGTATCAGTTTCGCCAGAAACCGATACCGATACCACCCCAATACTAGTATTGGTATAGCCAATACGGACCCGTATCGGTCGATATGTATCAGGTACTACGGATCGGGTATCGCCGATACCCACCTTGATTTGATTTTTTTTTTTTTTTTTTTAAGTTGTTTCACCTTTTAAAAGAAAAAAAAAATTCTGTATCGGTCCTCCACGGACTGATACTCGATACCAATCCCGAATTAGATACCTTGGTCCTAATTTCATATAGAAGCTGAGCTGGTTTTGTTATAGTTGGCTATTTAGCTCTACTGGATCGTCTAACATGTTCCTGTTGGTTACACCATGCAGATATGGCACTTGAATCTTGTGAAGGTGGAGAACTTTTTGACCAAATAAGCAGGGTAAATTAAAACACTGGATTTTAATATTGTTAAATTTATTTGTGTTTCTACAAGTTTCTCATTTATTTTGTGGATGCAGAAAGGTCGCTTGCCAGAGGATGAAGCTCGCTTCTATGCTGCAGAAGTTATCGATACTCTTGAATACATACATGGTGTAGGATTGATTCATCGAGATATCAAGGTACTCATAGAGAAACACAGATCTTACCTCACAAGCATATGATATATGCTAACAATTTTCTAATGCCAGCCAGAGAACTTGCTACTTACTGCAGAAGGACATCTTAAAATTGCTGATTTTGGTAGCGTAAAGCCAATGAAGGATAGCCAAATTACTGTCCTTCCAACTGGAGCAAGTAAGATTTTAACTCTATCCTGAATGGGAAGCTTTTTCTGAATGCTCAAATGATGTTTATACTGTTCTGTTTTGATGTACTTCTCCAGATGAAAAGGCTTGCACCTTTGTGGGAACAGCTGCATACGTGCCCCCAGAAGTCCTTAATTCTTCCCCGGCGACTTTTGGGTAAGGTTATTATAGCATGTCCTCCCATGTAACAGAGACACGTCAGATTTCCAAATAGCATTGATTGCGAAATATTTGTTAGATCAAAAGATGAACATCATCATCATCATCATCAAAATCATCACAGCCTTATCCCATCTATTTGGGGCCTGGTATCAAAACTCGGCCGATACCGATACGTATATCAATTTGGGTATACGTATCGGTTTCGTCGAGAACTGATACTGATACCACCCCGATTTTGTTATTGGGGTGGTATCGGTATCAGACCGTTACGGGTCAGTATCGGCTGATATTGTCTTAGTATGGGCCGATACTACCTCGGTATCGGCCAATACCAGTTTATATATATATATATATATATGTCGTGCCGTCGTTTTGGACTTTTTAGAAATTGGCATACCAAACATCTATTGGCACCTTGACACTTGGCACTCATGCCACGTGTCCAGGTAACACTGGCCAATACTGACCGATTCATTTATATTTTTCTTTTTCTTTTTTTGCCTTTTTTGACAAAAAAAATAAATTGGCTGATATGATAACGGTGATACTGTATCCGTATCGGCCGATATGTATCCGTCCAAGATGGATATGTATCAGCCGATACTGTATCCGTATCGGCCGATATGTATCCGTCCAAGATGGATATGTATCGGCTGAAGTTTGATACCTTGATTTGGGGCAGGCTTTGCGAATCCTATGCGCCACTCGTTTCTGATCAGCGCTAAAATCTCTGTAATTTCGAAATCCTTCATATCTCTTTTTACAACTTCCTCGTCTTCCTCTTCTCCTACTTCCTTGTGCTCGTAGCGTCTCAACCATTTGTATAGGGTCTGCTTCGTGCATCCGATGAGATTTGAGGGCAGTTACAACTTAAGTATAAGGGAAAAAAAGAAAATTTTGGTAATAGAAAAAGAAAAAATGGATTTTCATCAATGAGAGGGACTTAGAAATTAAATACAAGGAAAAAAAGAACAATTACAAAAGACGCCTTTCAAGCAGAAATTGTAGGTATGTCGCACAATGGCAATCTGGGTGTATGTCGAAGTTGTTTTTGGTTTTATTGCCTATTAAGCTTCTTAATATTGTTATAATAAATGTGTATTTTAGACTGATAAAAAGTATGCATGTTATATAAATGCAAATTTTCTAAAATAATTCTTCTGAAAATAATGCCAAGTTTATACTCGTTTTAAAGTTTTTACAAGACAGGGAATATTTATACAGTATGTACCATAAGATTTACTTGTCGTTTCAGCAAATGACCATACTAACCTTTCTTAAAGGCTTAAGACGATGTGAATTGTGGGTAACGAGTACCTTTATTTTCAACTCGGGCTTTATGTGCTTAAACAGTTGATTGCTTTGAATTGTACCAAGGATATCGTTTTTCATCCCAATCTTCGACAAAACAGATCTTAAGATCATGGTCCTACCATCAGACGGTTAGATTTTAATTCCATGTGGCACACATCTCAAAAAGTGATTTCAGAACCTTGTTTGACGCCACGTGGAATGCATTCATTTTTTGAATGTATGCCACGTGGATCCAAATCTGACCGTCTGATGGTAGGCCCATGATCTGAAGATCTATTGTCAACGATAAGGAGGAAATATGATCTCAATTGTCAATAAAGTACCCATGGGTAATTACCCACATAAATCTTAACTCATGAGAGAGAGAGAGAGAAGAGTTGGGAGTTAGAAGCGGTTCAGGAGAGAGAGAGAGATAGAGAGAGAATAGTTGGGAGTTAGAAGTGGTTCAGGAGAGAGAGAGAGAGAGAGAGAGAGTGTGTGTGTGTGGAGAAAGATTGATGTCTAGAGAGAGGAGAGTTGTGGCGAATTAGGATTGAGGAGCGGTTGGGAGGAGAAAGAAAGAGTAAATAATTTAGGGTAAATATGTAATTTTATAACAGCCGTATATTTTTCAATACCTTCGCAGTAAATTCTTTTGTATGTACACTGTAAAGTAATTTTGTTTTAATATGGTATAAACTGATAAATTTTTTTCACTTGTGGTACCCGATTTGGTCAAAGCCCCTTATATGAATTCTATTTTATAATAGTATGATTATCCACTATGCAACTTAGACATGGGGATCAAATTGTTAGTATGAGACCACCTCAAAATCCCATATGTTTCGTTTGACGCTTCATTTAGGTGAAATAGTCTGGTAGTGTGAGTTGCCTTGGTTGAAAGAAAGCAACAAAAATTAATTAATGGCGCTACGCCACTACTATGGTCGTATCAGAGCTCCAATGTTTTAAACCATGCCTGGACACGACACGTATGTTTAATATGTGGACAAGGTTCAGAGAAAGATCGAAACAAATTCAATTGGTGACATGCCCCCACCATTTAATTAAATGACATTATTATCTAGCAAGAAAGGATAGCATCAGAAATGAGTACATAAGAGAAAGTTTAGCAGTAGCTTTAAATAAAGATAGAATTAAAGAATGTCGGTTGAGATGGTTTGGAAATGTCCATCAGGCTGTGTTTGGGATTGGTCTTTGGAGGCAAAGAGCAGCTCTGCTCTGGCGCAGAGCAATTTAGTATGGAAGTATGTTTGGTTGTAAGTGCTCTTAGCTCTTTCGAAGAGTGAAAGAGCTGATTTGGGTCTCTTTAAAAGAGCAATTTAAACCTGCTCTTTTAAGTGCCTCCAAAGAGCAATCCGAAACAGGTGTTTGTTTTGGGATGACATGCCAGTGGTACGTTATCTCGACACTAGTGTAGCGTTCAAATGCTACACCTCTAAAGCAGCCAACCCTTTTATCATATATATATATAATGTTAGTAGTAATAGCTGAAACATGTATAGAACTAATGCACAGTTTGACCTAACAAACATCCTGGGATTCCTGATTAATCTGTCCGTTGCCTGTTTGACACAGAAAAGCTTTGAAGCAGCGAATGTCCTTGTTAGTTGTTACATAGCTTACAAAAATTATCTACTCATATTTTATCAGGTCTTACATTGATTATGCTCCAAATTTATGTCATTTCATTCCTGTGTGTATGCTGAAACAGAAATGACCTTTGGGCACTTGGCTGCACCTTATATCAGATGCTTTCGGGATCTTCTCCCTTCAAAGATGCAAGTGAATGGCTCATTTTTCAAAGAATTATTGCTAGAGACCTCAGATTTCCAGATTACTTTTCCGATGAAGCAAGTGACCTTATTGATAAATTATTGGTAAGAAAAAAGTATCTGCAAGTCAAATCTAGCATTTGTTGCAATTTAAGCATACTATGACCTATAACTTTACATTTTCCTGTGATCCATTCTCTGTCAATTCTTCTTTTTATCTACCATGCCTGTGATTTTGAAACATCTAATTTCTTGTCCAAAAATTGTTATACATTTTAGTCTTATCTTTGTTACGAGTTTTTAACACTAGAGAGTGTATAGTTGTATTTAACACGGAATTGTACTTTTAATGTTTCTCCTGACCAGTAAGGGTATAGTTGTGATGTTGACAGTGTTAGTTAATGTAAGGCTAAGGGTTGCCTCTAATCCCCTTTTAATCCTTTAAACCCTATGTTACTTCTTTTCTTCCCCTCTTCTTCTTTCAGACTACTTCAGCAACTACTCTTCCATCAACTCAACTGTACATGTTGAGTGTGATAGGCTTTCTTATTAATTGATTGGATGCATGGCTTAAATGCCTAAATTAAATGACTGAAAATTGCTTTGCTGAATGTATGTGAATTTTTTTAGTTGTTGCGAGCTGGGACCAATTGTTGCTCCCTATTATTTATTGCATTTTCAAATTGGTACCTCTATTCATGTCTACCAGTTTACTGGTGGGCAACTACGCTGAGAACCATTGACTGTTTTGAATTAGACAATGGAGATTGCTTTTCATCACAATCTTCCACAGAATAGATCTTGACACCTTGGGTGTAACATCAGACGGTGAGTTTTGTTTACTCGTGGCACAGATCCCTAAAAAGTGACCCTAAAATCACATGGTACTCATCACGCTCAAACGTGGTTTTAGGGCCATATTTTAGGGATCTGTGCCACGTGTAAACAAATACTGGCCATCTGATAGTACGCCCATGGTGTCAAGATCTATTGTGGAAGATTGCGATGAAAAACGATCTCTATCGTCCGATTCAACGCACTCAATGGTTCTCAGAGTAGGCGTCCGTCAGTTAACTGGTAAGTACGAATAGAGGTACCCTTTCGAAATTTGTCCATGCTAATTGGTCATTTGTTTTCAGTGACGTTTCTGATCTTATCTATTGTATTTGTCTGCCAAGGTTAAGGTATATCCAAAGTTTTATATATTTATTTGACTAACTGTTACAGATAGATGCCCCCTTTCCCTATGGCTGGCAAAAAAAATAACTGTTTATTTTTGACAAGCCAAACTAATAACCTATTGAACAAAATATCTACTTTGTTTTGCAAGCATTTCATAGTTTTGAGATATTTCTGGCAAGATGTCATGAGGGTGAAAACTTGATGGCCCTCATAACACTGTTAACAGTCTCATGGGTTTACGTAGAAGACTGTAGAAAGAGGAGGCTGTAGCAGCGATAATATTCTAGAGTTCTCTTGAATAGGCTAGTGAAGTTTTGAAGGTCAGTTTTCTAGAGAGAAGTCTAAAACAAAATTGATTATTCTTGTACATTATTATCTATTCTTGATAGTTGTATATTGAGTTGTGTAAAATAGTGTAGAAGGATCTAAAGAGATCATGACTGTTGGATTTGTTCCAAGTATCACTGTCAATGGGTTGGCCGGGTTGGGTCAAAATTTTGGCTGCCCAATAAGAAAATTGTAAATGCTTGACCCTACCCGGTGGTGCACCCGACCTGATGTTGCACTAAAGCCTATCTGACTGCACCCAAAAACCCTACCCGATCCGAGAACCTGACCCGACCCGGTAAAAAACCCCTATTTTTGTACCTTTTACATATAAAGTATCGCGTTGGGTCGACCCGACCTGATCCAATGGGTCAAGTTTATGTACCCGACCCGGTAAAATATAGGGTCGGGTTTGGGGCCAACCCGATCCGTTGACAGCCCTAGTTTCAAGTAGCACAATCATAATTATTCTTGCAAATGCTAAGAGCCTATAATAACGGATTAGCTTTCACTTGTAAGCCTATAATAGAGGATTAGCTTTCACTTGTAAAGAAAGAGGGTATCTATTTTCAAAACCCAACTTTAAGGGATTTTAAAAAGGATACCCAGCCCAACATTAAATCATTGGCTCCTCGTATAGAAAGGCACGTCTTGAATCCCTCGGTTCATCATCATAAACATCGTAGCCTTATCCCATCTATTTGGGGTCGGCTTTGCGAGTCCTATTTGTCCACTCGTTTCTGATTAGCGCTAATCTCTTTGTAACTTCGCAATCCTTCATATACCTTCTCACGGCTTCCATCCAGGTATTCATCGGTCTTCCTCTTCTCCTATGTCCTTGTGCTTGTAAAGTCTCAACCCTTTGTATAGGGTCTGCTCCTAGCCTCCGATGAAGACGTCCAAACCACCTTCAAACCACCTCAAGCGACACTCAGTAATTCTTTCCTTTATAGGTGTCACTCTCGAATTTTCTCTTACGTACTCTTTCGTATTTTATCCTTCTTGTTACTCCACACATCCATCTCAATATACGTATCTTGGCTACATGTACTTTTTTGTAATCCAACATTCCGCACCATATAATGTGGCAGGTCTAACCACCGCCTTATCAAAGCATCCCTTCAATCTAAGTGGAACTATTGGGTTGTACAATACTATGCTATCTTGCCTCCAGTTCATCAAACCTGCAATAATCCTATCTTGTATATCTTAGTTGTGGCTAGAATTCAACTTGGAGATTGCCTCAAGTTTTCATGATTCCGTAGTATTTTGAATCTGATCCTCCACGACTTAAGCAGCACCATTCAATCATTCTTGCATTAATACTTTAGCCTGTTATTTCCTACATCAATTTAGCTTGTTGTCTCTTATATTAATAAGAACAAAATACAATGGTTTAATTTAGTTCATTAACTTGACTGGGAGATTTATTAACCCCTCCTTCCTAGTTATCTGACAAGTCCCTGTCATTCTGGCATGGCAGCAACACAATATTTCCGTAGTTTCATAACCACCTTTTGATGTCTATCTTATGATTCTTGTTTATAGGGATCTAGAATGCATTTTTGGCGGGTGGAACCACAATGCCCCAGGGAGAATTCATGCTCTAATGGAAGAGTATGCAAAATTGTCGACCATCTCCATGCCATTTGCATTTATATAATGAGTCATTTTCAAGATCAGCATTACCTCGTACTATTTGTCATTTCCGAATCAAGTTATTCCATGTTTTTATAAGAAACGACTAAAATTGAACACTACAAACTCCTTTTTCTTTCTCGATAAGCAACAGGGTTGCATGCGTCACGCCCTTGAATTAATAAGACAAATATGTACATTGGTTAGGTCGCTGATCAATGTGATTTTGTTCAAGCTATCAGTTATTTTTTGCCACCTCTTGGCAGACATGCAAATCAATCCCGACAATCCAATCGTTTGGCTGCCTCTGGGATGGGCTGCAGCTAAAAAATGCACAAAATAAATATTTATTAATAATAGCTCAATATCACACAAATGAGATTTTTCCAACCATCCAATCAGTGGAATTTTTCTGGATGGTTGTTGATAACTTTACTGTATATATGTTGGCAAATGATCTGATGGTTACAGATTTTCAGTTGGAATTTTTGGGCGTGTATGAGTCATCTAATAAGTCACCTAGAGATTGGAAGGTTAAGAACAATTACCAATGGGAGTGTGTGCTAAGATGGATAACATCGCTCTTTTTCACCTTGGAGATTGGATGGTTTGAGTGCTGTAGGAGCTTATATGTGATGAAAAGGGTTAGCCAATTGGAGTTATCTTGTGTGGAGAGGTTGATCAAATATCGGGCTTAGGTAAACAGGGCATTGAGATCACAAATTATATCCATTATGAAGCCACAAGGGAGGAAATTTCCAATATTTCTTCCGACGTAATATTGACAGATAAATCTTAGTGGGCATTTAGTTGTATGTGGTCTTGCCATAAAAGCATCAATTCTATTTGAGCTGGAGCCTTTTCGGGGATTATTTCTTAACAAGCTTGTGAAGCAGTGAGATGCCACCATAATCAAGGACTTCTTGCATTTAAGTGGTTTATTTCAAGCCATAAGCCGAGATATTATGTTACTCTGAAGCATAAAGTTGGCATTGAGGTAAATAAAAAAGAAAAGAAAGGCACATGAGATTTAAGATAGAATGTTGCTATTAGGGTTACCTGAGTAAATGTACTGGGTATCTCCAATATTCCTCGCAGCATGTTATCAAATTTCCTTTCTTATTTAAATTTGAGAACTTCCATCACTGGCTATATCTTATTAAAAAGAAAGCAATAACTTTCTATAAGCTATTACATGTCAGAAGCTGACGTTTCCAGATATCAAAGCCCCTGACATCTGTAAATGTCAGCTTTCAATGGATATAATTTATTGAAGTTGGCGATAGCCCATAAATTTTTTTTTCTTTTTTCCAGAAGAGGCTAATAACACCAAAAACTACCTGCTCAATTATGTTAATAAATATTATGATGACAGCATCCAAATTGCTACCATATCATATGGGCCATTTATATTAATTATTATGTTGTTTTCTATGTTGAAACTGCATATTTCTCATCTACCTTCTATTAAAAATGTTATCCTGCATCCTTTAAATGGTCTTGCCATTTCAATGCAGGATACAGATCCAAGCAAACGATTAGGTGCGGGACCTGGTGGCTATGCTGCCCTCAAGATGCATCCTTTCTTTAAGGGTATTGACTGGAAATATTTAAGGAGGGCGTCACCACCAAAACTTGCTGTAGACTTGAATGTATGATCCTCTTCCATGTGTTCTAAATTGCAACTTTGAAACATGATCCCATTTTTTTCTAGTGTTAGCTGCTTTTTTCTAGATGCCCAAAATTGATAGTTCCAAGTTTCAAACCCTAATTTCCTTTTATATATAGGCTGGTGAGGCCGATGATGTCCAAGATTCTGCGTGGAATCTTTCACATGTTGGAGGCGGACCACTACGGCACAATGCAATTTCGGATGGGAGCAGTGGTGCCACATCATCTTCTGAAACATCTTCCCATATGTCAAGGCTTGCTTCAATCGATTCTTTTGACTCTAAATGGTATGAACTACAGATTTTACTCCTTAATTCATGTCTTTCTGTTAGAAAACCAGGTGGAGAGCCTCTAAGCATGGGCTCGTAATTAAAACTTTTTCAGCGGAGAGCTTTATTGAGAGTTGATTTGTGTGCAACTTTTTTCTTGGATTGAGTAAAAAATATATTTATTGATAAAAGTTCAACTAAAGGGGCAATAAGTACAAAAAAAAGCTAGAAAAATATTTACTAGCGTATATATATTTGGCATTTCTTTAGAATTTGAAGCGTAACGGAACTTGTAGAAGATATATATTTTCATTCTTCTCATTTTTTTTTCCCTTTTTCCTGCAAATAGAAAGCATGTGGGTGGTATTTATGAAGGTTATTTTATTAATGCTCCTGATGATTTGTTTAAACTTCCATTAGCATATGTGTAGACGGATAATGTATATGGTTGGATTAATTTGCAGGCAACAATTTCTGGATCCCGGGGAGTCTGTTGTTATGATCTCGATGGTGAAGAAGATACAGAAACTGACAAACAAGAAGGTGCAGCTCATTCTCACTGACAAGCCTAAGTTGATATATGTGGACCCTTCAAAGCTTTTACTTAAAGGAAATATAATCTGGTCTGATAACCCCAATGATCTCAGCATCCAAGTCAATGATGCTTCACATTTCAAGATTTGCACTGTAAGATTTCTCATACCTAATCCTCACCTTGTGTACCATTCATTCATATCTTCCTCCACTGAAATAATAATAATAATAATAATAATAATTGTTTATTATTGTTTGTTTTTGAACTTTTCAGCCAAAGAAGGTGATGTCATTTGAAGATGCAAAACAGCGTGCGTGGCAATGGAAGAAGGCGATTGAAGGCCTTCAAAACCGATGAATTTTGTTCAAAAGTTTCCAACTTAATGTTTTTTATTTTTCATCTTATTGAATTTGCAAGATAAATGCAACATCCGAAAGAGAAAATATTAGGCAGAGTTGACTTTGCAGGTCTTGCGCATTCATGGTGCACCCCTCTACACCTGAATTTGAGTGTAGAGACGCCATATACGGTAGTCTTCACTGGTAAAAGATGGCAAGTTGGTTGGTTGTATTCATTAGTTGTTTATTCTTCATTGTACTCGCTCAATTGCCAAAAATTTTCCACCCTCCCTGCTACCATTTCCAGTAATGCAATTTTCCTCTAGGAATTTCGATTGATTCCATTTCCAGTAATGCAATCACCAGTTGTGATTACAGTAGGATTAGAGAAACCTGAAATTTAAGTTAGCTTCCAACTTGGATGATATAAAGAAGAGGCACAATATCCACTGGAAAATTATATATGGTGGACAATTTTTATAGACATATTTGCAGACAGATTATGTGGTGCAACGTGACTGGCGGCAGCCCTTGGCCCCCACTCCCCACATAAGCTGCCTGCAAAAATGTAACAACAAAACAAAACTTTTATTAGTTCTTTTATATTTATAGTAAAAAATGCAGGTGTGCTTCACACGCAATTGCTTATCCACAAAAAATTTATTAAAGAAAGGTTTCTTGAAAATGTTTAAGGATTATGTCATCCAAGTTCAAGGAGGACGATGCGTAATTGCTGTATCAGTGTCATTTATATCAATGCATATATCTTAGATAAGCATGTGAGGAGACTCGGATTCATTTTTAAAATTATTCAACTTATGAGTAATCTTAAACTAAAAGTAAAAACCATGATCTTTTCACTGTAGGTTATCTTAATTTGGTCGAAGTTTAAATTTTAATCATACTTTAAAAGATTTATAAGCTATTTAAAGTTTAGACTTTTGTTCAAACTTTGACCACTAAAATCGAAAAGTAATTTGTAAGTTAGTAATACATTACCAAATTTTTAGGGGTCCAAAGTTGACTTAAGGGTCAAAATTTGCCTTTTAGTTAAATTTTTACTTTTTATTAAACTTTGACACCTATAATTTGATTGTGAAAAAAGGATATTAGATATTAGATTATCAATTTTTTCTATAATATGATACTAGATTATCAATTTTTATTAGTCAATAGTTTGACTTTTGATCAAACTTTGACTTTTATACAATTTATTTTTAGTCTAACATCGAAACCTATAACTACATAATTACTACATAAGTATGTAAGTGTCTTGTACAATTTTTCCTTGGTCCAAGTTTCACTTTTTGTTGAAGATTTCTTTAAAAAAACTTGTAAATTTTACTTAGTTGAATGCTACAATTAAAAACTTTTGTCATTATTTTAATTTATAACTTTACAATATATTGCCTCATTTTTATTAGTCAAAGTTTGACTTTTAGTCAAAGCTTGACTTTAGTCAAATTTGACTAGTGTATCTTGACAGTAGATACTGATTATTTTCTGTGTTAATTTGGAATTTGGTAATGTAAATTTTTATTAGTCCAAGTTTGATATTTGGTCAAATTTTGACTTTGTCTCACACTTTGATTTTAAAAAAAATTTGTAACCGATTGAGGTTATTATTTAATTAATTTATTACTTTATAATACATTACCAAATTTTATTTTATTTTTTTAACATTTGGTCAAAGTGTGACTTTTTTAGAAATTGATTTTTGATCAAATTTTAACTAGTGTAACTTAGTGGTGGATACGAATACTGTTATGTTAATTTATAGCTTGGTGATACATTGCCGAATTTTCTATTAGTCAAAGTTTGACTTTTTATTAAAATTCAATTTTCTTTCAAGATGTAACCTTATAATATATACTAACATTTACTATGTTACTTGGTACTTTAGCCTTAAAAACTTTTATTGATCAAAGTTTGACTTGTTTAGAAGTTGATATTTGGTCAAATTTTGGCTAGTGTAACTTAGTGATGGATATGAATACTGTCATGCTAATTTGTAGCTTTATGGTACATTGCCGAATTTTCTATTGGTCAAAGTCTAAACTTTTTATTAAAATTTAATTTTCTTTCAACATGTAACCTTACAATACCTACTAGCATTTACTATGTAACTTTGTACTTTAGCTTTAAACAAATTTATTGATTAAAGTTTTACGTTTAGTCTTAACTTTTATTAAAAATTGATATTTGGTCAAGTTTTGACTAGTGTAATCTAGTGATGCATATGAATGCTATTATATTAATTTGTAGTTGGGCTTTTGTAACTTGATGGTACATTGCCAAATTTTCTATTAGTCACAGTTGAAATTTTGATCAAAGTTTGACTTTTATAAAATTCAATTTTCTCTCAAAGTGTAACCTTACAGTAGATACTAGCATTTATAACTTTGTTATTTAGCTTTACAAATTTTTATTGATCAAAATTTTAACTTTAGTCAAAGATTGACCTTTTATTTGAGTTTGACTTTTCAAACTCTGACTTGTGTAACTTGTAATAAATAGTGATTACTATGATGTTAATTTGTAACGTAATAGAATATCATTAAAAAAATTATTGGTTAATATTTGACTTTAATTATGACTTTTAATATATAAAAAATTAGTCAATTTTTGACTAGTGCAACACGAAGTGATAAGTTAGGTGTTTTCCTAAACAATTTTTTTTCTTCTCATTAAATGTTTGTTCAAACTAACTTCTACTTTTATAAAAGTAATAGTAAACGAAAAATCATTTCCGAAAATACTTTTGATCCAAACTAACTTTTATGTTTGGACAAAAAACTTATTTTCAAATTCTTTTTCAAACATACTAATCAAACAAGAGAAAACAATTTCCAATAAAAATCATCTCAAACACTTAAAAATTCATTTCCAGAGGAAATAATTTTCTTAGAAATCAATTAAGAGATTGATTTCATTTTGTCTTTGGAGTTTCCTTGCAATCAAATGGGGCCTAAAGGAGCAAGGGGTGATGCTATCACCCTCTTCTTCACGACTACTTGGGCTCTATGGAACCAATGGAACAAGGTGGTGCATGGGCAAAAGATTGGTGATCCGATGAACACGACGTCCTTTGCTGCAGCATATCTTCACAATTTTAGGAATCTAACAACAATAATTCCTAGAGCCAAGGTGATGTAGTAAACAAGAATACTTTAAAATGGAAGCCACCTCCGCAAGGTGCATACCAACTGAATGTTGATGGTGCATGGTTAGTAGCGGAACCGCGTGTGAGCGAGTGCACTCAAAACCCTAAAACCCTACAAAAAAAAAATTGTTTCTTTTTTTAAAAGCCTTAAGTAACCCTACTCCTAACTGATGCCCTCTCTCCCTATTGTTGGGTTGCTTACCTTGCAATTATTAAAAGGTTAAAAACAACAAACTAAAAAGTAAAATCACATAGAAATGGGATCAAGGAAAGCAATCAGGCCTGCAAGAATCAGGGCTGTTGCAGCAAGCTTTAAGGGGTAAGTGACAGTAAGTCCACAAGGAAATGTGCTCTAAAATATAGTAAATCTCCAGATATGACACCCTAGCCTATCCTATTTTAAAACAAAGCAAGAAAGGAAAGATGAGAGGTTTTTGAGGGTTGTCACTTTACTAAAACTATAGAAAATTAAAGATAAAAGCAAATGATCCAGAACTGATTAAAACACAGATGCAGAAAGGGATTAAAATCAAAAGGAGGAGAATAGCAGCTAGGGATTTTAGTCTTTACTAAAAATTATTTGGTTCAAAGGCAGTGCAGAGAACTGATTTGCAACAATCCTCCATCTGGCTATAAGCTCAGATGCAAGGTATAAGAATCCAACACAGATAAGAGAATTGGAGTGATCCTAAGGCTATGAACTGTCCACTTGAATGGTCACAGACCATCCCAGAGATTCCTCTAATTCAAGGATCTTAATTAGAATAATTAAACTATTACAGATGCTGTGAATGTAAGGTTACAAGCTCAGGCATCCATAAGGGTATTTAATCTAGGAAATCAAATGACAATCACAAGATTTATAGATCAAAATTAACTCTACAATCCATAATTTACTGATTCCAAACAAACTTATAGTACAATGTGCTCCGATCTGTAATCTGTGCAACATCCAATCCTCATACAGAGCCTTGAACCTCTCAATTTACAGCTCTCAACCTCACCCTAGCTACTAAAATGGTTTAGCCAACCATGGTTGGTCTAAAGAGTGAATGGGAAAGAAGGAAAAGGGACAGAATATTGGAGGGAAATGGGAATTCGGATTTAGCCTGAGCTCTCTCAATTTCTGAATGATTCTTCTGTAAACTTCTCAGACTTTTAAAGTCTTCCTCTCTGTCCACAGTTCTGTTTCAGCCAATCATAGCTCAAGGAAATAATTTAGTTATTCTGGGCTGCTGATGTGGTTGATTTTACTTTTAGAAGCTTTCCACCAATTGCTCCAAACTGGACAAGTACATGTGAGGAGGTTAGAGGGTTCCCATTGTGCCCATTTGTGTTTCAAAAATACCCCCACGAGTTATTAAAGTGCCTTGGAATGTGTGCACAGAGCACTGAAGGGAGCAACAGTCTCAACTAGAATTGAGAAGTTTTCAAATTGAGCTTCGATAGGTTCAGGGAACCTCTCGATATGTTCTGAGGCTTCTTTGTGCTTCATTCGACAGGTTGAAGTAGACTTTCGACAGGTTGGATGGCTTCTCAATAAGATCTATTGCATTGTTCAACAGGATGACCTCAAAACCTCTTTGTTGTCCTAGCTCTAGCCAGCCTATCGACAGGTTATAATTCAACCTGTCGACATCTTATACAGCTCCAGTTGCGCTTTCGACAAGTTCAGTACTGTTGTTCGACAGGTTGACTCAGCCTTGCGTAGCTTCAGGTAAGCCCTAGCTAGGTTGGGTTTGTCTGCTCGCTAGGTTCAGGGGAACCTATCAGCAGGTTCTTCTCTGCTGTTCTGAACCTCACGAGATCCCCTACATCTCCAGGTAAGTCCTCGACAGGTTGCAACACACTACTCGACAGGTTCTTTCAACTTGTCGACAGCTTCATTTTTCTCCCTCAGAACCTATCGATGAGTTCTCATTCAGCTTTTAGGCATCTCGACAGGATGCTTCCTTTGGTTTCCACTCCTCGATAGGTTCTGAGAACTTGTCGATCTCTTCATATCCAAGCATCAAAACCTGTCGACAGGTTATAGCCTTTGCTTTCATAGCTGGCACATAGCTCTGGGGTGTTGTTCTTCATTTGTTCAGCACTCATCACCTTTTTTAGGGATTCAATCTTCATCTACTACAGCTGCTTTTGCTCCCAAGTGTACCCAGTTGGACACATGACATTCTCATAAGCTTTTGAGGCTCTGTGGGCTGCTTGATTGGCTAGCCTCTTGGGCTGTATGAGCACATGATGAGGCAACAGATCTCTTCTTTAGCATTTTTAGATGGATGTCTGCACTAAGACTGCAATTTATTGTCTATCTACAAAACATACTCAAAACACATTATTAGTCAACTCAAAGGTCCATCAAAGGTCAAGTTAGGAGGTGAAAAATGATATTTTTCACTGATTAACACCTACCTTATACAGTCTCTCTCTCCCGTCTCTTACTCAAACAGCCTTCAAATGCCTTTAGATCAATCAGTTTTGTCCACACGGTCAAGCCTTGAGAAATGCGCATTTATTTAAGCACAAGCTCATCAGCGAAAGTTCACCTTGCTTGAATTGTTTTGGTTCTCAAACTATCAATGCATTTACCAAGGCTATTATTAAGCTAAGGACACGACTCTCCTGACCATAGTGCTTAAATTTCGTATCCCATTGATGGATTCAAGGTGTGGGCCAGCCGCACCCACTACGTGAAAATCGACAAAAAACAACGGCCCAAAACCGTTGTAAATGTCATAAGCAACGGTTTTGAGCCGTTGCAAGGGCCGTTGTTTATAGAGCAGTGGTTATTGTAAACAACGGTCCGCAACCGTTGTTTATTTACCAGATAAACCACGGTCCATGTCCGTTGCAAACGAACAACGGTTTTAAGCCGTTGTTTTAACGAAAAAAATGGTTGTTATTTTTCTTCCGAAACCACGGTCTAAATCAGTGGTATATGTAAACAACGGTGACAAACCGTTGTTAATTTCCTCTGAGAAACAACGGTTATGGGCCGTTGGTTGTGGCTGTTGCAAAATAACAACAATGTTAAGCCGTTATTCCTAATGGGGAAAGAGTTTTTTTTATTTCAAACCACTACTAAATCGGTGGTATATGAAAACAATGGTATGGACCGTTGTTTTTTATTTTATTTTATTTTTTAATTTGAAAAATTTTCATTTTTTACTATAATGAGAGCCATTTTATCTATTACAATTATTGTATCAACCATGATCACTCTACAAGGGACAAAATTCATAATCCATTCAACTAAATGAAAAATAATAAGCCAAAAATAAAATCAACATCGATTAATACATTCAACACCATCTCATTAAAATATTCAAAGATATTATATTAATATAGTCAACAATATCCTATAAATACATTCAACAGTGCCTTAGAGCATGACTCGAATTGCTAATAAGCCCAATGGCAGAATTTTAATGTCTCATTGCTTGACACCTTTGATTGAGCACATTTCAACTCGTTGTCAAGATGACTTTTCTTTTATGATTTGTCCGCCCACTTCTTGTGTGTTTTCAGCTTGCGCCTAGCTCCCATACCACGAGTTTTCCTGCCATAAAAATAAACTCAGTCACATTAATAAATTTCATAATAAAATGATACTCAAAATTTGCATGTGTGTTCAAGAAAACGGTTTATTGCCGACTTTGACCGATTTCCCTACTTAGATACCCTTTGTGTATTATTGTCAACCTTTAGTTGAGCTCCATGCCTTACCCCTTTTTCATTCCTTTCTAATTTCGGAAACTTAAACAAAATGTGAATGGGAAAACAAATAAATAAATAAATAACAACGAGAGAAATGCAACACAGCCAAATATCAAGCTACAATTGAAATCACTAAACTGGGCTTGAGGTCCAAGGTTCAATCTCAGATTTTATGTTGCCCAAAAATCAGAGAGAGAATCAAACTGATATAAGTAAAAAAAAATGATGGCACCAGTTCACTTATGAAACAGTGATGCCAAACAAAGAAGTCTAAGATATATATGCAATAAAAATAGATAACGTCAAACCTGCTCATTACCACCTTCATATTCTAGAGGATTTAAAAGAAATAAGAAATAATTGTAGTATATTAACAAAAAATCGGTAGGCCAAAGAGAAAATCAGGGGAGAAATCATCACAGAATGCAAGTCTAAAAATCCACATAGAGAATTGTGATGTTTACTTGAGAATCGGGGACTCAACTCTAAAATAAAATTCTAAAGACAAATGGATGCATAAGACAAAAAATTTGTCATAACGAGTAATTGACCAGATAGTATCAGTCAATTGGAACTAATATTTTTACGTAGTGATGCTACTTCTTTCTTTGAATCAAATTTGAATTAAATTAATTGTAAGGCTAATTGAGTAGTCTAATTTACCTTGATCATACTCGCTAAGTTGGGGAATTGTGTATAATTTGGAAGGACAGAAATTAGTGATAAAGTGAAAAAAGAAAAAAAAAATTGATGAAAAACTCTGTATTCAAAAAGTTTTTTGTGCGGACAAAAAGTTGTAATTTGGAGAATAAAAGGGACAAAATTCCGAGAAAAATCAAAAAAGAGATATTAGAAAATTATGGAACTTAGAATTTTATTTTTTAGATTCACTTATATTTAGTTGGATTTAAAACTAAAAGGTGTTTAAATCTGGGCTCTAAATCGGACCCGGTGCCCTCTCTTTCAATTTAATAGGTCAAAGACCCCTGTCACAAAAAAAAAAAGGAAAAGAAAAAAGGATGGGCTCGAGCCCTTTATTTTATGTAATCGGCCCAACAAAGTAAAATCTTGAAAAGAATCAAAATGATTTATGGTCATGTAGCAAGCCTACAGCTATCTTACACATAAAAGACTCAATCCTCTTTGTTTACTCAAAGGGGATTTGGGAAAGAAATCGGAATATAAAGGCGACTTATTAAGAAAAGGGCAAAAAAAAGATATTTTTGTTGCTATGGTCATGAGGTGTGTACTGCATCAGAGACCATGGTTGATTTTAAGCAACTAGTGTGGTTTATTCCCCATTTTCACTTAGTGACCCAAATTTTGGTTGGGTGAGCCAATGGCTCATTGCAGACGATGATCTGATGTTTCATCAGTGGTATAGATGCAGTGAATAATGGACCTTGAGGCACACAGACTTTAAAGAGAATGGAAATCCATGCATATTTATATCAAGGTACTCATGGCTACACAGCTGACAAGATGGCAAGTCAAAAATTGAACTAGCAAGGAAAAACAAGAACAACGCAAAATTTATTAAAAGTACATCTACAATATTTATAGAGAAAACAACAATAATTAGACAAGTAGAAAAGTAAAACTAATATAATGAAGAAAGCAAAATTATATATGTGAATCATTGCAATACCATACCTATACATAAAAGTTCTCAAATAAGTCAAAGTTGCAATTCTAGTTCGCCAGTAATGCAGCCTTTTGTAGATGCAATCCATTTTAGAAATTCAAAAGCCACCTTAGCTCAAGTTGAAAAATCTTTATTTGAGGTTTCCTGCAAACAGCCAGTGAAAATTCCTTAGCCATAATGGTATAATGCATGCTTAGAAGTATAATAGTTCCAACATATCAAAAGCCTAGAAGTGAAATTCTCTCTATACGAAGGAAATTTTGTGACAATGTATTTGGCAATGGACCAGCTGAACAAAAGGGGTACGGCTCTGAGAAATATGTGTCATGTTTAATAGTGAAGATGAATCGGTGAATCACCTATTTGTCCAATGCCCCTAACATCTGGGATTGAATTCTCTAAGTGTTTGAAATTTCTTGGTGCCTCCCTAACTCGTGCAAGGATTTATTGGATAGCTGGTGGGAGGTCAATATCTCAGGTTGGGAGAAAATTTTATGGGAGGTGGCTGTTTTGGTTGTCATGTGGGCAATTTGGTTGGAAAGGGATGAAAGAATATTTCGCGATAACTACAAAGGTACGCAGATGATTACAAAATTTGTCACTGAAAACATGTTTCAATGGGTGGAAGCAGAGAAGACTGAAGGGTATCATGTGTTGAAAAGAAAAGCTAAGTTATTAACATGAAAACAAAATCAGCATAAATTATGTACTAACCTTCTTTGCCAAAGATCCTGGATGTATCAACTTCCATGTTAAAAAGCTAAGTTATTAACTCTTAAGAATTAAGACTTAGTAACTTCAAGATTTTAATATGAAGATTATTATACCGCCACATTTTTTTCGATATGGATACACATATGCATTGGTATCAGTTTCCGACAAATTGATTTGCTTCTGATCTCCAAGAGTTCCTCTGTCAATGCAATCACCTGATCAAATGTTTCATTGGAAACAACTTATAAACAAAAAACTATAAGTGGTGATCAAATATGTGATCCAACAATGGTCAAGGATCAGATCTATAATAAGCTGGCATTCTTGCAACAACTGGCGATAATTGTGCGCAATCCAAATTTGAAATTACCTCAAACCATATTTGATTTAAGTCAATTGCCTACCACTTCTAGCTCACATACAACTGGTTATACATACCCATAAAACTTAATTATATATGATTACACAAGAACTAAGCATTCACTCCAATAAAAAAAAAATAAACCAAACTACACAGAGTGAAGACTCAAATTACTACAACATTAATAAGAATTCCATTGTAGGCTTCCTCTATTCTGTAAAAAGATTAAAAAAATGGCTTCTTTTATGTAAATCTAGAACTTGGAACTTGGTTGAGTGGAGATTTCTTCTATTTTAGGTGATTTCAGGTGTGATTCTAGTGATTTGAAACATTTAGACTGCTAATGGCTGATTTGTTGGTTACAACAAATGAACTTGAATAATTTGAGATGAAAGAAACTAGAGATGGAAACCAAAAACTTCAAAGGAATACTTCTTGTTCTTTTGTAAATCTTGAGCTATAACAAATGATCGATAATTATAAAGGCTAGAAATTGGGTGAGAAGTGGGTACTTGTTTATATAGCAAGGGCAAGCATTGAATTTGATTTGAGTTAACACATGGCACATTGCCCTATTGCGGTCATTCCTTGTACTAGATCCAACAATACATTGCACCATTCCTTGTACTTTGAGTTAACACATGGCACATTGCCCTTCAATTCTTTCATCGCATAAAGCAACCAACTTCAGAGGTAGATACACCAAGTGAATCTTGACATCAAGAGGTAAACCAGCCTATACAGCCCACCAAAAAAAATCACATACAAGAGATATCACCACCCGCTAGAACCCCACACCCTTTAAAATGCCATCTGAGACAGATTAATGCTGAAAAAAATAAACCTGCTAAAACACTCAAACAAGCATTTAAAAAAGACCTTTTGGGATGTAGTAATAGCTGAAATCATACTAAATCGCTAGCACCTCCTATTAAGTCGTTAAAACTCTCACTTAATTCCGTGAGTTTAACTATTATTTCAACTAGCACCTCCTAATAATAAGGGGCATGATGAAGGCCCTTAAACCGTGATACCCACAGTTGAATTTGGGAATAATTAAAAAAAAAAGATGAATATATGTAGATAGATAATGAGGCCTCGCTAAGCAAGATAATGAGGCAATCAGAAAACAATAGGTGTCCTTACATTCTTGAATATATGTAGATATCTTTCAATTCGGTTTTAAGCTCACGGTGGTTGTTCTCCAATGAAAAATGCTGCAAAGACCATGAAATCAAGATCGAGCTAATAAAGCTAAAAAGCATGTGAAGATTTATGTTCAAATCTTCTCACTAGATTTTCAGTTCTAGAAAAATCAAGCAAAAAATGGGTGATCCGGCCGAGCCAATCAGTGAACAGAGCCAAACCAGATCGCTAACTCGGTGCACTTGGCCTCCTCCAAGGTCAAGTTTTTTTCGACAAGAACTCAAGTTTTTGTCGCTATTATGCCATTTAAAAGGCAGAAATGACAAAGAACTCATGCTCTAATAAAATTTAAAATAAAAAATAAGTAATTCAAAATCCAAGTACCTCCAATGGAATAAAGAAACCAACTGAGTCTAAAAAGGAGACGCAAAACTCAAAAGATAATCGAAACTTTCACCCTATAGCCTAATCAAAAGATGAAACCCATGTGATCATCAGACTCCTCGAGGCTCTTCCTTCTTCTCTTCCTCCTTTTGCTTGCGGTCTTGCCCGAATCAATCGAGTAGCAACAAGAGCCCACCTTCTCACCTTTTCTAATCAGTTCTACTGTGTGATGATCTCAACTGCACCTTGTTAATTTTGGTTGGGATATTAAGCACCTAAAGAGAGAGGTGTTAGAACTTAGAGAGTTGGGAGACTATAAAAGAGAATGAGAGGATAATAGATGTTTAGAAAACTCGAAAGAAGGATGTCTGTGAAGGATCCAACTGTTGCCGAGATGGAACAATGACATCGATTGGAGCAACAAGTCCAACACGGTGAGCGCCAACTCGATAGCACATACAAAAACTATGGTGTCAAGAAAGTAGATTTCATCTCCCAAATATCTAGGTAAAGTACAAAATGTAAAGCTCTATGGAAAAACAGCTGTTGCTCTAATATATAATTAGGCATTCAACGGAAGTAATTCCACATAGTGCACAAAGGTTCAAAAATAATGAAAAGAGGGAAATAGAATGATTAACCAACAAGAATAAATGTACCGCAAAAAAAAAAAAAAGGAACACTTAAGCAAGATAGAAAATACCCTTTTGACGTTGTTGATATCAAAATGTCTCATCCAAAGGAAGTCGCTTGACTCAAGTTAGGAAATTAGTGTATATTATTCATCGCAAGCTAGCCAATAAAGGCTATAATACTTAAATATGTTTTATCTAAAGTAGAAATTGGAAGAGGAGTAAAACCTCAGTTTAAAGCGATATGGCTTTAAACCCCAAAAAAAATCAAAACAGGCTTCAAAATCTAATTCGATAATTACAATTTTTAGTGCATGCTGGGTATTCGATATTTACATATTAACGGCTCGGGTATGGCCGAAACCGAGTCATCTCGGCCGAAATTTTAAAATTTCGCCGAGGTTTGGACCCATGATGGAGACCCAACTTAGTTCTACATCATCGACCCCATTGTGTGAACCAAAGGTGCCTAGAGAAATTTCTAGGTCCTTCAACATCACAAATAGCTTCATGATATGTGCCCCTCGACATCAAAGAGAGTAAAAAATTCTGTTCTAATTAATCTTCACCGAAAATAAGCAAAGTAATAACCCTTAAATTAGGCACTTAAAGAATTCTAAAGAAATTAGAGTTTCCTAATCAATGCATGGTAATGCTTTGGGATGCAACAAGATGTCATCCCAAGCATGCCATTCTGTCTTGATTGCATATAATAGGCAGTTGGTGTTAATTTGATTTTGATAAGGATATGTTTTAGGGATGCCACTCTATTAATGGACCCAAGCATGCCACTCTATTAATGGACCCAAATACCATGCCGATGCATGTATTGATTGGATGTATAGGTTTAACTCAGATGCTTATAACATATATTCAAATAATCACCAATTTAGGAACCGATGACAATAGGGGAAGTCCCAAAGTGACCCTGAATACACCCATTCAACTCTAATTATAGCAGGTTTCTAATTATTAGAAACTAAATTTCGTGAAAAGAAACATTTGGGCAAAGGTAGTAATAAATTACCAAAATACTAGTAAAAGAAGTTCAATTCCTAGATTCCATTCCTTGATACTACGCATTAACTAGTGATATTGCCGTCACAGTTGAAAGACGATGACCTGTATTGTTTTAACATACCAAAGTGGGTAATAAATTAGTATTTTTCTCTAACACCCTTAAATTTCATCAAGGAAATCAAGTTGTTATATCAATCAAACTAAATCCTTTAAAGCTACTTTAAAGTGTGCATTGATGTTTGGAAAATTCTGCATTGATGTTTGGAAAAGTCGCTTTATAGGGCGATGGATCGCCCACTAATACACCACGTGGCATAATCTTTGATCAATTCAAGCAGTTCACATGGCATCATTGGCACATGTCTTTGGAGTCCTATTTCAAATAGGAAACTAGGTTTATAATAGGTTCTCTTTATATTATATGGCTGCAAAATAGATTTACTAATTTAGTTAATGAGATTAAATTTTATTGTCAAAAAGTGTGGGATTTCTTTATATTATATGGCTGATTCTTCTCCTAGTTTACAACACTACTTCACATCAAATTTGAACTGCAAAAACTATGATGTCAAAGTATTCCTATCTAGTATACAGCATAAACAAAAAATTTAACAAACTTGAACTCCAGTATCTAGTTAGCAACAAAATTTCACCAAATAAATGTGATAAGGCTATGATGGTGATGATGATGGATTTCACAGCATGTAGTACTGGATTTTGCATCTTCAAGTTGTGCTTCCAAAAAACTCAACATATCCATGGTGGATAAAATATATGGTCAATAGACCCAATTATCAAGGATTCAAGATGATAAAACAACCATGATTACTTGTGGGCGCTTAAGAGCTTTTGTAGAACCACCCATAACTTAGAATCGTTAAGTAGGTTAGAAATAGAGTCACAAAGGGTTTGGTTCTAATTTCCTACCAGATTTTAAAACCAGTGTCGATGCATTTGATCAAGCCGAGCCAATAAATTATCTATACTTTATAGATTTAGTGCCCAGATTTTGAACCAGGTCAGTCGTGTCGATGCATTTGACTCAATTCCTTGGCGCTCCTCTGATTTGAAGCGAAAGCCAATCGGATCGAACCGCCCGAATCGATTGAAACCGATTGAAAATCTAATCGAACCGATTCGCCAACCAACAATTCCCATGTCCAATAACACATAAAATGGTAAAAGAACATATTTAAAATAATAAATATTTGAATTCAATCCGAGCGAAACACGACTAAAAATCGGTTTTAGACTTAAAGCTTTTCCAAGTTTTCAATGATCCCATCTAATTTGAGAGGAAGGCATATGATCAATTTCGCTTAACAATTGTTAACAATATTTTTAACATCATCATGATGACCGACGTTTCACAAGCATATGGGAATCAGGGTTTTAGTCCAAAATATTAAGAACAATACCAAACTGCTATCTATCTCTCGATACATGAAATAATGCAAGTTGCACTGCAAAGAATACGTAAAGCGTAAGAATCTAAAACAATTGCCTTGTTACTTAAGATTGGTGTGATCGACACGAGGGATCCCCAATGGATCAATGGGATGAGATTGAGATTGCTTAGATCAATTCATGTTTAGTTCATGAATTGAATGGTAATCTGGATCGGTTACATTTAAAGATTAGTAAAATATTTTTAGCAAAAGTTGTCACATGGACATGTTTTCACGCATAACAATTACACCATCAATTCATTATCAAGTTTCTAGAATCTTGATTTTCCTCGAAAAGTCGGTAAATTCAAGGATGGTCACTTCAAGAACATGGAGAATGGGTTTGATTATTGTCAATAGAGACCTTGGTGCGATGGCAAGTGTTGCCCACCCAAATCGATGTGTCATGGTCGAATCTGGGAATCACCTTCTCCAAAATGGGGGCAATGCCACTACCTCTCCCAAACCCGCTAAAAGCAGGAGCCTTGTGCACTGGGTACGACCTATAGAGACAGACTCCTATAACCGGCCTCATCTCATTAAATTCAAATATAATAGGCTCAAAGAAGCTATTACTTGTCCAAAGCTTCCATTTACATATTTCAGTGCCCTTGAAAGCTGTATATGCCAGCTTTCGGAGGTGAGAGATCAGTTTCAATAGATCCAGGTTTACTGAAGTTGGTGATAGCCCATGATTTGTGCTTGAGCTTCTACGAAGGGAAAAGGAACCTGACAAACCATGACATGTCGAGCTATCACTAGCAGCATGTAAGGTGTTTGTTTATGACCGAAGTTTTAAAACTCAAATCGTATGGCTTAGATGGTGTGAAGCACCGAGTTCCTAGCCACAGTAATCACTCTAAGGCAATGCACACAACACAATGTATATGCGTAGGATGCAAAGTACCTTTGAAATCTACACGAGAAGCCAAAAGGCCTTTTGAAATCTACACGGGAAGGCAGTTGTACAGGTACACTCAGCTGTGTAGAAAAAACAAATTCACATATCAATTTCATACTTTAAAATTTTGAGTTCAAAGTTAAAAAACTAATGTAAATTACCTTGTTAGACTTAGCTAGTGTCTCCATCAACAATTCCATCAGCAACCACACATACGACAGCTACAACGGTTATCTAATGAATCAGAAACATCAACACAGTCGAGTGCACAATAACATACTACAAAACAAACCAACATAGATCTCTAACACCGAATTCAATCTACAGAGCACCAAGCACTAAGATCTACTATTATGAATGTAAGGAATACCCAAAGGATTGACAACTTTCATAACCAAAGACATTTATGAGGCCTCACCTACATCCGACCATAAAATATATGACACCCAATTCAAATAAGACCCTTTAAAAGCTAAAAATTCCTCAAGCATACTCTCCCACAAATGTCAATATATGCTTGCTTATCCCTAACTTTCACAATCGTTAACTAATGCTACTATCAACATTATAAACTCTTCTATTGAAAAGGACAAACATACAATTAGTCCATAATTCTACAGATAAACCAGAACCACCAAAATGTGGAACCATATACCTCTAAGAACCATACAATTAGTCCAAAATTCAACAGATAAACCAGAACCACCAAAATGTGAAACCATATACCTCTAAGAACCATACAAGTAATCCATAATTCTATAGATGCATTTGAATAAAGACCACATAAAAAAGTACCATATACTTCTAAGAACAATCAACTAAAATGAACAAGACTTTTGGGCTAATGTAATTATATCACCCAAAGGTAATATCTCCCAAGGTTCCATCACGAGCATACAATTGCGGTGATATCATATATGTCATCTACTATGATTGTATATGATAAGTTTGATTGAGTCGCTTTCTATTATCGACACGTCCCTTGGCAACATTCTTATTCTTGAAGTTCTTTAATATGCACTGAGAGGGTAGTTGTTCTATGGGACTGCCAAGATGAATCGATGATTGTCTCATTTCCTACAGAAATATAGGAAAAATAAATGAAATGATTGATATTCAATAATGATATGAGGTAAATTGTAAATTTTGATTGGACAAATAAATTTTACCCGATAAGAAGAACTCAATTGATCACTCGAACGATTCATATGTGATCCATGAGAACTATCATATCTTGGTAATGTATTGAATTTCTCCTCAAGCACCTTACGCCTTAGTCTCCTCATCAAGTCGTCGCATAATTGTTTCATAGTTCGACTCCACACTTTCACGTGCTCTCTTCTCTCGTGAAGCTATTTCCCTAGAAGGAGCTGATGAGGAAAAAGTTGTCTTTGATATACCTCTACCCATACCTCGTATAACCTCTTCTATCAAACCTAGGATTCAATTTTATTTATAATTACGATATTGATTTAAAGAGCAATAATTCAATCATCTAATTTGAGAGGAAGGCATTTACATGTGCAACAGGGTCATCATCTAAAATTGCTTCTCCTTCAACTGGATTATCTTCAACCATTTTCTTAATTTCATCCCGTAAAAATAAATAATGATAAAATATTATAATGATAAAGTCTCACTCCTTTATAACTATTGAAGTTAATGAAATGAATAATAACATATAGGAGCGGACCAATTTTTCAATCATAAATTGTGAAGGGCATGTCCTGCCTTTCTTGGTATGTGTGGCTATAAAGCCTTCCCCGGTAACTACACCATTAGGATTCTGCATTTTACATAATTCAATGATCATAAGTAAGCATTATTTCTTTAGAAAATTATATTAAAGTAATATTTCAAAGAGATTACCAACTCCTCTCGCCATCTTAGTGCTCCCCGCCACCAAAGGTGTGTGTGGGTTTGTCATCTTTCTCTAGAACTTCTCCTTTCTCGACGTATATATTCTTTGGTAGAATATATGTGAATAAATGTCTTCCAATCTTCCAACTTCACACATTTTGGTGGATGTTTTTCCGCTCTGCATCCGTCTCATATTCATCATATTTTTTTCGAAGCTCATGCTTCCATTGCTTCCAACATCCATTAGCTTTCGATAATACTATAGCTTTGTGTTGAATTTCAATATCATATTCATCCTATAATAATATAAAGATAAGTTAAAATCATGGAGGAAATCGGCCCGAAAATAGTATAAGTAAATAATATATGTACTCACCAAGATAGTGCTCCATATCTTATCCTTCACATTTTTTGGCACATCATGCCATGTCATGTATGTAGGTGGACAATGTGTCCTTGCCACCTGACCTACTAACGTCGACAAGCTCGATGAATATGTTCCAATTGGCTGCCCATGTTCATTAAACTTAACTTGTTTCCGTATGCCTAGACAAAATATATGTTATTAGCAATATATCTAAACATCGATTATTAAAAAAAGAATAGATTTAAAAAAAATATTAGACAAACCTTTCTCAGCAGTCTCGCTTTGTTCTAAACGACTTGATTGAGGTTCATATGTTTCCATGCTCAATTCTTTACTGAAAATAAGTAAATAGTATTTGCCAAGACCATATAATGTATCAAGACATGTCAAAACCATGTTTATTAGTAAAATAGAGTATATCTTCCAATGGTAATTCTACAAAGATGTAGAGAGAACATAGAGTGGACCACATGAGTTTTCAAAGGCATGTAGAGGGAACAAAATTGTAAAAAAGAGAATTGTGTTTAGTATTCATCATCTTCCAATGGTAATTACAAAAAAAATGAGAAATATATTTTAGTATTCATCATCTTCCATGACATCAAGAACCAATGGCGATGCTAAAGTATCTCATTAATTCTTGCCTCAAATACTAATGGATCTTCATAAGCATCTACATCTCGAGTCAATCTCTTTGGAGCATCTAAGACAACATACCAATCAGCTCTAGTTTGGTCCTTGCATTAGAAGACTTGGGAGGCTTGGGAGGCAAGAATAAACGGCTCGTCATCTTCATGTGAACTCCTCATAAGCCTCCCAAGATTAACAAAAATTAAGCCCTGCTTCGATCAACAACACATCCATTTGTTTTATCTTCTATCGCACTCAATCACAAGAGAAGACCTGCTTTTAAAGTTATCATAATTGTTCAAGTATTTGTTTGAGGATGCCATAATAAGTGACTTCTTCTTCCACAAGGTTCTTATCTTTGACACTAGCCCTAAAATTAGTTAAAGCCTTCATGGAGACTCCACTATTCTCACGTGCTTGTACTCAATTCGACTCCGTACAAAAAGATATCCATTAACCACATAAGAATTATACGATATGGCTTTGAAGTTCGGACCATCAAGACTCTACAAGGTAGAAGACTGTTCTTTATCTAATTGTTGTGGTAACCAAGGAATGTAGTAGCCCCTCAGAAGTTTATCACATGACTTGTGGCCTTGGAGGTTAGATTGGTTATTCCTATAAATGTTGAGTGTTAATTAGATCAAGTATTTCAATATTAATTGAGGAAAAATAATGACGATATTTATAAATATTACTTACATCTCCCATTCAACATTTTACGGAGAATGTGAGAATCCATTTACGCGCTTGTTGGAATTGCAAGTTTTGAAGGTAATAGACTTTTCCTTTTTATCGAGAGGGAAACCATGTGTAACATCATAATCCATGAACATTATATCTCCTCGCTTATGCCCTCCCTGCATTATCATTTGGCATATACTCCATACAAGACTCATGCATTCTTCCATTAGATATTGCTCGTAATAGACCCTCCGATAAGTCTGATTTTTTACATAATGCTTGTAAGTCTTCATCATCCTATACAATTTTCTTCAATTAGATATCAATAATACTAGTAAAAAGAAATACTTTAAAAGTCATATTATGAAGGTTTACCTTTGAATGGATACATCCATCGATATCGAACAGACTACATGTTAGCACCTCATCCGCCAAGTGAACAACAAGGTGTATCATAGAAACAAAAATGAAGGCGGAAGTACTTTTCAAACACGCACAAAGGTTTCGATCATGCGCTCTCATGTTTATAAGCTCAACCCGATCTATAACTTTGGAACATAGGACATTAAAAATATTGACATTTGTGATAGCTGCTCTCAATGGCTTTTCTTTCTTGAATGCATGCATCAACAACACAGGTAGTAGTTGTTGCATGAGGATATGATAGTCATGTGACTTCAGGCCTTTCAGTTGAAAATCCTCCAAACTTACGTTATACTTCCAATTTGCACTGTATCCAATGGGAACTTTCAAATTATACAATGTTTCACAAATTAGTTTTCTTTCATCTCGAGATAAGACAAATGGAGCTTTAGGGCAATACACCTTGTCATTTTTCTGCACAATCCATAAATTTTTCTTTATCTTCATTTCTTTAAGATCATATCGGGCCTCAATTCCATCCTTACTTTTACCTTTTGTATCCATAATCGTTGCAATTAAATTTTCCGTAACATTCTTTTCCACGTGCATTACATCCAAATTATGACGAACGGGAAGATCCTACATTTATAAAGTAAAAAATTAGTATTCAAACAAAGTTTATTGAGATCACATAATAAAATGAAAGGAAAATTTTATCACCTTCCAATATGGTAAGTCAAATAGGATTGATCGCTTTGACCATGCATAACTCTCTTCATTCGTGGGCTTTTTCCTCTTCTTTCCTGCTGCCTTTCCGAACGTGGTCTGAATTGTTTCCATTTTACTTAAAACTTCTGAACCGCTCATACGGCGTGGATGTTTCCTATGTTCTTCCTTACCATTAAATTGGGATTTGAAGTTCGAAGGATGATTTAAATCAGAAGGAACTTTCGTGGCCCATGTAAGCAAATTTCTTTCCGTGATATAACCATATACGGAGTCAACCTCTTCACTACAAATAGGACAACCATATCTTCCTGCTGTCCTACAACCCGAAAGATGACCATATGCTGGAAAATCATGTATAGCCCATAATAAAATTCCTTTCATGTTAAACCTAGTTTTTGTATAGGAATCATATGTTGTTGCTCCAGTGGACCACAATTCATTTAATTCTACAAGCAATGGCTGCAAGTAAACATCAATGTCATGTCCAGACCATTGGGCCCCAAATCAATATGCTCAACATTGTAAACTCCTTGCGCATGCACAATGATGGAGGAGATTGTAGGAACAATCATAACAGCCAACAACTATAAGAGTTATTCTTATTGCCAAAAGGATTGAATCCATCCGTGGCAAGTCCTGAGAACATTACGCTTCTCTAAACCAAACTCTTTCCACTGAACATTAATTGATTTCCAACAAGAAGAATCTACGGGATGGCGCATGTGACTATCATTTGCAACTGAGCTTGCATGCCATGTCATTTTCTCTGCAATCCACTGACACTATACATTCTTTGTAGCCTCGGAATTAATGGAAAGTATCTTAATTTCTTCCATGGCAACGGCTTAGCCCTCGGCTTTGAAGCATTTGGTGGCTTCCATCTGCTCGTACCACATGTAGGACAAGTATCCTTATTTGCATGATCTCTCCAATATAATATGCAATCATTGGGGCATGCATGAATAATCTCATATTTCATACGTAAAGACTTGATCAACTTTTTCGCATTGTATGTGGTATCTGGCAAAGTATTTTCTTCAGGAAGTATGTTTTTTATCATTTTCAACAGCTCTGTGAAGCTTTTATCGCACCAACGATGCCTAGCTTTCATGCTCAACAACTCAATCGTGATCGACAATTTCTCGTGCTCATTTTACATGACGGATACAAAGGTTCTAATGCACATTCCATCAAGTTACTATACCCGCATCATCATGTAAATCATGTGGACGTTGCTCGTCATCTTCATCATAAGCATCATTTAAGCAAGCATCTAAATCTTCAGTACGAACACCTCCAATGTGTTATTCAACATACCTTCCATTCTTGAAACCTATCTTCGCTTTTGGGTTAGAAGTCGATGTACTAGTCCCCAAATTGGTATGACTATTAGAAAATGATTCTCCATGGTGCTTCCATATCGTAAGACTTATCTATACCATCACAAAATAAATGTTCCATAATAATCACGAGGCTATGCTTTTAAGATTTCGAGCTGACACAAGGACAACAACACCAATCGTGATCTTCTACATTTTCTTTTGAATTTGATAAATGAATGAAGACCTTCGATATATTCCACAGTTGTATGATTTGCCGTCATCCACTCTTTACTTGGGATTGTTGAAGACATTCTACAAAACTAAATGAAGGAAAAATCACAACAATGAAGGAAAAAATTGAAGTTTTAGAGAGAAAGAGAGAAAAAGCACAAGTGATAGGTGCCCATATGATCGATAATGGCTTATTTGAACCAAAGATAATATGAGCCGGTATTGGTGACTTGTATACTCATATTTAGTCGGGCTTCTATATCGTATTAGATCAGCCTAACACGATATATACATGTCACCGCCCATTTTTAAAACTATGCGCCATTATCATTTTCCTAAAATATAGAAACAACCCAAAGAAAACCGGAGTTTCGACAACAACAAACAAAATTTCAACAACCCAAAAGATTAGAAAACAAGAAGATTGAATTATGGTAATGGACTCAAGATCCATTGTGTGGAAGATTAGGGGTGAAAAGGATCTCTATCGTATGAATCCAAGAAGTCCACAAGTTGATCTTTTACTTTTTATCAATGTTGTTCAAAGATTTTTCTTATTATCTAATAGGGTCCTGCACCTTGAACTTTTTCATTTCTTTTATTAAGCATAAGCAAACAGGTCTAAATATTTGACATATGTTGAAATTTAATTTAATTGAAAAATGGGTTAGATGAAAATTTCCTTAGGTTTCATATGATACTTCGCTCTTATATAAGATTGATCGTTTTATGTTAGGTGAAAATTCCCTACAAGTGACCGATCAATCTCATAGTGGACCTGGTCCGACTTGTACGGGGACCAATCTCATGTTGATGGAGTTTGTTTTTTACCTATCTTTGATCTAATTGATCTTTAGATCATGAACATACAATCACATCGTTAGATTTTGATTTCACATCTTGAAAAGTGAGTCAATATCGGTTGACATCTCAAAACCGAGTTAGCATCGATTGACGGAGATCATCTGACATCGCCGATATGTATGTGTACCAACACTTGATACCATGATTCTAACATAATTTCAACACATAATTAGCATAATTTTTACATAATTTACATAGAAAATCGACCAAAATCTGCCCGCCAAATCGATCAAACTAGCCAAAAGCAAAAGAATCAACCGATTCCCAATCGGTTTGCTTTCGCTTTTGAGTGGCCAAAATCGGAAAATGCCAATTGGGACATAAAATCGGAAAGAACTTAACCGATTCCTAATCGTTTTGGCCAGCTTTTGAGCTAAAACCAAAACCGTTGGGACCCAAAACTAAAGAAGACCGGAAAAAAGAGAATTAATATTTAAATTTTTTGGAATAAATCAAACCGAACCAAGTGAATCGAATCGATTTTTTTGCGCTTTGTTTTTCATTACAAGTTTTCGTATTTAACCAATTTGTTTCCGTCATTTCCATTCAAATAATCGAATCAAAATCAAAAATTTTAAGTTTTAGTTTAGTTAATCGAATCTGCACTCCTAGGTACCCAACAAAACTGCATAATGTCAGTTATACAGACTTTAATATATATAGATATATATATATCACTGGGCTTATACATACAATACATAACAACATTTTAAAAATAAAAAAGCATAATGAGAATTTAATAAAGAAAAGTAAATATATACATCAGGCCAAGAGGCGAGTACATAATTTGAGTATATAAATTCATAAAAATAAAAAACATTTCAACATATAGCATGGGTAATCCTTTAAGAAAGAAAAAAGACTTTCTTAAAAAAATTTAGTATTTAGAAAACAAAAATGCAAAAATTATGGGAAGAGAAAATAGAACATGAGAATAGCAAATCATATAAAACAGTAGGGTAATAGAACATGAGAATAGCAAACCAATCGGTTTTCGGTCTGATCCCTGCACCCGGATGTTAGATAGCAAACCATATAAAACAGAGGAAAATTTAGGAAAATACCTCAAAATTTGGGAAAATACCTCGAAATACAATAGGGTAACCAACCGGATTTAGCAGGCTTCGAAGATGGAGGAGCTGCTTAAGAAAAAATAAAATAATCCTTCAGAAAAAATAAAAGAAAATAAAAACCATAACTCTGAAATTTAAAAAAATATTTTGGATAATCAAAAAACAAATAGATTTCAGAAAAACTATTTCTAATTAGGGTATGCCAAATTCTAGTGATTTGGGTATAATCCTTTTTAATATTTTAGAAAAAATAAAATAAAATATAACCCCTACCTGATCGTTTCTTCAATGTCGCTTATGCAGCTTTAATCGCTAGGCATATCGGAGAATACCGATGCATAGATAAATTTCACCATTAATGGCTTCAAGTCAGGCATCCGGAGACGACGAGGATGGCGCAATCAAAGCTTATGGAGATGAGGAGGTTTGCAT
Source organism: Chloranthus sessilifolius (assembly GCA_021018995.1). NCBI lineage: Eukaryota > Viridiplantae > Streptophyta > Magnoliopsida > Chloranthales > Chloranthaceae > Chloranthus > Chloranthus sessilifolius. The sequence goes on from CM037597.1 coordinate 84,192,334, forward strand.
TGAATCAAACTTTAGATTTTGGAGATGAGGAGGACCAATCGATCAAGCTGACGAGGAAGATGGCATCAAATGAAGAGGAATAGGAAGGGCAAAAAGGAGAAGTCGGACGACGTTCCTCCTCAGCCTGAGTTCCTTATAAGCTATTTTTGTATTGGCGCCTAGTATACCTTAGAGGGCCGAGGTTCGAATCGCCTAACCTATAACAAACCGGGCCGTTGCATTTGAGAAACGGATGCCCAATTTGTTTTATATCTTGAGGTCACAGGTTCGAATAGGCTTAATTATACAATATTAGGCCGTTGCATTTTAGAAACTACGGTTTTGGACAGTTGTATCAGTTGATTTGTCCACAACGGTCAGAGTCCGTGGTTATCTTTAAGCAAGTAGTGTTGCTTATTCTTCATTTTCACGTAGTGACCGTCAAAATGATAAATAATAAGCTGAAAGGCATGGACCCAAAAATCAAATTTTTTGAGAGGTTTTAACCATACGATTTGCGCACCATAATAATATCAACCGTTGTGTTTAGTTTTAATGGTTGATATTCAAATTCGCCAATCTAATGGTTCACATCCACTTATGGACATAATTCTTTAGCTAAAACATTTTCCAATGATGAATTGCCTTCTAAATCATTTAGATAGATTATAAATCGATGTCAATGGCATATTAGGAAACCACACTTTAATGGTGTGAAATAAAAAAGATTTAATTTAGTATTGGTAGATCGTTTAAACACCATTTTGTGTTTAAACATCAGTTAGGAGCCCTTATCCCTTAAGCTAATTATCAAAAGAAAAAAATGGGGGGGAGGAGGGGGATTGTAGGATCATTTGTAGCTAACTCTAGATCCCAAATTGGTTTTGGCAGGTCGGGCCGAATTTAGCAAAAAAATAAGGTAGCGTTATTTATACCTGTTAAACTAAATTTGTGAGGAATGCGTGCAATTCCACCATAAAAATCCGTTGACTGTCTTGAATCAGAAGATGGAGATGTTTTTCATCCCAATCTTCCACACAATAATTCTTAAGTTTATGACGCACCTATCAGACGGTCATATGTTGATTCCACGTGGCAAACATACCCAAAAGTGATCGTTTGATAAGTATGCCCATAATCACGATCACTTTTGGGGATGTGTGCCATGTGGAATCACGATCTGACTGTCTAATAGGTGCACCATGATCTCAAGATCTGTCGTGTGGAAGATTGGGATGAAAAATGATCTTCATCGCCTGATTCAAGCCGGTCTAATTTTTATGGTGGAAATGCATGCATGTATTTTTCATAGGCTTAATGAGTATAAATAACGCTACCCATATTTATATGAGTATCTTTGCTACCCATATTTATCCGAGTATCTTTGTTCGCACTTACTTCTGAAACCTACTACAACCCATTGACATATTGAGATGTGACAATGCAAATTATTTTTCGGGCCAATCTTTCACACAATGTGGTACCCATTTCGAGGATCAGGTGTCACATAACTTGGAGAAGATCAATGAGATACCACTCAAAAAATTTAGGCATGATCCAATACATATCCACCATTGAAAATATTGTGTAAGGTGCTCAAATTCAATGCACCAAACTGTATCATTGTTATTCTGTCATTGACCCATCAAATTGTAGACACCCATTTTCGGCCCGCCTAACTAAATTAATGTGAAATTCAAGTTATTTAGGGCTCCAGACACACATTAACAAATTGGGGAAGCTTGTAATGACATCACATGAGATCCCCCAAAGTTTAGAGGCGAGATCTCACTGTTTCATGATTTTCTAGGCAAAATTATAATACGAGAAGATTATTTACTCACGCGCTTTAAAGTATCTATTTTTGTTTCGCACAAGTTCTTACGCCCTGAATTTCTTATTTGGATTAGATAGGTGTGAGAGTGCTATAAATAAATAATATAATTTATAAAAAATTAAATCTAATTTATCTTGCTTTTCGGTTGGATGAAAATTTTGATTCCGCCACTATGTATGGTACAAAAATTCCAAAAGAGCTAGGCTGGGTGCCAATATCTGAGACTACTATGGTAATACGATGGCGTCCATTGTATAGAGTGTATATGTTACAAGTGCTAAGCATGGGAAACTTCTTATTGCATATGAAGGTATTAAATGGGTTGAAGAAATGAATCTTTACTTAGAGGTGATGCGAGATCTACAATCATGGCCATTGCCAGTACGAATGGAAATGAATCTTTACTTAGAGGGTTGGCACACCTTATTCAAAGACTCCCTACATCTATTACTTTGATAGAATGTAGCCGTAATAGTGAGAGGCAAAAGAGCGTTTGCTCTAGTTTCGTTCATAATCACAAACTCGGGGTTTTGGCCATAATTCGGCAAAGTTAAAATTCATAAAAATTTGAAAAAGTTTGAAAAGTTTAAGAACAATTCAAAAAAATAAAATAAAATAAAATAATAATTATATATATATATATATATATATATATATAATATAATATAATTTAATATAATATAATTTTATAATTTAGATATATATTTAAATTTTTTTAATATATATTTTTATGTAAAATAATAAATTACTAAGGCCTAACTACAATTTGAGAGAGAGAGAGAGAAGAGAGTTTAACTTTTAACTTTTTTAGCTTTTAAGAGAGAAAGAGAATAAAATAATAGATTACTAAGATTCAACTGTCCTTTTGAGGGATTTGAGAGTTTGACTTTATGAAATGAGAAAAAGAGACATTAGCTTTTATTTTTTTAACTTTTAAACTTTTGAGAGAGAAGAAAAGAGATACTTTTTATTAAAGCTCTTTACCTTTTAAGAAGTAATGGTATGCGCAGTAAAGGAAGTCAGACTCGGCGTAATTCGCTATTTTGTCAAATTATTTGTGAATTTCGGTGATTTTTTTAAAAAATTGCGAATTATTTGTTTTTTGTTCATTTTTTACAAAAATTACGAATCATTCATAATTATTCAATAAATTGACAATTTTTATGACTATGATTTGGTTTAGGGTTTTTGTGACTATGGTTTGGTAATTATATGTCACGACCCGAAATTTTATCCCATCTCGAGGGCCTAGAATTTCGAGTTATGACTCGCACATATCCCGGATATGCTAAACAAACGTACACCTAATTAGAGTTATCGCGCAAAACAGGTTCTACGGAATCCGTGAAAGCCAACACATAAAGGAGAAAATAAAAACAGTCATAAATAATGAAATAAAAGTAATGAATCTGAATAATCCACAAGTAAAATAATAATGACAGTCGGAGACAAATCCGATGAATGAAATTATAAAATCAATGATAATAAAGACCCAATCTATTACCAAGTCTGCAATGGTCAATATCCAACACTCTGATCGAAATCAGCAATGTAGTCCTCCTGATAACCGACACGTCGTCCACCCAAGGCTCCTAGTACTCAACGCCCGCGGGATCAATGAAATCAGCGTCAGCGAGATCTGGATTGTCGGTGTCCACTCCACCAGTGTAATCACCTGCAACTGTTAGATTATCATGGGATAAGTTTACTCAGTCACGTAAACTCAGTGGATACACTTCCAATCCACCCCAAACTACTCAGGTGTATTATGGGTGCATCAAGTGAATGATAAATATAGTATCTTAAAGCAGATACCAAGAGAAAGACAAAACTATATGCATTTCATAAAACTCTTATCATATCATAAATGCAAGACCATGACCTAGACATTTATATCCTAACGTGCCTCACCATATCTTATAACATATCATATCATGCCTTATTATTATTTTCGCACATACGTCTGTACATCACATGAGCGTAACTAACACTCGTAAAATCCTAAAAGACCTGTGCCAGAGTCCCTGCTTGAGCTACAATGAGACGGTCAATATAGTATCATACCACCATATCATAACACCCTCGTGTCATACTTATACTCCACCAACCAGCCAATGGAGAGACATAATGGCCAAACTAACTCATAAATATACTCATACTCATAATCTCTTTCAGAGATCCGTCTTGGCTAAAAGACGTTACACTTACGGTGGCTACGCAAGGAACGACACGTACAAAGACTTAAGTTCTTTATTTTTTACTGGCCTATACAGCAATGTCTTATTATCATATTCGTATCATAACTTATCTTATCTCATACTCATATCTTATCATACTCTTATACTTAATCCTAGGACAAACTATAGTGAGGCAACTTTCTTAATTTACGTTTCTCAAGAAAAAAGTTATGGAGTAACCTGAATAAACTTCGTGTGATAGTCTATACTACCATAGAGGTATTGCATCCGTACATAGACGCCAATATTCTGAGTTTCACGTGATTGTAGAAGAAATCTCCCCACAGTTAATGCCTATGGTCGAACCTCATAACTTAACTCATAATTTATATTATCATATTTGAACTCGAGGTGATCGGGTTACCATATATGCCACCGTATACGAGATTACACTAAATTCATACTTATCCGACTCGTCATGGGTCCCATTCCACCATGAGTTGTAAGGCATGTGAATATGGTGTATTCCATGCTTCGATATCAGTAAGTCACCACTCCCAAGCATAGGCATGATCTTATATACTCTCGTACATATGTCCTAACTTATTCATAATTCATATAATGTAATTTAAGATAAAAACACAGAAGGTCAGACGTACAGAAAGATTTATATTAGATTATCTTATATATATATATATATTTATTTATTTATTTACACACATTCCAATACAATATAGAATAGGATAATTATAAGTGTATTCTCAATAACGGGAAGGTCAGAGTTTGATGTTCACGAAGTATCGAATTCCTAACATTCATGTTATGAAGAGGTCGCATTGAAGTGATAAATAGATATATATATATATATAATAATTAGATAATTAAATTAAATAGTATTTATAATTATTAAGTTATGATTTATCATGACCATCGATCGAAAGACCTTACGATATAATATACACAGGAACTTTGGTTATGAGAATTGGAAAATAACACTAAATTCGAATAGCCTTGAGTCATTCAAAATTGAACCCGACTTGTTACTCTATTTTGACCTCTAAAACATTAGATTCGTGAAATAGCTATTTCACACAAAGTTGTAAAGCTCGCTGTCTTCTTTTCAATGCCTCAAGAATCGGATTAATCCAAGGTTGGAGTAAAACGTTATGACCAAAATACCAGGACTAACACATCCATGGTCGTGAGCTCGGATTCGTAGCCACGAATTCAAGTTCGTAGCCGTGAGTTCGGATCCAAAACTTCAAAATGGTGCAATCTATAATTTTTTTAAATAAAATAAGAGCATAGTTTAATTTTATGACTTAATAAATAATAATATAGATTTGTAACAATAATATATCATTATAGTTTTAGTAGAAGGGTAAATTTCTAATTATATAAATATATCAGATTCATAGTATTTTAGAGCTTAATTAGTTTTGCTTATTTTCTTCTTTATATTCGAGATGTCGTTAATAGGGTTAGATAAACAAGAATATAATTTAAATTTTAATGTTTAATTAGTTTTAGATAAACATGAATATAAAATTACAGTTTTAATAAAAGAGTAAATTTCTAACTATATACATTTAGAAATAAATAATCTCAATAAGGTATAATTCCAATTAAGCCAATCTATCTGATTTACTAATATTATAATTTAATTAATTTTACAGATTTAAAAGAGAAAGTAAATATATTAAATATGTAGACCTAATGAAAGGTAAAATATTAATAGCACAAATAGAGATTCTTGAAAAGAAAAGAGAAATAATATATAAACCCAATTTACAGAATATACAACTTTCAAGGGAAAACAAATATTAAACATATAGGCGTATTAATTTATGAGATATTTGGGTTTAAATAAGATTTTTAAACCCGTCGCTGCGCGATCGAACGCATCCTATGCGACGGGATCTGAGAAGAACAAGACAGATTGATGAGTACCCACCTCTTGAAGCGTGAATGGAAGATTAACGGCGATTTAGGTTGAAAAGGTCGATGCCCAGGGCGTCGATTTGTCTAAGTCTTCAGAGAGAATGATTTTGTTTTTTATAGAGAGTAGAGAGTTTTTGAAGTTTTATTTATAATGGTATAAAGTTTTAGGTCACTTTTCGTATAAGATTTAATAAAATAGGAGGTTTCGTTCCAGTGCTTTGTATAAGCACCGAAACAATTAGTGTTTCTCTCTCGAAATTATAATTATACCCTTTGACTTGCTTGATCACTTAAAATGGGCATAACTTTTTATATTCTTGTCAAAAATCGTCAAATTATATATCGTTGGAATCATATTGACGAGCACTTCACAATGAGTCTAATTTTGATATAGAAAAAATTAAAATTTTCTATTTTAAAAGATGGGTTCTGATTTTGATATGGAGCGTTAGCATAATGCATAATTATAATATATCATCTAACACCCCACCGTTAAAATAAAACTTAAAAATTCGGGTTGTTACATTATTGGTTGGGTGTGAATGGGGTTTGTTGTGATTTTGGGAGTTGGTAATTGGATCCGTGGTAGAAGTAAATTTTCGTTCGTGTGTTATGAGTGTGAGGGGATCTAGGATTCCCGAATCTCGAGGAATAGATGGTCATTAATGGCTATCAAATCAAGGATTTCTGTGTTTTCAAGGTGCCTCTACATTTGTGCAGCAAGGTGTGGTCAGTGGGCCGCAAACTTTTGGGCGACGACGTCAGGGTTTGTCTTGCTAATGGCAACATCGGTCAATGGAGGCTGATGTCGGCCCACAATCCCAGAGATTTAATTATATATTCTAGCACGGTGGATATAATATTAATGGTCTTTTTCTATTATTATAATTAACGATTAATGGTCTTTTTTAATAGCTAGTACTCTTCTTTAGCTTTGAATCTTTAATTTTTTGTTTGGGTTATTCTATTTACTGAGAATGATTCTCTCCTTCACATTAATATTTACAAATGGATAGCGAGAGCTCATCTATTTCTAGGTTTCCTACATCAGAATTTTTGCTATGGTGGCGCACGAAAGCAGTGGCAGATGATATCAAGGATCAAAATTTCGGGTATCATTTGAAATTTTGGACCGAAATTTTGACGGTTGATAATTTCAATCTTATTTAAAATCTGACTAAAATTTCGGTCCCAAATCATCATTTCGGGATTAAAATCGATAATTTCGGCCAAAATTTCCATCATTTCGGCCGAAATTTTGATCCTTGGATGATATATGTGGATAAAAAGGCCTCATCATTGATGAAGTTTTTGTAATAACTCAGATTTTCTTAAATCTTTTTAATTGTGTTAGATGTGTTATGTGTTATGCACAGTGTTAGTGCTCCACACCAAAATTTATCCTATTTTAGAAAATTCTATTTAAGTTACGTAATTCTTCTCTCTTTTCTTATTCCAATCTCTTAAAAAACCCTAGTCGTCTCTTGTTCTTTTCTTTTCTTAAGAAACCCTAGCCGTCACAACTTTTTCTCAACTCATCCCTTTCTAAAACTCTTTAATTTATTCCCTAAAAACTCCGATGTGTTCCTTGACTTGTGCAGAAATCCCGAAAATCGATTGATCTATTCTCATTTCTGATCAAATCTAAACCAAAACGGAAATTACATAGTACCTGATATAATCGATCGATCGATTATCATTTCCAATCGATCAATTTTGGACCAAATCAACTATGTTTATTTTTATTTTAATATTTGATCGATCAACTATCATTGCCGATCAATTAGTTCTGGATCGAGACTATTATATATATATATATATATATGTATGTATATTCTTTCATATTCGATCGATCGATTCCAAGTTTCCAATCTATCGATTTTGAACTGAATCAAATGCCTCTTTGCACCCTAATTTTCGTCGATTTCTTATGTTTGATCGATCGATTCTAGACAGAACTGATTACCTATTTACTTTAATATCGATCGATCAATATTAAATTCCGATCGATCGATTCTGACTAGAATTAAATGATATATATATATATATATATATCATTTAATTCTGATTGATCGATTCTCGTCCGAATAGATGACACTATTTACCTATATAATTTCACCTTACCATGACTAAAACTTTTAATACATGCTAATCATAAGAATGCTCGATCGATGATCGTGATTTATCTAACTTAGAATTGCTGTATCTTTCAATTTGAGCATATATATATATATATATATATATATATATATATATATATATCAATTTTATCGCTTCAACGTGACCTCTTCGATAGCACAAAAAGTAAGAAATTCGATACCCTCGTAAAAATTGAACTCTGACCTTCACATTCTCGAAATCACACTAATAACTACCATATTCTATATTTGTATTGATGTGTTATGTAAATATATATACATATAATTATAAAGAAATTTGAATATAAATTTATTCTGTAAGTAAGACAGTCCTATGCTTCCATCTTGATCATGTTATACGAGTCATTGATATGTTAGGTCATATGTATGCGAGGGTATGCGATAATGCCTATGATTGGATATGGTGATTCGCTGAGATATTATCGAAGCGATAAATATATTATATTCACATGCCTTACTACTCATGATAGTATGAGATATCATGACAAGTAGGGTGAGTGTGAATTCAGTGTAGCCTCGTATAAGGTGGCATATACGGTGACTCTATCACCTCGAGTTTAATATAATAGGATAAGATATGACGGTTGACCATTATGCCTTAGTTGTAGTGAGGTTTTTTTTACGGTCACGTAAAATTCATAATATAGGCGTCCATGTACGGATGTAACATCTCTGTTGTAGTAGGGGCTGCCAAACGAAGTACATCCAGGTTAGTATGAAACATTTTCCTTGGAAAGTGTGATTTATTCCTTAAAAACTCCCATGTGGTCCCTACTTGTGCAGAAATTCTGAAAATCGATTGATCTATTCTCATTTTCGATCGATTCTAAACCAAAACGGAAATTACATATTACCTAATATAATCGATCGATCGATTATCATTTCTGATCGATCGATTCTGGATCGAATCGACTATGTTTATTTTTATTTTAATATTCGATCGATCAATTATCATTGTCGATCGAATGATTCTGGATCGAGACCATTATATATATATATATATATATATATATATATATATATGTATATTCTCTTTTCATATTCGATCGATTGATTCTAAGTTTTTGATCTATCAATTTTGAACCGAACCAAATGCCTCTTTCCATCTTATATTTCATCGATTTTTTATGTTCGATCGATCAATTCTGGATAGAACTGATCGCCTATTTACTTTAATATCGATCGATCGATTCTAAATTCTGATCGATCGATTCTGACCCGAATTAAATGACATATATATATATTAATTCTGATCGATCGATCGATTCTTGTCCGAATAGACGACATTATTTACTTATATAATTTCACCTTATCACGACTAAAACTTTTAATGCATGCTAATCATAAGAAAATTTCGATCGATGGTTGTGATTTACGTAACTTAGAATTGCTATATCTTTCAATTTGAACATTTAATTATATATATATATATATATATATCAATTTTATCTCTTCAACGCGGCCTCTTCAATAGCACAAAAAGTAAAAAATTCGATGCCCTCGTAAAAATCAAACTCTAACATTTACGTTTTCGAAATCACACACTAATAACTACCATATTCTATATTTGTATTGGTGTGTTATATAAATATATATATATATATATATATATATATGTATAATTATAAAAAAATCTAAATGTAAGTTTATTCTGTAAGTAAGACAGTCCTATGCTTCCATCTTGATCATGTTATACGAGTCATTGATATGTTAGATCATATGTGTGTGAGGGTATGAAATAATACTTATGCTTGGACATAATGATTCGCTGAGATAGTATTGAAGCGATAAATATATCATATTCACATGCCCTATAACTCATGGTGGTATGAAACATCATGACGAGTAGGGTGAGTGTAAATTCAGTATAGCCTCGTATACAGTGACCCTATCACCTCAAGTTTTAATTTGATAGGATAAGATATGAGTTATGATATGATGGTCGACCCTTAGGCCTTAGTTGTAGTGAGGTTTCTTTTACCGTCACGTGAAATTTAGAATATAAGTGTCCATGTACGGATGCAACATCTCTATATTAGTTGGGGCTGTCACACGAAGTACATCTAGGTTATTGCAAAACCTTTTCTTTGGGAAGCGTAGTTTAGTAAAATTATCTCACTATAGCTCATCCTAGAATTAAGTTGTAAAAGTATGTTATGATATGAGTATGTAAGATAAGATAATATATGAGTATGATAATAAAACATTATTGTGTAGGCTATCATAAGATTAATAATTTAAGTCTGTACATGTCGTTCATTACGTAGCCACTATAAGGGCTACAACGTCTTATAGTCAATACGAGTCTCTGAGAGACAATATGAGTATATTATGATTTACAATAGGCCATGTCTCCCCATTAGACTGGATGGTATGTATGAGTATATTATGGAGGGCGTTATGTTATGGTGGTAAGCTACTATGGTAACCCTCACATAGTAAGTTTGAGCAGCGACTCTGACATATGTCATATAGGATTTATGAGTATATAAGTACGCTAATGCGATATACAAATACATGTGTCGTTGTAATAATAAGATATTATATTTTTGAGGTATGGTGAGGTACGTTAGGATATGAGTGTGTCTAGATTATGACCTTACATTTATGGTATGATATAAACTCTGTGATACATAAGAATTTATTGTTTTATTCTTTAAATTGCTTTGATATACTATTATTATCATCACACGATGCACCCATAATGCACCTGAGTAGAATAGGGTGGATTGATGGTGTATCTATTGAGTTGATTGTTATTTAGCAACTCAGCCCTCGTGGCATTTATTTATTTTAGGTGATTGTATTGACGGAATGGATACTGGTTACTCTGATCCTATTGGAGCTGACTTCATTGATCCCGTCAATGACGAGTACCAAGAGTCTTGAGAGAGCGATACTATAGGTTTTCAGGAGGACCTTAGTCTTGACTTTGATCCGAGTGCCGATTATTGATAGCTCTGGATTTGGTACTGAGATTGGTTATCTCGTTTACACAATTTTATTTTTTATTGCAGTCTCTTATCCTTTTATTGTTGGCTATTATTATTTCTCGTATTTGTCTGACTTTTATTTTCTTTTATTGTGGGTTACCTGGATTTTATCATATTTATTCATATTTATGGCTGCCCTTATATTCCACCTTCATTTGTTAGATTCACAGATTTTGTGGAGCCATATTGCGTGAGAACTCTGATTATGTGTATGCTCGCTTAGTGTATCTGGGATGCGTGCGGGTCATAACTCAGAATTCTAGGCCCTCAGGATAGGGTAGAATTTCGGGTTGTAACAAAGTGATATCAGAGCCTAGGCTTTACTTCCTGTTAGACTTTAGGGACTTAAATCATTACGAGTTCTAAAGTCTTTGAATCTTTGAAACAGGATTACGATGCCTTCACGAAGGAATGGTGAGGGATCTTCCTCTCAGGGAGAAGAAAGTGAGATAACGAGTATGTTGCGCGAGTTGACGGCCACACAACAACACCATGTGACCCAGTTGAATGTGACTCATCAACAGGAGACTGCCCGACTAATTCAAGGGTTTAACTAATAACTGGAGCAACATGCAAGGACTTATCAGGACCTTATTGCCCAACAATTGAACAATACTGCTCATCACGACCCGGTTGCATCATCGCCTCAATTTGAGAACAATAATCATAACGGATACATGACCTTTAGCAGGGCCCGACCTCCACACTTCCTTAGACAGTTAGATCCTGACACCGCCGATGATTGTATCACCCAGATAGAGAAAACCTTCAAAGTTTCTATGTTCGCTGAAAATGAAAAAGTACCTTGGGCCGTGATGTATCTGAATGGAGATGCACAGAGTTGGTGGACGTCAGCCAAAGAATTGGCGAGCAAGTAAGAAGAAGAGCACTGGACTTGGTAGTAATTCAGGGAAGTGTTTTATAGCAAGTATTTCTCGAATGCCATGAAGACTCTTAAAAAGAGTGAGTTCCTGACTTTATATTAAGGAATCATGTTCATGACTGAATACGAGGCAAAATTTGATCGACTCTCTCGATTCGCTTCTATGTTGGTAGCCGATGAAGCTGAAAAATATTATCACTTTTAAAAGGGGCTCAATCCCAATATCAGGAGCAAAATCATGACTATAAAGATTTTAACTTATGGAGAGGTTGTAGAACGGACTCATATCCAGGAACAGGAAAATGAAGAGATGAGCGTTCAGCATAGAGCACGCCAGGCAGCTCAGAGGGGTAAACTGATTCGAGAAGGCTTTTCGTCCTTTACTCCGATAGCACCTCCTTCTCTACATGCACCGGTATAGAGACAACAACATTTTGCATCATACCCTCAGACTTGCTCATTTCAGAGAGCTGCTCCTGTCTCTGATTATTAGAGATTTACACCTTCGTCAGGTTACACCCATCCAGGGGTGACTACAACTCAATCTGTCCAGAGAGGTGTTGTAGCTATGACATATCCCAGAAATGTCTCATCTACTTAGTATTAGAAAATCGCAACCCCTACTAACACCCAACAATGCCCCTATGCTCTGTATGAACCTTGCACCAAGTGCGACAAGAGATACAAGCCGATGAGTGCTTACTTTACTTGAGCGTGTGTTTCCGATGCAAGAAGCCGAAACACTTTATTCGAGATTGCCTAGAGTGAGACCTTATTATAGATATACCCTGAATGGTCAGGGTAAGCCTTGCACTAGGGCCGAGTTTTTGTCATGTCACATCAGAATGCCTTGGCTACCGATAGTCATTTATGGTATGAATCTTAATCTAATTACTTTTCTGTACTTATTATTCCTTTTTTCTCTTGCATGATTGTCTATAGCATATATGACTTGCTTTGGGTGTGATTTTATTTTATTATTTTTCTTGAGAAATGCTATGGCGTGTGTATAACTTAGATCACGTGTGAACCCTTGTGTAATTCAACAACTATAAAAATTTCTAGACCTACCAATTCGTCCTATTATCATGCTTGGATTTTGATCGACTTTAGATCGACCTACTCCTTGATTACACCGTATTTTATTTCTGAAATCGGAGTCAAGCCCATATCACTGGATAGTACGCTTGCGATTTCTACGCCATCAAAAGGCGTGATGGTGGCATCTAAAGTTTGCAAATCTACGGTCATAGTAATTGGAACACGAGTTACCCATAGATCTTGTGGTACTTGGATTCCAAGACTTCGACATAATCTTTGACATGGATTGGTTGGCGGCTTATCACGCGTTAATAAATTGCTTTTTTAAAGTAGTCGTCTTCCAACAGAATGCATGTCGTTAGTTCAAGTTTCGTGGTATTAAAATGGGAGGAGCAGCCCTACTAGCTACACTACACTCGACAGTTATCATGAAGAGAAAGTGGACCCCTCAAGTATTCCCATCGTTGAGGAATTCGTTGATGTTTTTTCGAAAGAATTACTTGGATGCTAATCACTGAAAAATGTCAGTTTTTACCTCTTAACCTAGCCTTTACTATATCTTTGAGTCATCTAATAATTATCATTTGAGTATGTTTTTGTAGTTAGAAATAAAGCACAGCTTAGTGCAATAGTCCACATAATGGATGCCACGAAGAGAGCATTTTGAAGTCAAGTCTTGAAGCTGATGGAAGAACAGAGTGTGCACCATGGTGGTCAACACCATAGGGCCATTTATCATGTCTGAGGGCCTTAGAAGTCCAACAGAGAAAAGAAAGATAGACCCAAGCAGTGAGGACTGCTGCAATAGGCTGTGAACAGCAGCAGACAGTTAGAAATGCATGCTCGAGTAGTTCTCGAGTAGTTAAACTCCTAGTAAATCCAGCTTGAGCAGATCTTGAGCACTCCAGGCCTACAACAGATCAACATCTCGAGCTACCTCGAGCAGTTCAAGCAAAGGCAGCTTCAGATTTTCAACCTCGAGCAGTTCTCGAGAGGTTCACAGCTTTAGAAAATCATCTCGAACACATCTCGAGAAGATTAGGTCTTTCAACTAACATCTGCTCGAGTGGTTCTCGAGCAGATGCACCTTTAGAAATTCATCTCGAGCAGTTGACAACATGTGCAATTCAGCCTGTCGAGCAGCTAAAGCCTGAGGACATTCAGCCTGTCGAGCTGTAGTTTCAACCAACTCAACCCGTCGACATCCACTCAAGGTGCTTCTAAAATAACCTGTCGAGTAGCTAATCCAGCCACTCGAGCTGTAGAACTGGAAAACCATCTACTCAAGCAAGAACTCCAGCATATCGAGAGCCTCTCGAGTAAAATTACCTGAAGCTCCACCTTGTCGAGATGCACTGCCTGAACCACTCCAGCTTGTCCAGCAAGCTTTAGCAATTAATCCAGCCACTCGATAACCACTCGAGATTCATAATCTGAAGCGTCAACCAATCGAGGCTCGGGTTCCAACACTCTCATTCAACCTTCAGGGGTACTTTTGGGATTCCACAACATCTTGGGCACATATCCTAATGTGCTGAGCTGTTCCCCACTAACCAAGGCAACACTTGGCTGTAATTGGGCCACAATAGCAAGATCCTAACTAACTTGATTCTTCTTCTTTCTGATTGGCCAAGACACAGATATTTTGTGTGAATTGTATATAAGCTGTAAAAATAGCTAAAAATAGGCATCTAACTGTTAGTGACACTTTCGGATGATGTTTTGTTGTTGGTGGGAAAATATTGGTAAAGAAAAAATAAATCAAAAGGTGATAAAATAAAGATTGGTTAAAACAACAAATCTGAAATACACAGCTTGTAAGATACAGGGTTATTATAGTAAATTTTGAGTAAGAGTTTGTCCCACAAAGAAATTGATTTAGAATCCAAAATGGGTTGTAATAATAGGCCTCCAGATCTGGCTATAGATATGACAATCCTAGGGAAAGGGAGTTGGGTGTCATAACTACACTAAATTATCACTAAAGGAAGAGAAATAAAGTGCAATCTTATCTTAAAGAAAGGGTTATGAAGAAGGTAGTGATGATGTGTGTTAAAATAAAGATAAAAATGATAGGAAGTAGACAATTAAGCTAAGGTTCTTTTAACTTTGTTACTCAGACTTAGGGTTGTCTCTGCAGTAATCCTTTAGATGGCTACAATCACATCTGCAAGGAGGAGGTATCTAACTCAACTCTTACGGTTTGACCTGGTCTCTTAAGGTTATAACCTATCCACTTCAATGGTCACAAGCTATCCAATAGAGAGGATCAAATCACATAAATTAAATCAGAAAACTAATTTGATCTAATGGAATAGACTGATCTTAAGGCTATAACCTATCCACTTAAATGGACACAGATTATCCAATAGATGTCCTCCACTCAATGGGTCAAATAAGATCATTAACATCATTGCAGACACCATGTTTGTCAGGCTATAAGCACAAACATCCATGGGGGCAAATAGCTCTTGAGGAACCAGTGAAAATCACAGTTGTTCAAAGGCTATTTGGAGACTTTAAATGCAGCTAATCATTGCTACTAAAGGCTTGCAATGACTCAGCTCACTAGTTTGCAATCTCTACAGAGAAATCAGATCTAACATCTGATGTTGGTCAAGTAAAACAGAGGGGAGCTTGTTCCTGCAACAACCTCTCACAAGGCTACAAGCTCAAGTGCATAGGGAAAGAATCCCTTCCAGATCTTTGGCTTGGAATCACCCTAGGGCTATTGTCTGCCTACTTGAATGGTTACAGGCTATCCACAGAGGTTATCCACACCACAGGGGACTGAGATGGAACACGAAAATTGCTGCTATCACCATGGTCCCAGGGCTACAAGCTCAAGCTTCCATGGGTATTTCAAATTAGGTCAAATCCTAATTACATGGCATATATTAAACAAAACTACAGGCAAATAGAAAAATAACAGATTGAATAAGTATTAAAATAGACATTTATCGATTAAACCAATACTTACAATGAGATGTCCTCAAGGCAGCAGCCTTATGCATAACAGCTCATCAACAAATCCCAATGTTCACAAGACCCATTACAAAAACTGATAAAACTAGGCCTACTTGATTATAGAGAACATAGTCAGCAAGTGTTGGGCTAAGGAAGAAAAAAAAAATGAAAAAAGAGGTGATCAAACCCTAACTCAAATCTGCTCGAGCTTACAGCTGTCTGAGGCTGAAGGAGAGATATTTTTCTAAGTTTAATTTATAACTTATATACTTAGTTACTAATGCCTTGGCCAAGAGAAGATTAAACCCTAATTTTCTAATAGACGTGGTTTGGTTATAACTCTTGGATACCTTGGAATGTGTGCATCGAGATTAGGGCCTCGAGATGTGTGTCCTGGACCTGAGAAAATCCCCAAAAGGTCCCTGAGTAAAGAATGAGAAGTGGAGAGCCCGGGCTTCGCGAGGCTGGCTTTGGCTCATTAATTCATTCACGTGGTTTGCAGAGTGCTTGGGAGGTAGCATTTAGCTAGGAAAGCTCCTTGCTCACGTAGGTGTCGCATGCGTTCATCACTGAATTCTACACCTCGAGTGGATAAGCCTTGAGTTCCCGCGCAGTTGTTCGCCAGGACGGATTTGTCACTTCGCATGGCTGGCTTTGACACTGCAGTGCGCGAGAGCTTTTCTGGGCGTCTCCCTCCTCCAGAGCTATGTTGTTGGTCTTTTCCAGGATTCATTCCTCCCAGATTAAAGAGGAAAGCTGATTTTATTGTGTGATGAGAACAAATTAGAAGTCAAAATAAAATAAAGGATGGAAATAGCTCAACTGAAATGATCCTAAGCCTGCAAGATACAAGGCTATTGTAGCAAGTTTTGATAAGTAAGAGTTTGTCCTACAGAGAAATTGATCTAGAATCCAAAATGGACTATAATAGTAGGCCTCCAGATCTGACTACAGATCAGGTAATCCTAAAGAAAGGGAGTTGGGTGTCACGCCTACACTAAATTATCTAAAGAAAGAAATAAAGTGCAGTCCTATCCTAAGAAAGGGTTATAAAGAAGGGGATGATGGTGTGTTAAAATAAGGATAAAAAGGGGGAGAAGTAAGCAGCTTAGGCTAAAGGTTTACTTATGTAACTCATATTAAGGGCTTTCTTTGCAGTAGGTCCTTGCTGAAGTGCTATTACTAACCTCAACAAGGTGGAAATATCTAACTTAACCCATGCCATTTGGGGGTGCTCTTAAGGCTATAGCCTGTCCACTCAAATAGCCACAAGCTATCTTATAGAGTTTGTCAAATCTCATTGATCAAGCTAGAAATTGGTAATCTAATTCAAAGGAGAAAACTGATCAAACCTCATCCAATGAATCAAACCAGGCTATGAATACCATTGCAGACACTATGTTTGCTAGGCTACAAGCTCCCTAGTTTTGTGCACAGATCTGGCCGACATTCATAGGAGTTCCAACCTATAAAACTCGACGTGTATTGCCAAGGCCAACGACACATTGATGCCCACACAAAGGACCAGCAACAGGTTGAATAAGGATTGAAGCACAGTTGATCATTGCTACAAAAGGCCTGTAATGACCCAGCCTCTCAGTCCGCAATCACTACAGAAAAGCCAAAACTAACATCTGATGGTAGTCAAGTAAGACAGAGGGGAGTTTGTTCTTGCATAATCTCTCACTAAGTTACAAGTTCAGGTGAAGAGAAGAATAATCCATCTTAGATCTGTGACCAAGTTTGCCCTAGGGCTATAGTCTGTTCACTCTAATGATCACAGGCTATCCACAGAGGCTCCCTTACCCACAAATACTAAAAACAGAACGTGAAAACTGCTAACTGCCATCATGGTCCCAGGGCATCACGCTCAAGCTTCCATGAGCTTTTCAATAAGCTCAAATCCTAAATGTATGCTATAACTTGAACAGAACTACAGACAAATAGGAGAATAACAGATTGAGTAAGCATTCAAACAAAGATTCCATTGATATGATATTATTAATAATAACATCCCTCAAGGCAGCAGCCTTGTGCACAACAACTCAATACCAAATCTCAATGTTTACTGAACTATTATAAAACTTAAATAAAACTATACATAAATGCTTACCAAAGGTTTAGCCAGCAAGTGCTGAGCTAAGAGAGAAGAAAAAATAGAAAAAGAGATAATCAAACCCTAACCCTAACCCTAGCCTGCCTGAGCTCTCAGCCGACAGAGGTTGAAGGAGAAGGTGAATGATGGTTTGCTAAGTTACAAGCGCAACTTAAATACTTAGTCCCAATGTTGTGGCTGAGAAAAGAGTAAAACCTTAATTCTTTCAAGCAGACATGGTACTGTTACAAACCTCGGATGCTTTGGAATGCATGTCTCAGAATTCGTACCTCAAGATGTGTGCCCTAAACCTAGAGAAATCCCCAAAAGGTCCTTAAGTTAGGGTTGAGAAATGGAGAGCCTGAGCTTCGCGAGGCTGGCTTCTGGGCATTACTTCTGTCGCGTAGCTTATAGAGTCCTCGCGGGGTAGAGTTTGGCTTTGAATGCTGTTGTCTCATGCAGGACTTTGGGTGCTCACGCAGCTGCTTTGCTTTGAATGCACTCGCACAGAAGAGCTTCAGAAACTCTAGTCGCGAGGTACTCACGCAGAGAGACTTTACATCTCGCTTGGTTCACTGTTAAGCTTCTAGGCGTGCGAGAGCTACGCGAAATCTGTCCGAACAATGTTTTTGAAGGTTTAAGGTGCGAGATCCTTGTGAGGTCTTTAAGCACTTGCACTCAGCTGAACTGTGCGACTGCTGTGTGAGGGGACTTTGCCAGTGATTTGAACTTCGCGAGGTTGCACCTCAGCTGTGCGAGATAAGGCATTGGTTCCTCTACTGTAGTGCACATGTTGCAGTTGTAGCTTCCTCCACTATCATCCAAATATCTTTCATCTGCTAGATGTTCTGGGTTCAATATGACATGCAAAGTAATCACCATGGTGTGTACCACCATGGTGTTCCATCACTTTCTAATTCACCTGTCATCTTTTGCTTGAATTCTCTCTCTTCTTAGCACCAAAAGTATAGACTTTGTGTTAAGCTGCACATTTTATTCTTAACTACAAAATAAGTTAAAAAAGTGTTATTAGTGAGATTCAAGGTCCAGCAAAGGCTAGGTTAAGAGGTGAAAAGTGGTACCTTTCAGTGATTAACATACCCCCAAACCTAATATTTGCTAGTCCTTGAGCAAAGAAAAATTCAAACAGCTACTCTAGGGATATAAATGCCACTTTCGTAGGAAGCACGGATGCATTTAGCTTATGCATCAAGCCTTTTAAATCCTTAGGTAATCCCAAGTGGAGGAGTGAAGTCTCCTGAGAGTTTTCAGTGAAGGTACCCACAAACTTCTCAATAAAATAGTTA
Organism: Chloranthus sessilifolius; assembly: GCA_021018995.1. Taxonomy (NCBI): domain Eukaryota; kingdom Viridiplantae; phylum Streptophyta; class Magnoliopsida; order Chloranthales; family Chloranthaceae; genus Chloranthus; species Chloranthus sessilifolius. The sequence continues at coordinate 84,211,713 of CM037597.1, forward strand.
ACAAAAGTGCACACAGTGGTAAATTAGTTCGAAACAAATACAACTCATTTCACCCTTGCTCTATCAAAATTAAAGAAGTCCCAAAGAAGTATATGCAAATAATTTAACACCTCAGTCCTGCATGTATGTTTATTACATCCAATTAGCTGACACCAAGAAAAATAGGATGTGCAAAACAATGCTAAGCTTACCCATACATCAAAGTTCAGGTTCAAGCAATGCTCCAATGATTTCAATTTCAGACCCAATGCTTACCAGGACTGTCTCTCATAAATGAATTTAAGAGTGTATTATTTCACACAAGCTCAAGAGCAGTTACACACCCCAAATGGGTTTACAACCATGTGCATAGGCAGTTGTTCTAATTTCTGACATCACCAAGTACTTCTCACCATAGATAAGACATTCCCTCATCTTCACATGACAATCCATTTGACTTTGGATCAGTAAGGGCTTTTCATGGATTGTAGTGTGGCTTATTGGTGAGGGTGTAAAGAATAAAAAGGGGTAAAAAGAGATTCAAAATTTAAGAAATCAAACACAAGTAGGAGGTAATTCATGACTTCACCTTCTTCATTTTAGTACAACTTCATCTTCTATTTCGAAAATTCAGAGCTAAAGTGGTCAACTTCTTCTCTTCTTCTTTACATTTTCAATGAAGTTCTTCTTTTGACTTCTCATTTTTTTTTTTTAAATGGTTGCCAAGCATCTACAACTGCTACACTATTATTTACAGATCTCCTTCTCTCTTCTTCTCCTTTCTACCAAATGTTAAATTTTACTCACTTATCTTCAACATCCTCTCCTTTACCTACTGAATTCTCAGAGTGAGGGTAGGGATGAATAAAGTTAAGAGGTTCAGGTTCAAGTACTGTAGTGTTTGTTGAAGAAAAATCGGGCTTTAAGGCTCAAAGAGTGTATGCACAAGGATAGTTTTGTAGGTTGGATATTTTAGGCTCAAACTGTCTAAATGAAGGCCTTGATCCTTTCCTTAGTTCCATGATTATTGTCAAATCTAACTTCTAGTGACAAAGACTGGATTCAGTCAGTCTAAAGAATAGAAATTTTTTTTGGCATAAACACTCCTAAAATTTTTTTTTATAGACTCAAAGCTCACTGGGTATGGTCTTCAATTTCACTCAAAGGGGTATGCTTTCACCTGTTTCTCTCCTCACTGGTTTACTAATAGTTGTTTATAAAAAAATTTCTTAATATTCTCTTCATGGAAGTATTGATTTTCAAATGAATGATTTTAGTGTTAAAAAGGTCTGTACCATATTTAAATTGTTTAAATTTCCTCACTTTCAACATTGCTTAGGTGAAACTCATTATATTTATTCCTTACTTAGTTAAAACTACTACACTTAGGTTAAATGGATCATTGGCAATCCTTGCCACTCCCCCAAACCTATGAGAAGCAGTGTCCTCACTGGTTCAAAGAGAAGAGGGTATGTGCAGCAGGGGAAAAAAATAGAAATAAAAGAGAAAATAAAGTACAACAGTAAATAAAACACATAACACAAACAAACAAATAAACAAACATAAAGACAGATAGTAATCGAAACAAAATGAAATTTCATGTAGACACAAAAATTGGGGCAATGTAAGAACGACGTAAATTAACTATACAAAAGCCTAACTAAGTACATGTGCAGAAATTTAATCATCTAATTGTCTGCCGGTTCATCCTTAATTTTGACTCCCTTTTCCGTGTCTTTCTCTCTGTGATTGTGAAGGTACTCTCCATCAATTGAGCAATTCTCTTTTCTAGGATTTCAGCCTTCTTTTTAGCCAATTCAGTTCTGACTGCATAGAGCTCCCTAATCTCCTTTGACATAGCCAACCTTTTTTCTAACCCATCAGCCCTCATCTTTGTTGTTATAGCAGTCATCTTCTCCTATGCAGTCATACGCTCTTGAGCTTCATATAGAAGTAACATTTGTTTCCAGCCCTTTGCTATTCTCTTTATTTTCATTTCAGACTCTAACTTCATTAGATGAATCTTTGCTTCATAAGGTCCCCTGATTGAAGTTCGAATATCAGTCATCCCTCTAATAATGTCCTTTTTTAGGTAAGGATTAGATTTTATTGCATGAAAGGGGGTAGAGTATGGGGGTATGGAAAAAGAAGAGGCATAAATCAAGGGTTGTTCCTCACTTGAAGAAGGGCCAGTCAGAAATGGAAAGGTGTGGGTATTGGCCAACATATGTGAATGAAGGGAGCGTAGGAGGTTCAGGATTTGGGATAATAGATCAGGTATGATAGTGGCTGTGGGTTGGGTAGGTAAAACTGGGTGAAAGGGGGAAGTGGGTCTATGAGTGAAAGTAGTGAGCTATGGGGATGACTGATGTGGAGAGTCAATGTGAAGGGGGTGAGGTGAGTCCAGGGGAGGGGTTTAGTCATAGTTGATGTCTCCTAGTATAGAGAACATAATAGTTGAGTACCTTTCTCCAGTAAATGGGTCATGGTCATGGGAAGTGGAAATTGGGATGGATTGGTCTAAAGGATCAAATGGGTCAGGTATAAATAGTGGGGAAGTGTTAATAGGCTGATGTGGGGTTTCAAAGGTATGAGTTTCAGGTTCAGAAGTTGTTGGTATTGGGTCTGGTATAGTTGTGGTATCAGAGAGTGAAATGGTTTGGGATATATAGGTGGGCCGGGGTTCTTTGGGGGTTTTACCTTTGGTGAGTTCTCTTTTCTTTGTATAGACAATTTTTACAGGTGGGCTGGTGTGAGCTGAAAAAATAGGTAAGGGTACAGAAATGTTTAAGGTGTGAGTGGTTATGGTGGTTTATGATGAGATTGAGGTGGCTGTGGCTGTGGTGCTTGGTGAGATAGGTTGGGGTAAGGGTACTGAACTTTTGTGGGGCTGCAAGGTCTGGGTTGAGGTAGGGACTGGTATGGGCACGGACATGGGGGTTAGGATAATGGATGGAGGAGTGATGGTTGTACTGGCTGGCACATGTGAAGTGGAGGATGTAGCAGCATCAGCCATAGCAGCAACTTTTTGAATGGTGGGGGCTGCTTCTCTTAGTAACTCTTCCTTGCTCTTATTCTTTTTCCTATCATTGTGTCACTGATTTTCCATTATTTTTTTCCACTCTTTTTAGAGTTCAAAGTGGCAGTCTCCTCATTTATCTGAAAGGAGTATCCTCCAAGCTGCAACAAGGCTATAATAAGCCTGCAGTAAGAGAGTGAGTGAGATTTCTTTTTAATTTTTATCTTCTTATAAAGGTCCTTTATCCCTTCAAAAATTAATTTGGCAGTATCCAAGTAATGATTCTTGTGAAATGAGAAGAGGGCATCAGCTATGGGGTACCTCCCCTCCTGCTCATGACCAGAGCAGTAAATATTTTTCCTCAATACTCTATCCAGGAATCTAAGGTTGGGGTGTAAGTCCCTCTTCCTGATTGAGTCTCCTGAGGCTGTGACTCCTCCAGTTAACTATTTTGTAATCTCTGTGATGGTAGCTGTTAAAGGGGGATCCAGGCCCCATTCAGGGCTTTACATGACTGGTATCCCCACTATTTCTATTGGTAGTCTGGTAGAACATCATTTTAAAATTATCAATTAGCACCAGCAGTGCTGGATTCCCATCATCCCCAATTTTGAGTCGATGTTTTGGTAAAACAATTGCACTAGTCGTGGGAAGACTAGCTGCATTGGGGGCCTCAACAAGGGCAGGAGCTTTGCCTTGGTCAGGTATTCAATGGTGGCAGAGGTCTTAGGCAGTTCCTCGAAATAAACTTTATCAAATATTGTCTCAGCCTCTAGCTTAATTGCTGCAACAAAATCAGATGGGACCCTGAGGTGTCCATTGTCTTCTTCCTCTTCATCCTCAGGGATCTCAGGGGCTACTTCCTTACCCATTTTCTGCTTCTTTCTGGGTTTTTTTAGGGCTTTTGGCTGAGGGGAGCTCTCTGGGCCTCTTCTTTGGGACAGATTTCTTTTTAGCCTGTGAAATTTGGGGCTCAACATCAGGTGGAGACACCTCAGAGGTCTCCAATGTGAAGGCCTCAGCAATCCTTGCAGCCTAGTGGCCATAGGGCTGCCACTGGCAGAAGGGTTCAACATAGTAGTTAAGGTGTTTATGAATTTTGAACTCGTGGCCATGGGTGCTCAATTCGTCCAAAATAGAGTTTAAAACTCTCAGATTATGCAATGCACACCCGGTAACAATAGCAACACCTAAATGCCTCCCCTCTTAACTCTAAACTATCATCAAATCAAATCAACAGAGAGAGAGAGATGGGGATCTTACCATGTGAAGCTAAGGTTTCACCTAAAATGTCGCTCAATGGTTCAAACTCCCCCAAACCTTATTCAAAATGACTAGGAGCTATTGGGGAATAAAATGCTATGAGAGGACTGCTGAGGTGGAGTGGATTAAGCTCTGTAGAAGAAAGAAGAAACGAGGGAGGTCGGTTTGGGTGCCACGGAAGTGAGGGCAAAGAGATGAAATGAAGAGAATGAATGATTTCACAGGATTTATAAGGCTGAACCCATGCCTCGTGCAGTTGTCGCTAAGTTTTCGCGGAGTGCATTCCTCGCGCAGTATACAACTAGCTTCGCGAGAATTCCGATTGCGAAGAAAAGCAGGACCTCACGAAGAAATATTTAAACGCTTCAAGTGCCTCGTGAGGCTCTTCGCAGAGTTACATTTAGGCTCAAGTGTGCGAAGCAGCTACTCCTCTTTCACGCAGCTAGAGTAGCGAGCCTCTCGAGCATTAAAATGGGAGTCTCAAGCACCTCGCGAGGCTCACTATCAGGTTGTAGCATATGTCCTTGGGCTCGCAAAGCTCTCGCACGGTACAGAGTATTCCTTAGAACTCTGCGAGAAAGCATCAGGTGGATTGTGAGCCTTAAAAATTTAGGCTATATAGCCTCGCGAGAGAGCAACACTTAGACTTTTCTCTGAGCTGGTGCCCTGGCCTGTGCATGTACAAGATCATGCACCAATTCAGTGTGCATCAGCATCAACTCCTTAGCATGCACTCCATTTCATCATGACAGTTTAGTTAACCGTTATCAACATTGAAATATCACACATTTAGAATACCCGAGATAATCATTAAGATCAAATTCATGATATGTATTATGAGAGCATCTCATGCATTGCCAATAGACATGAGTATCAACATTAAGATGACAAATATGCACTTACACTCCAAACAAAACAAAACAAAATCAAACACGCAAGCAAATCACATCCTAAAAATCGTAAATGAAAAATTTCTAAGCAGCATAAATCAAAATACACAATCAATACATATGGTACATACATTCTTTGGTTCTTTAGCACTCACCTTCTTCCCTTGTTACTCCAGTGACCACCTCAGTTGCCTTGGCCTGCTAAACCATCATCCTCATGGGAAGAGGATACATCTTCGATCATGTACTGCCCCTTTGGATTGGCTAATGGTTGGCTAGGCAGTCTACCGTCGTCTCTTTTGTTCAAAGCATTACAGATTTGGCCAAGTTGGTCCTCAATTTTCTTAATACTTTGCCTGAGAGTTCACAGTTTGGACTAGGCCCCCCAAATTTTGCATGGATGCCAGCATTTGCTCTTCAAAGGAAGATGATCTGGGCTATTATGGGGGCAAGGCCAACTGGTTGGGCTGTGAGGCAGGCAACTAAAAATTCTGTCGAGGTGGATATCCTTGGTTGAACTGGTGCTGAGATCTTTATGGAGCTACCAAATGCTGCTACTGGGATTGAGGGTAATTATCTTGCCTCCACCTTAAATTTGGGTGGTTCCTCCAAGAGTACCCAGCAAGTTGCAGCCCAAATGTTTGGGCAGTATTAGCTTGCTCCATAACTAAATCAAAAAATTGGTTGGCTGATGGACAATCCTGTAGTAAATGTGTGGGAGATTGGCATATCAGACATGCCTCCTCCGCATGTACAACCATCCTAGGCTGCATCACATTCATCAATTTGTCAAATTTCAAGCTCAAATTGTCCACCTTCTTCTCCAACTCACTTTGCACCTTCACTTCATATATTCTACCTCTAGGGGTGGTCTCTTTCACCAACCTAGCAGGGGCTGACTGTCATTGCGAGATAGTAGCTCTTGCTGCGTAGAATTTTTTCCTATTATGTCAAACAGCTCCCAAGCCTCAAAAGCTGTTTTGTAGAGGTAGCTACCACCACATGGGCATCCACCATATCCCTACTCTTGAGATTAATTCCTTGGTAAAATACTTGTACTAGTTGCCACATTAGAATTTGGTGGTGGGGGCATTGTTTTAGCATCTCCTGAAATCTTTCCTAGGCTTCATAAAAATCCTCAGTTGAGGATTGAGTAAATGACAAAATGCTTGTCCTTATCTGGCTGGTCTTGTTCATGAGAAAGAATTTACCCAGGAATTGGCTTTGGAGGTCACTCCATGTTTGTATGCTATTGGCTGGGAGCTTAGAGAGCCAGGTGCTGGCTTTATCTTTTAAAGAAAAAGGAAAAAGCCTCAGTTTAGTGGCCTCAAGTCCCAAGCCAGTAATATTGAAAGTGGTGCAAAGTGCCAAAAATTGGTCTATGTGCTTGTAAGTATCCTCCTTACTAAGCCCATGAAAAGATGACAGCATATTGATGGTGGGGACCTTGATTTTATAGTTTCCTTCCACTGAAGGGAATTATATGCAGAAGGGAGAAGTGTACTCCTCAGGTGTCTTGTACTCTTTCAAGGTTCTTTGCTTCTCAGTCATGTTTGCTTGCTCAGTTTCCACAGAAGGGCCTTGTGTGGTGTTTCTTGGTCTAAAAATCCTTTCAATCTCAGGATTTGGAGGTTCTAACTCGGGGTTTAGGGACCTTCTCCCAAGCATATACACATAAACTTAGCAAGTAAGGAAAGTGCTTACAACACTCAAAGAATTTCTAAACTAAAACACAACTAAACAAATTTACACTAAATGAATTACAAGGAATTCAACATTAAAGGACTGAGTTTCAGGGTAAAAGAAGTGCAAACAGAGCTAGCTAGACTCCAGCTGCAGCTCTAGCTTTTCTCTTCTGCTATTGTCCAATTCTGCAAAAGTCTACAAAGAATTAGTAGCACTTTTTTTGTTCTATTTATGGCACAATTACAAAGAATTTTCTAAAATATAATATCTAAAATGAAATATAATACAACTCATGTCTACTAAAAAGATCAATATCCCCGACAGCGACACTAAAAATTTGTTGTTAGTCTTTTCCAAGATTCATTCCTCCTAGATTAAAGAAGAAAGCTGATTTTATTGTGTGGTGAGAACAAATTAGAAATCGAAATAAAATAAAGGATGGAAACAACTCAACTGGAATAATCCTAAGCCTGCAAGATACAGGGCTATTGGAGCAAGTTTTGATAAGTAAGAGTTTGCCCCACAGAGAAATTGATCTAGAACAAAAAATGGGCTATAATAGTAGGCCTTCAGATTTGATTACAGATCTGGCAATCCTAAAGAAAAGGAGTTGGGTGTCACGCTACAAAAGACCTTCAATGACTCAGCCTCCCAGTCCGCAATCACTACAGAAGAGCCAAAACTAACATCTGATGGCGGTCAAGTAAGACAGAGGGGAGTTTGTTCCTGCATAATCTCTCACTAAGTTACAAGTCCAAGTGCAGAGAAGAATAATCCATCTCAGATCTGTGACCAAGTTTGCCCTAGGGCTATAGTCTATCCACTCTAATGGTCACAGGCTATCCACAAGGGCTCCCTTACCCACAAATACTAAAAGCAGAATGTGAAAACTGCTATGCCCACTATGGTCCTGTGGCATCACGCTCAAGCTTCCATGGGCTTTTCAATAAGCTCAAATCCTAAATATATGTTATAGCCTAAATAGAACTACAGACAAATAGGAAAATAGCAGATTGAGTAAGCATTCAAACAAAGATTCCATTGATCTAGTGTTATTAACAATGAAATCCCTCAAGGCAGCAACCTTATGCACAACAGCTCAACACTAAATCCCAATGTTTACTGAACTATTACAAAACTTAAATAAAACTATATATAAATGCTTACCAAAGATTTAGCTAGTAAATACTGAGCTAAGAGAGAAGAAAAAATAAAAAAAGAGGTAATCAAACCCTAACCCTAGCTTGCCTGAGCTCTCAGCCGACAGAGGTCAAATTGTCCACCTTCTTCTCCAACTCACTTTGCACCTTCACTTCATATATTCTACCTCTAGGGGTGGTCTCTTTCACCAACCTAGCGAAGTCCTACATCATTGCGAGATAGTAGCTCCCTCACAGAGAATTTTCCTATTATGTCAAACAGCTCTCAAGCCTCAAAAGCTGTTTTGTAGAGGTAGCTACCACCACATGGGCATCCACCATATCCCTACTCTTGAAATTAATTCCTTGGTAAAATACTTGTACTAGTTGCCACATTAGAATTTGGTGGTGGGGGCATTGTTTTAGCATCTCCTAAAATCTTTCCTAGGCTTCATAAAAATCCTCAGTTGAGGATTGAGCAAATGACAAAATGCTTGTCCTTATCTGGCTGGTCTTGTTCATGAGAAAGAATTTACCCAGGAATTGGCTTTGGAGGTCACTCCATGTTTGTAGGCTATTGGCTGGGAGCTTAGAGAGCCAGGTGCTGGCTTTATCTTTTAAAGAAAAAGGAAAAAGCCTCAGTTTAGTGGCCTCAAGTCCCAAGCCAGTAATATTGAAAGTGGTGCAAAGTGCCAAAAATTGGTCTATGTGCTTGTAAGTATCCTCCTTACTAAGCCCATGAAAAGATGGCAGCATATTGATGGTGGGGGCCTTGATTTCATAGTTTCCTTCCACTGAAGGGAATTATATGCAGAAGGGAGAAGTGTACTCCTCAGGTGTCTTGTACTCTTTCAAGGTTCTTTGCTTCTCAGTCATGTTTGCTTGCTCAGTTTCCACAGAAGGGCCTTGTGTGGTGTTTCTTGGTCTAAAAATCCTTTCAATCTCAGGATTTGGAGGTTCTAACTCGGGGTTTAGGGACCTTCTCCCAAGCATATACACATAAGCTTAGCAAGTAAGGAAAGTGCTTACAACACTCAAAGAATTTCTAAACTAAAACACAACTAAACAAATTTACACTAAATGAATTACAAGGAATTCAACATTAAAGGACTGAGTTTCAGGGTAAAAGAAGTGCAAACAGAGCTAGCTAGACTCCAGCTGCAGCTCTAGCTTTTCTCTTCTGCTATTGTCCAATTCTGCAAAAGTCTACAAAGAATTAGTAGCACTTTTTTTGTTCTATTTATGGCACAATTACAAAGAATTTTCTAAAATATAATATCTAAAATGAAATATAATACAACTCATGTCTACTAAAAAGATCAATATCCCCGACAGCGACACTAAAAATTTGTTGTTAGTCTTTTCCAAGATTCATTCCTCCTAGATTAAAGAAGAAAGCTGATTTTATTGTGTGGTGAGAACAAATTAGAAATCGAAATAAAATAAAGGATGGAAACAACTCAACTGGAATAATCCTAAGCCTGCAAGATACAGGGCTATTGGAGCAAGTTTTGATAAGTAAGAGTTTGCCCCACAGAGAAATTGATCTAGAACAAAAAATGGGCTATAATAGTAGGCCTATAGATTTGATTACAGATCTGGCAATCCTAAAGAAAAGGAGTTGGGTGTCACGCTACAAAAGACCTTCAATGACTCAGCCTCCCAGTCCGCAATCACTACAGAAGAGCCAAAACTAACATCTGATGGCGGTCAAGTAAGACAGAGGGGAGTTTGTTCCTGCATAATCTCTCACTAAGTTACAAGTCCAAGTGCAGAGAAGAATAATCCATCTCAGATCTGTGACCAAGTTTGCCCTAGGGCTATAGTCTATCCACTCTAATGGTCACAGGCTATCCACAAGGGCTCCCTTACCCACAAATACTAAAAGCAGAATGTGAAAACTGCTAACAGCCACTATGGTCCCAGGGCATCACGCTCAAGCTTCCATGGGCTTTTCAATAAGCTCAAATCCTAAATATATGTTATAGCCTAAATAGAACTACAGACAAATAGGAAAATAGCAGATTGAGTAAGCATTCAAACAAAGATTCCATTGATCTAGTGTTATTAACAATGAAATCCCTCAAGGCAGCAACCTTATGCACAACAGCTCAACACTAAATCCCAATGTTTACTGAACTATTACAAAACTTAAATAAAACTATATATAAATGCTTACCAAAGATTTAGCTAGTAAATACTGAGCTAAGAGAGAAGAAAAAATAAAAAAAGAGGTAATCAAACCCTAACCCTAGCTTGCCTGAGCTCTCAGCCGACAGAGGTTGAAGGAGAAGGTGAATGATGGTTTGCTAAGTTACAAGGGCAGGTTAAATACTTAGTCCCAATGCTGTGGCTGAGAAAAGAGTAAAACCTTAATTCTTTCAAGCAGACGTGACACTGTTACAACCCTTGGATGCTTTGGAATGTGTGCCTCAAAATCCATGCCTTGAGATGTGTGCCCTAGATGTGGGGAAATCCCCTAAAGGTCCTTGAGTTAGGGTTGAGAAGTGGAGAGCCCGAGCTTCACGAGGCTGGCTTCTAGGCATTACTTCTATCGCGCAGCTTGTAGAGTCCTCGCGGGGTAGAGTTTGGCTTTGAATGCTGTTATCTTGCGCAGAAGGACTTCGGTTGCTCGTGCAGCAACTTTGGCTTTGAATGCACTCGCGTAGAGGAGCTTCAGAAACTCCAGTCGCGAGGTACTCGCACAGATAGACTTTACATCTCGCTTGGTTTAGGGTTAAGCTTCTAGGCACGCGAGAGCTATGCGAGATCTGCGCGAATAATGTCTCTGAAGGTTTAAGGCGCGAGATCCTTGCGAGGTATTTAAGCACTTGCTCTCAGTTGAACTGCACAACTACTGCACGAGGAGACTTTGCCAGTGATTTGAACTTCGCGAGGTTACGCCTCAGCTATGCGAGATAAGGCATTGGTTCCTCTGCTGCAGTGCACATGTTGTAGTTGCGTCTCATCCAAGCATCTTTCATCTGCAAGACGTTTTGGGTCTAGTATGACATGCAAAGTAGTCACCAAGGTGTGTACCACAATGGTGTTTCATCACTTTTTAGTTCAGCTGTCATCTTTTGCTTGAATTCTCTCTTCTTAGCACCAAAAGCACATACTTTGTGTTAAGCTGCATATTTTATTCTTAGCTACAAAATAAGCTGAAAAGGAGTTATTAGTGAGTTTCAAGGTCTAGGAAAGGCTAGGTTAAGAGGTGAAAATTGGTACTTTTCAATGATTAACAAGCTATGCGAAAGCTACGCGAGCGGCTGGAGCCTTATATCTAAATGAGCTGTGCGAGACCTCTTCGTGCAACATTTCTTAGGCTTTTCTACCATCGACTCCGTGAGAGCTTTGTGATATGAATTGAGAGTGAATTGCCTTGACTTCGTGAGGAGGGTTTCTGAACCTCCTCTTCAGTGAGTTGCATGAGCTGGCTTTGTTGCAGATTTGAATAGCGTGAGGTAGCATTTCTACTGTGCGAGATAACACTTCTGCTCCTCTGCTGTAATGCATATGCTGCTGTTACAGCTTTCTCCACTCACTTCCATACTTCTCTCATCTGTTAGACTTCCTTGGTACATCATGACATGCAAAATAGTCACCATGGTGTTCCATCTTTCTTTGGCTAAACAGTCATCTTAAACTTGAATTCTCTCTCTTTTGGCATCAAAGGTATGAACTTTGTATTAAGCTGTATAAATTATTAAACAAGCTAAAAAAAGAGTTATTAGTCAGCTTCAAGGTATAGTAAAGGCTAGGTTAAGAGGTGAAAAGTGATATTTTTCAGTGAATAACACACCCCAAACCTAATCTTTGCTAGTCCTCGCAAAGTAAAATTTAAACAACTACTCTAAGAATATAAATGTTACTTTCATAGAAGCATGCATTTAGCTTATGCATCACGCCTTTTAAACCCGAGGTGATCCCTAGTGGAGGTGTGGAGTCTCCTGAGGGTTTTCAGTGAAGGCACCCATAAACTTCTCAATGAAACAGTTAACAAAAGTGCAAACATTATCAAGTCCGCTTTCAATAAATAGAGCATCAGTCCACCCTTAGAGTCTTTTCAAAATGTGATGAATTGAAACATATGAAGTGCACAGACCATTTAACATGAAAACTCTTACATATATGCACATCATTTCCAATCAGCTTATAATAAGAACAACAAATGTATGTCAGTACTGAGCTTACCATTAATTCAAAAATTAAGTTTAGATAATGCTAAATACATTCAATGTCAGATCCAATGCTTAATAGGGCAGTCTCTCATAAATAAAATTGAGGGTTTTCATTTTCACACAAGCCCAAGAGCAGTTACAGCCCCCAAATGAGTCTGCAAGCATGAACATAGGCAAGGATCCTAAATTCTGACATCATTGACTATTTCTCATCATAGAGTAGATAACTCCTTATCTCCACATAATAGCTCACTCTAATTAGGATCACAAGGTCTTATGGCTGGGTTGTAATGTGGCTTATGGGTGTAGGTTGTAAAGGATGGAAGGGTGAAAATGATGCAAAATTGATAAATCAACAAGTGAAGGAGGTGATTCATGACTTCACCTTCTTTAATTAAACCTATTTCATTTTCTTTAATATTTTTCATACTTGAAGTGGCCAACTTCTCCTCTTATTTTTACTTTTTCCAATGAAATTTCCTCTTGACTCTCTATTCCTTTTCCTATATTCCTTTTCATTATATATATATATATATATATATTTATTTATTTATTTTTCTTTTGGATACATATATATTTTTTTATTTTTCTGAAATGCCACCCTCTTCCCAGCTGCTACACTGCGGTCCTCTTTTTGTGTTTCTTCTCCATTCACCAAATGTTGACCCTAGCTTGTCCATCTTCAACTCCTCCTTTACCTTCTGAATTCTCAAAGTGGGGTTAGGGTTGAATTAGGTCCACAGGTTTAGGTTCAAATACTCAGGTGCATTTTGAAGAAAATAAGAAATTAAGGCTCAAAGGGTGTATGCACAAGGGCAATTTACTAGGTTTGATACTTTTAGGCTCAAACTGTCAAAGAGAAGGCCTTGATTCTTTCCTAGATGTCATGGGTATTGTAAACTGTTTCAACTTGCAGATGCCAAACTTCTAATGAGAACATAGACTCAGGCAGTCCTTAGAGCAAAAAGAATTGCCTAGACACTCCTCAAAGAGAAATTTTTTTTATAGACCCAAATCTCACTAGGTATGGTCTTCCATTAAACTCTTAGGCATGCCCTTATCTTTTTCTCTCTTTAATGGTTCACTAAGTACTGACACAACTGAGTTTTCTTGGTGTTCACCTCATGAAAATATTAAATTTTAGAAGCTTTTAATGCCTAAAGGTCTGTAAAAATTTTAAATCTCTTTATTTTAAAAGTTTCTTAGGTGAACTTAGCTCTATTTCTATCTTACTGACTTGGTTCTGCGCACTTAGGTTAACTACATCATTGGCAAACCTTGCCACACTCCCAAACCTATGAGGAGCAGTGTCCTCACTGTTTGAGAGACAAGGGACATGTGCAGCAGGGTATTGTTAAAAAAATAACCTACAAAATAAAGCAAGTAAAATTAACAAACAAAACTCACACAAACAAGGAACACTAACAAGTAAAATAGTAGAAATAAAGTAGACCAAATAAACTCATACAAAATCTACCAAAAATAACTTTCATTAATAAGCAGTAATATATACAATGTTATTGAAAATAACTACAAAAATATCCTAACTAAATACATGTATACAGTTTAATCATCTGAATTTTCTGCTGCATCAACCTTGTCTTGGACACCTTTTCCTTTTGCTTTCTTCAGAGTAGCAGCAGTGGACTAGGATATCTTTGAAGCAGTCCTCTGCTTGGTGCTGCTTCTCTTTTTGGGAGTTGGTTCAGACTTTAGAGTAGGTTCTTTGATGTTGATTCTAGGCTTTATTTTTCTAGTCTCTTTGGGTTTAGGAGCAGTTATTAGGGGGGGAGCTGCAACAGTGAAGAGTTTGGCAGCTGCTTCTGCTAAATCTCTATCACCAATTTCAGATAAGGTCTGCTGCAATGCTGCAATAGTCCTAGCATAATCATTAGCTCTTTCCTCCACCCTTCTAAGTATCTCCTGCAAGTTTTTGATCACATCCTCCATCCCATCAGCTTTATTTTTCTCTTCATTGTATTTGAGTAATATCTCCCTCCAACTATGTTTTATCCTTTTTCTCTCCATCTTGTGTGTTAGCTCTAGAAATTTGATTTGGTCTAGGAGGGGCTGCTTAACTGAAGTTCTGAAATTAGCCATGCCTCGAATCACATTCCTCTTGATGTAGGCATTTTCCTTCATTGCTCTTAGGAGGGTTGACTATGGAGGCATGGGGTTGGAAGAGGCAGGTAGGATGGGCTGCTCAGCATTTAAAGAAGGTCCAGCCAACAATAATGAGGGGATGGATGATGGCATGGATAGGGTGGAGGTAGATGGTAAAGGCTGGGGGACTTCAGATTTAGGTAGGGTGAGGTCTATTATCTCTGGGTCTGTTTGGGAGGCTTTTGAGGAAGTGGAGAACATGTCATCCACATTTGTGAGAGTATCAGTTGTTGTTACTGCAAGTGGGGTTGCAGGTTGGGGTTTTGGATAAGTGAGTTCTAGAGGTGGGGCAATAATGGGTGGCTGTATAGGGTCAGATTAAGATTCAGGTTCAGGTTCAAGGCCAGTTTGTATGGAGGCAATGGTATATATAGTAGGAGTGGCTTCCTGAATAAGTGCAATGGGTGTAACAACAACTGATATTACCGCTAAGGTTAAGGGTTGGGGAGATGGGGTTGGTGTAGGTATATGGGTAGGTGGAGGGATAAATTGTTATTGAGAAGGTTGGGTTAAAATTAATAAAGTAGATTGGATGGCTTGTAAACTGATTTGAATGGAGGCCTAATTTTGGAGGGTGGAGTTCATGACTTACAGGTTAGCCTCTATGGATGTTTGGGTTTGAGTGTTGACCACCATTTATGTTTAAAGGAAGAGGAGGTTGAGAATTTGAGATAGGGGATCAGGTATGACAGGGGTTGTGGGTTGGGTGGTTGGAATTAGTTAAAATGGTGAAGTGGGTGCATGATGGAAGTTGGTTGGCTGTGGTGAAGTAGGGGTAGGGGTAAAATGATAGAGCTGTGGTAAATCTGAGAGAGGGGTAAACTCATAGTTAATGTCTCCTATGATAGAGTCCATCATGGCTAAGTATACCTCTGATGAGAAGGGGTCTAGGTCATGGGAAGGGAAAAATGGAATGGGTTGGCCCAAGGGTTCAGTTTCAGTGTGTGTAGAGGTTTCAATGGGCTGAGGTGAGGCTGTAGGAGAGCTGTGTGGGAGGTCAAGGAGCTATGGCTCACTCTCAACATGGGGTACTATAGAGGCTTGGGTTGATGAGTGTGGTTGTATGTCAATGGTTAGGTCTAGAATGGCTGTTGTTTCAGGAGGAGGGATAGGCTGAGAGATATAGGTTGGTTGGGGGTCAGTGGGGGCTTTGGTTGGTTTCCTTTTCTTATATATAACTTTAACAGGTGGGCTGGGGTGGGCAGGGGAAATGGGTAGAATTGGTTCAGGGATGGTTGACGTAGGTGATGTAGTGGTGGCTGTGGTAATAGATAAAATTGGTTGAGGTAAAGATGATGTAAATGGAGGGTTGTGGAATTGGGGTTATGGTAAGAGCTGGCATGAGAATGGATGTGATTATGGAGGTTATGGGTGATGAAGTAATGGATGGTTGCTGAGGTAATGAGATTGCTGTTTCTGAGATACTGGGTGATGATGGTGAAATGGGGAGTGATGGTAATGAGATGGTGCAATGGGTTTGGTGGGTGTGGCTGGCACACTTGAGGTGGCTACTTGAGCCGAAGTAATGACTGCTGAAGAGGGGGTCATAGAAGCAGCAACAACTACCTCTTAAATTGTGGTAGCTGCTTGAGCTAGCAGCTCCTCCTCCTCCTTCTCAATCAAAGTTCCACTAATCTTCCACTGCTTCTTGCCACATTTGCTGGGAGGCAAATTTAAAGTTTCTTCATTCATTTAGAAGTGATAGCCTCCCAGCTTCAACAGGGCTGTAATTAGCCTGCAATAGGGCAAGGCATGGGGCTTTTGCTCCCTCTTCACCTTTTCATGTATATCCTTCATTCCTTCAAAAATTAACTTTGCAACATCAATGTAATGGTTATAACGGAAGGAGTAGAGGGAATCAGCAATTGGGGCCCTCCTTTCTTGTTAGCGTCCAGAGCAATATATATTCTTTCTCAGGACCCCATCCATAAACCTCAGACTAGGGTGCAAGTCTCTCTTCCTAATGGGCACCTTAGATGCAGTAACTCCTCCAGTGAGCTCCTTGGTAATTTATAGAATTATGGCTATCAATGGTGCATCCAATCCATACTCAAAATTGTAGGTGGCTGGTATGCCAAGTATCACAGCAATTGCTGCCTAGTTAAATAACAACTCAAAGTTATCAATCGAAACCAGCAATGCAGGTTTCCCATCATCCCCAATCTTCACCCTGATGTTTTTATAAAATAGTTGTACTAGTCTAGGGAAGACTAGCTGCAATGACGGCCTGAGCAGGGATAGTAGTGAGGCTTTGGTGAGGTACTGTATGGAAGCAGCAGTCTCAGGCCCTTCCTCAAAGAATGCCTTATCAAAAGCTGTTTCAGCTTCAAGCTTGACTGTAGTTGATAGCATGGGCATCAGAGGCCACAGCCTTGGCCTTTTTCACAGGGGCAATATTTTTCTTAATTTGTTCCACTTAGGGCTCAACTGTTTGTGTAGGTAGCTCAGAGGTCTCCACAGTGGAGGCCTCTGCAATCCTCACAGATTTTCGTGTGGCCACAGAGCTGCTAGTAGGGGGAGGGTTCAACATGGCAGTCAAGGTATCAACAAATTTTGAACCCGTGGCCATGGCTACTCCAATTCTTCAAATTGGGTCTTTAAAATCAAAGATTGGGTAGTTCACACTTCAATGAAGGTTATGCCCACTAAATCCTCTCTACTCAACATAATAATAACATATAAATCAAGCCAAATGATAGAGTGAGCACACTTACCACAAGAGAGCTAGGGTTTCAGTCCAAATGTTGCCCAATGTATCAAATATCCTCAAACTAGGTGCAAAATGATTGGGAGTTGGTGTGGAACACAATGGCGGGAGAAAAGTGGCTGAGTTGGAGTGGTTTAGGCAGTAGAGGAGAAAGGATGGTGAAGGGAACTCGGAGGAACTCAGTGGGAACTAGGGCAAAGAAGAGATGAAATGAAAAAGTGAAAAATTCGCAAGGTTTAAGAGTGTGACCCTGTTCCTCGCGCGACTCTCGCTAGGGAATCGTGGGGCACATTCTTCTCGTGCGCTAAGGTGAGATCTCGCGAGAATTACAGTCGCGGAGAAGAAAGTTGCCTCGCGAGGAATGTATTTTAAGAGACCCTGGAGTCTCGCAAGATCAATCACAGAGCTGACTGGGGTCTGAGCACGTGAGAGGACATTTGTATATCTCGTGCAGCTGAGCTTTCAAACTCGCGAGACTCATCAATTCAGAGCATTAAGGGCCTCACGAGGCAGTTAGAAGTGTAGGCTTCAGAAATTCTCTCGCGAGGCACTCGCGAGGAACAAAATACATGACTTTCAATTATCGCGCAGCTCAATGTCGCGGAGAAGAAATAAGCTCGTGAGGTTCAATCTCAAGCTTTCTTTAGGCATTTTGCCCGCAAGGCTCTCGCGAAGCAACACAGTTCAAGTCACACCCTCAATGATGCGCAACTGAATTATTCTACCACCGAAAAAGAACTCCTAGCAGTAGTCTTTGCTTTGGACAAGTTTCGATCCTATTTGTTGGGATCAAAAGTGGTAGTGTTTACTGACCATGCAGCTCTTCGTTACATCTTTTCAAGGAAAGATGTAAAAGCTCGATTAATCCGATGGATTCTACTCTTACAAGAATTTGATCTGGAAATCAAAGACAAAAAGGGATCAGAAAATGTAGTTGCTGATCATTTGTCTCGAATCATTGTTGAAAAATCTGAGGATCTGATTCCAATTTTGGAAAGCTTCCCTGATGAACAATTGCTCGTTGTTGAATATCTACCATGGTATGCTGATCTGGTTAACTATTTAGTGACAGATCAGATCAAAGTGAATCGTTCCGTCAAATCTACCCCATCCTTCTCCACCGATATCGAGATGATTGATTTGGATGCGTTTCCGTCACCGACCCTTATCCCAAATTCTCCATCACCCATTCCTTCCATTTCATCTCTACCACCACCTACTTCATTGGCTGCATTCATCCCTAAATCAATCCCCAAGGAGGTTATTGATCTCATTTCAACTGAGACTTGGGCGAAATTGTATCCGTCTCCACCACTTCGGGATCTACCCTCGAGTAGTATGCCCAATCCTTCCTCACCACATCCGCCGGATGTGATTCCTAATTCCTTCAATCCGCGGAGGATCACCACTGCAATGTGGGATTTCGCGTTTCCAAAGCCGAAGCCAAGTGAGGGGACCGATGCGGATGTTTGAGTGTCGAAATCAACGAGTTTTTATGATGTTCTACGAAGTTTAGGATATTTTAGGATGTTTAGGATTAAATTTTTAGCGGTTTATTTTCTGTTCTTAGGTAGCTTTAGGATTTCCCATTTTCTGGATTGAATAAGTGTAATTTCTACTACTTTTCTTCATTTAATTTTATTTCAATTTCACTTATGCGTCTCACTTCCTTTGCCTGTTTGGTCTTTGAGTATTTTCATTGCAGGTTTGGGGGTGCCCCCGTTAATTTTGGTCCAATGAGGACATTGCACATATTAGGTTTGGGGGTGTAGTCTCTTATAATTAAAAAAAAAAAAAAAAAAAAAAACAAATCGAATTTGGTCGATCAAGCGGCCCTTCTTGGTCGATCAATCGACCCCTCATGGTCGATCGATCGATTGAGCACAGTGATGGTTTGTGTGGAATTTACAAATTGATAATTTATGCGATCTAAAACGAATATTAAATGCAATTTTGTTTCATTGTTCTTAGGAGAGAATAGCTAAGGTGAAATTGACATATAAATCTTAAACCCGCTGTTGAGGAGTTTTTGATGTTTGAGTTAGTTCAAAGAGTTTAAATAATGAAAATTTATCAAATTTGTAAACTGTAAGGATTTTAGTGGAGATTAAAATCCGGTGAGCTTTAGCGCCAATTTTTCGTCATTAATGAGTGCTTAAACAAACTCGAAGTTATCTTTGAATACGAATTATTCTTGCATAATCTCATACATTTTATTTTGACTTGTGACTTTGTATAACATTAAATTCATATTATTGTGCTAGAATGTATCATATGTTTGCTCAAGACAAATAGGTAGAGTTACCATCTTTTGAGGACGTGATTGAAGGCCATCTTTGGCTCGTTTGTACTTAAAATACCCCACCTCATATAAATTTATCCTTCTAGTACCCCTTTGAGCCTATTGAAAATTTACCTTTATACATTCTTTGATAAGCCACGTTAACCTTTACCCCTTCACCATTTCTGAAAATTCAGCTTTACCCTTCTTATTTCTGAGAAATTAGGAACGAGGGATGGAAATGAACGAAAAGAGAGTAAGTGGAGAGATACCGAGTTGTGGTGTTTACTGAGAGTGTATGACAAAAATATAAAAGAAAAAAAAAGAAGAAGGGGGAGAAAAAGAAAAAGAATGAAAAATATGAGGTGCTGTAAGAAGATGAAAAAAAATAAAATAATAATAATATATTGAAAAAAAAAGAGGCGAGAAATTAGAAAAGAAAAAAAGGAGAAATAGAAAAATCAGAAGTTTGTTTCTTTTCTTTCTTGCTTACCCGTACCTGAGCCCCATTACAACCCTACAAAAAGACCCTCATGATCCGATCTTGCATTGCTAATTGCCTGGTGGAGAGCAAATATGTGATACCTATGGAACTTGATATAACATGCTTAGAATATACAAGTATCTGTTCTTATGAGATTTATCTTTGTTCATTGATTGCATCGTGTTTCATTTATCATGTGAGACCTTTTTGCTTGCTTTGTATTGATCTCTCACATGTGTGCGAAAACTTACCTATCATCAGAGTGATTTTAGTTTGAGAAGTATACCTATTGTGAGGTTTGAATCAAAGCAGAAATCTATGCAGTTCACAAATAAGATAAATTCTCAAATAAAAAAATTATTTGATCTGATGACCACATTGAAACATCTAAAGATGGGTGAAAATTTTATCTGTAAATTGAAGCATTAGTTTAGCTTAACTAAGCATCAATGGAAATGACATGGCATGCAAAGTACTTGTGGAAGAAATGCATAATGAGATAAATTAATGAATTCCACATAAATCAATGCCTTGAAGTTTGTGGGTAACTTCACTGAAAACCCTCAGGAGACAAAACTCCTCCACTAGGGATCACCTAGCGGTTTAAAGGCTTGTTGCATATGCTAAATGCAATCGTGTTCCCTACGGAAGTGGCATTCTTTACTTTTCTTAGGTTGTTAGTTTATTTTTCAGTTTTGTTTATCTTCTCCTTTGCTCGAGGACTAGCAAAGTGTAGGTTTGGGGGTATAATGTGTAGTGAAATATGATTATATTTCACCCCTAAAGACCTACATTTAGCTATCCGATGAAAGCCATTTAACATATTTTATATAGTTTTAGTGATTTACAGGCCTGGAGATGTGTTGAGCATGAAATAACCCAAAAGTTCAGAATATAACGTCAAATTCGTGCTACATTGGATCATTCGAAACTTATCCCAACTTGGAGCTCAATTTAAACCTTCAAGACGTTAGATTCAGAAAATTGTCAAAACACAAACGTTGGAGAACTCGTCGTCAGCTTTCCAACGCCGTAAGAATCGCCTCAATCTGACTTCGGGATAGAAAGCTATGGCCAAAATACCGAGGCAGTATCTGAATGCAAAGTGTAGCGGGAATTCATGAAAATCTGGGAGGTCGATTGATCGACCAAATTTGAATTTGAGTTCGGAATTTTGTTTGGCCACGAGAATCTCGGTACTCTTTTCATGGAATAAAATCTTGGAGGAAAAAGCGGCTTCTTTTTTGACAATTAAGGAAAAAGATATTCTTGGAGATATATTCATTCGGGGAGTCCTTCGGAGATTATTCTGATTCTTTATTTTTCTGCATTCTTCTTTGGAGAGAGTTCTATTTTTTAGAGAGTTTTCATTTTTCTGCATTCTTTTATTATTTTTTGTTTTTATACGTTTCAAAGTGTAAGGGCATTGAGTCCCATTTTCTTGAACTACCTTTTTAATATTCATTTTGAGAAGAAGATAAGTCTTAGTTTTCTGAATTGGATCCACTTTCAAGGAGGTATACGTACTTTGGATTAAAGCTTTTGTGGATTTTTGTGGATAATTCTTTACGATATTTTAATGACATTTTCAACTTCTGCATTTATTTTATTGCTTATTTCAGTTATGTGTGACTAGTTTCATTAAGGATGGGGATCTAATGAACCCCATCCGAGGTATTCATTTATATTAATATAAATCTGTGATTGAGATGTCAGATGCTTTTTAAGACCCTAATATTCATTGAAAATGGTGAAATCATTATTTCAGTCTGAGATCTAGGAGCTAATCATGCCCTATGATTTCAGATCTGTAATAATGATTTTATCCTAATTATCACCCATCTCGGGGTGAAGTTTTACCATCATTTGAGGTGTGAGTGTTAATCATGCACTCATGGGGTGTTAATCATACATCTCCTTGATCTCGGATTGATAGTATGACTTTATTCCAGTGGTGAGTTTTAATCACGATCTGAGGTGTGGGTGTTAATCATACACCCATGGGGTGTTAATCATACATCTCATTGATCTTAGATCGTACTTTGGAAATTACCCTAGAGATTGGGTTCTAAATATTGTCCGAGGTGTGAGTATTAATCATATACTCATGGGATGTTAATCATACATCTCCGTGATCTCAGATCTATATTTTAGAACTCACGTGTGTATAGGGCAGTGCTTCTTTTGAGAAATCTATTAAGGATCTCACATCTCAATCCACAGATTAATATTTTGTAAATGATAAACCTACGATGGGAAGATTTAGCATCTCAATCCTTATCTTTCATTAATTGTTTAAATCTCTTAGATTTCGTTAGTATTTATCTGTTTTATCAAAAGTTTCCAGAATTTTAGATTGTTAGTTACTGTTTAAGATCTGTGGAAATTCTTTTAGTTAATTGATATTTTTGTTTTTACATTTTCTAACCAATCCTCGTGGGAACGATCTCGTACTTTGCACCCACTGACTACATCACGATTCGTGCACATGCGAGTACAAATTTTAGGACACATCAGATGCCAAACCAAGATTGATCCGCTGGATCCTGCTACTTCAAGAGTTCAATTTTGAAATCAAAGATAAAAAGGGAGTAGAGAATGTTGTGGCTGATCACCTGTCTTGCATTTTGCCTGAAGAATCTTTTGCACCTGAACCTATCCGGGACACTTTTCCGGATGAGCAATTAATGGCAATTGATGCGATGGCTACGAAAGCTCCTTGGTTTGCCAATATCGTGAATTATCTGGTCACTGGTAAAATCCCTACTGAATGGGGTAAGAATGATAAGCATCTCTTTTTCTCCCAAATCAAATACTATTTTTGGGATGAACCACAATTGTTCAAAATCTGTTCAGATCAAATCATTAGGAGATGTATACCGAAAGAAGAGCAACTAAGCATCATCAATTTCTTCCATGCTGGAGCCTGTGGAGGCCATTTCGGAGGACAGAAGACCACACAAAAAATCCTTCAAAGCGGATTCTACTGGCCCTCCATCTTTCGTGACGCTGCTCAATTTTGCAAAGAATGCCAACGATGTCAACAGCTGGAAAATATTTCATGATGAAATATGATGCCCCTTAATCCGATTTTAATTGTTGAAATTTTTTATGTTTGGGGGATCAACTTCATGGGTCCTTTCCCCAAGTCATTCGGATACTCATATATTCTTGTAGCTGTTGACTACATTTCCAAATGGATTGAAGCTGTGGCAACCCGTTCGAATGACCACAAAGTTGTGGTCAAATTTATGAAAGAAAATGTTTTTAACAGATTCGGGTTTTCACGGGCGATCATTAGTGACGGCGGTTCGCACTTTTGCAACCGCCATTTTACTACTTTAATGAAGAAATACGGCATCACTCACAAGGTCGCAACGCCATATCACCCGCAAACTAGTGGTGAAGTGGAATTATCGAACCGAGAAATTAAAAGAATTTTAGAAAAGACGGTGCGACCAGATAGAAGAGATTGGTCTAACCGGCTATTTGATGCTCTTTGGGCCTATCGTACCGTCTTCAAGACACCAATTGGAATGTCTCCGTTCAGAATTGTCTATGGGAAAGCATGCCATCTTCCTGTTGAATTGGAGCATAATGCATTTTGGGCTATCAAAAGATTTAACTTTGATATGCAAGCGGCAGGATCAAATCGAAGGCTATAGCTGAGTGAATTAGAAGAGCTACGCTGTGATGCGTATGAAAACTCCAAGATGTACAAAGACCGGTACAAGAAGCTGCATGATGAGTCAATTTCTTGGAAAGAGTTTCACATTGGGCAAAAGGTTTGACTGTTTAATTCCAGACTAAAGCTTTACCTGGGAAAACTGAAATCGAGATGGGAAGGCCCGTATCAGGTTGTTTCTATTAGTGTGCATGGTGCGATTGAGATCCGCAGTCTCACGGACAATCGAGTTTTCAAATTGAATGGGCAACGTCTTAAACCGGTGTTTGAGCCCATGACCAAGATAAGAATTGAGGCAATGCACCTTAGTGACCCAGATTCTTGATCAATGAAGAGGTCGAGTTATCGACACTTAAACTCAACGCTTCCTGGGAGGCAACCCAGTGTGTTTTATTTATTTTCGTTTTCATTTTTATTTTTTTTAGTTCTAGAATATTAGTTTTTAGTTTTGTTTAGGTTGTTTTTAATTTCCAAATTAGTGTAGCCACATTACCTTCAATCTATTTTTGGTAATGTTCTAATTTTATGCACATATTCTCTGCACCTGATCTTTGTGTTGAGGTACTTTTCAACATGTTTGGGGGTGTAATAACTATTTCAATCAATGAGGACATTGTCATTTTTAGGTTTGGGGGTATGATTCTCTATCTTGCGTCACTTTCTTATTTTTCTTCATATAAAAAAATAAAAAAATAAAAAATAAATTTTTTTTGAACCATCATATATGAATTATGTTTCGATAGTTTTCAAACTTTAGTTGATGATGCATGTGAATTTAATTTTGAGAATATCGATGTCAGATTTTGAATGCTTGTATCTAGGATAATGAAGCTTAATGTGATATTTTGTGGGTAATTTTGATATTCATGAGTAGAATTTTTGCACTTATATCAAGCTAAGACTTAGAAATCGATGAACTGTTTTGAATGGTGAATCTTAGGTTCTTAGTGGAGACTAAACCCGGTGAGTTTTAGAGCTAATTTCCCGTCATTAATGAGTGAAAACATAAACTCGAAGTTTTCTTTGAATACGAATTATCTTGCACAATCTCATATATTTTATTTTGACTTGTAACTTTGCATGATATCAAATTCATATTATTGTGTTAGAACGTACTGTATATCTACTCAAGACAAATAGGCAAGGTTACCATCTTTTAAGGAAATGATTGAAGGCCATCTTTGGCTCGTTTGTGCTTAAATGCCCCACCTCATATAAATTTATCCTTTTAGTACCCCTTTGAGCCTATTGAAAAAATTTACCTTTATACACTCTTTGATAAGCCACGTTAACCTTTAACCCTTCACCATTTATGAAAATTCAACTTTACCCTTCTTATTTCTGAGAAATTAGGAACGAGGGATGAAAATGAACGAAAAGAGAGTAAGTGGAGAGATACTGAGTTGTGGTGTTTACTGAGAGTGTATGACAAAAATATAAAAGAAAAAGGGGGGAGAAAAAGAAAAAGAAAATTGTGAAAAAAAAAAAAATATGAGGTGCTTCAAGAAAAGAAAATTCAAAAGAAAAAGAAAGTTGAGAAAAATAGAAAAATATTGAGAAAAATAGTGAGAAATTAGAAAAGAAAAAGAAGAGAAATAGAAAAATCAGAAGTTTGTTTCTTTTCCGATTTCTCAGAAATTTTGAATCTCAATTCCCTTTCTTTCTTACCCTTTCCTGAGCCCCATTACAACCCTACAAAAGACCTTCATGATCTGATCTTGCATTGGCAACTACCTTGTGGAGAGTAAATATATGATACTTATGACACTTGATATGAGATGCTTAAGATATACAAGTATCTGTTCTTATGAGATTTGATTTTGTTCATTGATTACATCGTGTTTCATTTATCATGTGAGACCTTTTTGCTTGTTTTGTATTGATCT
Source organism: Chloranthus sessilifolius (assembly GCA_021018995.1). Taxonomy (NCBI): domain Eukaryota; kingdom Viridiplantae; phylum Streptophyta; class Magnoliopsida; order Chloranthales; family Chloranthaceae; genus Chloranthus; species Chloranthus sessilifolius. Next base: position 84,237,076 of record CM037597.1, read on the forward strand.
CTCACATATGTGCGAAAGCTTACCTATCATCGGAGTGATTTTATTTCGAGAGTATACCTAAAGTGAGGATTGAGTCGAGACAACAGATTCGACGGTTTTTCGTTTGGACTAGTTCCGAGATGGATGAATCTTGGTTTGGGTATGCACACACTTCATGTTTAAGCATGAATGGATGAGTTGTCTAACAATTTGAGCATTAGATTAATTTGAATGGATACTAGCATGATTGATATGACATTAATATTTAAGATTGATGATTCACATATTGAAATAATTAATGTTTTTGTTTTTGAATAATATATATGTTATAAAAAAATCATGTTTTGAAAACTCAATTTTGCCGATGGTTTGAAATTTTTAGAAGTTTGTGGGTAACTTCACTGTAAACCCTCAGGAGACACAATTCCTCTACTAGGGATCACCTAGGGGTTTAAAGGCTTGTTGCACATGCTAAGTGCAATCGTGTTCCCTACGAAAGTGGCATTTATTTTCTTTAGTTTGTTTTGCTCGAGGACAAGCAAAGTGTAGGTTTGGGGGTGTGATGAGTAGTGAAATATGATGATATTTCACCCCTAAAATACATATATTTGGCTATTCGATGAAGGCTATTTGATGAAAATTATTAGATTTGAAATGTTTCAGGTAAATACAAGCCAAGTGCAGAAAACAGCCCAAGAATTCTAAAAATAATGTCAAAACACTGCAACTTTGGGTCATCAAGAACTTAGTGCGACTTGCAGTTCAATTTGGACCTTCAAGACGGCTGAATTATGAAATTGTCAAAACACAAAAGTTGTAGAGCTTTCGGTCAGCTTTCCAACGACGTAAGAATCGCCTCAATCCGAATTCAGGACAGAAAGTTATGGCTAAAATACCGAAGTAGTATCTGATGCAAAAAGTTGGCTAGAATTCACGGATTTCTGGGAGCTCGATGCATCGACCCTTTTGGTCGATTAATCGAGGACAAAAAAATGTCGATACGTAATCGAAGCTGATTTTAGGAATTTTGCGGGCTCGATGCATCGACCCTTTTGGTCGATTAATCGAAGCCACAAAAAGTGTCGAACTAACCCGACACTTTAAAGCGATTCGAGGATTTTTGTCGATGCATCGACCCTATAGGGTCGATTAATCGATCCTGAATTTTCGCGCTGGGACACTTCCGCGATGTGAGTATTATTTAAAGTCAAACCAAACACTTCGAGAGGACAATTTTTTTTAGAGAATTTTTGAGGATTATTATTCATTATTATTATTTTTGGTTTTAGACTCCTCTGGACATCTTTTCAAGGATTCTTCTTTTCTCTTTCTTCTAGGGATTGATCTGGGTAGATTGCACTTAGGATTTGCACTGTCTTTTTTTTACATTCATAGATTGTATTTAGGAAAAGGCATTGTAAAGATTTTTGGAAGAAATGAAAAGTGGAATGACTTTGAATGAACAAGAAGATCATACACCAAAGATGAGCCTAAATCGCTTGATCGAAAGATGATCCCAGATAAGTACCCATATTTATGATTAATACCATAGTCTATTATGTCATCATGGAATCGTTTTGCTCAAAGTTTGTGTTATTGAAAATATATTGAATGCTTGTTATGACCGTTGATTGCGCGTATCAACGGCTATAATCGCTAGATCTGGACTTGCAGACTGATCTAGGCTGCAGAGTGATTATGTGTTTATCACAGGATCTAAACATCATGAGATACGCTATGCTTCTTACATGACTCATACCACAATGATAGGCTGAGTCATTGTTTTTAGATAGGGTATGCCAGATTGATGATCATATTTTATTACGAATCATTTCTATAGCTGAATGATGGTGTGAATGATGCTTTAATGAAACTGTGGGTTTTAATGGTAGAAAAGGGGTACAAATCTGGGATAGCATATTCCTTGATCATATTTAAATATTGTTCTTAGATTCATCAGTAATTAGTTGTTTAGATTAATTAATTTATTTTTCTTGCATTTAGGAAAAGTATGATAAATTTTTGGTAAATTGAATCTGCCTTTTGGTACTTCCTTGGGGATGTTTTTAAGTCTCTAAAAGAATTAATTAAAATTTACGTTTCCCTGTGGGTTCGATACCCTTGTTCTTGCCATACTGCAATAGATCTTGTGCACTTGCAAGGGTTACATTTAAAATCGATCAATCACCTATTGGTGATCACTTGATTATAGTGGTAGGGGCAAAGCTTGGTTTAAAACAAAGATATTTAACGTGCCATCCTCAAACTGGATTTGCATATTTCTTCATTCCAATCTTTATCCTTTTTTGCAATTGGAACCAATTTTTTCCAACAGTTTTAAAATACCAAAATACCCTTTGCTTTACTTTTTGCTTTTGTTTAAAATGTCATTTGCAGTTTTTTGCTTTGTGGATTTGTCCCACATCGTGTAACCAAAAAATGGGTGTCTTTACATAACTTTGTGTTGGCTCAAGGTTTACAACCTTCACCCAAGGGGCACCAAATTTTGTAGGTTTCACCACCATGCATCTCATCAATTACACACACGTGAGCGCGCACGCGCGCCGAGCCGGGCCGTGTTAGGGCGAGCACGAGCACGTGTACGTGGCGATGTGATGTGGTGCATTTAGAAATTAATTTTTTGGATAAAAGACTAACCGTGTTTTAATCGTTCGGATTTGAATTTTAAAACCGTTCTTTTAAATCATTGTCTTAATAGATCTTTTGTAACCGTTGTGTCCAATCGATTACTATAACCGTTCTGTCCAATCGGAGCGGTTGCACCTGTTGTTTTTTATAAAATGGACTTGAGACCTTTTTTACCACTGCGTTTTCTATTATGTTCTCCCGATTTTAAACCTTTGTTTCAGAGTTCTTTATCTTGCGCTATTTGGTGTTATGATTGCATGATCAGATTCACCAAATCTGATCACATGAATACCCTGTCGGTTTGTTGTATCCTGGAATCGATTTGTAGATAACCTATTGGTGACCACTTGATCATAATGGTATGGGCAAATCTCAATTTAAAGATAACAATATTCAACATGTCTCGAATCGGATCTGTGTATTTATTCATTCCAATCTTTATCCTTTTTTGCAATCGAAACAAATTTTTTCCAACAAAAAATAATACGAAACCCTAGGAATCTTTCTTCACTATCGTTGCGTGATCGATCTCCTTATAACCTTGAAGCCATGGAACCTCAAGGCCTTAGGTGAGTTGGCCAGGTGCCTGCTTCCAAAAGTAGGAGACCTGAGTTTGAATCCCCTCCCCACCTTGAGGCCACACTAGGGATTTATATCCTGTGCTGACCTAACATATGTTGAATTTGGGGTGCGCATGTGCCCCTGGGATTAGGCGAGTGCTCTAAGAGGCCCGGATACCCAAGTTATAAATTTGCAGAGCCGCAAATGAAGCTTCTCATCACTCTTTGCTTCTTCGCTTTCACTTCTCTACGCGTATGATGAGTCGCAGAAGTTCACTCTAGGTTAGTGATCTTGGTTTATTTCTGATTGCAAGGTTTTAGACTTGTGAATCTTGGTTTCTTCCTATTTTTCAGATTTTTTGATTGATTCGAGAAAGGAGTTGATGTTTTTGTTTCAATATTAGTTTCATTGATGCGGAGCCTTGAATTATAATCTAGTTTAATTTTTATGAATTTTTCTGTGAGTTTTTTTGCTTTCATGCTGTTTAAACTTTTATAGCTTGATCAGATTGATGAAACTTAGTTTAATGTGTAAACGAGCCTTCATTCCTTTTTCTTTTCTTAATTTCAAGGGGTGAGAATTTCGGATTTTTTGTTGGGTCTCGGCTGGATCTTTGATTTTTGCCGGCAGGTTTTGGCCGCCAATAAAAGGCAACTAATAATCTAGAAAGAGAGAGAGAAAGGAGTGAGAACGGTCTAGAGAGAGAGAGAGAAAGGTCTAGAGAGGAGAAAGAGAACGGTCTAGAGAGAGAGTCAAGAAAAAAATTATGATGCAATTTTTTCAAAATTTTAGGTGCAATTACATAAAATATATGTAAGGACAAATTTCACTTAACTAGATGCAATCAGATGAATTTTGTGTACAATTAATGACTCCCTTTAATATATTAACACTTTCCTCTTATAAAATACCTTTTATATATATATATATATATATATATAAAGTCTGCTGCATATATAAAGTCTTCTTGCAGCTGACTCTTAGTTTTAAAATGTATATAATATATAAGTCCTGTAACTCTTTTCTAAATGTCGTTCTTTAGGTTTTAAAATACATATGAAAGCTCTCATTTCCCTATAATAGTCATTTGATCTGTGAATGAACCAAAAATTGATAAAAGGGCGGATAATGGAATTTAAACAGTAATCTTTTGATATTGACACCTCCATCTTTACTTAAATTCGATGATAGAGGAAACAAGAGCAGTGGCGGTGGAAGATTAATTGGCTAACAGTGTTGGTGGAAGATTGGCTACCAGTGTTTGATTTCAATGTTGACTACACTTAGGGCTCGTTCGACAATTTCTACCTAGAAATCCATTTTCTCAAGAAAATAACTAGTTTAGATTTTGCCCAAAAACCCATTTTTTGAGGAAAGTCACTTTCCTGAGGGTTGTTCTTGAGTTACTCATAAACTCATTTTCTTAATATTTCTGACATTTTCTTATGTTTTACACTTTCTCAAGAAAATATCAAGAAAGTGTATTGTGTTTTTCTACACTTTACAGCCGCACGTATTTATGATCTTCATCAAAGCGGTTATATTAATCGGATGATCGTCAAAATTTATATACTTTAAATCGGTAATGTGTTTAACACTTTGGTTGGACGGATTTTCGAAATGTTGTCTTAAACGTGTACACCGATGGGGACATACTCGAAAACTGATTTTTTTTTATTCGATTTCAATTTGAGAAACTAGAAACCAATAGTTATCAGTTTAGTATGAATAAATAAATAAATAAATAAATAATTTGAGGGATTATGAGATCATGAAAATCATGGGTATTTACCATACCAATCATGCATAAAAAGATCTTGAAATCATGGGTCTTCGCTAAATCTTTTCAATTTTTTTGAATTTGTACTTGCTTTAAACATCCTATCTATTGTTCTTTTTTTATGATTATAGATTTGAGATGCATTTAAATTATATAATGCACTTATTTTCTTGCGTAAAAACATCATTTTAAACTTTAAATAGGTTGTATTTTTTAATATTTTTTAATATTTATGTTTTATAATCAATGAAATTTTTCTAAATTTTTCCAAATTTATCCAAATTAAACCTCCTTGACCCTTGTTAAATAGTTGCTGAATCTAAACTTAGTGTGCATAGTAGAGACAAATAGGCCATCCATAGGACTACAATATGTAACACAAGCCTGACAAAATTTGGGTACATCATATTCAGCTGATACCAGAGTTTTAAATTGGAGTCAGTCCACCAAATCCAATCAAAACAAAGTCAGAATAAGAAAATCCACTAACATTTGATTAACCATCAGATGAGTATATTAAAACCGAAAATAATATTATGAACAAAAATTACAAGTTGTCAAAATTGAAATTTTCAAATCGATTCAACAAAACTTCTCTTATCATGTGCAAAGTGGAGATCATCTTATATACAACCATAACTGAACTTCATGTAAGGTCCTTATTTTTTGTTGTAAATTGCACTAAAATATGTTAAGTGCCAAAGGAATTAGATCCATCAACTGTCCTTAGTGCATGGGTGGGATAGCTTAGAGCAATCCTATACAAATTATAGCTCAACTAAGAAACTGAGCTTTCTTGAGCAAATTCCTCCGAAAACCATCTGTCACTTTTAACAGCAAATACTTGAAAAACATACAACCCAAAGGAACTCAAGAACAGAAGAAAATCCCAGGAAATGCTCAGGAAAGTCATTTTCTGTAGAAAATGCTCTCCTTGGCTCCCGAACGAGCCCTTTTATGGAAAAAGAGTTCGAATCTCTCTCTTACTTACACGTTACCATCTAAATCATAGCCAAAAAACCTCTTCTTTTTTTTTTTTCAGGTGACTCAATAATTGTTTATTTGTCAAAGAAAAATTATATTTTTTTTTTTAAATAAGAAGAAAAATTATAAAATTAAACCTAGACAAATCCCAAATAAAAGGGTTGAAGGGTAAAATAAGCATTTTACCCGTGTCTCAGGGGTAGCGTCTGGGATATACCGTTACTGTTTGTCAAAATGATGGTTTGACACTCCCATGCAATTATATGCAATGTGTCGGATTTTCCATGAGTGGAGATCGCCCCGGTTTGATCTGATTTTAAGCAACACGTGTTTAACTATGATGATATTTTTTTTTAAAAAAAATCTAAAATGTGACAAGAGAACGTTGTTTCCCAAGGGCAGAGCAAGAAAGATGGAACCAACGGCAGAGCAAGAAAGATGGAATACAATTTTTATTGATACTCAACGCGTATTAAAAAAGCGAAAGAAACATAAAGTCATAGGCAGTATCTTTCATCTAGTGCTGTACTAATTTCCGTCGAAAAAATCTCCATCAATGGCATTATCTACAAATCTAGGGTTATTTTGGACAAAAAAATCTTATTAGATTAGAGTAATGGTATAGGGATTGTTGTCCCTTAAATAAAAATATAAAAAATGGGTATGGCAATTTACCCTAAATTATAATCAGAAGCCACTCTAATCAAATCGTTCAAGATAATAAGTAACATAAATTATTTGTCCCAAATCATGTTCAGCTGATCGCATTCGTTTAAATCATGATTTGGCCCAAACCACGGTCCACTGGTACAGAGAAATCGAACTATGAGGGAGTCCTCTTTTTTGGTGTCATGTGGCCCAAATGCTATATTGCACCCGACCCCAGGGTTTAGCCAACCCTCATAGTCTTTGAAAACGTAATTGAAAAAAAATAAATACAACATATGAGATTGATGTAACAACTTGAAAATGAATGGTGACTTGATTTTGTAAATTACTGTTTATTTGATAGTCTTTGACTATCATGATTAATAGTTTTTAAAATCATTTATTATTTAATTTTTAATCATCTTGGATTCACCTTGGGCTTGGGTACCTAACATCCAAACATGTGTTACCATGTGGTGCACAACTTACTTTGAATGTGATACAATTCAAATCCTCTAATGAATGTGATCTTCTTATCATAAGCCACTTGGCTATAAAGTAGGGCAGTCAAGTCCCAATCTAATAATCTTATAAAGAGCCATAATTTGCCAGGGGTACCTTTAAAATCACCCACTGAATCTTCGAATTCACCAACGTTAAAACTCGTTAATTGCTTTGAATCATATGATGAAAATCATTTTTCATCCCAATCTATCACATGATGACTCTTGAGATCGTGGGTGTACAAAAGACGACCCGCTCCAAGCCAAACCATTTCCATGTCAGCACTGTTTTTTCATTATATATATTCCATTTTTTTTTTCGTGCCCCAAAAGATACCGTGCACTATTGTGTACCTTACAAAAGCTGCCCGCTATCTTAAGATAGCGGTCGCATTATAATGTACTTTATTTGATAACTACCACCCATCAGTATCTCAACCAATGGTAATTATCTAAATCAATTATAACACATGTTAAAATTTTAAAATACAGAAGAAAATAAAAAAAAAAGATTAAAGAGAGAAGAAGATAGAAATATAAAATAAACAAATTCTAAAATATAGAAGGAAATAAATAGAAGATTAAAGAGAGAATAAAAAGACAGAAATATAGACTATACAAATTCTAAAATACAGAAGAAAATAAAAGGAAGATTAAAGAGAGAAAAAGAAGATAGAAATATAGGATAAACAAAAATGCCGCTACAGAAGAAAATAAGATAGCGTGTACCTTATTTGATAACTATCACACATCAGTTAGTGATCTTATTAGAGTGTACATTATTTGATAATTACCACATATAAGTTATCTCAACCAATTGTACTTATCTATCAAAGAGGCATTAGCCCAGTTAGTAACCTCCCTACATTGTGAGGGAGGAGGTCGTAGGTTCGATACTCGTCCTCCACGCCGTTTTCCACCCTTGTCTTTACAAGGTGTGGGTTGGGTTCTGTTAGTTAACCCTCACCACTATAGTTGGTGCTCTCTCACATTGCTCTCCAACTGTCATGTGTATGCGTATTTGCTCTTCGGTTCTGAAGGCTGTCTCGGTCTTAAGTTAGCGGCCGCTGGTTGAGATAACTGATGTGTGATAGTTATTAAACAAGGTACACTCTAATACGACCGCTATCCGTTATCTTAAGTTAGCGGTTGCTAGTTGAGATAACTGATGTGTGGTAATAATAAAATAAGGTACACTCTAATACGACAACTATCCTAAGATATCAATGAAATTTATTAACTCGGTAGTGACGATGAATGTCGCAAAAGAAGATTTTTGGTTTCAAACTTTTTTTAAAGCTTTTTAAATTATATAAAGTTTAAATAGATAAAGTATTTTAAAAGTCAAGGGTTTTTTAGACATTTCAGACGTCGGTGCTGATGAGAAAACGATTTGGCTTGGAGCTGACTTATTCTGTAAAATTTCAAACTATAGAGCTGTTTATGCAAATAAACAAATTTATAGAGCCGAAAATGTAAATTTTGCTATCTTTTAATCTTGAATTAGGCTATGGCAGCCTGAGAAACTTGCAGGCTTAAAATTCTATCGTGAGTTTGGTCTGTTGGTTATTGAACATATCTGCAGTACCACCGGTCAACCAAGCCTCCACAGCTAGGTCTAGATTAGAAGTTATGGCCTGGTGGCTCACGTTTGAGTAGAAAGTTATGGCCATGGGCTCAACCCATCCCCAGCCTAAACTCTTAAACCCGGCCTGTTTATACCTTTTTTCAGGCTGGATTTGGGCCCAATTAGAAAGAGGGTCATTTCATTTTCATCCCAAACCTGGTCCAACACGGCCCATTGACAACCCCGACAATAACTATGTTCAAAGCCGAGCTTGCTCCATCTTGGCCCATTTGAGGCCAATTATTGATAAATTTGGTTAAAGGAGCTTTCATGATTATGGTTTTAACTATTGGACATATAAGACATCATATAGGGGCCGATACGGGAGACGTCTTGGTGATGTGGTATGAGCCGTAAAATAGAGTTTAAATGATCTGGTGCTTTTTTTTTTTTTTTTTTTTTTAATAATATCGGTGGGAGTTTAAATGATCTTACACGATTAAAATAAGTGTTCCATCTTACTTCATTAAAGTACATATCACTGTTTCGCCATGTGACACACATGTGATCAATCTAAGTAGTGCAAATGATTGTCTATCATTAGAACATTTCTACATTAAAAAATCACAAGTATAACAGAATGCATATTGCCGGATTGATAGGCTTCAATATTAACCGTTAAAAAATAAAAATAATGGCAAATATTAGAGTGCACACAGGGGCGGAGTCAATATTTCTTCATAGGGTAGTCATCTAATCAATTATTGTTGAAAAATTATATAAATTTTTTTCCTAAGCAAATGCTAAAAATATATATATTTGTAAAAAAAGAGCATTAAAAATATATAAAAAATAAAAGTAAAATATATCCTCTACTTACAAAAAATGTACCTTTCATGTATTATTGTTAATTACTATGGCAATTATCCACGACGAGTTTTCATTTTCTGAAAGTAATTCATGATTTTTTTATCATCGATGCTATTAAAAATATCTTTCTCGATATATGTGATTAAACAATCATTCGTCAATTCATCTCCCAATGAATTGCACAACTTGCTCTTCGGAATATGCATAGCTAGAAATGTTCTTTTAACAGTGACAGTTGCAACAGGAAGGATAAGACAAATATAATGAGCAAGTAAACTAGTGGATATACTTTATTTCTTCTTGTCTCGACCATTTTCTTAGCAAGACCATCAATTCCGTTCACTTCTAAAAACTCTTTAGAAAAATGCATATCACGAATGTATGTCTCAAACTGATTGTCCAGATCTAAGATATCTAATGCAGAAAAGTCCATTGGATATTTTCGAGCAAGGCAAAATAATTTTTCTTTGTCAAAAGCTGAAAACGAGTCTCGTGGGTTCAAACATGTCATACAAAGAAGCAATTCAGTATTTCTTTCATTGAAATGGTTGTTAAGCTCTAGAAGTAGCATATCAATAACTGCTACACTATTATTTACAGATCTCCTTCTCTCTTCTTCTCCTTTCTACCAAATGTTAAATTTTACTCACTTATCTTCAACATCCTCTCCTTTACCTACTGAATTCTCAGAGTGAGGGTAGGGCTGAATAAAGTTAAGAGGTTCAGGTTCAAGTACTGTAGTGTTTGTTGAAGAAAAATCGGGCTTTAAGGCTCAAAGAGTGTATGCACAAGGATAGTTTTGTAGGTTGGATATTTTAGGCTCAAACTGTCTAAATGAAGGCCTTGATCCTTTCCTTAGTTCCATGATCATTGTCAAATCTAACTTCTAGTGACAAAGACTGGATTCAGTCAGTCTAAAGAATAGAAATTTTTTTTGCCATAAACACTCCTAAAATTTTTTTTTATAGACTCAAAGCTCACTGGGTATGGTCTTCAATTTCACTCAAAGGGGTATGCTTTCACCTGTTTCTCTCCTCACTGGTTTACTAATAGTTGTTTATAAAAAAATTTCTTAATATTCTCTTCATGGAAGTATTGATTTTCAAATGAATGATTTTAGTGTTAAAAAGGTCTGTACCATATTTAAATTGTTTAAATTTCCTCACTTTCAATATTGCTTAGGTGAAACTCATTATATTTATTCCTTACTTAGTTAAAACTACTACACTTAGGTTAAATGGATCATTGGCAATCCTTGCCACACCCCCAAACCTATGAGAAGCAGTGTCCACACTGGTTCAAAGAGAAGAGGGTATGTGCAGCAGGGGAAAAAAATAGAAATAAAAGAGAAAATAAAGTACAACAGTAAATAAAACACATAACACAAACAAACAAATAAACAAACATAAAGACAGATAGTAATCGAAACAAAATGAAATTTCATGTAGACACAAAAATTGGGGCAATGTAAGAACGACGTAAATTAACTATACAAAAGCCTAACTAAGTACATGTGCAGAAATTTAATCATCTAATTGTCTGCCGGTTCATCCTTAATTTTGACTCCCTTTTCCGTGTCTTTCTCTACAGCAGATTGTGAAGGTACTCTCCCAGTCAATTGAGCAATTCTCTTTTCTAGGATTTCAGCCTTCTTTTTAGCCAATTCAGTTCTGACTGCATAGAGCTCCCTAATCTCCTTTGACATAGCCAATCTTTTTTCTAACCCATCAGCCCTCATCTTTGTTGTTATAGCAGTCATCTTCTCCTATGCAGTCATACGCTCTTGAGCTTCATATAGAAGTAACATTTGTTTCCAGCCCTTTGCTATTCTCTTTATTTTCATTTCAGACTCTAACTTCATTAGATGAATCTTTGCTTCATAAGGTCCCCTGATTGAAGTTCGAATATCAGTCATCCCTCTAATAATGTCCTTTTTTAGGTAAGGATTAGATTTTATTGCATGAAAGGGGGTAGAGTATGGGGGTATGGAAAAAGAAGAGGCATGAATCAAGGGTTGTTCCTCACTTGAAGAAGGGCCAGTCAGAAATGGAAAGGGGGTGGGCTGGAGAATTTTAGATGGAGGCTGAGATTGGGGCTCCAGTTCAGGTTCTATTTGGATTGACTTGGAAGAGGTGGGTATTAAGTCATCCACATCTGTTGCAACATCAAAGGTAGCTACAACAGGTGAGATTTCTGGGAAAGGTTCGGGTTCAGTTAGTGTGGAGGCTTCAGTGATAATACGAAGGGGTGTGGTGGTAGCTAAGGTTAAGGATTGGGGTAAAGTAGCCAAGGTTGATTAGAGGGCTTGTAGGCTAGTTTCAAGGGAGGCCTGGTCTTGGAGGGTGGAGGTTATGGAGTGAATGTAGGCCTCAATGGATGATTGGGTGTGGGTATTGGCCAACATATGTGAATGAAGGGAGCGTAGGAGGTTCAGGATTTGGGATAATAGATCAGGTATGATAGTGGCTGTGGGTTGGGTAGGTAAAACTGGGTGAAAGGGGGAAGTGGGTCTATGAGTGAAAGTAGTGAGCTATGGGGATGACTGATGTGGAGAGTCAATGTGAAGGGGGTGAGGTGAGTCCAGGGGAGGGGTTTAGTCATAGTTGATGTTTCCTAGTATAGAGAACATAATAGTTGAGTACCTTTCTCCAGTAAATGGGTCATGGTCATGGGAAGTGGAAATTGGGATGGATTGGTCTAAAGGATCAAATGGGTCAGGTATAAATAGTGGGGAAGTGTTAATAGGCTGATGTGGGGTTTCAAAGGTATGAGTTTCAGGTTCAGAAGTTGTTGGTATTGGGTCTGGTATAGTTGTGGTATCAGAGAGTGAAATGGTTTGGGATATATAGGTGGGCCGGGGTTCTTTGGGGGTTTTACCTTTGGTGAGTTCTCTTTTCTTTGTATAGACAATCTTTACAGGTGTGTGAGCTGAAAAAATAGGTAAGGGTACAGAAATGTTTAAGGTGTGAGTGGTTATGGTGGTTTATGATGAGATTGAGGTGGCTGTGGCTGTGGTGCTTGGTGAGATAGGTTGGGGTAAGGGTACTGAACTTTTGTGGGGCTGCAAGGTCTGGGTTGAGGTAGGGACTGGTATGGGCACGGACATGGGGGTTAGGATAATGGATGGAGGAGTGATGGTTGTACTGGCTGGCACATGTGAAGTGGAGGATGTAGCAGCATCAGCCATAGCAGCAACTTTTTGAATGGTGGGGGCTGCTTCTCTTAGTAACTCTTCCTTGCTCTTATTCTTTTTCCTATCATTGTGTCACTGATTTTCCATTATTTTTTTCCACTCTTTTTAGAGTTCAAAGTGGCAGTCTCCTCATTTATCTGAAAGGAGTATCCTCCAAGCTGCAACAAGGCTATAATAAGCCTGCAGTAAGAGAGTGAGTGAGATTTCTTTTTAATTTTTATCTTCTTATAAAGGTCCTTTATCCCTTCAAAAATTAATTTGGCAGTATCCAAGTAATGATTCTTGTGAAATGAGAAGAGGGCATCAGCTATGGGGTACCTTCCCTCCTGCTCATGACCAAGCAAGAATATTTTTCCTCAATACTCTATCCAGGAATCTAAGGTTGGGGTGTAAGTCCCTCTTCCTGATTGAGTCTCCTGAGGCTGTGACTCCTCCAGTTAACTATTTTGTAATCTCTGTGATGGTAGCTGTTAAAGGGGGATCCAGGCCCCATTCAGGGCTATACATGACTGGTATCCCCACTATTTCTATTGGTAGTCTGGTAGAACATCATTTTAAAATTATCAATTAGCACCAGCAGTGCTGGATTCCCATCATCCCCAATTTTGAGTCGATGTTTTGGTAAAACAATTGCACTAGTCGTGGGAAGACTAGCTGCATTGGGGGCCTCAACAAGGGCAGGAGCTTTGCCTTGGTCAGGTATTCAATGGTGGCAGAGGTCTTAGGCAGTTCCTCGAAGTAAACTTTATCAAATATTGTCTCAGCCTCTAGCTTAATTGCTGCAACAAAATCAGATGGGACCCTGAGGTGTCCATTGTCTTCTTCCTCTTCATCCTCAGGGATCTCAGGGGCTACTTCCTTACCCATTTTCTGCTTCTTTCTGGGTTTTTTTAGGGCTTTTGGCTGAGGGGAGCTCTCTGGGCCTCTTCTTTGGGACAGATTTCTTTTTAGCCTGTGAAATTTGGGCTCAACATCAGGTGGAGACACCTCAGAGGTCTCCAATGTGAAGGCCTCAGCAATCCTTGCAGCCTAGTGGCCATAGGGCTGTCACTGGCAGAAGGGTTCAACATAGTAGTTAAGGTGTTTATGAATTTTGAACTCGTGGCCATGGGTGCTCAATTCGTCCAAAATAGAGTTTAAAACTCTCAGATTATGCAATGCACACCCGGTAACAATAGCAACACCTAAATGCCTCCCCTCTTAACTCTAAACTATCATCAAATCAAATCAACAGAGAGAGAGAGAGATGGGGATCTTACCATGTGAAGCTAAGGTTTCACCTAAAATGTCGCTCAATGGTTCAAACTCCCCCAAACCTTATTCAAAATGACTAGGAGCTAATGGGGAATAAAATGCTATGAGAGGACTGCTGAGGTGGAGTGGATTAAGCTCTGTAGAAGAAAGAAGAAACGAGGGAGGTCGGTTTGGGTGCCACGGAAGTGAGGGCAAAGAGATGAAATGAAGAGAATGAATGATTTCACAGGATTTATAAGGCTGAACCCATGCCTCATGCAGTTGTCGCTAAGTTTTCGCGGAGTGCATTCCTCGCGTAGTATACAACTAGCTTCGCGAGAATTCCGATTGCGAAGAAAAGCAGGACCTCACGAAGAAATATTTAAACGCTTCAAGTGCCTCGCGAGGCTCTTACACTCCAAACAAAACAAAACAAAATCAAACACGCAAGCAAATCACATCCTAAAAATCGTAAATGAAAAATTTCTAAGCAGCATAAATCAAAATACACAATCAATACATATGGTACATACATTCTTTGGTTCTTTAGCACTCACCTTCTTCCCTTGTTACTCTAGTGACCACCTCAGTTGCCTTGGCCTGCTAAACCATCATCCTCATGGGAAGAGGATACATCTTCGATCATGTACTGCCCCTTTGGATTGGCTAATGGTTGGCTAGGCAGTCTACCGTCGTCTCTTTTGTTCAAAGCATTACAGATTTGGCCAAGTTGGTCCTCAATTTTCTTAATGCTTTGACTGAGAGTTCACAGTTTGGACTAGGCCCCCCAAATTTTGCATGGATGCCAGCATTTGCTCTTCAAAGGAAGATGATCTGGGCTATTATGGGGGCAAGGCCAACTGGTTGGGCTGTGAGGCAGGCAACTAAAAATTCTGTCGAGGTGGATATCCTTGGTTGAACTGGTGCTGAGATCTTTATGGAGCTACCAAATGCTGCTACTGGGATTGAGGGTAATTATCTTGCCTCCACCTTAAATTTGGGTGGTTCCTCCAAGAGTACCCAGCAAGTTGCAGCCCAAATGTTTGGGCAGTATTAGCTTGCTCCATAACTAAATCAGAAAATTGGTTGGCTGATGGACAATCCTGTAGTAAATGTGAGGGAGATTGGCATATCAGACATGCCTCCTCCGCATGTACAACCATCCTAGGCTGCATCACATTCATCAATTTGTCAAATTTCAAGCTCAAATTGTCCACCTTCTTCTCCAACTCACTTTGCACCTTCACTTCATATATTCTACCTCTAGGGGTGGTCTCTTTCACCAACCTAGCAGGGGTCTGACTGTCATTGCGAGATAGTAGCTCCTGCTGCGTAGAATTTTTTCCTATTATGTCAAACAGCTCTCAAGCCTCAAAAGCTGTTTTGTAGAGGTAGCTACCACCACATGGGCATCCACCATATCCCTACTCTTGAAATTAATTCCTTGGTAAAATACTTGTACTAGTTGCCACATTAGAATTTGGTGGTGGGGGCATTGTTTTAGCATCTCCTGAAATCTTTCCTAGGCTTCATAAAAATCCTCAGTTGAGGATTGAGCAAATGACAAAATGCTTGTCCTTATCTGGCTGGTCTTGTTCATGAGAAAGAATTTACCCAGGAATTGGCTTTGGAGGTCACTCCATGTTTGTAGGCTATTGGCTGGGAGCTTAGAGAGCCAGGTGCTGGCTTTATCTTTTAAAGAAAAAGGAAAAAGCCTCAGTTTAGTGGCCTCAAGTCCCAAGCCAGTAATATTGAAAGTGGTGCAAAGTGCCAAAAATTGGTCTATGTGCTTGTAAGTATCCTCCTTACTAAGCCCATGAAAAGATGGCAGCATATTGATGGTGGGGGCCTTGATTTCATAGTTTCCATCCAATCAAGGAATTATATGTAAGAAGGAGAAGTGTACTCCTCAGGTGTCTTGTACTCTTTCAAGGTTCTTTGCTTCTCAGTCATGTTTGCTTGCTCAGTTTCCACAGAAGGGCCTTGTGTGGTGTTTCTTGGTCTAAAAATCCTTTCAATCTCAGGATTTGGAGGTTCTAACTCGGGGTTTAGGGACCTTCTCCCAAGCATATACACATAAGCTTAGCAAGTAAGGAAAGTGCTTACAACACTCAAAGAATTTCTAAACTAAAACACAACTAAACAAATTTACACTAAATGAATTACAAGGAATTCAACATTAAAGGTGAGTTTGTGGTAAAAGAAGTGCAAACAGAGCTAGCTAGACTCCAGCTGCAGCTCTAGCTTTTCTCTTCTGCTATTGTCCAATTCTGCAAAAGTCTACAAAGAATTAGTAGCACTTTTTTTGTTCTATTTATGGCACAATTACAAAGAATTTTCTAAAATATAATATCTAAAATGAAATATAATACAACTCATGTCTACTAAAAAGATCAATATCCCCGACAGCGACACTAAAAATTTGTTGTTAGTCTTTTCCAAGATTCATTCCTCCTAGATTAAAGAAGAAAGCTGATTTTATTGTGTGGTGAGAACAAATTAGAAATCGAAATAAAATAAAGGATGGAAACAACTCAACTGGAATAATCCTAAGCCTGCAAGATACAGGGCTATTGGAGCAAGTTTTGATAAGTAAGAGTTTGCTACAGAAATTGATCTAGAACAAAAATGGGCTATAATAGTAGGCCTTGATTTGATTACGATCCGCAATCCTAAAGAAAAGGAGTTGGGTGTCACGCTACAAAAGACCTTCAATGACTCAGCCTCCCAGTCCGCAATCACTACAGAAGAGCCAAAACTAACATCTGATGGCGGTCAAGTAAGACAAAGGGGAGTTTGTTCCTGCATAATCTCTCACTAAGTTACAAGTCCAAGTGCAGAGAAGAATAATCCATCTCAGATCTGTGACCAAGTTTGCCCTAGGGCTATAGTCTATCCACTCTAATGGTCACAGGCTATCCACAAGGGCTCCCTTACCCACAAATACTAAAAGCAGAATGTGAAAACTGCTAACAGCCACTATGGTCCCAGGGCATCACGCTCAAGCTTCCATGGGCTTTTCAATAAGCTCAAATCCTAAATATATGTTATAGCCTAAATAGAACTACAGACAAATAGGAAAATAGCAGATTGAGTAAGCATTCAAACAAAGATTCCATTGATCTAGTGTTATTAACAATGAAATCCCTCAAGGCAGCAACCTTATGCACAACAGCTCAACACTAAATCCCAATGTTTACTGAACTATTACAAAACTTAAATAAAACTATATATAAATGCTTACCAAAGATTTAGCTAGTAAATACTGAGCTAAGAGAGAAGAAAAAATAAAAAAAGAGGTAATCAAACCCTAACCCTAGCTTGCCTGAGCTCTCAGCCGACAGAGGTTGAAGGAGAAGGTGAATGATGGTTTGCTAAGTTATAAGCGCAGGTTAAATACTTAGTCCTAATGCTGTGGCTGAGAAAAGAGTAAAACCTTAATTCTTTCAAGCAGACGTGACACTGTTACAACCCTTGGATGCTTTGGAATGTGTGCCTCAAAATCCGTGCCTTGAGATGTGTGCCCTAGATGTGGGGAAATCCCCTAAAGGTCCTTGAATTAGGGTTGAGAAGTGGAGAGCCCGAGCTTCACGAGGCTGGCTTCTAGGCATTACTTCTATCGCGCAGCTTGTAGAGTCCTCGCGGGGTAGAGTTTGGCTTTGAATGCTGTTATCTTGCGCAGAAGGACTTCGGTTGCTCGTGCAGCAACTTTGGCTTTGAATGCACTCGCGTAGAGGAGCTTCAGAAACTCCAGTCGCGAGGTACTCGCACAGATAGACTTTACATCTCGCTTGGTTTAGGGTTAAGCTTCTAGGCACGCGAGAGCTATGCGAGATCTGCGCGAATAATGTCTCTGAAGGTTTAAGGCGCGAGATCCTTGCGAGGTATTTAAGCACTTGCTCTCAGTTGAACTGCACAACTACTGCACGAGGAGACTTTGCCAGTGATTTGAACTTCGCGAGGTTACGCCTCAGCTATGCGAGATAAGGCATTGGTTCCTCTGCTGCAGTGCACATGTTGTAGTTGCAGCTTCCTCTACTCTCATCCAAGCATCTTTCATCTGCAAGACGTTTTGGGTCTAGTATGACATGCAAAGTAGTCACCAAGGTGTGTACCACAATGGTGTTTCATCACTTTTTAGTTCAGCTGTCATCTTTTGCTTGAATTCTCTCTTCTTAGCACCAAAAGCACATACTTTGTGTGAAGCTGCATATTTTATTCTTAGCTACAAAATAAGCTGAAAAGGAGTTATTAGTGAGTTTCAAGGTCTAGGAAAGGCTAGGTTAAGAGGTGAAAATTGGTACTTTTCAATGAGTTATGCGAAGCTACGCTTAAAGCTAGCTGGAGCCTTATATCTAAATGAGCTGTGCGAGACCTCTTCGTGCAACATTTCTTAGGCTTTTCTACCATCGACTCCGTGAGAGCTTTGTGATATGAATTGAGAGTGAATTGCCTTGACTTCGTGAGGAGGGTTTCTGAACCTCCTCTTCAGTGAGTTGCATGAGCTGGCTTTGTTGCAGATTTGAATAGCGTGAGGTAGCATTTCTACTGTGCGAGATAACACTTCTGCTCCTCTGCTGTAATGCATATGCTGCTGTTACAACTTTCTCCACTCACTTCCATACTTCTCTCATCTGTTAGACTTCCTTGGTACATCATGACATGCAAAATAGTCACCATGGTGTTCCATCTTTCTTTGGCTAAACAGTCATCTTAAACTTGAATTCTCTCTCTTTTGGCATCAAAGGTATGAACTTTGTATTAAGCTGTATAAATTATTAAACAAGCTAAAAAAAGAGTTATTAGTCAGCTTCAAGGTATAGTAAAGGCTAGGTTAAGAGGTGAAAAGTGATATTTTTCAGTGAATAACACACCCCCAAACCTAATCTTTGCTAGTCCTCGGGCAAAGTAAAATTTAAACAACTACTCTAAGAATATAAATGTTACTTTCGTAGGGAGCACGGGTGCATTTAGCTTATGCATCACGCCTTTTAAACCCGAGGTGATCCCTAGTGGAGGTGTGGAGTCTCCTGAGGGTTTTCAGTGAAGGCACCCATAAACTTCTCAATGAAACAGTTAACAAAAGTGCAAACATTATCAAGTCCGCTTTCAATAAATAGAGCATCAGTCCACCCTTAGAGTCTTTTCAAAATGTGATGAATTGAAACATATGAAGTGCACAGACCATTTAACATGAAAACTCTTACATATATGCACATCATTTCCAATCAGCTTATAATAAGAACAACAAATGTATGTCAGTACTGAGCTTACCATTAATTCAAAAATTAAGTTTAGATAATGCTAAATACATTCAATGTCAGATCCAATGCTTAATAGGGCAGTCTCTCATAAATAAAATTGAGGGTTTTCATTTTCACACAAGCCCAAGAGCAGTTACAGCCCCCAAATGAGTCTGCAAGCATGAACATAGGCAAGGATCCTAAATTCTGACATCATTGACTATTTCTCATCATAGAGTAGATAACTCCTTATCTCCACATAATAGCTCACTCTAATTAGGATCACAAGGTCTTATGGCTGGGTTGTAATGTGGCTTATGGGTGTAGGTTGTAAAGGATGGAAGGGTGAAAATGATGCAAAATTGATAAATCAACAAGTGAAGGAGGTGATTCATGACTTCACCTTCTTTAATTAAACCTATTTCATTTTCTTTAATATTTTTCATACTTGAAGTGGCCAACTTCTCCTCTTATTTTTACTTTTTCCAATGAAATTTCCTCTTGACTCTCTATTCCTTTTCCTCTATTCCTTTTCATTATATATATATATATATATATATATTTATTTATTTATTTATTTTTCTTTTGGATACATATATATTTTTTTATTTTTATTTTTCTGAAATGCCACCCTCTTCCTAGCTGCTACACTGCTGTCCTCTTTTTGTGTTTCTTCTCCATTCACCAAATGTTGACCCTAGCTTGTCCATCTTCAACTCCTCCTTTACCTTCTGAATTCTCAAAGTGGGGTTAGGGTTGAATTAGGTCCACAGGTTTAGGTTCAAATACTCAGGTGCATTTTGAAGAAAATAAGAAATTAAGGCTCAAAGGGTGTATGCACAAGGGCAATTTACTAGGTTTGATACTTTTAGGCTCAAACTGTCAAAGAGAAGGCCTTGATTCTTTCCTAGATGTCATGGGTATTGTCAACTGTTTCAACTTGCAGATGCCAAACTTCTAATGAGAACATAGACTCAGGCAGTCCTTAGAGCAAAAAGAATTGCCTAGACACTCCTCAAAGAGAAATTTTTTTTATAGACCCAAATCTCACTAGGTATGGTCTTCCATTAAACTCATAGGCATGCCCTTATCTTTTTCCCTCTTTAATGGTTCACTAAGTACTGACACAACTGAGTTTTCTTGGTGTTCACCTCATGAAAATATTAAATTTTAGAAGCTTTTAATGCCTAAAGGTCTGTAAAATTTTTAAATCTCTTTATTTTAAAAGTTTCTTAGGTGAACTTAGCTCTATTTCTATCTTACTGACTTGGTTCTGCGCACTTAGGTTAACTACATCATTGGCAAACCTTGCCACACTCCCAAACCTATGAGGAGCAGTGTCCTCACTGTTTGAGAGACAAGGGACATGTGCAGCAGGGTATTGTTATAAAAATAACCTACAAAATAAAGCAAGTAAAATTAACAAACAAAACTCACACAAACAAGGAACACTAACAAGTAAAATAGTAGAAATAAAGTAGACCAAATAAACTCATACAAAAGCTACCAAAAATAACTTTCATTAATAAGCAGTAATATATACAATGTTATTGAAAATAACTACAAAAATATCCTAACTAAATACATGTATACAGTTTAATCATCTGAATTTTCTGCTGCATCAACCTTGTCTTGGACACCTTTTCCTTTTGCTTTCTTCAGAGTAGCAGCAGTGGACTAGGATATCTTTGAAGCAGTCCTCTGCTTGGTGCTGCTTCTCTTTTTGGGAGTTGGTTCAGACTTTAGAGTAGGTTCTTTGATGTTGATTCTAGGCTTTATTTTTCTAGTCTCTTTGGGTTTAGGAGCAGTTATTAGGGGGGGAGCTGCAACAGTGAAGAGTTTGGCAGTTGCTTCTGCTAAATCTCTATCACCAATCTCAGATAAGGTCTGCTGCAATGCTGCAATAGTCCTAGCATAATCATTAGCTCTTTCCTCCACCCTTCTAAGTATCTCCTGCAAGTTTTTGATCACATCCTCCATCCCATCAGCTTTATTTTTCTCTTCATTGTATTTGAGTAATATCTCCCTCCAACTATGTTTTATCCTTTTTCTCTCCATCTTGTGTGTTAGCTCTAGAAATTTGATTTGGTCTAGGAGGGGCTGCTTAACTGAAGTTCTGAGATTAGCCATGCCTCGAATCACATTCCTCTTGATGTAGGCATTTTCCTTCATTGCTCTTAGGAGGGTTGACTATGGAGGCATGGGGTTGGAAGAGGCAGGTAGGATGGGCTGCTCAACATTTAAAGAAGGGCCAGCCAACAATAATGAGGGGATGGATGATGGCATGGATAGGGTGGAGGTAGATGGTAAAGGCTGGGGGACTTCAGATTTAGGTAGGGTGAGGTCTATTATCTCTGGGTCTGTTTGGGAGGCTTTTGAGGAAGTGGAGAACATGTCATCCACATTTGTGAGAGTATCAGTTGTTGTTACTGCAAGTGGGGTTGCAGGTTGGGGTTTTGGATAAGTGAGTTCTAGAGGTGGGGCAATAATGGGTGGCTGTATAGGGTCAGATTAAGATTCAGGTTCAGGTTCAAGGCCAGTTTGTATGGAGGCAATGGTATATATAGTAGGAGTGGCTTCCTGAATAAGTGCAATGGGTGTAACAACAACTGATATTACTGCTAAGGTTAAGGGTTGGGGAGATGGGGTTGGTGTAGGTATATGGGTAGGTGGAGGGATAAATTGTTATTGAGAAGGTTGGGTTAAAATTAATAAAGTAGATTGGATGGCTTGTAAACTGATTTGAATGGAGGCCTAATTTTGGAGGGTGGAGTTCATGACTTACAGGTTAGCCTCTATGGATGTTTGGGTTTGAGTGTTGACCACCATTTATGTTTAAAGGAAGAGGAGGTTGAGAATTTGAGATAGGGGATCAGGTATGACAGGGGTTGTGGGTTGGGTGGTTGGAATTAGTTAAAATGGTGAAGTGGGTGCATGATGGAAGTTGGTTGGCTGTGGTGAAGTAGGGGTAAAATGATAGAGCTGTGGTGAATCTGAGAGAGGGGTAAACTCATAGTTAATGTCTCCTATGATAGAGTCCATCATGGCTAAGTATACCTCTGATGAGAAGGGGTCTAGGTCATGGGAAGGGAAAAATGGAATGGGTTGGCCCAAGGGTTCAGTTTCAGTGTGTGTAGAGGTTTCAATGGGCTGAGGTGAGGCTGTAGGAGAGCTGTGTGGGAGGTCAAGGAGCTGTGGCTCACTCTCAACATGGGGTACTATAGAGGCTTGGGTTGATGAGTGTGGTTGTATGTCAATGGTTAGGTCTAGAATGGCTGTTGTTTCAGGAGGAGGGATAGGCTGAGAGATATAGGTTGGTTGGGGGTCAGTGGGGGCTTTGGTTGGTTTCCTTTTCTTATATATAACTTTAACAGGTGGGCTGGGGTGGGCAGGGGAAATGGGTAGAATTGGTTCAGGGATGGTTGACGTAGGTGATGTAGTGGTGGCTGTGGTAATAGATAAAATTGGTTGAGGTAAAGATGATGTAAATGGAGGGTTGTGGAATTGGGGTTATGGTAAGAGCTGGCATGAGAATGGATGTGATTATGGAGGTTATGGGTGATGAAGTAATGGATGGTTGCTGAGGTAATGAGATTGCTGTTTCTGAGATACTGGGTGATGATGGTGAAATGGGGAGTGATGGTAATGAGATGGTGGCAATGGGTTTGGTGGGTGTGGCTGGCACACTTGAGGTGGCTACTTGAGCCGAAGTAATGACTGCTGAAGAGGGGGTCACAGAAGCAGCAACAACTACCTCTTAAATTGTGGTAGCTGCTTGAGCTAGCAGCTCCTCCTCCTCCTTCTCAATCAAAGTTCCACTAATCTTCCACTGATTCTTGCCACATTTGCTGGGAGGCAGATTTAAAGTTTCTTCATTCATTTAGAAGTGATAGCCTCCCAGCTTCAACAGGGCTGTAATTAGCCTGCAATAGGGCAAGGCATGGGGCTTTTGCTCCCTCTTCACCTTTTCATGTATATCCTTCATTCCTTCAAAAATTAACTTTACAACATCAATGTAATGGTTATAACGGAAGGAGTAGAGGGAATCAGTAATTGGGGCCCTCCTTTCTTGTTAGCGTCCAGAGCAATATATATTCTTTCTCAGGACCCCATCCATAAACCTCAGACTAGGGTGCAAGTCTCTCTTCCTAATGGACACCTTAGATGCAGTAACTCCTCCAGTGAGCTCCTTGGTAATTTATAGAATTATGGCTATCAATGGTGCATCCAATCCATACTCAAAATTGTAGGTGGCTGGTATGCCAAGTATCACAACAATTGCTGCCTAGTTAAATAACAGCTCAAAGTTATCAATCGAAACCAGCAATGCAGGTTTCCCATCATCCCCAATCTTCACCCTGATGTTTTTATAAAATAGCTGTACTAGTCTAGGGAAGACTAGCTGCAATGACGGCCTGAGCAGGGATAGTAGTGAGGCTTTGGTGAGGTATTGTATGGAAGCAGCAGTCTCAGGCCCTTCCTCAAAGAATGCCTTATCAAAAGCTGTTTCAGCTTCAAGCTTGACTGTAGTTGATAGCATGGGCATCAGAGGCCACAGCCTTGGCCTTTGTCACAGGGGCAATATTTTTCTTAATTTGTTCCACTTAGGGCTCAACTGTTTGTCTAGGTACCTCAGAGGTCTCCACAGTGGAGGCCTCTGCAATCCTCACAGATTTTCGTGTGGCCACAGAGCTGCTAGTAGGGGGAGGGTTCAACATGGCAGTCAAGGTATCAACAAATTTTGAACCCGTGGCCATGGCTACTCCAATTCTTCAAATTGGGTCTTTAAAATCAAAGATTGGGTAGTTCACACTTCAATGAAGGTTATGCCCACTAAATCCTCTCTACTCAACATAATAATAACATATAAATCAAGCCAAATGATAGAGTGAGCACACTTACCACAAGAGAGCTAGGGTTTCAGTCCAAATGTTGCCCAATGTATCAAATATCCTCAAACTAGGTGCAAAATAACTGGGAGTTGGTGTGGAACACAATGGCGGGAGAAAAGTGGCTGAGTTGGAGTGGTTTAGGCAGTAGAGGAGAAAGGATGGTTAAGGGAACTCGGAGGTACTCAGTGGGAACTAGGGCAAAGAAGAGATGAAATGAAAAAGTGAAAAATTCGCAAGGTTTAAGAGTGTGACTGTTCTCACATGACTCGCTAGGGAATCGTGGGGCACATTCTTCTCGTGCGCTAAGGTGAGATCTCGCGAGAATTACAGTCGCGGAGAAGAAAGTTGCCTCGCGAGGAATGTATTTTAAGAGACCCTGGAGTCTCGCAAGATCAATCACGGAGCTGACTGGGGTCTGAGCACGTGAGAGGACATTTGTATATCTCGTGCAGCTGAGCTTTCAAACTCGCGAGACTCATCAATTCAGAGCATTAAGGGCCTCACGAGGCAGTTAGAAGTGTAGGCTTCAGAAATTCTCTCGCGAGGCACTCGCGAGGAACAAAATACATGACTTTCAATTATCACGCAGCTCAATGTCGCGGAGAAGAAATAAGCTCGTGAGGTTCAATCTCAAGCTTTCTTTAGGCATTTTGCCCGCGAGGCTCTCGCGAAGCAACATAGTTCATTACAGAGCCCCACGAGAAAGCTCAAAAATGGCTCACGAGTGTAAAATAGAGGCCATTTAGCCTTGCGACAAGGCAAAAATCACTCTTTCTTAGTGCTGCACATTGGCCTGTGCATCAATACTGACATGCACCATGCCATTGTGCATCAGCACCAACTTTTCTTCACATTTCATCCATTTCACCTTTGATAAGTTTATGCCCACTACCAACCTATGCACAGAATAAATATGCTAGCATTCAAATGATTTCAACTTGTAACAGATTCATACACATTTAAATGATAGCACATCAACCGCACAACCGCAACAGAACATGCACATCAACATCAGGTTCATGCACATTAAATTTAGATGATAAAACTTGCCCTTCAACAACAAGACAAAATAAAACAAAACATGCGTATCAACACACAACACAAATAACACATGACAAATTTTTAAACAAACAATACAAAAAATCAACAAATATGGTACACAGTGTACAGAGCTGTGGATCACTAATTAGTGAGAGGTTCATGCAGGTGAATGGTCTAAGGAGGCTCCACAAAATTTTCTACACAATTTTTTAGCCTTTGACTATTCACTTTCATGATCTTCCCAGACATGGGATCCAAGATCTCCACAACACTAGATGGGGAGGCATGGATGACAGTATAAGGTCCATCCCATCTAGATTTTAACTTCTCTGGAAAGAATTTTAATTTGGAGTTGAAAAGCCAAACCTTGGCACCAACATTGAAGTCCTTTCTCATCAGTTTCTTGTCAAACAATGCCTTCGATCTCTCTTTGTAAATTATTGCATTTGTATAGGTTTCCAGTCTTAACTCATCAAGCTCCGACAGTTGCAATTTCCTGTGTGAACTAGCAGTAGTTAGATAAAAATTCAAAATTTTAATAGCCTAGTAGGCTCTATGTTCCAACTCTACTAGCAAGTGATAGGCCTTGTCATAGACCAGCCTAAAAGGGGACATACCAATAGGGGTTGTATAGGCAGTCCTATAAGCCCACAAAACATCATTCAGTTTCTGTGCCCAGTCCTTCCTATTTGCCCTTACAGTCTTCTCTAAGATGTGCTTAATTTCCCTATTAGAAATTTTAACTTGCCCATTGGTCTGTGGGTGGTAGGGAGCTACAATCTTGTGTGTAACATAATATCTTTTGAGCAGATTCTCAAAAGGCTTGTTACAGAAATGACTCCCCCCATCACTAATGATAGCTCTGGGGGTGCTAAATCTGGAGAAGATGTTATCCTTTAAAAATTTAAGGATAACTGTGTGGTCATTGGTTCTTGTAGCAATGACTTCTACCCATTTGGACACATAGTCCACTGCCACGAGTATAAAGTTGAAACCCATAAAAGGAGGAAAGGGACTCATCCATAAAATCAATCCCCCAGATGTCAAACAATTCTTCCACAAGGATGGGCTACAATGGCATTGAATCTTTCTTGAAAATGCCTCCCAACCTTTGACATCTTGTACAGGCTTTGCAATGTATGTGTGCATCTCTGAACAAAGAGGGCTAATAAAACCAACATTGCAATACTTTTGTAGCTGTCTTTTTACTACTAAGGTGACCTCTACAGGCCTGCTCATGGCACATAGAAAGAATGTTGTGAAATTCACTTTCAGGCACACATCTCCTCATAATTTGATCTGTACAAAGCTTGTAAGGGTATGGGTCATCCCACAGAAAATATTTAACCTGAGAGAAAAATAGGTCTTTGTCCATCTTGGACCAATGAGGGGGGATCCTACCAACAGCAAGAAAATTTACAATGTGTGCAAACCAGGGCACACTAGACTGTATAGCAAATAACTGCTCATCAGGGAATAATTCATTGACAGGTGCTGCTGCACATTCTTCCAACACAATTCTAGAGAGGTGGTTACCCACCACATTCTCCACTCCTTTCTTATCCTTGATCTCAAGATCAAACTCCTGCAATAGGGGGATCCATCTGGTCAGCCTTAGTTTGACATCCTTCTTAGTCAATATATATTTTAGGGCTGAGTGATCAGTAAAAATAATAATTTTAGACCTAAACAAGTAGGGTCTAAACTTGTCAACAGCAAACACAACAGCTAGCAGCTCCTCAGTTATGGTATAATTGAGTTGAGCCTCTGCTAGTGTTTTGCTTGCATAATAAATCACTACAGGCAACTTATCTTTCCTCTGTCCTAAGACAACACCTATGGCCAAGTTTGATGCATCACACATCAGTTCAAAAGGGAGTGAGTAATCTGGGGCCTAGATTACAGGAGTAGTGGTAAGGTACTTTTTTAAGACCTCAAAGGCCTCAAAGCACTCAACAGAAAATTCAAATGGCACATCCTGACACAGCAGGTGGCACAGTGGCTTTGCAATTCTGCTGAAGTCCTTAATGAACCTCTTGTAGAATCCAGCATGTTCTAAAAAGGATATGATTTGCTTGACAGTCCTGGGTGGGGGTAGGTGTGAGATGAGGTTCACTTTAGCTTTGTCAACCTCTATTCCTCTGTGAGAGACCACATGGCCTAACACAATTCCTTGTGTTATCATAAAGTGACTCTTTTCTCAGCTTAAGACCAGATTAGTCTATTCACATCTTTGCAAAACTAGGTCAAGGTGACTCAAGCACTAGCTAAAGCTGTCCCCATAAATTGAATTATCATTCATAAAGATTTTCAGGAACTTGTCAATCATATAAGAGAAAATGGCATACATGCACCTTTGAAATATGATTGGGGCATTGTACAGTCCAAAAGGCATCCTCTTGTAAGCAAAGGTGCCAAAGGGACATGTGAAAGTAGTTTTTTCTTGATCTTGAGGATACACAGGGATTTGGTTATACCCTGAGTATCCATCAAGAAAATAATAAAATGCCTTCCCAGCCAATTTATCTAGAATTTGGTCAATAAAAGGGAGAGGGAAGTGGTCTTTCCTGTTCTTGAAGTTGAGTTTCCTATAATCAATGCAAACTCTCCAGCCAGTAGTCTCCTTGCTGGCATCAACTCTCCAGACTCAAAAGTAATAACTGTTATGCCTAATTTTTTGGGTACCACCTGAATAGGTGACACCCACTCTGAATCTGAAATGGGTAAATCACCCCTGCATCCAACAGTTTTACTATCTCCTTCAAGACCACTTCCTGCATGTGAGGATTAAGCTTCCTCTGCATCTCCCTAGAGGGTTTTGCACCCTCTTCCAAGTGAATTTTGTGCATGCAAACTGAGACATCAATGCTCCCTAGATCAGCAATTGTCCACCCCATTGCTTTTGTGTGTTTATTGAGAATACTCAATAATTCCTCCTCCTGCTCACTAGTGAGAGAGGAAGAGATAATCACTGAAAGCTTTTTATTTTACCCTAAGAAGGCATACTTTAATATGTCTGGGAGCTGCTTAAGCTCCAGATCAGGGGAGACTTTCAATGGAAGGCAACAAAGGTGCCTTGGTGGTTTGAGGAAGGGGCAACAATGTAAGTTTCCAGCTAGAATGCTGCACTAGGCCCACAGAAGACTCTATTTTGGTGTTGTCTTCTGTCATGAGAAGTTAGGCCTCCTTCTCAACCATACTCCAAATGTTTTCTAGGTTTTCAGCAATATTATCTCAATCCAGCAGATTAGATAATTCTCCTTCCACAAAGCCATCTAGTACATCTATTGGACAGCAGTCCTCAATGTCCATCTGAGGCTGCTTAACAAAATTATACACATTTATTTGGGCCTTCATGTTTCCAAAGGTCACTTCCATCACCCCTGACCTGTATTGAATACAAGCATTGGTAGTGGCCAAGAATAGCTTTCCAAGGATGACAGAAATTAGGGTTTTACTTTTGTAAGGGTCCATGTCCAAAACTAGGAAATCAACTGGAAAGTAGAACTTGTCCACCCTCACCAAAACATCCTCTACCACACCCACAGGTCTACTCTCAAACCTATCAGCCAGCTGGAACACAACTGATGTGGATTTTAGCTCCCCCAATCCCAACTCCTCATACACAAAATATGGGAGCAGGTTCACACTAGCCCCTAAGTTCAAGAGGGCTCTACCAATGGTATAGTTTCCATTTATGTAGGGGATAGTAGGTACCCTTGGGTCCTGTAATTTCTCAGGTGTGGCTATGGACAATACTGATTCAACATGTTCAACAGTAAAAACCTTTTTGGATAACTGCACCCTTGCCTTTCTTTTTTGTGTGCAGAGGTCTTTCAAGAATTTGGCATAGGCAAAGACCTATTTTATAGCATCAAGCAAGGGCAAATTAATCTTGACCTGCTTGAAGGTCTCTATCATTTCCTCCACGTAAGCATTCCCTTTATCAAAAGGAGATAGGCCAACAAGTGCATGAGGAAATGATAGCTATAGGACTGCTGGTGCCACAGTTGCATTCCTAACAACGTCATGGTTAAATATTTATTTTTTTCTCTTTTCTTCATTTATTGCTTACTGTTGGGGCTCAATATCAGCCCCTTTATTTTGTCCTTCTTACTCTATAACAGGGGATGAATTCATTGGTTCTTCAATTCTCACATTTCTTTCATTTTCACTCTCCATGGCCTCCTCAGCTGCCCTGCCTACTAAATTGTCAATCACCCTGCCACTCCTTAGGATAGTGATTGCATTAGCCTCCTCATGGGTAGAGGAGCCTTCTCCAATCATGTACTACCCTTTAGGGTTGGCCAAGGGTTGACTAAGAAACTTGCCCTCCTCTCTCTTGTTCAAAGCATTATAGATTTGACCTAGCTAGTCCTCTATTTTTTAATGCTTTGCCCATGAGGGTTCACAGTTTGGGCAAAGTTTCCCAGATTTTACATTGATGCCAACATTTGCTCTTCAAAGAAAGAGGATTTGGGTTGTGGTGGGGGTAAGACCAAATGATTAGGCTATTGTGTAGGCAACTGAAAATTCTGCCTAGGTGCATATCCTTGGTTGAATTAGTGCTGAGGTCTGTATGGAGCTGTCAATTACTACTGATGCGACTGTTGATATGTGGCTTGTCTCCACCTCAAATTGGGGTGATTTCTCCATGTGTACCCAGCAGGTTACTGCCCATATACTTGAGCAACATTGACATGTTCCATAACTAAATTAGGAAATTGGTTGGCTGATGGACATTCTTGAAGTGAATGTGTGGGAGATTGACATATCAGACATGCCTCTTCCACTTGTGCAACCATCCTATGCTGCATCACATTCATAAATTTATCAAACTTTAAATTCAGATTGTCCACCTTCCTTTCTAATTCACTCTGCACCTTGACCTCATACATTCTACCTTTAGGGGTGGTCTCTTTCACTAATTTAGCTGGGGTCTGGCTGTCATTGCGAGATAGTGACTCCTGCTGTATGGAATTTTTACCTATAATATCAAACAACTCTCATGCCTCATCAACTGTCTTGTGGAGGTAACTACCCTCACATGAGGCATCCACCATGTCTATACTTTTGGGATTAATTCCTTAGTAAAAGACTTGCATAAGTTATCACTGTAGAATTTGGTGGTGGGGACATTGTTTTAACATTTCTTGAAACCTCTCTCATGCCTCATAAAAATCTTCAGTTGAGGATTAAGTAAATGACAATATGTTTGTCCTCATCTAACTAGTTTTAGTTATGGGAAAGAATTTTGCCAGAAATTGGCTTTAGAGGTCACTCCATGTCTGGATGCTATTAGCTGGGAGCTTAGAGAGTCAGGTGCTAGCTTTATCCTTTAGAGAAAAAGGGAAAAGCCTAAGTTTGGTGACTTCAGGTCCCAAGCTAGCTATGTTAAATGTGGTGCAAAGTATTAAGAATTGATCAATGTCCTTGTAAGGATCTTCCTTACTGAGCCGATGAAAAGATGGCAGCATGTTAATAGTGGAGGACTTGATTTTATAATTTCCCTCAACTGAAGGAAATTATATGCAAAAGGGAGATGTGTAATCCCCAGGTGCATTGTATTCCTTCAGATTTTTTTGCTTCTCAGCCATTACAGTTGTGTGCAACCATGGGATTTGTGACGATCCTGTTGTGGCGATGCGCTCGCTAACAAAAATATAGAGTCGCCACCCGGAACTTTTGGTGTCCCAGGAAACCTAGTTCATTTTTATGAGCACCGAAGTGCTAACAAAATGACTCTGAATCTGGTCCACACCAAAGGCTGTTGGGTAGGGGCTTCAGTTATCGATCGAGAAGGTGTTAGGCACCCGATCAACCCGCTTAATGCGGTCTCTACTAATGGCCAAAATAAAAATAAAGTAAAAGAAAAGAAAATGACTTCCTCTTGCCCAAATGGGCCTTAAATCCTATTTGTACCCTCCGTTCCTATCGAAAATTTGGTGACGTAACGACACAAATGGGAGGATGAAAAGAGCTAAGAAAGAGATAGGAGAAGAGGGGAGAGTCGGAGCCCTCAGGCCCTTATAGCACCATAGGAGAGCCATGCGTTGGCTTGCTTTGATGAGCTTTCGAAGGCTTGTATGGTAGAAATAGGAGTTCTAAGCTCTATGGCTTGCTAGCTAAGGGGTAGAGAGGGAAGGTAAATGGGTAGCATACACCTAAACTAAGGGATCTAAGTTAGAAAATATTACTCAAAGAGGGTTTTAGAATTCTAGAATTTGTATGAGCAATGGTGAACCAAAGGGAGAAAGATCTTAAAGTGAAAAGATCCCTTAGTTTGATTGCCCCATCTGACTATTCGATTGCCCCATCTGACTATTCGCAGGTGCCCCTGCTTGAAGTAGGGTTCGAAATCTTTGGGCGAACCCATCGATCCCAAAGTTTATTTAGAATGACTACCCGAGCGAAGCGAATAGAAGTCACAATTCTTTTTGGGAGGACGTGCTATTTTCAAAAATGTGCCCCGAATAAACATGACCTAGAGTACCTAGCTTCAACTACCTTGATTAGGTCCGGCCAAAGATTGGGTATCTCCCTAAAGGGACATCCAATTTTGGTCTCTGCCAACAATGATCATAAACCTTATTCAACTATGCATAATCATGCACCCATCAGAGGCAATAAGCAACAACAAAGGTGATGAAAGCCCTGACCCGGACCTGCCCGAGTACAATTTACCAGAACAAATGACCATCATACGGATAACCTGACACATGGGGTACACTTTATAGGGATACCGCTGCCCATATAAGTTTTAAGCCTGCAAAGAAATAAAAGGGAAATGAACCCGTCTGAATGCATGATTGCACATAGTTTGATTGATATGTAATCTCATTCTCAACAGGTTGGTTTCAACCAACAATTGACATTTTCCAAAGAAAAATATGAAACTTAAGACGCTTAAGTTCATATGAATCTAAAACAAAGCGCTTAGCTCGGAGATTTAGCAGTGGAGTCAACCTGATCAAAACATTGACGGTTTGATCGGGATTGACATCATTGCTCCTACTTTGAAGTAGGATCCAGAATCCAAGGCGTACCTTAGACTTAGGATGTTACTATAGCACAGTGGTGTTGCTGATAAAATTACGACATTTCACCTCATTGGAACACGCATGTGCGTAGTTATGTGGGGAAGCACAAATTTATTCTTTCTTTTTCAAAATAATTTTCTCTTTTTTTGAATAGACCTGACGTCAGTGGTGAGATGCTTCATCTGATTTGTCCATCTCTGAGAAGTTGCCCGCTATGACGCTTTGGACCGTGTGATGTTCTTGCATATTCTCGAGAAAATGTCAGTCACTTTTTTGTTTATATAAGTTACAAATGCATCCTAATTAACAGAAGGAGAAACAAACTTTTACCTATATTTTTTCATTTTCAAGGTTTATATATATTTTTTGGATTTTTATTTTCAAAGAGATTTTTTTTGTTCTTTTTCTTTATTTTTGACATGGAAGTACGATGTTGTAACTATGTACATGAGAAAGAGTAGAATTTTTTTGATATTTCTTTTTCAGAGATTTTTTATTATTTTTCTTCATTTTTTTGAAATGGAGGTACAATGCCGTACATATGGAAAAGAGTATAAACATGTATAATTTTTTTATATTTAGATTTTTCTTGATTTTTTTGTTCTGTTCTCTTTTTTTTTGGCTTTTTTTTTTTTTTTGGTGTGGTGCCTCAATCACTGGGTGAGATCTCGGGCCCCCTTTTGAGCATGGTCGAACCCCCTTTAAGTAGTCGGATCTTGGATGAATTTCAACAGCTTTACCAAGACTGGAACGTTAATCCCTTCGGATTGAGTCTAACCTTTCTCCTTACCTTGAGTCATACATTTGATGAAGCCATTTCACAAAGATAATTCTGGTCGGGGCCCGATTTAAACTAACATGAGCGGCCCAGTCGAAAAATGGTATCAGAGAGAGTAACCAAGAGGGCTCCTCAAGCATCAATGTTTCATTTCAAACTTTTTTTTTTTTTTTTTTTTTTTTTTTTAATCTCCTTTTTTACCCGTGGCGCCCTTTCGGGTTTTCACCACTTCCATGAGTTTAACTTTCGTACCCCAAGCGCCCTTTCGGGTTTTCACCTGGTCCGCACAAACTCGTTGTTTTTACCTGTAGCGCTCTTTTGGGTTTTCACTAGGTCCATCTTGCTTTGAGCTTGCATTTTTTTTTTTTTTTCTTTTTATTTTTCTTTCATTATTTCTTTTTTATTTTTCAAAAGCCACGACATAGACCTCGATTCCATCATAGCCGACTAGATGGGGCTTTGGCGTCGTCTCACAACTCGGCTTGTATTGACTTAATAGATACTATGACTACTTGTGAACTTAAAAAGAGGGCTTCCTTCAGGGTGTAGCTTGGCCATGGGGTAGGTTAGGATTTGAAGGTATGCTAGGTTAAAAGGATTTTCTCGATACGGCTTTAGTTTTTCACAACATACTTTATTCCTTGGGGGATTTTACTGTGCACGCCCCATGATTCTTTTATTTTTTTCTTCTCTCTTTTTTTTCTTTATTTTTATTTCAGGCAATCTCTTTTTGAGGTTTTGCTTTTCTAATTTTTTTAGTTTTGATGGTAATTCTACTTTCTCTCTTTTTTGTATATGTACTCACTTTTTCTTTTTTGGGGAAGTGGTTCATTGAAAAGAAGGCTTAGGCTTAAAATGGGGTAGCAAAGGATATCATCTTTTTTTAGGGATGCTTTTTGGCTACTGTGTTTGAAATGATGGGCTCTTTTGGGTAGTTCTTAAGCAGTCATATATCTATTTCACCAATACTTACCTTGTCACGATAGACTAAGTGTAGAACCGTCGGACGTATCTAGTGTTGATGGGCTCAGGAAGATGATCTCCGTCCATGGTGGCGAGGCAGATGACGTATCCCGGTAGCACTTCTCGAATGACGTAAGGTCCTTCCCAGTTCGGCTTGAACTTCCCTCTCGAATCGGCATGGAAGGATGGGAAGATCTTCTTCAACACAGTGTCTCCTACCTTTAGATCTCGACCGCGGACATGTTTATTATAAGCGCATGCAATCTGCCCTTGGTAAACTTAAGCGTGACATAAGGCTAGGAGTCTCTTCTCGTCCAATAAGTTCAATTGTTCAAAGCGGGATCTGTCTCTCTGCTTCGGGTAAGCCTGATTCCATAAGGATTCGGAGCGAGGGTACTTCAACCTCAACGGGTAGGACGGCCTCAGTTCCATACACAAGGGAGAATGGCATTACCCCTATAGCGGTACAGATTGACGTTCTGTAGGCCCACAAAGCAAACGATAATATTTTGCTCCAATCTCGGTAAGTGATGACCATTTTCTCAAGGATGCAGATGACCGTCTTGTTAGCAGCTTCTACGGCTCCATTAGTTTGAGACCGATAAGGTGACGAGCGATGGTGCTTAATCTTGTATTGCTCGCAGAAGGCTCAGATGCGCTTATTCGTAAAGTTCGTGCCGTTGTCTGTGATGATATCCTTGGGTACTCCAAATCGACACACAATATTACTCTTGAAAAACTTTTCGACATGACTGACTGTGATGTTGGCATATGATGTTGCTTCTACCCACTTGGTAAAGTATTCAATGGTAATGAGGATGAACCGATGTCCGTTTGATGCTTTTGGATTAATCATTCCGACGACGTCAAAGCCCCAGGTAGCTAATGGCCAGGTATTGGTGATGTAGTGAAGATCGATGGCAGGATCATGTATCAGACTGGAGTGTTCCTGACACTTGTAGCATTTTTGGACATGTTTGCAGCAATCTGATTCCATAGTGGTCCAAAAGTATCCCTATCATAGAATTTTCTTAGCAAGCATGTGACTACTGATGTGAGCACCGCATACTCCCTCGTGGATCTCTCTCATGATGTTGATTGCTTCACTTTCTATAAGGCACCTGAGTAAGATGTTATTGTAGGACCACTTGTAAAGGCACTCCCCATAAATGACATAGCCTGCCGCTAGACATTGAATGGTTCGTCGATCCATCTTGGGCGTACGCTCAGGAAAAGTTAGTGTCTCAAGAAAATTCTTGATATCTGAGAACTAAGGTGGCTCATCGCCAGGCTTTGTAGGTTCCTCAATCTGGAGGTAGAAGGCTGGCTCATTCCTCTGCTCGATCATGATCGACTTCATCTCAGCATCATACGGGATTTTTATCATTGATGCCAACGTTGTTAGTGCATCAGCAAAGCGATTCCTTATTCGGGGGACATATGAGAATGTTACATCTTGAAAGCAAGCAATCAGATCCTCGAGGTGCTCATGGTAAGGGATCAGTTTCTCATCTTTCGTCTTTCAGTCACCTTTCATCTGACATATGATTAACTGCAAATCGCCAAATACTCGAAGGTGAGTTATATTTAGATCAAGAGTCGCCTGCAGACCAGCGGCACAAGCTTCATACTCAGCCATATTGTCAGTGCAAGGGAAGTTGAGCTTGATAGAGACGAGTACGTTGGATCCTTTTGGCGAGATTAGAATGGCGCAAACTCCCCGACCCTCGACATTAGCTGCCCCGCCAAAGTGCATTACCCATGATTCTTATGCTTCTTCAGTATTGTCTTCCGTCATAAAAAGGATGTCCCCATCAGGGAATTCAGTTCCTAAAGGCTCATAATCTGGCAAAAGATTATCGGTAAGATGATCAGCGACTGCCTACCCCTTAATTGACTTTTGAGTGACGTACGTGATGTTGAACTCTAATAATAAGAGCTACCAGCGTGCAGTCCGCCCAGTGAGGGCCGGCTTCTGGAAAAGGTACTTCAATGGGTCCATTCAAGCTAAAAGTAGAATGGCTTGAGATAGCAAGTAGTGGCGGAGCCTCTGAGTAGCCCATATAAGAGCTAGACATGCTTTCTCCAGATGAGAATAGCGTGTTTCATAATCAGTAAACTTCTTGCTCAGATAGTAAATGGCCTGTTCTCTTCTGCATGTCTCGTCATGCTGACCTAAGACACATCCCATCGAAACTTTCGTCGTGGAGAGAAACATCAAGAGTAGTCTCCCTGGCTCGTGTGGTACCAACACAGGTGAGTTAAGGAGGTAGCTTTTGATTTTATTGAATGCTACCTAACAATCGTTTCATTCAACGGGAGAATTCTTCCTTAGCAGCTTGAAGATTGGTGTGCAGATAGGTGTTAGCTGTACAATGAACAGATTGATATATTGTATTTTGCCCAAGAACCCTCTAACCTCTTTCTCAGTAGACGGCGGTGACATTTCTGTGATAGCTTTTACTTTGACTGGGTTAACCTCAATCCCTCTCTTGCTGACAATGAATCCTAACAATTTTTTGGACATAGCGCCAAAAGCACTCTTTTGTGGATTCAGACATAACCTGTACTTTCTCAGCCTCTCAAACAGTTTCTGAAGGTTTACCAGATGGTTGCTTCACTCCGGTGAGTTGGCGATCATGTTGCCGACGTACACCTCAATTTCTCGGTGCATCATGTCGTGGAATAACGTAGTCATTGCTCTTTGGTACGCTGCATTGGTATTCTTTAGCCTGAATGACATGACTCTATAGCAGAAGGTTCCTCAAGGAGTGATGAATGCAGTCTTTTCTTGATCTGCCTCTGCCATTTTGATCTGATTTTATCCTGAGAATCCTTCCATAAAAGAAAGCATCCCGTGCTTAGCGGTATTATCAACCAAGATGTCAATGTGTGGTAATGGGAAATCATCCTTCGGGCTTGCCCTGTTCAAATTATGGAAGTCGATATACATGTGGACCTTTCCACCCTTCTTTAGTACAGGCACGATATTAGCTAGCCACTGTGGGTACTTGGATACTATGAGAAACCCCGCATCATACTGCTTGATGACCTTGTCTTTGACTTTCAATATCCACTCGGGTTGGAGACATCTCAACTTCTGCTTAACCGGCTTTATATCAGGGTGGAGAGGCAACTCATACTCGACCAAATCGGTGTCCAGACTAGGCATGTCCTCGTATGACCAGGCAAAAATGTCTTGGTATGACCGAAGGAAATTGATCATGCTTTTTCTTTCCTCGAGAGATAGTGACGTTTCGAATTTGGTAATTTGGGGAATCTCCTTAGTCCTTAGATTAACGTCCTCGGTTTCCTCAACAATAGGGGTTGGGCCATGGTCAAATTCGGTAAACTGGTAAAGGAGCTCATTGGGGAGTTCCTCAAAGGGGAAATCCTTATCCAGACTCATGATTCCTACCTCTTCTTGTATTTCTACAGGAAAGAGGTCGATTTCACGTGGGACGGGTATTTCGATTGAGGCATCTTTTGGTGAGATTTTATCTGAAATTTTAAATGATAATATTTTTAGACTTTGTGTTTTTTCAATGTTTTTAGGGTTTTGTATTTTTTCAATGTTCTTGAGGTTTTATATTTCTTCAATGTTTTTGAGATTTTTGTTTTCTTCAGAGACGGACCCTTGACAGCATGAGTCTATGTATATATAAGGTATTATCTGTCAAGGGCTTATCTCACTTTTTATATGTTATTTTTTTTTGAAAAATAGGTGTCAAATGTTAGGCCACTCCCTGCTTCCAGGGTTTGAGGCAAAGATGCCCAGTTGCATACCTGACTTGCTGCCCCTTTACCTTTTTGGATGTAGGAGGCCGACGAGTGACTCTTCTAGATCGGCCTCAATCATATTGATCATAGGTTGTTCGTCTGAGATTTTATCCTCAAACGTCAGCAGAGTCCTGTGGTGGTTTACCACAGGAGGAATTTGTGCAGGTATGGAATGCCGCTCCTCAAATAGGGATAGGGCAGCCAGTTCTATTTCAAGGTTGGGATTGGTGGGATGGACAGGGGCTGTGGGTTTGTGTCCCCATTTCTATCAATCTTTACGACCCTGACACTGACAAAGGATTCCCTGATGTGTGGCCTATGATGAGGCTTCTCTTCTATGTTGATTCCTCTTGCCCTTGCAGCTGCAGCGACCTTGGCTTTCTCTTTGGCCTCTTGGACCTCCTCCTCTGTGGGCTTGTATCCTAGCCCAAATCGAACCTTATGCCCCTTGGCAACGATTGGCTCTCTTCTGCCCTGTAATCTAGGCCCTAGTCCTTTCCCTTTCTGATAGCCTCATTTCTGGAGCATGTCCACCGTCGCTTCCATTCCGCCGTCGGTTGTGGGAGTGATGTTTCTCGAGGGTTCCGGGCCTACTGCTGACACTTCATACTCGAAACTGTGGAGATCGATATCTTCCTCCATATGTGGCACATCCACTACCTTAGGATTTTCAATGCTATGGTTGCCTTGTCTTTCTCATCGTGCCCTTTGCCAATGATGGTGATCACCTTTTGCCCGGATATAAATTTTAACTTTTGATGAAGGGTAGAAGGTATCGCCCCGACCTTATGTAACCACCGGCGTCCTATTAGCAAATTAAAAGAAGATTTGATATCCATTACTTGAAAATATATAGAGGTCATGGACCCAATTATTAATTCCAGATTGACCTCTCCCATTATTTCTCTTCTTGTATTATCAAATCCCCGAGTGCTAGTCCTTGTCAACCTTAGCATACAGGGGTCCACACCGATCTTGGTGGCAGTCCTCAACGGACACACATTCAGAGCCGAGCCATTATCAATTAGAACTA
Organism: Chloranthus sessilifolius; assembly: GCA_021018995.1. Lineage (NCBI taxonomy): Eukaryota > Viridiplantae > Streptophyta > Magnoliopsida > Chloranthales > Chloranthaceae > Chloranthus > Chloranthus sessilifolius. The sequence goes on from CM037597.1 coordinate 84,275,813, forward strand.
AGGGAATTATCATATTCTCATATTCGACAGTAATGTTGAGGGATTTAGCATAACTCTTTCCCTCCTCCGATAGATCTGCATCTGAAAATGAAATGACATTGGGTGCCATCACTTGTCCAATTATTTACCCAACCTTATCTGGGCTCACCTGTTGGGACACATGGGCATTCTTTAATTCCCCCATTAGGGCTTGGAAATGGAGTGGGGACGTTATCAAAAGATCTCAAACATTGATATGGGCTAGCATCCTTCTTAACTGAGTCTTGAGAATGTGCTCTCGACTCATCTTCTCAAATGGGTGGACTGCACTGTCCTTCTTTCCCTCTGGCCGTAATGGTGCTGGTGCTATTGTTGTTGCAGTTGCTGCTGCTATTGCCTCAGGCTGTTTCGAGATTCTTCTCGATCTGGTAACAAAGTCTATTGCCCCCTCCTTGCTGCTGCTGCCGGCGTTAGCATTGGTCTGCTCATAGCTCAGCAGAACCTGATGTGGATCATAGGTTGGTCCTGAGAGCTAGAAAGGTATAGCCGTCGGCACCTGAAGTGCATCTACTGATGGCTCAGGAGGTGTGGGCAATACTTGATTTATTTCGATGATGGCTGGTTGGGTGGTAAAATTGGGCCAAATGGGGGTGGTAAAGCTTGAAGGTGGTGGTACTAGGGGAAAGGGGATAAAAGTAGGCCATTGATAGCTGATAGGTGCTAGCGGGGGATCGGGGGCTTGATGGGCCACTAGGGAATTGGCGGGGGTGGTAGAGTTTATGGGTGGTTGAAATGGGGATAATGGGGTGGGCGTAGGCCACTGGTAATTGATGGGTGCGGGTGGAGAATTGGGGGCCAGATGGCTTATTGGGTAATTCAAGGGGTTGGTGGAGTATGATTGATACGCATATATTTGTACATAATTTATGGGAGTGGGTGGTGGAAAATAGGCCCTAAGATCTAGGGGTTCGTCTTGTGGTGTAGGAGTGAGAAAGTAATCCGTCAGATTCAAGGGTTCAATCACCCCAATGGTTCTTTCTTCTCGGTCTTGCCGCCTTGGGATCACAAAATTTTCTCTGTTACTGATGTAATCAGAGGGGCCAAATTCATAATCTTCCTCAATTTCCTCTATAATCCCTATGGTGGGTCTGGGACCTGCTATTCCGGTCGAGTGTGGTGGTAAAGGTACCTGATGGATATTTGCATACTGGTTTGCTTGGATGGGTGCAGGGGGAATGATCTTCCCAGTATCATTAAGTCTTGGATTGTGTGCTTCAATGGGAAGCAGCGATCAGTCGGGTGACCCGGACCCTGATGGAAATTACAATGAGTATTATGGTCAAAATTATATAGAATCAGATTAAGAGGAGGTCGTGGTTGGAGAACATTTATTAAACCCTTTTCAATTAATAATGACAAAAGTACACTCAAGGATTGCCCCAAGGGTGTAAAGACTCGATCATAACGGGCTCTCCTCTCTCGGGTCATTTGCATTCCCTGCCCATTCCCGGCTCTCTAAACTGGCCCTGTCCTGATGGGAGCTAGTTGCACTGCTTTAAATTGGAAGGAGGCTACATTGTTATTGTTGGGCCAGGTGTTTGCAATATTCTATACCTCTGCCCCTGTTCTTCTATCATTTCTCTATTCGGCAAACCTCCTAACCTCGCTTGGTCCCCCTGATGCATTCTTGTTCAACCGCCCTTCTCTAATGGCGTCCTCACAGCGGTTGGCGTTCCTAACTAAGTCAGCAAAATTGGACTGCTGCTGGTATACAAGAAAATATGAGATTACTGGTAGGATATTTTTTGAGATAATTTCTATCTTCTTGTTGTCAGGTATCCTGTTTCTGACTTGAGCTGCCAGTGCTCTCCAAATCACTGAAGGTTTCATTAGAGTTCTGCTTCAACCGGGCCAGATCTGACTTGCGGGACTCAATGTCTATGTTGTAGATATATTGCTCTTGGAATAGGTGAGTCAGATCCTTCCACGTTTTAATCATTAATGGTTCAAGAGATGTGAACCATCTTAAAGCTGGGCCGATTAACCTTTTCTGAAACACTTTGATGAGGAGTTGTTCGTCTCCGTCGTATTGGCACATGTCCCCACAGTAGGACTTAAGGTGTGCAATAGGGTTGCTAGTGCCATTGTATTTGTCGAACGTCGACATTTTGAATTTTAAGGGTAGGGGGACCTCAGTAAATAGGCATAAATCTATGGCATAGATTTCGGCACCACCCATCTTCTGTAATTGCTTATGGATTTTATCCAACTGTTCTTTCAGTTGTTCCGACTCCTTGGACATGGGGGCTGTCTTCTCAATTATTAGCCTGGACTCACTTTGAGCTGCCAGGGGTGGGGTAATTACAAGTGGAGGATTGGCATTCATCACTGCCTCAGCATAGGCCCCACTGTTTCTGATCTCATCCTCTTCATACTGCTAGTCTACATAGGGTGCAGTGAGGACGAGATTTTTATGTTGATGTATAGATTGGATGGGATTGGACCGGATGTGGGTTGGGTGAGCCCCTTGAATGTAAGGGAACTGTTGTGGGGTGATGGGATGAGTGGTAGTTTGGTTTAGGAGTGGGGCCTGATGGGGCCATTGGACATGAGGGAAGGTTTGGATATGGCCTTGGGGTCGGTGTGGGGCCATGAGAAAATTGGGTCTGAGGTATGGCATGGGTTTGACCCAGTTGTGAAGGTTGGGGGTGGGTGACATTTTGGGGGTATTGTAGAGGGTATGAGTATGGGGCTTGGGTTATGGGTTCGGGGTAGGTTTGGGCCATAAGGCCTTGGTCGGGTTGGGCTTGGGTAAAGGCTATGGGATTTGGAGGATCTTGGCCTATTAGGCCTTGATGGGTATGGCCCATTGAGTTTTGAGGGGCTTGGGCCATGGGCCATTGGTGGGTATAGGCCATGGGCCCTTGGAGGGTTTGGACTTGGGCCAAATGGGTTTGGGCCATGGGCCCTTGGGGTATGTGGGCCTAGCCCATTGGGTTTTGAGGGGTATGGGCCATGGGCCATTGGTGGTTTGGGCCATGGGCCCTTGATGGTTTTGGGCCATGGGCCCTTGGGTATGAGTTTGCACAATGGGCCCTTGGGGTATGTGGATCTGGCCCACTGGGTTTTTAGGGGATGGACCATGGGCCCTTGGTGGGTTTGGGCCATGGGCCTTTGATGGTTTTGGGCCATGGGCTCTTGATGGGTTTGGGCCATGGGCCCTTGGGTATGGGTGATGGGGTGTTGGGCCATTGGGCCTTGGGGATCATGGGTGGTGGGCTTTTGGGCCAATGGGCCTTGGTGAATGGTAGGGTTTTGGACCAATGGGCCTCGGGGCATGTGGGAGATAAGGTTTTGGATGGTGTGAATTATGGGGGGTTGATGAGGGTCATGGGGGTGGGGGAGTGAAGCATGGAGGTTGGCTAAGGTATGGGATGGGTTCATGGATGTGTGGTATGGATGAGGGGAGGTATTTTGGAAAGCCTTCCATAAGGAGTAGGCTTGAAACATCTCCTTCATCATGGTCATGGAAGGAAGATCGAGTATGGACGGTGAATTTAGGGGATGATTGGGTATGGATGGGATGAATGTGAAAGGAAAATTGGGTATGGCCCCAGTATAATCGGGCGTGGCCATGGTATGTGATGGGATATGGGGTGGATTGGAGAGTTAAGGTGAGGCAAAAGATGGGGAAAGATTAGGGATATTTAGGGATAATGATTGGTGGGGTGTCGATGTTTGGAAAAAATTGGGCATGACCCCGATAAAAATGGGCATGACCCAGGTAGATGGGGGGACTTGTGGGGGGAGTGGTCGGATAGGGTGGAGGTGACATAGGTAAAGAATGGTGGATTGGGTCTATATGGGGAAGATGGAAAATGGGGCATGGGTGTGGATGTGAAAATTTGGGTTGGGTTCATCATCGATGGGGGTGGGAAATGCGTTGGGTTTTGAGGGGATGTGGATGGAATGGGTGGTTGGTTTGGCATGGATATGGGGAGACAAGTGGCTTGAGAAAAAGATGGGGAATGAGGGGGTTGATTTTGAATGTTTTGGGAAGTGGTGGTTGGGAAAATAGGGGCTCCAAACGGGCTGGTAATGGTAAAAGGGGATAGGGTGATGGGGATGGATGTGAAGGCTTCTTCCGAATGGGAGTGAGTTTGAGAATGTGGTGGGGACAAGTCTCGATTGGCGTAAGCCGGGTCTACTACCCATGACATTCTACGAGAACGGGTCGGGTAAGGGTGCCTTGGATAAGGCCCAAAAATCCTCCTCCTTCTCCCTCTACGGGACGAAGGAGGGCAAGATGATGTCGTTGTGCCGGCACTACAAATATTCTATTTTTAGGTTTTTGATTGTTTAATAATTAAAATTATTTTTGGAATGAAATTTTTTTGTAGAAAACAAAGGTTCCGAAGCCTTGGAATTCCCGTCTCGACTGGCTTTGGTACCCTAACTTGAGACCCGCAGCGACGATTCCGATGCGATTATGAAGAATTAATGGAAGACCTTTGATCTATTGAAGGCACGGAAATCGAGGTAAATAACTCGATCGCCCAAATTGAGCCAAAAAGAAGTTGCCTTCTTTTGACCGACGAGGGCGTATTGGGTGTCGGAGATGGCAGGGCCTAATCAGAGGTACTAAACACACTAATCGGGGGACTCAAGATGTAGAAAAAGGCCACAGAATCAGGTTGGACTGCTCAAAACAACACTGGTGCAACTAATACATGCGCCAGAGCAAAAGTTCCCTAAATAAGGCTGGCGTAACTAATAGTTGCGCCAATGCATTTTTGGGGATTTTTGCATTGGCGCAACTAATACTTGCGCCAGGCAAAACTGGGTTTCCAGAATGCTTGATAGCAACAATTTCAGCCCGAATTGAGTCTCTTTTTGGCTTTTTTATGGAAGCTAGGCTTCCGGGAATTGACTGATTTTATCTGATCGATTTTCTCCTTATCGCACCTATAAAGGGTTTGAGTTCGGTATAACTCGCTAACGCGCTCTCCAACGGATTTTAAGCTTGCAGGAATGGGAACCCACCAGATATACCTCCGACGTAAGCACCTTCTCAGATACTAGGTGGGCTAGGACTTTTCTGGATCATCAACACTAGGGGCTGCCGCCATACTAAGATCGTAGTGGTTGTATGTGTGCCTAAACCTAACCCTTTGAAAATCTATCCCGTAAAAATAAGTTAATTAAGCTCCCTATCTTGATTCAATTTTAACTTTTTTTTTCAAAATATTTTTTTTTATGAAAGTTTTCTTTAGTCCAAAAGACGGGGGTGATGACCCCGTGCCGCCACTACGGGCCAGCGTCCACTGCCGAAATATGTTTGTACAAGTAGGCCCGCTAATCGGCTAAGGCACTTTAAATGACGGAAAATTAAAGAAATTGAAAGGCAATGTTCAAATAGGCCCTCCAATCGGCTAAGACACCTAAAATGACGAAAATATAAGGGAAAATAAAGACAATACGCAAGTAAGCCCGCTGATCGGCTAAAGCATGTAAATAACAGAAAAGTAGGGGTAAGAAAATAATAAAAACAATAAAAAAATAGCAAAAAAGGTTAATAAAATAAAAAGAAATAGCCAAATTTTAAGGAGAAGCTCTAAAAGCTATCTCCAACAGAGTCGCCATTTGTACAACCGCGGGATTTGTGACGATCCCGTCGCGGTGATGTGCTCGCTAACAAAAATATAGAGTTGACACCCGGAGCTTTTGGTGTCCCGGGAAACCTAGTTCATTTTTATGAGCACCGAAGTGCTAATAATGACTCTGAATCCGGTCCACACCAAAGGCTCTTGGGTAGGGGCTTCGATTATCGATCCGAAAGGTGTTAGACACCCGATCAACCCGCTAAATGCGGTCTCTACTAATAGCCAAAATAAAAATAAAGTAAAAGAAAAGAAAATGGCTTCCTCTTACCTAAATGGGCCTTAAATCCTATTTGTGCCCCTCCGTTCCTACCGAATATTAGGTGGCGTAATGGCACAAATAGGAGGATGGGAAGAGTTAAGGAGGAGATAGGAGAAGAAAGGAGAGGGACGGAGCCCTTGGGCCCTTGCAGCATCGTAGGAGAGCCTTCTGTTGGCTTGCTTTGATGAGCTTTCGAAGGCTTGTATGGTGGAAATAGGAGTTCTAATATAATATCTCCAAAAATAGAGCGATAAACAGTGACCTCGGGATCCGTACCCGATTGGTCGTAGGTTGACCAAGTGATGGTCAAACAGTAAACTTAAGAATGAAAGTATTTTGTGATGTAGTATGACCCTAAGTATAGGGTATGGTGTTAGTTGGGAGTCATGTACACCTATCTGTGGTGTATGTGCTCAACACCTAAGCAAGAGGAGTTATAAGGGTTTAAAATCTAAAACAGAAGTTATTTCTCTTGTTTGGTGGGTGAGAGGAGTTAAGAAGAGAGAGAGAGAGAGAGAAAGAGTAGAGAAGGGTAAATGCTAAGGAGGTTGAGGCATGTTGCGGATTTAAGACGGGATCGAGCAATGAATGCCGGATTCAACGTGATTGGAAATCATTAGAGCAAAAGCTGGAACCCTAACCATTCAATCAATTAGGAGATTAATTTGAGGTGAGTTTTGCTAGATTTAAATGAGTACTTTGTTGTGCATTAGCTATAGGAAAGATGGGTTAAATGATCAAATTAAAATGATAGAAAAGAAAGAAAAATAGAAAGAAAAAGATTTGGAAGAACAGCCCGAAAAGGGGCTGAGTTCTGGCCACATCGATTAATCGATTTTGGCTTGGAAGTTAAAATGGCAAAAGAGTCCGTGTTCGATTAATCGATCTGGAAATCGATTAATCGATTTAGAAATCAACTAATCGATTGAGTACCTCCAGTGGCTGGAGAGATGAGGCTTGGGAAAATCGATTAATCGATTTGAGAATCGATTGTGGATTTTGATTAATCGATTTGTGAATTGATTAATCGATTGAGGACTTTCGACTAATCGATTTGGGATCAATTAATCGATTTTGGATTTCTCGATTGGGGAATCGATTAATCGATTTAGGGTTTCGATTAATCGATTTTGGCAGTTTCAGTTTCCTTTATTTTTGGACCTTGAGATTCATGGAGGGTCTAGGACCTTCTCTATAGCATCGTTATTGATGCTGTGCATATGTTATAATGTACCATAGGTGGTACGAGCTAAGGCAAGCATGAGGAGCCGTGTGGGACCTTGATGCTTGGACAGTTAGACACCTGAGGTAGGGAACACCTTGAACATGTACTTTGATTACAAGAGCATGTATGTAGTGATATAGAAGTGAAATGACTCATATAATCTCCACGTGTGTGTGTGTGTGATACACCAATGAAATAAACATGCTTAATCATATAATTCTTTCAATATGTGTGTGTGTGTGACACCAAGTAAACATATGAAAATGAGACATCCCCAGGGGATGAGAAAGTGATAAAGGCATCAGTGTGATGCAAGTAATTTAGACATCCTAGGGATGTAAAAGAGATTGTAAAGTAAGATTGAACAAAGACTGATAAGGCCTAATTGATATAAAGTAGAACATTTACACGGTGAATAACTAGATGTAAAACACCTGATATTTTTGTTATGTAAGGGTTGAATAGAATATCCCACCGACGTGGCGGGATACCCACGACTGACTCGACAGGATAACCGTGACCACTACAGCGGCCAATCCGTATACCGGTACGACGGTCTATCCGTACACAGTGCACATCTCAGGAATGTTGAGATAAGATTAAACCCCGTCGTCTATGAGAAAGGGACCTGGGTAGTATTCAAGTGATATATTCATAATTATCTATTTAGACAACGATGGAGGGTATTCCATCGGGGCTCGATGCTATATTGCTCGGAGATTACTTAAGTTGAAGATTTAAGTTTCTTTAGGCCTATTCAGTGTAGTTCATGAACAGTTGATAATAAATGTAACATATAAACCAACAGTAAACTTCAATGCATATGTACTCTCTAAACTGTTTTCAATAAAGTTCATAAATATATCATGCTAAGTATATCATGGAATATATGTAATGATTTGACTTATATGTTCATTGTGTTGTTCCCTATTGAGCTAGGATGTAGCTCACCCTTTAGACTATACGTCGTAAGTCCTTTGCTAGCACCCGTTGAGGCTTCGGGAGACGATCATAGGGATTCAGACTACGTGCCCGGAGACGAGTTAGAGCGTCCTCCCGAGGACTTCTTCTAGGAGACTCCGCTATGTACCTTGATAGAAAGTTTTGAGAGCATATTGTGCGGCTTGGTATGTCAAGCTTTATATTTTTGGAAAATATAGTTAGATATATTCTTTTAGCAAATCATCTTGGGTGACTAAGTGATGTCGCTGATGGTTCGAGTGGATTCTTTTACTCATGCAGAGGCATGAGTTTAGAACCATCTTTTGGATTATAGATTTTGGAGTATATGTATAGAACTAGAGATTTATTTTAGTATCAGTTCTTATGCGTTCCTTTCTTTTAATTATTGTTTGCTATGCCAATGTTCCGTACGTATCTATGGGGCACGGTCTAGAGGATCGTGCGAATGGCACGAGTTTCGAGGTATTGAAATTCGAGCTATCACAGTTGGTATCAGAGCCTTTTCGTTTAGAAATTCTAACAATCATTATTTTTGTCAGAGCATAGGGACTTCTGCTAACGAAACTTTGGTTTCACGTGCAGACCGTTATGTTTTATAGAGGAAGGGGCCGACCCAGGGGCGGCCATAGTAGAAGTTTACGTAGTCGAGATAATTTTATCTTGGATACCAATCGAGTGCCTCTGAGAGATAGAGGGGCTTCAGGAAGTGGTTGCCAAGGGAGCCAAGATCGGGCAAAGAATCAAGATCGAGATCGTCAATATCGAGATCAGAGGGAACAAGAGAGTTAGAGAAAGAAATGAAGATAGAGAGGAGCATCAGAGGAGATGCACACTATGGAAACTATGACGACTGCCATGGCACAGCAGGCAGCATCCTTGGCAGCTAATACTGCCCACAAGCAGCATCAGCCACCGACACCTCCAGTGGCTCCGACACCTCCAGTGTCTTCTGCCTTTATTGAGTTTAGGAGGATGAGACCTCCTAGCTTTTCGGGACATGCAGAGCCCATGGCAGCTAAGAACTGGCTGAGTGAGATGGAGAAAGTGTTTAGTGTGCTCACATGCACAGAGGACGAGAGCGTCCGTTGGGCAGCCTACATGCTAGATGGGGAGGCTAGGCCTTGGTGGAAGCCCGTTTCACGGATTAGGGCTCAAGAGACCCCGGATTTTCCCTAAACGTGGGATGAATTTATTGAATAGTTCAACAAACAGTATTTCCCAAAAGTGGTGAGGAATCAAATGGAAATACAGTTTTTGTAACTCGTTCAAGGGAAGATGACTGTTAGAGAGTATGGAGTAGAGTTCATGCGACTCGCTCGCTTCGCGCCTGACTATGTCATCACAGAGATGATGAGAGCGAAGAAGTTTCAGCAAGGGTTGAGACCGGACGTGAGGGGAGGAGTAGCACCATTCCAGATGAGGACCTATGGAGAGGTCATGAGCAAGGCATTAGTAGTTGAAGAAGAAAATAATAACCGCTACCGCCAGAGAGAACAATAAGGAAGGTGGAGTGTGGATTAGAGTAAAATGGGGAACTACGAGCCGGTGAACAAAAATCGAGATTCGTAGCCCACAATTAGAGACCACCATTCCAAGGAGGGTATCAAAGACCGGCGCAGCAAAGTAACCAACAGAGATTTCCATTGCTCGCGTCGGAGAGGCCGATACGATATGAGAGCCCTGCTATCACTTTCGGAGCTACAGTTACACAGGATTTCTCACGAGCTGCATCTTCCACACTGCGGGAGACTTGTGCCAAGTGTGGCAAGTCTCACAAGACGGCGGACTGTAGGCAGGGTACTCGGGGCTATTTCAGATGTCGCAAGGTGGGCCACTTGATCAAAGATTGCCCTGAGATGAATAAAGGGAAGACGACTTCAGCTGCTACGCCACGACCGATACAAGCAAGGAAGCCGATCGTCCAAGGGAAAGCCTATGCGATCACAGCACAAGAGGCCTAAAATACAAACGACGTGATCCAAGGTGAGAATTTTTTTAAAATCAAAATTTTCAATTCTTGAAAATTTTTAGATAGAGAAGGTGCATCCATATAGAAAATAGAAAAGAACTTGTATGTAATAATTTTAATATGATGGAATATATTATATATATATATATATGTGTATGTATGACTAGGTACGTTACAAATTTATGAGAAAGGAAGCGATTTACATATGAAGCTCGAGTGTTGATAGACCCGGGGTCTACCCATGCATTTATTATCCCTCGCTTCACAAAGAAGATGAAAGTCAACCCAGAGGAGTTAGACTTTGTCTTAATTGTAACTGTTTCGACTGGGAAGTCGATTGATACTGAGAAGGTTTGCAACTCTGTGATCGTGAGAATCATGGATGGAGACATCTTTGAACTACAGGCAAATTTGATCATGTTAGACATGAAAGGATTCGACGTGATCCTTGGCATGGATTGGTTGTCGACTCATTGTGCAACCTGGATTGCAAGATCAAGGTCGTCATTTTCAGACCTAACACGAGGAGATCATTTCGATTTCGAGGAGAGAGATCGACGTGTATGTCACTTATCTCTGCAGTTAGGGCCGAGCACTTGATCAGAAAAGGGTGTAGTGGATACTTGGCATTCCTGAAGGAGGATAAGGAAGAGAAGAATATTATTTCGGAGATAACAGTTGTGCGAGACTTCACTGACGTTTTTTCGGAAGAATTACACGGATTACCTCCAGATAGAGAAGTTGAGTTCGCTATCAACTTAGCACCAAGAACGAAGCCTGTTTCTAAAGCACCATATAGAGTGGCTCCTGGTGAGTTGAAAGAATTGAAAGAGTAGTTACAAGAGCTGATGGACAAAGGGTTTGTTAAACTGAGCATGTCTCCATGGGGAGCACCGGTCTTATTTGTAAAGAAGAAAGATGGGTCAATGTGTCTGTGCATTAACTATCGACAATTAAACAAACTCACTATAAAGAATAGGTATCCTTTGCCTAGGATAGATGACTTATTCGACTAGCTGCAAGGAGCAAGGTATTTCTCCAAGATTGATCTGAGATCTGGATACCATCAGTTGAGAGTCAAGGTAGAGGACATCCAGAAGACTGCATTTAAGACACAGTACGGACAATATGAATTCTTAGTGATGCCGTTTGGGTTGATGAACACACTAGCGTCGTTTAGGGACTTGATGAATTAGGTGTTTAAACCACACCTAGAATCCTGCGTAGTCGTGTTTGTCGACGATATCCTAATATACTCCAAATCAAAGGCAGAACACGAAGAACACTTGAGGATTGCTCTACAAATTTTGCGTGAACACCAATTGTACGCCAAGCTCAGCAAGTGCAAGTTTTGGTTAGAGGAAGTTAGCTTTTTGGGACATGTCGTCTCAAAGAATGGTGTCACAGTTGACCCGGCTAAGATAGAAGCAGTGGTCAATTGGGAGCAACCAAAGACCGTGACTGACGTCCGTAGTTTCCTTGGACTAGCTGACTATTATCGACGTTTCGTTGAGAGTTTTTCAAAGATATCAGGACCACTTACGAGACTTACACGGAAAGATGCAAGGTTCGAATGGAGTGAGACATGCGAGAAGAGTTTTCAAGAACTCAAGAAGAGACTCACTTCAGCTCTAGTACTAGCGATTCCGTCAGGCAGTGGAGGGTTTGTAGTCTATAGTGATGCTTCGTATAATAGTTTGGGTTGCGTGCTCAACCAACACAGAAAGGTGATAGATTACAGGTCGAGACAGCTGAAAGAACATGAGAAAAATTATTCAACACATGATCTAGAACTAGCAGCGGTCATATTTACACTGAAGATTTGGCGACATTACTTGTAGGTGAGACTTTTGAGATTTTCACCGACCATAAGAGCCTCAAATATTTGTTTACACAGAAGGAACTAAATATGAGGTAGCGCAGATGGATGGAGTTCCCCAAAGACTATGTCTGTTCCATACAGTACCATCCAGGCAAGGCTAATGTAGTTGCCGATGCCTTGAGTCGGAAGGGTTCAGCTTAGTTGGCTAGTTTGATTTTGGGTATGCACAGACGGAAGTTATTTGATGATCTGACACTGTATGATGCGAACATTGAGTCGCAAGCAATAGAAGCCTTTTTGTTAAATATTTCAGTGAGGTCAGTGATATTTAAACATATCCATGAGCTACAGATGAAAGACCCGACTTTAACCAAGATTCGTGAAGATGTGATTGAAGGCATCAAACCGGACTTCTTAGTGAAAGAAGATGGTTCCTTATTGTTCAAGGGTCGTCTCTGCATTTCGGACAATGCCGATCTACGACAGACTATCCTTGATGAATCTCACAAGTAAAATTATGCGATTCACCCTGGTAGTACGAAAATGTATCAAGATCTGAAAAAGAATTACTGGTGGAGAGGTTTGAAGCAAGACGTGGCAGAGTACGTGTCGCGATATTTGACATGTCAGCAGGTGAAAGTTGATCATAGACATCCTGCTGGATTATTGCAGCCTCTACCCATACTAGAGTGCAGTGGGATTCAATCTCTATGGACTTCATAGTAGGACTACCGCGTACAACAAAGAGTTATAATGCCATTTGAGTAGTCGTAGACCGATTGACTAAATCAGCACACTTCTTGCCTTACAACACGATGTATACGGCGAGAAGACTCGCAGAGCTATATATGAAAGAGATCATCCGTTTGCATGGGATTTCAAGTAGCATTGTTTCTGACCGTGACCCATTATATACATCAAAGTTCTGGAAGAAATTTCAAGAGGGAATGGGAATGCGATTGGGTTTTAGTTCAGCTTTCCATCCGCAAACTGATGGGTAAATAGATTTGGTAAATCAGATCATCAAGGACATGCTTAGGGCGTGTATGTTAAAATTGCAAGGATCATGGGATCAACACCTACTGTTAATTGAGTTTGCATACAACAACAATTTTCAGACGAGCATTGGGATGACACCGTACAAAGCTCTTTATGGATGGCGATGTAGATCACCTATCAATTGGGAAGAAACCGATGAGAAATTTATTTTGGGACCCGAAATGCTTGAAGATAATGCCGCCTATGTTCGGATGATAAGGGCAAAACTCAAAGCGGCTCGAAGCAGACAGAAAAGATACGCCGATATCAAGCGAATCAATGTGGACTATAAAGTGGGTGAACACGTGTTTGTAAAGGTGTCGCCTATGAAGGGCGTCATGAGGTTCGGAAAGAGAGGGAAGTTAAGTCTCCGCTACCATGGACCATTTGAAGTTCTAGGTCGAGTAGGTGAAGTTGCTTATCGCATTAGATTACCACTGCTATTCGATTGGGTGCACAATGTGTTTCACGTATCTATGCTCAGGAAGTATATAAATGGCCCTGATCACATTTTGGGCAGTCAACCTTTGGAAATGCATGAAGACATGAGCATGATAGAGGAACCGACAGAGATTTTAAGTCCAAAGGAACAAGTATTGAGGACAAAAGTAATTCCATTAGTGCTTGTTCGATGGAAAAATCATCCAGCCGAAGAAGCTACGTGGAAACGAGAGGCCGATGTGAAAGAACAATATCCGGACTTGTTTGCGACGAGTTGAGAGTCAAAATTGTATCACCGCAAGCATGCTTGCGGATTTAAACCTTCCATTGTAATCTAATGTTGACCATTTGGACAATTTATCCAATGGAGAGAATGTTAATAGAAAAACTGTGTTGTGATGCGATGTAGAATGCATGGTCAAGATTCATCACACCACGCAATGGTTATGAAGACATACTTCACAAAACCAATGACCCACTGGTCATGTACTACCAAGGAAATAAAAGAGGCATAAAAACAAGAAATTTTTTGAATTCTGATGAAATTCGATTAATCGATTTTCAAATTGATTAATCGATTTGGAAATTCAATTAATCGATTTGGGTCAATTAGTCGACCGGCATACGCCAGTGAGTGGAGATCGAGTGGAGATTTAGAAAATTAGTAAAGTGAAATTTCGATTAATCGAGGGGAATTCGATTAATCGATTTGTAAAATCAATTAATTGATCTGGTGATTTGATTACTCGACTAGCACACACCAATGAGCTGTGAATTTTGGAAAAAATTAGGGGTATAACGATTTCGATTAATCGAGGTGAGATTCGATTAGTCGATTTTGGGAAATCGATTAATCGATTTGGAAAATCGATTAATCGACTGGCACATGCCAGTGAACTGCAAACCTGAAATGTAAAATGACCTAAAAATTTTGATTAATCGAAATGAATTCGATTAATCGATTTTGAATTTCGATTAATCGATATCGCGCAGCTGGAGAAAATTTTTAAAACCGATTAATCGATTTTAAAAATTGATTAATCGATTTCGGCCTATATATATAAAAGAGGGGAATTTTTTCCCATTCGAAATTTTTTTGGTATCTCTTTCCCGCGCTCCTTCTTCCTCCTCGAGCCACTGTGCAAGCTAGGGTTTTGCACCGATTTTGACTCAAAATCCTTGCCCAATTGGATCGAAACCTAAGGTAAACCCTAGATTTCGAGTTTTCTTTTCAATTTGAGCTATCAAACCCTAGTTTTCTTGTATTTGGATTCAAAATGCCGCCTCAAACTCGCTTGACCACGAAGCAAGCGGCTTCGGAGCTTCCGGTACGGTGTAAGAATGCCGCACCACCACCACCATCACCGTCACCTCTACAAACCCCATCCCTATCGTCATCAGATACCACATCCGATTAGACGAGCGTGTCTTTGCGCAAATCTTCACCGACATTACCACCACCACCCGTAGACTTGGCCCAACCAAATGAGTGGTGGGCGGCAAAGAATTTCGAGGATGAATATATTTTCGATGAGTACTTGTTTACCGACCCCAACGTCGAGGGTGAGACCAAATGGGCTAAGAACTATTTGGTTAACGCGGGCCTCGGTAACCTATTGAAGCCGCTACACGGGTGTTACTACCCTCGGCTAGTTCGCCTATTTTACCAGGGCTTGGCGGAGGCCCAATGAGAAAATGCCTTATGCTCGTCTTATATCGAGCATGCTTGAGTGCTATTCTAACGCCCCAGAGTATGCCATCTCACCCCATGAGCAGAAAGCTACTGACCACGTGAAGTACTACTCCATCGCTTCATGGGGTCGTAGCTACAGATTGTTGAAGAGGACCCTGGCAGTTGAGGGCCCAACAGCCCCGGCAGCAGCAGCAGCACCAACAACAACAGCACCAGTAGCACCACCACCACCCCCTCCACATCAGGACCCACCTGTGGGGGGAGCATACCCCGTTATTCCACCAGCTGAGGGGGCACCCTCTCATACTACCGCATCCCCTACGCCACCATCGCAGTCAGCGGCTGCCACACCTACATCATCATATCGCCGACGAACGGCTCGCCTTGCGCCTACGATCGAAGATGTGTTGGCCCGGATGGACGCCAACAACTAACAGATGAATCGACGCATAGACTTTTTGATGTACCACACCATGCAGTACACCTATCCGTTGGACTACCAACAGTGCCTCGTGCAGGAGCAGGCTTGGACTGCGGGCCCGCCCAGTTTCCATACGGGTGCAGCAGATGCCGGCACATCAAGCTCGGCGCCACAGTGACCCGGTGAAACGAGTCACCCAGCACCAGACCAGCCAGGTGAGGGGATGACCTAATCTTCCAGCGATGGTGTTCTTTTGGGGTCATTTTGTTTGACTTTTTGTGCTGTCGTAATCAAATTTTTACTTGTAATTATTGAGCGCTGGGAAATTGTAAATTTTTGAACACATGAAATGAAAATCATATATTTTTTGAAATTCGTTTGAGTTTACATTACTTCTTGCATTGTGTGGGTATATTAGTTAATTTTACTTGATCGGGTACGTGACATCACCTGTGTGTGGGGTACCCAATCGACGCACCTTTTGGGTTCATTTTCAAGGACGAAAATTCTCAAGATGAGGAGAATGCAATATCCCCCAAAACTGAGCGATAAACAGTGATCTCGAGATCCGTGCCCGATTGGTCGTAGGTTGACCAAGTGTGGTCGAAAAGTAGACTTGAGAATGGAAGTGTTTTGTGATGTAGTATGACCCTAAGCATACGGTATGGTGTTAGTTGGGAGTCACGTACACCTATCTGCGGTGTATGTACTCAACACCTAAGCAAGAGGAGTTATAAGGGTTTAAAATCTAAAAGAGAAGTTATTTCTCTTATTTGGTGGGTGAGAGGAGTTAAGAAAAGAGAGAGAGAGTAGAGAAGGGTAAATGCTAAAGAGGTTGAGGCATGTTGCGGATTTACGACGGGATCGAGCAATAAATGTCGGATTCAACGTGATTGGAAATCATTGGAGCAAAAGCTGGAACCCTAACCATTCAAATCAACCATTCAATCAATTAGGAGATTGATTTGAGGTGAGTTTTGTTAGATTTAAATGAGTACTTTGTTGTGCATTTGCTATAGGAAAGATGAGTTAAATGATCAAAATAAAATAATAGAAAAGAAAGAAAAATAGAAAGAAAAAGATTTGGAAGAACAACCCGAAAAGGGCCTGAGTTCTGGCCAAATCGATTAATCGATTTTGGCCTAGAAGTTAAAAAGGCAAAAGAGCCCATGTTCGATTAATCGATCTGGAAATTGATTAATCAATTTTGAAATTCGATTAATCGATTTAGAAATTGACTAATCGACTGAGTACCTCCAGTGGCTGGAGAGATGAGGCTTGGGAAACTGATTAATCGATTAATCGATTGTGGATTTCGATTAATCAATTTGTGAATCGATTAATCGATTGAGGACTTTCGACTAATCAATTTGGGATTGATTAATCGATTTTAGATTTCGATTAATCGATTAAGGAATCTGTAACATCTCAAAATTTTGGCCCTTTGAACAATACGTCCTGATGTGCGTGCCCGACGAGTCTCACGCCGAATAGGATAAAATAATAAAATATTAGTATGAGTTCAGTTAACTTGTGGTGGATAAGAAAGAAGAGATCTAAAGAATGATAAGTGATCAGTTGATGTAATGACATATATCGAGGTACAGCGTATCGACTTAATACCAAGCCTAAGTCTTTGGATAAGATTTAGAACACACAACTGATGTGTGTGCACTCCACACCGAATTAATGACCTTTTAGTGTGATATAAAACACTTTGCTTATGTATATAGTTTCCGCATCATAACGAAACAAGAGATAAGTGAATGAGAACTAACACTCAAAGGGTGTGTGTGTTTTGCAAGGGAACTAGACCCTTTTTAAATAAAGAGCAAAGCTTCATTTAGAAGCCTTAATCGGTTGTAAGTTTGAGGGTTAGGTTTGAGAGAGAAGGAAGAGGGAAAGAAGGAGAAAAAGGATTTGCCGGATTCGTGTGCTCCAAAGCCTTGAATTCTCGTAAAGATTTGCGAGCTCGTGTAAGGTGGATGATATGACGTCGATTTTGACATTTGGTGAGTTTCGGAACGTGGTTTGAAATCGAATGGGGTTTTGAAAACCCATTTTCCTTACAAAGAGAATGGTGTGTTTTGATAAGTCAAATCGTAGTGAGATTTGTACGAAGCGTGTGTGGATGATCACCTAACGATCGTGTCAAAATTATTGAAATCGTGGGGCTTGGAAAGATCAAAAGGGGTTTGAAAACCCATTTACTTGCTAGAAAGAAGACGATCCGATCGGGGAGAAAATCGTTGGAATAAAAGTAAAAATTTTAATTTAAGTTGTGATTTGTATGTAGAATATTTAGTTAGCTTATATGAGTGGGAGATTTGAAGAAAATGGATTAAGATTTAAATAAAAATGAGTTAGAGATGCTTGAACCCGATTTTGGGTGAAATCTGATGAAACCGTTCGATCGAAATTAGTAACCGATCGAACGATTTCGTCAAGAGTGAAATTTGAAGGTTTCTAGTCGGTTTGAAAACCGTTCGATCAGTTTTGAAAACTGTTCCAACGAAATTAGTAACCGTTCGATCGGTTTTAAATCGTTCAATCGATTTTGAATGGGCTCGCCAATACTGCTTCAGTATTTCGGCCGTAACTATTTACTCCGAACTCCGATTGACGTTGGAAAGAAGACGACGAGATCTACAACTTTTGTGTTTTAACTAACTCATGAATCCAACGTTTTAAAGGTCAAAATTTAGGGAGAATCTTACATCAAACTCTATATTAGCACGAATTTATCCATTTCAACCTTGGTTTTGAGAAAATACTTAAATGCATATAAGTTATTAGTGAATAGAGTTGATCTTTGATGCACAATTGTGTGCTTGTGATATAGATTGAGGCGGAAGGCCATCGATAGGACCTTGCTTGGCTTCGCGCAACCTCAAGATTAAGGTAGGGGAAACGCGACCTAAAATTATATATTTGACTTGATTCATAGTATTAGATGTGTTTGCATGAATATGATGAGTTGATCAGAGTTGGATATGTTAGAATTGAAGTCTTATGATTTGAAATATGAACTCGTGAAATCATGAGTATGCATGTGATAATGTTCGATTCTAGATAACCTTTGATATTGTTGAGCTTGACTCGTGTTTTGAAAGTAAGATCTTGAGATCGCTGGTGACACTCGTGAATCATTTTGATACCCTTAGAACTGTGATTTACTCAACGACGCTTGGACTTTTGACATTTGTATTTGCATTATGAATCCTTTGGATTCTTTGACTGCATCCCTTGGGCCGGTACGACGGCCTATCCGTACACACATTCATACATACGCTGCATATGCATCCCTTGGAACATCATTGCATCTCTTGGACATCATTGCATCCCTTGGACACCTTGGAATCATTGGACACTTTTAGACATCATTGCATCCCTTGGACACTTTGGAAACATTGAACACACTTTGAAAATATTGAACACCCTTGGACGCCTTGGAATCATTGAACACCTTTGGACATCCTTGGACATCATTGCATCCCTTGGACACTTTAGAATCATTGGACACCTCTGGATACCATTGGACATCGTTTCATCCCTTGGACACTTTGGAAACATTGAACACCCTTGGAAACTTGGGACACCCTTGGACACCCTTGTGTTGTTTGTGTTTGTGTTTGCAAATTTGACATTAGTTGTAATGTGTGTGAAATCTTAGATACTTTTGGATAAGTCTAATTGTTTTAGGATTCTTTTCGATATGTGTATTTTTGGATGGAATATCATGGTAAAGTTAAATATTTAAGGTTGAGTTTTGAAATAGAAGATATTAATGAATGCTTTGAAAAGTGTGTTTGAAAAGAAGGAAAATGATTAAGTTTTTGGAAGCAGAAATTAAATGATGATTTTGACTCTTGATTGAAGCTATATTTTCGAATGTTAAATGTGAATTTATGTTGTTTATCCTCTACTAAGGGTAGTTGTTAGCTCACCCCGACTATACGTCACAAGTGTAGGTTTGAGAGGGCCCAGATTACATACTAAAAGAAGGGAGCTTCCGCACAAGGATTTGTACTATGTTCTGGGATCGTAGAATTGATCTTTGTGGATTTGGTGAGTTAAGTTTTAGTACATTTGTACTAGTGTATACCATTGTTAGGTGATGGTTGGTCATCACTGGCGTTTATTTAGTTTTATTCTTGTATTTTATATTTGGAGGTTTTAATTATGCCATATGTAATAATAGCTTTGATTTCCGTATATTTATGGATGTGCCAAGTATTATGTATCAGATTGTGGTCTACGATTTGGCGGTCCGAGTTTTCCCATTGGGTTTAGGATGACAAAAAAAAAATCTCAAAATTATAGGTTGGGAAAATGCGGGCTGTCACAGAATCGATTAATCGATTTAGGGTTTCGATTAATCGACTTTGGCAGTTTCAGTTGCCTTTCTTTGTGGACCTTGAGGTTCATGGAGGGTCTAGGACTTTCTCTATTGCATCCTTATTGATGTTGTGCATATATTATGATGTACCATAGGTGGTACGAGCTAAGGCAAGCATGAGGAGCCGTGTGGGGCCTTGATGCTTGGACAGTCAGACACCTGAGGTAGGGAACACCTTGAACATGTACTTTGATTACAAGAGCATGTATGTAGTGATATAGAAATGAAATGAATCATATAATCTCCATGTGTGTGTGTGTGAGACACCAATGAAATGAACATGCTTAATCATATAATCCTTTCAATATGTGTGTGTGACACTAAGTAAACATATGAAAATGAGGCATCCCCAGGGGATGAGAAAGTGATAAAGGCATCAGTGTGATGCAAGTAATTTAGACATCCCAGAGATGTAAGAGAGATTGTAAAGTAAGATTGAACAAAGACTGATAAGGCCTAATTGATATAAAGTAGCACATTTACGTGGTGAAAGAATACCCCACTGACGTGGCGGGATACTCATGACTGACTCGACAGGATATCCGTGACCGGTACTGTGGCCAATCCGTACACCGGTACGGTGGTCTATCCGTACACAGTAGCACATCCCAAGGATGTTGAGATGAGATTAAACCTCGTCGCTTATGACAAAGGGACCTGGGTAGTATTCAAGTGATATATTCATAACAACTGTCTATTTAGACGACGATGGAGGGTATTCCATCGGGGCTCGATGCTATATTGCTGGGGGATTACTTAAGTCGATGATTTAAGTTTCTTTAGGCCTAGTCAGTTTGTTCATGAACAATTGATAATAAATGTAACATGTAAACCAGCAGTAAATTTCAATGCATATGTACTCTCTAAACTGTTTTCAATAAAGTTCATAAATATATCTTGCCAAACGTATCATGGAATATATGTGAGTATTTGACTTATATGTTCATTGTGTTGTTCCCTATTGAGCTAGGATGTAGCTCACCCTTTAGACTATACGTCGCAGGTCCTTTGCTAGCAGCCGTTGACGCTTTGGGAGACGCTGATCCGGGAAATTCAGACTACGTGCCCGGAGACGAGTTAGAGCCTCCTCTCGAGGACTTCTTCTAAGAGACTCTGCTGTATACCTTGATAGAGAGAGTTTTGAGAGTATATTGTGCGACTTGGTATGTCAAGCCTTATATTTTTGAGAAATGTAATTAAATAGATATATTCTTTTGGCAAACCATCTTGGGTGACTAAGTGATGTCACTGATGGTTCGGGTGGGTTCTATTACTCATGCAGAGACATGAGTTTAGAACCATCTTTTGGATTATAGATTTTGGAGTATATATATAGAACTGGAGATTTATTTCAGTATCGTGTTCTTTTCTCTTTATGATTGCTTACTATGCCAATATTCCGTACGTATCCATGGGGCACGGTCTGAAGGATCGTGCTAATGGCACGAGTTTCGAGGTATCAAAATCCAGGCTATCACATCTAAGCTCTATCCATGGGATACGGTCTGGAGGATCATACTAATGGCACGGGTTTCGAGGTATCAAAATTTGGGCTATCACATCTAAGCTCTAAGGCTTGCTAGCTAAGGGATAGAGAGGGAAGGTAAATGAGTAGCATACACCTAAACTAAGGGATCTAAGTTAGAAAATATCACTCAAAGGGGGTTTTGAAATTCTAGAATTTGTATGAGCAATGGTGCACCAAAGGGAAAAAGATCTTCTCACTTTAAGCTCTTTCTTTCTTAGGTAAAAATTCTCAACCTTTAATTTAAGGGGAGGGGGTTCTATTTATAGGAAAAGGGTGAGTTAGGAGAGTATTCAGATGCTAATCAAGGTTAGAAATTAGGTAATCTAGCATCTAAGGTTTCCTAGGGTTTAAAGAAGTGTGAAGATGGGCTTTAATGGTGGATGATGGGTTAATGGTTTACATCACTTAATGGTTTAGATCACTTATGGGTTGCAAATAGTTGTTAAAAGGGTGCAACAAACCTATCAAAATACACCCCAAGTACTGAGGTGGTCAACAAGTCAAACCCTAGCTTCAAAATTCGAGGCAAAAAAGCGCAGTTACTGTTCATATGCCTGGCGCAACTATTAGTTGCGCCAAGCACATGTACAGTAAAACAGTGAGCGAGATTTCCTAGAAGTTGCAAGCCCGTGGGGAAAGGGGGGACCCATTTATACCTGACGCAACTATTAGTTGTGCCAAGCCATTTCTGGGGAAAAATGGCTTGGCATAACTATTAGTTGTGCTAGGCAAATTTTGGGGGAAAATGGCTTGGCGCAACTATTAGTTGCGCCAGGCAAAAATTTTCCCAAAATGGTCCGATTTTTAAATGGTCATAACGTTTGATACACAACTCCGATTAAGGTGATTTTTAATTTGTTGGAAAGCTGAAGAAGTCCTCTTTCCAATGGTATATAACTCAGCTCCTGAAGAGATCTGTGTAAATTTTGGAACTCCTCTTTCCAACCATTGCTTGTGAGGGTTCGACACTGGTCCGGGAAAGAGTTCTAATGGGTTTGGGAAGGTTAGGGTTGATTCCCAAGGGTTCGGGAAAGTTCCTAAGAGTTCAGGAAGGTTTCTAAGGGTTTCATACATACCATCAAAAGCTCGGAAGTGCACCTCTCTTGAAATGTATCTCGATCGGGCCTTGGGCCAAATTTGGGTACCTACAAGTTGGCTGAGTTTCAACAGTAGGGCCTGGTGTGGTGTTTCTCAGTCTAGGGACCCTTTCAACATCAGGATTTGGATCTTCCAATTCAGGGTTAAGGGACCTTCTACCAAACATACACACACAGAACAACTGATAAAGAAAATGCTCACAGCACATAAAAAATTTGCAAACAAAATTTACAACTAAACAGATCTACAACTAAACTATTGACAGGGAATTCAACATAAATGGACTGAGTTTTAGGGTAAAAGAAGTATAAACAGAGCTAGTTAAACTCTAGCTACAGCTCTAGCTTTTCCCTGCTGCTTGTATTCAAGTCCGTAAAAATTCTAACAAAAATCAATAGTACTTTTTATTCTATTTAAGACACAGCTATTAAGAATTTTCTAAACTAAATTATAATACAACTCAAGTCTATTAAAAATATCAATATCCTTGACAACGACGCCGAAAACTTGTTGGTGACACTTTCGGATGCTATTATGTTGTTGGTGGGAACACATTGGTAAAGAAAAAATAAATAAATAAGTGATGAAATAAAGATTGGTTAAAACAGTAAATCTGAAATACATAGCCTGCAAAATACAGGACTGTTGTAGCAAGTTTTGAGTAAGTAAGAGTTCGTCCCACAAAGAAATTAATCTAAAACCTAAAATGGGTTGTAATAGTAGGCCTCCAGATCTGGCGATAGATCTGACAATCCTAGGGAAAGAGAGTTGGGTGTCATAACTACACTAAACTATCACTAAAGGAAAAGAAATAACGTGCAGTCCTATCCTAAAGAAAGGGTTATGAAGAAGGTGGTGATGGTGTGTATTAAAATAAAGATAAAAATAATGGGAAGTAGGCAATTAAGCTAAGGTTCTTTCAACTTTGTAAGTCAGACTTAGGGTTGTCTCTGCATCAATCCTTTAGATGGCTACAAGCACATCTGCAAGGAGGAGGTATCTAACTCAACTCTTATGGTTTGACCTGGTCTCTTAAGGCTATAACCTGTCCACTTCAATGGTCATAGGCTATCCAATAGAGAGGATCAAACCAAATGAATTTAATCAAAAAACTAATCTGATCTAATGGAATAGACTGATCTTAAGGTTATCACCTGTCTACTTAAATGGTCACAGATTATCTAATAGATGTCCTCCACTCAATGGGTCAACTCAAATGATTAAAATCATTACAGACACCATGTTTTCCAGGCTACAAGCACAGACATCCATGGGGCAAATAGCTCTTGAGGAACCAGTGGAAACCACAGTTGTTCAAAGGCTATTTGGAGACTTTAAATGCAGCTGATCATTGCTACTAAAGGCTTGCAATGACTCAGCTCACAAGTCTGCAATCTCTACAGAGAAATCAGATCTAACATCTGATGTTGATTAAGTAAAACAGAGGGGAGCTTATTCCTGCAATAACCTCTCACAAGGCTACAAGCTCAAGTGCATAGGGAAAGAATCCCTCCCAGATTTGTGGCTTGGAATCACCCTAGGGCAATAGTCTATCCACTTGACTGGTCACAGGCTATCCACAGAGGTTATCCATATCATAGGGGACTGAGATGGAACATGAAAATTATTGCTACCACCATGGTCCCAGGGCTACAAGCTCAAGCTTCCATGGATATTTCAAATTAGCTCAAATCCTAATTACATGGCATATATTGAACAAAATTATAGGTAAATAGAAAAATAACAGATTGAATAAGCATTAAAATAGACTTTCATTGATTAAACCAATACTTACAATGAGATGTCCTCTCAAGGTAGCAGCCTTGTGCATAACAGCTCATCAACAAATCCCAATATTCACAAGACCCATTACAAAAACTGATAAAATTAAGCCTAATTGATTATAAAGAACATAGCTAGCAAGTGTTGGGCTAAAAAAGAAGAAAAAAAAAATGAAAAAAAGGTGATCAAACTCTAACCCTAATCTGCTCGAGCTCACAACTGACCGAGGTTGAAGGAGAGATATTTTTTTAAGTTTAATTTACAGCTTATATACTTAATCACTAATGCCTTGGGCAAGAGAAGATTAAACCCTAATTTTTCAGCAGATGTGGCTTAGTTACAACCCTTGGATGGCTTGGGATGTGTGCATCGAGATCAAGGTCTCGGGATGTGTGCCATGAACCTAGGGAAATCCCCAAAAGGTCCCTAAGTAAAGAATGAGAAGTGGAGAGCCCGAGCTTCATGGGGCTAGCTTTGGCTCATTAATTCATTTGCGCGGTTTGCAGAGTGTTCGCGAGGTAGCATTTGTCTTGGAAAGCTCCTTGCTTGTATAGGTGTCGCGTGGGTGCACCACTAAATTCTGCGCCTTGCATGGATAAGCCCTGAGTTCTCAAGCGGTTGTTCACCAAGACGGGTTTGTCACTTCGCATGGCTGGCTTTGACATTGCAGTGTGCGAGAGCTGCGTGAGAGCTTTTCTGGGCGTCTCTCTCCTCCAGAGCTACACAAAAGCTATGCGAGCGGCTGGAGCCTTATATCTAAATGAGTTGTGTGAGAACTCTTCGTGCGACATTTCTTAGGCTTTTCTGCCATGAAGTGAGAGTGAATTGCCCTAACTTTGCGAGAGCTTCGCGACATGAAGTGAGAGTGAATTGCCCTAACTTTGCGAGGAGGGTTTCTGAAGCTCCTCTTCAGTGAGCTGTGCGAGCTGGCTTTGCTGCAGATTTGAACAATGCGTGGTAGAATTTCTACTGTGCGAGATAACACCTCTGCTCCTCTGCTGTAATGCATATGCTGCTGTTGCAGCTTTCTCCACTCACATTCATACTTCTCTCATCAGCTAGACATCTTTGGTCCATCATGACGTGCAAAATAGTCATCATGGTGTGTACCACCATGGTGTTCCATCATTCTTTGGCTCAACAGCCATCCTTGACTTAAATTCTTTCTTTTTGGCACCAAAGGCATGGACTTTGTATTAAGCTGTACAAATTTTTACTAACTACGAAATAAGCTAAACAAAGAGTTATTAGTCAGCTTCAAGGTGTAGTAAAGGCTAGGTTAAGAGGTGAAAAGTGATACTTTTCAGTGAATAATACAAACATAACCTAATTTGCTCTGAGCCAGGAGGATATTTTGTGCTTAGGTCATTTCTAGGGTTAGATCATCTTTTTCCTTTTTCTTAGCTCAGTATTTACTGGCTAAGTCCTTTTGTAATAGTTAGGACTAATTTTCTGCTGTAAAAAAGACTGTGTAAGCTTGTAAAGGGCTTTGGAGTTCTGCAGGACTGCAGTCTTGACGGCTGACCATTGTAAGTACTTTTTATACAATGAAAGCTATTTTTCTTGATCCGTTGAATCTATAATCTCTTGTGCTTGCATATAGTTTATAGGTTTAATGCACCTATAGATGCATGTGCTTGTAGCCATGCACACATAGTGGCTGTAGTGATTTCTATGTTCTAATTTTAACCCCATGACTGGAGTATATTTCTGGGATGATCTGTGACCACTCAAGTCGATAGGTTATAGCGCTAAGACTAGTTCATTTCTAAGGGTCGGATTGGATTCTTTTTCCTTGCATTTGAGCTTGTAGCCAAATGAAGGACAACTGTAGATCTAATCTTTTCTCCGCTTGACTAGCCCCCTTTTCAGTGAAAAATCAATCCCTATCTCATTACTTCTCACCCAGTTTCAATTTAATTTTCCAAATCCATTTTCATCCCTTTCTAAACCCCGTTCTTGTAGTGTAGATCTGTAATTTTTCTTTTTGTTTTATTTTAGGTTTGTGATACTCCAAAACTCTCTTTCTTTACCTTTGCTTTCTAATATAGGTTAGTGCTATCAGGTCTGTAGTCAAATATGGAGGTCTACTAGTCAACCTTGTATTTTTAGATAAAATTTTTCTGTGAGACAAACTCTTACTATTCAAAACTTGCTACAATAATCCTGGATCTTGCAAGACTGTGTATAAATTACTATTTTTGTGCTGTTTCACTCTATTTTACTCCCCCTTTCTGATTTGTTTTTGCTGCCCTATTTTTACCACACACTTCCAATAATAAAATAACATCACAAGCAATTTTAAACCAACATTGGACTTCCACCTGACCGAGATGTAGAGTTCAAGATTGATCTTGCACCTGATACCATACCGATTGCTAAAGTTCCATACCGAACGACACCGACTTAACTGAAGGAGTTAGAGATTCAATTGCGTGAGTTGTCTGCCATAGTGAGTCACCATGGAGAGCAGCAGTTTTATTTGTAAAGAAGAAATATGGCTCTATGAGACTCTATAATGACTACCGACAGTTGAATAATGTGACCGTGAAGAATTGATACCCTCTTCCTCTTATCGATGATCTATTCGACCAACTACAAAGTTCTACTTATTTTTCAAAGATAGATCTCAGGTCTGGATATCATTAATTAAAAGTTAGAGCAGAAGATTTTCTGAAGATTGATTTTGGAATGAGACATGGACACTAGGAGTTCCTTGTTATTCCTTTTGGACTTACGAATGCACCTGCCGTATTTATGAACTTAATGAATCGTGTATTAAGAGAGTTTCTCAACAAATTCATCGCCATTTTCATCGACGACGTTCTTATTTATTCTCGCACAAAATAAGCTCACAAGGACCACCTTCATACTGTACTTCAGACTCTTCATGAGCACAAGCTGTATGCGAAATTGAGCAAGTGTGAATTTTGGCTCAAGAAGGTAGTTTTCTTTAGTCACGTGATCTCGGTCGCAGGGATTTCAGTGGATCCGTCGAAGATTGAAGCGGTTGCGTATTGGCAAGCACCGAAGAATGTTATCGAAGTGAAAAGTCTTGGTTTAGCCGAATATTATCGTAAATTCGTGGAAGGATTCTCTCGTTTAACACTCCCACTCACTATACCAACCCGTAAATACAACAAATTTGTATGGACTGATTAGTGTGAGCAGATTTTAATTTACTGAAGCATAAGCTCACGACAGCACCCATACTCATTTTACCTTCTAGACTTGGTGATTATGAAGTTTATATGGATGCCTCGAGCTAGGGACTTGGATGTCTGTTGAAGCAACGTAAGAGTGCCATTGCGTACGGCTTGAGACACTTGAAGATGCATGAGAAGAACTATCCAATTCATGATCTTGAGTTGGCAACGGTTATCTTTGCTCTTAAGATTTGGCGACACTATTTATGTGGTGAGACCTTCAAGATCTATACGGAACATAAGAGCCTCAAATATTTATTCTCTCAAAAGGATATGGAATTGAGGGAGAGACGATGGATGGAATACATGGACTATGACTGTTTCATTAATTACCATCCGGATAAAGCAAACATAATTGCAGACGCTCTAAGTCAGAAATCCTCAGGACTGCTAGCACGTCTAAAAGCTTGGAAGCTGCTCGATGAGATTGCTCAATTGGAGGTGTGACTTGAAATAATTGGTGAAGGAGCGTATCTATCTAGTATGATGGTCAACTCTACCTTTGTTGATCACATTAGAACGAGCAGCCTTTAGATCCCAAAGTTTCAAAAATTAAGGGACAACAAGCTGAGGGCCCTAAATAGGACCTTTTCACGAGTATTGATGGGACCTTCCTATTTAGAGAAAGATTATACATTCCTGATGTTCTAACCCTGCGGAATGAGATTCTCAAGGAAGCACATAAATCTAGATATTCGGTGCACCCAAGTAGCACGAAGATGTATCGAAATATTCAAAATTATTATTAGTGGTCGAGCATGAAGAGAGATTGTCGAATACATCTCCAGATGTCTAATATGCAAGCAGGTGAAGGTTGAACACCAAAAGCAAGCCGATCTTTTATAGCCCTTACCGATTCCCGAGAGGAAAAAGGAAAACATCTCTATAGATTTCATAGTTGGATTCCAGATGATTTCAAGGAAGCACAACGCCATTTGGGTTATCGTAGATAGATTGACTAAGTCGGTGCACAATACCGATATTGGAGACAAACTTGTTGAGACTTATCTGAAGGACATAGTCAAACTCCATCGGGTTCCTGTGAGCTTAGTTTCAAATAGAGACACAAAGTTCATCTCAGAGCATTAAAAGAAATTTTAGGAAGCAATGGGTATGAGACTAGATTTCAGTACAACCTTCCATCTAGTAATTGACGGATAGACCGAAAGAGTTAATCAGATCGTAGAAGACATGCTTCGAGCTTGCATGTTAGATTTTTGAGGGAATTGGGATGATCATCTACCCCTAATTGAGTTTTTCTATAATAATAGTTATCAAGCAAACATCGAGATGTCAACCTTTGAAGCTTTTTATGGCCGAAGCTGTAGAACGCCTCTTTGTTGGGAAAAGGTTGGCGAAAGGAATATGCTTGGGCCAAAACTCGTACAATCCATAACTAAAAAGGTTAGAGTTATCCGACATAAGTTAAAAGAAGCCCAAGACCGTTAGAAAGCCTACGCCAATAATAGAAGATACTTGATAGAATTTTATATTGGTTACTTGGTTTTTATCTGTGTATCCCCAACTAAAGAAATCATGCGTTTTGGAATGCGGGGAAAATTAAGTCCGAGATACGTGGGACCCTTCGTAATCACTAATCGTATCGACGAGGTGGCTTACTGACTTTTACTTTCGTCACACTTCACCGGTATATATAATGTGTTTCATGTATCTATGTTGTGAAAGTACCTACCTAATCCATCTCACGTCCTTAATATTGAGCCAACTGAAGTCAGGGATGATCTGACCAACATAGAGAAGTTGGTTCGCATCGTAGATCAAAAGGAGAAACTTGTCAAGGGTAAATCCGTACACTTCGTCAAAGTTCAGTGGCAACACCATTCACTGAAGGAAGTCACTTGGGAATGTGAAGCAGAGATTATGGAGAAGTACTCGGAGCTCATCGCCGCAGGTACGTAATTTTTTAGGACGAAAATATTATAGGAGGAGAATGTAAGAACCCGGATTTTCTTAAATCTTTTAATGATGTTAGATTTGTTTTGCGCTATGTACAGTGTTAGCGCTCTACACCGGAACCTACCCAATTTTTGAAAACTCTATTTAAGTTACCTAACTCTTTTCTCTTTTCTTATTTTAATCTCTTAAGAAACCCTAGCCGTCTCTTATTCTTTTCTTCTCTTAAGAAACCCTAGCCATGACAACTTCTTCTTAACTCATCCCTTCCTAAAACTCCCTAAAAACTACTGTGTGTTCTTCCACAAGAACCACCATGATTTATTCCTACCATTAAGATCAAGGAGGAAGAAGAATAAATCTCGGCCGGACTATCACATTGGACGTTGATCTCCTCAACCCTAATCGCCGTAGATCTACCATTCACGCTTCAAAAGGTGAGTACCTGATCATTCACATAATTTACCATTTTATCACCCTTAACTTAGTGCTGCTAGGCTTTAGCTTGCTACTAATAACTTATTGATATGCATATATCAAAGATAAACAGTAAAAGAGAGCCTTAGTATTAATATTCATCAAAGTGAGCTCAAATAGCAGTAAGAATGACGATTGAACGTGTAAAGACGATTCGCCAATACAAGAAAGCTAAGAAATCATACTTAATGATTTTGTGTTACTGCTGAAGTAAAAGAAGAAAGAAAGAAATAAAAAATCGTAATTTTACGATTATTTAAAAAGATGATTCTTCAGAAGAGACAAAAGAGCAAAGACATACAGAAGAGAAAGGCTATGAATCGTGAATAGAAAATCATCCAGTATGAAAGCCATGAAAGAAAAGAATCGTGATTTACGATTTTCCAAAGAAGCTATAATAGAAGAAATTGTTATCTACGATTTCCTAAAAATAGAAGCTTTCTTATTTACTGTTATTGTTGTTGATCACGTGAGAACTATCATTGTCATGAACAGAGTTAGAAGACTCCTAGAATTAGAAGTTTACCTGATCACGGATCTGAGAAGATTGATGAAGATATATTCTGAAGGACTCTACCTTATGATCTATATATAAGAGAGCTTGGTGTAGGAATAATCATCGAAAAATTTTAACATCAATTGACACCTGAGGTTAGATTTTCTTTCGATCAAGTAGTGTAAAATAGTTAGAGTAAAATAGATATCCAAGGTTTCTCAAGAGCAATTGACGACTGCAATTGAGTGCTGAAGATTAGAGTAGATATCTGTAGTTTTTCAGAAGCAATTAATGACTACGATTGAGGGGTGAAGGATATATTTTACTTTGCTTTTAGTTTAAATTTACAGCTTTGTAAACATCTCCAAGTTTTAATTTGAATTGACGACTCAGGTTAGAATTTGTAGATTAGTGTAACGATTTTTTACTTTTCCATCTTAAGTTTTCTAAGGTTTGATTTACACCCAGATTTTAGGAAGTTGTTGATTAGATTAAATCTGTATTGATAGGATCTTAGACTTGATTGACATCTAATGCTAAGAAACTAAAGATATGGTGTAACAGTATTATTTATTTTCATAAATATCCGAAAGCTAAAGATTGGGATTGACGACCTCAATCAGAAGGATTTAGATTTATTTTATGCACTTTAGATTAAAATAAATTTTTTTATTCATATTTCTCCAATAGAATCGATCTTAAAGATAAATAGAAGTTTTTAACATAAGGATTTAAATAAAAGATATAAATAAGAAGTAAATAGATAGATGAACTTTCTCGTGGGAACGATCCTATGCTAGTACTATGATTTTCATTGTGTGCTTGCAATAGGTTAAGACTTGAATTCAATATAATATTAATACACATAATAAGCCGATCAAGTTTTTGGTAACGTTGCCGGGGAAGCAGAATTTATCTTTATTTCTATTTTTATTCTCTTAGAAACCAGTACTTATCTTTCTCTTTTGATATTTCTTTATATTTTTATTTTTCTTTGATCACTTCGTACTCTTTTCCAGGTTTATTCGGAATAGCGGATCAGACTTTTAACACTTCTGCGGGCCCCAATAATCTAGAAGCTCAGATTTGTTTCTCTCCCTGCTTGATAAAATTAAAAAAAGAAAATATTGAAAACAAAAATAAATACAATAATTGTTCTAACCAAACTGTCCTGTTATTAAAACAATTCATTATAACGGGCGGCGATTAGAACATGACTAAGACCATGGGAGAATATTATGCACGGACACCTCTTACACCTCCCCCATGTATTATTCAATTAACCCCTATGACCGATAATGAGACTTTTAAAATTACGCCCAAAGTATTTCAAACCCTTCCAATATTTCGTGGGCTAAGGGATGAAAATCTTTATTCACATTTAAGACAATTTATAGAAGTGTACAATCTTATCTGAATCCAAAATTTGCCACAAACACCTTATCGTCTAAGGCTGTTTTCATATTCTCTTAGAGATGAAATAAAAGAGTGGATGCATTCTATGCCTCATAATTCGTTCGCCAATTAGGACTTGGAACGATGATTTCTCATGAAATACTTCCCAATACACAAAACGAATTAAATCCAGTATCTTATTAGAACCTTCAAACAATCTCCAGATGAATCTCTTCCAGAGGGCTGGACGCGGCTTAACGATCTTTTATATATGTGTCCTCATCATGAAGTCACCCATTGGCAAATAGTCCTCACTTTCTATGAAGATTTGAATGACAAAAACTGGCACATAGTTGATGTTGCCTGAGGGGATGTTTGGTACTTGTCTGTTGAGACTGCATGGGAACTCTTTGAGAACTTTAGGGAGGAACTAGTGCAATGTCAAGCACCGGCTGAGATTGAATATGAAACTTCAAGGAGTATACCTCTTAGGCAGAGAGGATTATACAAATTAAAGACAATGATGAATTGTCTCCCAAAATTAAAATTGTGGAAGACAAAAATTTAATCTCTGGTGGGTGTAAAATCGTGCCCAGCATCTCAACAAGGAGAAGCCTATGAACTTAATTGTGGCTTAACTCAGATTATTTCTCAGCACTCACCTCTATTTTGCCCCACATAGACCCAAGACCACACTGACATTGAGGAAGCCTTGTCGCAATTAGCCGAAAGTTGGCTGCAACATGGCCATATTCAAACGCAATTACTCCAAAATCTCCTGGAATCTATTACATTATTGGAAGTTCAGGTTGAGCGTCTAACCAATTGGGTTAACACGAGATAGAGGAACTATTCTTCCCCATGGCCAGTTGGAACCCCAGGGAGAAATACTTTTATGGGAGACATATCAACTCCCCTTGATCATTATTGAATTTTCTCCTGAACCTGTCGAGCTACTGACTCACCCATAGCAAACAAGCGTAACATATGTACATAAGTACTTTTGAAATGACCCATCTACGATTTGTAAAATATTACTAGTCGTAAAGACTTTCATTTGTTTTAATCACTTGAAGTGCATGGATTTGCGATTTCTCATGAGTTTAGAGTCTAATCGTAGTGAGTACGATTTTTCAGTCATAGATTCTCGTGATCATTATCTAGAATTACAAATGACAATTATAGGGAACAGGGGAACCTAGTGATCAGTCTTATCGGGAGCATTGAAATTGAAACCCATTTAAATGTGTATAGGAAACGGACATAAAATGCATTCAATTTCACCACTTCCCAACCACCCTAGCCTAGGAACCTACACAGACATTTACTTGAAGTGACGGCTCAATACTTTTCCCTATAAATTCATACCCATACATTAACTAAAACCATTCCACAACCTTTCTTCTTCCTCTGTCTTTAACCCTAAAACCTTATGATAGAAGAATACAACCCAGGTGATTTCAGTAAACCACTTGATAAAATTTCGAAATACATAGAGCTAAGCTCCTAGCTGCAAAAAATAAAGTAGAAGATCTGCAGCGGCAGTGACCTCCTCAAGATGCTGAATCGTCCACTGAAACTACCCTTGACCCTAAACCTAACCCAAATCCGACAACATATACCACGAACCTATCTCCCCCCACTTAAACTTTACACCATCACAACCTACCCCAAATGCGTGTTCCTTTATAACAAAAATGGGTTACAATTTCTAGTGTCATTTCCCAGCCCATCCTTGATCTCCTTGCCACCCCTCTCCATTGCTTATCTTCTCCCTTCGCTTGAGCTACAATCTCTTCATAAAATCTTCGCAGGGGAGTAGTATAGGCTGAATAGGGGGCTGAGATATGTCAACATCCAACTCTCCTCAACTTCTTCCCGTAACAACATTAACGGTGTAGTTGATGAATCATGGACAAATTTGAAAGACTGAAAGGGAGAGTTCGACAACTCTTGGAGTAGCGAGCTTGTCAAGATATGGATGCCCTCTCTGAAGAAGAGGAGGGGAAGCGACCATGCAAAGGCATGGATATGCCTTTGGTGGGAAGGAATGTAAGACTTTGATTGAAGGTAGTTAGAAGCCGATGGCCATTCTTCATTGAAGACTCCTTTTTAGATGTTGCTGCCAGTGTCTTAGTTTAGTGTGTCTAGATTTTTCCTAGGAATTTCTTTCGATGTAATTAGTTTTCTTTCTATATTTCTGTAAGTAGTTCATATTTATAAATATTTTTTTTATTATATTTGCTATTTCTAATCATTTTTTTAGCTTATATTTCAAGCAGCACCAAGGCCGAGCCCCTAAGCAGGCTACGAGCTGATTGCAATGAAAAATAAAGCAGAACCATATCCAATAAATCATCATAGCAAAAAAAAGAACTAGTACTATTCTTCAAAAGCTCAAAATGATGGTTCTAATTCCATATGATTTCTTATGGAAAAAGAACCGACAAGAACCACCGATAAGAGTCGTACCTTACCGAAATATGGTTCAACCAAAAAAGTACAATCATTTGCAAAATTTACATTATTTACAACCAAAGTTAAACCAACACATCCTGAATCCTAGGGCTGGACCTACTCTGGCCTAGTACAAAGAAAGCAGCTCTCAGGGTGAATCTCCTTCAAGTCCTCCCCCAAAGCTAGCTCAAAAACCTCCCTCTCGAAAATCCTGGTATCGTCTTCACCTGAACCTGTGACATATAGTCGAGGAATGAGCTTCATCCAAGCTCAGTAAGGAAAAACTCATAGCATGCTTATTGTAACGGCAACATAGATCTTATGGCATAATGAAACAGAATAATCGGGACTTATGCACAGCGTATGGTCATGGCCTGAAACATAGGTACAAAGCTTATTCGAATTTTAAAAGAGATAGGTCCACATCTTCTTCCAACACAAGAAAAGAAAAGCTTTAAGTGGTATGCTTAAAGTAATAGAATGAGGAGCTATAGCCTCAAGCCCCCGATGAAATACCCACCATCGTCGCTCATATGAACCATTTTCACATATATCCTAGGTACCATAAAGTTGGACACTTGGCCGAACATATTTACCGTCATGCGG
This sequence comes from Chloranthus sessilifolius, assembly GCA_021018995.1. Lineage (NCBI taxonomy): Eukaryota > Viridiplantae > Streptophyta > Magnoliopsida > Chloranthales > Chloranthaceae > Chloranthus > Chloranthus sessilifolius. The sequence continues at coordinate 84,310,644 of CM037597.1, forward strand.
TAGAAATCACAAAATACATAGCACAAAGGTGTACGGATTAGCCATTGTACCGGTCGGGTATTCACATAAAATCTTAAATGGAAGTGCGTACATATAGCTCATCGCCGTGTAAAGTGATAATTATAATTTAGATCAAAGGTCGGAAAGAAGCGTGAAGATACTTGCACAACACATTAGATTGAATCTTGAAGGATTCCACAACTCATGCATGAATCGAAAACGGACGGATGCACATGTCCTTCCAAATTGAATTCGTAACCACACATATAATCAATTCAAAGAAACATCACGTCATAACACACATATGTTAACGTAACAATGCACATGGTGTCAAGTGTTCCTTACCTCGAGATCTTAACCCGCACTAGCTCACACAACCATTTGGGTTAGCCCCCCTCATCATACAATACTAAGTCACCTAAAATATAAAATCCAATGTTCACTCATTAGAATAGTGCAAAACATGTTAGGATAACTCTCCTCAAAATCTCGCAGTCAAAACTTACCAAAATTTCGAATCTAGAAATTTCGATCGATCGAATCCCAATTTCGATCGATCGAAATCACGTTTTGATCGATCGAACTAAATTCGATCGGTCGAGCTCTCACAGAAGCTAAAAAAATCAAACATAGTTCGATCGAACGAATCCCCTTTCGGTCGATCGAAAACTTATAATTCGATCGATCGAAAACTTATAATTTGATCGATCGAAAATATTTCAATCGGTCGAATCTTCCAAAAGCAATTTAGCTATCACACAGTTCGATGGAACGAATCTTACTTCAATCGGTCGAAAACTCTAATTCGATTGATCGAATATATTTTGATCGATCGAGTTCTCACAGAGGGTTTTCCACATTCTTGTTTATATACGTTTCGATCTATCGAGTGTGAGATTCGATCGATCGAACCCATTTCGTTCGATCAAATTTGACTTCGATCGAACGAATTTCCTCAAACTTCGAAGTTTTGACATTATAAGTCCATTTCGATCGATCGAACTCAATTTCGATCGATCGAAATGAACAGATTTCACCTATTTAAGGGTTTTCCCCCTCTACATCAAGTTAAACTCGATTTCTTACACTCCCGTGATCTAAATTTATGTAAAAACAGTTAACGACATAATTTCAAGATCTCGACCAAATTTTCATACCTTGATTTCCTCCGAATCTCTAATCCTAGGCTCTAGATCTGACTCGGGTTCACCAGAATAACAGCGGCTCGTTCGTCGCTCTAATTATGTAACCAAGAGCTTCGAGAACGGATTGTTCTCGCATGCAATCCGTGTTTAAATCTCAAATCTCTCCCTCTTTTCTCTTAACTCCCTATGATCAGCAATTACTAAGGTGTTGAATACAAAAACCTAAATGAGGCATTTAATTCCTCTTATACTTAGTCCTAGGCTTAGGCGTAAAATAGCTGCACTAATGTTGGGTGTACGAGAGTGCACTAACCCTCAACCTAGCCTACATATGTCAAATCTCATCCGTTGGATTTGATCTATAGGCATTACATCGACTATCGATACCGTCCCCGACGTGCGGACCGTCGGGCACACGTACCGAGACATGTAAATCAAGGTTTTAAAATATTTGGGACGTTACATCTATAAAATCGGTAGTATTTTTCTTCCAAGTTTAGGAGAAGATTTTTTATTCTTTTTGCAGATTATAAACCTGGTAACTAAATCGGTAGTAAAATAAGGTAATATTTTTCCTGTGTGTCCCCTGTTTTGCACAATGAGGATATTGTCCTAACTAAGTTTGGGGGGATACATATCAATTTTGAAAATATAATATATTAGTATAGTTCTTTTTTCTTTAGAATTTTCTAACATTAAGAGAGTTAATCATTATATGAGAATTATGAAAAAAAATATAAAAATTCGAAATTCTTAGCAACCCATCATAGTAGTAGTTCAAAAATTAAAATTAAAATAGTTATAATTCAAAGTAAATATCTCTAGAATACTGTATTAGATGAATGTTTGAAACTATACGATTGATCTAAACTGCAAATATTCTAGATTATAGTTTCAAAATCATATAATCAGTGAGTTATAGAGCCTATTTCCTATTTTATTCTGAGAAAGAGAGACTGTTTTTATTCATGCTAAATTTTCTTTGAACTTCTCTACTATTAGAAATCTCATATTATTGAACTTAGAATCAATATATTCTGTAAATATGATGATTTATTTGTTTAGAACTGTCTATTAAATATATCAAAGCAATAAGACATTCATATTAGTAAATTGTGAAAATGATCAAAGGTCATCTTTTGTTAACTAGAGCCAAAAGGCTAAAAATTCCAGAACATTTTACTTTTTAAACCCATATTAGAAGCCTAAAAACTAAATTTCTTTGTACTAAAATTTTATAAACCTTTAACCATATGTACTGTCCAAAACTTTCTATCCTTGACCCTTATAATTTCTGACAGTTTAGAATATAAAAGAAGGGGGAGAAGAGTGAGTGAAAAGAGTATATACGTAACAGATAAAGGATCTGCTGAAAATGATACAAGTAAGAAGAAATACAATTGTATAAAAATATGAGAAAAAAATAGAAGAAATCGTAAAAAGACGATTCCATGAAAAAAAAAAAGAAGCAAAAAGCTTCCAACTAGAAAAAAAAAATAGGATTTGTACTAGAAAAGAAATGGGAAGAAGTTATCCAAAATAAGGACACTTACTAAAGTTGAAAAATATAAAAGAAGAAAAGAAGGAAGCGCTAAATTCTCATAAATAATTTTGAATCCTCTTTACCTTTTTCTTTGAAACCTTTTGAAAGCCCAAAACCCCATTACAAGCCAAAGGAAAGACCTTTGTGATTTACGATTTGCAAGAATACGAGTCTAATAGAGATATATAAAATAGATACTATGAATAAATAAATAAGTTATATGAACAGAACTGATTATCCTTTCCATGAGATTTATCTCAGTTAATTGTCCGATAAAATTTTCATATATATCTACAATATAGTGAGAACCAAAAAGTTCAATTATTTTTTAGAGTAAGCCAATAAGTGAGAGTTTGGATGAAAATATTTTCTAAAAACTACAGTTTAGAAAAATCTATGATGAATAAACTTTTCACTGATATGCACACTCCACGCTATACCGAATTGGAATTATTGAGTTCTGATAGAGGATAATTGCGATGATGGAAAGCTAAGGGTAAAAGATTTAAATTTTTTTTGAGAAATAATGAACAACTAATGATTGACTGAGTAATTAGTATATAAAAATCTATATTTTGAATTTTTGGTTTTAATTTTTTTTTTTTAAACCCAAAAATATTGGAAGTTTATAGATACATTCACTGAAAACCTTCAGGAGACTACAACTCCTCCACTAGGGATCACCTAGGAGTTTAAAGGCTTGTTGCATTCTCTAAATACAATTGTGCTCCCTACGAAAGTAGCATTTAAATTTTTAGTTTTAGGATAGTTTATTTTCCTTGTTTGCTAGGGACTAGCAAAACTTAAATTTGGGGGTGTGATCATTCATATAATTTATTATTTTATCACCCTTAACTTAGTGATGCTAGGCTTTAATTTGCTACTAATAACTTACTGATATACAGATATTAAAGATAAATAGTAAAAGATAGCCTAAGTGTTAATATTTATCAAATTGTGCTCCCTATGGAGACAAACGACCATCATACGGATACCCAGACGCATGGCGTACACTTTACAGGGATACCGCTGCCCATACAGGTTTTAAGCCTGTAAAAAATAAAAAGGAAATGAATCTTTCCAAATGCATGATTGCACATAGTTTGATTGATATGTAATCTCATTCTTAACAGGTTGGTTTCAACCAACGATTGACCTTTTCCAACGGAGAATTTGAAGCTTAAGACACTTAAGTTCATATGAATCCACAACAGAGCGCTCATCGCAAAGATTTAGCAGTAGAGTCGACTCGATCGAAACATTGACTGTTTGACTGGGACCGACACTGTTGCTCCTTCCTTAAAGTAGGATCCAAAATCTGAGATGAACCTCCGACTCAGGACTTTAGTATGACACAACTGCATTGCAGATAAAATATTGACATTTTACCGCCTTGTGCTAATGCGTTTCTATGGGGATTCTCTATTTCCGATCTCCAACTATTATTTTGTAATAACTTTTTGGTAATTTTCAAACTAATTTATGTGATTTTTTTTTGGAATTTTGAAGTTATGTGAATTTTTGGAAATTTTCAAACTAGTTTAAGTTATTATTTTATGTGAAATTCTTTGGGATTTTTTCAAACTAGTTTATGTGATTTTTTGGGATTTTGAAGTTATGTGAATTTTTGAAATTTTTTTTGTTTTTTGGATTCTCTGTGGGGATTTTGGATTATTTTTTTTTTGTAGGACCAAGGTGCTTATTAACCTTGGTCCGTCTTTATTTTAGCACGGCTTCCTCAGCGAGTCGATGGATGATCGAAATGCCGTCTTGAGAGTGTGTGCATCGGCAGTGGGCGATAAAACAAATAAGAAAGAAGTGGGGAACCAGCCTTCCTATCTGATCCGTACCAGGCCCAAAACCTGGCTTAAGAGCCTGGCGCAACTAATAGTTGCGCCAGGTCACAAGGGGCCTCAAAATAGCCTTGCGCAACTATTAGTTGCGCTAAGCAAGTGGAGGGCAAAATTGCCTGGCGCAACTAATAGTTGCGCCAGGCTTGGCTGGGGAATTTAAACAGCTCGAGTTCGAGCTGGGGGGCTTTATTTCGAAAATTTCTCTCCCCTTCTCCTTTAAAACCGAAAAGCGCCTCTTCCTAAGGTTTCCTCTCATTGTCCCTACGTGCGCTCCATTGCCGTCGTTTTGCTTGTGTGGATCAATCGTCGGCTCACGTTAGACCAAAAATCGATTATCTTTTGAAAGGTAACAATCAAAACTTATTTCCTTTGATTTCTCTTGCTTTTCTTTGTAAATAAGATGATGATCTTGCATTTTTAGATAGGAAATTGTTCATTTTTATTGTTTTTATGCTTATTGACGATGTGTGGATGGTTCCTTATGATTAATTCTTTATTTTTTTTTATATTTTTTGTAGTTTTATGTGTTTATTGGTGCATATATATATATATATATATATATATATATATATATATATATATATATATTTTTTTTTTTTTTTTTTTTTGGGTTTTTATATGGAATGGTTTTTTTGGTATTATGTTGTTTACACATATTTTTTTGTTTTTGTGTTCTTTTGTTGTTTTTTTTTTTTGTAAAAGGGTTTTTTTTTGTTTTTGAAGGAACCTTGTTTTATTTTTCTTTTCTTTGTTTTGTTTTTTTTGAAAACTTTTAAACAAAGTAAAAAAGGTTTTTTTTTTTTGAAAGGATTTGTTTAAATGAAGTAAAAGGGTTTTTTTTTTTGTATTATTTTTCTTCTTTAAGAACTTTGTAACCAAAGGAACTTTTTTTCTTCCTTTTTGAAATCTTTTTAAACAAAGTACAGGATTTTTTTTTTTGTTTTTTTTGTTTTGAAAGAATTTTTAAGGTAAAAGGCTCTTTTTCTTTTTCCTTCTTTTTCTTTTGAAAGAATTTTTTTTGTATTATTTTTCTTCTTTAAGAACTTTGTAACCAAAGGAACTTTTTTTCTTCCTTTTTGAAATCTTTTTAAACAAAGTACAGGATTTTTTTTTTGTTTTTTTTGTTTTGAAAGAATTTTTAAGGTAAAAGGCTCTTTTTCTTTTGAAAGAATTTTCCGAACAAAGTAAAGAGGATTTTATTTGCTTTTTCTTCTCTTTTTTGTTTTGAAAGAATTCTTCTCTAAGAAAGTGAAAAGGATCTTATTTTCTTTTTGTATTTTGAAAGGACTTTTCTATCAAAGTGAAAAGGATTTTATTCACTTTTTTTTTTTTTTTAATTTTGAAAGAATTTTCCTAACAAAGTGAAAAGAATTTTATTTGCTTTTTTCTCTTTTTTTTTGAAAGAATTTTCCTAACAAAGTAAAAAGAATTTTATTTTCTTTTTGTAATTTGAAAGGACTTTTCTATCAAAGTGAAGGATTTTTTTTGTTGAAAGAACTTTTCTACCAAAGTGAAAAGGATTATATATATTTTTTTTGAAAGAACTTTTCTACCAAAGTGAAGAGGATTTTTTTTGTTGAAAGAACTTTGTTTTTTTCGTTTTTGTTTTTTTTTTAAAGACAGTAAAAGGGTTTTTTTTTTTTTTGTTGTTTTTTTTGAAAGACAAAGTAAAAGGGTTTCTTTTGTTGTTTTTTTTTTAAAGAACTCGTTGCACGTGTATCTTTGTACTTGACCAGATGTGATTGCCTTTTGTTGCCACAGTATATCAGGCGGTGATGAGTACATTCCCGAGGAGGGCCCCGAGGAGGGACCCGAGATTGTATATGGCCCGCGGGGGGAGGAATTTGTCTGGGTGGAACAGAAAGCGGGCCCGTGGCTTGAGATGCAGGGCGAGGCTGCCCAGGTCGGCCTCCTTCACCAACAGCACACCCATATTTCAAACTTTGGGATAGCGGGCAAGGTAAAAGAGAGGTTCAATTTATTTCCATTATGCACTTTTTTTTTTGCTTTGCCTCTTTGATCTGATGCACATTTCCTTTGGGTGCAGGACCTGCCTAATATTGTATTCCACGGGGGGTGGCTCGACTTTCACGAACTGTACCTCTACGTCCCCCTGTGGTGTAGGTCTTGTTGGAGCAGGTGGGTTTTGAAGAGTTCTTGTCCTGTCTCGCCATGAGGGCCGATACTGCCTATTTGAAGGCCCTGATCGAGAGGTTTCGTCCTGAGACCATGACATTCCATATGTCGTACACCGAGATGACATTGACGCCCGTTGATTGGGCCATGATCACCGGTATCAGGGTGGGGGGATACCAATATCCGATCTAGCGGTACCGAGCCGGGAGGACATTACTCGACTGATTGGGGCCTATCCTCCTCGCGGGCAGACCCATGGCATAGAGGTCATGATGTCTTGGTTGACCTCCCTCTTTTCACCTGATGAGTTGGTGGACTTGGGTCAGCCAGATAAGGTGCTCTATATTACGCCAGAGCGGGCGATTGTCCTAGCTCGCATCACCCTCTTACTCCTGCTGGGCAAGACCCTTTTCACAAATGCCAGCGAGGCTGAGTCAGCCTGGCCTTGTTGGGCGTGATGGACAATTGGGGCGACGTCCCCAGGCATGACTGGGGAGGGGCAGGATATGTGTGGTTGATGTACAATTTATCTCGGGTTACGACCGGGGATTCGAAGTCTGCCGTGGGTTTTTGGACTGCCCTGGAGGTAATTCCGCATCCCTTTGCCTTTGTCAACTTTTTTGCTGCATTACCTTATATGTGCTATTGACCTGCTCCTATGTGCCGTCTCTTTTTTGTTTTTTTTTTAGGTATGGGGATACCACCACTTCCACCCCAGGCGCCCGCTCCTTCACTCGGAGGCGCTCACCTATCCTCTGCTATGCAACTGGCATCAGGCCCGACGCCGTGACGTGGGCCTAAAGCACCTGGAAATGGGCCTAAGGTCCCAACTTGATTTGATGGTCCCCGAGCAGGTAACAACTCTTCAATCTTTGTTTACTTGTAGCTTGGAAATTCCTTTGACTGAGGTGTTGCTTGCTTGGTTTCTTTTTTTTTTACTTGAGCAGATCCTCCCCGATCTGTACCTAGCATCCCCCTTCTGGGACCGAGTAGCTGTGGGTGCCTCCCGTTTATTCAACAATCGCCGCGTCATGTTCTTCTATGGAGCGTGGGCTGAATTTTATTATCTGAGAGAGTGAGTGGTGCACCAGTTTCAGGGCCATTATGTAGGACCCCCCTGGCGGATGTCTGGTATCCTGCTGGTAGTATCGAGGAGCTCACAGCGGCTTTCTTCAACAATGGGCTCCCCATCCATGCTCTTCATGTGCCTGGGGACTATCATCTCTAGTATGAGTGTCTGCCTCATCGATTCATCTTGCAACGCTTTGTCCCTAGCGCCAATTTTCTGGCATTTGGCGGCCCGCTCGGTTAGGTAATTTGTCTTGGCTTGGATTAGTTCCTTTTATGCTTTTATTCGGTTTTTGTCCCTTCTAAATGGATCTCTATTTTGTTCACAGTTTGCCCTAGGAGACGATTCAGATGGCGAAGGTGAACCCAGTGCGGCTGATATGTCGGGGGTGGATCCCTCTGGTGTTGTCCCCTTTGGTACTGGTCCCTCAGTGAGGGCTCATCGGGTGCTGGTCCATCGGGGACCTCTCACGCTGGTATCCCTGGTGGTGATCCGTCCGTAGTCTATGGGACCTTCCGGCGCCTCGACGATAGCTTCCTCTCGAGCCTCTACGCTGATGTAGATCGACAGGCACGACTCTCTGCCGAAGCGGCCCGCGTTCCCCCTCCTGAGGTGGTCCCAGGGGTAAGTCTTCTGATGACCCAATCTCCCTCCATTTCGGTTTCCTTCTGCACACGCTTTTAGGATTGTCCTGACAACTAAAATTACATCGTTCTGAATGTAGGACTTCAACTCGGCCATGGAATACGCGACATATCATCGCCACCTGGCGGAGCTTAGGGAGGTAGAGACGGTGAGTACCTTGCTATTCTTTTCCTATTTATTTTCGTTGTCATCATTTTCCCCTTAACTGATCCTGACTCCTGACCTTGGTTTGTGCCTCGTAGCGTGTTCGTGCTAAGGAGTCGCACTCCTTACTCAGTAGGATCCTACAGGCATGGTCTAGGGTGAGGGACATGCGGACTTTTCAGAGTTCTTCTCGCCGCCGCAAGAAGTCAAAGGGTGCAAACCAGGGATAGGCCTTAAGTTTTTTTTTTGAAAAAAACTCATTACTTTTGGAATTTGGATCTGTTTAAACAATTTGAGGGATGGTTGATGTGATACTCTGGAAATGAATTATTATTATTATTTTTAGAAGATAGTTCTGCTTTGATTTTATGCTTAGATTTTATTAGTATGAGATCCATTTCTCTGCAGGATGTGTTTGCCCAAAAATGCTCTCAGAAAGTGACCCCTTGGGTTGCATACCTTGATGTAGGATCAGTCCTGCACATAAACAAAACAAAGGCTCAGTTGTTAAATGACCAGGGTGTGTGAAATAAACAAAAGGGGTGCAAGTCTCCCAGCTAGGTCCCGAAATGGTTGAAGAGGGGGGCTAGGAGTGTGGCGCAACTATTAGTTGCGCCAGGTCAAAATCTCAGGGAATTTTTATTGGCAGAACTAATAGTTGAGCCAGGCAAAATGAGGGCCGAAAATGCACTGGCACAACTATTAGTTGCGCCAAGTTTAACCTGGGGAGCAGTGGGTCCTTATATACCCGAGTTGTTCCAAAAAATCAATTCTTTTTTACTTGGCCTCTTTGACTGGTTCTTTTTGCTCTCTCTTTTTTTTCAAGGCGGGTCCATCATCATACATTGATTTTTATCCTCCCAAAAGATTCTTGTACGTTCATGGACCCGCTTTCTAGCCCTCTCTTACGTGGAGGGCCCGGAGCTAATTTACCACCTTCGTTGGGCTTGGGGCCCAAATTTTTAGCGGCCTGGTTTGGGAGTTTGAATGAGTGAGCTCGCCGACTTGAAGCGCCTTGGACTATCTCGCCTTCCTTCCTTCCTAGAGGTTCCTCTTCGGTGGGAACTTCTTCATGCCGCCGCTTCATTTTGGGATGTGAACTTCCACGTATTTCGTTTTGGGAAGCGAGAGCTAACCCCAACCCTTGAGGAACTATCCAATCTGTCTGGCCTGAAGCTTCACAGGGGCCTTGCAAGAGTTAAGCCTCGGTCGGGCTATTCCAAATCCGTTCACCTTACTCTCGGTTTGAAGAAATCCGAGTACGAGAAAAGTCTCATCGGGGGGCCCACAAGGTGTTCGCTGAAATTCCTCAAAGAAATTTTCGGTGACGAAAGCCTCCGAAATTTTCCGATTAGGAATGTTTTTAACATGAAAGCTCTGGCACTCGGTCTCATCTCTGAAATCCTCTTTTTCACCAGGGGAGAGAGCTTCTCATTGGCAGTTTGTGATATTTTGACGGAGCTGGAGGAGGGCCGGTCCATGATGCATTTGGTGCTTGCCGAGCTGTACCGATGCCTTGATTCCTTTGCTTCGGGTAAGGTGGAGGGCCTTCGGGGATGCCCCTTGTTGCTTCAGGTCTGGTTGGGTGAGCATTTTGCTGTTTTGGGGCCTGTGCCCCGCTTTTATATTGCCCGAGGTGAGGTGGCCCAATGTTTTCTGGGTAGATGCCACTTGCTTCCCCAGGGTGATGTGTCAGCTCTGAAACTTTGGTTGGTCGATGCTGAGCTGACATGGAGGCTTCCTTAGTTGGACCAGACCTTCCCGATAATTCGTAGTAGAGATCACGAGGGCATCGCCCTCCTAGGATTGATGGGTAGCACCTTTTACTTCCCATTCCGAGTGTTGCGTCAGCCGACAGCCTCCAGTGCCTTGTGAGGCCGCACTTTTTATGTTATTTGATCTTTTCTAGGGGGTCCTCTGGGGACATAGATCGAATTGCTGCTCTTTGGGAGATGCGTCAATCGACGCTGATGTGTGATATTGAGCTGGGAGACTCGGTTAGGACTTCTCCTGAGTACGAGGCCTGGCTGTTGACTGAGCGACCTGCTGCCAATGGTCCAGATTTGTCAGAGATTATTGACATTGGAGGCCCCTGGCCAAAGAAAGAGACGGCACTCCGAGCCCGCATCGAATTACTGGTTGATGAGAAGAGGATCCTGCAAGAACTTTTGGCATATGAAAAGGTTAGAGCAGAAACAACAGAGTGAGGTCCTCTGTTTGAAGGGATCACTGAGCGTCGCTTTTAGAGCCGCTGATTCTTCTCGGAAGAGGTTCAAGAGCCTGCATGGTCGTTGGCTGACTGAGCGGAATATCCGGGAAGATGACCTTCATGCTGAGATTAGCGCTTTGAAGCACGAGCTGGGTCGCTAACTCCTTCCTGCACACATAACTTTTTGCACATATCAGATATACAGAAAAGGGGCGTAAAAAACCCCTTTACAGATATATACACATTTTTTTTGTATACATATTTTCTTTATGTTTTGGTTGTTTTTGTTTATACTTGTAAAAAGGAAAATGCGTTAGTCATCACACCGACCGTTTTTTTTTGGGACGTGGTGAAAGGGGTGCAAAAGGTAGTTTATTATATACATCCATACAGATCTATTGGCCTTTTGGTTTTATTTTGTGCATATTTTTTTTTTTGTGCCTTAATCACTGGGTGAAACTTTGGAAAACCCTGAATCCACCTTTGAGCATGGTCGAACCCTTTCTTTGAAGTCGGACCTAGGTGGGTTTCCGGTTTTTACCGAGGCTGGAACATTGATCCCTTTGGATTGAGTGAAACTTTTCTCATTGCCTCGGGTCATACGTTTGGCGGGGCGATTTCACAAAGACAATTCTGGTCGTGACCCGATTCGAACTAGCATGAGCGACCCCTAAAAAGGGATCAGGGAGAGTAACCAAGAGGGCTTCTTAAATATTTAATCAATCATTCCAACCTTTCTTTTCTTTTCCTTTTTCTTTTCTTTCTCCTTCTCTTTTTTTTTTTTTTTTTGTTCTTTTCATTTATCTCCTTTTTTACTCGTGGCGCCCTTTCAGGTTTTAATCACGTCCATGGGTTTAACTCTCTTACCCCAAACGCCCCTTCGGGTTTTCACCTGGTCCGCACAAACTCGTTGTTTTTACCCGTAGCGCCCTTTCGGGTTTTCACCACGTCTATCTTACTTTGAGCTTGTATTTTTATTTTTTTATTGTTATTATTTTTTTTCATTTCCTTTTTTCAACAGCCACGACATAGACGTTGATTCCATCATAGCCGACTAGGTAGGGTTCAGGTGTCGTCTCATAACTCGGCTTGTGTTGACTTTAACAAATGCTATGACTGGTTGTTAACTTAAAAAGAGGGCTTTCTTCAGGGTGTAGCTTGGTCATGGGTCAGGTTAGGATTTGAAGGTATGTTGGGCTAAAAAAGTGTTTCTTTGATACGACTTCAGTTTTCTCAACATACTTTCTTCCTTGGGGATCTTACTGTACATGCCCCATGATTTTATTCTTTTTGCTTTATTTCAGGCAATCCCTTTTTTATTTTATTTTATTTTTTATTTTTTTGCTCTTTGAATTTTGATGGTAATTTCACTTCTCTTTTTTAAATGTACATACACACATTTTTTTGAGAAAAGAGCTATTGAAAGAAAAAAGGCCTAGGCTCAAATGGGGGTAGCAAAGGATATCATCATTTTTTAGGGGATGCTTTTTTTTTGTTACTGTGCTTAAAATGATGACCTCTTTTGGGTGATTCTTAAGCAGTCACGTATCTGTTTCATCAATACTTACCTTATCGCGATAGACTAAAAGTAGAACCTTCAGACGTATCTAGCGTTGATGGGCTCAGGAAGATGATCTCCGTCCATGGTGGCGAGGCGGATGGCATATCCCGGCAACACTTCTCGAATGACATAAGGTCCTTCCTAGTTTGGCTTGAACTTTCCTCTTTGATCGGCATGGAGGGATGGGAAGATCTTCTTCAACACAGTGTCTCCTACCTTTAGATCTCGACCGCGGACACGTTTATTATAAGCGCGTGCGATTCGCCCCTGGTAAACTTAAGTGTGACACAAGGCTAGGAGTCTCTTCTCGTTCAATAAGTTTAATTGTTCAAAGCGAGATCTCTCTCTTTCTGCTTCGGGTAAGCCTGATTCTATGAGGATTCGGAGCGAGGGTACTTCAATCTCTACTGGGAGGACGGCCTCGGTTCCATACACAAGGGAGAATGGTGTTGCCCCTGTAGCGGTACGGATCGACGTTCGGTAGGCCCACAAAGTAAATGGCAGCATTTCGCTCCAATCTCGATAAGTGACGACCATTTTCTCAAGGATGAGGATGATTGTCTTGTTCGCAGCTTCCACGGCTCTATTAGTTTGAGGCCGATAAGGGGATGAGCGATGGTGATTGATCTTGTATTACTCGCAAAAGTCTCGGATGCGCTTATTCGCAAATTTTATGTCGTTGTCCGTGATAATATCTTTGGGTACTTCCAATCGACACACAATATTATTCTTGAGAAACTTCTTAATGTGACTGGCCGTGATGTTGGCATATGACGCCGCTTGTACCCACTTGGTCAAGTATTCAATGGCGACGAGGATGAACCGATGTCCGTTTGATGCTTTCGAACTAATCATTCTGTTGGGGAATTTCGAGTGTGCTGATCATTGTGTAATGATAAAGGCGAAATAAAAATAAAGTAAAACAGAAAGTAGATTCAGCACATCTAAAATATCCTAGACCTGCAAGATACAGGGTCCTTTGTAGCAAGTTTTAATATGTAAGAGTTTGTACCACAATGAGTAGTGATCTAAACCTAAGAGGTGTATAGTAGACCTCCAGATCTGACTACAGATCTGATGATTCTAAGGAGAAAGAGAGCTTTTCGGGTGTCACTAGATCTAATTCTACAAAACTGAAATAAAACTAAACTAAAAGATGGAGGAAGATGGATGGAAAATTAAATATCAAATGGTGAGAAATAGATAGTCAGGGCCTGATTTTTATTACAAAACAGATCAAGATTTGAGGATATGCAGTCATCCTTCATTGGATACAAGCACAAATGCAAGGTATAAGAATCTGATTTAGACCGGCGGTTTGGATTGATCTTATGGCTATGATCTGTCAACTTTAATGGTCACAAACCATCCAATAGATTTCCTCCATCCCCGGTTTGGATTGATCTTATGGCTATGATCTGCCCACTTAAATGGTCACAGATCATCCAATAGATTTCCTCCATTCCGATGGCTTTGATCAGAACAAGATAATCACTACAAATGCTATGGATGCAAGGCCACAGGCATAGACACCCACAGGCAAGTCAAACCCAGGGAAATCAGATGGTCATCAAGTGATCTACCAGTTAAGTGGGTGAGCTGATTAACAAACTCCTCTACACAAATCCGATCGAGAATCTAATGGGACCACAAGATCTTTAGATTTAACTAAGCTTTAAGATCAACAATTTATTGCTTCAAACAAAACTTACAATAAACTTGTTCCCAGATCTGTAGTCTGTGCATCGATCCGCATTTCTTCATGCCGAAATTACAATTATAAACTAGATCTGAGTTGCTATCTAGATCTAATCTAACAGGCTGGATTAGAGAGAGAAGGGGGAAGAGAAAAAGAAAAGAAACCTAAACTAAACCTAAATGAGCTAAGGAGAACTCAGGCTATTCCTTTGTTCCTACTTTCCTTGCTGAAGAAAAACAGCAAAATAGATGGGTATTTATAAGTGTGCATTATCCTTGTGCTTTAGATTGCAGCCAATCAGAGGAGAGGAATTCAGTTTAAGCTTACTCCCTATTTAAGAGTTTCGACCAATCAGAGAAGAGATAAGGATCTGATTTTGTTTGTGCCCAGCTGAAGCTAACTTGCATTCCCGCCAAAAATTAGCTCATACCCATGTGCAAGGCTTCCTGTGCATTGGAGTTCCCAATTTGCCCTTGTTTACCAAAAATACCTGCTGCTCAACTTGCTGTCTGCAAAATGGGCCCAAGCTGCCCCTCTTTCCAGTTGCACACCTCAAGTGATTGCCTACAAATTATTCTTGGCTGCCCCAAAATGCCCTTGCTGTAATTATTTTCAAAAACAGCCCAATGTACCTCTGTTGTTTGTCACCAAAATAGCCCCGAATGGGCCCTGTTTTACTAAACTACTGATGTTAGATCTCATGGCTGCAACTTGAAAGAATAGGCTTGAAGTATTTCGATAGGTGGAGCTGCAGCCACATGAACCATTCGATGGGTTCTAATTTGCAGTCCAAAGAACCCTTCGACAAATTACAATGGGAGGCTGAAACAAGAAGTATATATATATATATATATATATATATATAACTACAGTTGCACTTAAGATGCCAGGTTTGAGGGGTTTTCCAAGAATTCGATGGTTGGATAGGATCTTGACTGCATTTCGACAGGTTTGGAGTAGGCTGGAGGTTGGGCTTCCCGATAGGTTGAAATATCTAGGCAGTCAATAGGCTTTATGGCCTGATTTTGCAGCTGAAACTTGCAAGGAGTATATATTTATAAACCTATATTCAGCTGCACATAAGGTGCCAGATTTGAGGGGCTTTCTGAGAAATCGACGATTGGATAGTATCTTGATTACACATCGGAAGATTGGAGAAAGTCGGAGGTCTTGCAACTACGGCGACCCTGACTTTTTCTTTGGCCTCTCGGACCTCTTCTTCTGTGGGCTTGTATCCAAACCTGAATCGGACCTTCTGCCCCTTGACGATAACTGGCTCTTTTCTTCTTGTAATCTGGGTCTCAGACCCCTTCCTTTCTGATAACCCAATTTTTGGAGCATTGCCACTATCGCTACCATATCGCCCCTTGTTTTAGGCATGATGCCCTCAATGGGTTCTAGGAGTATGGCTGATACCTCATATTCAAAACTGTGAAGGTCGGCATCCTTAGCGGTGTGTGATATATCTAACATATTGGGTCTTTCGATGCTATTCGTGGCCTTTTCTTTCTCACTACGCCCCTCCCCGATTATTGTAACGATCTTGTGCCCAGACACAAACTTGAGTTTCTGGTGCAAGGTGGAAGGTATAGCTCCGACCTTGTACAGCCATGGGCGGGCAATAATAGATTAAATGAGGATTTGATATCCATGACTTGAAACAAGATGGAAAAGGTAATTGGCCCTATCAACAGCTCAAGATCAACTTCTCCCATTATTTCTCTCTCTGGTATTATCAAACCCTCTAGCGCTGGTTCTGGTGGGCCTTAACATGCACAGATCAACCCCGATCTTGGTGGTGGTTCTTAACGGGCATATATTTAATGCAGACCCATTATCAATTAGTACTAAGGGGATTACCATGTTTCCAGACTCAACTGTTATATTTAAAGACTTTGAGTGGCTACCCCCTTCCGACAAGTCAGCATCAGAAAATGAAATGGCATTCGAAGCCATCACTTGCCCAATTATCTGCCTGACTTCATCTGGGCTAACTTGGAGTCATACATGTGTATTTTTTAACGCCCTCATTAATGCTTGAAAATAGAGTGGGGACGTCATCAATAAATCCCAGACAGTGATATGGGCGAACATTCTTCTTAGTTGAGTCTCTAATATATGTTCCCGACTCATTTTTTCGAAAGGGTTCACAGCACTGTCTTTCTTCTCCTCTGGTTGGGCTTGTGGTGCTGCCGGCGCCTCTGGCTGCTTCGATATCCTTCCTGACCTAGTGACAAAGTCCATTGCCCCTTCTCCACTGTTGCTGCCGGTGTTGACATCTATTTGTTCGTAGCTTAACAGGACCTGATGAGGATCATAGGTTGGTCCCGAGAGCTGGAAAGGTATGGCTACCGGTTCTTGAGATACTTGTGCTGTCGGCTCAGGAGGTGTGGGCAATACTTGATTCACTTCAGTGGTAGTGGGTTGGGTGGAAAGACTGGGCCAAATGGGGGTGGTGAAGCTTGAGGGTGGTGGCATTGGAGGGAAGGAGGTAAAAGTAGGTTATTGATAGCTGGTGGGTGTTGGCGGCAGACGGGGGGTCTGATGGGCCGTTGGGTGATTGATGGGGGGGCAGATTTTGCAGGCGGAACTTGGGGTGATGGGTTGGGCGTAGGCCATTGGTAATTGCCGGGTGCAGGTGTGGGATTGGGGGCCTGGTGGCTTAAAGGGTAATTGATGGGGGTTATGGTGTATGGTTGGTATGCATTGATATTTACATAATTGACGGGTGTGGTGGACGAAAAGTATGCCTGGAGATCCAAGGGTTCAAATTGCGGGGTTGGGTTGGGGAAATATTCTGACAAATTTAGGGGTTCAATTACCCCTACGTTCCCCTCTTTTATGTTTCTTGACAAAGATGCTACATAACTCTCCTGATCACTGATATAATCGAATGGGTAAAATTCAAACTCCTCATCTTCTATCATTCCCACGGTGGGTCTGGGACCTGCTCCTCCAGTGGGATGTGGGGGTAGTGGCACTTGGTGAATATTAGCATGCTGAGAGGGTGCAGGGGGAATGATTTTCCCGACATCGATCAAATCCTGGATGGCGTACTTCAATGGGAAGCAGCAATCAGTAGGATGACCCAGACCCTGATGAAAATTACAATGGGTATTTGGGACATAGTTCCTTGGGATAGAGTGAGGAGGAGGTTGTGGTTGGCGAATAGCCACTAATCCCTTTTCTACTAACAGGGGCAAAAGTACGCTCAATGATTGCCCCAGAGGTGTGAAGACTCGATCGTAGCGGGCTCTCCTCTGTTCCGGGGTCATTTGCATTCCTTGCCCATTCCCCATTCTTTGCGTCTACTCAGGCCTAACAGCTACTGGTGGGACAGCCTGAAATTGAAACGGGGTTGTATTGTTATTGGCCCGGGTATTGACTATGTTCTGGACATCGCCCCTTGTTCTCTTCTCGTTCATTTGCTCTGAGAATCTTCTAACCTCACTAGGTCCACTCGGCATATTCTTATTCAGACGCCCCTCCCTGATGGCGTCCTCGCATCGGTTAGCATTTCTCACCAGATCAACAAAGCTGGTCTGTTGCTGATATACAGAAAGTCTGAAATCACTGGTAGAGTGTTGTTTGAAATCATCTCTATCTGTTCATCATCAGGTATTTTGTTCCTGACCTGAGCTGCCAATGCTCTCCATCGCCGCAAGTAGTCGCTGAAGGTCTCGTTCTGGTTCTGCTTTAAACGGGCCAAGTCGGACTTACGCGGCTCGGTGTCTATATTGTAAACATACTGTTCTTGAAAGAGATGCGTCAAGTCCCTCCACGTTTTCATCATAGACGATTTTAAAGATGTGAACCATCTTAAAGTCGGCCCAGTCAGACTCTTTTGAAAGACTTTTATTAGCAGTCTTTCGTCCTCCCCGTATTGGCACATGTCCCTACAGTAAGACTTTAGGTGCGCAATAGGATTGTCAGTGCCATTATATTTGTCGAAGGCTGGCATTTTAAATTTTTTTGGGGGGGGGAGGGGGACCTCAGCGAATAAGCATAAATCTGTGAAGTCTGTGGCGTGGATTTCAGCACCACTGATTTTCATCAGCTGCTTTTGTATTTTGTCTAACTGTTCTTTCAGCTGTTCCGACACTTTTGATACAGGGGTCGCTTTCTCGGCCATCAGTTGGACTTCACTCTGGGCCACCAAGGGGTGGGCAATTATGGGAGGAAGGTTGAGGCTGGTCAAAGCCCCAGCATAGGCCCCGCTATTCCTAATCTCGTCCTCTTCATACTACTGGTCAACATAGTGTGCAGCGAGGGTGGGATTCTCCTGTTATTGTTGCATGGGTTGGATGAGAATGACATGAGTGGGGGTTGGGTGAACCCATTGGGGGTAAGGAAAGATTTGTTGGGTGATGAGAATTTGGTTTTGAGGTGGGGCCTCATAGGGCCATTGGGTATGGGGGAAGGTTTGGAGATGGCCTTGGGGTGTGGGGCCATGGGAGAATTGGGTTTGAGGTATGGCATGGGTTTGACCCGACTGTGAAGGTTGGGTTAAATGTTGGGGGTGTTGTGAAAGGTATGAGTGTGGGGTTTGGGTTTAGGCCATGAACCCTTAGCCATTTTGGGCCGTAGTCCATTGATAGGTTTGGGCCATGGACCCTTGGTAGGTTTGGGTCACGGGCCCTTGGTGGGTGTGGGCCAGTGGGCCTGGATAGGTATGGGCCAAGGGCCCTTAAGGGGACTGACCTAATGGGCCTTGATGGGTCTGGGCCATGGGCCTTGATGGGTCTAGGTCATGGGCCCTTGGTGGGTCTGGGCCATGGGCCCTGTGTAGGTTTGGGTGGTGAGGTATTGGGTCATGGGCCCCTGGGATATGTGAGAAAAGGGGGGCTAATGGGCCTTGGGGTAAGTGGGTAACGGGGGTTTGGGTGGTGTGGATTATGGGGGGTTGATGAGGGTCATGGGGGAGTGAGGCATAGATATTGGCTAGGGTGTGAGACGGGTTTAGGGACATGGGGTGTGAAGGAGGGGGGGTGTTTTGAGAAGCCTTCCATATGTTATAGGCTTGAAACATCTCCTCCATCATGGTCGTGGGGAGAGGGTTGGATGGAGATGAGGTATTTAAAGGATGATGGGGTATAGATGGGATGGAGGTGGCGAAAAAATTGGGTATATTTTGGGATGATGGGGGGCATGATGAGGAGGATGAGGAAAGTTGGGCATGGCCCCGATAAAAATGGGCATGACCCGGATGGATTGGGGATTTTTTGATTTTGCGGGGGGCGGATAGGGCAGAAGTGATGTATGTGAATGTGGGTGGATTGGGTCTATAGGGGGATGATGGGAATTTGGGCATGGATGTGGATTGGGAAAATGAGTTTGGGTTTTGTGTGGATGGGAAATGGATCGGATTTGGCATGGGCATGGTTTGGGCAAAAGATGGAGAATGGGGGGTAGGACTTTGGATATTTTGGGGGGTAATGGTTGGGAATATGGGGGCGTCGAATGGGCCGGTGACGGTAAAGGGGGGTTGGGTGAGGGGGATGAGTCGGGATCGGCGTAAGCCGGGTCTACTACCCACGACATTTTACGGGAACGGGTTGGATAAGGGTGCCTTGGGTAAGGCCCAAAAGTCCTTCTCCTGCGGGACGGCGGAGGGCAAGATGATGCCGTTGTGCCGGCACCACAAACCCCATTTTTTTTTTTTTTTTGATTTATTATATATATATATATATATATATATATATATTTTTTTTTTTTTGATTTATTATATATATATATATATATATATTGAATTTTTCGAAATAGTTTTTGGAAAACAAAAGTTCCGAGGCCTTGGAACTCTCTTTTTGGGTGGCCCTCGTACCTTAATTCAAGACCCGCGGCGACGATTCAGACGCACTTCGGAAGAATCGAAGGAGAACCTTCGATCTATTGAAGGCACGAAAATTGAGGCAAACAACCCGATCCCCCGAGATGAGCCAAAAATAAGTTGCTTTTTTTTTACCGGCGGGGGATTATTGGGTGTCGGAGATGGCATGGCCCAAACAAGGCACTAAGCACACTAATCGGGGAACTCGGGATGTGAAAAGGGCCAAGGATTCGGACTGGTGGGCTGATAAACAAGGCTGGTGCAACTAATACATGCACCCAAGTTGCAGGGGACCCCTTTTACATTGGCGCAACTATTAGTTGCACCAAGGTAAAAGTTGGGAATTTAAAGCTAGCACAACTATTAGTTGCGCTAGTTATAAATTCCCAATTTTTGCGCTGGCGCAAGTCATACTTGCGCCAAGCAAAAATAGGGTTCCAGAATGTTATGACAGCAGCAACAGTAGCCCAAAATGAGTCTCTTTTTTGGGTTTTGTGGAAGCTGGGCTTCCGGGAACTGAGCAGTTTTTTGGTGATCGATTCGCTCCTCACCGCACCTAAAGGGTTTGAGTCTGGTATAACTCACTAGCGCGCTCTCCCAAGGGTTTTAAGCTTCAGAATGAAAACCCACCCGATATACCTCCGGCGCAAGCGCTTTCTCAAATACTAGGTGGGCTGAGACTTTTCTGGATCATCACCACTAAGGGCTGCCGCCATACTAAGACCCGGGTGTTTGTGTGTTTGCCTAATCCCAACCCTTTTGAAAATCTATCCCGTAAAAACAAATTAATTAAGCTCCCTAACTTGATTCAATTTTAATTTTTTCAAAGCTTTTCTCTTTTTTTTTTTAAAGTTTTCTTTAGTTCAAAGACCGGGAGTGATTATCTCGTGCCGCCACTACTGGCCGGCGTTCACTGATGAAATGAGAGTGCACAAGTAAGCCCACCAATCGGTTAAGGAACTTTAAATGACGAAAATTTAAAGGAATTGAAAGACAAGGCTCAAGTAGGCCCGCCAATCGGCTAAAGCACTAAAATGATAGAAAAGTAAGGAAAATAAAGGACAAATACGCAAGTAAACCCGCCGATCGGCTAAGGCATGTAAATGACGTAAAAGTAGGGGTAAGTAAAATGACTTAATCGGAGGGGCGAGTAAAAATAAAATAAAAAACAGCAATAAAAGGTTAGTAAAAATCAAAAATAAAAAGGCCAAGTTCAAGGGGAAGCTCTACAAGCTAGTCCCCAGCAGAGTCGCCATCTGTGCAACCGTGGGAATCGAGACGATCCTGTCGCAACTATACGCTCTCTAATGAAAATAGAGTCGCCACCTGGAGCTTTCGGTGTCCCGAGAAACTTAGTTCATTTTTATGAGCACTGAAGTACTAAAAATATGACTCTGAATCCGGTCCACACCAAAGGCTCTTGGATAGGGGCTTCGGTTATCGATCAGGAAGGTGTTAGGCACCCAATCAACCCGCTTAACGCAGTCTCTACTAATGACCAAAAATAAAATGAAGTAAAAGAAAAGAAAATAGTTTTCTCTTGCCCAAAAGGGCTTAGAATCCTATTTGCGCCCCTCCATTCTTACCGAACATTCGGCGGCGTAACGGTACAAATAAGAGGGCAGGGAAGCCGAAAAGAGATAGGAGAGGAGAGGAGAGGGGAGAGCCAGAGCCCTCGGGCCCTTGTAGCACCGTAGAGGAGCCTTGCGTGGC
Organism: Chloranthus sessilifolius; assembly: GCA_021018995.1. Lineage (NCBI taxonomy): Eukaryota > Viridiplantae > Streptophyta > Magnoliopsida > Chloranthales > Chloranthaceae > Chloranthus > Chloranthus sessilifolius. Next base: position 84,332,188 of record CM037597.1, read on the forward strand.
TTGCTTTGATGAGCTTTTGAAGGCTTGTATGGTGGAAAGAGGGGTTCTAACCTCTAAGGCTTGCTAATTAAGAGGTAGAGAGGGAAGGTGAATGGGTAGCATATACCTACGCTAAGGGATCTAAGGTGAAAAATATCACTCAAAGGAGGTTTTGGAATTCTAGAATTTGTATGGGAAGTGTGCACTAAAGGGAAAATGATCTTCTCACTTCAAGCTCTCTCTTAGGCTAAAATTTTCAAACCCTAAACCAAGGGGTGGGGGGCTCTATTTATAGGAGATGAGTGGATTAGGAGAGTGTTTAGTGGCTAAACAAGGTTAAGAATGAGGTAATTCAATATCTAAGGTTTCCTAAGGTTTTTGGAGCCTTGAAGAGTGTGAAAAGGTCCTCCAATGGTGGATGATGGGGTGAGGCCTTAAGCCATTTAAAGGGGTGCAAATAGGTTTCAAAAGGGTCCAACAGAGCTACCAAAACGCACCCCAAAGGTCAAGGTAATCAACAAGTCAAACCCCAAATACGAAATTCGGGGCAAAATCCAATAGTCAATAGTTGCGCAAGGCAAATGCATTGTAAAATAGTGCAGACCAGTACTGGAAGTTGGCTCGCGAGGGCGGGGCCCACATTTAAATCTGACGCGACTATTAGTTGCGCCAGGTTTATAAATAGGGGGGATTAGCCTGGCACAACTATTAGTTGTGCCAGGCAAAGTTTATTACTGGCGCAACTATTAGTTGCGCCAAATCCCTAGGGCGCCCACCTGACTTTATCTTCCTACCCTCCGGACCCGGTTTGCCATATCTTTTGATGAATACCTCCGATTGGGGCAATTCTTGGACCGTCAGAAAGCTGACGACCTCTACTCTTCAATGGTATGAGACTCGATCGTCGTAAAGGGCCGTAGCCAGTTCCAATGCGCCCCTCCTCATCCATTATCCGGGAAGGTTAGGTTTGAGGTTTGAAAGGGGTTCTAAGGGTCGGGATTGGTTTCTAAAGGTTCGAGGTAGATTGCTAAGGGATCTAGGGTGATTCTCAAAGGTTTGGGGTGATTCCTAAGGATTCCATACATGCCATCAAAAACTCAAAATTACACTTCTCGAAAGGTGTTTCGATCGGACCTTGGGCCAAATTTGGGTGTCTACAATAGCTCTGCAAGTCTTCCAGCCGTATACATGGTATTGTATGGCAAAAAGTGGGCTGACTTGGTTAATCTATCGACAACTACCCAAATGGCATTGTGTCGCTTCACAGTCCGCGGTAACCCCACAATGAATTCCATTGAAATGAACTCCTACTTCTACTCTGGTATAGGTAGAGGTTGCAACAACCCTGCAGAATGTCTATGATCTACTTTCACCAACTGACATGTACTCGGCTACATCTTTCTTCTGACCTCTCCACCAGTAACTCTTCCTCATATCTTGATATATTTTTGTGCTACCAAGGTGGATAGCATATCTAAATTTATGGGCCTCATCTAAAATAGTTTGTCGTAGATCGACATCAACTGGAATACAAAGGCATCCCTTAAATAGCAAAGAACCATCTTCCTTCACAGAGAAATTCGGTTTGGTGCCCTCAATCATAATTTGTCGAATATTGACTAACTCCGGGTCTTTCATCTGTAACTCTTGAATATGCTCAAAGACCATCGGTCTCACTGTAATGTTGGCCAAGAAGGCCCCTGAAACTTGCACCTCGATCTTCGCATCATATAAAGAAAGGTCTTCAAGCTATTTCCATCTGTGCTTCCCCATAACAAGGCTAGCTAACTTAGTCGGACTCTTACGACTCAAGGCATCTGCTACAACATTAGCCTTGCCTGGGTGATATTGTATGGAACAATCATAGTCCTTGAGAAACTACATTCAACTACATTGCCATATATTCAACTCCTTCTGTGTAAATAAATATCGGAGGCTTTTATGATTGGTGAATATTTCAAAGGTCTCGCCATACAAATAGTGTGTCCAAATTTTTAGTGTAAATATGACCGCTACGAGTTCCAAGTCATGTGTCGGGTAATTTTTCTCGTGCTCCTTCAGCTGCCTGGACCCATAAGTAATAACCTTTCTGTTCTGGTTGAGCACACAACCTAAGCCACTATGTGATGCATTGCTATACACCGCAAACCCTCCACTGCCTGATGGAATCGCTAGCACTAGAGCTGAAGTGAGTCTCTTCTTGAGTTCTTAAAAACTCTTCTCACACACTTCGGTCCATGCAAATCTCATATCCTTCCTTGTGAGTCTTGTAAGCGGTCCTGATATTTTCAAAAATCCTTCCACAAAACATCGGTAGTACCCAGTTAGACAAAGGAAACTATAGATATTTGTTACCGTCTTTGGTTGTTCCCATTATACCACTGCTTCGATCTTAGCTGGATCCACTGTGATACCATCTTTTGAGATGACATGTCCCAAAAAGCTGACTTTCTCTAACCAAAACTCGCACTTACTGAGCTTGGCATATAATTGATGTTCACGTAACGTTTGTAGTGCGATTCCCAAATGCTCTTCATGCTCCTTCTTTGACTTTGAGTATATCAGAATATCGTCGACGAATACTACAACGCAAGTATCTAGGTGTGGTTTAAGCACCCGATTCATCAAGTCCATAAACAACGTCGGTGCATTCGTCAAACCAAATGGCATCACCAAAAACTCGTAATGTCCGTATCGCATCCTAAATACCGTCTTCTGGATGTCCTCTGCCTTGACTCTTAGCTGATGGCATCCAGATCTCATATCGATCTTGGAAAAATATCTCGCTCCTTACAGTTGATCAAATAAATCATCAATCCTAGGCAAAGGATATAGATTCTTTATGGTCAGTTTGTTTAGCTGAAGGTAATCGATACATAGCCTCATCGACCCATCCTTCTTCTTTATAAACAAGATTGGTGCCTCCCCAAGGAGACATACTAGGTCTTACAAATCCCTTATCCAAGAGCTCTTGTAACTGCTCTTTCAACTCCTTCAACTCAGCAAGAGTCATTCGATATGATGCTTTGGAAATAGGCTCCGTTCCAGGTGCTAAGTTGATAACGAACTCCACCTCTCTATCAGGAGGTAACCCTAGCAACTCTTCCAAAAAGACATCTTCAAACTCACGCGCAACCGCAATCTTAGAAATGATGGTCTTCCCTTCCTTGTCTTCCTTCAAAAATGCCAAGTAACCACTGCCTCCTTTCTTGATCAAGCGCTTAGCTCTGACAGCGAACACAAGTGATACAAACTCTGATCTCATCCCTAAAAATTAGAATGATCTCCTCATGTTCGCTCTAAAGATAATGACCTTGTTCCTATAATCGACTGTTGCATGATGAGCTGACAACCAATCCATGCTAAGGATTACATCGAATCCTTGCATATCCGACAAGACTAAATCTGCTGCCAGTTCATAGACGTCCCTATCTCTGATGGCTACTATCACCGACCTACGAACCAAGTCCGTATCAACCGATTCCCCAATCGAAATAGATACAGCCAAGACAAAATCCAATGTCTCTGGAACAACCTTTACTTTCTTTGCAAACAGTGAAATAATAAATAAATGGATAGACCCTGGGTTTATCAACACTCTAGTTTCATATGCTAAGCCAGCTTCATTCCCATACATTTGTAAAGTACCTATAGAGCACACACATCTTAGCAGTCTACTCATGCATCAAGTCAAAACACGTAAATAACTCGATCTAAAATCGAGTTCTTATATATATACACCTCTTCTATCTAAAATTTAAAATTCAATTCAATGAATCAATTATTTCAAATAAAATTTCACCTTGGAAAACATCATTACTGTTTTGTGCATCCCGAGCCATACTGCATATGTCCGTCCTTGCACAATCGACTTTTTTGCTTACATTTGTCTAGTAACGGGAGCAGAAGTCGTCCTTTCTTGCCTAATCATCGGAACTGAAGTCGTCTCATCTTTCCTCATTTATGAGTAATCTCTTATTATGTGCCCCATTTTCCCGCACCTGAAGCACCCTCTCATGCCTCGCCTACAGTCCGATGTCTTGTGCGACTTACCACATTTAGCACACGTCTCAACAAGGGTGGAAGATGTTGCCCTAGAGAAACCCTAAGTAACAGATACTCCGATGGTGGTAACAGGGTTTTCATATCTGATCGGTCTCCCAGACACAAGCATACGTAATCTAGGATAATGTGTCTGCGATGGTCTGATAAAACTGGCTTGAAACTGATGTCTCTGAATGGGTGCTACGAATCGTGACTTTTTGTTCACCGGCTCGTAGTTTCCAACTTTACTCTGATCTATCCTTCCCTTTCCCTGTTGGTCTCTCCTCTGATATATGTCTTCATTATCTTCCTTTATCACGAGAGCCTTGCTCATAACCTCTCCATGCATTTTTAATTCAAAGGCCACCACTCTTCCTCTGATACCAGGCCTCAAGCCACGTTGAAGCCTGTTGGCCTTCATCAAATCTGTAACCACATACTCAGGGGCAAATCGAGCGAGCCTCATGAACTCCACTCTGTATACTCTTACTAACATCTTTCCCTGCTCTAGTTGAAGAAATTTCACTTCCATCTGATTTCGCACTACCTCAGGGAAATACTGTTTATTGAACTCTGTTACGAATTCATCCCAGGTCCATAGTAATCCTAGAGCCTCTTGTGCTCTAGTCCTTGACACAGACTTTCACCATGGGCTTGCCTCACCATCTAACATATAAGCTGTCCATCGAACACTCTCATCTTCAGTGCACATAAGCACACTGAAGACTTTTTCCATTTCACTTAGCCAATTTGCTGCTTCTATTGGCTCTACTTACCCTGAAAAATTTGGAGGACGCTTCCTCTGAAACTCCGTAAGCATTGAGGATAATGCTTGCGTAATAATCACTGGAGGCGTAGGTGGTGTTTGATGTTGGTCATTGGCATTATGAGCTGCCAAAGATGCCGCCTGCTGAGCCATGACGTTTGTCATGGTTTCCATAGTGTGCATCATTCTCTGTCGCTCTTCTCTTTCTTCATTTCTCTCTCGAACCCTTTCTTGATATCTCTGATCTCGCTCCTAATTCCCTTCCTGATTTCTGTTCCCTTGACTACTGCCTTCCGGAGCCTCTCTATTCCCCAATGGCACTCTATTTGAAGCCGAGACGAAACCGTCTCCACTCCGTAAATTCTTACCATAGTCGCCCCTCGGCTGATCTTCCCTCTAGAAGACATAATGCTTTGCAAGATGAAACTATAGTTTCATTAGCAGGTCTCTATACTCTGACAAAATCAGAACTTGTTAGAAATTATATAGAAAAAGCTTTGATACCAATTGTGACAACCCAGATTTTGTTGCCCCAAAACCCGCGCCATTAGTACAACCCTTGAGGTCGTGCCCTATAAGCATGCACGGTACACTTGGTATAAATGTCAAACCATATAAGCCCAAAGGATAGTTTTAATCTCATGCCACTGCATGAGCAAAAGAACCAACCCGAACCATCGGTGACAAAACCAAAGTTACTCTCGATAGTTCACCAAAAGAATATCTCACAATTAATACATTATCTCAAAATGAGGTTGGATATACCCAACCATACAATAACTCTCTCAAAATAATCAAAGTAACATAAAGGTTCTACTAAAAGAACTCCTCAAGAGGGGGCTTCGACTCCTCCTCGAGAATGTACTCTGTATCCTCTGGATCAACGTCTCCAGAAGCAGCCGCTATCTCATAACTTGTGACGTATAGTTAAAAGGGGTGAGCTAAATCATAGCTCAATAGAGGAATATCTGAAAATGAAAAGCTATTATACTCACACATGTTTCATGACATAAATTAAGCATGATCTCAAAAGCAGAAAAATAGTTTGAAAACATTTACATTGCCAAAATAAACATGAACTGAATGCACATATATCACATCTTATCTTTTAATTAGTTTGTTCTCGTATCACACCAAGACTTGTGTCGCAAACTTAAATAATTCCCAAGCAATATATCATTGAACCCTGATGGAATACCCTCCATCGTCGTTCAATTAAATTATGTTTCAACCAAATACAAGCTCAAGTCCCATTCACCGAGGCGACTTGGCATACCCATTACCCTCTTGGTAATTGCATCACATGTTTGTACGAATTGACCGCCATACAGATCACGAATATCCTGCTGCGTCAGTCACGGGTATCACACCGTGTCGATGGGGTATTCTCCTAACCTCAAATCAACTATGCAAAATACATATAGTTATTCACTAGTCAAGTCTTGTCTACATCATTTTACATCACCTAGATGCTCACATCAAAAGAAATATATCCTTGGGATGTCACATACTCATCTACATTACCGAGATGTTCACATCAAAAGAAACACATCCCTGGGGATGTCACATATTCATATGCTTACTGGTTTCGTCGTTAGTGTACACACACTATAAATTCACATGCTTTGACTAAATTTCGGAAACCCATATCACAATACATTTGATTTTACACACATATCACTACACAAATGCTATTGTAATCAAGTGTACATGTCCAAAACTTTCCCCCTACCTCACACGAAATTACTCCAAAAATTCTTCGACCCGAGCTAGTCTAAATCGTTCAAGGTCTGGCTCAAACCTAAGCATGGTCAAAACACATTCAACTTGTCAAAAGAATGTAAAGGAAAGAGTTCTAAAGCCTAGTCACAGCACTCAAAAGTAAAACTCAACAAAAGTCAAATCTGCCCAAATTGATCGAACGATTCTAAATCGATCGAACAGTTTGCCAAAATCGATCGAACGATTATAAACTGTTCGAACGATTTCCCAAAATCGATCGAACGAACTGATTTTGTTCGATCGATTTCCTCTGAGACCCAACACTAAAGATTTCTCCTTTGGCAAAACTGATCGAACGATCACTAATTCCGTTCAATCAATGTCCCCTAACACACATCACCACAGATTTTCTAATTTGGCAAAATCGATCGAACGATCACTGATTCTGTTCGATCGGTTTTGCCAACTTCAAAACATCATCGAGTTCTAACTTCCAGAACTCATTTCTCAACCATCTATACCCTTTGCTTACTTATTTTTCATACACAATAGGTCAGATATATAGTATAGCAGTTAGAAATTCACTAAATTAATTAAGCTTACCTTTTTAGCCAATCAGATCTCTTGATCCCTAGCTCCCTTTCCCAACAAGGGTTTCACAACTCAAAATTTCCGATTTCTTGTCGATTCGAAGCCTTAAATCCGCAAAGCTTTCCGACCTACCCTCAATCACACACATTTAATACACACACACACCCTCACTCCTGTCATTCACTCTTCATAAATTTCTCAACAACCAACTCAAATGCAAATGAGAAATAAATTCTCACAAGTCATTATAACCCACTGATGTCTTGGGTGTAAGCACACACACCTAGATAGGTGTATATAACCCAATCAAAATGACTCTTATAACACACATTCTACATTTCTCATATAACCTATCTAACCTAAGTCATCAAGTCAACTATTACATGGTCAAATAAGTGACCAGTCGGGCACGCATCCCGAGGTACACTATTCAAAGTCAGAAATTTTAGGGACGTTACATTTTTAGTCCTCTTTCCTAGTTTTCTTTTGATACGTGTGTAATCATTTTAGAGTAGTCTAGTAATTTTTCTGTTTTAAGGCCTCTTATATAAGGTCATTATAAGCATTATAAAGAATTAGTAGATTATTATTGAATGAAAAGTGCATTGCATTTTAGAGCTTGAGATGAGCTTTGTTGAAGAGTGATTATTCTTCTCCGTGATGAGTTTGGTGAGAGGCCAAGGGTGCGATGCCCATAATTTTCTAATCATTTTCTAATTATATTTATCTATTTCTCAGTTTTCCTACCGACCCCATAAACCTACTTCAGCCAATTTCTACTCGGTGCGGCGAATAAACTTTAACGCTACTGATCATCAGTGTGCGTTGCTTAATTTTTTATAGGTTGAATACTTGGTTAAGGGACAAGATATTTGGTTCTTATTGACAATATTACAGAAAATAGGGAAGATTTTGGACAAGTATATTTTACTCGTAATTGGGGCAGATTTACTCTTATTGAGACTAGTGTGGTAACTGAGTTTAACTCATTAAATCTTAACTTAATTATTATAGATCAGTGACTATTGATCGTGTTTTGACAGGGAGACAAAATTTTCCTTGTAGATTTTCATCTACTTTAACCTTATCTATAGTATTGAGGGCTGAACTTTCATTACATATGAATGTACCTCGTAAGCTATGAGTACAATCAGCATCAACTGATCCAAATGAGTTAGTCCTTACACAAGTAGAACCGGAATGAGGAAAATAACTATGAGAGCGATAGTTTTTTTATTTTTTCGATAAAAGAGTAGGGTTGGAGGGACCCCTACCCTTTTTATTGCAAAAAAAAGGGGAAGATTACAAATGATAGAATTTACAATTTATATCTTCTAAGGCGAGAAAGAAGAGAGTCTAATTTGATGGTAAGCTGCATCATCTTGAGATCTTTGGCAATTTTAAGGTTTGGAGAATAGTTTCTAACTCAATACCGAGAATGTCATCAAGTCCTGATGGTCCAAAAATACATTCAATGATGCTTCCTTGATGGTCTCTAAAGATACCTCTGATTCTTGCACCATTATTGCTCAACGGCCCATCACCGTTCACTTTGATGGTGTTAGTGATTGGAGGCTGCCATTTACATTGTTTTTGAGAAGTCTATATTGGTTTCATAACCTTCACTGCAATGATTCCTTTATCATCAATGTCTTCAAAGGCACTTTTGATAGCCACTTCCATCACTACTATGGTGATAGTGGCTACAATAACTACCAGTTGGAAATCCATATTTGCATAAATGATGCAGAAAAACTAGGCTGGTAGACATCATGAGGCTCAGGAGCTTGTTCTATCACCTATAGTGTAGTACCGACTGATTGTGGGATGTGGACAACAATTACAGCACCATACCAGGATTTAAAGCAAACAAAGACAGCTGCTAGTTCCTAGTACTTAGAAAAATAGAAGCAAGGTGCTTCAAGTTAATAACATTGACATCTGACTAAAAATTTAATTGGGCCAAGAAGTTTAAGAAAGGAAGCAACTTTAGCAAATAGAATCTACAAATGTAAAGTGCTAGATATCAAGTATATTCACCTAGCCCAAAACAACACATCAAAAGTTGTAAAATGTATATTAGATCGCCCAAACTGTATGCAGTAAATGTAGTCAACAAGCATTACTATGCTTGCAGAGATGTTTCGCATAAAATTGATATATTGTCACTATAATCATCATCACAGCCATATCCTATCTATTGGGGGTTGGCTTTACGCTTCTCCAATGTAGATATACTATATATAGGCAAGATTTTTCTAAGTACTTTGTGAAAACAGTCCAGGAAGATTCATCTCATTTGTTTTGAGGTCTCTGTAAATTGGTAAAAGCAAGTTTCATTGTTGGGGGTAAGAACATTAGGTTAGTGAGACTATGATCCTTTAGTTTGCAAATGTTACCATGCTAAAAGAGAAGTTTGTCATGAATCTACCATACAGAGCCACTTTTAGAAGAAATAACTTGATGCAAATTCATCTAATTTATTTGAAAGACTTTGTACATTTGAAAAAGTGCATGACAGTGTCATCTATGGACCTAGGGTGGTGCACATGGAGCGTTAGAAAGGCTTGAATGGACCCAAAATTTGAAAGTAGGATACAACAGGGAAAGGAACAACATGGTGAGACAAGAGTAGAGAGGTAAGGAGAACAACAGACAAAAGGGTACAAGTAGCGGTGGTTGGAGGTCATGTGGATATGTTATGCTTGACAATAGGATTGGAGGACCCCAGAGTGTATTTAGTTGAACGGAGGAATCCATGAGTTGTGGGAGATGTCTATCCTGATAAAGGCAAGATCGGTGCGCCGGTAGTACTCGAGAACGGGGACTGGATGTGTTATGGTTGTGGTAACCTTAATTTTAAAAGAAGGATTTGATGTCATGCTCGGGGGTGCGATGCTCATTGGAGCACTGGAGTTACTATTTCTAATTGTATTAACGTGAACTTTGGTCTCGAAGGAAGGATGGGCGATGCTAAGTAGATGGTTATCTCACAGCAATAACAGAGAGATCTTAGCAATGGATGGCCAATCAGTTCTTTAAGAGGGTCAATCAGTTCTTTAAACCTCAGGTTATTGCTACCGGATATTAGAGTTGGGAGAAAGACACCGGAGAGCTGAGCAGAAACTACGACATGCCAAACGAGGGGAAGGTTCCATGTTAGGGGGAGTGTGGCATGGCAGCTCCTACTTATGTCCATTCGATCATTAATGGTGGGTCAAGGCTAAATCTGGATACCCTTTCTGTAGTGGTATCAAGTGAAGTTTATGAGGCAAATAAAAAGAAAAATCATCAGAGGTGGGTCCTTCTCTCTGTGGACAAATACATTTATATTGCTTTGATATTAAAGAGCATTTACTGAGGATGCTCGGTAACCATTACAAGAAGGGACTAACAGTATCAAAGTTAACGAAAGGCTGCTTGCATTCTCCGAAGAGCTTACAATGGTGGTTGAGTTCTTGGAAAAGGTAGGCATTGTTCGATTGGGGGGGGGGGGGGAGTCGGCATGCTTCTTCAAGTGGGAAGAGGATATGTATAGAACCTCCGTTCAAAATGAAGGCGGCGGTATTTGGCTGCATATCTACGGACTCCATTGCGAGAATCTTTAAAGATGTCAAGACTCAAGAGTTAAAGGTTTAGTCGCTGATTCCGTTCCAGATCTCTAAGATACTACATACAGTTTTAATCTTACCATGATTAATCAATAAAGAGAACTGCTCTAGAATAACTTCAATATATAGAAAGCATATCTGTTAATGAGTGATAGCAACAGCAACAGATAATCCAAAAATTAAAGTGATTCAGTGGCAGAACATAACAACGTATCAGCAATTATGTTCATAGAGAAAGTCAGAATCCTGCAGAAACCATCGGTTTCTAGTGGCTGAGATTAAGATTTCATTCAGCAGTGGCATAAATAAAAAGAAAACTTATATCTCATTCCATTATAAATCAGTAAACTGAATGTCTCGAAAATATATGCTCATACAAGTGTCTAGGTAGTTCAAATCCTAGGTAGAGTACAGCATAAATAAGAGCCATAATATAACTTGGACTATAACAAACAAAAGAAGCAATTAAAATAATAAGTTCAGTTTAGCTGTGCCTAAAATTGAGGAATTAAAATGGAACTTGAAATCTGCTTTGCAATCCCAATTAATCTCGAGATTCCCCCCCCCCCCCCCCTTCTTCTCAAATGGTTACTTAAGTGATCATGTGAGCAAGGATCAAAATTTCGACTGAAATTATTGGTTTCGGTCCCCACCGAAACGATAATATGGGACTGAAATTTCGGTCATATTTGTATGGGGTTGAAATTTTTGGCCAAAATTTTGGTTTCGGTCCCCTCTGAAACCAAAATGAAACCCAAAATTTTGATCCTTGCACGTGAGAGTTTATCAAGACGTTATGGCTCCCAAAATTTGATCTCAGACCATGTGAGGTCCAACAACTCCACATCTGTTCTGGTATTAAGGCTGCCTTTAAATCTGTCAAACTTCTTCAAAACTGAACCTCCAAGCATGCAATCAGCCACTCTGATGGCTAATCTCCTTAATGCTTAACATTAGGGAAGATGGACACTCTAAGTAATAGACGACTCCATAATGGTGTCCAAAGAGACCACTTATTGAACTGTATGAAACCATCACATCACGACAAGGAAGTAGGGAGGAAATGCATAAAAAGACAAGCCTAAGGATCATCTTGCACAATATACTTAAAAATTCTATGAAGGCAACCAACTTGGACAACACTCATGGAATTCTCTTCCAAATGTTGCTCTTCGGAGCTACTATTACGGCTACCATCGAAATTAGTTTTCCCATTAGTTGGCACATGTGAGGATGAGTGGAGATAACATCAAACCTAGATCCAGTTTAGAAAGTAACAAGCACAATCACATTGAGACAAAAAGTAACAAAAAACTCGTGGATATTTAGCTCCGACTTATAGTGGAGTTTTATTCAGTTCCGTCTGAGATATCTAGATTGTAGAAAAGAGTCAACTCATGGAATTTTAGCTCGAATAGCCTTGCATTATCCCAATAAAGGTAGGTCAACAAAGAATAAAGAAAACTTAAAGAGGTAACAAAAACACAAGATTAAAAAACTACAGAACCATTCAGATATAAACAGGGCCTAGAGCATCCTACCCTTCAAACATATTTCAGCACTACTTAGCCTGGTCATGCCATGGCAGGTGTCAATATGTAACAATATTTAAACCCACAAGATTTATCACCTATATAACAAGTATGTCGATTTCCTACACAAAGATGAGAGGCAACAAACTTGACATACATGAGCAACAGACCTAAAATATCTCTCCACCCAACTCTGCATTTGAAGATAGGCAGGAAAGTTGAAAATGACTAGGATAACTACAGTATAAAAAGGTACCTTTGCATCCCCAACATATATTTTAGCCTGGTGTATGTTAACAGAGTAGATGAGAAAATAGTGCCAACTTGTCAGACATCACCACTATTTTTCAATAGCAAGGTTAAATTAACTCAGATGTATATCTCCCCAGTTATAATTTTAGGTGCTAGACCTTACAAGACACCATATGAAAATCAATAGAATATTATTTCACAATTAGGAAGCAGAGAAGGTAGTGCTCCTCTTCTCACACTTTTCAAAGCTCCAAGCAGGAGTTAAAAAAAAAAAAAAATCAAATATGATAAACTCCAATCTTCAGAGCCCTATTGTTGCTTTCTAAGTTATTATCGCCTTTTGCACATTTTAATGCTTCACAATATAGATCTTACGTAGAGACCACAACAAAAAAAATTATATAACCTGTTAGTATCAGGATGAATGCCCCCAAAAAGCTGCATAAGATATATTTTTCTCACTAATACCATTCCATAATACTTGATCTTGCCAGTTTACAGTTCTGGATGCCAATATGACATAAACATTACTGTATTGCAAGGATAGAACTTGTACGGAATATGGTGGTCACATGAGGAAAAATTTCAGAAAATAAAACAAAGAGACGAAGTAAATAAAATCACATCGGAGATTAAGTATGGAACAAACCGGTTTAACTTCTCCATTCCATAAGCAGTGAACAGCCAGAGATCCGATAACAGCAGTTACAAAATATAGCAGTGTAGGCTAGGAATAGGTATAACTTGAAATCAGGTATGACATAAAGGAAAAAGGAATCTGCATAGGCCATAGGAGAAGAAGACAACAAATAAATCTTGCATAGATTACTTATGCCGCTTGAAACCAATGCATTAAAATAATTGTAAGGACTAAACCCAATGTGTATCCAAAAAATGCACTATTGAAGTATCGATTTCCTTTCCCCCTTGACATATCAAAACGCAATGCCAATGCAACAAATATGCCTATAGAAGAAAAAAGTGAGTTTTTCGAGTTTAAAAAAGGAAAGAAACCAGATGCAGAAATGAAAACTCCTGCTGGGTGCCACGTGGTACCCAGCTGGCAATGCTAATGGATTTGATCCTCGTGTTGGGTATCACGTAGTGCCCAGCTGGCTCAAAGTGTAGCGCCCCAGGCTCCACTCTAACGCATAGTCCAGGATATATATATATATATATGCTTCCAAGTCGCTCCCACTTTCTATAATTGAAGAGCAGATGCTTTACGACTTTGGCATCAAATTCGCTTCAACTCCAGCTCTCACTTGTGCAATCCACTATAGAGAACAATGATGAAAGGTTGATACCAGGTCATTATCAAGGTAGTTAAGGCGTTGTAGCGAGGTCCTAGAGAAGAGGCTCGCTATCCCATGGCGTGGTCATTCATAATTTCTTTTAAAAATATTAATAATTTTAGTTTTATTTATTAATCATTAATATTATTTTTTTTTTAATTTTTTATTATTTTTAATACATATATTTTGTTTAGAGGAAAAAAAAATTAACTAATTAATCAAGCATAGACAAATATCAATAAATAGAGAGCAAATATATATATTATAAGACAGCTGTAATAAAATATATATATATATGACACATGTGGCTAATATAAAGTAGAAAAAATAAAAAAAATTAGATTTTAAGGCACCTGGGGCTTAAAATCTAATTTTATAAGGCAATTGTGGCAAAAACAAAAAACAAAATAGATATATATATATATATATATATATATATATATATATATATATATACACGACACCTGTGGCTAATATAAAGTGAAAAAAAATAAAAAAACCAAAATTTAAGGCATCTGTGGCTTAAAGTCTAGTTTTTTTTTCCACTTTATATATATATATATATATATATATATATATATATATATATATATATATATATATATATATTATAAAGCAGTTGTGTCAAAAAATAACCTCCGTTCATGCCTGGACCAATGAAGTCTTAAGTGGTATTGACCGATTGTGCAGGACTTTCCTCGAGACCGATTCTACCACTGCTGTTGGGGGAGATATCTGGTACGCTGGGATTTCGTGCGCACCACGGACGCCAGCCACATACTGAGGCGAGGAGATGTCTTGATCAACAGGTGCTAGATTGAATTGGACTGGAGTAAACAAGTAGTGGTTGCTGATCACCGCGAAGTACGAGCCGCTAACCTAGTAGGTGTACGACTGCAATAACGGATCGCTCCGCCGAGGGATCCCACCACTCGATCGAATCGTCGTGGCATCTTCAAATGGACCGAAAGGTAAAGAAGGTTATGAACCAATGCAAATTAACGTTTGCTGAATCTCAATAACTGCCCGAATAGCAAAAGGACAAGACGAAGCTTTATAACAAAGAGATGGGGGATCGGACGGCTGTGCTCTCAGCTTCTTCGAGACATGAAAGGACCGAGGATAGTTATCAGGAAGGGACAATTTGGAGCTTAGGCATTTTATGAGGAGAATGCATTTAGTGACTCCTATTTTAAGGCTGCAGGTGGCATATGGAAAGATGGGAAGCAGGCTCGGGTACAAAAAGCAAGAACATGGCAGGAGGGCGACGGCTGGTGTTAATACATGGGGGCTGCACATTAATGACAGGGAAGGGGTAGGTGAAGTTCGCGAGAGTCAAGTGGGCCCCATTCCTAAACCAAAGCAAAAACCAAGCTGTGAGAGGAATTATCTATCGCTTGATGTGGAGATTCGGAGTAAGGAGTAGATAGTGGAAAGGATGCCTTTGACGGTATGGAACAAATATGTGGCGGAAGGAGAAGGAGAAGTATAGACGGTATCACTGACATCGACTTACTACTCATGTTGAGTCGCATCGACAAGAGCGGCGTGTACGAAGCGGTACGATAATGTTGATTTCATGAATTTCGATAACATGTGGCCCATTAGACCGTGGCCTAAGGAGGATGTGCCCAAAATTGGTCGCAAGGCGGTTTTTGGGCCTTTGTCTTACGTTGAGTCTATTAAATAGCATGGGCCTTTAGGGTCGGGGCTGATCTGTTGTTTTACTAATTATTCTATGGGTTTTGAGTGCAGATATAGTAGGACTACATGCAAGTTCGATTGTAAAATGACACAACCCATCGCGTCAAGCACCAAACGAGAAATTAAGGAACGCTGCGGCCGGATTTGTTTCAAAAGATTTTGATACTGTTGAGCAGTATACATCCGAAGGTGAGTCCATACAGGCCATGAAGGTCGGGCGGACGGCTCTAGAAGGGGAAAGATTGATTAGCCTGGGGAAAACTTTGGGTGTCTCCTTTAAAGATAATCATAAAGGTCTCCTCAAAATATATTGCGACATTCTTGAAAGAGAGCAACAGATGTCAAAGGTAGAGCGACTGAAAGGGGAACCAACTTGCATCCCACTATCTTCTTACACGGAGGAAGATGAACCATCTCCTAGGTGTGATTGCTTTAAAGAGCATTCATTCCCTCCACCATTGCAGCCTTTCAGGTAGGATGAGAAGGAGTACAACGAACACACTACAAAATATGAGACTTTTAGCGGCGGTTTGAAACCACCGCTAAAGCCTTTCCAACCGCCACTAAAACATTTGGTGGCGGTCACCCAAACCGCCATGCTTGGAGCCATCGGGAAAAGTTTTACCAGCGGTTCAACTCCAACCACCACTAAAAATGCACCCTTTTAGCGGCGGTTTTCAACTGCCGTTAATTATTTTTACCGACGGTTAACTAACACCAATCATTATGAATAGTTGTTATAAAATTAATGGTATTACCGACGGTTTGTAATCGCCGGTAAAAATTTAATATTTTAGCGGCTGTTTATAACCGCCGGTAATTGAAAATAATTTAACGTGGTTTATGTTGTCGCTCCAAGTGTGCCATAATTGTGTGCATTATGAATCAAAAATTAAAGAATTAAAGAATGCTAGGTTATATGGATGTTAACTTATGAAAGGGATATCAGCACATTGGGGCTAACACTGGCCTGCAAGATCAGGGCCAATTGTAGCAAGTTTTAAAAGTAAGTATTTCAAGATCGTCCACAGAGAAGTTTGTCTAAAATGAGAGATAAACCTCCAGATCTGTGCTACCAGATCTGGCTCTATAATTATCTAAAATAAAGAATAGATAAAAGAGAGTGTTGGATTGTGTCACATTTAACTATAAGCAAATAAAGAAAAGAACTAACTACATGATCCAGATCCGAGTTGGGGAGATGTTTAAAATAAGACAAATGCAGAAATAATAGCTTCATGTACTTTAGCCTCTGAATTTTAATGGAGAGTCTGTAGTTCAACAGAGGCGATTCAATCTTCATCGGCTACCACGGATGTAAGAGAAATAAATCGAATTAAGGAATAGGTTTAGACTTATGGTCGTGATCATCACTTAAATGGTCACGGTCATCGCCATTCATGGCCTATTCTTTAGTTCTATGAACATCATCAGTAAATCGCTTGAATTAGGTTACCAACGCTAATTCGCACAGATGATGAATTAAGGGAAGTTGGATGCGGATGAGTGAATCTAAAGAAGTCTAATGCACTAAGGTGATCATTCGGAACCTCGACATGACTCCAATGGAGAAGACACAAATTACAACAACCTTTAAAACGTTATAATTACAGAGCACGGCTTCTTAGAGAGCTCTCGGACTTACTGAGCTTCTCGAAGAGCCCTCGATTCTGATCTTGAATCCGAACTTGGAAGTACAAATCACTCACAATGGCTCTCAAAAGTAAACTACAAGAAGGGATTACGGGGTTCGGATAAGCTATCGACCGAATGAGGGAAACAGAGATGAAAACTCTAAAACTGGATACCCAAATTGGGCAAATGGTTCGTCTATTTATAGTTTTCCTAAGTCCAAATTTCATGTGTATCAACCAATCGAATTGGATAGATCTGTATCAACCAATAGGAGTCGAGCACCGTGATCCGGATCGTTTACGCCAATCGAATCGCTTGATCTGGTTCACCAATCGTGAAACAGAGGCATCAATTACATTATGCATTTTGAAATTCTGTTTGAGCTTCTGAAGTTCCCGCCAAGTAATTTCATCTTTGGGTGTTCACATGGGGTGGAATATGCCTTTGGTTCGTGCTCGAATCTTCCTAATGTCCTTGGGTTTTAAAACGCATTGGGGCGCGTGCAAAGTTTCTGAAATACCTCTGACGGTGCAAATCCCGAATGCCATTTTGCATAGTTTAAGGGCTTTTTGCAAAGTAGTTTGGCTCGAGCTCTCTTAGCAAAGCATTTTGGCTTGGAGATCTTTTCGCAAGCATTTTGGACTTCGGAGATCTTTTAGCAAAGCATTTTGGCTTCGAGATCTTTTCGCAAAGCATTTTGGCTTCAGGAGATCTTTTCGCAAAGGACTTCTCTTCTTTTCGCAGAATGTTTTCTTCTTTTCGCAAAGTTCAAAGTTCTTTGCGAATAGTAGAAGTTCTTTGCGAATAGTAGAAGTTCTTTGCGAATTGAACTCTAGGCTCCCATTCTTCTTTGCGAATTGACTTTTAACTTGATTTTTTCTTTGCGAATGGCTCTCTTTCTTGCTTCAGGTCTTTGTCTGCTCTTTTAGACCCTCTTTAGCCATTGCTGAGGCTGTTTCTTCACTCCTTTAATCTTGACATGAGCTGTCAGCTTTTTGATCTTTTTGGGATGCTTTTCGGATTTGGACCTGTCTGATTGGTTAGCTGTAAAATGCACACTAAAGCACTTATTTAGTCTTCTCAAGGGTCTTTCAAGGCTCCTGTTTAGGGGTGGAAAATGGTATTTTTCACTACTTAACAGTTTATAACCGCCGATAATTGATAATAATTAATGATAGCTTGTAATCGTCGGTAATTGGTATAAGTGCCTGCTGACATTTGGAAACAATAGCGGTGGTTTTTAACCCGTCAGTAAAAAAAAAATTTCCCTCTTTTAAAAGCTATTAGTTACTTATTTAGAGTATTGCCTTCAATCTCACCCATAAATGGAAAACCTATAATCATATATATAGTTCAATAAAACATAATACAAGTTTCACAAACCTATAAAATACAATTCTATGTCATTCAAGAAAATTAATTAATGTCATCTTTTATAAAAGGAAACCTAGAAAATCCATTTCCCAATTTAGAAAAGTTAGGGGAATTTCACCACCTGTTATAAAGAAAACCTATACTATGTAAATTCAATAAAAAAAATAAAAATGTCACAAAACCTGTAAGCACATAATTCTCATTGCTACAAAATGAGAGTTCAATATAACTTGACAATTTCCAACACAATAATAACAACTAGAGCAAAGATATTAATATGTTGTCTGCATGATTTTAAATATCACGTGAACATTTAACATTAAACACATATGAAAAGGAAATTTAGAAAAAGTGCGAGGTCATACTGTAGATAACTTGAGATAGAAGGACTATTAAATAATACATAACGATGTGCTTGTGTCCGCTCTATATGGCTAAGTATGAATGGTTTGAATCTCCCAATTGTATTTTCGTCAAGATTTCGTGCAGGTCAATTTAACCTAGTTTCGACATTTTGTAAGTACCTCGAGCAGAATGTTAGACATTCTTCCGCGAGATATTCTTCCGCAATGGACCCTTCTAGTTGAGCCCTATTTCTCACATACGACTTCAATGTTGACAAGTATCTAGATGCAAAAAAGAATCACTAAAATGTGTGAAATTACAGACAATAATAAAATTAATGATTGAAGATAATATATTATCAAACATACCTTTCAATTGGATACATCCATCGGTAATGGACAGGTCCACCCAATAGTGCCTTTGATGGCAAGTGTAGGGGAAAGTGCACCATAATGTCAAAGAAAACTGGTGGAAAAATCCGCTCTAATTGGCAAAGCACCACTATAATGTACTCCTCGAGACGTTTCAATTCTTCAATTTTACAAACTTTGGAATATAGTTCACGAAAAAAATTGCTCAAATCTATCAATGTAGTGGTGACATTCTTGGGCAATATCTTACGAATAGCCAATGGCAGAAATTGTTGTAATATGACATGTGAATCGTGACTTTTGAGTCCAAATATTTTGCGTTCTCTTACGTTGACATGCCTTGCATTGTTAGAAGAGAAACCATCTGGTAATTTCAAACTTTCCATGACTCTACAGAACATCTCTTTCTCACTTTTATCCATGGAGTAGTATGTCGATGGTAGATAAGCTCGTTTTCTATCCGTATGCCAATGTGGATGAAGCTCATGTCTCACCTTCATGCATTTTAAATCAAGAAGGGCCATTAAATTATCCTTTGTTTTTCCTTCAAGATTTAACAAAAGTTCCGAGAATATTATCACACACATTTTTTTTAATCTGCATCACATCCAAATTGTGTCTTAGTAAATTATGCTGCCAATACGATAATTCAAAAAATATACTCTTCTTCTGCCAGTTATATGGCATGCTATCATTTTCTGTGCATCATGATCTTTTCTCACAGGCTGTTTACCAAAAATATGCATACTGTTTTACAACTGATTCAACACCTCTGTTCCAGACAATGGAATTAGTGTTGGCCTAATCTCTATAGTACCATCGAATGAAATTTTTTGTTTTCGAAATCTATGATTTAAAGGCAAGAATCGACGATGACCCATATAGCAATGTTTTCTTCCATGAGACAAATATAAGCTACACTTGTCCTTATGGCATGAAGGACATGCCAATTTTCCTTTTGTGCTCGAACCAGACAGCATTGCATAGCCAGAGAAATCACTTATGGTCCAAAGCAAGGCTGCATGTAATTGAAATCTCTCATTCCTCGAGGCATCATAAGTCTCTACCCCTAATTCCCACAATTCTTTCAACTCTTCTATCAAAGGCCTCAAGTATATGTCAATATTATTTCTAGGGCTTGATGGACCAGGTATAAGCAATGACAGTACCATGTTTGGTTGTTTCATGCACAACCATGGTGGTAAGTTGTAAGGTATTAGTACCACGAGCCATGTGCTATGTGAGATACTCACTGTTCCGAATGGATTGAAGCCATCGCTAGCTATCCCTAGTCTAATGTTGTGAGAGTCTAATGCGAACCTTGGGTTCATGAGGTCAAAATTTTTCCATGCTAGAGAATTTGCAGGGTGATGTAGCATTTCATCTTTAGTGCGACCCTCATCTGCCATCTCATATCTGATGCGACTTTCGTTGGCATATACAACCATTGTAAACGCAGTTTCAAAGGAAAGTGACGCAAAATCTTTGATGAACTCTTTCTTTTAGTGGCTTGTGAATGACACTCTATTGACTTCCAACGTGAAGTCCCACAAATATCACATGACTGTTTGTCTACGGATTCTTTCTAATATAACATGCAATCATTCAAACATGCATCAATTTTGTTATAGTGAAGTCCCAAATAAGAAATAATCTTCTTTGTCTGCAAGAAAGTATTTGGTAACGTCGACCCATCGGGGAGTACCTCCTTCAATAAGTCAAGCAACATTCTTATGGATTTGTTGCTCCATCTACCGAGGCATTTGATGTCATAACCTAACAATAAATGATAACTTTGTGTGCCTTTTACAACCTAGGTACAGATCTTGCTCTACATCATGTGCCAACTTGTAAAATTTGGTAGCACTGGCATTGGGTAGATCATCTGTTCCTTGGGTCAAATCATCTGAAACTTGTTCTGGGTTCTGAATTCCAAATGCATCATGCAACATAGATATCATATCATTACCCATATCATCTTCATCGGGTGTATTGTCAATTACATTATCCCTTGCAGAACATGTTTGAGGTAATTCCTCCCCATGAAAAAGCCATACATTAAAATTTTGGTTAATCCCATTACTTACCAGACGATAGTATGCTGTTTCCCTTTCTTGATATCATGCATTATTACATTTAACACGTGGACACTTCCATAATCCATTAAAAGTTGCTCCACAGGCTATCGCTTGCTCGATAAATCCATTTGCTCCTTCAAGGTATTCTTTAAAAACCTTATTTAAGTCATGATATCAACAGTTTATTAATCTAACTAACAAATTTATGTAAAATTTCTCGTACTAATAAACTTATGAAATTAAATAAATGATATACCTATGCTTCTGCATCCAACTCTTATCCATCTCGTAAAATATTAGACTGACAATCTTCAACTTCCTATTTGAATATCTAACCACCTCAAAGAAATGTTCTTTTCACCTAAAATTAATTATCAATAATTATTTTGGCAAGCATGAGGTAACTATCAATAAACTTAGTAATGTAATTATTCAAACTACAAGGGAGTTTCGAGATTTCAGTGGCAGTCTTAACAAACAGCTATTAATAAGGTGTCACCAAAAATGCCTAATTTTGTAGTGTTGATGCCCATGTCTGATTGAAAATTATGAATAAATTGAGATTTAGTTCAAATGGAGGAGGTTAAGTGCCTATGAACCAAAAGAGGACCACAAAGTACATAAATAATGCAAGCATGCTATATAAAAAAAAAGAGTGCAAGGATGAGCTACAGAATGCCTTCACTGCTTTATGCATTTAATTTGGCCCATTAATTGTCTTAGTTTTTGAAGAAGCCGGTCTGAGCTTAGCCCATGAAAAAATTTGCATCTTTGGGTAGGTCAAGCTGTACACAACCCTTCAAGGGATAAATGAGAAAAGTTAGCCTGTCAAAGTTTGAGACTAGAAAGGCATCCCTTCAAGGGCTTGGATTGGGCTCAGCCTTTTAAAATTTCTAGAAGAAAAGGGAAAGCAAAGAAAATTTAGAAAACAAAGAAATGATATGGCAGATTTAGATAGAAACTAAAAAGTATAGAGAACTTAAAAGAAAGTATTGTATCAAAGCACTCTTTTTAAAACTATTAAGTAAGAGAGAGAAAACAGGGTAGTTGACTAAAGTTATGCAGCTAGATTTGACTTCTAAATTTTATGCATCAATTCATCTATTCTCAGCCAAATCAATCTTTGAATCAAGGCTAGCTTTATGAGGGCATACTTGCAGGGACCACACATGAACTATTCTATCAAAGGAGGAGCTAAATAGAAATTCCTTATTAAAAAGTAAGGATTAACTTAAGATTATTTGCATATGAAGGAAACTAGAACAAAAAAGTGAAAAAGGAACGAAGAAATCATATTATTAAAACTGTTTTCTAGTACAATAAGGATTTTGCACTAACAAAACCAATCAAGTCTAAATATCGTTATAAATGGAAACAAACAAGTGACTTTATAAGATTCACATGCCCCCAATCAAACACATAAAAGTGGGCTACTATGTAAGAAGAATAGAAAATGAAGGGTTTTTCACATATGGTCCAAGGACCGGAACATTCTCAATTAATTGTGACAAAACTGGGAGTTCCATCTGGGTTGACCTGTCCTAATTGCACCCCTAATTTTAGCCCAACATAATAATAATAATAAAACAACTATTACTTTGCATTTATGCTGGAAGCAAGCTCAATTCGTCTCATTCTGTTGTTTAAAAATTTAACATATTCTTGTGCATACAGGAAGCAGTCAAAATTCAGCTCGAACTATGGTTGCCGTCATTGTTTCAGGAGTTATTGCAGTTGCACTCATCTCTTTTGTATGCTTTTTCTTGAGAAGGAGGAAGGCAAGAAAAAAATTTATTGGTAAGTGTGCCTACTATATAGTGTATTTTATAACCTAGATTTCCAGGCCACTTGAGTGCCCCAAGTTAGCACGTGCCCGGTCAGCACCAGATATAAATCCCTAGCTAGTGGTGGCCTCGAACTCAGGTCTCTCGCTTCCTAAGGTGGGTACTTGGCCATCACATCTAAATCCTTGAAGTTCTTTGAATAGAGTTTAAGTTCCATCATATTTAGGCCTAACCACGAAGACTGTAAATGGATTAAAGTGCTTGATCATGGAATTTGCTGGGCAGTTCTGATGGGTTTGGGAATTCGCAGTTTTCCTTACCCTCTCCCAAAGGGGTCTAGATATGGTTAATTATATGGTCATATAATAGTAATTGTAGAATTTTTGTTTTAAGATCAAATCTGACAGGTAAGATTAATTGCTCCCTTTTGAAATTTTAATTTGGTGTCCTTGAAAAATAGCATTAAACATCTCCTTAAGTTGGGCATTAGTACATTACCAAATAGATTTGTGCAATTTTTATAGACTATTAATATGACTAATCAAACTGTGGGAAGTGATGGAAAACAAATGAATCTTGTAGATTTCTGCAAGCTAAGAATCCATAAGAAAATGTGAAACTATCAATCATTTTTCTCCATTTTCCATGTTTTTATCCAAATATACATATGATTATAGATATAAAATTTAAAGGAATTGATTGTATAGAGTGAAACCACTAACCAAAAAATGTATTTGGGGTAGTTCAATATGGCCAAATTTAGACAATACTATATCTCCTTGCCTACAATATTGTTTCAATTTCTAATATTTGTTAACTTTGTGCAGATTTTGTTGAGATGAGTAGTATGGGGTCCTTGCAATTTGAATTTGGTACAATTGCAGCTGCAACTGAAAATTTTTGCATTGCAAATAAGCTTGGTGAAGGTGGATTTGGATCTGTCTACAAGGTATTTTAGTTCTTAGAGTAAAAAAGGTTTGGGTTCAATTTTCTTAATTATTGTACTTCATGATAAAATCAAATTTTTTATAAAATAAATGGAGAGATATTTTATCACTATCTACATATTTGCAGGGTACACTTTACGATGAACAAGAAATAGCAGTGAAGAGGCTCTCTGTGAACTCAGAACAAGGTGCAGAAGAGTTTAAGAAAGAAGTAGAATTAGTCGCTAAACTTCAACATAGGAATCTTGTTAGGCTCTTGGGTTATTGCTTGGAAGGAGAAGAAAAGATACTCATCTACGAGTACATCCCGAACACTAGCCTTGACAAACTTTTATTCGGTTTGACACCTTCTCATTTATATGATATTTATATATTTACGATGACATTGGTTTCAGAGAATCAAATGCTCTTTACATGTGAAACTACAAAAATCCTGGCATGAACTATATGGATGAATGTGTGTAGATCCGGCCAAGCAGGCGACACTAAAATGGGA
Source organism: Chloranthus sessilifolius (assembly GCA_021018995.1). NCBI lineage: Eukaryota > Viridiplantae > Streptophyta > Magnoliopsida > Chloranthales > Chloranthaceae > Chloranthus > Chloranthus sessilifolius. The sequence continues at coordinate 84,356,714 of CM037597.1, forward strand.
CACTTGATACAAGATCATTGGAGGTATTGCATGAGGGCTTCTTTACCTTCACGAAGATTCTCACCTTCGAATTTTCCATCGCGATCTCAAAGCAAGCAATATTTTGTTAGATGATGAGATGAACCCTAAAATATCTGATTTTGGCATGGCAAGGCTCTTCAGAGTGAACCAAAATCAAGGAAGTACAGAGGATTATTGGGACCTAGTAAGTATCGTAAACTTGCATCCTCTCTCATTTTATTTATTTATCAAGATTCAAAAACTCATAAATATTAAAAGTGATATGGAGGGTGGGGGGATGCTTTTTTTCTATGAGGGGGAATGGAGTGTGGAGGTTGCTGCTAGAGTGTTCAACGACAAAGCAGCGGACATTGAAGCTATTCTGAAAGCTAGTTTTTCTAGATTTATGCGAATCGGCCATTAGTGAGAATCATATTGAAATTGACTTGAAGCAGCTGTGGTGTTTGATGCCGAGTCAAATGAATCGGATTTTGTCTGGTTTGATTCAGTTATAGTTTGGTCTACCCTTGGTTTGTGGTGCATGTTGTTGGGGTGGGCTGTGTTTGGGTGGTCTGATCTTAGGGGCGGGGCTGGTTTTAGTTCCCTCTTTTCTCCTTTTTTGCACTCTCTCGCTTTCATTTCAGGTTGACCACTCGTAAGCCCTTAGGTGTCATGGGGCAGTTTTTCTGTTTTATTCCTTGTGCTCCCTTGGGCCCTCCTTCCTCTATCCGAGGCTGATGGCATTTCCAAAGCTCCCTCTTTCGTATGTGTGGCTCAGGGGTGTTTGTTGTATTGGCCCCTCTCATTTTTTTTTAATATCTTTTTCTTCCCTCTTAATATATTTTCTATCCTTCTCAAAAACCAAAAAAAAAAAAAAAAAGTGCAAATTATAGAAATTTACGATAATAAGTCCCCATGTTTTTATAAATAAGAGTTCAAGGTTAGATAAGCTACAAAACTACATTACTTATTCTAACAGTCATTGTTAAGTAGTGAAAAATACCATTTTTCACCCCTAAACATGAGCCTTGAAAGACCCTTGAGAAGACTAAATAAGTGCTTTAGTGTGCATTTTACAGCTAACCAATCAGACAGGTTCAAATCCGAAAAGCATCCCAAAAAGATCAAAAAGCAGACAGCTCATGTCAAGTTTAAAGAAGGAGTGAAGAAACAGCCTCAGCAATGGCTAAAGAGGGTCTAAAAGAGCAGACAAAGACCTGAAGCAAGAGAGAGAGCAATTCGCAAAGAACTTCTACTATTCGTAAAGAAGAATGGGAGCCTACAGTTCAATTCGCAAAGAACTTCTACTATTCGCAAAGAAGAATGGGAGCCTAGAGTTCAATTCGCAAAGAACTTCTACTATTCGCAAAGAACTTGCACTTTTCGTAAAGAACCTTGAACTTTGCGAAAAGAAGAAAACACTCATCGAAAAGAAGATTGAACTGTGCGAGCGAGCTTGAAGTCATTGAACTTTCGAAAAGGCCCTGAACTTCTGCGAAATGGCATTACGGGATTTGCGCTCGTCCGAAGGGTATTTCAGAAACTTTGCACGCGCCCAATGCAATCAAAAGACCAGAACATTTGGAAGGTTCCAATCAAGATCCGAAGGCATATTCCAACCCATGTGAGCCCAAAGTTAAATTACGGCGGGAACTTCCGAAGCTCAACGAATTTCAAACCCATAATGTTTGATGCTTCGCACCGATTGCAACCAGCATCGTAGCATTTATTGACAAACAGATCCGATCCCGTGCTCAAACCTCATTGGGCAATCCAGATCTAAAGCATTCTGATTGGTCAATCCAAATGCGTAGATGGAGGAAAAGTATAAATAGAGAGCCATTCGCCCAAATTGGGCATCCAGTTTTAGAGTTTTCATCTCTGTTTCCCTCATTCTCCGATAGCTTATCCGAACCCCCGTAATCCTTCTTGTAGTTTACCTTTGAGAGCCATTGTGAGTGATTTGTACTTCCAAGTTCGGATTCAAGAGGGCTCTCGAGAAGCTCATCAGAAGTCCGAGGGCTCTCTAAGAAGCCGTGCTCAGTAATTGTAATTTTGGATTTTAAAAGGTTGTCGTAATTTGTGTCTTCTCCATTGGAGTCATGTCGAGGGTTACGAATGTTCACCTTAGTGCATTAGACTTCTTTAGATTCACTCATCCGCATGCAACTTCCCTTAATTCATCACTCCTGTAATTAGCGTTGGTAACCTAATTCTAGAAGATTCATGATGATGTTCATGTTACGAACTAAAGAATAGGCCATAGAGTGATCTGTGACCATTTAAGTGGAGATCACGACCATAAGTCTAAACCTATTCCTTAATTCGATTTATTTCTCTTACATCCTTGGTAGCCGATGAAGATTGAATCGCCTGTTGAACTACAGATTCTCCATTAAAATTCAGAGGCTAAAGTACATGAAGCTATTATTTCTGCATTTGTCTTATTTTAAACATCTCCCCAACTCGGATCTGGATCATTTAGTTAGTTCTTTTCTTTATTTTTAGTTTGTTAAACGTGACAAATTCAACCTCCCATCTTATGTGCTTTGTAGATAGGATCAGAGGCCAGATCTGGTAGCTCAGATCTGGAGGTTTATCTTAAATTTTAAATCAATTCCCTGTGGACGATCTTTTACTCATTTACTTTTAAAACTTGCTACAATTGGCCCTGATCTTGCAGGCCAGTGTTAGCCCCAATGTGCTGATATCCCTTTCATAAGTTAACATCCGCATTCTTTAATTCTTTAATTTTTGATTCATAATGCACACAATTATGGCACACTCGGAGCGACAACAAGTTTTTGGCGCCGTTGCCGGGGAATAGATTTTAAAAATTGGTAGACCTAAGTTTTTCTATTTTGTAGATTTGATTTTTATTTTAATTTTTGCTTTAAACCTGCACTTTGCATTCCAAGTGCTTGATTAAATGTCTACAGGAGTTTTGTATAGAAAACCTGCTTTTATCCGCAGAAATTTTTATTTTTTATTTTTCGAGTTTTTATTCTTTGCCTTCTAGTTATTTGAATAAATGCCGCCACTCTTTTGTCTTTTGTCAAATTTGGGCAGAGCTTTGAGTTTTTCTTTTATTTTGTCAATACTTGAATAAGGTATCGCAGCTTTTGGATGTTTTCAGATCTGGAGCAGCCGTCAACAAGGAGCATCTGGACCAAAATGGAGCAGATCCGCTTGAGTTTACATCCTTCTCCTTTGTATTCATTTTCTATTTTAAATTCTTGAGAACCAGAATTCTGTGTTTAATGTTTGTTTTGATTATAATTTCATTGTCTTTTAGGCATGCCGATTTTTTTACAAAACCAAATACAAAATAAAAGAAGTCAAAACACAAATAGAAAATCTACGAGTTGTTTCTCATTATTTTCAGTAGTAGTAAATAAGGGCTCTTGTTGAGCGTGATCCAAAACAAGTAAATAAATAATAATAATAAAAAAATAGAAAATTATAAAAACAATATAGATATCTTCCGGATGGGCTGTTTTTCTCCATTTGCATCCACTTTTCCCATCTGGACCTGCTGAGATCATTTTTTTTTTTTAGGAATCATGTAGGATAATGAGTAGTGAATCATAGGCTGTTTTGAATATTCAATGGACCCACTAATTTTATTTTCCTTAGATTTCTTCATCATAAAGGGGTCTCAAATTTGTGTGTGAACCTATTTTTAATATGTGCTCCCATGCTTCATTATTTTTTTTTCATACACAAAATTGAGGAAATGATGGAGACATTTAAGCAAGTTAAAATTAATCTACCGCTTGATGCAATCAAACAGTCCTCGCTATGCAAAATTTCTCAAAGAGGTGTGCACCCACAAAAGGCAATCTAGGATACATTTATCCAAGAAGGCCTTTGCTGTGGAGAAAATCAACCAAGTGCTATCAATTGCAACACCACCTAAGATGCAAGACCCTGGAATCCCCACAATCCCCTGCATCATTGGGGAGCACACCATTGAGAAAGCCTTGCTAGATCACAGGTGCTAGTGTCAACTGCTTCCTATTACATCTATGAGAAGCTAGGTTTGGGAGAATTGAAACCCACTCAAGTAGTGTTACAATGAATACAGATCTCGAAAGGAAACCTATGGGGTTGATTGAAGATGTTTTGGTAGGAGTAGATGTTTTTCTACCTCTGACTTTTTGGTGTTGGACATGGAACCAACCAAAAGTACCAATGCCATCCTCATCATTCGGGAAGACCATTCACAGCTGACTAATGCATGCATTCAATGCAGTCAGCATCATGGAGGTGACTTTTGGAAATATGAAAGTTAAATTGAATATGTATAATCTTTGTTACTCAACCTCAATTCTCTGTGAGGAATGTTTCCATGTTGACATCATTGATGAGGTGGAGGAGTCTTTACAAACATTTCGCAAGGTAAAGACTCCACCACGAATTTAAAATGATTGGGGATCCAGAAAGAAGGAAAAGGAGATCAAATTCAACGGAGTCTGCTTTGTGCAAGGCACTCCTGTGATCATCAAGTTCTCTCTCTTGGAGACTGCTCCTCTCCTCTTCCACAAGTTACCAAGGAAGCTTCAACTCGGGCTGGAAGAACTGAGGATGGATGCCTACACTAGCTCCAGTTGTACAAAGAAAAGGTCAAATCATTCCATGATAGGAGCCTCATGAGAAGAGAGTTCATAGGGTCCAAGGTATGGTTATTCAACTCTAAACTTAAATTCTTTCACCAAATTGAGATCCGGATGGGAAGGGCCATACATGCTGTCATCAAGGCCTCCCCCTCAGGAGCTGCGGATATTTCAGATCCCAAGGATGGAAGAATACTCAAGGTAAATGGTCAGAGGCTCAAACCATGCATTGAAAACACCAGGAGCCCTTGCTGCCCACCTATCATCATGAATCTCCAAAAATCTGATGGTAGAAAAGTGTATAATATGTTTGTACAACCTTGTTTTTCGATTTTCTTTGTTCATCTATTTTCTTGCGCATAGTGTAAATACACTTCAAAGTTCAAATCGAAGTAAAAAGTACTTTTGAAAAGTTCAAAGTTCTATTGAATTGATTACGGAGTGTAATGAACTACTCGAAAAGAACCATGTTCTATTCGAATAGTTAAAATTTCCTTTTCGAATAGAAAATCTGGGAGAAGTCCTGCGAAAAGATCTTTACGGAGCACAAATTGCTTTTTTTTTTTTGTATCAACACTTTTCTTTTTCTTTTCTTTTTAACTTTGTATTAGGTCCTTACCTTGCTTTTACTGTTTCTCTTTTATTAGCATTAGTTTCCTTTCATTTGCATAGTAATCCTTCTATTTGTTAGATTTTATTTAGCAGTTCTAGCATCGTTTTGTTGATTTTTCTTGCATTTGTATATCATGTTTTCCATTTCCTTGCTCATATCTTGAGTTTTACATTTTATTTTTTTCTGCGATATAGTTTAGATTTTTTACGTTTCTTAGTTTTTCTTTCTTCTTTTACCTACGCTTGCCTAGTCTCTCCTTGTCTAGAACATTGAGGATAATGTTCATCTTAGGTTTGGGGGTATGGCAAATGGTCCTTACCCATGGGATAATTAGCATAAGGGCATCACAATCACCAAAGTAATCAGGAAATGAATCAATTTACTTAAGAATCATGACAATGTGGAAATTTTAAAATTTTCTTTGCAAGAATTTAGACATTCTAATCCCTACAATATTCCACATTTCCATGATGTTAACACCAGGAAAATACACTTGTATTAGCACAGCAAGTCCACGGAAGAGAAAAAGGTAAAGATATACTTAAAAGCTCAAGGAAAAACCATAACCGTGAGAATTGAGCCTATATGTTTTACATCTCTGTTGAAGAGTGTGAGGCAACCCTTTTCTCGATTCAAAGGATGGTGAGGCATTAGATCCACTAGAAATTAGGAAACTCCAAATCAAAACAAGCAACAAAGATTCATGAACCGAGGAAAAGATCAAGGCCTTCTTTGGATGACTTTGAGCTTATGAACCAACCAAGAAAGATCGCCCCTTGTTTGTACCCCAATTGAGCTATAAATCCTACAATGCTTCATCAAAACACCCATTTTCTTTTTGAACCAATGGAACCAATTCAGCCTTCCCTCACCTTGAGAATTGGAGTTAAAGGAGAAAGTAAAGATGGAACATTTCGGCAAATATCAAAATAAATGAAGAAGAAATACCTCAAAAATGGGCGTATGGTGGACTGAGAAAGTAAAAGAAAACAATGTGAAAAAGAAGCAAGCAAAAAAGGGCAAAAAGGGGAACTTTATGTTGAAAATTCAAGATCAAAGAAAGAAGAACTGAGTACTTTGAACACGAGAGTCTCAAAAGAAGCTAAACTCAAGGAGGTGGAGTCATGAACCACCTCCTTCAATTCCGACTTCTCAAAAATCCAAACACTGCTCAACCTTCCTACAAACCTCATTCCACGAGCCATACAACAAACCCAAATTTAAAAGTCCTTGTGATCCAAAGTTGAGTGAAGCTGTCATGTGGAGATAAGCGGTTCCCAATCTATGGTGAGGAGATGTCAAGGATGCCAGACTGAGAATCATGCCTATGCTCATGCTTACAAATCCATTTGGGAGATGTAAGTGCTCTTGAGCTTGAGTGAAAATGAACCCTTCAACAAAAATCTTGATGAGAGTACACCCTGGTAAGTGTTTGGGTTGGAACTTGAGCACATTAAGTATGACTTATAACCTAATTTTTATTCAAATGATGAACTCTGGCGACACATTTGCATGATTTCTATGGTCTGCTCACAGATTGGAAAGAGTGAAACATTCATAAGGTTTATAAATGTTGAAATCCTTGCAAACAATAAACCTAAATTTCTGTTTAAACATTGATTCAAGAGTAACTAATTTTGATCTTTGATTGCTCATGATTGCACTAATGCCAACTGTCCCATGGAGAAGTTTGTGGGTACCTTCATGAAAACCCTCAGAGACTTCACTCCTCCTCTAGGGATCACCTAGGGTTTAAAAGGCTTGTTGCATATGCTAAATGCACTGTGCTTCCTACAAAAGTGGCTCTTTATTTTGCTTTTACGTTTCTTTGCTCGGGGACTAGCAAAGCTTAGGTTTGGGGTGTGTTAAGTAGTGAAAATACCATTTTCACCCCTAAACATGAGCCTTGAAAGACCCTTGAGAAGACTAAATAAGTGCTTTAGTGTGCATTTCTGACTAACCAATCGACAGGTCCAAATCCGAAAAGCATCCCAAAAGATCAAAAAGGCGTGACTCATGTCAAGTTTAAAGAAGGAGTGAAGAAACAACTCGAATGGCTAAAGAGGGTTTAAAAGAGCGGACAAAGACCAAGCAAGAGAGAGAGCAATTGCAAAGAAGAATGGGAGCCCAGTTCAATTCGCAAAGAACTTCTACTATTCAAGAAGAAGAATGGGAGCCTAGAGTTCAATTCGCAAAGAACTTCTACTATTCGCAAAGAACTTGCACTTTCGTAAAGAACCTTGAACTGCGAAAAGAAGAAAACACTCCTCGAAAGAAGATTGAACTTTGACGAGGCTTGAAGTCATTGAACTTTGCGAAAAGGCCCTGAACTCTGCGAAATGGCATTCGGGATTTGCATTTCGTCAGAAGGGTATTTCAGAAACTTGCCGCCCCAATGCAATCAAAAGACCAGAACATTAGGAAGGTTCCAATCAAGATCGAAGGCATATTCCAACCCATGTGAGCGCCCAAAGTTAAATTACTGGCGGAACTTCCGAAGCTCAAGCAATTTCAAACCCATAACGAATTGATGCTTCGGCTTTGATTGGCGAACTAGATCGGAGCATTTCCATTGGCCAAACAGATCCGGATCCCGTGCTCAAACCTCATTGGGCAATCGGATCTAAAGCATTCTGATGTCAATCCGATCCATGCGTGGGATGGAGGAAAAGTATAAATAGAAGCCATTAGCCCAAATTGGGCATCCAGATTTTAGAGTTTTCATCTCTGTTTCCCTCATTCCGGTGATAGCTTATCTGAACCCCTGTAATCCTTCTTGTAGTTTACCTTTGAGAGCCATTGTGAGTGATTTGTACTTCCAAGTTCGGATTCAATCAGAAGTCGAGGGCTCTCGAGAAGCTCTTTGTAAGTCCGAGGGCTCTCTAAGAAGTGCTTCTGTAATTGTAATTTTGGATTTTAAAAGGTTCTTTGTAATTTGTGTCTTCTCCATTGGAGTCATGTCGAGGTTACGAATGTTCACCTTAGTGCATTAGACTTCTTTAGATTCACTCATCCGCATGCAACTTCCCTTAATTCATCACCTGCGAATTAGCGTTGGTAACCTAATTCTAGCGATTCTGATGATGTTCATGTTACGAACTAAAGAATAGGCCACGACTAGTGATGATCTGTGACCATTTAAGTGGACAGATCACAACCATAAGTCTAAACCTATTCCTTAATTCGGATTTATTTCTCTTACATCTGTGCTGGTAGCCAGATGAAGATTGAATCTGCTCTGTTGAACTACAGATTCTCCATTAAAATTCAGAGGCTAAAGTACATGAAGCTATTATTTCTGCATTTGTCTTATTTTAAACATCTCCCCAACTCGGATCTGGATCATTTAGTTAGTTCTTTTCTTTATTTTTAGTTTGTTAAACGTGACAAATTCAACCTCCCATCTTATGTGCTTTGTAGATAGGATCAGAGGCCAGATCTGGTATCTCAGATCTGGAGGTTTATCTTAAATTTTAAATCAATTCCCTGTGGACGATCTTTTACTCATTTACTTTTAAAACTTGCTACAATTGGCCCTGATCTTGCAGGCCAGTGTTAGCCCCAATGTGCTGATATCCCTTTCATAAGTTAACATCCGCATTCTTTAATTCTTTAATTTTTGATTCATAATGCACACAATTATGGCACACTCGGAGCGACAACAGTCATCTTTTTACAATTGAATTGCAAAGTCTCCTCTCATTCAAACTAAAGGTAGCTTTCATTGATGCCCCCTGTAGTGGATACATGTTGTTGGAGTACGCTATGCACGGACAATTTTCAGTTAAGTCAAATGTGTACAACTTTGGTGTTTTACTTCTCAAGATTGTTTTCTGTCAAAAGAACAGTAATGTGTATCAATCAAAACGTGGCAGTGACCTCCCCAGCTATGTAAGTATAATACTTTATATCAATTCCCTAAATTTCTCCATCCTTAGATTAGATCTCTACTCTTTCATGGTCATCATGAGCCTTTTGATCCAACAACAATTGAATTAATAATATTTTTTATTCTTTCAAAAAACTGAGACCAGATTATGTTTCCTATGTCATCGAATCACAGGCATGGAAACAATGGACAGAAGGAAAGGCATTAGAGTTAATTCATCCAACAGTGTTCGAACAATGCCCACAAATAGAAGTGATGAGATGCACCCACATTTGGTGATTATGTGTTCAAGAAGATGTAGATCTTAGGCCCTCCATGTCCTCTGTTGTTCACATTCTAAGTAGCTATTCTATCATCCTCCCATCTCCTTCGATGCCTGGATATTTTGTAAGGGAAAGAACAAAGACCGATCAATATTTGGGAGAGTCTATATCATGCTCAGTAAATGAGATATCGGTTACAAAATTTGAGCCCCGATAGTGTCATTTGATAAAATATAGTCTAAAATACAGTATTATTGCTACATTGACAGAGATGGATAGGGAAGAACATAAAATTAAGTGTATTCATTTGTAGCACTTCATGCCATGCAGAGTTAGATTGTTTTTAGCCATTTCTTGTGTTAAGGATTCTTGTTTACGGTATATTTATTTGGTTGAGGATATTAAACATCTGTCTAGCTAATTCAATTTCTTCCACTTCACTTCAAGCATATTTGGAGGAAAGTAAATGGTTGGGGCAAATTTGCTCACGAAAATGGGAGATTTTCTCCCTGATTGAACTCAAAGGGAATGGTTGGTTGACCGATCGGTCAGCTTAAGAAAGTCTACCTCAAATGCCCTAAATTTTGACTATGTTTCTAAGATATTGAGATTCACCCTTGTTTTATTGTGAACCATCAGATTTTATACCAACTACCAACACAATCCTAGGTAAATATTTTTTACCTATAATTAAAAGAATCTAGTAAACAATTAGAAAACCCTTTCTTCACCCCTGCTTCCTTGGCTAAGCTACAGTTGAGCATCAAAGATCTAAATCTTATTGGCGCTCTTCACATTTATTTTGTAAAATTGGAATCCTTCAGCATCTTTATGAATTTGGGACAGGTGAATCCGAGAAAAACTAAAAAATCTCTTGAATCCTGATATACTATTTATGATGTAGTGAATCTACACCCATAGATATTATATTATGGAGACCAACTCCACTGACTGCATGTATCAATATTTTTCTCATGATACCCCCCCCCCCCCCTCCCTGCTCCCTAAAACCTACCCACTCCAAGGGGCCAAGGCTGCCTTAGACCGGTCCTAACTTAGACGTGCTTTGATATGACCATATGACCAACACTAGCCCTATCTTAGGCAGATCAAGGCGAGCTCGAGTTGGGCTAGGGCACTGTTCTTTATTGTCAAATTTTTAAAATTTTATAAATTGTTTTTTTACTAAAGATAGAGAGAGAGAGGTTTTGATTGGAGGAAAGAAAATTAAAAAAACTTCTCATTATAGATATTCAAAGGATCAAAATATCCTTATTACTATTAATTCAATATATTTTACCGTAATAGTGAGGGCTTAATTAAAAGAGATGCACCACGGAGATTTGCTTTAACTTGCTAAGCTCTTGCTTTACCCTAAGCACAACAGGCTTTTGGTTTTGAGGATTTAGCCCTAAGATTTTAGGACCACACTAGGCAGGCTACTGAGCCAGCCCGGCCTACTGATGACAACCTTAAGTAGAACAATCTAATTAGTGTAATTTTATCAACCAGCCATTAAAAAAATATGTAGAGCCATCAAGATTTGAGCACCAAGATTGGACTTTCAAATCCTCCAACGAGTGGAATCTTTTTGGGCCTCTGGTAGCTTCCAGTATGAGCTACAACTTTCATATATTGGATTACTAAATGGATATGCTACTTTGCCAGTAATAGAGAACTCATCTTTTCAAAAAAAAAGTAATAGAGAAGTCATGTTTTTCACTCATCCCATGTATCATAAACAAGTATTTGACATTTCCTCAAACAAGTATCAGGCAAACTCCAACTAATGGGGCGTGGGCATAACAACCCGGATTACACACATAACATACATCCAAGAACCATTATCTGACTAAAATTTGGGAATATCCGCCTTTCTAAGAACACCTTGGTCAAACCAGATATATTTTTGCATAAATAGACAAAAAAATAGAGATACCAATTTAAAAAAAAAAAAAAAACTCCTTGCATACCTTCTCTAGGGCCAAATATTTTAAGGTTTCTTTGATTTTAAAACTTGCTGCAGATCAGAGATTCGACACGACACACATCGATTTCAACTTGCTATAGATCAGATCAGAGAGAAAAGAGGGTAGGAAAAATCAGAGAGAAAAGTGAGAGCTTGATGATTTCATTGGGGTTTCGTCGGAGTTTTGCACGAGTTAGAGAAAGACTTCAGTGATTGTAGAAGAAGGGGTCTAAAAGGTCACTCGGGTTAGGGTTTGATAGTTTTGCTGTGAATTACTTTGGAGTTAGTTTTTTTTGGAAAATTTGCATTTTCGGCCCTACAAGTTTGCTTATTTGCAGAAACGGCTCTATAGTTTGAAACTGTGCAAAATAGGCCAGCTCCAAGCCAAGCCGTTTCCACTTCAGCATCCACTTGTTTTTTCATTATATATATGTTTATTTTTCATTTTTTTTATTATCCATTTTTTCAGTTCCGGCTACAGTAGCGCTCACTCTCTTATAATTGCGGGTCGTGGTATCCGGTATTTTAAGCGCTATCTTAGGTGCTATTTTACGATAGCGGACAATATTTTATGATAGTGATCGCTAACATATGATAGTGATCACCAACATATGATAGATTTTAGGGTACGAATCTTATAATAGCGACCGTTATCTTAAGATGGCGACCGTTATCTTACAATGGCGGTCGCTATCTTAAGATGGCAGTCGCTATTTTTTTTAAGATAGCGGCCGCTAACATACAGCAGCGGCCGCTAACTTAAAAAATAAAATAAATAAATAAATAAATAATAATTAAGATAGCGGTATGTTAGCGGCCGCTAACATACCGCACCGGCCGCTAACTTAAAATAAAAAAGAAAAAAATAAAAATTTAAGATAGCGTTATGTTAGTGGCCGCTAACATACCGGGATAGCGGCCGCTAACATACTGCTATCTTAAAAATAAAATAAAATAAAATAAAATAATATATATATTTTTTAAGATAGCGGTATGTTAACGGCCGCTATAACATAACGTAGCAGGCGCTAACTTACAAAAAAAAAAAAAAAAAAAAAAAAAATAATAATAATAATAATAATTTTTTTTTTTTAAGATAGCAGTATGTTAGCGGCTACTAACTTACCAAAAAAAGAATTTTTTTTTTTTTTTTTTTTTAAGATAGCGGTATGTTAGCGACCGTTATCTTAAGATAGCGGCCGATAACTTAAAAAAAAAATATTATTATTTATTTTTATTTTTTTTTATTTTTAAGATAGAGGTATGTTAGCGGCCGCTATCTTAAACCGCAGCGGCAGCTAACTTTAAAAAAAATAAAAAAAAATTTATTTTTTTATTATTTTTATTTTTTAAGATAGCGGTATGTTAGCATGCGCTATCTTAAAATAGCGGGCAATATCTTAAAATATCGGCCACAATCCTAAGATATCGGCCGCTATCTTAGATATCGGCCGCCATCCTAAGATAGCGGCCGATATCCTAAGATATTGCCCGCTATCCTAAGATAGCGCCCGCTATTAGGATAGCGGCCGATACTCTAAGATATCGCCCGCTATCCTAAGATATCCTAAGTTAGAGGCAGCAGCCGCTAACTTTTAAAAAAAATTTTTTTTTTTTTTTTTTTTAAGAGTATGTTAGCGGCCGCTATCTTAAGATAGTGGTCGATATCTTAAAATATCGGTCGCTATCGGCTGCTATCCTAAGATAGCGGCCGATATCCTAAGATATCGCCCGCTACTTTAGCGGCCGATATCCTAAGATAGCGCCCGCTACCTTAAGATGTCGGCCGCTATCTTACCTAGCCTGGTCTATCAACTATATATTAAAAAAGAAGGGAAATCAATATCTCATGAAGATAATGTAGTCGATCTCTTACCTAGGCTGTTGTAGTTCTCTGGACTATACCAATTATAGTCGAATCTCGAAATCGCAATCCAAGAAAAAGTGTAAAAAAGGAAAATAAGCATAGGGAAACATATATACAAGGGAAACGTGAAACTGGCTTGACTTGGAGCTGGCCTGTTATGCAAGGATTGAAATTATAGGGCCGTTTATGCAAATACGCAAACTTATAGGGCCGAAAGTGCAAATTTCCCTTTTTTTTTAAGGGGCTTTGGCACTAGTTAGAGGTCTATTTTAATTTCTTTCTTGGATAACAAGAGGTCTATTTTAATTTACTCCGCAACACTTTGCTAAATATTGGCTTTGCTGGCAGTTAATTAATACCGCAGGCAAAACACCATCGCTAAAAACCCATTATTTTATAGTGAGAGTATGAGGTATGCTAGCGTATATATTGGACAATAGGATAGAGAGGAAAACGTGAGCAAACCCCCTTCCAATGAGCAATGGTATATCAAGATCAAATGAGACTAAGAACATGGATAACAGGAGACTCTGCAGAAGGAATAGAAATAAATGACTCAACAAAATCTACCTGCAAAGAAGATCGAAGGGGAGGCAAGACGGAGAAGGCCCCATGGGTGTGTCTATAAATATAAAAACACTTTTGTTTTTTGGTTGATGGAAAAAAGCTTGAGTAGGGATGGGGATGTAATAGGGGTTGACCTCAGTTTCTTAGACTTGGTACCATGGGTTTAAATATTGGCTTTCCGATATATATCGTCCAACTCTGTTACTGGTACGTACCAATTCCGGATGATGTATGTATCATCCTGTACATTCCAAAAATGTATGAGAAGCACCAATACAATATAGGTTAAAATACCTATTTTCCGATATGTATCTTCAGCTCCGATACCGGTCCGTACCATACGATACGTACCGGTTCAGGACAATCCATTGGTGTGTATCGTCCGATACATTCCAAAAATGTATGAGAAGCACCAGTTTGGTACTTTGAACCATGCTTGGAACATTATCTAGGCTGTCGTTTACTCAATTTGGAAAGGAGTGGCTACTGTATCATGTCTTCGGCAAATTCATGTTACAAAATTAGCCAATTTTTAAGATGTAAAATAGCCAACAAGTTGCAACTTAATAGAATACCTTTTGTGGGGTCACCTCCCAAAGTGGGCCTAAAGCAGGATGTAAAATTATAATAAACGGTGGTCCAGAATGAATATATTTGTTGTTGTCTTCAATCTATTAGACATAGAGGAGACAAAAAAAGAAGTTAACACATCTTTATAAAGATGGATTCAATTAATAATTTATACTTTGCTATCTTAGAGAAACAAAATAATGCAATGACTAACTTTATATAATTTAGTGCTGTTGACTATCACTAAAGTAGTCAATCATCTCATGCATCAATAACTCGGAGAAGCCCTATATGAAAGCAAAACTGACAATTATTACAAAGTACAAGTTTTGCTCCATGACTGGAGAAGAAGAATGGGGGCCAACATTCCAGACACAAGATTTAAAATGCATACTGATTGTTCAGGGACTAGACGTATGGTTTATGAAGCAAACTAGTACAGCAAGAATTAACGAGAAGGATGGATACATAATAGAGGTTCTTAAAATACATGTCTAAAATGAGCCAATGAATCAATGCGGATGAGTTGTCGTCGTTGCTGTGCAGTGAGTGAACCTTGAGACACACCCAGAGTTTAACAAAGAGCTTATAAATCCGTGCATGTCTAAAAATCCAAAAAATACCACAACTAATAAGACGTCAAATCATGTCTAGGATGAGCCTGCATTGAACTGTTCCCCGTTAATTAGCAACCCAACATATCAAAAATATATTTCTCAATTTTAGAGTTATTAGCAGCCTTATTTCTCAAGTTTTAGAGCTTTATCAGACTCTTAAATTTAGAACTGTGGTTTATAATCCGCCCCATTGAGTTTTAGTTTTATTAGCCTCTTCAAGAACCACTCTACCTTTTGAAACTAGTTTCAATACAGATTGCACGTATTAAAGTTGTCGCTAACAGTTTATGAATCTTGAAGCCTTACGAATTTCAGTAAATATGGCTTGAATCTTGACTTTGTAAGCCCAATAAAATCCTATAATATGCTAGTAAAGTTTGCCCAAACAAAACAAATCATATATGTTTTCATATGATGGGCCTATTTGAATTAGGGGTCATCTTTATATTGTTTGGTCTTTGCATGTGGATGCTGACATCATATATAGATAATTATATGCATGATGTGTTGTTATATATTAATGAGTAATGCATCTTTATCATGGTGGGAATGAATGGTAGTATTTCATAAAATAAAACTCACATTGATCCTAGTTGACTTGAGAAAGTTAAGAATAGGTTTTTTACTAAACCCCTACCCTGTAAGACCTATTTGAAAACTTTCAGCCACCTTAAATAGGATTATCGCTGGAGGGAAAAGTGGAGACAGATGAGTAGTATGTTGTGCGATCAAGTGTCGGTATAATTGTATGGGAGTTTTATATGCTTTGTCATCACCTGTACAATTTAATGGTGCATGGTGTTGGGAAATTATGAAAATGATATAAGAAAGGATCCAATGTGGTTAAGATGGGTATGCTATGATGGATTTGTGGCGTAAAAAGAAATGATGAAATTAGGAACAAGTATGTACAAGGAAGTATTAAGACCAGTGTAAAGTTATGGTCCATATATTGCATTTTTAACACAAGTTCACGAAAAATTGTGCCCACGATCCATGTATGGTTGATATGTACTACTAATATAACGTAGGGTTTGGATCAAATTTCAGTCATATTTAATTTGAATGGCTAACTCTAGAATTTTGACAAATATGAAGGGAGATGCGATGGGTTTTGTGTTCGTGTGTAAGGTGTAGACACCCAAATTTGACCAAGGGCTCGATCAACACATACTTCGAGAGGGGCATATCCCCCGAGCTTCTGAAAGTACTTCCCGAACCCTTAGAACCTAAACCAAACCCTTAAAGCTTAACCCAAACCCTTAGAAACCAATCCCTGACCCTTAGGAGTCAACCCAACCTATTAGAACCCTTTCTGGACTAGTCTCAAACCTTCCTGAGTAGTGGTTGGAAAGAGGAGTTTCAAAGTTTACACAGACCTCTTTTAGAGATAATATCTATACCATTGAAAAGAAGAGTTCCCCAGCTTTCCAACGAGCTAAGAATCGCCTCAATCGGAGTTGAATATCCAAAGTTATGGTGATTTGAAAATCAGGCAAAATTATAAGAATTTAGTGTAGCGTGTGTATTACACACGCTAGGCCAATTTTGGCAGGCTTACTTGTGCATTTTACACTCCTTAGCCATTTGGCGGGCTTACTTGCGCATTTTACACACCTTAATCATTTGGTGGGCCTACGTGAGCTTTTATTTTCTCGCACTCATATACCATCAGTGGACGCCAGCCCGTAGAGGCGGAATGGGATCATCACAACCCGTTTTTGAATGATAAGCAAACTCCCTTTTTTAAAATTGAATTTAAAATTGAACCTTAAAAGTAAATAAAGGAGCTTAAATCATTTTTGCAGGGATAGATTTTAAAGGGTTGGGAATTTAGGCAGCGATACAAACGTTTCGATTCTTAGTACGGCGGCAACCCTTAGTGGTGATGATCCGGAAAAGTACCACCCCATCTAGTATCTGAGAAGGCGCTTATGCCGGAGGTATATAGGGTGGGTGACCGATCCGGTTACGAAGCTTAAAACCCTTGGAGAGTGTGTTTAGTTGCTCCGAATCACCCTTGTATCCCTAGGTTCGGAGAGGAGGGACTCGTTACAACAAAGAAAATCAGTCCCCGGAAGCACTGCTTCCCGAAAACTAAAGAAACAGACCAAATTCAGGCTTGTTGTTTGTTGTCAAAATAGTTTATATAAACTATTTTTGCTTAGTGTGTATAATATACACACTAAGCCAAAATTCCCAGAATTGCTCTTGCGTGTATTATATACACTCTAAGCCAAAAATCCTCAGATTTTGCCTAGTGTGTATAATATACACGCTAAGCCAAAATCTTTAGATTTTTTGCCTAGCTTACATAATACACATGCTAAGCCTCTTTGTGGCTAGGCAGCCCAAATATGAGGCCTTCTATCATGTTTCCCGAATCCCCCACTTAGCGGTATAGTGCCTCTGATAAATCCTGCACTTTTTCGACACCCAATACGCCCTCGCCAGTCAAAAGTGGTCACCATGTTCTTGATTTTTTTGAGAGATCGGGTTATTGCGTGGATTCCCGTGCTTTCACATAGATCAAGGGGTTTCCCTTTGATTCTTCCAAAGTGCATCGGGATCTCGCCGTGAAAAATATTTGAGGTGTAAACTCTAATCGAAACGGGAATTCCAAGGCCCCAAAACTCATCCTAGAAAGGTTCATTTGCTCTATCCAAAAATAAAAAATCAAGAAAAAATCAAAAAACCAAAAAGAGAGCTCGTGGTGCCGGCACAACGACATCGCCTTACCCTCCGTCATCCCGTAGGGGGAGGAAAGTTTTTTTATGGCCCCACCCGAGGCATCCATACCCAACCCGCCACCAAGCAATGTCGTGCACGATTGATCCGGCGTATGCCAATCCCGATTCATCCTCACCACGTTCCCCAACTCATTCCCACATGGAAGAAATCCCCATTTCCGATTCCCCCACCCCATCCCATTTTGATGTCACCGAACCCTACGGTGCACCCGTATTCCCATCCACATCCGCCTCATTCCGTAAAAATTCACCCCATTGTCCTCCCACACCCACTCCAGATACGGCTAATTTTCCCTCCACATTAGCCCAACATACGCCACAATTTTTCACATCTCCCATGCCCAATTTTCCACATTCACCCAAACCAGCCTAATTTACCTTCCACACCCTCTCCAAATACACCTCATTTTTCCCATACACCTACCCAAAATGCACCCATTATTTCCACATCCACCCATACCATGCCCAATTTTCCAAATCCACCACATACCCCCCATCTACCCAGGCCATGCCCAATTTTCCATCTACCCAAGACATGACCAATTTTCCCCCATCTACCCAGGTCATGCCCATTTTCTCCCATGCATCCTCCTCATCAAATGAACCAGCCTCCGCTCCCATACCCGATTCCATGGCCATCATGCAAGAAATGATGAACACCTTCATGGCATGGAGGGCCTCCCAAAACCACCCTAATCCACCCCAAATGCCCAACCCTCATCATACCCTCCAAAATATCCATACTTCCTTCCCCCAAAACCCTAATCAACCCTCCATTATCCATACCATACAAGGCTCCCATCAACCTTGGGACCATTTGAGCAGGCCTCAGGGCCCAACATCCTATACCCAAGCCCACCAAGGCCCAATGGCCCAGGCCCAAGACCACCAAGGCCCAATGACCCAGATTCAAACCCATCAGGGCCTAATACCCCAAGCCCATCAAGATCCATTTCCCTGTACCCAAACCTATCAAGGCCCAACATTCCAAGTCCACCAAGGCCCAAACCTGGGAACCCCATTTACAAACCCTTCATCATTCCCCCAATATCTCACATTTACCTATACCCAACAGGCCCCCATTCCCCCTCAAATAAACCCAATCCCCCAATATGGCATAAACCCCGTCCATCCACATTCATCATACCTGCACCCTTCTCAATATGGGGATCTATCCCATACCATCAACCATCCCCAATTTACCCATCCTCCCATACCCCAACCCAATCAACAAAATTCTTATCAAGCCCAGTTGCCTCATCAGACACCCGCCAAAAATTCACAACTCACCCATCCCCTTACCCCACAAACTCATCATCAAAGTTTCCCCCATGTACAGTGGTCCCACCAAGCACCCACTCAACCCCCCCAAAATCTCCCATTCACTCATCAAAATCCTCACTAACCCCAATGGCCTCATTAAGCACCTGCCCAACCCATTCAGAATCAGCAGTATAGCCTTACCCTTCCTCCACTGTATGTTGATCAACAATATGAGGAAGATGAAATCATAAATAGTGGGGCCTATGTGGGGGCATTCGCCAACTTTAATCCCCCACCACCCACACATACCAATTCCCAGGCCGTCCAAAATGAAGGGAGGCAGTCTCTTGAGGGAACAACCCCAACTTTACCATCCAAAGAATCCGAGTAGCTGAAAGAACAAATGGATAAAATCTAGAAGCAGTTAATGAATTTAGGGGGAATTGAGATTCATGCCACAGATTTCTCATATCTATGCCTTTTTGTTGAGGTGCCACTGCCACCCAAATTTAAAGTGCCCACTTTTGATAAATATAATGGTATGGGTAATCCAATTGCCCATCTAAAGTCCTATTGTGGGGACATGCGCCAGTATGTCGGAGACGAACGACTCCTCATCAAAGTGTTCCAGAAGAGTCTTACTAGCCCCATGCTAAGGTGGTTCTCCTTCCTTAAACCATCTATGATCAAAACTTGGAAAGACCTAACCCACCTATTTCAAGAGCAGTATATTTACAATATGGATATCGAGCCGCCCAAATCCGATTTGGCTCGATTGACACAAAAATTCGATGAGACATTTAGTGACTACCTTGGGCGATGGAGGGCATTGGCAGCTCAAGTAAGAAATAGAATATCCGATGATGAGCAAATTGAGATGATCTCAAAAAACACTCTGCCAGTCATCTCAGATTTTTTAGTGTACCAACAACAGTTCAACTTTGCTGACTTGGTAAGGAATGGCAGTCGTTGTGAGGATGCGATCAGAGAAGGTCGGTTAAGCAAGAACATTATCAGTGGGGTTCACAAGTTTCCTAAACAAAGAATCGAGAGAAGAGTAGGGGGAGAGGTCCAAGCCGTAATGACCCTCTAACCCAATACCAACATGGTCCCCTTTCGGTTCGGGGCAGCACAACAAGCCCCAACACCAACAAATCAGGATTTGAGCCAAAACAATGTCCCTTGCAGGCAGCAGACCCCTGAGCAGAGAAGGGCCCGATATAACCAAGTATTCACTCTCCTGGGGCAGTCCTTGAATATCTTATTGCCCCTACTGGTTGAAAAGGGTCTGATCACCATAATCCAACCATGACCTCCGCTGAATTTGCCCCTAGAGGTTATGATCTCAGCACACATTATAATTTTCATTAAGAGTCAGGACATCTAACCGATCAGTGCTTTCCTTTCAAACACGTGATAGAGGATTTGATAGAGGCGGGGAAACTCATACCCCCAACACCCCCCAAGCAAACTTGCACACCAATATCATGCAGACACCATTACCACCGCACCCGCAGGGAGGAATAGGCCCAAGGGCCACCATTAACATGTTGGAGGAAGGGATGAAAGAATTCGATCCCTCCAAATCCATCGCTAAAAAAGGGAGTTTCATGCCACCCGGGCAATAGGGTTATAAGAATGAGATCATAGGGGTGATCGATCCGTTAAATTTAGCTGATTATTTCCCAAACCCTACACCGCAAGCAACACCTCTGGATTTGAGGATGTATTT
This sequence comes from Chloranthus sessilifolius, assembly GCA_021018995.1. Taxonomy (NCBI): domain Eukaryota; kingdom Viridiplantae; phylum Streptophyta; class Magnoliopsida; order Chloranthales; family Chloranthaceae; genus Chloranthus; species Chloranthus sessilifolius. Next base: position 84,377,430 of record CM037597.1, read on the forward strand.
CCCTACACTCGCGCCTGTTAACCATGTGGATCCTAATTTTTACTCACCCTAGATATATTAGCCATTCCTAACACCAATAGCCGATCACTATGTGTCACCCAATTCATCGCCAACACCAATCCAATACAGTTGGCCCAATTTTGCTCCACCCCCAATCAATCCACTTCTAGTACCGCTCCATTACAATGGGCCCAATTTTTCCATACCCCCACCAGTTTACCCATCTCCAGCACCGGTCAACCAGATCTGGCTCAATTCTATCGTGCCATCAATACAGGCATCTCCGATACCCTCACCCACCCTATTTCAGATCACAGGACTAAACTATGATCCCCATCAGTTCCCGCTCAATTATAATCAAACAAACATCAATACTGGTAGCAGTAGAGAAGGGGCAGTTGATTTTGTTACCCGATCATGAAGAATCCCTAAACAACCTAAAGTATCGGTATCAACCTGGCCAGAAGAGAAGAAAGAACCTACAACTATAAACTCCTTCGAAAAAATGAGTCGAGAGCACATACTCGAAACACAATTGAAAAGAATGCCCGGACACATCACAGTCTGGGACCTATTAAAGACATCACCGCTTCATTTTCAGGCTTTGCTGGGAGCATTAAAGGATGCACATGTATCTTTCCAAGTAACCCCGGACGAAGTAGGACAGATCATCGGGTAGGTATTGGCTCCCAATGCCATTTCCTTTTCAGATGCCGATTTTTCGGAAGAGGGAAATAGTCACTCCAAACCTCTCAAATCACTATAGAAAATGGGAATCTAGTGATTCCATTGGTGTTAATAGACAACGGGTCTACTTTGAATGTATGCCCACTCAGAACCACGACCAAGATAGGGGTGGACCCCTCTGCTTTTAGGCCTGCCAGAATCAGTGCCAGAGGATTTGATGACACTAGAAGAAAGATCATTGGAGTAGTTGACTTTGAGCTAGTCATCGGGCCAATGACCTTCTCCATACCCTTCCAAGTTATGAACATCAAATCTACTTTCAATCTACTCTTAGGACGACCCTGGTTACATAAGGTAGGGGCAATACCTTCCACGGTTCCACCGTGCACCAAAAATTGAGATTTGTATCAGAGCAGAAGATTGTCACCATTCTGGGTGAATGACAGGAGGAAAGAGACAAAGCTACCCATAACATCGAGAACCCCAAAGTATTGGATGTGCCACACACTATCGAAGACACAGACATCAATAGCTTTGAGTATGATGTATCAACGGTAATCCCGAGACCCCTTGAGAGAATCACTTTGAAAATCGGTGGTGGAATGGTCGCAGCCGTAGCCATGCTCCAGTAATGGGGCTATAAAAAAGGTAAAGGATTGGGACCACAATTACAGGGACGGAAGGACCCAGTTAGAGCCAGAGGCAGGCAGCGGGTCAGGTTCGACCTAGGCTATAAGCCTACTGAAGAAGAGGTCCAGGAGGCTAAGGAAAAGGCCTGAACCATTGCTACTGTAAAAGCCCAAGGAATAGACCTGAAAGATGAACCCTGCCCGAGACCTCACATCCGAACCACATTCGTGAGTGCAGGGGTCATCAAAAACCATAAAATGGGGCAAAAGCAATTGACCCCATATTAGCAGGTGGCCATCCACCAAACCAATCCCCAAATCATCCTTCTAAAAATTGAAATAGACCTTGCCTCATTATCACTTTTTGAGGAGGAGATACCCACGCCTGTACAGCCACCCATCCTAAACCATTCAAAGCCAATGCTAACCTTTGAGGATCAGGTTCAAGATGAGCCAATGATAAACATGATGGAGGTTGACCCCCAAAAGTCATTTCAAATAGCCTCCTCCGCCAGACCAAGTAAAGGGGTGGCACCACAGGTGAGGAATTGGGCTTCAATGCCCCTAACTCTGAGAGCATCAACTTCCCAAAAAAATAACCTATAAAAAGCGAGATTATAGGGATCCGCCTTAAAATTTGGCACCAGCTTCCTAAAAGAATAACCTATAAAAAGCGAGATTAGCCTTTGACAAGCAGTACCATGTGTATATAGGGACCCGCCTTGCCAAGGGCCCATTTCGAAAAAAAAAAGGAAAAATCTAAATAACTTAAAAAAACAAAATAATCCAAAAAAATTGTCTTTAAAAAATTTCGAGAAAATAAAAAAAAATGATTAGTTAACATAAAAACTCGTCCCACATGAAATCGACCCCTTTCTGTAGAAATACAAAAAGAGGTAGGAGTCACGAGTTTAGATGAGGAGATCCCTACTGAGGAGCTTCCCAATGAGCTCCTTGACCAATTTTTCAATTTTGAGCATAGCCCTACGCCAATTGTTGAAGAAACAGAGGAGTTAATCTAGGGATCGAGGAGATTCCTAGAATCACCAAGATTGAAAGGTCGATGTCTCTTGATGAAAGAAAAAACATGATTGATTTCCTTTGGTCATACGAAGACGTCTTTGTATGGTCATACGAGGACATGCTTGGTTTGGATACCGATTTGGTCGAGCATGAGTTGCCACTATATCCAGATGTTAAGCATGCCAAGCAGAAGTTAAGACATCTTCGGACAAAATGGATGTTGAAAGTAAAGAATGAAGTCATCAAACAGTACGATGCAGGATTTCTCATGATCTTAAAGTACCTGCAGTGGCTAGCCAACATTGTCCCAGTATCAAAGAAAGATGGAAAGGTTCGCATATGCATCGTCTTTAGAAACCTGAACAAAGCAAGCCCAAAGGATGACTTCCTGTTGCCACACATCGATATCTTGGTCGATAACACTGTCAGGCATGGGATGCTCTTATTCATGGATGGATTTTTCGGGTACAATCAGATCAAGATGGCAGAGGCAGACCGAGAAAAGACGACATTCATCACTCCATGGAAAACTTTTTATTTCTGAGTCATGCCATTCAAGTTGAAGAATGTTGGGGCGACGTACCAAAGGGCGAATTACACATGCTTACAATAAGCATGTTCGCATCTGAGATTTAAAAGTGGGAGACACCGTACTCAAGAAAATCTTCCCATCTCTCCACGCCGTTCCAAGAGGGAAATTCAAGCCTAACTGGGAAGGACCCTTTGTCATCTGAAAGGTACTCCTGGGGTACGCGCTTCGCCTCGCCACAATAGACGGAGATCATTTTCCTGAGCCAATCAATGCTTGATATGTCTGACGATTCTACTCCTAGTCTTAGCGACAAGGTAAGTATTGATAAAATGGATATATGACTGCTTAAGGACCTCATATAAGAGGCCATCATTCCAAAGCCAAAAAGTATCCCTAAACACTTATACCCATTGCTACCCCATCTTGAGCCAATGGCCTTTTCTATCATTACCACCTCCCCAGAAAAAGAGAGTGTATATACCAACAAAAAAAAGAGGAGAAAAGGAGTTATCACCAAAATCCAAAAATATCAAAAAAGTAAAATCCCAAAAAGAGGATGTTTGAAAGAAAAAAATTATATAGAAAAGAAAAGAGAACATTGGGCATGTGTATTACGGCAATTGGAACCCAATCAAGGAAACCTTTTAACCCGAGAATACCTTCAAAATTTCTAACCTATCCCTTTCAAAACCATGGCCAAGATACATCCTCAAGGAAAGCCATCTTTAAGGTCTATGAGTAGTCACAATATCCGTTGATTCGACATGAGCTAAGCTAAGAGACGACAAAAGAATTCCATCCAGCTAGCTATGACGGAGTCAACGTCCATATCGTGGCCTTTGAAAGAAAAATAAAATACAAGCTCAAGGCAAAATGGACGTGGTAAAAAACTGAAAGGGCGCCATGGATAAAAACAATGAGCTTGTGCAGACCAGGTAAAAACCTGAAAAGGTTCTTGGGGTAAAAATGCATACCCATGGACGTAGTGAAAACCTGAAAGGGAGCTACGGGTAAAAAAGAGGAAAACAATAGGCACGACGAAAACTCATCTTGGACGCTGTGAGTAAAAATATTGTAAAAGAGAAGAAAAGAACGTCATCAGTTACTCCCTTGGTTACAATCCTGAGCTATTTGGTCTTCAATTGGGTCGCTTCATGTTTGCTCAAATCAGGTCTTGATCAGGTATATCTTCACAGTCGCACCGTCAAATGAATGACCCGAGGTAAGGATAAAGGGTTAATTCAATCTGAAGGGATGGACATTCTAACCTTGGTAAAAATTTTGAACCTCACTCAGGTCTAACCATATGAACGGGTTCGACTATACTCAAATTGGGACACGTTACTTCCCCTCATGCTTAAGGCATCAAAGAAAATCTTAAAAAAGATAATACCCTTTTCCATTTTCATTCCTAGTCTTTGTTTGCAAAGAAAATCTTATAAATGATAATAAATTTTCCTTTCCCATTTTCATGCCGGCATTTTGCGTGCACCACATCTCAAAAGGATGATCGGTGTGACACCCAGTTTCTCTCATTACAAAATAAAGAAAAAAAAATCTTAAAAAAAATAAAAAATAATAATATATATATAAATCTTGAAAAATGAAAAAAAAAATAAATAAATAAATAAATGTAGGTAAAAGTTTTCTTTTTCTGTTATTTAAGATGTATATTGTTACCTAAGTAAACAAAAAAGGGACTGACATTTTCTTGAGAATGTGCAGGAACATCAAAAGGTCCAAAACCTCGAAGCCGGTAACCTCTCGGCGATGGACAGATCAAATGAAACATCTCTCCACAGATGTCGGTCTATTGAAGAACAAAATGAAAAAAAGGAATCATTTGAAGAAAAAAAAATCTATGTTTTGTGATACTTTTTGCTACGCACATGCGTGTTTCAATGCGATAAAATGTCAATATTTTATCGGCAATGCAGCTATACTAAATTAATGTCCTAAGTCTAAGGTTCGCCTTGGATCTTTGGATCCTACTTTAAAGTAGGAGCAACGGTGTTAATCCTGGTCAAACGGTCAATGGTTCGATCGGGTTGACTCCACTGCTAAATTTTTGCGCTGAGCAGTTCATTTTAAAATTCATGTGAACTTAAGTGTCTTAAGCTTCAGATTCCTCAGAAAAAGGTCAATCGTTGGTTGAGACCAACATGTCAAAAAGGAAATTACCTATCGAGCGACTATGTTCAAATATGCACTCCGAAGGGCTCATTCTAGGGTGCAAGCTTAAAACTTGCATTTGTATGGTATCCTTGTAAAGTGTACGCTATGCGTCTGGGTATCCGTTAGATGGTCATTAGTTCCCGTAAATAGTACCCAGACGGGTTCTGGGTCGAGACTTTTATTCTCCTTTATTTTTATTTGCCCCTAATGTATGCATATTTTTGCATAATTATTCGTTTGTGAGATCATCGTTGACGGAGACCATAATTGAGTGCCTCCTTCGGTAGGCACCCAATTTTGGCCAAGTCTGTTTAGTATTATTTGAAGTTGGGTACTCTAGGTTATGTTGATCCAGGACACATTTTAAAAATGGCACACACTCCCAAAAAGTGTTGCAACATCAATATTCGCTCCGCTTGGGTAGTTATGCTAAATTAACCTCGGGATTGATGGTCGCTTAAAAATCTCGAACCCTACCTTGTGCAAGGGCACCCGTGGCCGATCAAATGGGGCAATCAATGCCTCATAGGATTGGATAAAAACTGTGAATCTTTGTGTCATTACTTTGCGCCCATCTTGAAGTATGGATTGATCACCCTCTTGCTCGTATTCAGAATGAAACTTGAACATCGAACATCATTAATCATCTCATCATCTCGGTTATGCCTAGTAATGTCGTTAAGAGCTTGAGGAGTGATAGCCTTGAGGAACGAAAGTTTTCCCTAATATTGGGGCTTCCTCTACTCTCGAGTGACACATGTTTTCCCTAATGTTGGGCTTACGTTACTCTCGATTTAGTTGTTTTCATTTTTGATGTTTGAGGTTTGTTTTAAATACAGTGGACCCATTAGCGTGCCTTGGGCCTCTTCGGATGGCTTTTTCTTTGGTATTCGATCATTAGTGATCGGATACCAAAGAGAGGCATTTGTAGACACCCAAATTTGGCCCAAGGGTCGATCAACACATACTTCGAGAGGGGCGTACCCCTTAAGCTTCCGAACGTACTTCACAAACCCTTAGAACCTAAACCAAATCCTTAGAGCTTAACCCAAACCCTTAGAAACCAATCCCCGACCCTTAGGAGTCAACCCCAACCTATTAGAACCCTTTCCGGATCAGTCTCAAACCTTCCTGAGCAGTGGTTGAAAAGAGGATTACCAAAGTTTATACAAACCTTTGTTAGAGTTGATACCTATACCATTGGAAAGAAGAGTTCTCCAGCTTTCCAATGAGCCAAGAATCGCCTCAATCGGATTTGTATATCAAAAGTTACAGTGATTTGCAAATCGGGCAGAATTATAGGAATTTTGCCTAGCGTGTGTATTACACATGCTAAGCCAATTTTGGTAGAATTTTGCCTAGCGTGTGTATTACCCAATACACACACTAGGAAAAGTTTGGCAAATTTTGGCCTAGCATGTCTAATACACACGCTAAGCAAAATTTGGTCTTTTTGTGAGCTCCAGGGCAGGTTCAGAACCTCTAGCTTCTTCCCAGGCTATTGTACATATACTTAGCGTGTGTAATATGCAATCTAGGCTTAGCTATGGTAACTTTTAGATTTTGTCCAAAATTCACTTTTGGGGTTTGACTTGTTGACCATCCCAATGTGTAGGGTGGGTTTCATTAGGACTATTGCACCCCCATTTAGCCTATTTGTAACCCTTGTGTCATTTAAAACCCTATCCTATCATCTACCATTAAAACCCAATTCACACCTTTCCAAGACCTTGAAAAACTCAAAATCCTTAGGTTTTTTATTACCTAATTCTAACCCAATTAGAACTTTAATCCCTCACAAATCCTCCCTTTCTCTATAAATAGAGAGGCACCACCCTTTGATTAAAGGCTTGAAAAAAACATTAAAGAGAGAGAAAGCTCTAGAGACTTCTTCCTCCTTTGTTTAACATTAAAACTAGAAAATTTCAGAATTGAGTTCATCCCTTTAGACCTCATTTGCCGCTATCAACCCTTGAGATTTAGCTAGAACTTGCCCCTAGCCTTCTTTTCTTACCTCTTAGCTACCAAGCCTTAGAGATTCAAACCCATTTCATTACCCGCTTGCTATTGGAAGCTCACTAGAGGCGCATCAACGCAAAGTTCCACATGGTGCTACAAGGGCCCAAGAGCTCTGGCTCTCCCCTCTTTTCCTCTATCCTAGAATTGAGCCGTTACACTGCCCAAATTTCGGTAAGCGGGAAGGGCTCAATAGGATCGGTGTGCCTTCGGGCAAGGGGAAGTGCCACTCATTTTGTTTCTTTTATATATATATATATATATATATATATATATATATATATATATATATATTATAAACCAGCCACACATAGACCCGGGCATAGTAGAAACCACTTACGAGCGGGTTGATCGGGTGCCTAACACCTTCCCGATCGATAACTAATGTCCCTACCTAAGAGCCTTTGGCGTAACCCGGAATCATAGTCATATTTTTATACTTTGGTGCTTTCAATATTGATTTAGGTTTCCTGAGACACCAAAAGCTCTAGGTGGCAACTCTTTATTTTTCATACGAGCGCATCGTCATGACGGATCGTTAAAAATCCATGGTTGCACATAAGATTGTGCTCATTATTTCTTGATCTTCTGGTGATTGGGAAGAGCTAGTATACTGATATTTGTTATGATCAGTAGTATCACTGACCAAAAATATTGCCGTTTATGTGTTGATAGGTATTGTTATTGTTATTCCACGGCTGTGTAGCCACTGTAACTATGTTTTCCAGCAATGGAAGAAATGAAAGTTAGTGCTGGTAGAAATGGCGATGGCCAAACGGGTTTCATAACTATGGTGAAGTTTGAATGAACTAATTACATTGAATGGTCATGATTTGCTGCCATGTCCTTATGCTCAAAAAGTAAATTAGGGTATATACATGGGAGTATTCTTGAACTGGACATCACGGATCCTAAACACATTGACTGGAGTGTGATAATCTTACTGTGATGAAATGGATCCTTCATTCTATGCATCACGCGATCAATCGCTCCTTTATGTATGCTATTGTTAAGCAGTGAAAAATATCATTTTTCACCTCCTAACCTGACCTTTGATGGACCTTTGAGCTGACTAATAATGTGTTTTGAGTGTATTTTGTAGATAGGTAATAAATTACAGTCTTAGTACAGACATCTACCTAAAATGACCAAAGAAGCTGCTTATACATCTCAACATGTGCTCGTACAGCCCAAAGCTAGCCAAGCAGCCCATAGAGCCTTAGAAGTTCATGAGAATGTCTTGAGCCCAATTGGGTATGCTTGGAACCAAGAGTAGTTGCTAGGAATGAAGATTAAACCCACCAAGCGGCTGCTGAGTGTTGGACAAATGAAGAACTACAACAGAAGATTGTATGCTAGTTGTGGAAACAAAGGACACAACTTGTCGAGGGGATAAACTAACCTGTTGACAGCTTTGGATGCTTAGAGTAAAGCTGTCGAGAGGTTGGAGGCACAGCAGAAGAACCTGTCAAGAGCTTCCCAGTACTTTTCGAAAGGTTCTGTAAGCAAGAGCCAACCTGTCGAGAGCTTCCAATACCTATCGAGAGGTTGGAGGTACAATTCGGGATCCAGTCGAGAGGATACCTGGAGGTGTAGAAGAAGTCGAGAGGGTCCAGATACTTATCGTGAGATTCAACTGAACCTGTCGAACAGCACAAGGCAACCTGCCGAGCACTCAACTAAAAACCGTATAACAAGTCGACAGGTTGACTATAACTTGTTGAGAGGACGAATGAAAAACTGGACAGAAGGTGAAGATGTACTCTAATCCTGTCAACCAATTCACATCAACCTGTCGAGGTGTACTCCAATCTTGTCGAGATGTACTCAATTCCTATCGAGAAAGGTCCAAACCTATCAAGAGCTACTCCATCCTGTCGAAGTGAATGCTGGGAAAGACTCATAAACCTGTCGAGAAGTCTCCAATCCTGTCGACTAGTCATTTCAACCTGTCAAAAATCATTTTAACTTGTCGAGAGGTTCCCATAACCTCTCGACACTCGAATTAGGAACTTCTTAGTTCCTTTCACAGCAGCTGCCACATGCCTATTCTTTGTGCACACATTTCAAAGCACATCAGTGACCCCTGAGGGTATTTTTAGTATGTAACTGGGCATGAATGGGAACCCTAACTACCTCACGTGTATGTACTAGTTTTTGGACCAATGGAGAAAGAGCTTCTAGAAAAGAAATCACCCACATCAGCAGCTGGGAATGACAAAATTATTCTCTTGAGCTCTGATTGGCTGAAACAAATTTGAAGACAAAGAGAGAGAGTATAAAAGCTTGAAGAAATTAGAGAGCTATCATCCAGAATTGGGAGAACCAGAGCCAAATCCGATCTCCATCTTTCCTCCAGAAATTCCCTCTCTCTCTTCCTTCTTCCCCCATTTTCCTCTTAGCTAATTATGGTTGGCTAACCCTCTTTGGTACTTAGGGTGAGGTCGAGAGCTATAAATTGAGAGGTTTAAAGCTTTGTAGGAGGATTAGGTATTGCACAGATTATAGATCTGAGAACAATTGATTGTCAATTGTATTGATTCTGTAATTGTTGAATGTAAAGCTAATTTAGATCCATAGATCTTTTGATTGCCATTTGATTTCCCTAGATCTAATATCCCTGTGGATGCCTGAGCTTGTAGCCTCGCATATACAGCATCTGCAATGGCTTAGATGTGCCAATCAAGATCCCTGAATTGGAACACTTGCTCGGATGGTCTGTGACCATTCGAGTGGACAGATCATAGCCTCAGGATTGCTTTAATTCTCTGATTTAGAATAGATCCTTATACCTTACATCTGAGCTTGTAGCCAGATGAAGGATTGCTGTAAACTAGTTCCCTGCACTACTTTTGAACCAAACAATTTTCAATAAAGACCAAAAATCCCTAGCTACTATTCTCCATCTCTTGATTTTAATCTTTTCTCCATATTCCTTTAACTTTGTGTTTAATCAAATTTGGATCATTTGCATTTGATATTTGTAGCTTATAGTAAGTGATAAAACCTTAAAGACCTCTCCTCTTTCCTGCTTTAATTCTAGTTTAAATTAGGATAGAGTGCCAGATTTGCTATAGATCTAGAGATTTACCATAGTTTAAATCATATTTCCCTGTGGACAAATCTCTACTTACCTATTAAAATTTGCTGCAACAGCCCTAGTTTTTGCAGGACTGGCTACTTGCCTTGATCCCTCATCTCTGTAATTTGTGTAGTTAATCTACTATTTTAGCCATTTAATAATTGCAAGGTGAGCAGTACAACAAGTTTTTGGCGCCGCTGCTGGGGAGCTGTATTTTTAAGAGTGGTTGATCTAAGTTTTTCTCATTTTTGACTTAGATTTTTTATTTCCTATTTTGTGTTTGACGAATTGCTGCTGTAATTTTTTGTAGTTTAATTTTGTGATTGCAGACCTAGATTTGTTGGGTTGAAAGGAGCATTGTGCTAATTGGAGGAGCAAGCTTGGCTTAAGTTTGTATTTCCTAACTTTGTTTCCATTTCTAGATCTATAGTTTTTTAGATCTGTAGCATTAGTTGTGTGTTTTTGAATTTGTTTTACTAAATCTGTGCTATATTTTGTTTGTGTTGTGTTATGTTTCTGCTGTGTGTATGCTTGGAATGAGATCTCTTAATCCTGAGATTGCTCCCTTAGATCTTGAAGTTTAGAGACTTCTTAGACCTAAGCATCCCATACACACACCTATAGTTGATTGTGATAGTTCTATAATGGGTGAGCAACTTAGGACATTAAAGGAATTCAATGCCCCAGGGGCTTACAATTTCCTCTTCTGCATTTAATTCCCTGCTGTCCAAGGGAATTATGAGATCAAATCCTCCATCATACATACTCATACCATGGCCTGAGTAAAGAAGATCCATATAAGCACATTGATAAATTTCTAAAACTGTGCACTACCTTCAACATTGCAGGTTAGGGGGAGGAAGCAACCAGGTTGAGGCTCTTTCCTTTTTAACTAAAGGATAGAGCCAGGACTTGGCTGTCAATGCTTCCAACCAATAGTATTCAGCCTTTAAATGACCTTTAATGTCAGTTTTTGGCTAAGTTTTTTTCCATGTCCAAAACAAGTCAACTGAGGAAGAGCATTATTTCATTTGCTTAAGCCCCAACTGAAGACTATCACTAAGCATGGGAGAGATTTAAAGAACTCTTGAAGCAATGTCCCCATCACCAAATTCCTGAATAGCAACTTATCCAAAGTTTCTATCAATGAATTGATCCCAAGAGCAGGGATATGGTTGATGCCTCATGTAGTGGTACATACCTCCACAAGTTAGTTGATGAGGCGTGGGAATTGTTTGATATCATTAGTAAAAACTCCATGTAAAGGGAGACCTTGTTAAGAGTCCTTGAGACCCCGGCTAGATTGGTGAGAGAGACCACTACAAGGGGGAAAATGTATGAGGTGAGTAGATACAATGATTTGGAAAGAAAAGTGGACAGCTTGACTCAAAATTTTGATAAGCTCATGGGAGCAATGCAGCCTCCAATGGCTACCCAAGTGGAGGAGGCATGTGTGATCTGCCAGTCCCCCACTCACTCCCTTGAGGAATGCCCCTCTGCTGCCCAATTTCTAGACTTTGTGATGGAACATGTGAATGCTGCTCAGTCCTATAGACAACAACCTACTGCTGATTATTAATGGAAAAACCACCCCAATTTGAGGTGGAGACAAGATACCTTCCCAAACCAGTAACAATAGCAGTCGCAATAACATCTGATGCCTTCTAGGAATGCCCAGCCATATCAGCAGAATTATTTTCCAAGGCCCTAATACTAGCAGCCTATGGCTTAACTTGTGCATCAAAGTGCACCAGCCCCAGCACCCTTTAGATCCCTCACATTTGAAGAGCAAGTTTTGGCTTCATTACAGAATTTAGGCCCTTTGTCACAAACTGTCAACTCCCATAGCCAAAGTATCAAGAAGATAAAGGACCACCTTAGTCAACTATCTAATACTTTGACTAAGAAAGAGGAGGGAAGACTGCCTAGTCAGCCCATGAATAATCTAAAGGGTCAGTACATGGTGGGTGAGGCTTCTTCTCATGAAGAAGCAAAATCTGTCACCACCTTGACGAGTGGAAGGTTGGTTGATAACTAAGTTGGTGTTAAGCCTGTTGAGGAAAGTGGAGGAACTGAAGGACCAACCCACGATGATATGCAGTAGGAGCAGTATATAAAAAATAAGGGCGGTGTTTATGTACCCCAAGAAAAAACTGAAAACAATAATTAAAAAAAATTGATGAGCTTGGTAAGGCAGCAAATGGGAGATCAGTCCCCCATTTTCCATTTCCTAATACATTGATAGCACCTTCTCCTTTTGATAAGGGAAATGCAAAAGTGGAGGAGATGATGGAAACATTCAAACAAGTAAAGATCAACTTGCCTTTACTTGATGCTATCAAGCAAGTTTCAGCCTATGCAAAATTTTTAAAAGATTTATGCACTCACAAAAGATAATCTAGGATACATCTATCTAATAAGGTCTTTTGTGCTGAAAAAAGGAATCAAGTGCTGGCCATTGCAATCCCAACCAAGCTTCAAGACCTTGGAGTTCTCACAATCCCTTGCATCATTGGGGATCATACCATTGAGAAGGCTTTATTAGATCTGGGAGCTAGTGTAAACCTACTTCTATATTCAGTTTATGCAAAGTTAGGCTTGGGAGAATTGAAGCCCACACATGTGGTCCTACAACTAGCTGACAGATCTGAAAGGAGGCCTGTGGGAATGATAGAGGATGCATTAGTTGGGGTTGATAAGTTTTTCTACCCAACAGATTTTCTAGTGCTGGAAATGGAGCCAAGCAAGTGTACCACCTCTATTCCTGTGATTTTGGGCAGGCCTTTCTTAGCCACTGCCAATACTTGTATTCAGTGTAGATCAGGAGTAATGGAGGTATCTTTTGGTAACATGAAAGTGAAATTGAATGTGTATGATGCAGCCAATCAACCTCACTTGGATAGTGAGGATTGCCTTTTAATTGATGTTTTTGATGAGCTTGTGGATGAGACTTTGCCCAAGCTGCTGCATGATGATGATTTTTGTGATGTTTTTGAAAATGAGTAGAGTGAGATCATGGAAGAGAAGGCCTCCACACCCATGGTTCAAGAGGTGAAAGCCTTAAATTCTGATATGGGGCCAACAACAAGGTATCCACCATGGAAACCTGCTATGTTGCCTCTTCCACCACCATCAAAGGCACCTCTATTGCCTTCTCTCATATGTCCGCCAGATGTAGAGTTGAAATAGCTACCTAAGACCTTGAAATATATATTTTTTAGATGCAAACAAGAAGTTGCCAGTGATCATTTCTTCCTCTCTCACTGATGAGCATGAGGAAGACTTGTTGTGTGTTCTAAAAAAGCATAAGAGAGCAATAGGCTAGACTATTGCTGACCTTGGGGGCATCAGCCCTACTCTGTGCATGCATAAAATCTACCTAGAAGAGGGTTCCAAACCCTCTAGAGAAATACAGAGAAGATTGAACCCCCACATGCAAGAAGTGTAATAAAAGAAGTGGTCAAATTGTTAGATGCTGGAGTGATCTACCGAATTTCAGATTCCGAATGGGTGGCACCTACTCAGGTGGTCCCTAAGAAATCAAGGCTAAAATTGATTTGATTGCACACTTACTCCCACCAAAAACTATGAAACAAGTCAGATCTTTCTTGGGGCATGCTGGGTTCTATAGGTGAGTCATCAAGGATTTTAGCAAGATCACAAAACCTCTTTGTCACCTGTTGTACCAAGAGGTCCCCTTTGAGTTTGATGATGAATGTCTCCATGCCTTTGAGCTTTTGAAAGGCTGTTTAACCTCTGTACCTATCCTTCAAGCACCTGATTTTTCTTTGCCATTTGAATTGATGTATGATGCATCAGATTTTTCTATTGGTACAATATTGGGACAAAGGAAGGATAAGGCTCCTTGTGTGATTGCTTATGCAAGCAAAACTATGATTGATGCTCAGTTAAATTACACCATAACTGAGAAGGAATTATTGGCAGTTGTTTATGCTTTAAAAAAATTTAGGTCTTATATTTTGGGATCTAGGATAGTGGCGTTCACAGACCACTAAGCCCTGAAGTACCTTTTATAAAAAAAGGATGTAAAGCCAAGATTAATCAGATGGATCCTCCTATTATAGGAGTTTGATCTTGAGATTAAGAATAAAAAAGGAGTTGAAAATGTGGTTGTAGACCACTTATCTAGGATCCTAGCTGAGGAGTTTGATAGGCTGCCTATCAATGATTCCTTCCCTGATGAACAATTGTTTACTATCAGCACCTCTACACCTTGGTTTGCAAACATTGTGAACTACTTGGCTGTAGGTAGGATTCCCCCACATTAGAATAAAATGGACAAGGAGTTGTTCTTTTCACAGATCAGACATTACATGTGAGAGGATCCTTACCTATTTAAGCATTGTGCAGACCAAGTGGTGAGGAGATATGTCCTTGATGAGGATTTCCACAGCATAATAACCATGTGTCATGAACAGGCTTGTGGAGGCCATTTCAATGGCAATAAGACTGCTGCCAGGTGCTCCAAAGTGAATTTTATTGGCCCACTCTCTTCAAGGATGCATAGCATCCCTGTAAAGCTTGTGAAAGATGCCAAAAGATGGGAAGTATCTCTAAATAAAACTTCATGCCTTTATAACCTATACTTGTGGTTAAACTTTTTGATATTTGGGGAATAGATTTTATGGGCCCTTTTCCTTCTTCATATGGGTATAATTTTATCCTGGTGGCAGTGGACTATGTGTCCAAATGGGTGGAAGCCATTGCCACAAGGACTAATGACCATAAGGTTGTCTTAAGATTGATCAAAGATAAATCCCCTAGAGCCATCATCAGTGATGGGGGCAGCCATTTCGGTAACAAAAATTTTGAGAGCTTGCAAAAAAAATATTCTGTCACACATAGGATTGTAACTCCCTACCACCCCCAGACTAGTGGGCAGGTTGAAATCTCAAATAGGGAGATAAAGCACATCCTAGAGAAGACAGTTAGGGCAAATATGAAGGACTGGGCCATGAGGCTTAATGATGCACTGTGGGCTTATAGGACTGTCTATAAGACCCCAATTGGCATGTCCCCTTTCAGATTGGTGTATGGCAAGGCTTGTCACTTGCCAGTTGAGTTAGAGCATAAAGCCTATTGGGCTGTTAAAGCATTAAATATTGATCTAACTTCTGCTAGCATGCACAGGAGGCTCCAGCTATCAGAGCTAGAAGAGCTAAGATTGGAAGCATACTCCAATGCTAGGATCTACAAAGAGAGAACCAAAGCCTTCGATGACAAGCATTTGCTGAGGAAAGAGTTCACAGCTGGCAGTAAGGTATGGTTATTCAACTCTAAATTAAAAAATTTTCCAGGTAAGTTGAGATCCAGATGGGAGGGACCTTACATGGTAGACCATGTATCCCCATCTGGAGCTGTTGAAATCAAGGATCTAAAAGATGGTAGGATAATCAAGGTGAATGGTCAAAGGCTCAAACTTTTTGTTGATAATGTGGTGGAGCCTGTGGTGACCATCCACCTCCAAGAACCACCAAAAATGTTATTGATTCTCAACAATGTATACTATGTATCATAGCTGCTATTTTTGTCTGTGTGTATTGCTGTTTTTGTTTCTGTTTATTACTGTTTGGCATTGTGAATATGGTTGTCAATCTTGCTTAATGTGTGCATCATGTACAAATCATGAATATTGCATAAGTTGGTTTAAAGCAGGAACTGTTTGAATTGAGTTGGGAATTGACAAATCTATTGGTAGAATGGATTTTGAAGTGATAAAACTCTGTTTGAATCGAGATACAACCAGTCGAGAGGAGTGGAGAACATTTTGACAGGTTCTGAAGGTTCCCTGCATGCATTTCGATAAGATCTGGGACCTGTCGAGAGGTTTGAGTAAATTGTCGATAGGTTCTGAAGCTGTAAATGTGATTATCGATAGGATCTATGAACTTGTCGACAGGTTCAGAAGGTGCACAAATGGTTTTCGACAGGATGGTTGAACCTGTCGAGAGGTTTTGAAGGTATGAGCTTTGTTTTGACAGGTTTTGGAACCTGTCGAGAGGATTAAAAGTGGAGTTTAGAGTACCTGTAGAGAGGTTCTATGAACCTGTCGAGAGGTTCAACTACTTTTCACTCTTCGACAAGTTAATGCAACCTGTCGACACCTCTACCCCAATCATGTCGAAGCTCATTTTTCATCCTTTAAAACCTATCAACAACTCATTCCAGCCATTCGACAGCTTGTCTTTGAGTTTTATCTTCTCTCTGCCGATTTCCACTTTCTTTCTTCTGCCTCTACCTCCCTGGTGTCTACTCCAATCGCTCAGCCATTGTTCAAATTGTTGTCATTCCTCAAGGGCTACATTTTTCACCTAGTCTCTGCCAATTTGGTGTCGTGCATATCAAGATCTGAAAACCCTAGGTTTCTATGGGTAAGTTTTTTTTCAGCTCCACTCTGTGATTTCCCAGTATTTTAATTCCAAGTTTTCATGGTCACTTTCATTGAGCAAATAAGTCTGCTGTGGTTGTTGAGAGCTAATCTAAAGAGAATTGCTTATCCAGTGGCTGATCAAGAGGATACCCTAGCAACCCTTTTCAAAGCCACCTCCAAATCCACCATAAAAGCCACTAGGAAATCCAGTAGGCTCACCAAACAGCCCAAGAAAACCCCACCTGTAAAAAGAAAGCTAGCCATGGATTAAGCTGAGAAATCTGTCAATCCCACGAAAACTAAGAAATCCAAGAAGGCCCAAATTAGTGAAGAAATTGTTGAGGAAGCCCCTGAGGCAGAACCCATGCCTGAGCCTAACATTGTGCCTGAGCTTAACCTTAAGGAGAAATCTGAAGTCCCTGTGAACCTATCTACTCCCAATGAATTTGTGGATAAGTTGGGCCTGATTCCAGCGACAATTGATGACACCCCTTACTTTTCTAAGGAAGAGGCGTGTAAGGATACTTTGAATTATTTGGTGAAGGCAAGCCTGACACCCATGCTGACCCCTTTTAGTGAAAAATACTACCCTAGGTTGGTCAAGCTGTGGTATCAGAACCTCAAGAAGAAGACCAGGCCAGGTTTAATTGATCCTTGTCTGGAGATTATAATTCATCACCAAGAGATTGTTGTGAATTACAGTGATATAGGGATTGTAATAGGAGTCCCTTCTATTTTTGATGCATCCTATGGTCTGCCAGAATATGAAAATGTGCATTTCAAAGCAATGGCCAGGCACCTCACTCAAGATATTGTGGGGTCTAGGGAGTCAATAATGAGGAGAGATCTACACTCCAACATGCTGTTCATTGACTCAATTTTGAGGAAAAATATATATGTCATTGGACCTCAGCAAGAAAGGAGAACCCCCATAGTGGATGCCCTATATTTTTTCTCCAAGGGCTAGTTTATGAATGTTGCCCAGCTGATATTTAATGCAATGGTGGATGTCAATGAGAAAATCTGAAAAGTGCAAGCCTTACCTGGCCTATCTTACAGCAGGCTCATCACTGCCTTGCTTGGAAAATTTGCTTTCAAGAATGATGAGCAACTAGTGAAGGTGACTCCAAAAGTATTTGGGAAGAGGGCTTGGTTTGCCAGTAGGACCCTAATTTGGAAGAGTAAGAACAAATCAAGTGAGGATCTTGAGATGGAAGCTCCACAAGTAGTCAGCTCTGCTGTTGTACATGGCACCTCTTCTCCTGCTACTTCAGAGCCTCTCCCAACTGCTGCCACTAGCTCCATACCTCCTCCTGAGATCTCTACATCAGTCACCTCTGAGCCTCTGCTCCCATCTGCTGCTCCTAGCTTGGAGCCTCCACCTATAACCTTTACACCCATAGTCATCCCATCAATCTCAGTTTCATTACCTTCCATTCCAGTTTCCATTCTCCCTAGCAGCTCAGCAACCCCTTCAACCATCACCACCTCCACACCTTTGCAAGTTCCTCTTACCACAGACTCCATCCCTTCCTCACCTACCCATGACCAAAACCCTTTTTCAGAAGAAGGTTACTCAGCTATGATGTTCTCTGTCATAGGGGACATCAACAATGAGTTTACCCCTCTCCCAGACTCCCCTCACCCTCCTCATTTCACCCCTCCTCCAGATTCACCCAGCCACATCAATTTGTCCCTACATCTCCATCACCACAACCCACCACCTTCACTCATGCACCCACTTCCCCATTTCAACCAATTCTACCCATCACCCCTGATTTCCTACCCCAAATCTTTAACCTATTACTCTCCCTTCAAGCCCAAGTGTTGGCCAACTCCCAAACCCGTTCATCCATTAAGGCCAACCTTCATGCCATGAACTCCACCCTCCAAAACCAAGCCTCCATGCAAACTAGCCTCCGAGTCATCCAATCCACTTTGTCCCTTTTAACCCAAACATCACAACTGCTTCCTCCCACCCATTTACCTGCTGTTGTTGCACTCACTGAACCTATCCCAGAAATCCCTGCCACTACCTTTACCAATGCCTCCACTCAAACTGAAACTGAACCTGAACCAAAACCCCAACCTGCCCCTATCCAACCACCCATTATTCCCCTACCTCTTCCAATCACCCTCACACAATCTCAACCTGATCTCCCACCTATTGTAACTACCTCTGATGCTACCACAGATGTGGAAGACCTAATCCCAACCTCCTCCATTCGTACCCAAACAGACCTAGAACATGAACTCTAATTCCATTGGCCCATACTCCCTGCCTCTTCCTTTCCCATACCTCCTCCATACTCTACCCTCCTCCATGTCATGCAATAGAACCCTTACCTTAAAAGGGATGTTGTTCGACGTATGGCTGCCCTCCGCAATTCAATAGAGATGCCCTATGAAGCAAAGATTAATCAAATGACCGTGGACTACAATTTTGAGATGTTGAATATATCCAAGGGCTGGCAATGAATTTTGACTCAATTTGAAGCTTAGAAGGTAGATGTAGCAATAGAGAAATTGAGAGCAGATGGACTTGAGAAAAGGCTAGTTGTCTTAAGAGAGGTCACAAAGGCTACAAGGGAACTCTATGAAAGTAGAGTTTTTTTTACTAAAACGAAGGCAGAAATCCTTGAAAGGAGAGTTGCTAAACTGACTGGAATAGACCCTGCACAAGCCACTGCACCTCCAGCCAGTTCAACTTCTGCTGCTGATAAGGATCAAAGATGAAAAGGAGTCCACTTCAAGAATGAACCAACAAACAATTGAGCTAATTAAACTTGCACATGCCATTAGTTAGGATATTTTTGTATAATTTTTATGTGGTTCTTTTACTTTATATTGTACAAAATTTTTGTGTATAAATGAAATTTCCCTTTGTTATGATTATTTTGGTTTACTTCCTGCCTTTATATCTGTTAGTTTGTTTTAGTTGTTTGTGTGTGCCTTGTTTAATTCTTTTTACTTACTTTAGCTTGTGTCTGATTTTGTGTGATATATCCTGCTGCACATGCACTCTCTTTTTAAATCAGTGAGGACACTGCTCCTCATAGGTTTGGAGGTGTGGCAGGGTATGCCAATAGATAGTTAATGGTAGTGCAGCAGGTTTTTAATGGAAATTGAGAAAATAAAGTGATTTCCCACTTGATTTTTAAAAAATAGGGAATTAAAAACTTTTTAAGACTGAAATGTGTTGCAGTTTTAACATTTTTCATAAAGTGAATGTCAAGCATTTTCAAAAATTAATGTTTAGTGAACCTGAAATGAAAGAAAATTGTGAAGATATACCCCAGGAATTTGATGGAAGGCCAAACCCGATGAGATTTGGGCCTGAGAAATTTCCTTTGAAGAGTATTTTGGCAATTTTTTCTACTCTAAGGATTGATTGGATCTAGTTCTGTTCACTAGAAGTTAGGCAAGTCCAACTTAAAACAACTTGACAGCATACATGACATTGAAGACATGAAGTAGGGCCATCCCTTGGACAGTTTGAGCTTAAAATCCTTACCCCTTGAACTGCCCTTGTATACACCATTTGAGCCTTAAAAATCCCAATTTTTCTTTGATAGAAACCAAAAAATTTTAACCCAAAACCCACTTGACCTATTTCAGTTCACCCTCAATCTGAGAATTCAATAAATGGAAGGAGAAGTGAGGTTAAAGGAGTAAGGTTTGGCATCTGGTTGAAAGAGAAGAAAGCGCATTTTGTGGTAGCTGTGGCATACTAGCACATAAAAAGAAAAATGGAGAAAAATACAAAAAGCATACAAAAAAGAAAAGAAAAAAAATAGAAAAGCAAAACAAAAATGAGAGAGAAGTCATTTCATTGAAAAAATTGAAAAGAAGATTAGGAACTGATCATTTCAAATCTGAAAATTTAAGAAGTAGATGGAATTATGCTGAAATAAAGAAGGTGTTGTCATGACCACCTCCTTACCTTTACTGATTTCTCAAATTTTGAATCCTTCCTTACCTTTTATTCCTTGTAAACTTCACCCATAAAGCCACATTACAGCCCAATAAAAAGACCCTACTGATTTGAAAATGGATTGAGTTGTCATGTGGAGATGAGGATTTTGTATAATCTATGGTGAAAAGAGCTAGAAGATTTCAAGAATTAGAGCATTGCCTATGCTCATGCTTGCAGTACTATTTGAGGGCTGTAACTGCTCTTGAACTGTGTGAAATGATGCACCCTTCTATTTTTATTGTGAGTGACAGCCCTAGTTAGACTTGGGTCTAATATCAAATTTGTTGGGGGCATTATCAAAACAGAATTTTTAATTTGATGGTGAGCTTTGCATTAATTTTTAGGCACAATGCCTTGACATGAACTGATTGATTGTGGAGGAATTACAGCAGAATTTCAGTTTTAAACTGATGTTTTCTTGCTGAGAATTTTGTGGGTAACTTCACTGAAAACCCTCATGGGACTTCACTCCTCCACTAGGGATCACCTAGGGGTTTAAAAGGCTTGATGCATATGCTAAATGCATCTGTGCTCCCTACAAAAGTGGCATTTTTCATTTTCAATAACTATTTTTACTTTTTGCTTTACTTAGGAACTATCAAAGCTTAGGTTAGGGGGTGTGTTAAGCAATGAAAAATACCAATTTTCACCTCCTAACCTGACCTTTGATGGACCTTTGAGCTGACTAATAATGTGTTTTGAGTGTATTTTGTAGATAAGCAATAAATTGCAGTCTTAGTGCAGACATCCACCTAAAATGGCAAAAGAAGCTGCTCATACATCTCAACATTTGCTCGAACAGCCCAAAGCCAGCCAAGCAGCCCACAGAGCCTTAGAAGTTCATGAGAATGTCTTGAGCCCAACTGGGTATGCTTGAAGCCAAGAGCAGTTGTGAGGAATGAAGATTAAACCCACCAAGAGGCTGCTGAGTGTTAGACAAATGAAGAATAACAACATAGGATTGTATGCCAGCTGTGGAAACAAAGGACACAACCTGTCAAGAGGATAAACTAACCTGTCGACAGGTTTAGATGCTTAGAGTAAAGTTGTCGAGAGGTTGGAGGCACAACAAAAGAACCTATCGAGAGCTTCCCAGTACTTGTCAAGAGGTTCTATAAGCAAGAGCCAAACTGTCGAGAGGAATGGAGTAAAAAACATGAAGATCTCACGAGGTTCCAGTACCTATCGAGAGGTTGGAGGTACAATTGGGGATCCTGTCGAGAGGATACCTAGAGGTGCAAAAGAAGTTGAGAGGTTCTAGATACTTATCGCGAGGTTCAACTGAACCTATCGAACAATGCAAGGCAACCCGTCGACAACTTACCTGAAGCTATGCTCATTCTTACGAGGATTGAGCCAACCTGTCGAGCACTCAACTAAAAATTGTATAACAAGTCAACAGGTTGACTATAACCTATCAAGAGGATGAATGAAAAACTGGACAGAAGGCGAAGATGTACTCCAAACCTGCCCACCAGTTCACATCAACCTGTCGAGGTGTACTCCAATCCTGTCGAGATGTACTCAAATCCTATCGAGAAAGCTCCAAACCTATTGAGAGCTACTCCATCCTGTCGAAGTGAATGCTGGAAAGACTCATAAACCTGTCGACAAGTATCCAATCCTGTCGACTAGTCATTTCAACTTGTCGAAAGCCATTTCAACCTGTCGAGAGGTTCCCAGAACCTCTCGACACTCGAATTAGGAACTTCTCAGTTCCTTTCACAGTAGTTGCCACATGCCTATGCTTTGTGCACACATTCCAAAGCACGTCAGCGACCCCTGAGGATATTTTTGGTATGCAACTGAGCACGAATGGGAACCTAACTACCTCACATGTATGTACCAGTTTTTGAACCAATGGGGAAAAAGCTTCTAGAAGAGAAATCAGCCACATCAGTAGTTGGGAATAACATAATTATTCTCTTGACCTCTGATTGACTGAAATCGATCTGAAGATAGAGAGAGTATAAAGGCTTGAAGAAATTAGAGAGCTATCATCCAGAATGGGAGAACCAGAGCTAAATCTGATCTCCATCTTCCCTTCAAAAATTCCTTCTCTCTCTTCCTTCTTCCCCTATTTTTCTCTTAGAAAATTATGGTTTACTAACCCTCTTTGGTAGTTGGGTGAGGTTGAGAGCTGTAAATTGAGAGGTTCAAAGCTTTGTAGGAGGATTAGGTGTTGCACAGATTATAGATCTTAGAACAATTGACTGTAAGTTGTATCGATTCAGTAATTGTTGAATGTAAAGCTAATTTAGATCCATAGATGTTTTGATTGTCATTTGATTTCCCTAGATCTAATATCCCTGTGGAAGCCTGAGCTTGTAGCCTCCATCCACAGCATCTACAATGGTTTAGATGTTTCAATCAAGATTCTTGAATTGGAACATTCTCTGGGATGGTCTGTGACCATTCGAGTGGACAGATCATAGCCTTAGGATTGCTTCAATTCTTTGATTGAGAATGGATCCTTATACCTTGCATCTGAGCTTGTAGCCAGATGAAGGATTGTTGCAAACTAGTTCCCTGCACTGCTTTTGAACCAAATAATTTTCAGTAAATACCAAAAATCCCTAGCTGCTATTCTCCACCTCTTGATTTTAATCTTTTCTCCATATTCCTTTAACTCTGTGTTTAATCAAATCTGGATCATTTGCATTTGATATTTGTAGTTTATAGTAAGTGATAAAACCTTAAAGACCTCTCCTCTTTCCTGCTTTAATTCTAGTTTAAATTAGGATAAAGTGCGAGATCTGCTATAGATCTAGAGATTTACCATAGTTCAAATCACATTTCCCTGTGGACAAATCCCTACTTACCTTTTAAAACTTGTTACAACAGCCCTGGTTCTTGCAGGACTGGCTGCATGCCTTGATCCCTCATCTTTGTAATTTGTGCAGTTAATCTGCTATTTCAGCCATTTAATAATTGCAAGGTGAGCAGTACAACAGCTACTAATGCAAAAGAATTATGAGAGGTGACGCCTTCTCAAAATAGGTAAAACATTCCTGAAATGTTTCAATTGATTGACTAGATCAATAATACTCGTTAGGGCGAAAAATCAATTCGAAAATATTATACATTGTTGAGTATATGAGGTAGATTGATAAAATATCAGGAGAATGATGTACGCAGCAGATGCATTAGTAGATCTAGTGAATGTGTGGGCAAGGCTAATCGTTCACTCGAGAGACAAAATATTCAATCAGGTTAGGGTCGTTAATCCTGATTACGAGAGTATTCATGCTAGTATACTCAGACGGGAGCAGTGTCCTCCACTTGAACTGCCTTCTCTCTTCTGCAACATGAGGAGAGCATAGGTCAGCTAATGCACGTGTCCATTGATGCACTAGAGCATTTAGATCTTCCTACATTTACTAAGTTCTGTAGTGGAGGCAGCAGACATGTGGACGAGGAGGGTTGTAGTTGTGACGTCCCAAAATTTGATTTGCTAAGTGAACAAGGGTGAAAACTAATGATCAGGGGACCATTAGATGAGATAACGGACACCAATGTATGGTATACCGGCTTAGCACCCAAACTGAAACGTTAAATATAAAAGCCAAACTTGGATAAGAAATTAGTTCCTTGCTTTGTTGTTTGAGACTTTGTTAGTAAAAAAGTGAAGAGAGGAAGCAAACTCTTTCTTCCTTCCAACTAATTAAAGGAGGAATTAATCTCGTGTACGTTCAGATCCTATCGTAAGAGGATGGGTTTTCAAACCCTTTTGATGTATGGGAAAGGAGAAATGAGAGATTGAGGGTTAAACCACTGAGGTATAAGAATTTCTGATATAAGGTAAGATTGTGTTTGAGAATCATGTTTAATTATGCTATATGGTTGGGCAATCAATGCCCTAAAAGACTAGAAATAAATGTTGTAAGATTTGGGGAAAAACAAACTTCAGAAGAAGAAACCCGTGTGGCTGAGAGTCTGTCAAAACCGATCGATTGAAATAAGAATCGATCGATTGATTTTGATAGGACATGATTATGTTAAGAGATTTGGCAGGACATAAAGAGGTTGGTTTTCTAAAGGAAACCAATCGATCGGATTTAAATTCAATCGATCGATTTTAGGAACCGATCGATCGAAATGGAATTCGATCGATCAAAATTTGTCGACAAGCTTCATTCAAAAGTCGACAGGTTTCATGTAAAGTCAACAGGAATGTGATGTGAAGATGGGTTGGTTTTTGAGTAAACCGATCGGTCAATTTATGAATCGATCGATCGATTTGGAAACCGATCGATCGATTGAGAAACCGATCGATCGAGTGTGGGACTGATTATACAAATAGAAATGTGTGTATTTTTTGGGGGAAATTGACCAATCGAAATGTGTTTCGATCGATCGATTTTGGGAACCGATCGATCGGATTGGGGTTCGATCGATCGATTTGGCCAAATTTTGGCATTTGTTTGTTTTGAGGAAAGAGGTCCTTGAGACTCCCTTTTCTTTATCATTTTTGATGTGTAAAACATGAATTGATGCATTCTAGGTTAAGACCAAGTGCTCATAACATGAAGGTTCTCTTGAGAAGAAAAGACCTTCATTTTGACTCCGTGTTGAGGTAGGGAAAATCCTATAACATGTGCTTTTGTTACAACAAGCATGGAAATTATGATATGAAAAATATGTGTGCGTAAATTATGAACTTTGTCATTAAATACGCATGGGCTTTGCACATAGATTCAAATACAAGAATGTGTGTGAACTCAGTAAGATATGTACATGTGTGTGTGTGAATTTCATATTCTAAACTCTAAACCTAAGTATAAATTTCCACAATTTACAGTGATAAACTATAAGTTAGTTTTTGTACTTTGATTTAAGGTTCATGTGATGAATACCCCAACGACGCGGTTGTATATCCGTGACCGGTACGACGGGATATCCGTACATTGTGCACCGCGAATGGTCTATGTGAAGTACAAGTGACCTTATTAACGTAGCTCTGGGGCTTGGCATCATGAAGAATAGTTCATTGAACAATGATAGTTGGGGATTTCCATTGGTATATATGTGGCTCTCGATGCTATATATGCTCGAGATTGTATTCAAGTGATCAATTTAAGTTTCTTTTTGTGTGATGTGAAAAGCTTTGGAAATATTGTGATCAACTTTGAAACCTGCGTCTAAATTAGTTTTATTTTGATTCAAATGCCTTTCAAATTAAGTTCCTTAATTATTTCGATACATGTCATGAGATATATATGTGATGTGATGATAAGAATGCTATGGATATTTTTCCTATTGAGCTTAGACTGTTAGTTCACCCTTCGACTATACGTCACAGGTACAGGTGTAGATGCTGGTACTGAGGATTTGAGCTTGAGGATCTTGAGTACGTTCTGGAGGAGGAGTCAGAACCTGCACCCAAGGAGTTTTTTCCTTAAGGGAATTGTGGTCATACACTTTTTGAGTTTTGTATAGATCAGGCTTGGTACATCCAGCCATTTGTCATTCAGAATTCAGATTCATGTAATTATTTCAAATATTATTTTGTGAACCATGTTTCGGTGATGGATGGCCATCACTAGTGGTTCTTTTCGGTTCTTTTGTCCATGTGTCTTTACATTGGATTAGAACCATTATTTTGAGTATACTTGAAAGTAGAATTGGAGATTTCTTTTACTTATATGATGACTCTATCTGTATTGTTAGAGATATCTGTTTTATTTTTCGCTTTGTGTGTGGATGTGCCAAGTGTTCCGTTCGGGGATCAGTCTTATTGATGATCCGACGATATGGGTTTTCGGGTTCAAAAATTTGGGCTGTCACAGTTGGTGTCAAAGCATAGCTTTAGAAATTTCTGATTGATCTTAGAGGGAGGTGCTGATCCTTGGTGGAAGTCGGTGTCGGTGAGGAGAGAACAAGAGAGCCCAGAAGGGTTATGGACTGGAACAAGTTTGTTAAAACATTCAACAAGGAGTATTTTATGAGACAAGTCAGGAACCAGATGGAAACAAGGCTTATGACTTTGGAACAAGGAGGGATAACCGTATAGGAGTATGGTACAGAGTTCACAAGACTATCAAGATTTGCTCTGAATATGTGACCACGGAATTGATGAAAGCCAACAAGTTTGAATGCGGCTTAAGGCCAAATATACGAGATAGAATCTCCGTATTAGAATTAGAGACGTATGTAGCAGGTATCGGGAAGGCAATAGTTGCAGAGAGAGACATACAAGAATTGTATCAGAGGCATGACCAGCAAAGTAAAGGCAAAGTTGGTCAAGGGAGACCAGGTAATTATGAATCGGTGAATAAAAAGCTGAGATTTACAGCACCACTCCCGAGACCACCTACCCAAGCAAACTATAGTAGGCCACCTATGCCTACTCAAGTGAGACATTTCCGTTATGAAGGTCCTACTTCAACCACTGGAGTATCTGTTACACAGGGGTTTTCCGAGGTTGCATCATCTATTCCAGCAGAGACCTGTGCCCTATGTGGTAAGGCACATAAGACGACAGATTTTAGATAGGTTACAGGTGGATGTTTCATGTGTGGAGAGATGGGGCACATGATCAAGGATTGCCTAGTGTTGAGGAAGGAGAAGGCTGCTACAACTGCTATGCCACGACCTATGAGGACCAAGAGGTCTACGATTTAGGGTCGTGGGTATGCAGTCACCGCTCAGGACGCTCAGCATACCAACAACGTAATCCAAGGTATGACTTTAAATATGTTGTCAATCTATTTTGCTAGATTTTAGATGAAGAAGGTGCATGATAGTATAGTATAAAGGCTATTTACTATCCTTTTTCCTTGCTAGTTGGAACTAGTTGATATTTTGTATTCATCTAAGTAGATTTTGCATATGAAACTTAGGTGCCTTACAAATGTACAAGGAGGGTGACTATTATTGCTATGAGGCTCGAGTGTTGATAGACCCAGGGTCTACCCACTCATTTGTAACACCTCAATTTGTATGGAAGATGAAAGTCATTCCCGAACTATTAGATTTTATCTTGGCGGTATCACTTCAGACGGGAAACTATATGAGCACTGATATGGTGTGTAGGTCAGTAGTTATTGCGATCAGGGATTATATTGATCATGAGGCAATGGTTGACTTGGTTTTGTTCGATATGTAAGAATTCGACGTAATCCTTGGCATGGATTGGTTATCCGCTCATAATATGAGTGTTGATTGCCGAAGAATGATAGTCACATTCCACCCCAATGGAGATAGATCCTTCAGATTTTTTGGTTTGCCATCGACCATCATACTATTTATATCTACGATCCGAGCAGAACGCTTGATGAAGAACGGATGTAGTGGATGCCTTACTTTTCTACAAGAGCAAAAGGAAGAGAAACACTTCATAACCAATATTTTGATCGCTTGCGAGTTTGAGGATGTGTTTTCAGATGAGTTACTAGGAGTGCCACCAGATAGAGAAGTGGAGTTCACAATTGACTTAGCGCCAGGCACGGAGCTAGTTTCTAAAGCACCCTATTGGATGGCTCTAGTTGAGTTGAAATACTTAAAGGAATAACTGCAGGAACTCCTAGATAAAGGATTCATAAGACCCAGTGTGTCTCCTTGGGGAGCACTGGTCTTATTCGTGAAGGACGGGTCGATGAGGTTGTGCATCGACTATCGTCAATTGAATAAATTGACCATAAAGTATTGATATCCTTTGCCAAGAATAGATGACCTCTTTGATCAGTTACAAGGTGTAAAATTCTTTTCTAAGATAGATTTGAGAATGAGTTATCACCAGCTGAATGTCAAAACAGAGGATATTCAGAAGACGACGTTCATAATCAGATATGGACACTACGAGTTCTTAGTGATGTTATTTGGGTTGACCAACACGCCAACTTCATTCATGGACCTCATGAATAGGGTATTTAAACCACATCCCGATACGTGTGTGGTTGTGTTTGTGGATGACATTCTGGTTTACTCAAAGTCCAAGGGAGAACACGAGCAATATTTAAGAATAACTCTACATACGCTATGTGAATACCAACTTTATGCTAAGCTCAGCAAGTGTGAGTTATGACGAGCAATTGAGTGTCCTCGGACATATTGTGTCTAAGGCAGGTGTCACAGTAGATCTAGCCAAGATTGAGGTAGTAGTAGATTGGAAGTAACCAATGAAGGTAACAGAAATTCACATTTTCCTTGGTCTAGCTGGGTATTACAGAAGGTTTGTAGAGGGATTCTCCAAGATCTCGGGACCACTCACCAAACTCACTAGGAAAGACGTTAAGTTTGAGTGGACTGAAGAGTGTGAGAAGAGTTTCCAAGATCTTAAAAAGAGACTTATCTCTTCACCGGTGTTAGCTATTCCATCAAGCTGTAGAGGGTTTGTTGTTTATAGCGACACTTCATACAGTGGGCTAGGCTGTGTGTTGAAACAACATCGAAAGGTCATTGTATATGGGTCTAGACAATTGAAGGACCATGAGAAGAATTACCCAACACACGATTTGAAATTAGCAGCAGTGATCTTTGCATTGAAAATATGGAGATACTATTTATATGGGAAAATATTTGAAATCTTCACAGATCATAAGAGGCTTAAGTATCTTTTATACAGAAGGAATTGAATATGAGGCAACAGAGATAGATTGAGTTTCTACAGGATTATGATTGCTACATTCAGTATCACCCAGGAAAGGCTAATATTGTGCGGATGCCTTGAGTCAGAAGAGTTTGGCTTAACTATCTAGACTGATCATGGGGATTCATAGATGGAAACTACTAGAAGATCTCTCTCTGTATGACACAAAGATCGAGGTGTAAGATTCAGGCGCCTTGTTAGCAAACATTATGATTCAATCGATGATCTTTGATCAAGTATATGAACTTCAGATGAAAGATACAGAGTTAGTGAAGATTAGACAAGGGGTGACAAAATGCACAAATTTAGATTTCTCCATAAGGGAGGATGGATCGCTAGTGTTTAGAGGACGTTTATGTATACCAACCGATGTCGATCTTCGACAAACTATTTTAGATGAAGCACACAAATCAATATATGCTATTCATTCTGGTGGTACGAAGATGTACCAGGACTTAAAAGAAGAATTACTGGTGGAGGGGTTTGAAGAAAGATATAGCTGAGTATGTTTCAAGGTGTCTGGTATGTCAACAAGTGAAAGTGGATCACAGACATTCATCCGATTTGTTACAACCTCTACCGATACCAAAATGGAAATGGGAGTCAATCTCCATGAACTTCATTTTGGGATTACCATGGATGGCAAGGCGACATAATGCCATTTGGGTGGTCGTTGATAGACTAACCAAATCAGCTCATTTCTTGCCCTATAACATTACATATACACCAAGTAGATTGGAAAATCTGTATATGAGGGAAATCATCCGATTACATGGTATTCCGATGAGCATTGTCTCAGTTTTGGCAAAATTTCTAAGAAGGAATGGGTGTGAGATTGGATTTCAGCTCAGCATTCTACCCACAGACGGATGGGCAAACTGAAAGGATAAATCAGGTAATTGAAGATGTGCTCAGAGCATGCATGCTTGATTTTAGAGGGTCATGGGCTCAGCATTTACTGATCGAGTTTGCGTATAATAATAGTTACCAAGCGAGCATTGTCATGACCCCTTACTAAGCTTTATATGGGCGACAATGTCGATCTTCGCTCAATTGGGAAGAAACAAGAGAGAATTGACAAGAAATCCTTGAAAATGCTACTGAAGCAGTACATTGGATTAGAGAGAGACTAAAGATTGCTCAGAGCTGACAGAAGAGTTACGCCAATTTAAAACGAGTGTGGAATTCCAGGTTGGGGACCATGTATTCCTAAGGGTTTCACCTCTGAAAGGAGTAATGCATTTTGGGAAGCGTGGAAAGCTAAGTCCATGCTACATCAGACCTTTTGATGTATTGGGGCGAGTTGGAGAAGTTGCATATAGGGTTGCTGTACCCCCGCAATTGATAGGGTACATAATGTATTTCACGTATCGATGCTAAGAAAGTACGTGAAAGACCCGACTCACATCCTTGATGAACCATCGATTGAAATTTACGGTGATTTAACTGTTAGGGAAGAACCTATTCAATTACTCGACCGAAAGGAGCATGTATTGCATAATAAGTGTATTCCCCTAGTGTTGGTAAAGGGGAAGAATTATTCTCGAGAGGAGACCACTTGGGAGCTTGAAGCAAAAATTCTCGAGCAATACCCACATTTATTTCAATGAGGCTCGAGAGAATTTTGATGGCATGTAATTATTAATACTAAAATTGTACACTCGGTGTTTTAAATTAGGTAACTTGTTAAATTTATATAAAGGCACCATTGTAGAGTTTAAATGATAATATTCAATTAGATTTGAGAAATCAAACTCACAAAAGTAGGTAGAGAAAGACTTGTTCAACAAATTCAAGGTTTTCTGTCAAAATTGATCGATCGAAATGAAATTTGATCGATCAATTTTGAAACTGATCGAACGATTGTGGAAACCAATCATTTAAATGACCAAATAGGGAAATGACATTTTTCATTGAAAACCGATCGATCGAAATGTAAATCGATTGATCGAAATTTGTCGACAGGTTCATTTAATGTCGAAAGGTTTCATTTAAGGTCGACAGGCTGCATTAATGTGCAAACCGATCAATCAAAATTTGTCAAGAGGCTAAGTTCTAAAGTTGACATATTTCATTTGATGAGAAATCCGATCGATCAATTTTAGAAATCGATCAATTGATTCGGCTGTTATAAAAGGGAATAGGGCTTTATTTTTTTCATTTGCATGAAAACTTTTGGATTTTTCTTTTGGGTCTTCATTGCTGTTGCTTGGGGGTCTTCAACCTTCGATCTTCAACCGTTGGAGTTCAATTCTTCATGAGTTTGACTCCGAATCTCTTCTAGAGGTAAAATCATACATTTCTTTTGAGTTTCTTAGAGTTTTCTTGAATTCAAGCCCTGGTTTCTTAGAGTTTTCTTGAAAACTAATGGCACCCAAGAACAAACAACCCGCAAATCCTTCCACTTCGAAGCAAAACATGACACATTCAGGTTTTTCACATCGATCACCACCATTAGAACGACCCAATGCATGGTGGGCGGCGAAGGACTTCACACCAGAGTGCACCTTTGACCCAGCAATTTTCTGCGAGATAGCACTGACTCGATGGGCTTTAGAGTACCTTGGAAAGGTCGAGCTCAACAATTTGCTCAAACCCCTAGGAGACTACTACTATTCTTATTTGGTGAGGTTGTTTTATGAAAACCTGTATATGGGGGAGGAAGAAAAGGCGATTGATACAAAAATTGATAATCGGGAGTATAAATTGGACTACGACAATATCGCAGATGCCTTAGAGTGCTATGCGGAGTACGAAACTAATATAGAGTTGATGGAACCCTACCCAAAGCCCGTAGATTTCCATGAAGTGATCATGAGGATTACCCAGGGCAGACAAGAATCAGGCCAAGCGCTAAAGAGAGCCAATTTGCCCCATGATCTATGGATGCTAAACACTATTTTCAAGTGCAACCTTTACCCGATGAGGCACAAGACAGAGCGGGTTGGGGTTGTGCAGCAGGCACTATTTTTAGCATTTATAGGATGATAGTTTCATGCCCCAGAGTTGGTACGTGATGGCATTGTATACATCAGAGGGAAGATGTAAGAGGAAGGAGCGAGCCCTAAAGATAAGATACCCTATGCAGCACAGGGACCTGAGCAGTCAACACTACCGGCTCAGCCACAACAGCATGTACCACGCCATGTGCCAACACCTCAGCATCCTTCAACTGCGCCAATCGATGATGTTCTCGCCCTCATGACTCACTTGGAAGAGAGCAACCATCTGTTGCATCGCCGTATGGACTACCATGAGGGCATCTTTACATGCCTCATGCAGCATGCATATCTGACTGATTATATGACACAGCTTGCCGACGCTCGTGCTTACATACCTGACCCATTGTACCACACCACTGGAACGCTTGCTTCTGGCAATAGGGACGTAGATGAGGAGCAAGCTAGACCTTCGGATGCGCAGCAGGATCCTTGAGGCGAGAGGGATTGATGATGAACTTTAAAGTTACTTTGATTTTATTTTTTTGTATAATTGGAGAATTATTAGGCCTTGGCAGACCTTCAAAAAAATTTCTTTTTGGCCCTGATGGTGTATAAATTTAACTTCAGCATTTTGTTGAGAATTCATGCTTTATTTACATATGGCTGTGAATGTTAGGAATGTGCAGATATTGCTATTAGATATTGGATTTCGTGCAGGAATGATAGTCGGGTCAAATTGACCTTGTATGATTTAGATGTGTGATTCAATTGTATTCTAGTTACTTGCTAGATGTGATAGGGAATGTTAGTGGCTAGTTAAATAGTGTTGATGTGTATGTGTGTATGTTGTGCATGGGTTTTATACGCATGTGATTAGTTCGGAGTTTGGCCTAGCCTTGGCTGGAAACATTTTTTTAGGAAACGAATTTGTTAAGACCTCTTTAACGGATTGGATTATCTTAAAGGGGAAACATTCGTTTTCATTAGGTGTCTTTTAGTTCGTGCATGCTCGACTCCATAGGGAGTGACTACCAGCTCTCAAACTAAAGGACCCTAACCAATTTTTATGGACAAAAATTTCGAAGGAGGGGAGAATGTGACGTCCCGAAAATTTCAATTTTCGAATCTATTTGACTCGGTATGCATGTCCGACAGGTCACGCGGCTCAAAGTGATAAAAATAATTTGTTCAGTGAACAAGGGTGAAAACTAAAGATCAGGTGAGCGTTAGATGAGATAATGTACACTGACGTACGGTATACCGGCTTACCACCCAAACTGAAACCTTGAATATAAAAGCCAAACTTGGATAAGAAATTAGTTACTTACTTTGTTGTTTGAGACTTTGTTAGCAAAGAAGAGAAGAGAGGAAGAGAACTCTTTCTTCCTTCCAACTAATTAAAGGAGGAATTAATCTCGTGTACGTTTGGATCCTATCACAAAAGGATGGGTTTTCAAACCCTTTTGATGTAGGGGAAAGGAGAACTGAGAGATTTAGGGTTGAACCATTGAGGTGCAAGGATTTCTGATATAAGGTAAGATTTTGTGTTTGAGAATCATCTTTAATTATGCTATATGGTTCGGCAATCAATGGCCTAAAAGACTAGAAATAAATGTGTAATTATGTTATATGGTTGGGCAATAAATGCCCTAAACGACTAGAAATAAATGTGGTAAGATTTGAGGAAAAACAAACTTGAGAAGAAAAAACCCGTGCCGCTGAGAGTTTGTCAAAACCGATTGATCAAAATAAGAACCGATCGATCGATTTTGATAGGACATGATGATGTGAAGAGATTTGGCAGAACAGAAATAGGTTAGTTTTCTGAAGGAAACCGATCGATCGGATTTAAATTCGATCGATCGATTTGAGGAACCGATTGATCGAAATTTGTCGACAGGTTTCATTCAAAAGTCGATAGGTTTCATGTAAAGTTGACAGGAATGTGATGTGAAGATGGGTTGGTTTCTGAGTAAATCGATTGGTCGATTTATGAATCGATCGAATGATTTGGAAATCGATCGATCGATTGAGAAACCAATCGATCGAGTGTGGGACTGATTATACAAACAAAAATGTGAGTTTTTTGGGGGAAACCGATCGATCAAAATGTGTTTCGATCAATCGATTTTGGGAACTGATCGATCGGATTTGGATTCGATCGATCGATTTGGCCAGATTCTAGAATTTGTTTGTTTTGAGGAAAGAGGTTCGTGAGACACCCTTTTCTTTATCATTTTTGACGTGTAAGATATGAAGTGATGCATTCTAGGTTAAGACCAAGTGCTCGTGACGTGATGCATGAACGTGAATGCTTGATAGACAGTGAAACACTTGAATGTGAATTTCAGAATGTGAATGCTTGAACGTGACTGCTAGATAGATAGTGACATGATTGAATGTGAATGTCTGTTTGATAGTGACACGCTTTAACGTGAATGGTTGAATGAGAATGCTTGAACTTGCATGCTTGAACATGAATGCTAGAACGTGATTGCTTGAACATGAATGCTTAAACATGAATGCTTGAATGTGAATGCTTGAACATGAATTCTAGAGCGCGAATGCTTGAACATGAATGGTTGAGCGTGAATGATGGAACTTGAATGCTTGAACCGGAATTCTTGAATGCGATTGCTCGAACATGAATGCTTGAACGTGAAAGTTTGAATGTTATTGCATTAACATGATTGCCGGAACGTCAATGCTTGAACATGAATGCTTGAACATGAATGTTTGAACATGAATGTTCGAACGTCAATGTTTGAACATGATTTCTAGATAGATTGTGACTTGCTGGAATGTGAATGCTCGATCGATACTGACATGCTTGAACGTGAATGCTTGAATGTGAATGCCTGAACATGAATGCTTGAACGTGAATGATAGAAAATGAATGCTTGGACATGAATGCTTGATAGATAGGGACACGCTTGAACGTGATTGCTTGAACATGAACGCTTGAACTTGAATGATTGAACATGGCTGCTTGAAAGTGAATGCTTGAGAGTGAATGATTGAACTCGAATGCTTGAACGTGATTACTTGAACATGAATGCATGAATGTGAATGCTTTAACATGATTGCTTCAACGTGAAAGCATGAACGTGATTGCTTGAACGTTAATGTTGAGTGATTGAACGTGAATGCTTGAACATGAATGCTCAAATGTGAATGCTCGAACATGTAAGCATGAATATGAATGCTTGAACATGAATGGCTGAATGTGAATGCTTGAACATGAATGCCTGATAGATAGTGACATGCTTGAATATGAATGCTTGAATGTGAATGCTTGAACGTGAATGTTTGAACATGTATGCTTGAACACGCTTGAACGTGAATGCTTAAACATGAATGCTTGAATGTAAATGCTTGAACATGAATGCTTGAACATGCTTGAACGTGAATGCTTAAACATGAATGTTGAACGTAAATGCTTGAACATGAACGCTTGCACTTGAATGCTTGAATGTGAATAGTTGAACATGAAAGCTTGAACATGATTGCTTGAACATGAATGCTTGAACGTGAATGATTGAAAATGAATGCTTGAACGTGAATGCTTGAATGTGAATGCTTAAACATGAATCCTTGAATGTGAATGCTAGGACGTTAATGCTTGAACTTGAATGCTTGAACATGTGAATGCTTGAACGTTAATGCTTGAACATGAAAGCTTGAATGTGAATGATTAAACAGGAATGCTCAAGCAGAAATGCTTGAACGTGAATGACTGATAGACAATGACCCGCATGAGCATGAATTCCTAAACAGAAATGCTTGAACGTGAATGCTAGATAGATAGTGACACACTTGAACGAAAATGTTTGTTTGATAGTGACACACTTTAACGTGAATGCTTGAACGTGAATGATTGAACATGCATGCTTGAACGTGAATGATAGAATGTGAATGCTTGAACATGAATACTTGAATGTGAGTGCTTGAACATGAAAGCTTGCCAGATCATGACACACTTGAACGTGAACGCATGAACGTGAATGCTTGAACATGAATGCCTGATATATCGAGACACGCTTGAACGTGAATGCTTTAACATGAATGCTTGAACATGAATTCTTAAACGTGAATGCTTGAACGAGAATTCTTGAACATAAATGCATGAACACCAATGCTTGAACATGAATGCTTGATAGATACTGACATGCTGGAATGTGAATGCCCAATAGACAGTGACATGTTTGAATGTGAATACTCGATAGATAGTGACATGCTCGTATGTCAATGCTTGAACATGAATGCTTTAATGTGAGTGCCTGAACGTGAATGCTTGAACATGAATGCTTGAACGTCAATGCTTAAACATGATTGCTTGATAGATAGTGACATGCTGGAATGTGAATGCTTGATTGATAGTGACATGCTTGAACGTGAATGGCTAAATGTGAATGTTTGAACATGAATGTTTGAACACGAATGCTTGAACGTGAATGCTTGAACTCGAATGCTTGAACGTGAATGCTTAAACAGAAATTCATAAACGTGAATGCTTGAACGTGAATGCTTGAACATGAATGCTTGAACATGAATGCTTGAACGCTAATGATTGAACATAAATGCATGAATGTGAATGCTTGAACGGGAATGCTTAAATGCGAATGCTTGAACGCGAATGATTGAACATGAATGCTTGAACTTGAATGCTTGAACATGTGAATGCTT
Source organism: Chloranthus sessilifolius (assembly GCA_021018995.1). Lineage (NCBI taxonomy): Eukaryota > Viridiplantae > Streptophyta > Magnoliopsida > Chloranthales > Chloranthaceae > Chloranthus > Chloranthus sessilifolius. The sequence continues at coordinate 84,414,159 of CM037597.1, forward strand.
GAACGTTAACGCTTGAACATGAAAGCTTGAACGTGAATGCTTAAACATGAATGCTTAAATAGGAATGCTTGAACTTGAATGCTTGCAAGACAGTGACACGCTTGAACAAGATAACTTGAACGTGAAAGCATGAACGTGATTGCTTGAATGTTAATGCTGAGTGATTGAATGTGAATGCTTGAACATGAATGCTCAAATGTGAACACTCGAACATGTAAGCATGAACAAGAATGCTTAAACTGGAATGCTTGAACATGAATAGCTGAATGTGAATGCCTGAAGATGAATGCTTGATAGATAGTGGCATGCTTGAACATGAATGCTTGAACATGCTTGAATGTGAATGCTTAAAAATGAATGCTTGAACGTAAATGCTTGAACATGAACGATTGAACTTGAATGCTTGAATGTCAATGCTTGAACTTGAATGCTTAAACGTGCTGGCTTGAACATGAATGCTTGAACGTGAATGATTGAAAATGAATGCTTGAACGTGAATGCTTGAATGGGAATGCTTAAACATGAATGCTTGAATGTGAAATATAGGACATTAATGCTTGAACTTGAATGCTTGAACATGTGAATGCTTGAACGTTAATGCTTGAACAAGAAAGCTTGAATGTGAATGATTAAACAGGAATGGCTAAACGTGAATGCTTGAACATGAATGTTTGAACACGAATGCTTGAACGTGAATGCTTGAACGTGAATGCATAAACATTAATGCTTGAATGTAAATTCTTGAACGTGAATGCTTGAACTTGAATGCTTCAACGTGAATGCATGAACATGAATGCTTGAACGTGAATGATTGAACATAAATGCATGAATGTGAATGCTTGAACGGGAATGCTTAAACGCAAATTCTTGAACATGAATGCTTGAACATGAATGCTTGAACTTGAATGCTTGAACATGTGAATGCCTGAGCATTAATGCTTGAACATGAAAGATTGAACGTGAATGCTTAAATAGGAATGCTTGAACGTGAATGCTTGCAAGACGGTGACACGCTTGAACGGGATTGCTTGAATGTGAAAGCATGAGCGTGATTGCTTGAACGTTAATGTTGAGTGATTGAACGTGAATGCTTGAAGATAAATACTCGAATGTGAATGCTCGAACATGTAAGCATGAACATGAATGCTTGATATGGAATGCTTGAACATGAATGGCTCAACGTGAATGCTTGAACATGAATGCTTGATAGATAGTGACATGCTTGAACGTGAATGCTTGAACATGAATGCTTGAACATGAATGCTTGAACGTGCTTGAACATGCTTGAACGTGCTTAAACATGAATGCTTGAACGTAAATGCTTGAACATGAATGCTTGTACTTGAATGCTTGAATGTGAATGCTTGAACGTGATTGCTTGAACATGAATGCTTGAACGTGAATAGTTGAAAATGGATGCTTGAATGTGAATGCTTAAACGTGAATGATTAAACAGGAATGCTTAAGAAAAAATGCTTGAACGTGAATGACTGATAGACAGTGACACGCATGAACGTGAATTCCTAAACGTGAATGCTTGAACGTGAATGCTAGATAGATAGTGGCACGCTTGAACGTGAATGTGTGTTTGATAGTGACACACTTTAATGTGAATGCTTGAACGTGCATGATTGAGCGTGAATGATGGAATGTGAATGCTTGAACGTGAGTGCTTGAACGTGCATGGTTGAATGTGAATGATGGAATGTGAATGCTTGAACGTGAGTGCTTGAACGTGCATGATTGAACGTGAATGTTGGAATGTGAATGCTTGAACATGAAAGCTTGCTAGATCATGAACGCATGAACGTGAATGCTTGAACATGAATGCTTGATATATCGAGACACGCTTGAATGTGAATGCTTTAACATGAATGCTTGAACATGAATCCTTAAACGTGAATGCTTGAATGAGAATTCTTGAACATAAATGCATGAACGCCAATGCTTGAACATGAATGTTTGATAGATACTAACATGTTTGAATGTGAATGCCCAATAGACAGTGACATGTTTGAATGTGAATACTTGATAGACAGTGACATGCTTGAATGCAAATGCGTGAACGTGAATGCTTGAACATGAATGCTTTAACATGAATGCTTGAACGTGAATGCTTGAACATGAATGCTTGAACGTTAATGCTTAAACATGATTGCTTGATAGACAGTGAGATGCTGGAATGTGAATGCTCGATCGATAGTGACATGCTTGAACATGAATGTCTGAACGTGAATGCATGAACATGAATACTTGAACACGAATGCTTGAACATGAATGCTTGAACTCGAATGCTTGAACGTGAATGCTTAAACATGAATGCTTGAATGTAAATGCTTGAACATGAATGCTTGAATGTGATTGCTTGAACATGAATGCTTGAACGTGAATGATTGAACATAAATGCATGAATGTGAATGCTAGAACATGAATGCTTAAAAGCGAATGCTAGAACGTGAATGCTTGAACATGAATGCTTGAACATGTGAATGCTTGAACGTTAATGCTTGAACATGACAGCTTGAACGTGAATGCTTAAACAGGAATGCTTGAACGTGAGTGCTAGCTAGACAGTGACATGCTTGAACGTGAATTCCTGAACGTGAATGCTTGAACATGAATGCTTGAACATGAATGCTAGATAGATAGTGACACTCTTGAACGTGAATGTTTGTTTGATAGTGACCTGCTTTAACGTTAATACTTGAACATGCATGCTTGAACATGAATGCTTGAACGTGATCACTATCTATCAAGCGTTCACGCTCAAACAAGCACGTTCAAGTATTCATGTTCAAGCATTCACGTTCAAGCATGTCACTATTGATCGAGCATTGACATTCCAGCATGTCACTATCTATCAAGCAATCATGTTTAAGCATTGACATTCAAGCATTCATGTTCAAGCATTCACATTCAAGCGCTCATGTTAAAGCATTCATGTTCAAGCATTCACATTCAAGCATTTACATTCAAGCATGTCACTATCCATCGAGTATTCACATTCAAACATGTCACAGTCTATTGGGCATTCACATTCCAGCATATCAGTATCTATCAAGCATTCATGTTCAGGCATTGGTATTCATGCATTTATGTTCAAGAATTCTCGTTCAAGGATTTACGTTTAAGAATTCATGTTCTAGCATTCATGTTAAAGCATTCACGCGTGCATTCATTCAAGCATTCATCTTGAACATGAATACTTGAACGTGCTTGTTTGAACGTGAATGCTTGAACTTTAATTCTTAAATGTGAATGCTTGAACAAGAATGCTTGAACGTGAATGCTAGAGAGAAAGTGACACGCTTGAACGTGAATGCTAGAGAGAAAGTGACACGCTTGAACATGAATGTTTGATTGATAGTGACACTCTTTAATGTGAATGCTTGAACGTGATTGCTTGAACATGAATGTTTGAACATGAATGCTAGAACGTGCATGCTTGAACATGAATACTTGCACCTGAATGCTTGATTGATACTGACACGCTTGAACATGAACGCTTGAACATGAATGCATGCTAGATCGTGACACGCTTGAACATGAATGCATGAACAAGAATGCTTGAACGTGATTGGTTGAACATGAATACTTGAATGTGAATGATTGAACATGAATGCTTGAACGTGAATGCTTGAATGCTTAAACATGAATGCTTGAATGTGAATGCTAGGACATTAATGCTTGAACTTGAATGCTTGTACATGTGAATGCTTGAACATTAATGCTTGAATAAGAAAGCTTGAACGTCAATGCTTAAACAGGAATGCTTAAAAAGGACTGCTTCAACGTGAATGACTGATAGATAGTGACACACATGAACGTGAATTCTTGAACGTGAATGCCTGAGCTTGAATGCTTGAACGTGAATGCTAGATAGATAGTGACATGCTTAAATGTGAATGTTTGTTTGATAGTAACACACTTTACTGTGAATGCTTGAACATGCATGCTTGAATGTGAATGATGGAACGTGAATGCTTGAACATGCATGCTTGAATGTGAATGATGGAACGTGAATGCTTGAACATGCATGCTTGAATGTGAATGATGGAACGTGAATGCTTGAACATGAAAGCTTATGAGATCGTGACACGCTTGAACGAGAACGCATGAACTTGAATGCTTGAACATGAATGCTTGATATTTCGAGACACGCTTGAACGTAAATGCTTTAACCTGAATGCTTGAACATGAATCCTTAAACGTGAATTCTTGAACGAGAATGCTTAAACATAAATGATTGAATGTCAACGCTTGAACATGAATGCTTGATAGATAGTGACATGTTGGAATGCGAATGGCCAATAGACAGTGACATGGTTGAATGTGAATGCTCGATAGATAGTGACATGCTTGAATGTAAATGCTTGAACATGAATGCTTGAACATGAATGCTTTAATGTGAATGCTTGAACATGAATGCTTGAACGTCAATGCTTAAACATGATCGCTTGATAGATAGTGACAAGCTGGAATGTGAATGATTGATCAATAGTGACAAGCTTGAACATGAATGGCTGAACGTGAATACTTGAACATGAATGCTTGAACACGAATGCTTGAACGTGTATGCTTAAACATGAATGCTTGAACGTGAATGCTTGAACGTAAATGCTTGAACATGAGTGCTTGAACGTGAATGCTTGAACATGAGTGCTTGAATGTGAATGCTTGAACATGAATGCTTGAACGTGAATGATTGAAAATGAATGCATGAACATGAGTGAACGTGAATGCTTAATCGCGAATGCTTGAACGTGAATGCTTGAACATGAATGGTTGAACTTGAATGCTTGAACATGTGAAGGCTTGAGCATTAATGCTTGAACATGAAAGATTGAATGTGAAGGCTTAAACAGGAATGCTTAAACAGGAATCCTTGAACATGAATGCTTGATAGACAGTGACACGCTTGAACGTGAATGCTTGAACATGAATGCTTGAATGTGAATGATAGATAGATAGTGACATGATTGAATGTGAATGTTTGTTTGATACCCGCTTTCACTTGAACACTTGAACATGCATGCTTGAACTTGAATGCTTGAACGTGAATGCATGAACGTGATTGCTTGAGCATGAGTGCTTGAATGTGAATGCTTGAACATGAACGTGAAAGCTTGATTGATAGTGACACGCTTAAACGTGAATGCTTGAACGTGAATGCTTGAACATGAATTCTCGAACGTGAATACTTGAAAATGAATGCTGAAACGTGAATGCTTGAGCGTGAATGTTGAACTTGAATGCTTGAACCGGAATGTTTGAACGTGATTGCCTGAACATGAATGCTTGAACGTGAATGCTTTAACGTGATTATTTGAACGCGAAAGCTTGAACGTGAATTCTTGAACAGGAATGCTAGAACGGGAATGCTTTAACTCGATTCTTTGAACATGAATGCTTGAACGTGAATTCTTGAACGTGACTACCTGAACTTGAATGCTTGAACGTGATTGCTAGAACATGAATGCTTGAACGTGAATGCTTGATAGATAGGGACACGGTCGAATGTGAATACTTGAACATGAATGCTTGAACATAAATTCTCGAATGTGATTTCTTGAACATGAATGCTTGAACCTAAATGCTTGAACGTGAATGATTGAACAAGAATGCTTGAACGTGAATGCTTTAACATGAATGCTTGAACATGAATGCTTGAACTTGAATGCTTGAACGGGTGAATGTTTGAATAAGAATGCTTGACCGTTAATGCTTGAACATGAAAGCTGGAACGTGAATGTTTAAACCGGAATGCTTGAACATGAATGCTTGAACGTGAATGCTTGATAGATAGTGACACGTTTGAATGTGAATGCTTGATAGATACTGACACGCTTGAACGTGAATGCTTGAACATGAATGCTTAAACGTGCATGTTTGAACGTGAATGCTTGAAGTTGAATTCTTGAACGTGAATGCTTGAACATGAATCGTTGAACATCAACGCTAGAGAGATAGTGACACGGTTGAACATGAAAGTTTTATTAATAGTGACACCCTTTAATGTGAATGCCTGAACATGACTGTTTGAACGTGAATGCTTGAATGTGGTTGCTTGAACATGAATGCTTTAACGTGAATGCTTGATTGATAGTGACACGCTTGAACGTGAATACTTGAAGAGGAAAGCTTACTCAATCGTGACACGCTTGAATGAGAACGCTTGAACGTGAATGCTTGAACATAAATGCTTGAATGACAATGCCTGAACATGAATGCTTGATAGATAGTGACATGCTGGAATGTGAATGCCCAATAGATATTGACATGCTTTAATGTGATTGCTTGATAGATAGTGACATGCTTAAATGTGAATGCTTGAACATGAAATCTTTAATGTGAATGCTTGAACGTGAATGATTGAACATGAATGCTTGAACGTCTAAGCTTGAACATGATTGCTGGATAGATAGTGACATGCTGGAATGTAAATGCTCGATGATAGTGACATGCTTGAACGTGAATGGCTGAACGTGAATGCTTGAACAGGAATGCTTGAATATAAATGCTTGAACATGAATGCTTGAACATGAATGCTTGAACGTGATTGCTTGAACATGAATGCTTTAATGTGAATGATTGAACATGAATGCATGAACGTGAATGCTTCGATGGGAATGCTTTGATGTGAATGCTTGAACATGAATGCTTGAACTTAAATGCTTGAACATGTGAATGCTCCCATGTTAATGCTTGAACCGGAAAGCTTGAACGTGAATGCTTAAACAGGAATGCTTAAACAAAAATGCTTGATAGACAGTGACACGCTTGAACGTTAATTCCTGAACGTGAATGCTTGAACATGAATACTGGGACGTTAATGCTAGATAGATTGTAACATGCTAGAACTTGAATGTTTGTTTGATAGTGACACGCTTTAACGTGAATGCTTGAACGTGCATGCTTGAACGTTAATACATGAACGTGATTGCTTGAACATGAATGCTTGAACGTGAATGCTGGAACATGAACGTGAATGCTTGAAGGTGAATGCTTGATTGATAGTGTCACGCTTAAATGTGAATGCTTGAACATGAATGATTGAACGTGAATGCTTGAACATGAATGCTTGAGCATAAATGCTTTAACATGATTGCTTGAATGTGAAAGCTTGAACGTGAATGCTTGAACATGAATGATTGAATGTGAATGCTTGAACATGATTGCTAGAACCAGAATGCTTTAACATGATTCTTTGGACATGAATGCTTGCACGTGACTGCTTGGACGTGAATGATTGAACGCGAATGCTTGATAGATAGGGACACACTCGAACTTGAATGCTTGAACGTGAATGCTTGAACGTGATTTATTGAACATGAATGCTTGAACGATTGAACATGAAAGCTTGAACGTGAATTGCTTGAACGAGAATGATTAAACGTGAACGCTTGAACATGAATGCTTGAACATGAATGCTTGAACTTGAATGCTTGAACGTGTGAGTGCTTGAAGGTGAATGCTTGAATATTAATGCTTGAACATGAAAGCTTGAACATGAATTCTTCAACAAGAATGCTTGAACATGAATGCTTGAATGTGAATGTTTGATAGATAGTGACACGTTTGAACGTGAATGCTTGAACATGAATGCTTGAACTTGAATGATTGAACGTGTGAATGCATGAAGGAGAATGGTTGAACGTTAATACTTGATCATGAAAGCTTGAACGTGAATGCTTGAACATGAATGCTTGATAGATAGTCACACGCTTGAACATGAATGCTTGAACTTGAATTATGGAACGTGAATGCGTGAACATGAATGCTTGAACGTGAATGCTAGAGAGATAGTGACACGGATGAACGTGAATATTTGATTGATAGTGACATGCTTTTAACATGAATGCTTTAACATGAATGTTTGAACGTGGTTGCTTGAACATGAATGCTTGAATGTGAATGCTTGATTGATAGTGACACGCTTGAATGTGAATGCTAGAGCATGAATGCTTGAACATGATTGCCTGAAGAGGAAAGCTTGCTAGATCGTGACACGCGTGAACGTTTGAACGTGAATGCTTGAACTTGAATTCAGGAATGTAAATGCGTGAACATGAATGTTTGAACGTGAATGCTAGAGAGATAGTGACATGGTTGAACGTGAATATTTGATTGATGGTGACATGCTTTAACGTGAATGCTTGAATGTGAATGCTTGAACATGAATGTTTGAAAGTGGTTGCTTGAACATGAATGCTTGAATGTGAATGCTTGATTGATAGTGACACGCTTGAACATGAATGTTGGAACATAAATGCTTGAATATGATTGCTTGAAGAGGAAAGCTTGCTAGATCGTGACACGCTTGAACAACAATGCCTGAACATGAATGCTTGATAGATAGTGACATGTTTGATTGTAAATGCCCAATAGATAGTGACATGCTTCAATGTGAATGCTCAATAAATAGTGACATGCTTGAATGTAAATGCATGAACGTGAATGCTTGAACATGAACGCTTTAACGTGAATGCTTGATTGATAGTGACACGCCTAAACGTGAGTGCTTGAACATAAATTCTTGAACATGAATACTTGAAAATGAATGCTGGAATGTGAATGCTTAAGCGTGAATGTTGAACTTGAATGCTTGAACTGGAATGTTTGAACGTGATTGCTTGAACATGAATGCTTGAACGTGAATGCTTTAACGTGATTGTTTGAACGCGAAAGCTTGAACATGAATGCTTGAACAAGAATGCTTGAATGTGAGTGCTTGAATAGGAATGCAAGAATGGGAATGCTTTAACTCGATTCTTTGAACATGAATGCTTGATCGTGAATTCTTGAACGTGAATACTTGAACCTGAGTGCTTGAATGTGATTGCTAGAACATGAATGCTTGGGCGTTAATGCTTGAACGTGAATGCTTGATAGATAGGGATACGATCGAACGTGAATGCTTGAACATGAATGCTTGAATGTGATTTCTTGAACATGAATGCTTGGACCTAAATGCTTGAACGTGAATGATTGAACAAGAATGCTTGAACGTGAATGCTTGAGCATGAATGCTTGAACATGAATGCTTGAACTTGAATGCTTGAACAGCTGAATGCTTGAACGTTAATACTTGAACATGAAAGCTTGAACGTGAATGCTTAAATAGGAATGCTTGAACATGAATGCTTGAACATGAATGCTAGATGGATAGTGACACGTTTGAACGTGAATGCTTGATAGATAGTGACACGCTTGAACGTGAATGCTTGAACATGAATGATTAAACGTGCATGTTTGAACATGAATGCTTGAACATGAATCGTTGAACGTGAATGCTAGAGAGATAGTGACACGGTTGAACATAAAATTAATAGTGACACCCTTTATTATGAATGCTTGAACGTGAATGTTTGAACCTGAATGCTTGAACGTGGTTGCTTGAACATGAATGCTTGATTGATAGTGACACGCGTGAACGTGAATTCTTGAAGAGGAAAGCTTGAATGCTTGATTGATAGTGACACACGTGAACATGAATTCTTGAAGAGGAAAGCTTGCTCAATCGTGACACGCTTGAATGTGAACGCTTGAACATGAATGCTTGAACATAAATGCTTGAACGACAATGCCTGAATATGAATGCTAGATAGATAGTGACATGCTGGAATGTGAATGCCCAATAGACATTGACATGCTTTAATGTGATTGCTTGATAGACAGTGACATGCTTGAATGTGAATGCTTGAACGTGAATGCTTGAACGTGAATGATTGAACATGAATGCTTGAACGTCAATGCTTGAACGTCAAGGCTTGAACATAATTGCTGGATAGATAGTGACATGCTGGAATGTGAATGCTCAATGATAGTGACATGCTTGAATGTGAATGCTTGAACAGGAATGCTTGAATGTAAATGCTTGAACGTGAATGCTTGAACAGGAATGCTTGAATGTAAATGCTTGAACGTGAATGCTTGAACATGAATGCATGAACATGATTGCTTGAACATGAATGCTTGAACGTGAATGATTGAACATGAATGCATGAACGTGAATCCTTGAACGTGAATGCTTCGACGGGAATGCTTGGATGTGAATGCTTGAACATGAATGCTTGAACTTAAATGCTTGAACATGTGAATGCTCCCATGTTAATGCTTGAACCGGAAAGCTTGAACGTTAATGCTTAAACATAAATGCTTGATAGACAGTGACACACTTGAACGTGAATTCCTGAACGTGAATGCTTGAACATGAATACTTGGATGTTAATGCTAGATAGATTGTGACATGCTAGAACTTGAATGTTTGTTTGATAGTGACACGCTTTAACGTGAATGCTTGAACGTGCATGCTTGAACGTGCATGCTTGAACGTGATTGCTTGAACATGAATGCTTGAACGTGAATGCTTGAAGGTGAATGCTTGTTTGATAGTGTCACGCTTAAACGTGAATGCTTGAACATGAATGATTGAATGTGAATGCTTGAACATGAATTGTTGAACGTGAATCCTTGAGCATGAATGTTGAACTTGAATGCTTGAACCGGAATGCTTGAACATGAATGCTTGAGCATGAATGCTTTAACGTGAAAGCTTGAACGTTAATGCTTGAACATGAATGATTGAATGTGAATGCTTGAACATGATTGCTAGAACCAGAATGCTTTAACATGATTCTTTAGACATGAATGCTTGCACGTGAATGCAAGAACATGAATGCTTGGACGTGAATGCTTGGACGTGAATGATTGAACGTGAATGCTTGATAGATAGGGACACGCTCGAACTTGAATGCTTGAACGTAATGCTTGAACCTGATTTATTGAACATGAATGCTTGAATGATTGAACATGAAAGCTTGAACATGAATTGCTTGAATGAGAATGATTGAACGTGAACACTTGAACATGAATGCTTGAACGTGAATGCTTGTACATGAATGCTTGAACTTGAATGCTTGAACGTGTGAGTGCTTGAAGGTGAATGCTTGAATATTAATGCTTGAACATGAAAGCTTGAACATGAATGCTTCAACAGGAATGCTTGAACATGAATGCTTGAACGTGAATGCTTGATAGATAGTGACACATTTGAACGTGAATGCTTGATAGATAGTGACATGTTTGAATGTGAATGCTTGAACGTGAATGCTTGAACATGAATGCTTGAACTTGAATGATTGAACGTGTGAATGCATGAAGGAGAATGGTTGAACGTTAATACTTGATCATGAAAGCTTGAACGTGAATGCTTAAACAGGAATGCTTGGACGTGAATGCTTGATAGATAGTGACACGCTTGAACGTGAATGCTTGAACATGAATGCTTGAATGTGCAAGTTTGAACGTGAATGCTTGAACTTAAATTATGGAACGTGAATGCATAAACATGAATGCTTGAAAGTGAATGCTAGAGAGATAGTGACACGGTTGAACGTGAATATTTGATTGATAGTGACATACTTTAATGTGAATGCTTGAACTTAAATGTTTGAACGTCGTTGCTTGAACATGAATGCTTGATTGATAGTGACACACTTGAACATGAATGTTGGAACATGAATGCTTGAACATGATTGCCTGAAGAGGAGAGCTTGCTAGATCATGACACGCTTGAACGTGAATGCTTGAACGTGCAAGTTTGAACGTGAATGCTTGAACTTGAATTTAGGAACGTGAATGCGTGAACATGAATGCTTGAACATGAATGCTAGAGAGATAGTGACACGGTTGAACGTGAATATTTGATTGATAGTGACATGCTTTAACGTGAATGCTTGATTGATAGTGACACGCTTGAATGCGAATGCTGGAACATGAATGCTTGAACATGATTGCTTGAAGAGGAAAGCTTACTAGATCGTGACACGCTTGAACATGAATGCTTGAACAACAATACCTGAACATGAATGCTTGATAGATAGTGACATGCTTTATTGTGAATGCCCAATAGATAGTGACATGCTTCAATGTGAATGCTTAATAAATAGTGACATGCTTGAATGTGAATGCATGAACGTGAATGCTTGAACATGAATGCTTTAACGTGAATGCTTTAACGTGAATGCTTGAACGCCATTGCTTGAACATCAAGGCTTGAACATGATTGCTAGATAGATAGTGACATGCTGGAATGTGAATGCTCAATCGATAGTGACATGCTTGAACATGAATGCTTGAACCTGAATGCTTGCACATAAATGCTTGAAATTGAATGCTTGAACTTCAATTCTTGAGGATGAATGATTGAATGTGAATGCTTGAATGTGATTGTTTGAACATGGATGCTTGAACGTGAATGATTGAACATTTATGAATGAACATTAATGCTTGAACGTGAATGCTTAAATGGGAAAGCTTTGACGTGAACGCTTGAACATGAATGCTTGAACTTAAATGCTTGAATATGTGGATGCTCCCACGTTAATGCTTGAACAGGAAAGCTTGAACGTGAATGCTTAAACAGGAATGCTTGATAGACAGTAACACGCTTGAACATGAATTCCTGAACGTGAATGCTTGAATAAGAGTTCTTGGATGTGTATGCTAGATAGATAGTGATAAGCTGGAACTTGAATGTTTGTTTGCTAGTGACACGCTTTAGCATGAATGCTTGAACATGCATGGTTGAACGTGAATGCTTGAACTTGATTGCTTGAACATGAATTCTTGAATGTGAATTCTAGAATATGAACGTGAATGTTGGAACATGAGCATGAATGCTTGATTGATAGTGACACGCTTAAACGTGAATGCTTGAACATGAACGTGAATGCTTGAACGTGGATGCTTGATTGATAGTGACATGCTTAAACGTGAATGCTTGAACATGAATGCTTGAATGTGAATGCTTGAACATGAATTCTTGAACGTGAATACCTGAACGTGAATGCTTGGATGTAAATCCTTGAGCGTGAATGTTGAACTTGAATGCTTGAACCGGAATGCATGAACATGAATGCTTGAATGTGAATGCTTTAACGTGATTGCTTGAACGTGAAAGATTGAACGTGATTGCTTGAACGTGAATGCTTGAATGTGAATGCTTGAACATGATTGCTTGAATGTGAATGCTTGAACATGAGTGCTAAAATCGGAATGCTTTAACGTGATTCTTTGAACATGAATGCTTGAACGTGAATGCCTAAACGTGAATGCTAGAACATGAATGCTTGGACGTGAATGCTTGGACGTGAATGATTGGACGTGAATGCTTAATAGATAGAGACCCACTCGAACTTGAATGCTTGAACGTGAATGCTTGGACGTGATTTCTTGAACATGAATGCTTGAACGTGAATGATTGAACACGAAAGCTTGAACGTAATTGCTTGAATGTGAATGCTTGAACGTGAATGCTTGAACATGAATGCTTGAACGTGAATGCTTGTACATGAATGCTTGAACTTGACTGCTTGAACGTGTGAATGCTTGAAGGTGAATGCTTCAGCAGGAATGCTTGAACATGAATGTTTGAACGTGAATGCTTGATAGATAGTGACACGTTTGAACCTGAATGCTTGATAGATAGTAATGCGATTGAACGTGAATGCTTGAACATGAATGCTTGAACGTGAATGTTTGAACGTGAATGCTTGAACTTGAATTCTTGAATGTGAATGCTTGAATGTGAATGCTAGAGTGATAGTGGCATGCTTGAACGGGAATGCTTGATAGATATTGACGCGCTTAAACGTTAATGCTTGAACATGAATGTTTGAACGTGAATGCTTGAATGTGATTGCTTGAACGTGAATGTTTGAACGTGAATGCTTGAACCTGAATGCTTGAACGTGAATTCTTGATTGATAGTGACATGCTTGAACGTGAATGCTTAAACATGAATGCTTGAATGTGAATGGTTGAAGATGAAAGATTGCTATATCATGAGGCGCTTGAACATGGACACTTGAATGTGAATGCTTGAACATGAATGCTTGATAGATCGAGTCATGCTTGAATGTGAATGCTTTAACATGAATGCTTGAACATGAATTCTTCAACGTGAATGCTTGAACATAGATGTATGAACATCAATTCTTGAACATGAATGCTTGATTTATAGTGACATGCTGGAATGTGAATGCCCGATAGACAGTGACATGCTTGAATGTGAATGCTCGATCGACAGTGACATGCTTGAATGTGAATGCTCGAACGTGAAAGCTTAAACATGAATGCTTTAACGTGAATGCTTAAACGTCAATGCTTGAATGTCAATGGTCAAACATGATTGCTTTATAGATAGTGACATGCTAGAATGTGAATACTCGATTGATAGTGACATGCTTGAACATGAATGCCTGAATGTTAATGCATGAACATGAATGCTTGAACGTGAATGCTAGAAGATGAGTGCAAGGACGTGAATGCTTGATGAATAGCGACATGCTTGAACATGAATGCTTGAACGGAAAGCTTGAACGTGAATGCTTAAACATGAATGCTTTAACGTGAAGGCTTGAACGTCAATGCTCAACCATTATTGCTTTATAGATAGTGACATGCTAGAATGTGAATGCTCTATCGATAGTGACATGCTTGAACGTGAATGCCTGAATGTGAATGCTTGAACATGAATGCTTGAACGTGAATGCTAGAACATGAATGCAAGGATGTGAATGCTTGATAGATAGCGACATGCTTGAACGTGAATGCCTGAATAGGAATGCTTGAACGTGAATACTTGTATATGAATGCTTGAACGTGAATGATTGAAGGTGAATGCTTGTACGTGAATGCTTGAACGTGAATGCTAGAACCTAAAAGCTTCATCATTGATGCTTGAATGGGAATGCTTGAACGTGATTGCTTGAACATGGATCCTTGAACGTGAATGCTTGAACGTGAATCCTTGAACATGAATGCTTGAACATGAATGCTTGAACGTGAATGCTTAAATGTGACATGCTTGAACGTGAATGCTTGAATTGATATTGACATGCTTTAACGTGAATGCTTGAACGTGAATGCTTGAACATGAATGCTTGGTAGATCGTGACATGCTTGAACGTGAATGCTTGAACATGAATTCTTGAACGTGAATGCTTGATAGATCATGACATGCTTGAACGTGAACGCTTGAACGTGAATGCTTGGACATGAATGCTTGATAGATAGTGACATGCTTGAACGTGAATGCTTTAACATGAATGCTTGAACATGACTTCTTAAACGTTAATCCTTGAAAGAGAATGCTTGAACATAAATGCTTGATCGTCAATGGTTGAACATGAATGCTTGTTAGATAATGACGTTCTGGAATGTGAATGCCCGATAGATAGTGAAATGCATGAACGTGAACATGAATGCTTGTTAGATAATGATGTTCTAGAATGTGAATGCCTGATAGACAGTGAAATGCATGAACGTGAATGCTCGATAGATAGTGATATGCTTGAATGTGAATGCTTGAACGAGAATGCTTGAACGTGAATGCTTCAACATGAATGGTTGAACGTGAATGCTTGAATGTGAATGCTTGAACATTAATACCTGAATGTGAATGCTTGAACGTCAGTGCTTGAACATGATTGCTTGATAGATTGTGACAATCTCGAATGTCAACGCTCGATCAACAGTGACATGCTTGTTTATTAATGCTTGAACGTGGCTGCTTGAAAGATAGTGACATGCTTGCATGTGAATTCTTGAATGTGAATACTTGAATGTGACTGCTTGATAGATAGTGACATGCTTGCATATGAATTCTTGAATGTGAATGCTTTATTGATAGTGACACACTTTAACGTGAATGTCTAAACGTGAATGCTTGAACATGAATGGTTGACTGTGAATGATTGAACATGAATGCTTGAACGTGAATGCTTGAACTTGAATTATTTAATGTGAACGCTTGAACGTGAATGCTTCATCATGAATTCTTGATCCGAAATGCATGAACATAAATGCTTGAACATGAATGCTTGATTGATAATGACATGCTTGAGTGTGATTGCTTGAACGTGAATGATAGAATATGAATGCTTGAATGTGTATGCTTGAACCTGAATGCTTGAATGTGATTGCTTGAACATGAATGCTAGAACGGGAATGCTTGAACTTGTTAGATTGATCATGGTTGCTTGAACGTGAATGCAAGAGAGCGAATGATTGAACTTGACTGATTGAACCGGAATGCTTGAACGTGAATGCTTTAAAGTGATTGCTTTAACGTGAAAGCTCGAACGTGATTGATTGAACCTGAATGGTTGAACGTGAATACATGAACATGAATGCTTGAACATCAATGGTTGAACATGAATGCTTCTTCATGAATGCTTGAACCTGAATGTTTGAACGTAAATGCCTGAACGGGAATGTTGGATTGATAGTGACACGCTTTAATGTCAATGCTTGAACGTGAATGCTTGAACAAGAATGCCTAGACATGAATTCTTGAACCTGTAACTTGAATGCTTGAACCTGAATGCTTGAACGTGATTGGTTGAACATGAATGCTTGAATGTGAATGCTTGAACAAGATAGCTTGATCATGGATGCTTGAACGGGAATGCTTAAGCAGGAATGATTGAACAAGAATGCTCGAACCAGAATGCTAGAACATGATTGCTTAAACATGAATGTTTGAACGTGAATGCTTGAATGTGATTGCTTGAACGTGAAAGCTAGAATATGAATGCTTGAACGTGAATGCTTGAAGGTGAATGCTTTAACATGAAAGCTAGAACGGGAATTCTTAAACGTTATTCATTGAACATGAATGCTTGAACGTAATTGCATAAACGTGAATGTTGGAATGTGAATGCTTGAATAGGAATGCTTGAACATGATTGCTTGATAAATAGTGACACGCTGGAACGTGAATGCTCGATCGATAGTGACACTCTTGAACGTGAATGCTTGAACGTGAATGCTTGAATGTGAATGCTTGAACATGAATGCTTGGACATGATGCTTGGGCATGAATGCCTGAACGTTAACGCTAGATAGGTAGGGACACGCTTGAACGTGAATGCTTGAACATGAATGCTTGAACGTGATTGCCTGAACATGCATGCTTGAACGTGAATGCTTGAACGTGAATGATTGAATATGAATGCTTGAACGTGTGCTTGAGCATGAATGCTTGAATGTGAATGCTAGAGAGATAGTGACACACTTGAACGTGAATGTTTGATTGATAGTGACACGCTTTAACGTGAATGCTTGAACATGAATGTTTGAATGTGAATGCTTGAACGTGATTGCTTGAACATGAATGCTTGAACATGAATTCTTGAACATGAATGCTTGAACCTGAATGCTTGATTGATAGTGGCACGCCTGAACATGAATGCATGAACATGAGTGCTTGAATAAGAATGCTTGCTAGATTGTGACACGCTTGAATGTGAATGCTAGAACATGAATGCTTGATAGATCGAGACATGCTAGAACATGAAAGCTTTAACATGAATGCTTGAACAAGAATTGTTAAACGCTAATGCTTGAACATGAATGCTTGGTAGATAGTGACATGCTGGAATTGGAATGCCCGATAGACAGTGACATGCTAGAATGTGAATGCTTGATAGACGGTGACATGCTTGAATGGGAGCGCTTGAGCGTGAATGCTTGAACATGAATGCTTTAATGCGAATGTTTGAATGTGAATGCTACAATGTGAGTGCTTGAACGTTGTTGCTTGAACATGATTGCTTGATAGATAGTGACATGCTGGAATGTGACTGCTCGATCGATAGTAACATGCCTGAACATGAATGCTTGAACATGAATGCTTAAACGTAAATGCTTGAATGTGAATGCTAGAACGAAAGCATGGAGATGAATGCTTGATCGATAGGGATCCACTTGAACATGAGTGCTTGAAAATGAATGCTTGAATGTGATTGCTTGAACATGAATTCTTGAACCTGGATGCTTGAACATGAATGATTGAGCATGAATGCTTGAACGTGAATGCTTAAACATGAAAGCTTGATCATGGATGCTTGAATGTGAATGCTTGAGCGTGAATGATTGAACTCGAATGCTTGAATGTGATTGCTTGAACATGAATGCGTGAATGTGAATGCTTTAACATGATTGCATGAACGTTCATGCTGAGTGCTTGAACGTGAATGCTTGAACATGAACGCTTGAGCGCGAATGCTTGAACGTGTAAGCAACATGATTTCTTGAACCGGAATGCTTGAACATGAATGCCTGAACGTGAATGTCTGGACATGAATGCTTGATAGATAGTGACATGCTTGAACGTGAAGGCTCGAACTTGAATGCTTGAACGTCAATGCCTGAACGTCAATGCTTCAACATGATTTCTTGATAGATAGTGACATGTTGGAATGTGAATGCTCGATTGATAGTGTCACGCTTGAGCGTTAATGCTAGAACATGAGTGCTTACACGTGAATGCTAGATAGATATGGACACGCTTGAATGGGAATGATTGAACGTTAATGCTTGAACATGAATGCTCAAACGTGATTGCTTGAACATGAATGCCCAAACCATAATGCTTGAACGTGAATGATTTAACGTGAATGGTTGAGCCAGAATGCTTGAACGTGAATGCTTGAACATGAATGCTTGAATGTGAATGCTAGAACATGAATGCTTGAACTTGAAATCTTGAACGTGTGAATGCTTGAACATGAATGCTTGAATGTTACTTGGATATGAATGTTTGATAGATAGTGACGTGAATGCATAGATAGTTACATGCTTGAACGTGAATGCTTCAACTGCTTGAAAGTTTGAATTCTTGAGCGAATGCTTGAAGCGAATAATTGAGCGTGAATGCTTAAACATGAATGGCTATGTGAATGCTTGATCATCTATGCTTGAATGTGAATGCTTGAATGTGAATGCTTGATTGATAGTGAAACACTTTAATGAATGCTTGAATGCAGCGTGAATGCTTGATGGATAGTGCCATGCTTGAACGTTAATGCTTGAACATGAATGCTCAAACGTAAATGCTTGGACATGAATGCTTGAACATGAATGCTTGAACATGAATGCGAAAACATGAATGCTTGAGATTGTGACCGCTTGAACGTGAATGCTTTGAACATGAATGCTTGAATGCGATGCTTGAATGTGAATGCTTGACAATGAATGCTTGAAGTGAATGCTAGATTGAATCTTGAATGCTTTTAACACAAATGCTTGAACATGAATGCTTTGGAACATGAATGCATGAATGTGATGGTTGAAAGTCAATGCACATGAACATGAATGCATGAACACAAATACTTGAACGTGAAAGGCAGATCATGAATGATTGAAACGTGACTGCTTGAACATGAATGCTTAAACCTGAAAGGTTGAATGTGAATGCTTGAACATGAATGCTTGATAGATAGTGACATGCTTGAACGTGAATACTTGAACATGAATGCTTGAACATGAATGTTTGGTAGATAGTGACATGCTTGAACATGAATGTTTGGTAGATAGTGACATGCTTGATCGTGAAAGCTTGAACGTGAGTGCATGAACATGAATGCTTGAACGTGAATCCTTGAACATGAATGCTTATACTAGAAAGCTTGAATGTGCATGCTTGATAGATGACACGAACGTGAATGCTTGAACATGAATGCTTGCTTGAATGAATGCTTAAACATCATGCTTAGATAGTCACGCTTGCGTGAATGCTTGAATAGGAATTTAGCGTGAATGCTTGAATGTGAATATTTGAACGAGAATGCTTGAACGTGAATGCTTAAACAGGAATGGTTGAATGTGAATGCTTGAACTGGGATGCATGAACATGAATGCTTGAACATGAATGCTTGAACGTGAACATTCTCGAATGAGTAATGACACTTGAACTTAAATGCTTGAATGAATGCTTGAACATGGATGCTCATAGGTGAATGCTTGAACATGAATGCTTGAACATTAAATGCATGAACATGAATGCTTGAAAATGAATGCTTGAGAGATGAATTACTTCAAATTGAATACTTGAACATGAATGCTTGGCATGATTGCTTGAAATGTGAATGTTGGAACGTGAATGCTTGAACCTGATGAATGTGTGATTCCTAGAACATGTGAATGCTTGAATGAATGCTAGAATGCGAAAGGTGAATGCTTGAACATGAATGCTTGAACGTGAATGCTTGAACGAATGCTTGAAAATAAAGCTTGATAGAGTGACATGCTTGACGTGATGCTTGAAATTGAATGCTTGAACCTAAGATGCTTGAACGTGAATGCTTGAACGAGATGCTTGAATGAATGCTTGAATGTGAATGCTTGAACGTTAATGCTGAACATGATGCTTGAATGTGAATGCTTGAATATGAATGCGCTTGAATGAATGCTTGAGCGCTTGAACATGAATTCTTAAATGTGATTGCTTGAATGTGAAATCTTGAAACATGAATGCTTAAACTGAACATGAATGATTTGATAGATAGCGACTTTGAATGCAATAGCTGAACATGAATGCTTGAACATGAATGCTTGGTGAATGAATGCTTGAACATGAATGCTTGAACATGCTTGAAATGTGAATGCTTGATTTGAATCCTTCAATGAATGTTTGAATGTGAATCCTTGAACGTGAATGCTTGATCATGAAGCTGAACGTGAATGTTTGAACATGATAGCTTGAGCACGCATTAATGCTTGAACATGAATGCTTGAACATGAATGCTTGAACATGAATGCTTGAACATGAATGCTCGGTGAATGCTTTGAATTGAACGCTTGAATGTGAACGTGAATGCTTGATGAATGATGCTTTGAAGGTAAAAATGCTTGAATGAATGCTTAAATTGAATGCTTGTGAACGTGATTGATGAAACATGAAATTGAACATGAAATGGATGTGAATGTTGAGCATGAATGCTTGATAGATAATGCTTGTGGAATGCTTGATAGATAGTCACATGCTTGAACGTGAATGCTTGATAGATGACATGCTTAATGGGAATTGAATGTGAATGCTTGATAGAGTGAATGCTTGAATGTGAATGCTTATGGAATGCTTGAAGGTGAATGATTGAATGTGAATGCTTGAGCGTGAACGCTTGGACATGAATGCTTAAACAAGAATGCTTGAGATAGTGATGCATGAACATGATTGCTTTGATAGATTGTGAATGCTTGAATGTGAATGCTCAATCGAATGTGACTGCATGAACATGAATGCTTGAACGTGAATGCTCGAACGTGAATGACATGAATGCTTGAATGATGAATGCTTGAACGTGAATGGAATTGCTTGAACTTGAATGTTTGACACAATGCTTGAAAATGAATGCTTGAGAGATAGTTGATAGATAGTGAATTCTTGAAATGGAATGCTTGATCCGAATGTGAATGCTTGAATGTGAATGCTTGAACATGAATACGGAATGCTAGAATGCTTAGACACGAATGCTAAATGGGTTTAACGGAATGCTTGAACAATTGCTTGAACGTGAATGCTTGAACATGAATGCCAAAATAATGAATGATGTGAATGCTTGAACATGAATGCTTGAGCTGTGAATGCTTGAAGAATGCTTGAACTTGAATGCCGTGGTTGCATGTGAATGGTTGAAATTGAATTCTTGAACATGTTAATGCTTGAACATGAATGCTCAAACATGAGTGCTTGAACATGAATGCTTGAATGTTAATGCTAGAGAGATAGTGACACGCTTGAATGTGAATGTTTGTTTGATAGTGACACACTTTAAAACGAATACTTGAGCGTGAATGCTAGAACTTGAATGCTTGAACATGAATGCTTGAAGGTGAATTCTTCAACATGAATGCTTGAATGTGAAAGCCAGAACTTGAAAGCTTGGATGTGAAAGCTTGATCGATAGGAACACGCTTGAACGTGAATGCTCGATAGACAGTGACATGCTTGAATGTGAATGCTTTTTATGGGAATGCTTGAACGTGAATGATTCAACATGAATGCTTGAACGTGAATGCTTGAATGTGAATGCTTGAACAAGAATGCCTGAACAGTAATGCTTGAACGTCAATGCATGAACATGATTGCTTGATAGATTGTGACAAGCTTGAATGTGAATGCTTAATCGATAGTGACTTGCTTGAACCAGAATGCTTGAACCAGAATGCTTGAACATGAATGCCTGAACGTGAATGTTTGGACATGAATGCTTGATAGATAGTGACATGCTTGAACGTGAATGCTCGAACTTGAATGCTTGAACCTGAATGCTTGAACGTCAATGCTTCAACATGATTTCTTGATAGATAGTGACGTGATTGGAATGCATCGATAGTGTTCAACATGAATGCTAGAACATGAATGCTTCCACGTGAATGCTAGATAGATAGGATGCTTGAATGAATGCTTGAACGTTAATGCTTGAACATGAATGCTTGAATGTGAACATGAATGCCCAAACCATAATGCTTGAACGTGAATGATTGGACGGAATGCTTGAACGTGGATGAAACGTGAATGCTTGAACATGAATGCTTGAACTTGAATGCTAGAACATGAATGCTTGAACTTGAATTCTTGAACGTGTGATTTGCTTGAATACTTGAATGAATGCTTGATGTGTTAGAGAGATAGTGACACGCTTGAATGTGAATGTTTGATTGATAGTGACACGCTTTAACGCGAATACTTGAGCGAGAATGCTAGAACCTGATTGCTTGAACATGAAAGCTTGAATGTGAATTCTTGAACATGAATGCTTGAACCTGAATGCTCTATTGATACTGGCATGCTTGAATGTGAATGCTTGAACATGAATGCTTGAGCATGAAAGCTTGCTAGATCGTGACATGCTTGAATGTGAACGCTTGAACGTGAATGATAGAACATGAATGCTTGATAGATAGAGACACGCTTGAACATGAATTCTTTAACATGAATGCTTGAACATGAATTGTTAAACATGAATGCTTGAACATGAATGCTTGGTAAATAGTCATACGAGGGAATTGGAATGTCCGATAGACAGTGACATGCTAGAATGTGAATGCTTGATAGGTAGTGACATGCTTGAATGGGAGCACTTGAACGTGAAATCTTGAACATTAATGCTTTAATGCGAATGCTTGAACGTGAATGCTTGATTGTGAGTGCATGAACGTCGATGTTTGAACATGATTGCTTGATAGATAGTGACATGCTGGAATGTGAATGCTCGATCAATAGTGACATGCTTGAACATGAATGCTTAAACTTGAATGCTTGAATGTGAATGCTAGAATACGAATGTGTGGACGTGAATGCTTGATCGATAGGGACACACTTGAATGTGAATGCTTGAACGTGATTGCTTGAACCTGAATTCTTAGACCTGGATGCTTGAACATGAATAATTGAACATGAATGCTTGAACGTGAATGCTTGAACATGAACGCTTCATCTTGGATGCTCGAACGTGAATGCTTGAGCATGAACGATTGAACTCGAATGCTTGAACATGATTGCTTGAACATGAATGCTTTTACCTGAATGCTCGATTGACAGTGGATCGCTTGAACGTGAGTGCTTGAACATGAATGCTTGAACATGAAAGCTTGTTAGATCGTGACATGCTTGAACTTGAACGCTTGAATGTGAATGCTAGAGCAAGAATGCTTGATAGATAGAGAAACGCTTGAACGTGAATGCATTATAAATACTTGAACATGGATGCTTGAGCGTGAATGCTTGAACATGAATGCTTGAATGATGAGACATACTTCTTGAATTGGAATGATTGACATGCATGAATGCTTGGACGTGATTGCTTGGCGAGAATGCTTGAATGCGTAATGCTTGAACATGAATACTTGACCATGAATCCTTGAATATGAATGCGTATGCTTGAACGTGTGAATGCTTGAACGCGTGAATGAAATGTGAATGCTTGAACGTGATTGATTCAAACATGTGCTTAGAATGTGAATGCTTGAACGATCGAATGCTTGAAAATGAATGCTTGAACATGAATTGCTTGAAACGTGAATGCTTGAACATGAATCCTTGAACGTGATGCTTTACGTGAATGCTTGAACATGAACGCTTGAACGTGATTGCTTGAACATGAATTCTTGAACCTGGATGCTTGAACATGAATGATTGACCATGAATGCTTGAACGAGAATGCTTGAACGTGAATGCTTGAACATGAAAGCTTAATCTTGGATGCTTGAATGTGAAAGCTTGAGTGTGAATGATTGAACTCGAATGTTTGAACTTGTAATTTTGAACGTGATTGCTTGAACATGAATGCGTGAATGGGCATGCTTTAACGTGATTGCTTGAACGTGAAAGCATGAATGTGAATGCTTGAACGTGAAAGCTGAGTGCTTGAATGTGAATGCTTGAACATGAATGCTCGAACGTGAAAGCTCAAATGTGTAAGTAAGAACATGAATGCTCGAATTGGAATGCTTGAACATGAATGCCTGAACCTGAATGCTTGAACATGAATGCTTGATAGATAGTTGTAGACACCCAAATTCGACCCAAGGCCCGATCAATCTGTACTTCGGGAGATATGTATCCCTGTGCTTCCGATGGCACCCCCCCTGAACCCTTAGGAACCTACCTAGACTAGTAGGGATCACCCTAAGACCTTTAGAGCCATTCCCCCAATCCTTAGAAGTCACCCCTACACCCTAGAATCCCTCCCCAGACCTAACTTAAACCCTTCTGGTGGTTGATGGGAGGAGAGCTACAGAATTTCACACAGACTAGTACCATGGATGAGACATATACCATTGGAAAGAGGACTTTTTCAGCTTTCCAACAAGCCAAAGATCACCCAATTTGGAGCTACGGTTCAAAAGTTATGGCTGTTTTAAATTTCACATAAAATCATGAATTTTACTCAGGCGTAGATATTACATACG
The DNA here is from genome assembly GCA_021018995.1 of Chloranthus sessilifolius. Classification (NCBI taxonomy): domain Eukaryota; kingdom Viridiplantae; phylum Streptophyta; class Magnoliopsida; order Chloranthales; family Chloranthaceae; genus Chloranthus; species Chloranthus sessilifolius. Next base: position 84,438,924 of record CM037597.1, read on the forward strand.
CCTAGCCATTTTTACCCCAGATTACTCAGGCGTATATATTATATACGCCTGCCTATTTTAGGGAAAATTTGGCAAGCGATATATATATATATATATAGGTGGGACCCACCACGGGCTTCATCTTCTCAAAACTCCCCTGATTTGGTGAAAATCAACATTCTAAATGGCGTATATAATATATCTAACTTAGCTACGATAGAATCGTCACGATGGCTCAAATTTCCTCATCTAGTTTGACCTTTTGACTATCCCCTTGGCTGAGGTGGGTGTCATGAGATTGGTTGCACCCCCTTTGAGCTTATTGGCAATCCTTAAGTCACCCATGGTCTCACCCCATCATCCGCCATTGAAACCAGTTTCCCAAAGCCCTAGGACCTTGAAAACCCAAAAAACCTTAGATGGGGGATTACCTAATTGCTAAACCAATTAGCTCTTAAGTAAGCCCCTAACCCATCCCTTCTCTATAAATAGAGAGGCCTCCCTCTTCCTTAAGGGTTGGAAGAAATTGGAGGTTAAGGATTTGGAGCCCAAGAGAGAACCCTAGTGAGAGAAAGTGCACTCATTTCCCATAATTCCAGCAAGCTTAGTTCATCTTTTCCAATCCATTTCCACCATTACATCACTCCCTTTAGCTAAAACCTAGCCTCTAGCTTCACTCTACACCCCCTACTTTATTGAATCCTAGCATTAGAACCCATTTTCACACCATTGAAGCCATCGGAAGCACGCCAAAGCGAAGATCTTCCACGGTGCAACAAGGGCCCGTGAGCTCCGGCTCACCCCTCTCTTTCTCTACCTTCTTGGTGTCTCCTCCGTCCAAGGATTCAAGTCGTTACACCGCCGAAATTTCGATTTGGCTCAAAGCTTGATAGGACCGTATTACCTTCGGGCAAGGGAAAATTCTGCCTTTTTTAATTTTTGGCCATAGATAGAGACCGCTACGTGCGGGTTGAACGGGTGCCTAAACCCTTCCCGATCGATAACCGAAGCCCCTACCATAGAGCCTTTGGCAAAGACCGCTAAATCAGAGTCATATTTAGCACTTCAGTGCTCAAAATATCGATTTGAAGGTTTCCCGGGTCACCAAAAGCTCCGGGTGGCGACTCTACATTTTATCCAAGGCGAGCGCATCGCCGCAACGGGTTCGAGAGGTTCCATGGTCGCACAGATGGCGACTCCGCTGGGGATTTCACCCTAGCGCTTCCCCTCTTGTTGGCCTTTCCTATTATTTTGTTATTTCACTAACCATGGCTATTTTTTGTTCTAATTTACTGCAGTTTTTCATTATTTTTTGTTGTTTTTACTAACGTACTCACCCCTACGATTCAATCCTTTAAGTGCCTTAGCCGTTTGACGGGCCTACTTGTGCCTTAAATTTTAGTTTTTACGATTCTAGTCATTTAAGCCGCCTTAGCAGTTTGGCGGACCCGCTCGCATTTATTTTCACGTCATTTAAATTTTGGTCATTTACAAGCCTACTTATGCACTTTATTTCGGTCATCATATTTCACCTTGAACGCTAATTGAGGCGGCACGGGTTTGTCATCCCCGACCCGATTTTGGACTTAATTTCACTCCCCTATAAAAATTTGTAATTAAAAGTGAACCAACAGTATGGGGACATAATCGAATTTATTTTTGCATTTTTGGGTAGTTTTCGGGGGGTATAGTACGTATACATTTTACCCGATTTCCAGTAAGGCGGCAGCCCTAGTGGTGATGATCCTGAAAAGAACCACCCCTTCTAGTACCTGAGAAGGTGCTTGTGCCGGAGGTATATCGGTTGGATTGCCAATTCCGATCAAGCCGTAAAACCCGCATTGGTGAGAGCGTAGAAAACCCAAAATTCAGCCGTGTATCCCTAGGAAACGGAAAGGAGGACCGATAACAAACAATACCTAGCCCCGGAGCATTTCTCCCAAGAAACCGCTTCAAAGACCCACATTCGCTCGTCATCCATTGTCAACAGTAACCTTTTGCCCAGCATATATAATATATACGCCCAGCAAAATAGCCCCAGATTTACACAGGCGTATATAATATATACGCCTAGCCAAAATCCTCAGATTTAAGCCAGGCGTATATAATATATACACCAAATCAGACTTTTTGGTTGGGCATATATATATACGCCCAAGATATATTGGGTCTGCGAACCGACCGAGGCCCAATCCACCACCCTAAGTCCCGATTAGCGGTATTAGTATCCGCGTAGCCTCCCACATTCTCTAACACCCAATATGCCCCGCCCAATCAAAAAGAAGGTGACTTCTTATTGATTTGCTCGGGATCGGGTCATTTGCGTGATTCCTCCTTCAATAGAACGAAAGGGTTCCCTTTCGCTTCTTCCGAAGTGTGTCGGATCCCGCCGTGGGACCTACTAAAGGTACATATATCGCCCGAAACGGGAGTTGACCCTGGGCACCAGGTCATCAGTCATCTAAGCAGAGGGGAGTTAATTGCAAAAAAAAAAGAGAAAGAAAATCCTCATCATCAAAAAAAAAAAAAAATCCACCTTCAAAAAAAAAAAGAGGAAAAAATCAATCAAAATCAAAAATCAAAAATCACAAAATTCACTTTTCAAAAAAAAATAAAAAAATAAAAATCATCATTTTCCAAAACCCAAAAAAAAAAAACACACAAAGAAAAACAATAAAAAATATACCTTGGTGTGATCGGCACTACGGCGACCTCAAACCCGGCCCGTAGGAGAAGAACCAGGAAGGTATTCGGCCCTTATCCGCGACATCAATACAACACTCGTCGGCGGATCATGTCAAGAGCCGATACATCCCCACCGTCATCCCCTTCCCATTCCCGTATAGGAGAAGACCCGGTCTCCGACACCTTCACCCAAGCCAGGTTCGATATCACGGGCCCATTTGGGGCGCCTGTTCACCTCCACCCCATCCCTCCCCCTACATTCCCCAAAAATACCCCCTTTTCATCCCCATCAAACCCCTCATTTCCCAACCGATCCTTACATCCCCATCTCCCATCCAAACACCGCTATCAAGATCCCCATACATCCAAAGACCCCTGTGGAGTCCCATCCCCGCCTACTTCCCACATTCCATCGCTCTCTCATCACCCATGCCCCCAACATCCTACATCTCATCCACCCCATCTCACATACCATCCACATCCCAACATACCCCCCCTTTACCTAGGTCATGCCCAATTTCTCCCAACCACCTCCATCCTTAAGTAATCCATCAACCCCCAATCCCACACCTGAGTCCATGCCCTCGATGGAGGACATGAGAACGATGTATGCCCTATCGGCTGGTTCTCACAACCCTACCTCTCAAACCCAAGATCCAAATTTCCAAAACCTCCATACCCCATTCCCTCCCAACCATGCCCAACCACCCATCGTCCATACCCCCCAGAATCCCCCGCCTCAATTCCAGACCCAAACTCACACAAATCCATGGGCCCCAGCCCAAACACCTCTAGAGACATGGGCCTGCACCCAAAACCCTCAAATCCTATGGGCCCAAGCCCAAGCTTATCAGCCCAGTGCCCCAGCCCAAACACCTTCAAACCTATGGGCTCAAGCCCAAACCCACCAAGCCAGGCCCCCCAAACACCTCAAACCCATGGGCTCGAGCCCAAACCCACCAAACCTGTGCCTGCACCCAAGACCCTCAAAACCCTGGGCCCAAGCCCAAACCCACTGGACCTGCACTCCAAGTCCAAGCCCCCAGGCCCATGGACCCAAACCTACCAAACTCAAACCCAGGCCCATGGACCCAAACCCAGCCCCTCACGCCCAGAGCCCAAACTCACCAAGGCCCATTGCCCCAAAGTCATATTAATCCCCACACCCCAGCCCAGGGCCCGTCGATTCGAGCCTTCCAAAACCATCAAACCCAAATCCCCCAAACACAAGGCCCATCCGCCCACCCTCATCAAGGCCCATTCACTAACCCCATACCCCCCCCCCCATACCCTTCATTCACCTATACCCCTTACGCCCCCATCCCACCTCCAACGGGAAATCCAATCCATCCCATTCCTCAAAATCACAACATCCCACCATCTCAATCACACCCCCATCACCCCCAGAATGTGCCACCAACTCAGCACATCACTTACCCACAAAACGCTCACCCATTTATCCCTTCTCATCCCCTACAAACCATGTGGCCCCACCAAGTCATCCAACCCATCACCCCCCAAGTCCAAATAGCAGAGCTCGCCCCTCACCAATACCACGACCAGTAGTACGAGGAGGATGAGATCCGCAACAGTGGAGGAACTATCAGTTTCAACCCTCTAGGGCCCACCATCATCACACCTAGGGTCGAACCAAATCAAGGGGAAGCGGTCCCCGCCATAGCCTTGAAGGAACCGGAGCAGCTGAAAGAACAGATAGACAGAATACAGAAATAGCTGATGAAGATGGGAGGAATGGAACTACACTCGACGAACTTTTCAGACTTATGTCTGTTCTCTGACGTCCCTCTGCCACCGAAATTCAAGATGCCATCATTTGATAAGTATAATGGCACTGGCAACCCCATCGCCCACTTGAAATCTTACTGTGGGGATATGTGCCAGTATGGCAGAGATGAATGACTCCTCATCAGAGTGTTCCAGAAGAGTTTAACGGGCCCGACACTGAGATGGTTCAGATCCCTGAAGCCATCCATGATAAAAAATTAGAAAGATCTGACACGCTTATTTCAAGAACAGTATGTCTATAACATGGACATAGAACCAAGGAAGTCGGACTTGGCCCGATTAAAGCAAAGACATGATGAAACATTCAGTGCTTACTTAGGGAGGTGGAGGGCCTTAGCTGTAACTCATCAATTCCGATGATGAGTAGATTGAGTTGATAACCAAGGAGCCCTCCCCATCATCGCAGATTTTTAGTATATCGCGGAGTCAAGTTTCCGATCTAGTCCGAAATGCCAACCGTTGCGAAGACGCCATTAGAGAGGGCAGGTTAGGAAGGAATGCGGCTAACGGGGCCACTGAGGTTCGAAAATCTGTCGAGCCAAGAATTGAAAGAACACCAGGGACAGAGGTACAGAACATTGTTTACCCCCAGGCCAATACCAACGCCCCCCCGATACATCCCCAGGTTACACAACCGCCCCCGACCTGTTTCGAGTAAGTACCAAGGCCAAGTAACGGACCAAGAGCCCCATTTACCCCGGAACAGATGAAAGCGCATTTCGAACGAGTATTCACCCCGTTGGGGCAATCCTTGAGTGTCTTACTGCCAGTGTTACTATAGAAAGGCCTGGTCAATTTACTCCAACCTCGCCCCCCACCCCACCCAATACCAAGGAATTATGATCCGAATCTACATTTCAATTTTCACCAGGGACCGGGTCACCCTACGGACCGGTGCTTCCCGTTAAAGCATGCGGTCCAAGATCTGATAGAGGTGGGGAAGATCATACCCCCGCCACTTCCCCAAGGGCAGAACCAGAATATCCATCAAGCCCCTCTACCACCGCACCCAGGAGGCCTCAGGCCTAACATACATTGGATAGAGGAAGAAGAAGAGTTTGACCTTGATTATATTAGCAATCTCCCCTGTGTCAAGGAAGATGAATTATTTATTGGGGTGATCGAGCCACTTTATCTTGCCGATTACTTTCCCACACCAGCTTGCCAAGAGGAGCCCTTAGATTTAGGGCAGTATTTTTCCACCCCCGATCCCGCCTATCAAATCCAAATGGGCACAGCCCCGCTGCAATCATACGCATATCCACCCCATGCCCAATTTATCCCATACACCCCTCCATCACACATAAATCATCCTACTCCTTACACAATTCTGCCATCCCCATATTATCCTACCCCATACACACCCTCAAGTCCCTCTACCCAATACAATGCTCCGCCATCCTCAAGTTACCCCATGCCATACACGCCTTCAAGTCTCGCCACCCAATTTACCCCATTCACCCCTCCATCGCCCCCGAATTACCCCGCTCCATGCGCCACTCCGTCATCCTCAATCTATCCCATTTCATCTACCGACCCCTCATCATCCCACCATGCCACAAACCCTTTATATCCCCCAAATCCACCCACTACCCTGCCATGTCCTGATCATCCCTCTCAATACACAACTCCATCGCCCCCAATTTACCCACTTCATCCACAAACCCGCCACCATCCCATCATACCTCCCCATATACAAATCCTTCATACCCCCATCATCCCGCGCCCACCACACCTCAAACGTCTCCCCATCCCTCCACCTACCACACTCCCGCCATCCCTTTGATATTTTGGCCCTAATCCAACTCCACCACCACCCGGACAAGCAACCCTCACCCAATCCCTCATCACCCAATCACCACCGGTCCTACCATGCCTGTGTAACGCCAAGACAAGCCTCCTCCGTGCCCATAACTCCAATTCTATCAATCCCCCCCACTACCCTTCCACCCCCCATTGGAGTTAACCTGGTCGGACCCGAGAGACCAGTATATCCAGCCCAATCCTCCCCGGAATCCTCACGCACCCCATTTCTCATCCCAAAACATGCTTATGACCGATCAGTGCCATTGAGCTATGAACAAATGGACATGAATGTCGGGTGCAACCAAGAGAAGAGGCCATTGAGTTTGTCACTTAATCGGAGATTTTTGCCCACTGTAAGCAAGCGGTCGAGAGGAGAAAGAAAGAAGAAAGAACACGAAATCCCTTTGAAAAAATGGCGGGAACATATCTTTGGAACCTGACTCAAGAGAACACCACATATTACCGTGTGGGATTTATTAATCACGTCTCACTCCACTTTCAAGCCCTAATGGGAGGCGCTCAGGGCGCATGTCTCCACCCATGTAACTCCGGATGAAGTAGGGAAATAATAGGGCAAGTGTTGGCCCCAAAGCGCCATCTCTTTCACCGATGCGGACCCTACCGATCGAGGAATGACCATTCTAAACCCCTGAATATAACGGTGGAAGTAGAACTTGGTGGTACCGTTGGTCACGATCGACAACGAATTGGCTGAATGTATGCCCTCTAAGGGACAATCAAAATTGGGGCGAACCCCGACACCTTCCAGCCATCCATATCAAGCGCAAGGGGATTCGACAACACTAGAAGGGAAATCATAGGAGAAGTAGACCTTGACCTGATCCTCGGACCACAAATCTTCACCACCCCCTTCCAAGTAATGAACATCAAGTCTACCTTCAACCTGCTGTTAAGCCGGCCGTGGATACATAAGCTCGGAGCAATACCATCTACCCTGCACCAAAAGCTCTGATTCATTTCAGAAGGAAAAATTGTCACCATCTTAGGTGAGAGCAGAGAAGACATGGGGAAGAGTGCTCTACACATTGAGAATCCGAAAGTGTTGAATATACCGCACACAGCTGAGGACGCCGATCTCCATCGATTTGAGTACGACTTCTCGAATGTTACCCTCGAACCAACTGAAAAGACCCCGAATAAAATTGGAGGAGGAATGGATGCAGATGTGTTCATGCTCCACAGATGGGGCCATCAAAAAGGGAATGGACTGGGCCCGTGCCTTCAAGGAAGAAGAGACCCCGTCAAGGCCAAGGGGCAACAAACTAAATTCGGCTTAGGCTACAGGCCCAGAGAAGAGGAAGTCAGAGAAGCCAAGGAGAAGATGAAAGCCTCAGCAGCCGCCAAGGCCAGAGGAATCATCTTGGAAGAGGAACCTCACGCTCGCCCCCACATTCGTGAAACCTTTGTGAGCGCCAGGGTAGTAAAAATTGATCTGAATGGGGAGACGAGGGTAACCCCACATAAGCCTACTGCAATCCACCCACCAATCCCTACATCATCCCCACAGATTTTGAAATTGACTTAGCCGCCCTTTGCTTGTTTGAGGAAGAAGTGCCCCGATCCACCCCTCACTTCAGCACCAACCACACTGGGCCCCTCCTAACCGTAGAGGATAAGGTCCCGGAGGATCCCTCTGTAAATATGTTGGGGGAAGAAATGCAAGAGCCTACCGATGCCGCTCCTGATCAAAGAGGTAAAGGCCAAGCCTCGCAGGTGAGTACCTGGGCATCCTTGCCCCAACTCTTGAGAGCCGCCAAATGCCATGAAAATGGCACCGACTCCCCAAAAAAAAACAACCTGTCAAAAGTGAGGTTAGCCTCTGGACCACTCTACCTTGTATATATAGAGATTCACCTCACCAGGGGCCGACCTCCGAAAAAATACAAAAGATCATAAAAATAGAAAAAATACCAATTCCAAAAATATTATCCTTTAAAATTCCCAATAAAGTTAAAATCAATGCCATGATACCCGTCCCATGTGAAGCCAACCCCTTCCCTATAAAAATACAAGAAGGGGTAGGAGTCATGAGTCTGGACGAGGAAGGTCAAACCGACGAGCTCCCCAATGAGCTCTTCAAATAATTTGCCAATTTTGAGCATGGCCCTACCCCGATTGTCGAAGAGACAGAGGACGTCAATTTGGGCACCACAGAGGTCCCCAGAATCACCAAAATTGGAACGTCGCTGTCCCCTGAGGAGAGGAAAGGTATGATAGACTTCCTTCGGTCATACCAAGACGTCTACGCATGGTCGTATGAGGACATGCCTGCTTTAGATACCAATCTGGTTGAGCATGAGTTGCCACTCTACCCCGATGTTAAGCTGGTGAAATAAAAGCTGAGACGACTCCGACCCGAATGGATGTTGAAGGTGAAGGATGAGGTCATTAAACAGTATGACGCAGGTTTCCTCATGGTATCCAAGTACCCACAGTGGCTAGCCAATATTGTCCCCGTACCAAAGAAGGACGGAAAGGTCCGAATGTGTATCGACTTCCGAAATCTCAACAAGGCGAGCCCTAAGGACGATTTCCCACTGCCACACATCGACATCTTGGTCGATAACACTGCAAAGCACGGGATGCTCTCATTTATGGATGGATTCTCAGGATACAATCAGATAAAGATGGCAGAGGTTGATCGCGAGAAGACAACGTTCATTACCCCCTGGGGAACCTTCTGCTACAAGGTAATGCCATTCGGGCTGAAGAATGCTGGGGCGACCTATCAAAGAGCAATGACGGCCCTGTTCCATGACATGATGCACCGAGAGATCGAAGTATACGTCGATGACATGATTGCCAAATCACCAGAAAGGGAGGACCACTTGATAAACCTTCAGAAGCTATTCGAGAGGTTGAGAAAATACAGATTGCGGTTGAATCCCCAGAAATGCGCGTTTGGCGCTATGTCCGGAAAGCTATTGGGCTTTATTGTCAGTAGGAGAGGGATCGAGGTCGATCCGACCAAGATCAAGGCCATCACTGAGATGCCACCACCATCTACAGAGAAGGAAGTCAGAGGCTTCTTAGGCAGGATCCAGTACATCAGCCGATTCATCGCACAGTTAACTCTGATATGCGCACCAATCTTCAAGCTACTGAGAAAGGACTCACCAGTTGAGTGGAATGATGACTGCCAGGCTGCATTCGACAAGATTAAAGGTTATCTCCTGAAACCTTCGGTATTGGTACCACCCGTACCCGATAGACCCCTGATAATGTACTTGTCCACGACTGAGTTTTCCATGGGCTGTGTGTTAGGACAGCATGATGAGACGGGAAGAAGAGAGCAGGCCATCTATTACCTAAGCAAGAAATTCACTGATTACGAGACGCGCTATTCTCATCTGGAGAAAGCATGCCTGGCGCTCGTTTGGGCTACTCAGAGACTTCGACACTACCTGTTATCCCAGGCCGTTCTACTTCTAGCACGGATGGATCCGTTGAAGTACCTATTCGAGAAACCTGCTCTCACTGGCCAAACTGCACGTTGGCAACTACTCCTATCCGAGTTTGATAGTACTTATGTCACCCAGAAGTCGATTAAGGGGCAAGCACTCACCGATCATCTTGCTGAGAACCCTCTGCTGAACTATGAGCCTCTAAGGACCGAATTCCCCGATGAAGACATTTTGTTCATGACCGAGAGGAATCTGAGAGGAAGCGGAAGAGCCCTGGTAATGCACTTGATGGGGCATCGCATGTTGAGGGCCGTGGAGTTAGGCGCCATTCTTATCTCACCAAAAGGATCCCATATACCCATCTCAATCAAATTGAACTTCCATGCACCAACAATATGGCCGAGTATGAGGCTGACAATGGTAGTTTACATGCGGCTCTTGATCTAAATATAACTCACCTCAGGGTTTTTGGAGATTCAAAGTTAATTATATGCCAAACCAACGGGGATTGGAAGACCAAGGATGAGAAACTGATCCCATACCATGAACATCTAGAGGATCTAATAACTTGCTTTGAGGAAGTCACCTTCTCTTATGTGCCACGAGCAAGAAATCAGTTTGCTGACGCCCTAGCCACCCTGGCCTCTATGGTTGAGATTCCATATGGAGTGGTGATGAAGTCGATCATGATAGAGCAGAGGAACGAACCGGTTTTCTGTCACCTGATCGAAGGACCTACGGAGATAGAGGATGAACCACCCTGGTTCTCAGACATCAAGAATTTCCTCGAGACCCGAACTATCCCGGAAGGAACATCAAAGGTAGACAAACGCACCATCTAGCGATTGGCAACAAACTATGTCATCTGCGGCGATCTCCTGTATAGACGGTCTCACGACAATATTCTGCTCTGATGCCTAACCTGGAAAGAAGCGATTGAGATCATGAAGGAGATTCATGAGGGGGTCTGCGGAGCCCACGTCAGCAGTCACATGCTTGCTAAGAAAATTCTAAGGCAAAGATACTTTTGGACTACTTTGGAGACTGATTGCTGCAAGCACATACAGAAGTGTTACAAATGCCAAGAGCACTCCAGCCTAATACACGCTCCGGCCATTGACTTGCACAGCATGGCCACCCCTTGGCTGTTCGCCACCTGGGGTCTCGACGTCGTCGGCAAGGTCAATCCTAAGGCTTCCAATGGACATCAATTCATCCTCGTCGCTGTGGAATACTTTACAAAATGGGTAGAGGCGGCCTCCTACACGAGCATTAAAGCTAGCCATGTTGAGAAGTTCATCAAGAACAACATCATTTGCAGATTCGGCGTACCCAAAGATATCATCACTGATAATGGCACTAATTTCGCTAATAGGCGCATCCGAGCCTTGTGTGAGCGGTTCAAGATCAAGCATCATCGTTCATCCCCGTACAGGCCTCAGACGAATGGAGCAGTAGAGGCAGCCAACAAAACTCTGATCCGCATCCTAGAAAAGATGGTAGTTACTTACAGAGATTGGAGTGAGCAGTTACCCTTCGCACTTTGGGCCTATAGAACGTCTATCCGCACCGCAACAGGGGTAACACCATTCTCCCTTGTGTATGGGACCGAGGCCATGCTACCCGTTGAGGTCGAGGTACCGTCACTCCGTATCCTTTTAGAATCCCATCTACCTGAAGCTCAGAGGGAAAGAGCCCATTTTGAACAGCTAGACCTAATTGACGAGAAAAGACTCTTAGCCTTATGCCACACTCAGGTCTATCAAAGGAGAATTGCACTTGCTTACAATAAGCGCGTCCGCGGTTGAGACCTGAAGATAGGAGACACTGTACTGAAGAAAAATTTTCCGTCTCTCCACGCCGATCTGAGAGGGAAGTTTAGGCCAAATTGGGAAGGACCCTACGTCATCCGAGAGGTTCTGCCAGGATACGCTGTTCGCCTCGCCACCATGGATGGAGACCACTTTCCCGAGCCCATCAACGCTGGATCCCTCCGTAAGTTCTACTCATAGGTCTTGGGACAAGGTAAGTTTTGATAAAAGTAGATGCGTGATCGCTTAAGGGCCCCATAAAAGAGGCCATCATTTCAAAGTCAAGTGGCCCAAAAGAATATTCCCTGAAGACCTTCACCCCTTTTTGCTACACACTTCGGGCCAACAACCATTTCTTTCATATACCCCACCCAAAATTCCAAAAAAGAAGAAGAAGAGAAGGGAGGATAAATCCAAACCCAAAAAAAAGGAGAAGGCGCCCCCCCAAAAAAAAAAGCAACAAAGAAAAAGAGGGGTACCCCAAAAAGACAAAAAAAAAACAAACAAAAAACCCAAATGATGACTGGGGCATAAAGAGTCCCCCAAAAAAAGAAAAAGGAGCCCCCGAATCTAGAAATCACTCCAAACTCAGATCCAAATCCCCAGAAAAACCCAACCTATTTGAACCCCAACCACATTACAACCCGAAAGAAAGCCCTCTTTAAGGTCCACCAGCGGTTATAACATCTACTGCATCAGAACAGGCTGAGTTAACAAACCACACAGAACTTCATTCAGCCGGCTATGACAGAATCGATGCCCATGTCGTGGCTTTCTGGTTCTTACAAAAAAAAAAAAAGGAAAAAAAAAAAGAAAGGAAAAAAGAAGAAAAAAATTAATTTGAGTTCAAAGCAAGACGGACGTGGTGAAAACTTGAAAGGGCGCCACGGGTAAAAACAGCGAACTCACGCGGACCAGGTGAAAACCTGAAAGGGCACCTGCGGTAAGAAAGCGAACCCATGGACGTGGTGAAAACCCGAAAGGGCGCTACGGGTAAAAACAGGGATGACAGGCATGGCGAAAACCCGTCTTGGGCGCTATGAGCAAAAAATGTCAAGAAAAGAGAGATTAGGAGAAGATCTGTCCTAGCCCGCCTATTTCAGTTTGGATCTCTTAAGCCTCTTCTCCCCTTTGATGGGCCGCTCATGTTGGAAATTGGATCGGATCCCAATCAAGTATGTCGTCTCTACCGCAGCGTCTGACGCATGACCAAAAGGAAAGACAGAGGGCTGAACCAATCCCAGGGCAGCTAACCTTCCCATGTTTAAAGGAAAAAACCTGTGCCTCACCAACAGGGTTCGACCATGCTCAAAATAGGACCCACTGGTTTGGCCCCATAAAAAACCTCACCCTGTGAGGAAGAAAATTCCAAAAAAGATAATAGATTTCCCTTTCCCATAAAAAACCTCACCCTGTGAGGAAGAAAATTCCAAAAAAGATAATAGATTTTCCTTTCCCATAAAAAACCTCACCCTGTGAGGAAGAAAATTCCAAAAAAGATAATAGATTTCCCTTTCCCATAAAAAAACCTCACCCTGTGAGGAAGAAAATTCCAAAAAAGATAATAGATTTTCCTTTCCCATAAAAAACCTCACCCTGTGAGGAAGAAAATTCCAAAAAAGATGATAGATTTTCCTTTCCAATAAAAAACCTCACCCTGTGAGGAAGAAAATTCCAAAAAGAAAATAGATTTCCCTTTTCCACAAGAAGCCTCACCCTGTGAGGAAGAAAATTCTAAAAAGAAAATAGATTTCCCTTTTCCACAAGAAGCCTCACCCTGTGAGGAAGAAAATTCCAAAAAAGAAAATAGATTTTCCTTTTCCACAAAAAACCTCACCCTGTGAGGAAGAAAATTTCAAAAAGAAAATAGATTTTCCTTTGCCACAAGAAGCCTCACCCTGTGAGGAAGAAAATTCCAAAAAGAAAATAGATTTCCCTTTTCCAATAAGAAGCCTCACCTTGTGAGGAAGAAAATTCCAAAAAGAAAATAGATTTCCCTTTTCCACAAAAAGCCTCACCCTCTGAGGAAGAAAATTCCAAAAAAAATAGATTTCCCTTTTCCATAAAAAGCCTCACACGGTGGAGGAGAAAATTTCAAAAAAGAAAAGAAAATAGATTTCCCTTTTCCATAAAAAGCCTCACACTGTGGAGGAGAAAATTCCAAAAACAAAAAAAAGAGAAACCCCACCAGGTGAAAAAAAAAAGAAGAAAAAATCCCATAAAAAGTCTTACATTGCAGGATTACAAAAAGAAAAACAAGAGCGCATGTATAGATTTCATTCCCTTCCTTTAAAAGTGTTGCCCGCTGAGTGTCACGTCCCAAAAAGATAATGACATGACACACTTCCTATTTTTGCTGCTTTCTTTACAACAAAAAGCAAAACCCAAAATATATATAGCTGTGTATATATGAAAAAAGAAGAAAAAAAAAAGAAGAAAAAAAATAAATAGAAAAAGATAACCCAAAAAGAGATCTCTGATAGGGGGCTTTCCCCCCGTGTATATGATCTATGATATGTGCAGGAACAGGTCAAGGGCCGGGAGCACGCTTCAAAGCGCTAATCTCTGCAAGCAGGGAGTCCTCGCGGGCATTTCGATCAGACATCCCCCTACCATGAAGACTCTTCGCGTCTCCGAAGCTCACTGCACGGACTCGATCAAAAGACCAACAATCAAGAACCTTGCTCCAAAGTCTCGATCAAAGCCAGCCTCTCTACGGAAAGGGACTTGATCCGGGTCCGAAGCATCGCTTCCTTACATGGCCAGGGCTCGGTCCCTACCACATCTACCGAAGCTTGGCTAGGAGTAGGTAATTCCTCAGATGCCAACCCTCGTAACCGAGAGACAACGCCCGAACCAAGCTACACATATCTGATTGGCGGGTTTCCCAGGGCGCGCTATGCGATCAAGATCACTAAGAGAACCGAGAGAATATCGAGAGCATGGTGGCCTCATGTACACGACACATCTTGAGTATACCGAATTAGCACCCGAGATGGGAAGTAGTATGTGCTGCCGGTCAGCCCCAAAAGTGTGATTCCCTCACAATCCCGAGAGCGGACAATCGGAAAGGTGTCGTCCATCTAGGGAAGTTGCAGTGTCATCAGATAGCAGCTCAGTTCCTCGACGCCCCACCGGCAGTCTCAAACTCCGGATCGAAACCTCGAGTCGCATCCCTCTAATCAAGCGAATCTCGCACAGCCCCATGATAGCCAAATGCTCTCCTAACCAGATCTGAACAAGCGGGCTCCGAATCCCAACCAGCCCGAGGCCGCAAGATCTCAAGCCTGATACATCTCCAGACCAGGTACCAATGAGCGACCTCCCTCCATTGGTCAAAACATCACATAGCCCGAGGAAAAGCTCTCACCCCGGTGAAGAAGAGAACCTCCACAAAGAAATAAAGGGCAAAGGCCTTCACATTGAAGGATCTCGAATAGGCAACTTTGAAGGCTCGAGTCACCGAAAAGTTCTCTGTGAATTTCACGAACACTGTGGGCCCTCCGACGAAACATTTCTCATATCCACCCTTCTTCAAGCCAAGGACCGCGTGGACCGCCTTTGCATACCCCGGTTTGGGCACTACTTTAGCAAGGCCTCGATGCATCTTCAAGCCAGTGAGGGAGGCTAACTCTTCCAAAGTTGGGGTCAGCTCCCTAGACCTAAATTTAAAAACATGGGCCCTATGGTCCCATGATGCCAAAGCCGCCTGTAGTAGGTTGGGCAACAGAGGAACAACGAGGAGAGAAGAAAGATGGGACAACCTGAGGCCATTCAGAATAGCAAGCTCGCTCTCAGCCAAACTATCATGCCATTTTTGCAAAAAGCTGGGCCCCGGGTCCAAACAGGGAAGTATGCCGGCCCCGTGTAAAAGCTTGGGCCCCCTTTTGAAGGGAGGTCCATCGGCGTGCAAAGAAGTTCTTTATCGGTCAATATATGGCGATGGGCCCGCTAGAAAAAGAGGGGAGAGAAAGAAAATAAAAGGAGGGGCAAAACAGCCAAACCAAAGTAAAAGTGGAGACAAGGAGGGAACCAGGCGCTGGTTATAAGGAACCCGCTGGGTACAGTCTATAGCAGGCGTATATATTATATACGCCAAGGCAAATTTTAAACAATTTTTGCCTGGCGTATATAATATATATGCCCGGCCATTTTTGCTGAGGATTGGTCAGGCGTATATAACATATACGCCCGGCTATTGATTTCTGAATGTTGGCCTGGCGTATATAATATATTCGCCCGATTTAAGCCGAGGCTGGTAAGGCCTCCGCCCCTTCACTGGTCTATTTCTTTTCCCAAGAAGGGACGTAGTTATTTTGACCCACATTTTCGTCACAAGAGCGCACATGAGCGGCCATGCCACACCCGGGTGGCACGCCACCCGTAGCTCACATACGAAGGGTCACCTGCATGATCAACCTCATCATCGGAGAGGTGCCAGTTCATTCCGAGCAAGGAAAAGAGGAAGGAAACCACCAAAGCAAAGGAATACCCAAATAAAATATTCATATAAACCATAAAAATTATAAACCATCCACTAAACAAAAAATTGTTGTTATTACATATCCCCCAAATAAAGCCAAGTCTAAACTATTTTATTATGTCAAATTTGCAGAAATAAACTAGTCTGGGCAGCCCCTTAAACTTCTTCAGCGGCTCGCACTTTGAAAGGTCTGGGTCTCCCCCCACGAGTCCATGCACGAGAGATACGGCTAAGCAAGGCGCGACTCCTTTTCACGAGCAGCTGTGCAAGGCACACCAAAAGCCATCGAGATAGAGAAGCAGTGGAAAGTAAACTAGGAAAATGACTAGGTTGGGCCGGCATTCACTAACCACTTGGTCTCCCTAAGCCCAACAAGGTTACGTATGGTATCGGCACGACTCACTGACTCATAATCCTGGCCGATGAAAAAGGAGGTGTTAGTCACACAGGCCATCAACATAATTCAAAGGGAAAGAAAATAGAGCAACAAGATAGAGATTACCCCAGGAATCAGCTCGGGAGGTGGGACCTGGATAGCTTCAGCAGAAATCCGTGCCTTTTCGGCCACGTCGGCACACACGTGACAAAAGGCATCATCGCGCTTGAAGGTCCCACGGACCTCGGCAGGCGAAACTACGAAGCACCGGCACGGAAGGGTCGGAAGGTCCGGCACACGAAGCCACGCCGAGCACCAGCCGGAAGGATCGGAAGGTCCAACACTGTTGCATCATAGAGCGACCTCCTCTTCCCCTCATCGAGTCAGCCACCTGCTCAAGCAGAGAGAAATGTTTTTATCATTAAGGCGACGGGTCAATCAAAGTAACCACATGAAATTTCTGAATGAAAGAAGAAAAGGGCATTACACGAGATCGCGCTTAAAAGCTAAAAAGTTAGCACCGCATGAAGCGGCTAAGAAATGATAGGGCAGGGAGTCATACCAAGACTGATACCCCCCAGGCAGGAGAAGGTCATCGATAGGAACCCCATGATGAAGAAAGTGAGCAGTGAGCTCATCAATGGAGCCCTCTGGGGCCAACACGTCGGCGGGAGGAGCTTGGGGCACGGCAAAGAGAGGCGATCTTGATGAACCGCTCTCTCCCTAAATAGTAGGCCCTAGTCCAGGGACCCGTAGAGAAAGATGATCTGACGGGTCCAACAAAAAAGACGAGAGGGGCCCACTGAGGCCAAATTCCAGAAGGGGGATCCTATGTAAGGGTCGAGGATGACCTGCAAAAGAAGAAAAAATCGGAAGGGGAGGCGCACATTTGATCAGAACCCCTAGCACATAGAAGCTGAGCTACCAAATTTACAAAAAGGGAATTGTTTACACTCAGGATCAACAATTGAGAGGCGCGATCCTAACTCCAAATGCTTCATACCTCGTCCCAAGCGACCACGTGCGATTACTCATAAGGGGGAACGTAGCAATGTCAGACTGAAGCAGAGGGCGACCTGGCTGAAAGTGAAGGTACCCCCAGACCTGAGAAAGCAGCTAGATGAGGACAGGTATGCTATAAAATAAAATTGAGTAAACTAAAAACAAAAGATAAAATACCTCGATGGCAGGCCAGAAACCCACAATGGAGCTAGACTCCCCAAGAATGGCCCGCTTTAGGTTGGACATGAGTACAGCATAGCCAGCGCTGCCCCAATCGAATTGATGCACGGTCTCCCAGTTCACCATCAAGCTGAGCAGGGACAAAGAGACTCGCCCTCCACTGGTGTTGGAGAGGAGAGTCTTGCCCAGGAGGAACAGTAAGGAGATGCGGGCCAGCATAAGTGCGCGCGCAGGCTCGATGTAAATGTCCATGTCAGGCTGCCCCTGGTCCACCAACTCATTAGGCCCAAACTGATCAACCAACCAGGATAGCTTGACCTCCGAGCCTTGAACGTTCCCTGAGGATGGGTAGGCCCCTAGCAGCTGAATCACCTCCTCCCTACCCGGTGTACGGGTAGGTACCACGGGCACACCTCCGATACGGACCCCAGTGATCATAGACCAGTCCACCGGAGTGAAGGCCATCTCTGCCACGGCCATGTGGAATGTCATCGTCTTGAGGCGAAAACGCTCTATCAGCACCTTTAAATAGGTCGTATCAGCTCTTATAGCGGGGCACGAAATGAAGTCCCCAAAACCGGCAGCAGTAAGTAGGTCCTTCACCACTGGGGGAAGGTAAAGCATAAGGCGCTGGAGGTCAAACCAACCGCCTCGGAACATAATGTGCGGCAGGGACTGCAAACAAAAGGCATCAATCAGATAGGGGCAGGGAGATATAATGAGGGCATCAAAGGAAAGCAAAAGCGGAAAGGAGGAGGGGGTCCATCTGTTTACCTGGCCAACGATCCCGAAGTTGGACATATGGGTGTGCTGGCAGTAGAGGAGGCCGGTGTGGGCAGCCTCGCCTTCCATCTCATACCAAGGCTGGGAGGAGCGCTGAGACACAATGAACTGTTCCCCACGGGGATCGTAGGCCATTTTCGGCCCTTCTTGCTGATCATGCCCCTCGTCACCAGACATCCTGAAAACATGAGACACATCGGCATATGAGGGGTTTGCCAACAAAAAAAGAAGAAAGAGAAAAATATGTATATGCACTAATCCAAAGAATAATAAAAAAAAAAAATAACCATGTGTGTATGTATACTAATCCAAAACCAAAAAAAAGAGAGATGTGTGTGTGTGTGTGTACTAAACTAAAAAAAAAAAAAAAAACATGTGTGTATGTATACTAATCCAAAACCAAAAAAAAAAGAGAGAGATGTGTGTGTGTGTACTAAACTAAAAAAAAAAAACATGTGTGTATGTATACTAATCCAAAACAAAAAAAGATGTGTGTGTGTGCTAAAAAAACAAAAAAAAAAACTCATGTGTATATACTAATCCGAAAGAAAGGATGTGTGTGTGCACTAAAAGAAAAAAAAAAATGTATGAATACTAATCCAAACCCAAAAAAGACATGTGTATGTGTACTAAAAAAAAAACATGTGTGTATGTATACTAATCCAAAAAAAAAAAGATGTGTATAAAAAAAAACAAAAAAAACTCATGTGTATATACTAATCCAAAGAAAGGATGTGTGTGTACCAAAAAGAAAAAACAAAAAACTCATGTGTATATACTAATCAAAGAAAAGATGTGTAAAAGGTACTAAAAAGAAAACAAAAAATCGTGTGGGTACTAATCCAAAAAGAGATATGTGTATAAAAAATAAAACAAAAACAAAACCATAATCCAAAAAAATAAGAATCCATCAAACAAAAGAAAGAGAAAATAGAACATAGGCATCACATATGTTTAAATGGAAATAAAAAAAGAAAAAGCATTTCACCATAAAAGAAAAAAAAAGAGAGAGAAAAAGAAAAACAATAATGTTATCAAAATACAAAGAAAAAGTAAGGGAAGGTAATGGTTACCTTCAATGGGGGAAAAAATGAAGAGCGGCAGAGGA
The DNA here is from genome assembly GCA_021018995.1 of Chloranthus sessilifolius. Taxonomy (NCBI): domain Eukaryota; kingdom Viridiplantae; phylum Streptophyta; class Magnoliopsida; order Chloranthales; family Chloranthaceae; genus Chloranthus; species Chloranthus sessilifolius. The sequence continues at coordinate 84,458,368 of CM037597.1, forward strand.
TAAGCGCCTTTCGATCCACACCCGCGACCGCCGGTAATGGAATTCAAGCCAAATCAAAAAAAAAAAAACCCTAAGGGGTTGTCCCGGACTCAAGAAGAAAGGAGGGAGGAGGAGAGAATTTGAAAAGTAGGGCCCCTTTTGTGCTCGGGCTCTGGCAGTTCGTAACTGCCAGATTTTAGATGGGCGTATATAATATATACGCCCGATCATTTTTTGGCAGATTTTGGTCAGGCATATATATTATATACGCCCGACTAAAAATGACAGTTTTTAAACTACCCGACCTCCCTTATTCGATTTTAAGGCCCAACGGCCCCCTTGTATGCTATGGACCTCGATCCGGACCCCTTGAGGCCCACGCGCATCCCCAAATGACCCTTCGAGTTTCCTTCGATTGGTCCAAAGGGACCGTGTTACAACAAACGGATCCAGATTCGTAGGCGCCCACCTAATGTGCCCACAAAATAAAAAAAAAAGAGAAAAAAAATAAAAGAGAAAGAAAAAAATATACAACGCTGGTTCTCACAAGGGCATCGCAACGTCTGTTTGCCCCACCCCGAGAGCCGTGTTAAATCAATTCGGAATGATCGAGTTCACCCAAAAGTTCTCGAACCCCGTCTCATGCAGGGACACTTTGCACCTCATCCGGCAGGCAAATGAATTTCATTCATCACCCGGAGCATACACTTAGCCCCAGATCTCCCCCAGCAGAAGTCAAGGCTTGATCCGGCAGGCAAACCAAGAACCCATCACCGGAATGCACACGTCCCTAAGGTATATCGACATGGCAAGTTGATTCGCCCAAGGATACGTGTAAAAATAAAGGTAGCTTGAGCATGCCCGAAGTCTCAATCAAAATGAAAAAGAAAAAAAAGAGGAAGAAAAGGACAAAAAATGACAACTTGTTGCTGCTTAGTGAAAACCTTGAGTGGGTTGACCCCACCTTCCACGCATTCACTCTGGTCATCCACCTTCGGATTGATATTGACCAAGAGTGCCCCCAACTTCAGACCATTCGAAGAGTCTATTGTCAGTCGAAACTGACCCGCCAAAAATGAAATTACAACCAACCAAACTATGTGCAAACATACAGACCAAAGGGCTCTTTTCCCTTTTTATTTCCTTTTACACATGCTTAAAACTTGTATAGGCACGGTGTCCCTATTGAATGTACGCACTTGTGTCTGGGTATCCGCAGGATGGTCGTTGTCCTCGTAGATTGTACCTTAGGGTCGAGGCTTCTGTTCGCGCCTATTTGCTGCTTACCGCCCCTGATGGGTGTCTGTTTGTGCATAGTTAGTAAGATGTGATTTCATTAGGGACGGAGGCTAGAAATTAGCCATCTCTTTCGAGGGATGTTTGGTTCTAGCTCGATCTTTAGCTTTGTCTCGAGTTAAAGCACTCCGGTCCGCGTGAATCAGGGGCACCTCACCACTGGAACAAGCACATCCCCTAGGTGCACCTATCCCTGGCAGAGTGCACGCATTCTTAAAGCGTATCAATTGACATTTGATCCACTTAAAGAGTTGTGCGAAAATAAAGTTGTCAGAGGTCATCAAGCTCTACTTAGAGGCCTCGAAACAAAAGAAAATTCAAAAAATGACAAAAAAAAATTTTATTCGGAAAATGGGCATGCATTCCCAAGAGGTGTTGCGACATTGATATTCACTCCACTCGGGTAAATCATGCTAAAGCAACCTCGAGGTTGATGGGTTTGCCTAGAAACTTCGAGCCTTACCTAGGTAAGGGCACCTGTGGCCAACCCAATGGAGCTGTCATTATCCCATAGGATTGGACACAGTTTGAAGGCCTTCGCTTTGTGTGCTTCGCATCAATTCCGAAGCATAGATCGATCATCCCGTTTCATGGAGCTGTTTGGTTCAGATTAAGACTCAACATCACAAATCTATAATTTCTCTCAGGAAGTGGACGATATCCCGGCTAGCAGGCTTACACTTTTTGTGATCATCATGAGCTATGATATAATGTCACAATGCGCTTGGGGGAATTAGCTTTGAGGTGACGATATCCGAAATGAGGGCTTACGTACGCTCACCATCACCATGAATGTTTGAGAATTGAGTTGAGCCAGGCGGACCCATCAAACGTGCCTTGGACCTCTTCGGATGTCTCTTGTCTTTGGCATCCAATCATTAGTGATCGAATACCAAAGAGGGGCATCTGTAGACACCCAAATTCGGCCTAAGGCCCGATCAATCTGTGCCGAGAGATGTACCTTGTGCTTCGATGGCACCCCCAGAACCTACCTAGACCAGTAGGGATCACCCTAAGACCTTTAGAGCCATTCCCCCAATCCTTAGAAGTCAACCCTACACCCTAGAATCCCTCCCCAGACCTAACTTAAACCCTTCTGGCGGTTGATGGGAGGAGAGCTACAGAATTTCACACAGACTAGTACCATGGATGAGCCATATACCATTGGAAAGAGGACTTCTTTATCTTTCCAACGAGCCAAAGATCACCCAATTTGGAGCTACGGTTCAAAGGTTATGGCCGTTTTAAGTTTCACATAAAATCATGAATTTTACTCAGGCGTAGATATTACATACGCCCAGCCATTTTACCCAGTTACTCAGTATATATTATATACGCTTTGCCTATTTTAGGAAAAATTTGGCTGGCGTATATATATCGCCAGTATAGATGGGACCCACCACGGGCTTCATCTTCTCAAAACTCCCCTGATTTTGGTGAAAATCATGTTCCTAAACTGGGCGTATATAATATATACACCCTTAGCTCGATGCTTGCCTGATGGCTCAAATTTCCTCCATCTAGTTTGACCTTTTGACTATCCCCTTGGCTGAGGTGGGTGTCTTGAGATTGGTTGCACCCCCTTTGAGCTTATTGGCAACCCTTAAGTCACCCATGGTCTCACCCCATCATCCGCCATTGAAACCAGTTTTCCAAAACCCTAGGACCTTGAAAACCAAAAAAACCTTAGATGGGGGATTACCTAATTGCTAAACCAATTAGCTCTTAAGTAAGCCCCCCCTAACCCATCCCTTCTCTATAAATAGAGAGGCCTCCCTCTTCCTTAAGGGTTGGAAGAAATTGGAGGTTAAGGATTTAGAGCCCAAGAGACAACCCTAGTGAGAGAAAGTGCAATCATTTTCCAGAATTCCAGCAAGCTTAGTTCATCTTTTCCAATCCATTTCCACCATTAGATCACTCCCTTTAGCTAAAACCTAGCCTCTAGCTTCACTCTACAGCCCCTACTTTATTGAATCCTAGCATTAGAACCCATTTTCACACCATTTAAGCCATCAGAAGCACGCCAAAATGAAGACCTTCCACGGTGCAACAAGGGCCCATGAGCTCCGGCTCACCCCTCTCTTCCTCTACCTTCTTGGTGTCTCCTCCGTCCAAGGATTCAAACCGTTACGCCGCCAAAATTTTGGTTTGGCTCAAAGCTTGATAGGACCGTATTGCCTTCGGGCAAGGGGAAACTCCGCCCTTTTTATTTTTATTTTTGGCCATAGATAGAGACCGCTACGTGCGGGTTGATCGGGTGCCTAGACCCTTCCCGATCGATAACCGAAGCCCCTACCCTAGAGCCTTTGGCAAAGATCGGTAAATCAGAGTCATATTTAGCACTTCGGTGCTCAAAATATCGATTTGAAGGTTTCCCGGGTCACCAAAAGCTCCGGGTGGCGACTCTACATTTTATCCAAGGCGAGCGCATCGCCGCGACGGGTTCGAGAGGATCCACGGTCGCACAATAGTGACATACTTGAACCTGAATGCTTGAACCTGAATCCTTGAACATCTGATTGAATGTCAACGTTTCAACATGATTGCCTGATAGATAGTGACATGTTGGAATGTGAATGCTCGATTGATACTGTCATGCTTGAACATGAATGCAAGAACATGAATGCTTGAATGTGAATGCCTGATAGATAGGACACGCTTGAAAGGGAATGCTTGAACATGAATGGCCAAACAATAATGCTTGAATGTGAATGATTGGACGTGAATGCTTGAGCCAAAATGGTTGATCGTGAATGCTTGAGCGTGAATGATTGAACTCGAATGCTTGAACCTGAGTGCTTGAACATGATTGCCTGAACATGAATGCATGAACGTGAATGCTTTAACGTGATTGCTTGAACGTGATTGCTTGAACGTTAATGCCGAGTGCTTGAACATGAATGCTTGAACGTGAATGCTCGAACATGTAAGCATGAACATAAATGATTGAACTGGAGTGCTTGAACATGATTGCCTAAATGTGAATGCTTGAACATTTATGACTAAACATAAATGCTTTAACATGCCTGAACGTGATTGCTTGATCATAAATCCCTGAACGTGAATGCTTAAATGTGAATCCTTGAACGTGAATGCTTGAATGTTACACACTTGAACGTTAATGTTTGATTGATAGTGACACGCTTTAACGTGAATGCTTTAACGTGAATGCCTGAACGTGAATGCTTGAACATGAATTCTTGAACATGAATGCTTGAACATGAATGCTTGAACATGAATGCTTGATATATTGTGACACTCCTGAATGTGAATGCTTGAACGTGAATGCTTGAACATGAATGCTTGATAGATAGTGACACGCTTGAAGGTGAATGCTTTTACATGAATGCTTGAACGTGACTTCTTAAGTGTGAATGTTTGAACGAAAATGCTTGAACATAAATGCTTGATCGTCAATGTTTGAGCATGAATGCTTGATAGATAATGACATGCTAGAATGTGAATGCCCGATAGACAGTGGCATGCTTGAACGTGAATGCTCGATAGATAGTGGCATGCTTGAATGAGAATGCTTAAACGTGAATGCTTGATAGACAGTGACATGCTTGAATGTGAATGCTTTTTATGGAAATGCTTCAACGTGAATGATTCAATATGAATGCTTTAACGTGAATGCTTGATTGTGAATGCTTGAACAAGAATGCTTGAACATTAATGCTTGAACGTCAATGCATGAACATGATTGCTTGATAGATTGTGACAAGCTTGAATGTGAATGCTCAATCGATAGTGACTTGCTGGAATCGGAATGCTTGAACATGAATGCCTGAATGTGAATGTCTGGACATAAATGCTTGATAGATAGTGACATGCTTGAACGTGAATGCTCGAACTTGAATGCTTGAATGTCAATGCTTGAACGTCAATGCTTCAACATGATTTCTTGACAGGTAGTGACATGTTGGAATGTGAATGCTCGATCGATAGTGTCATGCTTGAGCGTTAATGCTAGAACATGAATGCTTCCACGTGAATGCTAGATAGATAGGGACACGCTTGAATGGGAATGCTTGAACGTTAATGCTTGAACATGAATGCTCGAACATGAATGCCCAAACCATAATGCTTGAACGTGAATGATTGGACGTGAATGCTTGAGCCAGAATGCTTGAACGTGAATGCTTGAACATGAATGCTTGAACTTGAATGCTAGAACATGAATGTTTGAACTTGAATTCTTGAACGTGTGAATGCTTGAACATGAATGCTTAAAAGTGAGTGCTTGAACATGAATGCTTGAATGTTAATGCTAGAGAGATAGTGACACGCTTGAATGTGAATGTTTGATTGATAGTGACACGCTTTAACGCGAATACTCCAGCATGAATGCTAGAACGTGATTGCTTGAACATGAATGCTTGAATGTGAATTCTTGAACATGAATGCTTCAACCTGAATGCTCTATTGATAGTGGAACAGTAGAACGTGAATGCTTGAACATGAATGCTTGAGCATGAAAGCTTGCTAGATCGTGACATGCTTGAATGTGAACACTTGAACGTGAATGCTAGAACATGAATGCTTGATAGATAGAGACACGCTTGAACATGAATGCTTGGTAGATAGTGACACGAGGGAATTGGAATGCCTGATAGACAGTGACATGCTAGAATTTGAATGCTTGATAGACAGTGACTTGCTTGAATGGGAGCACTTGAACGTGGAAGCTTGAACATGAATGCTTTAATGCGAATGCTTGAACATGAATGCTTGAACGTGACTGCTTGAACGTTGATGTTTGAACATGATTGCTTGAAAGATACTGACATGCTGGAATGTGATTGCTCGATCAATAGTGACATGCTTGAACGTGAATGCTTTAACGTGATTGCTTGAACGTGAAAGCTAGAATGTGAATGCTTGAACGTGAATGCTTGAAGGTGAATGCTTTAACATGAATGCTAGAACGGGAATTCTTAAACGTTATTCATTGAACGTGAATGCTTGAACGTAATTGCATAAACGTGAATGTTGGAATGCGAATGCTTGAATAGGAATGCTTGAATGTGAATGCTTGAACGTGAATGCTAGAACGTTATTGCTTGGCCGTGGATGCTTGAATGCCAATGCTTGATAAATAGTGACACGCTGGAACGTGAATGCTCGAACGATAGTGACACTCTTGAACGTGAATGCTTGAATGTGAATGCTTGAACGTGAATGCTTGAATGTGAAAGCTTGAATATGAATGCTTGGACATTAATGCTTGGGCATGAATGCCTGAACGTTAACGCTAGATAGGTAGGGACACGCTTGAACGTGAATGCTTGAATATGAATGCTTGAACGTGATTGCCTGAACATGAATGCTTGAACGTGAATGCTTGAACGTGAATGCTTGAACGTGAATGATTGAATATGAATGCTTGAACGTGAATGCTTGAGCATGAATGCTTGAATGTGAATGCTAGAGAGATAGTGACAAACTTGAACGTGAATGTTTGATTGATAGTGACACGCTTTAACGTGAATGCTTGAACATGAATGTTTGAATGTGAATGCTTGAACGTGATTGCTTGAACATGAATGCTTGAACGTGAATTCTTGAACATGAATGCTTGAACCTGAATGCTTGATTGATAGTGGCATGCCTGAACGTGAATGCATGAACATGAGTGCTTGAACAAGAATGCTTGCTAGGTTGTGACACGCTTGAACGTGAATGCTAAACATGAATGCTTGATAGATCGAGACATGCTAGAACATGAATGCTTTAACATGAATGCTTGAACAAGAATTGTTAAACGTTAATGCTTGAACATGAATGCTTGAACATGCTGGAATTGGAATGCCCGATAGACAGTGACATGCTAGAATGTGAATGCTTGATAGACGGTGACATGCTTGAATGGGAGCTCTTGAACGTGAATTCTTGAACATGAATTCTTTAATGAAAATGCTTGAATGTGAATGCTACAATGTGAGTGCTTGAACGTCGTTGCTTGAACATGATTGCTTGATAGATAGTGACATGCTGGAATGTGAATGCTCGATCGATAGTGACATGCTTGAACATGAATTCTTGAACATGAATGCTAAACGTAAATGCTTGAATGTGAATGCTAGAATGAAAGCATGGACGTGAATGCTTGATCGATAGGGATCCGCTTGAACATGAGTGCTTGAACGTGAATGCTTGAAAATGAATGCTTGAACATGATTGCTTGAACATGAATTCTTGAACCTAGATGCTTGAACATGAATGATTGAGCATGAATGCTTGAACGTGAATGCTTAAACATGAAAGCTTGATCATGGATGCTTGAATGTGAATGCTTGAGCATGAATGATTGAACTCGAATGCTTGAACGTGATTGCTTGAACATGAATGCGTGAATGTGAATGCTTAAATGTGATTGCATGAACGTTCATGCTGAGTTCTTGAACGTGAATGCTTGAATGTGAATGTTTGAACATGAATGCTCGAGCGTGAATGCTTGAACGTGTAAGCAACATGATTTCTTGAACCGGAATGCTTGAACATGAATGCCTGAACGTGAATGTCTGGACATGAATGCTTGATAGATAGTGACATGCTTGAACGTGAATGCTCGAACTTGAATGCTTGAACTTGAATGCTTGAACGTCAATGCCTGAACGTCAATGCTTAAACATGATTTCTTGATAGATAGTGACATGTTTGAATGTGCATGCTCAATCGATAGTGTCATGCTTGAGCGTTAATGCTAGAACATGAATGCTTCCACGTGAATGCTAGATAGATATGGACACGCTTGAATGGGAATGCTTGAACGTTAATGCTTGAACATGAATGCTCAAACGTGATTGCTTGAACAAGAATGCCCAAACCATAATGCTTGAACGTGAATGATTTAACGTGAATGCTTGAGCCAGAATGCTTGAACGTGAATGCTAGAACATGAATGCTTTTACGTGAATGCTAGAACATGAATGCTTGAACTTGAAATCTTGAACGTGTGAATGCTTGAACATGAATGCTTGAACGTGTGTGCTTGAACATGAATGCTTGAATGTTAATGCTAGAGAGATAGTGACACGCTTGAATGTGAATGTTTGATTGATAGTGACACGCTTTAACGCGAATACTTAAGCGTAAATGCTAGAACGTGATTGCTGGAACATGAATGCTTGAATGTGAATTCTTGAACATGAATGCTTGAACCTGAATGCTTGATTGATGGTGGCACGCTTGAACGTGAATGCTTGAACGTGATTGCTTGAACATGAATGCTTGAGCATGAAAGCTTGCTAGATTGTGACATGCTTGAATGTGAACGCTTGAACGTGAATGCTAGAACATGAATGCTCGATAGATAGAGACACGCTTGAACATGAATGCTTTAACATGAATGCTTGAACATGAATTGTTAAACATGAATGCTTGGTAGATAGTTACACGAGGGAATTGGAATGCCCGACAGACTGTGACATGCTAGAATGTGAATGCTTGATAGACAATGACTTGCTTGAATCGGAGCACTTGAACATGAATGCTTTAATTCGAATGCTTGAACGTCGACGTTTGAACATGATTGCTTGATAGATAGTGACATGTTGGAATGTGAATGCTCGATCAATAGTGACATGCCTGAACATGAATGCTTAAACTTGAATGCTTGAATGTGAATGCTTGAATGTGAATGCTAGAATACGAAAGCATGCACGTGAATGCTTGAACAATAGGGACACACTTGAATGTGAATGCTTGAACATGAATGCTTGAACATGAATGCTTGAACGTGATTGCTTGAACATGAATTCTTGAACCTGGATGCTTGAACATGAATGATTGAACATGAATGCTTGAACGTGAATGCTTGAACATGAAAGCTTCATCATGGATGCTTGAACGTGAATGCTTGAGCGTGAATGATTGAACTCGAATGCTTGAACGTGATTGCTTGAACATGAATGCTTGAACCTGAATGTTCGATTGATAGTGGCACGCTTGAACGTGAGTGCTTGAACATGAATGCTTGAACATGAAAGCTTGCTAGATCATGACATGGTTGAACTTGAACGCTTGAATGTGAATGCTAGAACATGAATGCTTGATAGATAGAGATACACTTGAACATGAATGCTTTAACATGAATGCTTGAATATGAATTGTTAAACGTGAATGCTTGAACATGAATGCTTGTTAGATTGAGCCATGCTGGAATTGGAATGCCCAATAGACACTGACATGCATGAATGTGAATGCTCGGTAGACAGTGACATGCTTGAATGGGAATGGTTGAACGTGAATGCTTGAACATGAATGCTTTAACGCGAGTGCTTGAACCTGATTGCTTGATAGATAGTAACATGCTGGAATGTGAATGCTCGATCGATAGTGAAATGCTTGAACATGAATGCTTGAACTTGAATGCTTGAACATGAATGCTTAATCGTGAATGCTTGAATGTGAATGCCAAAACTTGAAAGCTTGGATGTGAAAGCTTGATCGATAGGAACACGTTTGAACGTGAATGCTTGAACATGAATGCTTGAATGTGATTGCTTGAACATGAATTCTTCAACCTGGATGCTTGAATGTGAATGATTGACCATGAATGCTTGAATGGGAATGCTTGAACGTGAATGCTTAAACATGAAAGCTTAATCTTGGATGCTTGAATGTGAAAGCTTGAGCGTGAATGATTGAACTCGAATGTTTGAACTTGTAATTTTGAACGTGATTGCTTGAACACGAATGCGTGAATGGGCATGCTTTAACGTGATTGCTTGAACGTGAAAGCATGAATGTGAATGCTTGAACGTTAATGCTGAGTGCTTGAACATGAATGCTCGAACGTGAATGCTCAAATGTGTAAGCAAGAACATGAATGCTCGAATTGGAATGCTTGAACATGAGTGCCTGAACCTGAATGCTTGAACATGAATGCTTGATAGATAGTGACATACTTGAACCTGAATGCTTGAACGTCTGATTGAATGTCAATGCTTCAACATGATTGCCTAATAGATAGTGACATGTTGAAATGTGAATTCTTGATTGATACTGTCATGCTTGAACGTGAATGCAAGAACATGAATGCTTGAATGTGAATGCCTGATAGATAGGACACGCTTGAAAGGGAATGCTTGAACATGAATGGCCAAACAATAATGCTTGAACGTGAAGGATTGGATGTGAATGCTCGAACCAAACTGCTTGAGCATGAATGATTGAACTCGAATGCTTGAACCTGAGTGCTTGAACATGATTGCTTGAACATGAATGCATGAACGTGAATGCTTTAACGTGATTGCTTGAACGTGATTGCTTTAACGTTAATGCCGAGTGCTTGAACATGAATGCTTAAACATGAATGCTCGAACGTGAATGCTCGAACATGTAAGCATGAACATGAATTATTGAACTAGAGTGCTTGAACATGATTGCCTAAACGTGAATGCTTGAACATGAATGCTTGATAGATAGCGACATGCTTGAACATGAACGCTTGAACATGAATGCTTTAACGTGAATGCTTGAACGTGAATGACTGAACATAAATGCTTGAACATGCTTGAACGTGATTGCTTGATCATGAATCCATCAACGTGAATGCTTGAATGTGAATCCTTGAACATGAATGCTTGAATGTCACACGTTTGAAAGTGAATGTTTGATTGATAGTGACACGCTTGAACATGAGTGCTTGAACATGAATGCTTGAACATGAAAGCTTGCTAGATCATGACATGGTTGAACTTGAACGCTTGGATGTGAATGCTAGAACATGAATGCTTGATAGATAGAGATACACTTGAACGTGAATGCTTTAACATGAATGCTTGAACATGAATTGTTAAACATGAATGCTTGAACATGAATGCTTGTTAGATTGAGCCATGCTGGAATTGGAATGCCCAATAGACACTGACATGCATGAATGTGAATGCTCGGTAGACAGTGACATGCTTGAATGGGAATGGTTGAACGTGAATGCTTGAACATGAATGCTTTAACGCGAGTGCTTGAACCTGATTGCTTGATAGATAGTAACATGCTGGAATGTGAATGCTCGATCGATAGTGAAATGCTTGAACATGAATGCTTGAACTTGAATGGTTGAACATGAATGCTTAAACGTGAATGCTTGAACGTGAATGCCAGAACTTGAAAGCTTGGATGTAAAAGCTTGATCGATAGGAACACTCTTGAACGTGAATGCTTGAACATGAATGCTTCAATGTGATTGCTTGAACATGAATTCTTTAACCTGGATGCTTGAACGTGAATGATTGACCATGAATGCTTGAACGGGAATGCTTGAACGTGAATGCTTAAACATGAAAGCTTAATCTTGGATGCTTGAATGTGAAAGCTTGTGCGTGAATGATTGAACTCGAATGTTTGAACTTGTAATTTTGAACGTGATTGCTTGAACACGAATGCGTGAATGGGCATGCTTTAACGTGATTGCTTGAACGTGAAAGCATGAATGTGAATGCTTGAACGTTAATGCTGAGTGCTTGAATGTGAATGCTTGAACATGAATGCTCGAACGTGAAAGCTCAAATGTGTAAGCAAGAACATGAATGCTCGACTTGGAATGCTTGAACATGAGTGCCTGAACCTGAATGCTTGAACATGAATGCTTGATAGATAGTGACATACTTGAACCTGAATGGTTGAAATTGAATGCTTGAACCTGAATCCTTGAACGTCTGATTGAATGTCAATGCTTCAACATGAATGCCTGATAGATAGTGACATGTTGAAATGTGAATTCTCGATTGATAGTGTCATGCTTGAACGTGAATGCAAGAACATGAATGCTTGAATGTGAATGCCTGATAGATAGGACACGCTTGAAAGGGAATGCTTGAACATGAATGGCCAAACAATAATGCTTGAATGTGAAGGATTGGATGTTAATGCTTGAACCAAACTGCTTGAGCATGAATGATTGAACTCGAATGCTTGAACCTGAGTGCTTGAACATGATTGCTTGAACATGAATGCATGAACGTGAATGCTTTAACGTGATTGCTTGAACATGAATGCTTGAACATGAATGCTCGAACGTGAATGCTCGAACATGTAAGCATGAACATGAATTATTGAACTGGAGTGCTTGAACATGATTGCCTAAACGTGAATGCTTGAACATGAATGCTTGATAGATAGCGACATGCTTGAACATGAACGCTTGAACATGAATGCTTTAACGTGAATGCTTGAACGTGAATGACTGAACATAAATGCTTGAACATGCTTGAACGTGATTGCTTGATCATGAATCCTTCAACGTGAATGCTTGAATGTGAATCCTTGAACGTGAATGCTTGAATGCCACACGTTTGAAAGTGAATGTTTGATTGATAGTGGCACGCATTAACGTGAATGTTTGAACGTGAATGCTTGAACATGAATTCTTGAACCTGAATGCTTGAACATGAATGCTTGATAGATTGTGACACTCTTGAATGTGAACGCTTGAACATGAATGCTTGATAGATAGTGACACGCTTGAAGGTAAATGCTTTAACATGAATGCTTGAATGTGACTTCTTAAGTGTGAATGCTTGAACGAAAATGCTTGAACATAAATGCTTGATCGTCAATGTTTGAGCATGAATGCTTGATAGATAATGACATTCTGGAATGTGAATGCCCGATAGACAATGGCATGCTTGAACGTGAATGCTCGATAGACAATGACATGCTTGAATGGGAATGTTTGAACGTGAATGCTTGATAGACAGTGACATGCTTGAATGTGAATGCTTTTTATGGGAATGCTTGAACGTGAATGATTCAACATGAATGCTTGAACGTGAAAGCTTGAATGTGGATGCTTGAAAAAGAATGCTTGAACATTAATGCTTGAACGTCAATGCATGAACATGATTGCTTGATAGATTGTGACAAGCTTGAATGTGAATGCTCAATCGATAGTGACTTGCTGGAATCGGAATGCTTGAACATGAATGCCTGAATGTGAATGTCTGGACATGAATGCTTGATAGATAGTGACATGCTTGAACGTGAATGCTCAAACTTGAATGCTTGAATGTCAATGCTTGAACGTCAATGCTTCAACATGATTTCTTGACAGGTAGTGACATGTTGGAATGTGAATGCTCGATCGATAGTGTCATGCTTGAGCGTTAATGCTAGAACATGAATGCTTCCATGTGAATGCTAGATAGATAGGGACACACTTGAATGGGAATGCTTGAACGTTAATGCTTGAACAAGAATGCTTGAACATGAATGCCCAAACCATAATGCTTGAACGTGAATGATTGGACGTGAATGCTTGAGCCAGAATGCTTGAACGTGAATGCTTGAACTTGAATGCTAGAACATGAATGGTTGAACTTGAATTCTTGAACGTGTGAATGCTTGAACATGAATGCTCAAACGTGAGTGCTAGAACATGAATGCTTGAATGTTAATGCTAGAGAGATAGTGACACGCTTGAATGTGAATGTTTGATCGATAGTGACACGCTTTAACATGAATACTTGAGCGTGAATGCTAGAATGTGATTGCTTGAACATGAATGCTTGAATGTGAATTCTTGAACATGAATGCTTGAACCTGAATGCTTGATTGATAGTGGCATGCTTAAACGTGAATGCTTGAACATGAATGCTTGAGCATGAAAGCTTGCTAGATCGTGACATGCTTGAATGTGAATGCTTGAACGTGAATGCTAGAACATGAATGCCTGAACATGAATACTTGAACGTGAATGCTTGAACGTGAATGATTGAATATGAATGCTTGAACGTGAATGCTTGAGCATGAATGCTTGAGCATGAATGCTTGAGCATGAATGCTTGAATGTGAATGCTAGAGAGATAGGGACAAACTTGAACATGAATGTTTGATTGATAGTGACACGCTTTAATGTGAATGCTTGAACATGAATGTTTGAATGTGAATGCTTGAACGTGATTGCTTGAACATGAATGCTTGAACGTGAATTCTTGAACATGAATGCTTGAACCTGAAGGCTTGATTGATAGTGGCACGCCTGAACGTGAATGCATGAACATGAGTGCTTGAACAAGAATGCTTGCTAGATTGTGACACGCTTGAATGTGAATGCTAGAACATGAATGCTTGATAGATAGAGACACGCTTGAACATTAATGCTTTAACATGAATGCTTAAACATGAATTGTTAAACATGAATGCTTGAACATGAATGCATGGTAGATAGTGACACGAGGGAATTGGAATGCCCGATAGACAGTGACATGCTAGAATGTGAATGCTTGATTGACAGTGACATGCTCGAAAGGGAGCACTTGAACATGAATGCTTTAATGCGAATGCTTGAACATGAGTGCTTGAACGTCGATGTTTGAACATGATTGCTTGATAGATAGTGACATGCTGGAATGTGAATGCTCGATCAATAGTGACATGCTTGAACATGAATGCTTAAACTTGAATGCTTGAATGTGAATGCTAGAATGCGAAAGCATGGACGTGAATGCTTGATCGATAGGGACATGCTTGAATATGAATGCTTGAATGTGATTGCTTGAACATGAATTCTTGAACCTGGATGCTTGAACATGAATGATTGAACATGAATGCTTGAACGTGAATGCTTGAACATGAAAGCTTCATCATGGATGCTTGAACGTGAATGCTTGAGCGTGAATGATTGAACTCGAATGCTTGAACGTGATTGCTTAAACATGAATGCTTGAACCTGAATACTCGATTGATAGTGGCACGCTTGAACGTGAGTGCTTGAACATGAATGCTTAGTCATAAAAGCTTGCTAGATCGTGACATGCTTGAACTTGAACGCTTGAACGTGAATGCTAGAGCATGAATGCTTGATAGATAGAGATACGCTTGAACGTGAATGCTTTTACATGAATGCTTGAACATTAATTGTTAAACGTGAATGCTAGAACATGAATGCTTGTTAGATAGAGACCTGCTGGAATTGGAATGCCCAATAGACACTGACATGCATGAATGTGAATGCTCGGTAGGCAGTGACATGCTTGAATGGGAATGATTGAACGTAATGCTTGAACATCAATGCTTTAACGTGAATGCTTGAACGTGAATGCTTGAATGTGAGTGCTTGAACATGATTGCTTGATAGATAGTGACATGCTGAAATGTGAATGCTCGATCGATAGAGACATGCTTGAGCATGAATGCTTGAACTTAAATGCTTGAACATGAATGCTTAAACGTGAATGCTTGAAGGTTAATCCTAGAACTTGAAAGCTTGGACGTAAATGCTTGATCGATAGGAACACACTTGAACGTGAATGCTTGAACATGAATTCTTGAACCTGGATGCTTGAACGTGAATGATTGACCATGAATGCTTGAACGAGAATGCTTGACCGTGAATGCTTGAACGTGAATGCTTGAACATGAAAGCTTAATCTTGAATGCTTGAATGTGAAAGCTTGAGCGTGAATGATTGAACTTGAATGTCTGAACTTGTAATTTTGAACGTGATTGCTTGAACATGAATGAGTGAATGGAAATGCTTTAACGTGATTGCTTGAACGCGAAAGCATGAATGTGAATGCTTGAATGTTAATGCTGAGTGCTTGAATGTGAATGCTTGAACATGAATGCTTGAACGTGAAAGCTCAAAGGTGTAAGCAAGAACATGAATGCTCGAATTGGAATGCTTGAACATGAATGCCTGAACCTGAATGCTTGAACATGAATGCTTGATAGATAGTGACATACTTGAACCTGAATGCTTGAACTTGAATGCTTAAACCTGAATCCTTGAATGTTTTATTGAATGTCAACGCTTCAACATAATTGCCTGATTGATAGTGACATGTTGGAATGTGAATGCGCAATTGATACTATCATGCTTGAACATAAATGCAAGAACATGAATGCTTGAATGTGAATGCCTGATAGATAGGACACGCTTGAAAGGGAATGCTTGAACATGAATGGCCAAACAATAATGCCTGAACATGAATGATTGGACATGAATGCTTGAACCAAAATGCTTGAACCTGAATGCTCGAGCGTGAATGCTTGAGCGTGAATGATTGAACTTGAATGCTTGAACCTGAGTGCTTGAACATGATTGCTCGTACATGAATGCATGAACGTGAATGCTTTAACGTGGTTGCTTGAACGTGATTGCTTGAACGTAATGCTGAGTGCTTGAACATGAATGCTCGAACGTGAATGCTCGGACATGTAAGCATGAACATGAATGATTGAACTAGAGTGCTTGAACATGATTGCCTAAACGTGAATGCTTGAACATGAATGCTTGAACGTGAATGCCTAAGCATAAATGCTTGAACATGCTTGAACGCGATTGCTTGATCATGAATCCTTGAACGTGAATGCTTGAATGTGAGTCCTTGAACGTGAATGCTTGAATTTCGCACGCTTGAATGTGAATGTTTGATTGATAGTGACACGCTTTAACGTGTATGCTTGAACGTGAATTCTTGAACATGAATGCTTGAACATGAATGCTTGATAGATTGTGACACTCTTGAACGTGAACGGTTGAACGTGAATGCTTGAACATGAATGCTTGATAGATAGTGACACGCTTGAAGGTGAATGCTTTAACATGAATGCTTGAACGGGACTTCTTAAGCGTGAATGCTTGAACGAAAATGCTTGAACATAAATGCTTGATCGTCTATGTTTGAGCATGAGTGCTTGATAGATAATGACATGCTGGAATGTGAATGCTCGCTAGACAGTGGCATGCTTGAACATGAATGCTCGATAGACAGTGACATGCTTGAATGTGAATGCTTTTTATGGGAATACTTGAACGTGAATGATTCAACATGAATGCTTGAACGTGAATGCTTGAATGTGAATGCTTGAACAAGAATGCCTGAACATTAATGCTTGAACGTCAATGCATGAACATGATTACTTGATAGATTGTGACAAGCTTGAATGTGAATGCTCAATCGATAATGACTTGCTTGAACCAGAATGCTTGAACATGAATGCCTGAAACTGAATGTCTGGACATGAATGTTTGATAGATAGTGACATGCTTGAATGTGAATGCTCGAACTTGAATGCTTGAACCTGAATGCTTAAACGTCAATGCTTGAACATGATTTCTTGATAGATAGTGACATGTTGGAATGTGAATGCTCGATCGATAGTATCATGCTTGAGCGTTAATGCTAGAACATGAATGCTTCCACATGAATGCTAGATAGATAGGGACACGCTTGGATGGGAATGCTTGAACGTTAATGCTTGAACATGAATGCTTGAACGTGATTGCTTGAACATGAATGCCCAAACCATAATGCTTGAACGTGAATGATTGGACGTGAATGCTTGAGCCAGAATGCTTGAACGCGAATGCTTGAACATGAATGCTTGAACTTGAATGCTAGAACATGAATGCTTGAACTTGAATTCTGGAACGTGTGAATGCTTGAACATGAATACTCGAACATGAGTGCTTGAACATGAATGCTTGAATGTTAATGTTAGAGAGATAGTGACACGCTTGAATGTGAATGTTTGATTGATAGTGACACGCTTTAACGCGAATACTTGAGCGTGAATGCTAGAACCTGATTGCTTGAACATGAATGCTTGAATGTTAATGGTAGATAATGACATGCTGGAATGTGAATGCCCGATAGACAGTGGCATGCTTGAACGTGAAGGCTCGATAGACAGTGACATGCTTGAATGTGAATGCTTGAATGTGAATGCTTGAATGTGAATGCTTGAACGTGAATGCTCGATATACAGTGACATGCTTGAATGTGAATGCTTTTTATGGAAATGCTTCAACGTGAATGATTCAATATGAATGCTTGAACGTGAATGCTTGATTGTGAATGCTTGAATAGGAATGCTTGAACATTAATGCTTGAACGTCAATGCATGAACATGATTGCTTGATAGATTGTGACAATCTTGAATGTGAATGCTCAATCGATAGTGACTTGCTAGAACCGGAATGCTTGAACATGAATGCCTGAACGTGAATGTCTGGACATTAATGCTTGATAGATAGTGACATGCTTGAACGTGAATGCTCGAACTTGAATGCTTGAACCTGAATGCTTGAACGTCAATGCTTCAACATGATTTCTTGATAGATAGTGACATGTTGGAATGTGAATGCTCGATCGATAGTGTCATGCTTGAGCGTTAATGCTAGAACATGAATGCTTCCACGTGAATGCTAGATAGATAGGGACACGCTTGAATGGGAATGCTTGAACGTTAATGCTTGAACATAAATGCTCGAACGTGATTGCTTGAACATTAATGCCCAAACCATAATGCTTGAACGTGAATGATTGGACGTGAATGCTTGAGCCAGAATGCTTGAACGTGAATGCTTGAACATGAATGCTTGAACTTGAATGCTAGAACATGAATGTTTGAACTTGAATTCTTGAACGTGTGAATGCTTGAACATGAATGCTTAAAAGTTAGTGCTTGAACATGAATGCTTGAATGTTAATGCTAGAGAGATAGTGGCACGCTTGAATGTGAATGTTTGATTGATAGTGACACGCTTTAAAGCGAATACTTGAGCGTGAATGCTAGAACGTGATTGCTTGAACATGAATGCTTGAATGTGAATTCTTGAACATGAATGTTTCAACCTGAATGCTCGATTGATAGTGGCACGGTAGAACGTGAATGCATGAACATGAATGCTTGAGCATGAAAGCTTGCTAGATCGTGACATACTTGAATGTGAACGCTTGAAAGTGAATGCTAGAACATGAATGCTTGATAGATAGAGACATGCTTGAACATGAATGCTTTAACATGAATGCTTGAACATGAATTGTTAAACATGAATGCTTGAACATGAATGCTTGGTAGATAGTGACACGAGGGAATTGGAATGCCCGATAGACAGTGACATGCTAGAATGTGAATGCTTGATAGACAGTGACTTGCTTGAATGGGAGCACTTGAACATGGAAGCTTGAACATGAATGCTTTAATGAGAATGCTTGAACGTGACTGGTTGAACGTCGATGTTTGAACATGATTGCTTGAAAGATAGTGACATGCTGGAATGTGACTGCTCGATCAATAGTGACATGCTTGAACATGAATGCTTAAACTTGAATGCTTGAATGTGAATGCTAGAATACGAAAGCATGGATGTGAATGCTTGATCGATAGGGACACGCTTGAATGTGAATGCTTGAATGTGAATGCTTGAATGTGATTGTTTGAACATGAATTCTTGAACCTGGATGCTTGAACATGAATGATTGAACATGAATGCTTGAACGTGAATGCTTGAACATGAAAGCTTCATCATGGATGCTTGAACGTGAATGCTTGAGCTTGAATGATTGAACTCGAATGCTTGAACGTGATTGCTTGAACATGAATGCTTGAACCTGAATGCTCGATTGATAGTGGCACGCTTGAACGTGAGTGCTTGAACATGAATGCTTGGACATGAAAGCTTGCTAGATCGTGACATGCTTGAACTTGAACGCTTGCATGTGAATGCTAGAGAATGAATGCTTGATAGATAGAGATACGCTTGAACGTGAATGCATTAACATGAATGCTTGAACATGAACTGTTAAACGTGAACGCTTGAACATGAATGCTTGTTAGATAGAGACATGCTGGAATTGGAATGCCCAATAGACACTGAGATGCATGAATGTGAATGCTCGGTAGACAGTGACATGCTTGAATGAGAATGGTTGAATGTGAATGCTTGAACATGAATGCTTTAACGTGAATGCTTGAACGTGAGTGCTTGAACGTGAGTGCTTGAAGGTCGTTGCTTGAACATGATTGCTTGATAGATAGTGACATGCTGGAATGTGAATGCTCGATCGATAGTGACATATTTGAACATGAATGCTTGAACTTGAATGCTTGAACATGAATGCTTAAACGTGAATGCTTGAATGTGAATGCCAGAACTTGAAAGCTTGGACGTGAATGCTTGAACATGAATGCTTGAACGTGATTGCTTGAACATGAATTCTTGAACCTGGATGCTTGAATGTGAATGATTGACCATGAATGCTTGAACGGGAATGGTTGAATGTGAATGCTTGAACATGAAAGCTTAGTCTTAGATGCTTGAATGTGAATGCTTGAGTGTGAATGATTGAACTCAAATGTTTGAACTTGTAATTTTGAACGTGATTGCTTGAACATGAATGCGTGAATGGGCATGCTTTAACGTGAAAGCATGAATGTGAATGCTTGAACGTTAATGCTGAGTGCTTGAATGTGAATGCTTGAACGTGAATGCTCGAACGTGAAAGCTCAAATGTGTAAGCAAGAACATGAATGCTCGAATTGGAATGCTTGAACATTAATGCCTGAACCTGAATGCTTGAGCATGAATGCTTGATAGATAGTGACACACTTGAACCTGAATGCTTGAACTTGAATGCTTGAACCTGAATCCTTGAAATGTGAATGCTTGATTGATACTGTCATGCTTGAACGTGAATGCAAGAACATGAATTCTTGATAGATAGGACACGCTTGAAAGGAATGCTTGAACATGAATGGCCAAACAATAATACTTGAACGTGAATGATTGGACGTGAATGCTTAAACCAAAATGCTTGAACGTGAATGCTTGAGCGTGAATGATTCAACTTGAATTCTTAAACCTGAGGCTTGAACATGATTGCTTGAACATGAATGCATGAACGTGAATGCTTTAACGTGATTACTTGAACGTGATTGCTTGAACGTTAATGCTGAGTGCTTGAACATGAATGCTTGAACATGAATGCTCGAACGTGAATGCTTGAACATGTAAGCATGAACATGAATGATTGAACTGGAGTGCTTGAACATGATTGCCTAAACGTGAATGCTTGAACATGAATGCTTGATAGATAGTGACATGCTTGAACATGAATGCTTGAATGTGAATGACTGAACATAAATGCTTGAACATGCTTGAATGTGATTGCTTGATCATGAAACATTGAACGTGAATGCTTGAATGTGAATCCTTGAACGTGAATGCTTGAATGTCACACGCTTGAACGTGAATGTTTGATTGATAGTGACACGCTTTAACATGAATGCTTTAACGTGAATGCTTGAACATGAATGCTTGAACATGAATGCTTGAACATGAATTTTTGAATATGAATGCTTGAACATGAATGCTTGATAGATTGTGACACTCTTGAACGTGAACGCTTGAACGTGAATGCTTGAACATGAATGCTTGATAAATAGTGACACGCTTGAAGGTGAATGTTTAACATGAATGCTTGAATGTGACTTCTTAAGCGTGAATGCTTGAACGAAAATGCTTGAACATAAATGCTTGATCGTCAATGTTTGAGCATGGATGCTTGATAGATAATGACATGCTAGAATGTGAATGCCCGATAGACAGTGGCATGCTTGAACGTGAATGCACAATAGATAGTGACATGCTTAAATGTGAATGCTTGAACGTGAATGCTCGATAGACAGTGACATGCTTGAATGAGAATGCTTTTTATGAGAATGCTTGAACGTGAATGCTTGAATGTGAATGCTTGAACAAGAATGCCTGAAAATTAATGCTTGAACGTTAATGCATGAACATGATTGCTTGATAGATTTTGACAAGCTTGAATGTGAATGCTCAATCGATAGTGACTTGCTTGAATCTGAACGCTTGAACGTGACTGCTTGATAGATAGTGACATACTTGCACGTGAATTCTTGAAGGTGAATGTATTATTGATAGAGACACGCTTTAATGTGAATGCTTGACCGTGAATGCTTGAACATGAATGCTTGAACGTCAATGCTTAAACATGATTGCTTCATAGATAGTGACATGCTGGAATGTGACTGCTCGATCGATAGTGTCATGCTTGAACGTGAATGCTTGAATGTGAATGCTAGAACATGAATGCTTGCACGTGAATGCTTGATAGATAGGGACACGCTTGAATAGGAATGCTTGAACGTGAAAGCTTGAACATGAATGCTTGAACGTGATTGCTTGAACATGAATGCCCATACCTTAATGCCTGAATGTGAATGATTGGACGTGAATGCTTGAACCAGAACGCTTGAACAAGAATGCTTGAACGTGAATGCTAGAAAATGAGTGCTTGAACTTGAATGCTTGAATGTGTGAATGCTTGAACATGAATTCTTTACCTTGAGTGCTTCAACATGAATGCTTGAACATGAAAGCTTGCTAGATCATGACGTGCTTCAACGTGAATGCTAGAACATGAATGCATGACAGATCGAGACACGCTTGAACGTGAATGCTTTAACATGAATGCTTGAACATGAATTGTTAAATGTCAATGCTCGAACATGAATGCTTGGTAGATAGTGACATGCTGGAATTGGAATGCCCGATAGACAGTGACAAGCTTGAATGTGAATGCTCGATAGACAGTGACATGGTTGAATGCGAATGCTTGAACGTGAATGCTTGAACATGAATGCTTTAATGTGAATGCTTGAACGTGAGTGCTTGAACGTCAATGCTTGATAGATAGTGACATGATGAAATGTGAATGCTTGATCGATAGTGACATGCTTGAATGTGCATGATTGAACATGAATGCTTGAACATGAATGCTTAAACGTGAATGCTTGAATGTGATGCTATAACATGAATGTTTGGACGTGAATGCTTGATGGATAGGGACACACTTGAACGTGAATGCGTGAACATGAATGCTTGAACGTGATTGCTTGATCATGAATTCTTGAACCTAGATGCTTGAAGGTGAATGATTGAACATGAATGCTTGAACGTGAATGCTTTAGCGTGAATGATTGAGCTCGAATGTTTGAGGTTGAAAGCTTGAACATGATTGCTTGAACATGAATGTGTGAATGTGAATGCCTTAACGTGATTGCTTGAACGTGAAAGCATGAACATGATTGCTTGAATGTTAACGTTGAGTGCTTGAACGTGAATGGTTGAATGTGAATTCTTGAACATAAATGCTCGAACCTGAATGCTTGAACATGAATTCCAGAACGTGAATGCTTGAACATGAATGCTTAATAGATAGTGGCATGCTTGAATGTGAATGCTTGAACTTGAATGATTTAACATGATTTCTTGAACATGAAAGCATGAATGTCAATGCTTGAAGGTGAATGCCTGAACATGAATGCTAGAATGGGAGTTCTTTAACTTGATTCTTGGAACATGAATGCTTGAATGTAATTACTTCAACGTGAATGCTGAAACGTGAATGCTTGAACAGGAATGCTTGAACATCAATGCAAGAACATGATTGCTTGGCAGATAGTGACACGCTGGAATGGGAATGCTCGATCGATAGTGACATGCTTGAATGTGAATGCTTGAACATGAATGATTGAACATGAATGCTTGAACGTGAATGCTAGAACATGAATTCTTGGATGTTAATGCTTGAACGTGAATGCTTGATAGATAGGGACACGCTTGAACGTGAATGCTTGATAGATAGGGACACGCTTGAACGTGATTGCTTGAACCTGAATTCTTGAACGTGAATGATTGAACAAGAATGCTTCAATGTTAATGCTAGAGAGATAGTGACATGCTTGAACGTGAATGTTTGATTGATAGGGACACGCTTTAACGTGAATACTTGAACATGAATGTTCGAACGTGAATGCTTGAACGTGATTGCTTGAACATGAATGCTTGAACGTGAATTCTTAAACCTAAATGCTTGAAATTGAATGCTTGATTGATAGTGGCAGGCATGAACGTGAATGCCTAAATGTGAGTGCTTGAACATGAATGCTTGAACATGAAAGCTTGCTAGATCGGGGCACACTTGAACGTGAATGCTTGATTGTGAATGCTAGAACAAGAATGCTTGATAGATCGAGACACGCTTGAATGTGAATGCTTTAACATGAATGTTTAAACATGAATTGTTAAACGTGAATGCTTGAACGTGAATGCTTGAACATGAATGCTTGAACGTGAATGCTTGAACATTAGTGCTTGAACGTCGATGCTTGAACATGATTGTTTGATAGATAGTGACATGCTAGAATGTGAATGCTCGATCGATAGTGACATGCAACATGAATGCTTGAACTTGATTGCTTAAACGTGCATGCTTGAATGTGAATGCTAGAACTTGAAAGCTTGGATGTGAATGCTTGAACATGATTGCTAGAAGATGAATTCTTGAACCTGGATGCTTGAACGTGAATGATTGTGTGACAGCCCAGATTTCGGCACCCCGAAACCCGTGCCATCAGCACGATCATCTTGACCGTGCCCCTTAGCTAAGAATGGAACATTGGTATATCAAGCACAGAATTGAAATAGTAAATGAAACTGCAAAATTTAAATCTATATAAAAGCATTTCTCAAAAGGCAGTTCTACCCTCATGCCTCTGCATGAATGGAGAACCGATCCGAACCATCGATGATAGCAAATCATCACGGATGGTTCGCCCCAAAAAAATAATCCCAATTTATACATGTACATTGTTTAGCCAAAACAAGGCTTGACATATCAAGCCGTACAAATCTCTATCCAAAAGCCCTCAAAGCGGCACAACAGAGTCCTCTAGAAGAAGTCCTCAGGAGGTGGCTCCAACTCTTCCCCGACCGCAAGGTCCGACTCACTGGGGTCAGCGTCTCCTGAAGCCTCGACAGCTGCTAGTAGTGAACCTGCGACGTATAGTCTATAGGGTGAGCTACATCCTAGCTCAATAGGGAACAAAACACAGTTGAACATATAAATTATTACTCACATATATTCCATGATATACCATGCATGATGTGTTTATGCAATTACTGATGAAAACAGTTAAAAAGCATTATATGTTACTGGTAGTTTACTCGTGTCTTTATTTATTCATGAATGATGTTGAAAAGGCCTAAAGCAAAACTTAAACTTTCAACTTAAGTAATCCCCGAGCAATATAGCATCGAGCCCCGATGAGATACCCATCATCGTCATCTATATAGACACTTTTTAACGTATTCCCTGGGAATACAATGAGTACCCAAGCCCCTTTCCCCTGGGGATTGGTGGCGGGGTTTCACTAGTCTCAATCAACACCCCTAGGGTGTGCTTACTGTGTACGGATAAGCCTCCGCACTGGCCTACGATTTCGCCGCCGTATCGGTCACGGATATCCTGCTGTGTCAGTTGTGGATATCCCGCCATGTCGGTGGGGTACCCTATCAAACCTCAAATAATAAAAATATCGGTGCCTTACATATAGTTATTCACCGTGTAAATGTGCTATCTTATATCAGTTAGGCCCTATCAAACATGATCCAATCTTGGATACATCCCTGGGATGTATCCATTCATTTGCATCACACCTGATGCTCTTATCTCCTTACTTCTTCATCCCCTGGGGATGGCTCATTATGATTACTTTTATTGGTGTCACACACACATACACACTTCTTCACAACTCTTTATAAAACATTTGAAATTAAATCTATATCACTACATACATGCTCTTGTAAAATAAGGTACATGTTCAAGGGTTCCCTACCTCAAGTCTTCGTTCGATTAATGCATCAAGGTCCCACGTGGCTCCTTGTGCACTAGCTCACACATACCACCTATGGTACCACATATCATGTGAAACACATCACTAAAGATGTAATAAAGGAGGTCCAAGACCCTCCATGAAGCTTAAAGTCAAACTCAAAAGTCAACATAAACTAGCACAGTCGATTCATCGAACTCCAAAATCGATTAATCGAAAGTCAATATCGATTAATCGATTCTCAAATCGATTAATCGAGATTCCCATTCGATTAATCGAAACCCAATTCGATTAATCGAAATTCTCCACTCTATCTGTCGATTCTCAATTCGAGTAATCGAATTTCCAAAATCGATTAATCGAAATTCTAAATCGATTAATCGAATTCCCATTTCGATTAGTCGATTTCTCCAAGCTATTTTCTTTCCTCCACTGGAGTTCACTGTAGGTTCCCAGTCGATCAATCGATTTCCAATTCGATTAATCGAAATCTAAAGTCGATTAATCGAAATTCAATTCGATTAATCGAGATCGGGGTCCTCTGACTTTTCAACTTCTTGGCCAATTTCGATTAATCGAAACCCAATTTCGATTAATCGAAATTGCCAGATTCAGCCCCCTTCTGGCTGTTCTTCCCAATCTTTTCCCTTACTTTTTCCTTCCATTTTTCTAATCCTTTATCCTATACTTTAACCCATTTCTAACTACAATCTAACCTTTCAATCTATGCATTTAAACTACAAGAATTTTACCTTCAATCAATCTCAAATTGATTTAAATCAAGTGGTTGGAAAGGCTAGGGTTCCAGCTTTTGCTTGAACGGATTCCTCGCGTTAAATCGGCCTCTTTAATGCTAGAGTCCCCCCTCCAATCACCCAATAACTCTTGTTTAACCTTCTTTACTCCTCTCTCAACAATCCAAAAACACAAATTTAGGGTTATTAAACCCTTTTATTTCTCCTCTAACTTGCGTGTTGAGCACAAACACCGCGATAGGTGTATGTGACTTCGCATTTATATCATACACCACATAAACACTCAAACTATCACATCTCATCCATTCATCACACTCTATGCTAACTATTGAACTCCTAATTGGTCAAACTTGTGACCAATCGGGTACGGATCCTGAGGTCACGGTTTAACGTGATTTTTTGAGATATTATAGATTGAACATGAATGCTTGAACGAGAATGCTTGAAGATGAAAGCTTGATCTTGGATGCTTGAACGTGAAAGCTTGAGCGTGAATGATTGAACTCGAATGCTTGAACTTGAAAGCTTGAACATGATTGCTTGAACTTGAACGCGTGAATGTGAATGCTTTAACGTGATCGCTTAGACGTGAAAGCATGAATGTGATTGCTTGAACGCTAATGTTGAGTGCTTGAACATGAATGCTCGAACTTGAATGCTCAAATGTGTAAGCGAGAACATGAATGCTCAAATTGGAATGCTTGAACATGAGTGCCTGAACCTGAATGCTTGAATATGAATGCTAGATAGATAGTGACATGCTTGAACCTGAATGCTTGAACATGAATGCTAGATAGATAGTGACATGCTTGAACCTGAATGCTTGAACTTGAATGCTTGAACCGGAATTCTTGAACGTCAATTCTTCAACATGATTGCTTGATAGATAGTGACATGTTAGAATGTGAATGCTCGATTAATAGTGTCATGCTTGAACGTGAATGCTAGAACATGAATGCTTGCACGTGAATGCTTGATAGATAGGGACACACTTGAATGGGAATGATTGAACGTGAATGATTGGACGTGAATGCTTCATCCAGAATGATTGAACGTGAATGATTGAACTCGAATGCTTGAACCTGAATGCTTGAACCTGAATGCTTGAAGGAATGTGAATACTTTAATGTGATTGCTTAAACGTGAAAGCATGAACGTGAATGCTCGAACATGTAAGCATGAACATGAATGATTGAACCTGAATGCTTGAACATGAACGCCTAAACATGAATGCTTGAACATGAATGCTCGAACATGTAAGCATGAACATGAATGATTGAACCTGAATGCTTGAACATGAACGCCTAAACGTGAATGCTTGAATATGAATGCTTGATAGATAGTGACATGCTTGAACATGAATGCTTGAACGTGAACGCTTGAACGTGAATGTCTGAACATAAATGCTTGAACATGCTTGAACGTCATTGCTTGAACATGAATCCTTGAACATGAATGCTTGAACCTGAATCCTTGAACGTGAAAGCTTGAATGTGAATGCTTGAACATGATTGCTTGAATGTGACACGCTTGAACGTGAATGTTTGATTGATAGTGACATGCTTTAATGTGAATGCTTGAACATGAATTCTTGAACATGAATGCTTGAACATGAATGCTTGAACGTGAAACTTGAACATGAATACTTGATAGATAGTGACACGCTTGAACGTGAATGCTTTAACATGAACACTTGAACATGACTTCTTAAACATGAATGCTTCAACGAGAATGCTTGAACATAAATGCTTGATCGGCAATGTTTGAACATGAATGCCTGGTAGATAATGACATGCTGGAATGTGAATGCCTAATAGACAGTGACATGCTTGAATGTGAATTCTTGAACGGGAATGCTTGAAGGTGAATGCTTCAACATGAACGCTTAAATGTGAATGCTTGTATGTGAATGATTTAACATGAACGCCTAAACATGAATGCTTTAACATCAATGCTTGAACATGATTGTTTGATAGATTATAACAAGCTCGAATGTGAATGCTCGATCGATAGTGACATGCTTGAACGTGAATGCTTGAACGTGAATGTTTGAACATGAATGCTTCAATGTGAATGCTAGAACATGAAAGAATGGACGTGAGTGCTTGAACGTGAATGCTTGATAGATAGGGACACTCTTGAATGTGAATGCTTGAATATGAATGCTTGAGCATGATGGCTTGAACATGATGGCTTGAACCTGGATGCTTGAACGTGAATGATTGAACATGAATGCTTGAACATGAATGCTTGAACGTGAATGCTTGAACATGAAAGCTTGATCATGGATGCTTGAACGTGAATGCTTGAGCGTGAATGATTGAACTTGAATGCATGAACTTGAAAGCTTAAATGTGATTGCTTGAAGATGAATGTGTGAATGTGAATGCTTTAACGTGATTGCTTGAACGTGAAAGCGTGAACGTGATTGCTTGAACGTTAATGCTGAGTTCTTGAACATGAATGCTTGAACATGATTGCTCGAACGTGAATTCTCGAATGTGTAAGCAACATGAATGCTCGAACCGAAATGCTTGAACATGAATGCTCGAATGTGGATGCTTGGACATGAATGCTTGAAAGATAGTGACATGCTTGAACGTGAATGCTTGAACTTGAATGCTTTTAGCTGAATGCTTAAACGTGTATGCTTGAACATCAATGCTTCAACATGATTACTTGTTAGATAGTGACATGCTGGAATGTGAATGTTTGATCGATAGTGTCATGCTTGAACGGGAATGCTTGAATGTGAATGCTAGAACATGAATTCTTGGACGTGAAAGCTTGATAGATCGGGACACGCTCGAATGGGAATGCTTGAAACTGAATGCTTGAACATGAATGCTTGAAGGTGATTGCTTGAACATGAATGCCCAAACCTTAATGCTTGAACATGAATGATTGGACGTGAATGCTTGAACATGAATGCTTGAACGTGAATGCTTGAATGTGAATGCTAGAACATGAATGCTTGAACTTGAATGCTTGAACGTGTGAATGCTAGAACATGAATGCTTGAACTTGAATGCTTGAACGTGTGAATGCTTGAACATGAATGCTTGACCATGAGCGCTTGAACATGAATGCTTGAACATGAGAGCTTGCTAGATCGTGAGACGCTTGAACGTGAATGCTAGAACATGAATGCATGATAGATCGAAACATGCTTGAATGTGAATTCTTTAACATGAATTGTTAAACGTCAATGCTTGTACATGAATGCTTGGTAGATAGTGACATGCTGGAATTGGAATGCCCAATAGACAGTGACAGGCTTGAATGTGAATGATCGATAGACAATTACATGCTTGAACGTCAATGCTTGAACATGATTGCTTGATAAATAGTGACATGCTGGAATGTGAATGCTCGATCGATAGTTACATGCTTGAAAGTGAATGCTTGAACATGAATGCTTAAACATGAATGCTTAAACGTGAATGCTTGAATGTGAATGCTTGATAGCTAGGGACACGCTTGAACGTGAATGCATGAACGTGAATGCATGAACGTGAATGCGTGAACATGAATGCTTGAACGTGATTGCTTGAACGTGAATTCTTAAACGTGAATGCTTGAACGTGAATGACTGAGTATGAATGCTTGAACATGAATGCTTGACCTTGAAAGCTTGATCATGGATGCTTGAACGTGAATGCTTGAGCGTGAATGATTGAACTCGAATGCTTGAGCATGAAAGCCTGAATGTGATTGCTTGAACATGAATGCGTGAATGTGAATGCCTTAACGTGATTGCTTGAATGTGAAAGCATGAACGTGATTGCTTGAACGTTAATGCTGAGTGCTTGAATGTGAATGCTTGAACATGACTACTCGGACGTGAATGCTCGAATGTGTAAGCAAGAATATGAATGCTCGAGCTGGAATGCTTGAACATGAATGCATGAACGTGAGTGCTTGAACATGAATGTTTGATAGATAGCGGCAAGCTTGAACGTCAAGGCTTTAACTTGAATGCTTGAACCTGAATGCTTTAATGTGATTGATTGAACATGAAAGCTTGAACGTGGATGCTTGAATGTGAATGATTGAAGGTGAATGCCTGAACATGAATGCTAGAACGGGAATTCTTTAACATGATTCTTGGAACATGAATGCTTGAATGTAATCACTTCAACGTGAATGCTGGAACGTGAATGCTAGAATAGGAATGCTTGAATATGAATGCTTGAACATAAATGCTTGAACGTGAATGCTAGAACATGAATGCTTAAATGTCAAAGCTTGAACATGATTGCTTGATAGATAGTGACACACTGGAATGTGAATGCTCGAGCGATAGTGACATGCTTGAACGTGAATGCTTGAACATGAATGCTTGAACATGAATGCTTGGACGTGAATGCTTAAATGTGAATGCTTGAACATGAATGCTTGAACGTGATTGCCTGAACATAAATGCTTGAACATGAATGCTTGAACTTGAATGCTTGAACGCGAATGCCTGAACATGCATGCTTAAATGTTAATGCTAGAGAGATAGTGACACGCTTGAACATGAATGTTTGATTAATAGTGACACGCTTTAACTTGAATGCTTGAACATGAATGTTCGAACGTGAATGCTTGAACATGAATGCTTGAATGTGAATTCTTGCACATGAATGCTTGAACCTGAATACTTGATTGATAGTGGCACGCTCTAACGTGAATGCTTGAACGTGAGTGCTTGAACATGTATGCTTTAACACTTGATTGATAGTGGCACGCTCTAACGTGAATGCTTGAACGTGAGTGCTTGAACATGAATGCTTGAACATGAAAGCTTGCTAGATCATGACACACTTGAACATGAACGTAGGAACGTGAATGCTAGAACATGAATGCTTGATAGATCGAGACACTCTTGAACGTGAATGCTTTACCATGAATGCTTGAACATGGATGCTTAAATGTGAATGCTAGAACTTGAAAGCTTAGACGTGAATGCTTGAACATGAATGTTTGATAGATAGAGACACGCTTTAACAGGAATGCTTGAACATGAATGCTTGAACGTGATTGCTTGAACATGAATTCTTGAACCTGGATGCTTGAACGTGAATGATTAAATATGAATGCTTGAACATGAATTCTTGAACATGAATGCTTGATCTTGGATGCCTGAATGTGCATGATTGAGCGTGAATGATTGAACTTGAATGCTTGAACTTGAAAGCTTTAACGTGATTGCTTGAACATGAATGCATGAATGTGAATGCTTTAACGTGATTGCTTGAAAGTGAAAGCATGAACGTGATTGCTTGAACGTTAATGCTGAGTGCTTGAACGTGAATGCGTGAACATGAATGCCCAAATGTGCAAGCGAGAACATGAATGCTTGAACTGGAATGCCTGAACCTGAATACCGGAACCTGAATGCTTGAACATGAATGCTTGATAGATAGTGACATGATTGAACATTAATGCTTGAACTTGAATGCTTGAACCTGAATGCTTGAACGTCAATGCTTCAACATGATTGCTTGATAAATAGTGACATACTGGAATGTGAATGCTCGATCGATAGTATCATGCTGGAACGTGTATGCTAGAACATGAATTCTTCCACGGGGTTGCTTGAACACGAATGCTTGATAGATAGGGACACGATTGAATGGGAATTCTTGAACGTGAATGCTCAAACACGAATGCTTGAACGTGAATGATTGGATGTGAATGGTTAAACCAGAATGCATGAACGGGAATGCCTGAACATGAATGCTTGAATGGGAATGCTTGGACATGAATACTTGAACATGATTGCTTGAACCTGATTTCTTGAACATGAATGCCCAAACCTTAATGCTTGAACGTGAATGATTGGATGTGAATGCTTGAACCAGAATTCTTAAAAGTGAATGCTTGCACATGAATGCTAGAACATTAATGCTTGAACTTGAATTCTTGAACGTGTGAATGCTTGAACGTGAATGCTCGAATATTAATGCTTGAACATGAAATCTTGAACGTGAATGCTTAAACAGGAATGCTCAAACATGAATGCTTGCACGTGAATGCTTGATAGATAGTGACACGCTTGAACGTGAGTACTAAGACATGAATGCCTGAACGTGAATGCTTGATAGATAATGACACGCTTGAATGTGAATTCTTGAACATGAATGCTTGAATATGAATGGTTTAACGTGAATGCTAGATAGATAGTGACATGATTGAACATGAGTGTTTGATTGATAGTGACACGCTATAACATGAATGCTTGAACATGAATGCTTGAACGTGAATGCTTGAACGTGATTGCTTGATAATCAATGCTTGAACATGAGTGCTTGAACATGAATGCTTGAACCTAAATGTTTGAATGTGAATGCTTGAACCTGAATGCTTGAACCTGAATGTTTGAACATGAATGCTTGAATGTGAATGCTTGATTGATAGGGACACGCTTAAACGTTAATGCTTGATTGATAGTGACACGATTGAACGTGAATCCTTGAATATGAATGCTTGTGTAGACACCCAAATTTGGCCCAAGGCCCGATTGAAACACATTTCGAGAGAAGTGCTCTTTCGAGCTTTTAATGGCATATATGGAATCCTTAGGAACCTTCCTAAAACCTTAGGAGTCATCCCAAACCCTTAGGAAATGCACTAGATACCTTAAGAACCTTCCCAAAACCTTAGAAACCCATCCCGACCCTTAGAAACCATTCCGAACCTAAAACTAACTTTCCCAAGTAATAGATAAAGAGTGGGGCACTAGGACCAGTTGGTACCTTCTACTACAATCAAATCATACACTATTAAAAAGTAGAAGTCTCCAAATTTCCAACGAGCTAATAATCACCTCGATCGGAGTCGTACATCAAAAGATATGACGATTTGAAGGTTGGGCAGCATTTGAGCCTTGTGAGGCTGGCTTTAAGGCGCGAGAACTCCATGAGAAGTGGTGCATGTATTAAATGCGCCAAGCCATATCTCCCAAGAAATGTCTTGGCGCATCTAATAGTTGTGCCAGTTCAAAATGGGCTCCCCACGGGCAGCCAACTTCCTAAACCCCATATTTTCACTGTTTTACTGTACCTTTGCCTGGCGCATCTATTAGTTGCGCCAGGCTTAGGAATAGTAACCTTGGGTTTTTACCTCAAAAATTGAGATTGAGGTTTGACTGGTTGACCATCTTGATCCTTGGAGTATGTTTTGCTTGTTCGGTTGCACTCATTCCCTATCTATTTGCAACCCCTTAAGTGGTTTAAACCTCTAACCTATCATCCACCATTAGAGCTAACTTTAATATATTTCAAGGCTCTAAAAACCCTAGGAAACCTTAGATTGCTAGATTACTCAATTCCAAACCTAGTTTAGCCTCTAAACACCCTCCTAACATCTCCTTTCCCTATAAATAGAGAGGTACCCCCCCCCTTTCGAGGGGCTTGAAAATTTTCTCAAAATAGAGATTAAGAAACCTCTCTCTCTCTCTCTCCTCTAGTGCACTTTTTCATACAAATTCCAGAATTCATAAACCTTCTTCCAAGCCTTACCTTTCATTCAAAACCTCTAGGTTAGGTGTGTGCTACCCCCTAGACTTCCTTCTCTACCTCTTAGCTATCCATGCTATTGGTTAGAACCCTATTTCAAACCTTTCAAGCCATCAAAAGCTCACCGAAGCAAGCCTGTGCAAGGCTCTATAGCGGTGCAACAAGGGCCCGAGAGTTTCGGATCTCTCCTCTATTCCTCTACCTTCTTGGTTCTTCCTCTATCCTCTCATTTATGCTGTTATACCGCTGAATTTTCGGTAGGAACAGAGGGGCACAAATAGGATTTTAATGCCCCTTGGGCAAGAGAAAGGCTTTTTGGTTTCTTTTATGTTATTTTTGTTTTGGCCATAAGTAGAGACCGCATTAAGCGGGTTGATTGGGTGCCTAATACCTTTCCAATCAATAACCGAAGCCCCTACCCAAGAGCCTTTAGCGTAGTCTGAATTCAGAGTCAATTTTTGGCACTTCGGAGCTCTTTAAATTTGATTTGAGTTTCTCGGGACACCAAAAGCTCTGGGTGGTGACTCTTTAATTTTTACGAGTGCGCATCATCGCAACGACATCATCTCAATTCCCACGGTTGCACAGATGGCGACTCTGCTGGGGAGTAGCTAGTAGAGCTTCCCCTTAAATTTTGGCTATTTATTTTTATTTTTCTAACCATTTTATTGCTATATTTTTACTCACCCTTACGATTATGTCGCTTTCTCATCCCTACTTTTACGTCATTTACGAGCCTTAGCTGATTGGCAGGCCTACTTGCACACCATCATAAATTTCTTTATATTTTCGTCATTTTAAGTACCTTAGCTAATTGGCGAATCTACTTGTGCATTGTTGTTTAATTTTCTTTACTTTTATGTCATTTTAAGTACCTTAGCCATTTGGCGGGCCTATGTGCGCCTTTAATTTTCGCAATCATAACACAAACAGTGGACACCAGCCCATAGAGCCGGCACGGGATCATCACCCCCTGTCTTTGAACTCTAAGCATACTCCCTTTAAAAGTGAAAATTAAAATTGAACCAAAATGGGGGACTTAAATTGATTTTGCGGGGTAGATTTTTACAGGTTGGGATATTTAGGCACACATACAAATTCCCGGGTCTTAGTACGGCGGCAGTCCCTAGTGGTGATGATCTGAAAAAGTCCCAGCCCACCTAGTACCTAAGAAAGTGCTTGCACTTGAGGTATATCGGGTGAGTAACCTTTTCATTACCAAGCTTAAAACCCGGGAAAAAGTGAGCGTTAGCGGACTTGCACTAGCTTTATAACCCTTAGGTTCGGTGAGGAGAGATCCGATTCATTAAAGTAGTCAGTCTCCGGCAGCACAGCTTCTAGGAAAACCAAGTTAGAAGACTCATTTCGGGCTGAAACCTTTACTGTCAAACTGTCTGGAAGCCCATTTTTTGCCTGGTGCCACTAATACTTGCGCCAAATCAAAAGCCCCAGAAATACATTGGCGCATGTATTAGTTGCACCAGTATAAAACTGGGCATTTTTGGTCTGGCGCACCTAATAGTTGTGCCAGCCTTGTGTTAGATAGTTGTAGCCCGAATCTGTGGCCTGTTTCACCTCCCGGACTCCCCGATTAGTGTTTTTAGTGCCTCTGTTTGGGCCCTGCAATTTTCGGCACCCAAAACGCACTCGACGGTCAAGAGAAGGTGACTTCTTTTTTACTCGTTCTGGGGGATCGGGTTGTTTGCATTGGTTTTCATGCCTTTAATAGATCAAAGGGTTTCCCTTTGATTCTTCCGAAGCGCTTCAGAGTCTTTATCGTGGGACCTATTTGGGGTATGAAAGCCACTCGAAAAGGGAATTCAAAAGGCCTCGAAATTTTTAACCTTTTCATTTACAACAATTTTAAAAAATTAAAATCAAAAACCCAAAAATAGAGTTTTGTTGGTGCCGGCACAACGGCATCATTGCACCCTCCGCCATCCCGTAGGGGAAGGAGGAAGCTTTACAGGCCCCACCCGAGGCACCCTTACCCTACCCGACACCAAGCCATGTCGTGGGTTGTGGATCCCGCATATGCCGATCCCGACTCATGCCCAATGCATTCCCTAACCCATTCCCATGTGGAAGAAGTTTTCACATCCATCCCCCTCACTCAATCCCCATGCGCTGTTACTGACACCTTCGGTGCTCCTATTTTTCCATCTGCCACCTCCCAAAATATCCAAAATCCAACCCCCCATTCCCTATTATTTTCCCAAGCCATGCCCTCTCCCATGGCCATTCCCAACCCATCCCACTTTCCATCCACACCCATTCAAAACCCGGCCCAAACCTCCACCTTCACCAATATACCCTATTTTCTTCCACCCGACGCATACCCAATCCACCCACATCTATCCATGCCGCATTCAATCCCCCATACATCCCTCCATCTACCCAGGTCATACCCATTTTTATCGGGGCCATGACCAACTTTTTTCTCTCATCCTCCACATATATGCCCCATACATCCTCCCCACACATGCCTAATCCATCCCCATTCACCAATACCCCACCTCATTTCTCCGACCCACCCCATATCCCACCACTTACCGGGGCCATGCTCAATTTTTCCTCCTCATCCACCCCATCCATACCCCTCCAACCCTTAAATACCCCATCTTCATCTGATCCCCCTTCCATGTTCATGATGGAGGAGATGGTCCAAGCTTACACTAGGTGAAAAGCTTCCCAACAAATCCCCTCTCATCCACACCACGCATCCATGGATCCATCCCATACCCTATCAAGCCTTCATGCCTCATTCCCCCAAACCCCCATTACCCACATATCCCAAGGCCTAATGGCCCAAAACCCCATCATCCAGACCCACCAAGGGCCCATGCCCATGCCCTAGCCCATCAGACCCAGGCCCATGCCCATCAAGGGCCCATGGTTCAGACCTATCAAGGCCCGCTGGGCCAGGCCTATCATGACCAAGGTTTTATGGCCCAATCTCCCCAAGGCCCCATAGGATAAACACAACAAACCCAAGGCCTTGTAACCCAACCCTCCTAGGGCTTCATGGCCCAAACCCAAGCCCATCAAGACCACCCTAACCTTGGAGCCTCATACCCATACCCTCCACAATTCCTCCAAAATTTTACTCATCCACAACCCCCATACCTTACATCAACCCCAATTCACCCACATCCCTACATCCCACAGTCAGTTCCAAACCTTTTCCCATGCCCAATGGCCTCATCAGACCCCACCCCAAAATTTGACTTCCACTCATCCCATCACCCACCAAACCTTCCCTCACATTCAATGGACTCACCCAACCTCCATTTAGACTATTCCCATCCAGTCAAAGCAGCACCAACAAGAGAATCCTACCCTCATTGCACCGTATGTAGACCAACAGTATGAATAGGGGTGCTTATGCCGGGGCATTGACTTGCATTAACCCTCCTCCTATAATTGCCCACCCCCTAGTAGCCCAGAGGGAATCCCAACCGACTGCTAAAAGAATGGTCCCCATATCCAAAGAATCGGAGCAGTTAAAAGAATAGTTAGACAAAATTCAGAAGCAGTTGTTGAAGATGGGTGGTGTTGAAATCCACGCCACGGACTTCTCAGATTTGTGTTTGTTCGCTGAGGTCCCCTTGCCTCAAAAATTTAAAATACCGACTTTTGACAAGTATAATGGCACCGACAATCCCATAGCACACCTTAAGTCTTATTGTGGGACATGTGCCAGTATGGAGGGGACGAAAGACTAATAATAAAGGTTTTTCATAAAAGTTTGACTAGCTTGACCTTAAGGTGGTTCACGTCTTTAGAACCATCTATGATAAAGACTTGGAAGGACTTGACGCATCTATTTCAAGAATAGTATGTCTATAATATAGACATTGAACCGTGTAAGTCAGATTTGGCCCGATTGAAGCAGAACCCGAGTGAAACCTTTAGCGATTATTTAGGGCATTGGAGAGCATTGGTAGCTCAGGTTAGAAACAGGATACCTGATGACGAGCAAATAGAAATGATTTCTAAAAATACTTTGCCAGTGATCTCGAACTTTCTAGTGTACCAGCAGCAGTCCAGCTATGCTGATCTGATAAGGAATACAAATATCTGTGAAGATGCTATCAGGGAGGGTCGCCTGAGCAAGAGCATGCCAGAGGGAGCCAGTGGAGTTAGGAGGTTCTCGGAGCAAAGAGAAGAGAGCGGGAGGCGATGACCAAAACATTGCCAACACCAGGCCTAATAATAATATAACCTTGTTCCAAGTTAAGGTAGCCCAGCTAACACCAATCAGAACTGAGCCGATGCAGAGAACAGGGAATGAAAAGTGGATGCAGATGACTCTAGAGCAGAGGAGAGCCTGCAACGATTAAATTTTTATGCCCTTGGGGCAATCTTTGAATGTACTTTTACCTTTGCTAATAGAGAAGAGACTAGTTACCACCGTCCAACTACGACCTCCACCTAATCCCATCCAGAAGAACTATGACTCCAACACTCACTGTAATTTTCATCAGGGTCTGGGTCACTCGACTAATCACTGCTTCCCATTGAAGCACATGATACAAGACTTAATTGATGCCAAAAAAATCATTCCACCTGTACCTTCCCAAGTGAACCAACAGGTAAATATACATCAAGTGCCTTTACCCCCACACCTTACCAGAGGAGCAGGTCCAAGACCCACCATCGGGACGATAAAGGAATGTGAGGAAGAGTTTGAATTTGACCCATCAGATTATATCAGTGATCGGGAAAGTTATGTGCCACCATTGTAATGAAATTGTGAAGAGAGGAATATTGGGGTGATTGAACCCTAAAATTTGTCTGATTATTCCCCCACCCAGCACCACAGGTTGAACCCTTAGATCTTAGGGCTTTTTTCCCATCACCCACACCCATCAATTATGTGTAGATTAATGCATATCAACCATACACTACCACCCCCATCAATTACCCGATAGCCCATCAGGTTCCCCATCCCCCACCAACACCTGTTAATTATCAGTGGTCCACTCCTACACCATTACCCCCAATGTAACCACTCGCAAACATTACCACCCCCACCTGGCTCAATTTTTCTGCCCACCCATCTATCGCCGAAGTTAAATAGGTCTTACCCACCCTTCTAGAGCCATCTGTACAAGTGCATCAGATACCGATAGCTACGTCATTTCAGATCTCGAGACCAACCTATAATTCTCATCAGGTCCCATTGAGTTATGAACAGACGAATGTCAACACTGACAGCAGCAGAGAGGGGGCAGTAGACTTTGTCATAAGATTCGGGAAGATTTTAAAGTAGCCGGAAGCACCAATAGCAGTACAAATCCAACCAAAGGGAAAGAAGGATAACACCGTAAACCCTTTTGAAAAAATGAGCTGTGAACTATATTGGAGACGTAGTTGAGAAGAATGCCTGCTCATATCACAGTTTGGGATCTATTGATGACATCCCCGCTCTATTTTCAAGCCTTAATGGGGGCATTAAAGAATACACACATATCGCTTCAGGTGAGCCCATATGAGGTCGGGCAAATAATTGGTCAAGTGATGGCTCCAATGTCATTTCATTTTCGGATGCCGATTTATCGAATGAGGGAAGTAGTCACTCAAAATCTCTTAATATTACTATGGAATCCGGAAATATGATAATCCCTTTGGTGTTAATTGACAATGGGTCTACTCTGAATATATGCCCACTAAGAACCGCCACAAAGATTGGGGTAGATCCGTGCATGTTGAGACCCACGAAAACCAGTGCCCGAGGTTTTGACAATACGAGAAGAGAGATAATGGGAGAAGTTAACCTTGAGCTATTGATTGGGCCAATGACCTTCTCCATATTATTTTAAGTAATGGACATTAAATATTTATTCAATCTATTATTAGGATGCCCATGGTTGCATGAAGTCGGAGCGATACCGTTGACGCTACATCAAAAGCTCAACTTTGCATCTGGGCATAAGATTATCACTATCATCGGTGAGGGGCACGGTGAGAAGGAAAAAGCCACCAACAGCATTGAGAAGCCAAAAGTGGTGGATGTGCCTCATACAGCTGAGGATGTCGACCTCTACAATTTTGAGTACGAAGTATCAACGGTACTCCCGGAGCCCGTCAAGGGCTTTATTCAAAAAATCGGAGGTAGAATGGTAGCGGCAGTGACCATGCTCCAAAGGTGGGGCTATCAAAGAGGAAAGGGGCTGGGACCTCCGGTTACAAGGAAGAAGAGAGCCCATCACAACTAAGGGGGGCCAAAAAGTCAGATTTGGGCTAGGTTATAAGCCCACTAAGGAAGAGGCTCGTGAGGCTAAGGAGAAAGCCCGAGCCACGACAACTGCAAGAGCTATGGGGATACACATAGAGGAGAAGCCTCGTCCCAGGGCTCACATCAGGGATTCATTCGTAAGCGTCGGAGTCGTGAAAATCAATCGGAACGGGGTTACCCAATTAACCCCACACAAGCCCGCAACACCTATTCACCCCACCAATCCCCGCATTACCCTTCCCAACCTAGAAGTAGACCTAGCCGCATTGTCCCTCTTTGAGGAATGGCATTTCATACCTGAACAATCTCCCCCTGTGGTAAATCACCATAAAACAGTGTTGACGTTTGAGGACATAATCTCAGACAAACCCGAGATCAACATGATGGAGGCTGACTCTGAAGAGCCATATCAGTTAGCATCCCCCATCCAAACATGTAAAGGAGAGGCATCTCAGGTATGCAATTGGGCATCTTTGCCCCAAACTCTAGAAGCGGGGAGTGATCTAAAGTTTGGTACCCTTTCATAAAAAAAAAATAACTCGTAAAAAGTGAGATAAGCCCTTAGCAAGCAATACCGTGTATATATAGGGACCCGCTTTGCCAAGGGCCTGTTTTTGAAGAAAACAAAAATTTCAAAAACATAGAGAAAATACAAAATCTAAAAATATTGTCTTTTAAAATTTTGAATAAAGTCAAAGAAAAAGATGCCTTAATCGAAATGTTCGTCCCATGTGAAATCGACCCCTTTCCTGTAGAAATACAAGAAAAGGTAGGAATTACGAGTCTGAATGAGGATGTCCCTTTTGAGGAGCTCCCCAATGACCTCCTTGACCGGTTTGCCAACTTTGAGCATGGCCCTACCCCCATTGGTGAAGAAACAGAGGATGTAAATTTAGGGACTGAGGAGATTGCCCGAATTACCAAGATCGAAACGTCGCTGTCTTTGAAGAAGAAAAAGCATGATCGATTTCCTTCAATCATACAAAGATGTTTTTGCCCAGTCGTACGAGGATATGCCCGGTTTGGATACTGATTTGGTTGAATATGAGTTGCCACTCTACCCTGATATGAAGTCGGTCAAGTAGAAGTTAAAACGTCTCCGACCCGAGTGGATGCTGAAAGTCAAGGACGAGGTCATTAAACAGTATGATGTGGGGTTTCTCATGGTATCTAAATACCCGCAATGGCTAGCTAATATTATGCCTGTGCCAAAGAAGGATGGAAAAGTCCGCATGTACATAGACTTCAAAAATTTGAACAGGGGGAGCTCGAAGGACAATTTCCCGTTACCGTACATCGACATCTTGGTCGATAACACTGCGAAGCATGAGATGTCTTCATTCATGGATACAACCAGATAAAGATTGTTGGGGCCGACCAAGAAAAGATGGCGTTCATCACCCCCTGGGGAACTTTTTACTATCGAGTCATGCCATTGGGGCTAAAGAATATTGGGGCAATGTATCAGAGAGCTATGACTACACTGTTTCATGACATGATGCATAGAAAAATTAAAGTGTATGTCGATGGTATGATAGCCAAGTCATAGGAGCGAAGCGATCACTTGGTAAACCTCTAGAAGCTATTGGAGAGGTTGAGAAAGTATCGATTACATCTAAATCCACAGAAGTGCACATTTGGCGCTAAGTCCAGAAATTTGTTAGGATTCATCATCAGCAGGAGAGGTATCGAGGTCGACCCAGTCAAAGTACCAGCCATCACTGAAATGCTGCCACCGTCTACTAACAAAGAGGTCAGAGGGTTCTTGGGCAGGAAACATTATATCAGTTGATTCATTGTATGCTGACTCTAATCTGCACGCTGATCTTTAAGCTACTTCGAAAGAACTCACCCATTGAATGGAATGACAATTGTTAGACAACATTCGATAAAATCAAAGGCTACCTTCTCAACCCACCTGTGTTGGTACCACCTGAGCCGGGGAGACTGCTCTTAATGTATCTCTCCATAATGAAAGTTTCGATTGGAAGTGTCTTTAGGGAAGCATGACAAGACGGGAAGAAGGGAACAGGCCATATACTTTCTCAATAAGAGGTTTATCGATTACGAGATGCGCTATTCTCATCTGGAGAAAGCATGGCTAACTCTTGTCTGGGCCACTCAGAGGCTCCGCCATTACTTGCTATCCCAGGCCGTTCTTCTCCTAGCCTGAATGGACCCATTGAAGTACAAATTTGAGAAGTCGGCTCTCACTGGATGAACTGCACATTGACAACTCTTATTGTCTGAGTTTGACATCACCTACGTTACTCAGAAATTGATCAAGGGCACTCGCTGATCATCTCATCAAAAATCCTTTGCCAGATTATGAGCCTTTGAAAACTAATTTCCTGATGAGAACATCTTGTTCATGATAGAAGACGATACTGAGGAAGCAGAAGAATCATGGGTAATGTACTTCGACGGGATAGCAAATGCCGAGGGTCAGGGAGTTGGCACCATTCTGATTTTGCCAAGAGGACTACACATACCAGTTTCCATCAAGCTCAACTTCCCTTGCACTAATAGTATAGCCGAGTACAAAGCTTGTGTCGCTAGCCTGCAGGCAGCTCTCGATCTGAATGTAACTTATCTCCAAGTATTTGGCGATTCAGTGTTGATCATTTGCCAAACGAATGGAGATTGGAAGATGAAAGATGAGAAACTAATCCCTTACCATGACCATCTCGAGGACCTGATTGAATGTTTTGAGGATGTCACGTCCTCCTATGTCCCGCGAATAAGAAATCGTTTTGCCGACACATTAGTACCCTTGGCGTCAATGGTAGAAATCCCGTATGGTGTTGTGATGAAGCCGATCATGATTGAGCAGAGGAATAAGCCAGCTTTTTGCCTACAGATCGAGGAGCCCCTAAATTCAGATGATGAGTCACCTTGGTTCTTAGATATCAAGAACTTTAAGACTTGAGCTTTCCCCGAGGGGACATTAAGAGAGGATCGACGGACTATCCAACGTCTAGTGGCAGGCTATGTCATTTGCGGTGAATGCCTTTACAAATGCTCCTATAACAATATTATGCTCAGATGCCTTACTGAAGGTGAAGCGATCAATATCATAAAGGAGATCCACGAGGGAGCATGCGGTGCCCACATCAACGGTCACATGCTCGCTAAAAAAATTCTACGACAGGGATACTTTTGGACAACTATGGAATCGGATTGCTGCAAACATGCTCAAAAATGCTACAAGTGTCAGGAACACTCCTGTATGATACACGCTCCTGCATCGATCTATACTGCATGAGCACTCCTTGGCCCTTTGCCACCTGGGGCCTCGATGTAGTCGGAATGATTAATTCGAAGGCCTTAAACGGGCATTGATTCATCTTGGTCGTTATTGAATACTTCACCAAATGGGTGGAGGCCACATCATACACAAACATCACAGCCGGTTACGTCGAGAAGTTCATCAAGAACAATATTGTGTGCTAATTTGGCATACCCAAAGATATCATCATGGACAATGGCACCAACTTTGAGAAGAAGCGCATCAGGGCCCTCTGTGAGCAGTACAAAATCAAATACCATCGCTTGTCACCTTACCGACCGCAAACCAATGGAGCAGTGGAAACTGGGAACAAAATGATCGTCCGCATCCTTGAGAAGATGGTCGTCACCTACTGAGATTGGAGTGAAATGCTACATTTTACATTATGGGCCTACAGAACGCCAATCCGTACCGCTACAGGGGCAACACCATTCTCCCTTGTGTATGGGACCGAGGTCGTCCTACCAGTAGAAGTTGAAGTACCCTCGCTCCACATACTTGTTGGAGTTATTTCAAGATGTTTGCTGCTAACTTTATTTGAAAACAGTGATAAGAATGTGTTAGTAAAAATAATTCAAAGGTGGATTGAAAAAACATAAAATAGTAAGTCTAAAAAAAACATAGTCCTGCAAGATACAGGGTCCATTGTAGCAAGTTTTGATAAGTAAGAGTTTATCCCACAGAGAAATTAATGTAGAACCTAAAATGGGTTATAATAGTAGACCTCCAGATCTAGCTACAGATCTGACAATTCTAAAGAAAGGGAGTTGGGTGTCATGACTATACTAAATTAATCCTAAAAACAGAGAAATAGAATGTAGCCCTATCCTAAAGAAAGGATTTAGAAGATGATGGTGGTAGTGTGTGCCAAAATAAAATACAAAAATCATGAGAAATAAGGAGGTTGAGTTAGAGTTAATGATACAGTAATATAACTCAGATTTAGTCTGTCTCTGTAGTGCTCCTTGCTGAGATGATATTAATAGCCTCAACAAGGGTAAAGCTTCCAGTTTAACCCATGCCATTTGGGGCACTCTTAGGGCTATACTCTGTCCACTATAATGGTCACAGGGTATCCGATAGAGTCTGTCAAATCCCATTAGTTAAACCAGAAATTTGTTAGTCTAATCCAGAAGAGTGGAGTGATCATTTCCACAGCAACTAGACCAGCTCTAGCCATAAATACTACTGCAGCAC
This sequence comes from Chloranthus sessilifolius, assembly GCA_021018995.1. Lineage (NCBI taxonomy): Eukaryota > Viridiplantae > Streptophyta > Magnoliopsida > Chloranthales > Chloranthaceae > Chloranthus > Chloranthus sessilifolius. The sequence goes on from CM037597.1 coordinate 84,503,068, forward strand.
TATGTAATGCCAGTGTTACAAGCTTCCCAGATCTACGCATAGACCTGGCTGACATCCATAGGTATTCCAACCCATAAGATCCTAAGTGTTTTGCTAAGGGTTACTGCTCAATAGTGCCCGCAAAAAGGACCATGCAACAGGTTGAATAAGGCCTTTAGCTCAGCTAGTCATTGCTACAAACAGCCTACAATGACTCAACCTCATGGTACAATTACTATAAGAGATCGGATCTAACATCTTATATCGATTAGGTAGAACAGAGGGGAGCCGGTTACTATACAAACCTCCTCACAAGGCTCTAGAAGCTCATGTGCAGGGGAGAAGAATCCTTCTCAAACATATGGATGGACACAACCTTAGGGCTATACTCTGTCCACTTGAATGGTCACAGGGTATCCCATTGGTCTGTCCATCTCACAGAGGCCTGAGAAAGAATATGAAAACTGCTACAACCACCATGGTTTGCAGGCCTCTGAGCTCCCTGGACGTCACTACAGATCCAGTATTGCTTTTAATGTGTCTATCAAACAAAGGGAAATCAGATGGTAAATAATAGACCTACTAGAAACTGAATGGGCTAGTCCCAAATACATGGATCCTATAGACATCTAAAGAAACTATAAGATCTATAGGTTTGATTAAGCATTAAAACAACAGTTCATTGATAATAGCAAAACTTACAATGAACTGTCTCCTGGCTACACCCCATACACAACTGCTCATCCAAGATCCCAATGTATATAAAAATTTATTATAAGACTGAAACAAAGCTAGACCTAGCTGCTTACAGAGGGATTAGCCAGCAAGTGGTGAGCTAAGAGAGAAGAGAAAGAGAAAAAAGAGGTAATCAAACCCTAACCCTAGCCTGCTAGAGCTCTCAGCCGGCAGAGGATGAAGGAAAGATGAAAATAATAAGCTCTAAGTATAGCTTATATACTCTGTCAAAAATGACCTTGGCTTTAAAGAGATTAACCCTAATTTTTTTAGCATACATGGTACTGTTACAACCCTTGAATGCCTCGAGATGTGTGCTTCAAAATTCACACCTCGAGAAGTGTGCCCTAACCTTGGGAAATTCTTAAAAGGTCCCTGAGTTAAACTGAGAAATAGAGAGCCCGCGCTTCGCGGGGCTGGTAGCTATTTTAGTTTACTCGTGCAGTTACTTTGCTTTCACAGAGTTGCCTTTGGTTGATGGGAATGGCTCATTCGGGCAGTAAACCTTTAGTGAATCACGCAGTTGCTTCGCATCGCACTGCTATCGCAGAGATAATATAGAGAGCCAGGGTGTTTCGCACAATAGAGCTTCAGGAGCTCTCTCTCGCTAAGTACTTGCGCAGGTGGGCTCTTGCGCTCACGTAGTAACTTGTAAGGGTCCAGAGTGCACGAGATCTGTGCGAGGGGAATTCTAGGCGTCTCTCTCTTCCAGGGCCACGCGAGAACTCCGCGAGGTAACTTTTTATTCTCTATGCATATGGACTCGTTGGGTTCTTCGAGCAATTGCTTTGAGGCTTGATCTTTGTGAGAGCTTCGCGACCATGAATTCTGAAGGTTTTACACCGCGAGATCTTCGCGATGTCTGTACAGCTCTCCTCTTGACTACGTAGCATATCTACGCGAGAGCTTCTTCCACTGCATCTTTAACTTCGCGAGGAGGCTTCTCAACTCTGCGAGGTCTATTTCTTGGCACTCTACTACACTACACTTGCTGCTGTTGCAGCATCCCCCTTTCTTAGCTAACTTCAGTCATCTGCTAGACTTTAGATTAATGATGATCAGCAATAGTGAGTCACCATGGTGAGCACTACCAAGGTGTTCCATTAGGCTTTAGCTCAGCTATCATCTTTCCTTGTATTCTCTCTCTTTTGGGCCAAAAGGCAAGGAGTTTGTATTAAGCTGCACATTTTATTACTAAATGTAAAACATAAATGATTATTAGTGGGCTCCAAGGTCCATCAAAGGCTAGGTTAAGAGGTGAAAAGTGGTACTTTTCAGTGCATAACAATACTCATTGAATCAGGCCTATTTGAAGCTGAAAGAGAGAGATCCCATTTCGAACAGTTGAACCTGTTGGACGAGAAAAGGCTCCTGGCCTTGTGTCATACCCAAGTCTACCAAAGGCAAATCGCACATGCTTACAATAAACGTGTTGGCGGTCGAGATCTAAAGGTGGGAGACACGGTACTCAAGAAGATCTTCCCATCCCTACACACCGATCCAAGAGGGAAATTCAAGCCTAACTAGGAAGGACCTTACGACATCAAAGAAGTGCTTTGGGGATACGCGCTCTGCCTTGCCACCATGGACGGAGATCACTTTCTTGAGCCCATCAATGCTGGATATGTCGGACGGTTCTATTCTTAGTTTATCGCAGCAAGGGAAGTATTAGTGAAACAGATACGTGACTGCTTAAGAACCACACAAAAGAGGCCATCATTTCAAGCACAGTAGCTAAAAAGCATCCCTAAAAATGATGATATCCTTTGCTACCCCATTTGAGCCTTGGCTTTTGTTTCAATAAACTACTTCCCTGAAAAAGAAAAGTGTGTACATATACCAAAAAGAGATGAAGTAGAATTGCTATAAAAAATATATAAAAAAAAATCAAAAAAGCAAAAAAAATCGAAAAGAGATTGCCTGAAATAAAATAAAAGAAAAAGAAAAGAAATAGAAGAATCATGGGGGCTTGTACAGTAAAAATTCCCTAAGGAAAGTATATTGTGGAAAATTGAAACCGTATCAAGAGAATCCTTTTTAGCCCAAGATACCTTCAAATCCTAACTTGACCCATGGCCAAGCTACACTCTGAAGAAAGCCCTCTTTTTAGGTTCACAAGTGTCATAGTATTTGTTTAGTCAACACGAGCCGAGTTGTGAGACGACACCAGAACCCCATCTAGCCGGCTATGATGGAATCGACGTCCACGTCGTGGCTTTTAAGAAAAGGAAAAATAAATAAAAGAAAAAGAAAAATAAATAAAAATATACAAGCTCAAAGTAAGATGGACATAGCAAAAACCCGAAAGGGCGCTGCGGGTAATAAGAGCAAGCTTGTGTGGACCAGGTGAAAACCCGAAAGGGCGTCGGCGGTAAAAATGCATACCCATGGATGTAGTAAGAACCCCAAGGGCCGCGACGGGTAAAAAAGAGAGAAACAACGGGCACGGTGAAAACCCGTCTTGGGCGCTATGAGTAAAAATATTGTAAAAGAGAAGAAAAAGAGAAAGTCATTCGGTTACTCCATTAGTTACAATCCCGAGCAATCTGGCCTTCTACTGGGCCACTCATGTTAGCTCAAATCAAGTTATGATCAAGTGTATCTTCGAGATTGCACCATCAAACGTATGACCCGAGGTAAGGAGAGAAGGTCGATTCGATCCAAAGGGATGGATGTTTTTGCCTCGGTAAATTGCTAACCTCAATTAGGTCAGACCATGAACGGTTTCGACTATGCTCAAAATGGGACCCGTTACTTTGCCTCATTGTTAAGGCATCAAACAACAACAAAAAAATAAAAAATAAAAAATAAAAAATCTAAAAAATTCTAAAAAAGAAAATATACTCCTTTTTTATGCCCATGTATATATTTATGGCATTGTACTTCAATCTCAAAATAAAGAAAAAGAATAAAAAATCTCTGAAAAAAAAAATCCAAATATATATATATATATATAGATATATAAATCTTGAAAAATGAAAAAATATATAGGTAAAGGTTTGCTTCTCCTTCTGTTAATTAGGATGCATATTGTTACCTATATAAACAAAAAATAGACTGATGTTTTCTTGAGAAATGTGCAGGAACATCAAAATGGTCCAAAGCCTCGAAGCCAGCAACCTCTCGGCGAAGGACAGATCAAATGAAGCATCTCTCCACAGACATCGGTCTATTAAAAAAATAGTAAAAGCAATCATTTGAAAAAAAAAAGAAATCTGTGTTTTCATCACGCACAGCTACGCACATGCGTGTTTCAATGCGGTAAAATGTAAATATTTTATTAGCAATACAACTGTGCTACATTAATGTCCTAAGTCTACGGTTTGTCTTAAATCTCTGGATCCTACTTCAAAGTAGGAGCGATAGTGTCAATCTCGGTCAAGCAGTCAATATTTCAATCAAATTGATTCCACCGCTAAATTTTTTGTATTGATCTCTCTGTTTTTGGATTCATAAGAACGTGAGTGTCTAATTTCATATTCATCACAAATTTTTTCGGAGGTGTAGACTCTTGGTCTGCGTTATCTGGGCATGCGCCCTACGGGATTTGAGGTCTGTTGGGCTCTTACCTTGTGTTCAAAAAGAGGTTTAAAATCACACAATTAAAGGATCTATTGGATGCACACACCAAGGCAAGCAGACACACAGACCTGCAAGTATTCGGGGCCTGTTGTAGCAAGTTTTAAAGGGTAAGTAAGGGTATGTCCACAGGGAAATGTGAGCTGAAAATTAAGTAAATCTCCAGATCTAAGGCAGATCTGGCACCCTACCTAATACTAAAATAGCAAAAGAGAGAGGAGAGGTTTTAAGGGGTTGTCACTTTAAACTAAACTAAAGAAACATAATTAAATGCAGAAATAAATTGAGATTAAATCTAGAGTTCAGATCTTGCAAGTGAGGGGAATATTTGGTGAAATTGGAAACAAAAAATGGAGAGAAACAGCTTGGAGTTTGGTCTTGTTGCAATTGGATTGAGCTGACAGTGTCACAAAGAATTCAGAGTGCATCAATCCCTCATCTGGCTATAAGCACAACTGTAGGGTAAAAGGATCTGATCTACGCCAGAGATTTGGATTGATCTTAAGGCCATGATCTGTCCACTTCAATGGTTATAGATCATTCAATAGATTCACCCCATTCTCAGGTTTCCATCAGAATATTATAATCACTATAAATGTTGCAACTGCAAGGCAACAGACATAGGCAATTGCAGGAACATCAAATCTAGGGAGATCAAATGGTATCAAAGAGGTCTACCAGTTAAGTGGGTGAGCTATTCCCATCTACACAAATCCGATCGAGCACCAAATAAAACTAGATGAACTATGGATCTAATTAAAATAATAAAACCAGCATTGCATTAAAACAAACTCACTATACAATGAAATACTCTTAGATTTATAGTCTGTGCATCAACTGACCCTAAATAACACTCTCAACTCTCTCCAATTATAGATCCAACCTCACTCCTTGCTGCTCCAAAGAAATTAGACAACCATAGTTGGGCAAAAAGGAAGAATAAGGAATTTCGATACAAGCTCTGATCTCTAGAATTGATCCCCCCTTTTTTTGGAAGCTTCCCTCCTTATATAGCTCTCCCCTTCAGCCTCAGATCTGTTTTTCCCGCCAATCACAGCTTAGTTGGAATAATTATGTTATTTCCTCTTTTATTCTCCTTCTAGAAGGCTCTCTTAGTTAGTTAGAGTTGGGGGAGAGCACGTGGGTCGGATAGGGTTTCCCAGGGCACTTCTAGAAACTTCGTGTCGGTCACCAGAGTGCCTCGAATTACGTGCAGTAGGTCACCAATTTGCAGCATGTGTACAATAACTTTTTTGAGAATTCCTTCAATCGATTTCGATAGGTTCTTGAGGCTTTCGACAGGTTCCAAATAGGCCTTCTATTTCTTTCGCTAGGATTCAGGATCCTTTCGATAGGTTCCGATAGGTTGGTGCTGAAAATAAAGCTCAGCATCTACAACCTTCATCTGGTGTGTTCGACAGGTTGGGGGATACTTTCGATAGGTTGATTTCTGTGCAATAAGTTTTGATAGGTTCTCTTCTGGCTCCTATCGACAGAGTTTCAGACTTTTCGATAGGTTCTGTTCAAGCTCAGGCAACCATTCGATAGGATGCTCCCTTTTTGTTACCGACTGCTATTGGAGTGTTTGCCTTCCCTCAAATGAGGGTCTAAAATCATCAATAAAACTAGGCAGAACACACTCACACAGACCTGCAAGTAATCAGGGTCTGTTGTAACAAGTTTTACAAGAATGGTGAGTAAGGGAATATCCATAGGGAGGTTGGTTTAAAAATATGATAAATCTCCAGATCTGTATGAGATCTGGCACCCTAACTATTGCTAAGTTAGCTAAAAGACAGGGGAGAGGTTTAAAATGGATTGTCACTTAAACTAAGCTAAAATTAAACATAGACTAGCTTGGATCGAGTTTGGAAACTTAGATCTTGTAGGGGAAAAGAGTAAAGAAAACAGAAAATGGAGAAGAGTAGCTTGGAGATTGGTCTTCACTGAAATCAGATTTAATTAATCATGCTACAGAGGTTCAGAGTACACATTTCCCTCAACTGGCTAGAAGCACAGCTGCAGGGTAGAAAGCTCCACTTCAAATCGCAGGATCCACCTGGTCTTAAGGCTATGATCTGTCCACTTTAATGGTCACAGACCATCCTATAAACTTTATCGAATCCATGGATTTGTAACAGACGAATCCAATTGGAGCCTGAGCTTGGACTAATCTTAAGGTTATGATCTGTCCACTTTAATGGTCACAGACCATCCTAGGGATCTCCTCTAAAGCTAAAGCATCAATTAGAATAATTAAAACCACTATAGATGCTGCAATTCCTAGGTCACAGACTCAAGGAATCACAAGATTATCAGATCCAGGGAGATCGGGTGGTATCCAAGAGGCCTACCAGTTAAGTGGGTGAGCTGATTTATAGACTCCTCTACACAAATCTGATTGATCACCAAATGAAACCAAAGAAACTTTAGATCTAATTAAGCATTAAAATCAATATTTACATTATAATCAAAATCACTCTACAATGTAAATACTCTCAGATCTGTAGTCTGTGCAGCTGGGAACTCATAATAGCAATCTTAACCTTACCCAATTAAAGATCTAACCTCTCTCCTATCCACTCCAGGGGAATTAGCCAACCATTGTTGGGCTAAAGGAGGAAAAATAGAAGTGCTCTGCAAGCACTAATCTCCAGAATTTGGCTCAGATCTTGATCCCCCCCAATGGCAATTGGGGGTATCTATATATAGCTTTCTCCTATATTTTTTCTGCCAAAAATCCCTTCTAGAAGGTCCTTAGAGTTTGTTAGAGTTCTGTTAGAGCACGTGGGTCGGTTAGGATTTCCTAGGGCATCTTCTGGAACCGTCGTGCTGGTCACCAAGTGCCTCGAGTTGCGTGTAGCAGGTCACCAAATCACAGCGTGTGCTCAGCTAAATTTCTTAGAAGTTTTACACACGATTTTGACAGGTTCAGGAAGCTTTTGACAGGTTAAAATAGAACTTTTTGGTCCATTCGCTAGGTTCTCAGATCTCTTTGATAGGTTCCGATAGGATGAGCCTTCTCTTAGCCCTTGGCTTGGAGTATTCGACAGGTTGGGGAAGCTTTTCGACAGGTTGGAGCACCATTTCGATAGGTTCCGATCTGCATGCACTTGTTTCGATAGGGTTGCTATCACTCCTATCGAAAGGCTCAATTACCCTTCGATAGGTTCTGTTCTAGTGTCTTCATCTCGATAGGTTCCCTTTACACTTCAGGCAGGTTTTCAATAGGATGATTTCTTCCTTCCTTTCAGCTGCTCGATAGGTTCTTAGATCCTATCGAACTCCTCAATCCACACGAATCCATCCTTCTTCTACCTTCAGATCCTATCAAAACCTTCTCAACTGCACAAATTCCTTCTTTCTTTGCTTTCAGCTCCTATTGAAGTCTTCAGGTCACCATTCGATAGGATGTTTTCAGCCTGTTTTCACTTCCTACGCCTTGCCCTGCTGTAGCCACGCGCTCCAAGGGCCCAGTGATGTGTTAGCCTCTGGTGTGCTGTTGCTGGATTTGTCCTGTGTTGAGAGATGGCCCCTTTTTGGGCATTCTTGAGTGGTTTTCTGCATTAGTGTCTTCTTTTATTACTGTCTGTAAAATGCACTCGATAGAGGCTTATTAGTGTGCTCATAGGTCTATCAATGGTCAGGTTAAAGGGTGAAAAGTGGCATTTTTTAGCACTTAATAACTGCGCGGTAGGTTCTGAATCCTATTGAATTCTCCCATCCTCACGACTTCTTCCTTATTTTAGCCTTTAGATCCTATTGACAGGTTCCAGTAACCTCTCGATAGGTTATTTTCAGCCTGTTTTCACTCCTTCAAAGCTGCTTTGCTGTTGCTGCATGCTCTAAGTGGGCCATTGTTGGGTCTGAACTGCACTGAGAGATGGATTTATGTACTGTGACTACCTTTTACTGCTATCTATAAGACATACTCAACAAGCATTTATTAGTCCACTCATAGGTCTATCAAAGCTCATGTTAAAGGGTGAAAAGTGGTACTTTTCAGAGATTAACACACCCCCAAACCTAAGCTTTGCTAGTCCTTGAGCAAAGGAAGAATAAAGAGAACTAAAATGCCACTTTTGTAGGGAGCACAAATGCATTTAGCATATGCATCAAGCCTTTTGAACCCCTAGGTGATCCCTAGTGGAGGAGTGAAATCTTCTGAGGTTTTTCAGTGAAGGTACCCACAAACTTCTCCAATAAAATTAGTTAATACTTATGCAACATGTTAAAATAGAGTTTAAGTGAAATGAAATAAATTCTACACCATGTCCCTTCAATTTTTGAGGATTTTTAGCAGAAAAATCATCAGTTTAAAACCTGAAATTCTGTTGTAATTCCTTCATCACCAATCAGTTCATGTCAAGGCATTGTGCCTGATAATTAATGCATAGTTCACCTTTAATTTAAGAATTCTGTTTTGATAATGCCCCAATCAATTTTGATTTCAGACCCAAATCTTATCGGGGCTGTTCACTCATAACAAAAGTAGAAGGGTGCATCATTTCTCACACAGGTCAAGAACAGTTACAACCATCAAATAGGGCTGCAAGCATGAGCATAGGCATTCCTCTAACTTCTGAAATTTTTTAACTCTTTTCACCATAGATTAAACAAATCCTCATCTCCACATGACAGCTCAATCCATTTCAGATTAGTAGGGTCTTTTTTTATTGGGTTGTAATGTGGCTTATGGGTGAAATTTGTAAAAGAATAATAGGGTAAAAAGGATTCAAATTGAGAAATCAGTAAAAGTAAGGAGGTGGTCTAGACAACACCTTCTTCATTTCAACACAATTCCATCTACTTCATGAATTTTTAGATTTGAAGTGGCCAGTTTCTAATCCTCTTTCCAGTCTTTCAATGAAATGACTTCTCTTTCTCATTCATTTTCTTTGATTTTCTATTTTTCCTTTTTTTTTTGTATGTTTTTCTTTTTATATTTTTCTCCATTTTTCTTTTTATGTGTTGGAATGCCACCAAACGTGCTTTCTTCTTTCTCACCAACCATCAAACCAGCTCTACCTTCAGAAATCTCAGAGTGAGGGTCAGGCTGTATCAGGTCACTGAGGTTTTGGGTTCAAATTTTTTAGTTTTTATCAAGGAAAACTGGGAATTTTAAGGCTCAAATGGTGTGTATCAATGGCAGTTCAAAGGTGGGACACTTTAAGCTCAAACTGTCCAAGGGATGACCTTACTTCATGTCTTCAATGTCATGAATGTTGTCAAGCTATTTTAATTTGGATTTGCCTAACTTCTAGTGATCGAAACTAGATCCAATCAGTCCTTAGGGCAGAAATATTGCCAAGACACTCTTCAAAGAAAAAAAATAAATTTAGGCCCAAATCTCACTGGGTATGGCGTTCCATCAAATTTCTGGGGTGTATCCTCACAGTTTCCTCTCCTTTCAGGTTCACTAAACATCACTTTCTGAAAATTTTTGACATTTGCTTCATGAAAAATGCTAAAACTACAGCTCATTTCAATTTTAAAAAGTTTTTAATTACCTCTTTTTTTCAAAAATCAGGTGAGAAATCACTTTATTTTCAAAAACTTTTTTCAACATTGCTGCACTAGCATTAACTCATTTCATTGGCACACCTGCCATACCCCCAAACCTAAGATGAACATTGTCCTCAATGTTTTACACAATGAGAAACTAGGGGCAACAGGGTAAAAGAAGAAAGAAAAAACTAAGCAGAAAAATTGCACCTATGTGCAAAAAAAAATAAAAAATAAAAAAAAAACAAAACTGAATATATGAGCAGGAAAATAGAAAAAATGCTATATAAATGCAAGAAATTACTGGTAAAACAAAAAAAAAAATAGCTAAACAAGGCTAGAATTGTTACAAAATAAAAGCTAAAAACTGAATATATGAATAGAACAAATAAAAGGACTGCTATGTAAATGAAAGGAAACTAATTGTAATAATAGAAAAATAGTAAAACCACAATAAGGAAACTGAATATCGGGCTATAAAAATAGAAAAATGCAGATATAAAAACAGAACTGTAGATAAAAAAAACAGGAAAAACAAAGTTAGAAGCTGAATACCAAACTACCAAAATGCAGAAAATTAGTAAAGTTAAGACCTTAGAATGAAAAATCAGCAATCTAAATACAGAAATGAAACTAAAATTCCTAAAATAGAAAATCCTAAGACCAAATCATGTGTTCCCTGTGCTAAGAGAAAACCCAAAAGGCTGAGCCCATCAGCTACTTATGAATCGATGTGAATTTGTAAAATGATCAGCAAGAATAACATACAGTGGAAAGCAAGATTCATAAGACTGACCCCTATGTTGATGGTGTGTATGAATCAAAAAGAATTTCTAAGTAATGAAGCATGGAAACACACATTAAAAATAGGGTTCATACACAGCTGAGACCCATTAATGATGAAGGAATCTCGAAGGAAAATAAAATCAGTGGGTCCATCCTCAAAATGAAAAATCATGATCTCAGCAGGTCCAGATGGGAAAAATGAACAAAAACAAAGAAGAACAGCCCATCTGGAAGATATTTTTATGTTTTTATAATTTTTTATTTTTTTATTTGTTTTAGATCAGCCCAGGCTCAACAAGAGCCCTTATTTACTACTGCTGAAAATAATAAGAAATTTTAATTTGTATTTTTATTTTCTTCTATTTTTTATTTGATTTTGTTGAGTTATACAAAAATTAGAATGACAGCAAACACAGCAAAACTGCTGGTCAAAAGAATTTAAAAATAGAAAATGAATGCAAAGGAGAAGGGGATGCAAAATCAAGCAGATCTGCTCCTGCAATCCATTTGCTCCTCGTTTGGCAGCTGCTCCAGATCTGTAAAAATTCAATAACTGCAGCAGTAACTTATTCAAGCATATTGACAAAAACACAAATAAAAACTCAAACTGCAGCCTCATTTATGCAAAAATGCAAAAGGCTATAGTAGCATTTATTCAAACATCTAGAAGGCAAAAAATAAAAACTCAAAAAAATCAGAAATTCTGCTACAGTAAAATAGGTTTTCTGTACAAAAACTGCAGCAGACATTTAATCCAACAGGTAGAATGCACTCTAAAATTTTAAAAACTAATCAACAATAAAAACTAAAAAAAATCAAATCTACAAAAAATTAAAAGCTAAGATCTACTATATAGATCAAAACTCCCTGGCAGCGGCATCAAAAACTTGTTGGGCTCTTACCTTGTGTTCAAAAAGAGGTTTAAAATCACACAATTAAAGGATCTATTGGTTGTACACACCAAGGCAAGCAAACACACAGACTTGTAAGTATTCAAGGCCTGTTGTAGCAAGTTTTAAAGGGTAAGTAAGGGTATGTCCACAGAAAAATGTGAGCTAAAAATTAAGTAAATCTCCATATCTAAGGCAGATCTAGCACCCTATCTAATACTAAAATAGCAAAAGAGAGAGGAGAGGTTTTAAGGGGTTGTCACTTTAAACTAAACTACAGAAACACAATTAAATGCAGAAATGAATTGAGATTAAATCCAGAGTTCAGATCTTGCAAGTGAGGGGAATATTTGGTAAAATTGGAAACAGAAAATGGAGAGAAACAACTTGGAGTTTGGTCTTGCTACAATTTGATTAAGCTGACAGTGTCACAAAGAATTCAGAGTGCATCAATCCCTCATCTGGCTATAAGCACAGCTGTAGGGTAAAAGGATCTAATCCAAGCCAGAGATTTGGATTGATCTTAAGGCTATGATCTGTCCACTTCAATGGTCATAGATCATCCAATAGATTCACCCCATTCTCAGGTTTCCATCAGAATATTATAATCACTACAAATGCTGCAACTGTTAACCCACAGACACAAGCAATTATAGGAACATCAGATCTAGGGAGATCAAATGGTATCAAAGAGGTCTACCAGTTAAGTGGGTGAGCTATTCCCACCTACACAAATCCGATCGAGCACCAAATGAAAGCAGATGAAATATGGATCTAATTAAAATAATAAAACTAGCATTGCATTGAAACAAACTCACTATATAATGAAATGCTCTCAGATTTGTAGTTTGTGCATCAGTTGACCCTAAATAACACTCTCAACTCTCCCCAATTACAGATCCAAATAGGTCTTCTATTTCTTTCGCTAGGATTCAGGATCCTTTCGATAAATTCTGATAGGTTGATGCTGAAAATAAAGCTCCAGCATCCACAACCTTCATCTGGTGTGTTCAACAGGTCGAGGGATCCTTTCGATAGGTTGATTTCTATGCAATAAGTTTCGATAGGTTCTCTTCTAGCTCCTATCGACAGGTTTTCAAACTTTTCGATAGGTTTTGTTCAAGCTTAGGCAACCATTCGATATGATGCTCCCTTTTTGTTTTCGACTACGTGATAGGTTCCAAATCCTATCAAATTCTCCCATCCTCATGACTTCTTCCTTTTTTCAGCCTTCAGATCCTATTGACAGGCTCCAGTAACCTCTCGATAGGTTATTTTTAGCCTATTTTCACTCCTTCAAAGCTGCTTTGTTGTTGCTGCATGCTCTAAGTGGGCCATTGGTTGGTCTGAACTCCACTGAGAGATGGATTTTTGCACTGTGACTGCCTTTTACTGCTATCTACAAGACATACTCAACAAGTATTTATTAGTCCACTAATAGGTCTATCAAAGTTCATGTTAAGGGGTGAAAAGTGGTACTTTTAAGAGATTAACAAGGTCTAGGTAACTCCATTATCAAAAAGGTCAATTATTGGTTAAAACCAACCTGTCAAAAAGAAAATTACCTATCGAATGACTATGTTCAAATATGCATTTCGAAGGGCTCATTTTAGGGTGCAGGCTTAAAACCTGCATTTGTGTGGTATCCCTATAAAGTGTACGCCTTGCGTCTGAGTATCCGTTGGATGGTCGTTTGTTCTCATAAATTATACTCAGACAGGTTCTGAGTGAGGACTTCCATTCTCCTTTGTTTTTATCTGCCCCTGATGAGTGCATGTATTTGCATAATTTTTTGATAATAAGATCATCATTGATGGAGACCAAGATTGAGTACCTCCTTCGGTAGGCACCCAATTTGGCCAAATCTGTTCAGCGGTATTTGAAGTTGGGTACTCTAGGTCATGTTCATCCAAGGCACATTATCAAAAGACGGCACTCACTCCCAAAAAGTGTTGTGACATCTATTCGCTCTGCTTGGGTAGTCGTGCTAAATAAACTTCAGGATCAATGGGCTCGCCTAAAGACCTCGAACCCCACTTCAAGAAGGGGCACCCGCGACCAGTCAAATGGGGCAATCAATGCCTCATAGGATTGGATGCAAATTGTGGAATCTAGTATATATTTGCTTCACACCAATCTTTAAGAGTGGGTCGATCACCGCTCTTACTTATGGAGCTGTTGTATTCAGAATAAATCGTAAACATCAAACATCTTCAATCATCTCGAGAAGTGGATGTTTTTCTCAGTATAGTGGGCTTTCGCAACTCGTTTCACCTCGGTCATGCCCAGTAATGTCTCTAAGCGCTTGGGGACCGATTACCTTGAGAAACGGACATTTTTCCCGACATACAGGGCATTCGTTTTCTCACCATGTTACCCATCTGATATTTAAAGTTCATTTTGAATATAGCGGACCCGTCAATAATGCCTTGAGCCTCTTCGGATGTCTCTTTTCTTTGGCATTCGATCATTCATGATCAGATACCAAAGAGGGGCATCTGTAGACACCCAAATTTGGCCTAAGGCTCGATCGAAATACATTTCGAGAGAGGCACACTTTCGAGCTTTTGATGGCATGTATGGAATCTTTAGGAACCTTTCCAAAACCTTAGGAGTCATCCTAAACCCTTAGGAATCACCCCATATCCCTTAGGAACCTTTTCGAAACCTTGAAAACCTATCCCGGCCCTTAGAAACTAAACTTAGCTTTCCCGAGTAATAGATAAAGAGTGGTGCACCAGGACTATCTGGGACCTTCTACTAAAATCAAATTATACACCATTGAAAAGTAGAAGTCTCCAAATTTCCAACAAGCTAAGAATCGCCCAGATCAGAGTTGTACATCAAAAGATACAACGATTCGAAGGTCGGGCAGCATTTAAGATTCGCGAGGATGGCTTTGAGGCGCGAGAACTCCGCGAGAAGTGGCGCATGCATTATATGCGCCAAGCCATTTCTCCCCAGAAATGGCTTGGTGCATCTAATAGTTACGCCAGTTCAAATTGGGCCTCCCGCGGGCAGCCAACTTCCCAAACCCCATATTTTCACTATTTTACTGTACCTTTGCCTGGCACATCTATTAGTTGTGCCAGGCTTAGGAACAGTAACCTTGGGTTTTTGCCTCAAAAACTGAGATTGGGGTTTGACTTGTTGACCATCTTGATCCTTGGGATATGTTTTGCTTGTGCTGTTACACCCATTCCCTATCTATTTGCAACCCCTTCAGTTGTTTAAACCTCTAGCCTATCATCCACCATTGGAGCTAACTTTCATATATTTCAAGGCTCTAAAAACCCTAGGAAACCATAGATGGCTAGATTACCTAATTCCTAACCTAATTTAGCCTCTAAACACCCTCCTAACCTCTCCTTTCCCTACAAATAGAGAGGTACCCCCCCCTTTAGAGGGGCTTGAAATTTTTCTCAAAATAGAGATTAAGAAACCACTCTCTCTCTCCACTAGTGCACTTTTCCATACAAATTCCAGAATTCATAAACCTTCTTCCAAGTCTTACCTTTCATCCCAAACCTCTAGGTTAGGTGTGTGCTACCCCCTAGACTTCCTTCTCTACCTCTTACCTATCCATCCTAGGGGTTAGAACCCTATTTCAAACCATTCAAGCCATCAAAAGTTCACTGAAGCAAGCCTATGCAAGGCTCCACAGTGGTGTAACAAGGGCCCGAGAGCTCCGACTCTCTCCTCTATTCCTCTACCTTCTTGGTTCTTCCTCCATCCTCTCATTAATGCCGTTATGCCACCGAAGTTTTGGTAGGAATGGAATGGCACAAATAGGATTTTAATGTCCCTTAGGCAAGAGGAAGGCTTTTTTATTTCTTTTATGTCATTTTTATTTTGGCCATAAGTAGAGGCCGCATTAAGCGGGTTGATTGGGTGCTTAACACCTTCCCAATCAATAAACGAAGCCCCTAACCAAGAGCCTTTGGCGTAGTCAGGATTCAGAGTCAATTTTTGGCACTTCGGTGCTCTTTAAATTTGATTTGAGTTTCTTGGGACACCAAAAACTCTAGGTGGCGACTCTTTAATTTTTACGAGTGCGCATCGTCGCGACGGGATCGTCTCGATTCCCATGGTTGCACAGCTTGAACACGAATGCTTGAACGTGAATGCTTGATCATGAATGCTTGAACGTGAATGCTTGAATATGAATGCTTGAACATGAATGCTTGAACGTGAATGCTTGAACATGAATGCTTGAATGTGAATGCTTGAACATGAATGCTTGAACGTCAATGCTTGAACGTCAATTCTTGAACATGAATGATTGAACAAGGATGCTAGCATGTGGATGCTAGGACCTGAATTCTTTGACGTGAATTCTTGAATATGAATACTTGATAGATAGGGTCCCGCTTGAACGTGAATGTCTTAACGTGAATGCTTGAACGTGAATGCTTGAATGTGATTGCTTGAACATGAATGCTTGAACCTGAATGCTTGAATGTGAATGATTGAACATGAATGCTTGGACGTGAACGCTTGAACAGGATTGCTTGAACATGAACACTGGAACGTGATAGCTTCAGCAAGAATGCTTGAACATGAACGCTTAAACGTGATTGCTTCGACATGAATGCTTGAACGTGATTGCTTGAACGTGCTTGCATGAACATGAATGCTTGAACGTGAATGCTAGAACATGAATGCTTGAACATGAATGCTTGAATATGTGAATGCTTGAATATTAATGCTTGAACATGAAAGCTTGAACGTGAATGCTTAAATAGGAATGCTTGAACATGAACGATATAGATAGTGACACGCCTGACTGTGAATGCTTGAACATGTATGCTTGATAGACAGTGACATGCTTGAATGTGAATCCTTGAATGTGAATGCCTGAACATGAATGGTTGAACCTGAATGCTAGATAGGTAGTGACATGCTTGAACATGAATGTTTGATTGATAGTGACACGCTTTAACGTGAATGCTTGAATATGAATGCTTGAACATGAATACTTGAACATGAATGCATGAACATAAATGTTTAAACGTGAATACTTGAACATGAATGCTTGAACCTAAATGCTTGAACCTGAATGCTTGAATGTGAATGCTTGATTGATAGTGACACACTTGAACATGAATGCTTAATTGATAGTGACACGCTGTTGAGCACTGAAGAATACCATTTTTTACCCCTCAACCTAGCCTTTGATAGACCTTTGAGCATATTATAATGTGTTTTTAGTTGTGTTTTTATAGAAAATAGGAAATAAGAACGTAATGCTACAATCCATATTTTTAAGCCAAGAAGAGTGAAATTGATGCCAATCTGTGGAACTGAGGCAAAACGAGAAAATGCACCATGGTGGAACACACCATGGTGACCATATTGCATGCCAAGGAGGGTCCTGGAAGTCCAATGTCTAAGAGGAAGGTGAACCCAAGTTAAGGAGGCTGCTCCAACAGGCTAAGCACATCAGCAATGTGACAGAGATAAGCCCTCACGAGGCTTCACTTGAACCTATCGGGAGGTTCATTTCACTTAGAAGCGACCTCGCGCAGCTGTTGCAAAGTGTGAAGGCCAGCAGCATTTAAATCAATCACGTAGTTGTCGTGCAACTCAGGGGTAAACGAGCTTCAGAAGATGTCTCGTGAAGAAGTCGCGCAGTTGGAAGCTAAAAATCACTCTGTCACATGGTTCGGAGCCTCGCGAGCAGCAGAAAGCTACACACAATGTTGAACCTTGCAAGCCTCTTCAGCATGCACTAAAGCATCACGACAGCTCAGCGAGAACCCAGTGAGTTACATCACCTGAAGCTGAAGCCACACGAGACGCACCATTCACAGCTGAGCAGAGCCTCATGAGCTCCTTTCACAGTAAATCCATCCTCGCGAGTTTACTTCGGCACTCAAGTCTTCTGTGCGAAGCTCGGGATTCCAACTTCTCTCCCACCTATTTCTAATTTTCAGGTGCTGTTTGGACATTTCACATTTCTAGGGCACACCTCCCAAGGTGCCCATCTATTCCATGCATCCCAAGGCAGCCAAGGGTCGCAAATTGGACACTTAATCAACTCCACATCCTCACCCTTACTTCTAGGGCACACCAAAGTTTAAGGATTGCTTATAAATAGAACAACCTCTTGTTTTGTAATTTAACCAAGAATAGCCTGTATTCATCTAGGGTTTCGATCCAGGGTTAGCTTGCGATCACCTAGGTTTAGGGTTTTGAACCAGGAATAGCCTGTGTTAATCTAGGGTTTCAATCCAGGGTTAGCCTGTGATCACCTAGGATTAGGGTTTCAAACCAAGAATAGCCTATGCTCATCTAGGGTTTCAATCCAGGGATAGCCTGCGATCACCTAGGTTTAGGGTTTCGAACCAGGAATAACCTGGTTCATTTAGGGTTAGGGTTTTGAACACCTTTTTTTTCCATTTTTTCTTTTCTCTTAGTTCAGCACTTGCTGGCTAAACCTTTGGTTAGCATTTATATATAGTTTTATTTTAGTTTTATAATAGTTTTATATATAGTTTTATTTTATTTTAGTTTTATTTTAGTTTTATAATAGTTTAGTAACATAGTTTAGTAAACACCCTTCCTTTAGGACTGCCAGATCTACAGTTAGATCTGGAGACTACTGTACAACCCTTGTGGTTCAGATCAATACTCCTTGTGGGATAAACTCTTACTTATCAAAACTTGCTACAACAAACCCTGTATCTTACAGGTCTATGTGTATTTTTAGACTTGTTTCATGTTTTTCAATCCACCTTTGATTTGTTTTTACTAACACATTCTTATCCCTATTTTCAATTAAAGTTAGCAGCAAGCATCTACCAATACCTAACAAGTTTTTGGCGCCATTGTCGGGGAGTTTTTTGCACCGCTGCCAGGGAGTTTTGATCTAGTATAGTAATCTGTGTTTTTGTTGAACTATAATCTTTGTAGATGTAGTGTTTGAATAAATGCCAGCTTTAGTTTTTGTGTGATTTTTAAAATTTTTCTTCATTTTATGTTTTAGTTTTTTGTGTTTTTTGTGGAGACGGTAGAATCTACCTCACCCAAACCACTGGATCTGAGCTGAGGTGTGTGCTAAAAATTTTAAAGTATGGACTGAGGAGGCCCCCACCTATGTTATGAGAAATACTCATTTTAGGCTTCTCAGTGGGGTGAGTGCACCAGTTCACTTGGACAACTGCCCTCAGCCATTTTAGGCACCTTTGCTGCCTGTGATTGCCTGCTCCCTATATCTCTCATGCAACTGCAATTCCTAAGCTGGAAGGACACCAGGTTTGATGCAAATGCAAAGGTATGACCTTTCATTCTTATATTGTAGTTCTTTCCATTTCAGATGAGTTCCAGATGGGCTGCTTGAATTTCATATCATCCATGAACCCTATTCGGATTGTTTGGGTGATCTGATTTTGTATGAATCATGTTTTTAAATGTGTGCTATTCATGCTGATATTTCTTTCCCATCATATATATTCATACTCAGATCAGTTTCAGATAGTTTTGTTTAGGATTTTATTTTTTAGGTGTTTAGTTTTGTGTCTGTTTTTGTATATACTTGTTGTTTTTAGGATTGTGTGTAGTTATTTTGTTTTCTTAGTTATCATTTTCTATATATTTTCTCTTTTTCTCTTTCTTAGTTTAATTTTTGCACTTTTAGCTTAGTTTTCTCTTTACTTTTTTGCTGTAATTTAGTTTGTTTTTCTTTTACCAACCTTGCTGCTCCTATACATTTTGCATGAAACAGTAAGGACACTGTTTAACTTAGGTTTGGGGGTGTGGCAGGGTAGGTCTGCTAATAGAATAGTTAACTTTAGTACAACAGTGTTGGTTTAATTGGTTTAATTGGGATGCATAATTTTAAAATTTTTGTAGACATTTTAGTTAGTACTTAGTGAACCTAAGAGGAGAAAAAAAGATGAAAATACACCCCATGGGTTAATTTGAGGACCATACCAAGTGAGATTTGGGCCCATCATTTTATTTTGAAGAGTGCTTTTGACATTTTTTCTGCTCTAAGGACTGATTGACTCAGCACCTTGTCACTAGAAGTTAGGCACCTCCAAATCAAAACTAATTGACATCACTCATGACCCTAAGGAAATGATCCAAGGACTTCATTAAGACAGTTTGAGCCTGAATTTGCTACCTATTCAACTGCCCTTTGTTTACACTCTTTGAGCATTGAAAATCCTATTTTTCTTCAACAAACACCAGAGTACTTGCACCTTAACCTCATGACCTGATTCAACCTGTCCCTCCCTATGAGAATTCAGAAGGCAAAGGAGAAGTTGAAGATAGGTGAGCTGGGTCCAACATTTGGTGGAAGTGGAAGAGAAGCAGTCTAAAATTAGCAGTGTAGCAATGGTTATGTGTGCCAAACCAGCACCAAAATGTAAATAAAAAACTTGTTAGGTATTTTTAGATTCTTGCTACTAACTTTAGTTGAAAACAAAAAACAAATCAAAGGTGGATTGAAAAACACGAAACAACAAGTCTAAAAATACACACAGACCTACAAGATACAGGGCCTGTTGTAGCAAGTTTTGATAAGTAAGAGTTTGTCCCATAGGAAGTATTGATCTGAACCACAAGGGTTGTACAGTAGTCTTCAGATCTAACTGCAGATCTGGCAGTCCTAAGGGAAGGGTGTTTAGGTGTCAGTGTCACTAAGCTATACTAAAAACTAGGAAAAGACAAGAATAAACTATAGCTAAAGAAATGAATAAAGAAGGATGATTATGTGTGTTAAAATAAAACTAAAAGGGTGAGAAGTAAATAGGTTAAGCTAGAGTTAATGCAGTAATGTAACTCAGATTTAGACTCTCTCTGTAGTGGTCCTTGCTGAGATGCTATCAATAGCCTCAACAAGGTAGAAGAATCCAATTTAGCCCATGCCATTTGGGGTGCTCTTAGGGTTATACTCTGTCCACTCAAATGGTCACAGAGTATCTGATAGAGTCTGTCAAATCCCATTGATTAAACCAAAAATGCTAACCTAATTCAAAGGAGTGGACTGATCATTTCCCCAACCAATGGACCAGATCAGGCCATGAATATTATTGCAAACACTATGTAATGTCAGTGCTATAAGCTCCCCAGATCTGCACATAGATCTTGCTGACATCCATAGGTATTCTAACTTATAAAATCCTATGTGCTTTGCCAAGGCCAACAGCTCAATGTGCCCACACAAAGGACCACCAACAGGTTGAATAAGTATTTAGATTCAGCTGGTCATTGCTATAAAAGGCCTGTAATGACTCAGCCTCAAGCTACAATTACTATGGAGAAATCAGATATAACATCTGATATCGGTCAAGTAAAACAGAGGGGGGCCAGTTCCTGTACAAACCTCCTCACAAGGCTCTAGAAGCTCATGTGCAGAGGAGAAGAATCCTTCTCAGACATATGGCTGGACATCACCTTAGGGTTATACTATGTCCACTCAAATGGTCACAGGGTATCCGATAGGTCTGTTAATACCACAGAGATCTGAGAAAGAACATGTAAACTGCTACCGCCACCATGGAGTCCCAGGGCTACGAGCTGTCCAGATCTGGCTATAGATTCGGCTTGCTATCCATGGGCCTTTCAATAAGCTCAAATCCTAAATGTATGTTATAGCCCGAATAGAACGACAAACAAATAGAAAAATAACATATTGAGTAAGCATTCAAACAAAGATTCCATTGATCTGGTGTTCTTAACAATGAAATCCCTCAAGGCAGCAGCTTTATATACAACAGCTCAACACCTAATCCCAATGTTTATTGAACTATTATAAAACTAAAATAAAACTATACATAAATGCTAACAAAAGGTTTAGCCAGCAAGTGTTGAGCTAAGAGAGAAGAAAAATTGGAAAAAGAGGTGATCAAAACCCTAACCCTAGATGAACACAGGCTATTCCTGGTTCGAAACCCTAATCCTAGGTGATTGCAGGCTAACCCTGGATCGAAACCCTAGATGAACATAGGTTATTCCTAGTTTAAAACCCTAAACCTAAGTGATCACAGGCTAACCCTAGATCGAAACCCTAGATGAACATAGGCTATTCCTAGTTAAATTACAAAATAGGAGGATGTTCTATTTATAAACAATCCTTGAACTTTGGTGTGCCCTAGAAGCAAGGGTGATGATGTGGGGTTGATTTAGTGGCCCATCTGTGACCCTTGGCTGCCTTAGGATGCGTGGAGTAGATGGGTGCCTCGAGAGGTGTGCCCTAGAAATGTGAAATGTCCAAACAACCCCTGAGAATTAGAAACAGGTGGGAGAGAAGTTAGAATCTCGAGCTTCGCGCAGAAGACTTGAGTGTAGAAGCAGACTCGCGAGGATAGATTTGCTGTGAAGGAAGCTCGTGAGGCTCTGCTCTGCTGTGAATGGTTCTCGCTAAGCTATAGCGATGCTGTAGTGCATGCTAAAGAGGCTAGCGAGGTTCAACATTGTGTGCAGCTTTCTGCTGCTCGCGAGGCTCAGAACCGTGCGACAGAGTGATTTTCAGCTTTCAACTGTGTGACTTCTTCATGAGATATCTTCTGAAGCTCATTTGTTCCTGAGTTACGCGACAACTGCTTGATCGATTTAAATGCTGCTGGCCTACACACTTAGCAACAGCTGTGTGAGGTCACTTCTGAGTGAAATGAACCTCGCGATAGGTTATAGTGAGGCCTCGCGAGGGCTTATCTCTCTCACATTGTTGTTGTGCTTAGCCTGTTGCAGCAGCCTCCTTAACTTGGGTTCACCTTTCTCTCAGCCATTGGACTTCTAGGACCCTCCTTGGCATGCAATATGGTCACCATGGTGTGTGCCACCATGGTGCATTCTCTGGTTTTGCCTCAGCTCCAAGATTGGCATCAATTTCACTCTTCTTGGCTTAAAAAGATGGATTGCAACATTAAGTTCTTATTTCCTATTTTCTATAAAAACATAATTAAAAACATATTATTAATATGCTCAAAGGTCCATCAAAGGCTAGGTTGAGGGGTAAAAAATGATATTTTTCAGTGCTCAACACACGCTTGATCGTGAATGCTAGAAAGTGAATGTTTGAACATGACTGCTTGAACATTAATGTTTGAACATCAATGCTTGAACTTGAATGCTTGAACGTGAATTCTTGAACATGAATGTTTGATCATGAATGCTTGAACATGAATGCTTGAACGTGAATGCCTGAATGCCAATGCTTGAACATTCTTGAATGTCAATGCTTGAATGTGAATGCCTGAACATGAATGCTTGAACAAGAATGGTTGAGCGTTCATGCTAGAACCTGAATGCTTGATGGATTGGGACACACTTGAACGTGAATGCTTGAACATGAATCCTTGAAAGTGAATGCTTGAACATGAATCCTTGAACGTGATTGCTTTAACATAAATGCTTGAACCTATATGCTTGAACGTGAATGATTGAATAGGAATGCTTGGGCGTGAATGCTTGAATGCTTGAACATGGATTCTTAAACGTGATTGCTTCGACATGAATGCTTGTACGTGATTGCATGAACATGAATGCTTGAACCTAAATGCTTGAACATGAATGCCTGAACGTGAATGCTTGAACATGAATGCTTGATAGATAGTGATATGCTTGAATGTGAATGCTTCAACTCGAATGCTTGAACTTGAATGCTTGAACGTGATTGTTTTAATGTGAATGCTTGAACGTGAATGTTTCAACATGTATACTTGAATAAGGATGCTTGAACATGAATGCTTGATAGATAGTGACACCCCTTAATGTGAATGTTTGAACATTTATGCATGAACGTGAATGCTTGAACATGAATGGTTGAACGTGAATGCTTGAATTTGATTGCTTGAAGGTGAATGCTTAAACCTGAATGCTTAAACATCAATACTTGAACGTCAATGCTTAAACATAATTGCTTGATAGATAGTGGCATGCTGGAATGTGAATGCTCGATCGATAGTGTCATGCTTGAACGTGAATGCTAGAACACGAATGCTTGCACGTGAATGCTTGAACGTGAATGCTTGATAAATAAGGACACGCTTGAACAGGAATGCTTGAACGTGAATGCTTGAACATGAATGCTTGAACGTGATTGCTTGAACATGAATGCCCAAATCTTATTGCATGAACATGAATGATTGGACGTGAATGCTTGAACCAGAATGCTTAAACGTGAATGCGTGAACGTGAATGCTTGAACGTGAATGCTAGAACATGAATGTTTGAACTTGAATGCTTGAATGTGGGAATGCTTGAACGTGACTGCTTGAATATTAATGCCTGAATATGAAAGCTTGAACGTGAATGCTTAAACAGGAATGTTGGAACATGAATGCTTGAACGTGAATGTTTGATAGATAGTGACACGCTTGAACGTGAATGTTAAAACGTGAATGCTTGATAGACAATGACATGCTTTAACGTGAATGCTTGAACATGAATGGCTGAACATGAATGCTAGATAGATAGTGACACGCTTGAATATGAATGTTTGATTGATAGTGACACATTATAACGTGAATGCTGGAACATGAATGCTTAAATGTGAATGCTTAAATATGAATGTTTGAATGAGAATGCTTGAACATGAATGCTTGAACGTGAATGCTGGAACGTGAATGCTTCAAAGTGAATGCTTGAACATGAATGCTTAAACGCGAATGCTTGAATATGAATGATTGAATGTGAATGCTTGAACGTCAATGCTTGAATATGCTTGAACGTCAATGCTTAAATGTGAATGCTTGAACATGAATGATTGAATAAGAATGCTTGAACGTGAATGCTAGAACCAGAATGCTTGGACATGAATGCTTGAACATAAATGCTTGATAGATAGGGACACGCTTGAACGTGAATGCTTGAACGTGAATGCTTGAACATGAATGCTTGAACATGGTTGCTTGAACATGAATTCTTGAACCTGAATGCTTGAACATGAATGCTTAAATGTGATTGCTTGAAAATGAACACTTGAACATGATTGCTTGAGCATAATGCTTGAACATGGATCCTTAAACGTGATTGCTTCAACATGAATGCTTGAACGTGATTACTTGAACAAGAATGCTTGAATGTGATTGCATGAACATGAAAGCTTGGACATGAATGCTAAATGCTTGAACGTGAATGTTTGGACGTGAATGCTTGAACATGAATGCTTGGACATGATTGCTTGAACATGAATGCCCAAACCTTAATGCTTTATCGTGAATGATTGAATGTGAATGCTTGAACATGAATGCTAGAACATGAATGTTTGAACTTGAATGCTTGAATGTGTGAATGCTTGAACATGAATGCTTGAATGTGAATGCTTGAATATTAATGCTTGAACATGAAAGCTTGAACGTGAATGCTTAAGTAAGAATGCTTGAACATGAATGCCTGAACGTGAATGCTTGAACGTGAATGCTAAAACATGAATGCTTAAACGTGAATGCTTGATAGACAGTGACACGCTTGAACGTGAATTCTTGAATGTGAATGCTTGAACATGAATGGTTGAACGTTAATGCTAGATAGATAGTGACACACTTGAAAATGAATGTTTGATTGATAGTGACACACTTTAACGTGAATGCTTGAACATGAATACTTGAACGTTAATTCTTGAACGAGATAGCTTGAACGTGATTGCTTGATAATCAATGCTTGAAAGTGAATACTTGAACATGAATGCTTGTAACTACATGCTTGAACGGGAATGCTTGATTGATAGACATGCTTGAATGTGAATGCTTGATTGATAGTGACATGCTTGTACGTCAATGCTTGAACG
The DNA here is from genome assembly GCA_021018995.1 of Chloranthus sessilifolius. Classification (NCBI taxonomy): domain Eukaryota; kingdom Viridiplantae; phylum Streptophyta; class Magnoliopsida; order Chloranthales; family Chloranthaceae; genus Chloranthus; species Chloranthus sessilifolius. Next base: position 84,528,283 of record CM037597.1, read on the forward strand.
TTAATGTTTGAACGTGAATGCTGGAACATGAATGCTTTAACCTAAATGCTTTAACGCATGGTTGATCATGAATGCTTTAATGTGAATTCTTGAACATGAATGTTTGATCATGAATGCTAGATTGTGAATGCTTGAACATGAATGCTTGAACGTGAATGCTTGAACATGCTAGAATGTCAATGCTTGAACGTGAATGCTTGCACATGAATGCTTGAACGCTCATGCTAGAACTTTAATGCCTGGGCATGAATGCTTGATAGATAGGGACACGCTTGAATGTGAACGTTTGAATGTGAATGCTTGAACATGAATGCTTGAACGTGATTGCTTGAACATGAAAGCTTGAACCTCAACGCTTGAACGTGAATGTTTGAACATGAATGCTTGGACGTGAATGCTTGGACATGAATGCTTGAACATGAATGTGATTTCTTGAACGTGATTGCTTGAGCATGAATGCTTGAACATAGATTCTTAAACGTGATTACTTCGACATCAATGCTTGAATGTGATTGCTTGAACAAGAATGCTTGAACGTGATTGCATGAACATGAATGCTTGAACCAGAATGCTTGAACGTGAATGTTGAATTCTTGGATGTGAATGCTTGAACACGAATGCTCAAATGTGAATGGTCGAACATGTAAGCTTTTGTAGACACCCAAATTTGGCCCAAGGCCCGATTGAGAAACATTTTGAGAGAGGGGCATCTCTGAGCTTTTGATGGCATGTATGGAACCCTTAGAATCCTTTTTAAAACCTTAGGAAGCATTTCAAACTCATAAGAATCATCCTAGATCCCTTAGGAACCTTCTCGAATCCTTAGAAACCCGTCCCGACCCTTAGAAACCATTTCGGACCTAAACCTAGCTTTCCTGGGCAATGGATGAAGAGTGCTGCACCGGGACTAGATGTGACCTTTTGCTATGATCAAATTATATACCATTGAAAAGTAGAAGTCCCCAGCTTTCCAACAAGCTAAGGTGGGCCCCACCATGGGTAGCCAACTTGGGATTTGGCACACGTATTACTTGCGCCAGCTATAAGGTGGGCCCCACCATGGGCAGCCAACTTCCAGACCCTGTAGAAACACTGTTTTACTATACCTTTGCCTGGCGCATCTATTAGTTACACCAGGCTTAGGAAGAGTGACTGTGAGTTTTTACCTCAAAAATTGAGATTGGGGTTTGACTAATTGACCATCTTGACCTTTGGGGTATGTTTTGCTACTTCTGTTACACTCATTAACTATCTATTTACAATCCTTTAAGTAGTTTAAAGCCTCACCCTATCATCCACCATTGGAGCATCTCTTCACACACTTTAAGGCTTCAAAAACCCTAGGAAACTTTTGATGGCTAGATTACCTAATTGCTAATCCAAGTTAGCCTCTAAACACCCTCCTAACCTCTTTTTTTCCTATAAATAGAGAGGCACCCCTCCCTTTACAAAGGCTTGAAAAATTTGCAAAAAAGAGATTAAGGAATCCCTTCTCTCTCTCCCCTAGTGCACCATTTACACAAATTCCAGAACCTTCAAGTCTTTTGAAAACCTTAGCCTTTCACCCAAAAGCTTTAGTTTAGGTGTGTGCTACCCCCTAGCCTCCCCTCTCTACCTCTTAGCTATCCATCCTAAGAGTTAGAATCTATCATCAAGCTATACAAGCCATCAAAAGCTCACCGAAGCAATCCAACGCAAGGCTACACAATAGTGCAATAAGGGCCCGAGAACTCTGGCTCTCCCCTCTATTCCTCTACCTTCTCGGTTCTTCCTCCATCCTCGCATTTATGCCGTTACGCCACCAAATTTTCGGTAGAAACAAAGGGGCACAAATAGGATTTTAAGACACTTTGGGCGAGAGGAAGACTTTTTCATTTCTCTTATATTATTTTTTTTTTGGCCATAAGTAGAGACCGCATTAAGCGGGTTGATTGGGTACTTAACACCTTCCCAATTGATAATCGAAGCCCCTACCCAAGAGCCTTTGGCGTAGTCCGGATTCAGAGTCAATTTTTGGCACTTCGGTGCTCTTTAAAATTGATTCGAGTTTTTTGGGACACCAAAAGCTCTAGGTGGCGACTCTAAAGTTTTATCACGAGTGCGCGTTGTGCTGCGGGATCATAAAAAAATCCACGGCTACACAGATGGCGACTCTGTTGGGGACTAGCTAGTAGAGCTTCCCCTTGAATTTGGCCTCTTTATTTTTAATTTACTAACCATTTATTATTTATTTTTTTTACTATTTTTTACTCACCCCTCCGATTACGTTATTTTACTTACCCCTATTTTTACGTCATTTACGAGCCTTAGCCGATTAGCAGGCCTACTTGTGCACCGCATTCAATTTCTTTACATTTCCGTAATTTTAAGTACCTTAGCCGATTGGTGGATCTACTTGTGCGTTGTCATTTTATTTTCTATACTTTTACATCATTTTAAGTGCCTTAGCCATTTGGCGGGCCTACTTGCGCCTTTAATTCCGCAATCCTATTCTTCCAGTGAATGTCGGCCCGTAAAGGTGGCACAGGATCCTCACCCCCGATCTTTGAACTTAAGAAAATTTCTTTAAAAGTGAAAAGTAAAATTGAACCAACAAAGGAGATTTAAATTGATTTTTGCGGGATAGATTTTCAAGGGTTGGGCTATTTAGGCACACATGCAAACTCTCGGGTCCTAGTACCTGAGAAAAGAGCTTGCACTTGAGGTATATCGGGTTGGTAACCTTCTCGTTACCAAGCTTAAAACTCGGGGAAAAAGAGACCGTTAGTGGACCTGAATCGACTTTGTAACCCTTAGGATCTGTGAGGAAAGAGACAAATCATATAAATAGTCAATCCTCGGAAGCCTAGCTTCCACAAAAACCAGTTAGAAGACTCATTTTGGGCTAACACTTCTGCTGTCAAACTGTCTAGAACCCTAGTTTTTGCCTGGCGCCACTATTACGTGCGCCAAGCTAAAAAGCCCTAGAATTACACTTGTGCATGTATTAGTTGCGCCAATATAAAATTGTGCAATTTTTGGTCTAGCGCACCTATTAGTTGTGCTAGCTTTGTTTTAGGCAGTAGCAGCCCGAATCTGAGGCCTCCTTCACACTCTGAACTCCCTGATTAGTGTCTTTAGTGCTTTTATTTAGGACCCGCAATCTCTGACACCCAATACGCCCTCGTCGGTCAAGAGAAGGTGACTTCTTTTTGACTCGTTTTGGGGGATCGGATTATTTACATTGGATTCCATGCCTTCAATAGATCAAGGGTTTTCCCTTTGATTCTTCTGAAGCACTTCAGAGCCTTTGCGGCAGGACCTATTTAGGGTACGAGATCCACTTGAGAAGGGAATTCAAAAGGCCTCAAAATCCTTAACTCTCTTCGCTTATAAAAATTCAAATAAATCAAATAAATCAAAAAACTCAAAAATAGAGTCTTGATTGGTGCCAGCACAACGGCATCATCGTACCCTCCGTCATCCCGTAGGGAAAGGAGGAAGCTTTACAGGCCCTACCCAAGGCACCTGTACCCAACCCTATACCAAGCCATGTCATTGGCTGTGAATTCGGCATATGCCGATCCTGACTTATCCCTACCGCATTCCCCAACCCATTCTCATACCGAAGAGGCTTTCACAACCATTCCCCTCACTCAATCCCTATTCGCCGTCACCAGTCCGTTCGATACCCCATTTTGCCTTCCACCACTTTCTAAAATATTCAAAATCCAACTCCCCATTCCCCATTTTTACAAGCCATGCCTTTATCTGTGGCCATTCCCAACCCATCTCACCTCCCATCCACAGCCATTCAAATCCCGGCTCCATCTTCCACCTTCACTAATATACCCTATTTCTCATCCGCCCGATGCATACCCAATCCACCCACCTCTATCCGTACTGCACCCGATCCCCCACACATCCCTCCATCTACCCAAGTCATGCCCATTTTTACCGGGGCCATGACCATCTTTCCTCTCATTATCCACATCCATGCCCCATACATCCTCCCCACACATGCCTAATCCATCCCCATTCACCAATGACCCATCTCATCTCTCCGACCCACCTCATATGCCACCACCTACCCGGGTCATGCCCAATTTTACCGAGGCCATGCCCAATTTTCCCTCTTCATCCACCCCATCCATGCCCCTCCAACCCTTAAAGACCCCATCTCCATCCGATCCCCCTTCCATGGCCATGATGGAGGATATGTTTCACACTTACAATAGGTGGAAGGCCTCCCAACACATCCCCTCTCATCCACACCACGCATCCCATACCCTATCAAGCCTTCATTCCTCATTCCCCCATGACCCCCATCATCCACACCATCTAAACCCCCATTACCCACATACCCCAAGGCCCAATAGCCAAAACCCCATGACCCATACCCAGACCCATCAAGGGCCCATGATCCAGATCCATCAATGGCCCATGGCCCAAACCTATCATGACCAAGGCTTCATAATCCAACCTCCCCAAGGACCCATGGGCCAGACCTTATAGCCCAACACTCCCAAGGCTTCATGGCCCAAACCCAAGCCCAGCAATGCCCTAACCTTGGAGCCTCACACCCGTACCCTTTTCAATTCCTCCAAAATTTTACTCACCCATAACCCTCATACCCAGCTCAAACCCATGCCTTACATCAACCCCAATTCACCCATATCCAAACTTCTTGAAGTCAATTCCAAACCTTTCCCCATGCCCAATGGCCTCATCAAACCCCACCCCAAAATCTGACTTCCACTCATCCCATCACCCAACAAACCTTCCCTCACATGTAATGAACTCACCCACCTCCCATACAGACCATTCCCATCCAGTCCATACAGCTCCAGCAAGAGAATCTTGCCCTCACTGCACCTTATGTAGATCAGCAGTATGAAGAGGACGAGATTAGGAATAGTGGTGCTTATGCTGGAGCATTGACCAGCCTTAACCCTCCTCCTATAATATCCCACCCCCTTATAGTCCAGAGTGAATCCCAGCCGATTGCTGAGAAGGTGGCCCCCATGTCCAAGGAATCAGAACAGTTGAAAGAGTAGTTAGATAAAATTCAGAAGCAGTTATTGAAGATGGGTGGTGCTGAAATCCATGCCACAGACTTCTCAAATTTGTGTTTGTTTGCTGAGATTCCCTTGCCTTCAAAATTTAAAATGCCATCTTTTGATAAATATAACGGCACCGATAATCTCATAGCACACCTCAAGTCTTATTGTGGGGACATGTGTCAATATGAGGGGGAGGAAAGATTATTAATAAAGGTCTTTTAGAAAAATTTGACTGGTCCGGCCTTGAGGTGGTTCACATCTTTGGAATCATCTATGATAAAGACCTGGAAGGACTTGATGCACTTATTTCAGGAATAGTATGTCTACAATATAGACATTGAACCGCATAAGTCAGACTTAGCCCGTTTAAAGCAGAATCCAAATGAGATCTTTAGTGATTATTTGGGGCGTTGGAGAGCACTGGCAGCTCAGGTTAGAAATATGATACTTGATGATAAGTGTTGATCACTGATTTTTGCCACTTTCTACACCTTTAAACCTAGCTTTTGCTAAGCCTTAGAGCTGTTTATAATCACTTTTAGCTTGTTTTGTAGTTTAAGAAAGAAATTGCAGCATAGTGCAGAAATCTAGTTAATAAGTGCCACAAAGATAAAAAATGGAGCCATTCATTTGGAGTTGAAGTAGGTGAAGCCCAATGGTCTGAAAAAGAGTTGTTGCTGTTATAATTTTAATGATGCAAGCTACACTTAAAGCTCATAAGCTGAAGAGAGCATTTACCAAATAATGTTGAGACAGAAATGCATCCTATCGAGCAATGCTTTGTGGTAGAAATTGAGCCTATCGAAAGCTTCAATGAACTTGTCGATTGGTTCATAAAAACCGGAGTCACAACCTGTCAAAGTGGAGCAAAGCTGGGTCGCCAACCTGTCAAATGCTATAGGAACTCAGCATCTTGAGAACCTATCGAATAGTTCAGCAATAGAATCCTCCAACCTATCGAATGGTTGTTTGAACCTGTTGATAACCTGTCGACTAGGATACACAGCAGAAGCCCTCAACCTATCGAATGGCTCAATCCACCAACCTGTCAAAGGGTTCCTTGGACTACAAGCTTCATCCTATCGAAATACAACAATATGAACCTGTCGAATGTTGCATGAAGACCAATGCTTTGAACCTATCGAATAGCACTCCTCCAGCCCAACTTTGCAACCTATCGAATGCTTCATGCTCTCTGCATGACACAACCTATCGAGCCAGCCAAGTTTATCTTGTCGAACTGCTGCAGTTTCAGCCAGCACCTATCGAATGCAGAAAATATCAGTGGCCGGCAGGGGTATTTTTGAGAGTTGTAAAGATACCTCAACTGTGCATAATAGAATTGAGTTCTCTGCTCTCTGATTGGTTGAAATGCAGTTCACCTGGATCAAGCTTCTCTCTTCTGATTGACTGCAACTCAAAGCACATGGATCGATGCATATGTATAAATAACCATCTATTTTATTGTTTTCTTCAGTAAGGAATATCAGAACAAAAGAATAGCCTGAGTTCTCCTTAGCTCATTTAGGTTTAGTTTAGGCTTTTATTTTCTTTTTTCTCTTCCTCCTTCTTTCTCTAATCCAGCCTGTTGGATTAGATCTAGATAGTAGATCAGATTTGGTTTGTAATTATAATTTTGGCATGAAGAAATGTGGATCGATGTACAGACTACAGATTTGGGAACAAGTTTATTGTAAGTTGTTTTGTTTGAAGTAATAAATTGTTGATTTTAAAGCTTAGTTAAATCTAAAGATCTTGTGGTCCCATTAGATTCTCCATCGGATTTGTGTAGAGGAGTTTGTTAATCAGCTCACCCACTTAACTTGTAGATCTCTTGATGACCATCTAATTTCCTTGGGTTTGATATTCCTGTGGGTGTCTGTGCCTGTGGCATTTCATCCACAGCATCTGTAGTGATTATCTTATTCTGATCGAAGCCATTGGAATGGAGGAAATCTATTGGATGATCTATGCCCATTTAAGTGTACAGATCATAGCCATAAGATCAATCCAAACCAGGGATGGAGAAAATCTATTGGATGATCTGTGACCATTAAAGTGGACAGATCATAGCCTTAAGATGAATCCAAACCACCAGTCTAGATCAGATTCTTATACCTTGCATTTGTACTTGTAGCCAAATGAAGGATGACTGCATATCCTCAGATCTTGATCTATTTTGCAATGAAAACCAGCCCTAGCTGTCTATTTCTCCTCATTTTATATTATATTTTACCATCCATCTTCCTCCATCTCTTAGTTTAGTTTAATTTTAGTTTTGTAGAATTAAGATCTAGTTTTATTTGCTTTGTAAATATCTCCAAGTTTTGACTTGAATTGACGACTCAGGTTAGAATTTGCATATTAGTGTAATGGTTTCTACTTTTCCATCTTCAGTTTGCTAGAGTTTGATTGACACCCAAATTTCTGGTTGGTTGTTGATTAGATTAAATCTATATTTATAGGATCTTAGACTTGATTGATGACCAATGCTAGGAAACCTTGATATATGGTGTAACGGTACTGTTTATTTTCATAAATATCCGATAGCTGAGGACTAAGATTGACGACCTTAATATGAAAAAAGAGGATTAGGATATATTTTTATGCACTTTAGTTAAATAACCATTCTTTTATTCATATTTCTGCAGTAGTTTAGAAAATCTCCAGTAATTCTATAAAATAATTAGATCTAGTGACACAGAAAAACTCTCTTTCTTTTCCCTATTTTCATAGAATTGCCAGATCTGTAGCCAGATCTGGAGGTCTACTATACACCTTCTAGGTTTAGATCACTACTCCCTGTGGGACAAACTCTTACTTATTAAAACTTGCTACAAAGGACCCTGTATCTTACAGGTCTAGGATATTATAGATGTGCTGAATCCATCCTCTATTTTACTTTGATTTTATTTTACTTTTACCATTAATAAATAATCAGCACACTGAAATTCCTCAACAAGTTTTTGGTGCCACTGTCGGGGAGTTTTGATCTAAATAGTAGATCTGAGTTTTTCATTTTTTTTGTAGATCTGATTTTTTTTTAGTTTTTATTTTATGCCTTCTAGATGTTTGAATAAATGCTGTTGTAGCCTTTTGCATTTTTTGCAAAAATGAGGCTGCAGTTTGAGTTTTTCTTTGTGTTTTTGTCAATATGCTTAAATAAGGTACTGATGCAGTTTTTTAATTTTTGCAGATATGGAGCAGCTACCAAACAAGGAGCAGATGGATTGCCACAGGAGCAGATCCGCTTGAGTTTGCATCCCTTTCTCCTTTGCATTTATTTTTATTTTTTATATTTTTAAATTCTTGAGAACCAGCTGTTTTGCTGTATTTGATGTTTGTTTTGATTATAATTTCTGCTGTCTTTTAGGCATGCTGATTTTTTTTTACAACACCAAATATAAAAATAAAAGAAAATGAAAACATAAATAGAAAATTTCTTAGTTGTTTCTTATTATTTTTTAGCAGTAGTAAATAAGGGCTCTTGTGGAGCCCAAACTGATCTAAAACCACATAAAAAAGTCAAAAATTATAAAAACATAAAAATTTTCTTCAGATGGGTTGTTTTCCCTTGCCTTTATTCATTTTCCCCCATCTAGACCTGCTGAGATCATGATTTTAATTTTGAGGAATCATGGAGGATAATGAGCAGTGGATCATATGCTATTTTACATATTCAATGGAGCCACTAATTTTATTTTCCTTCGAGATTTCTTCACCATTAAATGGATCTCAGCTGTATGAATCCTATTTTTAATGTGTTCTCCCATGCTTAATTATTTCAAAATTCTTTTTGATTCATACACATCATCAATATAGGGGTCAGTCTTATGAATCTTGCTTTTCACTGTATTTTATTCCTGCTGATCATTTTTATAATCACTTAAATTCATAAGTATCTGATGTGCTCAGGATTTTGGGGTTTTCTTTGGGCTTAGGGGATTTATGATTTGGTCTTAGGATTTTCTGTTTTAGGAATTTTAGTTTCATTTCTGTATTTAGATTGCTGATTTTTCATTCTTAGGTCTTAACTTTACTAAGTTTTTGCATTTTGGTGGTTTGGTATTCAGTTTCTAACTTTATTTTTCATTCTTTTGTATATGCAATTATGTTTTTATATCTGCATTTTCTGTTTTTATAGTTTTATATTCAGTTCTTTACTTTGGTTTTGCTATTTTTTTTTTCTTGTTACTAGCATTAGTTTCTTTTCATTTATTTCACATTTCTAACCTTATTTTGCTATTTTTTTTTTTTTTTTTTGGTTTTAGCAGTAATTTCCTACATTTGTATATCATTTTTCCATTTTTTGGTTCATGTATTCAGTTTTGCATTTTTATTTTCTGCTGCATATAGCTGTAATTTTGTTTAGTTTTCTTTCTTCTTGTACCTTGCTGCCCCTAGTTTCTTATTGTGTAGAACATTGAGGACAATGTTCATCTTAGGTTTGGGGGTATGACAGGTGTGCCAATGAAATAAGCTAATGCTAGTGCAGCTATGTTGAAAAAGTTTTTTGAAAAATAAAGTGATTTCCTACTTGATTTTTGGAAAAAGAGGAAATTCAAAACTTTTTAAAACTGAAAGTAATTTTAACATTTTTCATGAAGCAAATGTCAAGAATTTTTAAAAAATTGATGTTTAGTGAACCTGAAATGAGAGAAAATTGTGAGGATATACCCTAGAAAATTTGATGGAAGGCCATACCCAGTGAGATTTGGGCCTGAAAAAATTTTCTTTGAAGAGTGTCTTGGCAATTTTTCTGCTCTAAGGACTGATTGGATCTAATTTTGATCACTAGAAGTTAGGCAAATCTAAGTTGAAACAACTTGATAGCATTCATGACATTGAGGACATGAAGTAAGGCCATCCCTTGGACAGTTTGAGCCTAAAATTTCCTACCATTGAACTGCCCTTGATACACACCATTTGAGCCATAAAAATCCTAGTTTTCTTTGATAAAAACTAGAAAATTTGAACCCAAAACCTTTTGACCTATTTCAGCTTACCCTCAATCTGAGAAATCAGGAAGTAGGAGGAGAGGTGAGGTTAGAGGAGCAAGGTTTAAAATTTTGGAAGCACATTTGGTGGTATTGTGGCATCCCAACCCATAAAAAAAATAATAATAATAAAAAAAAAAAAAAAAAAAAAAAAAAAAAGAGAAGTCACTTCATTTGAAAATCTACAAGAAGATAAGAAGCTGATGAAGCTGATCACTTCAAGTCTGAAAATTCAAAAAGAAAGTGACAAGGTGCTGAAATGAAGAAGGTTGAGTTGCGAATCACCTCCTTACCTTTACTGATTTCTCAATTTGAATCCCTTCCCTTTATTCTTTCATAAAATTTCATCTATAAGCCACATTACAACCCAATAAAAAGACCTTACTGATCTGAAATGAATTGAGCTGTCATGTGGAGACAAGGATTTGTTTAATCTATGACGAAAAGAATTAGAAAAGTTCAGAAATTAGAGCAACACCTATGCTCATGCTTGCGGCCTTATTTGAGGGTTGCAACTGTTCTTGAGCTGTGTGAAATGATGCACCCTTCTACTTTTATTGTGAGTGATAGCCCTGGTAAGAGTTGGGTCTAAAATCCAATTTGTTTGGGGCATTATCAAAACAAAATTCTTAAATTAAAGGTGAACTCTACATTAATTTTCAAGCATAATGCCTTGGCATAAACCGATTGATGATGAAGGAATTACAGCAAAATTTCAGGTTTTGAATTGATGATTTTTCTACTGAAAATCCTCTAGAATTGAATGGACATGGTGTTTAATTTATTTTATTTTCCTTAAACTCTGTTTTAGCAAGTTGCATGAGTATTAGCTAATTTTATCGGAGAAGTTTTGGGGTACCTTCACTGAAAACCCTCAGGAGACTTCACTCCTCCACTAGGGATCACCTAGGGGTTTAAAAGGCTGAGTGCATATGCTAAATGCACCCGTGTTCCCTACGAAAGTGGCATTTTATTTCATAGGTTAGTTGTTTTAAAATTCACTTTGCTCGAGAACTAGCAAAGGTTAGGTTTGGGGGTGTGTTGATCATTGATTTTTATCACTTTCTACACCTTTAAACCTGGCTTTTGCTAGGCCTTAGAGCTGTTTATAATCACTTTTAGCTTGTTTTGCAATTTAAGGAAGAAATTGCAGCATAGTGCAGAAATCCAGTTAATAAGTGCCACAAAGATAAAAAATGGAACCATTCATTTGGAGTTGAAGCACGTGAAGCCCAATGGTCTGAAAAAGAGCTGTTGCTGCTATAATTTTAATGATGCAAGCTGCACTTAAAGGTCATAAGCTGAAGAGAGCATTTACCAAATAATGCTGAGACAAAAATGCATCCTATCGAGCAGTGCTTTGTGGCAGCAATTGAGCCTATCGAAAGCTTCAATGAACTTGTCGATTGGTTCATAAAAATCGGAGTCACAACCTGTCGAAGTGGAGCAAAGCTGGGTCGCCAACCTGTCGAATGCTGTAGGAACTCAGTAGCTTGAGAACCTATCGAATAGTTCAGCAATAGAATCTTCCAACCTATCAAATGATTGTTTGAACCTGTCGAGAACCTGTCGACTAGGATACACAGCAGAAGCCCTCAACCTATCGAATGGTTGCAACTCAACCTATCGAATGGCTCAATCCACCAACCTGTCGAAGGGTTCCTTGGACTACAAGCTTCATCCTATCGAAATACAGTAATATGAACCTGTCGAATGCTGCATGAAGACCAATGCTTTGAACCTATCGAATAGGACTCCTCCAGCCCAGCTTTGCAACTTATCGAATGCTTCATGCTGTCTGCATGACACAACCTATCGAGCCAGCAAAGTTTATCCTGTCGAACTGCTGTAGTTTCAGTCAGCACCTATCGAATGCAGAAATTATCAGTGGCCGATAGGGACATTTTTGAGAGCTGCAAAGACACCTCAGCTGTGCATAACAGAATTGAGTTCTCTGCTCTCTGATTGGTTGAAATGCAGTTCACCTGGATCAAGCTTCTCTCTTCTGATTGGCTACAACTCAAAGCACATGGATCGATGCATATGTATAAATAACCATCTATTTTGCTATTTTTCTGCAGCAAGGAAGGTAGGAACAAAGGAATAGCCTGAGTTCTCCTTAGCTCATTTAGGTTTAGTTTAGGTTTTTATTTTCCTTTTTATCTTCCCCCTTCTCTCTCTAATCCAGCCTGTTGGATTAGATCTAGATAGCAGCTCATATCTGGTTTGTAATTATAATTTCGACATGTAGAAATGTGGATCGATGCACAGACTATAGATCTGGGAACAAGTTTATTGTAAGTTATTTTATTTGAAGCAATAAATTGTTGATTTAAAAGCCTAGTTAAATCTAAAGGTCTTGTAGTCCCATTAGATTCTCGATCAGATTTGTATAGAGGAGTTTGTTAATTAGCTCACCCACTTAACTGGTAGATCTCTTAATGACCATCTGATTTCCCTAGGTTTGATATGTCTGTGCCTGTGGCCTTGCATCCATAGCATCTGTAGTGATTATCTTGTTCTGATCGAAGCCATTGGAATGGAGGAAATCTATTGGATGATCTGTGCCCATTTAAGTGGACAGATCATAGCCATAAGATCAATCCAAACCAGGGATGGAGGAAATCTATTGGATGATCTGTGACCATTAAAGTAGACAGATCATAGCCTTAAGATGAATCCAAACCACCGGTCTAGATCAGATTCTTATACCTTGCATTTGTGCTTGTAGCTAAATGAAGGATGGCTGCATATCCTCAGATCTTGATCTGTTTTGTAATGAAAACTAGGCCCTATCTGTCTATTTCTCCCCATTTTATATTTTATTTTACCATCCATCTTCCTCAATCTCTTAGTTTAGTTTTATTTCAGTTTTGTAGAATTAAGATCTGGTTTTATTTGCTTTGTAAATATCTCCAAGTTTCGACTTGAATTGACGACTCAGGTTAGAATTTGCAGCTTAGTGTAATGGTTTCTACTTTTCCATCTTCAGTTTGCTAAAGTTTGATTGATACCCAAATTTCTTGTTGATTGTTGATTAGATTAAATCTGTATTGATAGGATCTTAGCCTTGATTGACGACCAATGCTAGGAAACTTGATATATGGTGTAACGGTACTATTTATTTTGATAAATATCCGATAGCTGAGGACTAAGATTGATGACCTTAATCTGAAGAAGGAGGATTACGATTTATTTTTATGCACTTTAGTTAAATAACCATTCTTTTATTCATATTTCTCTAGTAGTTTAAAAAATCTCCAGTAGTTCTATAAAATAATTAGATCTAGTGACACAGAAAAACTCTCTTTCTTTTCCCTATTTTCATAAAATTGCCAGATTTGTAGCTAGATCTGGAGGTCTACTATATACCTTCTAGGTTTTGATCACTACTCCTTGTGGGACAAACTCTTACTTTTTAAAACTTGCTACAAAGGACCCTGTATCTTGCAGGTCTAGGATATTTTAGATGTGCTGAAACCATCCTCTATTTTACTTTGATTTTATTTTGCTTTTACCATTAATAAATAATGAGCACACTGAAATTCCTCAACAATGAGCAAATAAAAATGATTTCTAAAAATACTTTGCTAGTGGTCTTGGACTTTCTAGTGTACCAGAAGCAGTCCAGCTTTGCTGATCTGGTAAGGAACGCAAATCGCTGTGAAGACGCTATCAGGAAAGGTCGCCTAAGCAAAAATTCACCTAGTGGAGCTAGTGGAGTTAGAAGGTTCTCAGAGTAGAGGAATGAGAAGAGAGCAGGGGCCGATGTCCAGAACATTGCCAACACCAGGCCCAATCATAGTATAACCCCATTCCAATTTTAGGCAGCCAAGCCAGCACGAGTCAGAACTGAGCAGATGCAGAGAACAGGGAATGGACAAGGAATGCAGATGACTCCGAAGCAGAGGAGAGCCCGCTATGATCGAATTTTTACACCCTTAGGGCAATCATCAAGTGTACTTTTACCTTTACTAATAGAAAAGGGATTAGTTACCGGTCTCCAATCGCGACCTCCTAATCCAATCCTGAAGAATTATGACCTTAACACTCACTATAATTTTCATCAAGGTCCAGGTCACCCGACTGATCGCTGCTTCCCATTAAAGCATGTGATACAAGATTTAATTGATGCCGGGAAAATTATTCCACCTGCACCTTCTCAAGTGAACCAGCACGCAAATATACATCAGGTGTCATTACCCCCACACCCTACCGGAGGAGCAGGTCTCAGAACCACCATCGGGATGATAGAGGAGTGTGAGGAAAAGTTTAAATTTGATTCATCAGATTATATCAGTGATCGGGAGAGTTATATGGTACCATTGCAAAGGGATTGCGAAGAGAGAAGTATTGGGGTGATTGAACCCTTAAACTTGTCAGATTATTTCCCTAACCCGGCACCACCAGTTGAACCTTTAGATCTTAGAGCTTATTTACCATCACCCCCACCCATCAATTATGTGCACATAAATGCATATCAACCATATACTGCCACCCCCATCAATTATTCGATAGCCCATCAAGTCCCCCATCCCCCACTATCACCTATCAACTATCAATGGCCCACTCCTACCCCCATTACCCCTGGTGCAATCACCTGCAAATCTCATCACCCCAACCTGGCCTAATTTTTCCATCTAACTATCTATCACTGAAGTGAACTAAGTATTACCCACCCCCAGAGCCATCAGTGCAAGTGCATCAGATACCGGCAGCTACACCATTTCAGATTTCAGGACCAACCTACAACCTCATCAGGTCCCGCTGAGTTACAAGCAGACAAATGCCAATGCCTGTAGCAACAAAGAAGGGGTAGTAGACTTTGTCATGAGATCCGAGAAAATTTTAAAGCAGTCGGAAGCATCGGCAGTAGCATAAATCCAACTGGAGGGAAAGAAAGAGAGTGCCGTTAATTCTTTTGAAAAAATGAGTCGAGAACATATACTGGAGACTCAATTGAGAAGGATACCAGCTCACATCACTGTATGGGAACTACTAATGACATCCCCACTCCATTTTCAAGCTTTAATAGAGGCATTAAAGAATGCGCATATATCACTTCAGGAGAGCCCGAATGAAGTTGGACAAATAATTGGTCAAGTTATGGCTCCAAATGCAATTTCATTTTCGGACGCCGATTTATCTGATGAGAGAAGTAGTCACTCCAAATCCCTTAATATTACTATGGAATCTCGAAATATGATAATTCCTCTGGTTTTGATTGATAATGAGTCTGCTCTAACTATATGCCTACTAAGAACCGCCACCAAGATTGGGGTAGATCCATGCATGCTGAGACCCACGAGAACTAGTGCTCGAGGTTTTGACAATGCCAGAAGAGAGATAATGGGAGAAGTTGACCTTGAGCTATTGATTGGGCCAATGACCTCCATATTATTTCAAGTAATGGATATCAAATCTTCGTTCAATCTGTTGTTAGGACACCCCTGGTTGCATGAGGTCGGAGCAGTACCGTCAACACTGCATCAAAAGCTCAAGTTTATGTCCGAGCATAAGATTATCACCATCATTGGTGAGGGGCACAGTGAGAAGGAAAAAGCCACCAACAGCATTGAAAAGCTCAAAGTGCTGGATGTGCCACACACAGCTGAGGATGTCGACCTCCACAGTTTTGAGTACGAAGTGTCAATAGTACTCTGGGAGCCCATCGAGGGCATCATCCCAAAAATCGATAGTGGAATGGTAGAGGCCGTGGCCATGCTCCATAAGTGGAGCTATCAAAGAGGAAAGGGCTGGGACCCCGATTACAGAAAAGAAGAGAGCTTGTCACAACCAAGGTCAGAAAGTCTGATTCGGGTTAGGTTATAGGCCCACGAAAGAAGAGGTTCAGGAGGCTAAGGAGAAAGCCCGGGCCACGAGAGCTAAAAGAGCCAGGGGGATCCACATAGAGGAAAAACCTCGTCCTAGGCCTCCAATCAGAGACTCGTTTGTGAGTGTCGGTTCACCCCACCAATCCCCACATCACCCTTCCCAGCCTAGAAATTGACTTGGTCGTGTTATCCCTCTTTGAGTAATGACATTCTACATCTGAACAATCTCCCCATGTGCTAAATCATCATAAAATGTTCTTAATATTTGAGGACATTATCTCAGACGAACTGGGGATCAACATGATGGAGGCTGATTTTGAAGAGTCGTATCAGTCAACACCCTCCATCCAAATAGGTAAAGGAGCAGCCTCTCAGGTACGCTACTGGGCATCTTTGCCCCAAACCCTGGAAGCGGGGAGTGTCTTAAAATTTGGCACTCGTTTCCCAAAAAAAAAAACCTATAAAAAGTGAGATAAGTCCTTGGCAGGCAATACCTTGTATATACACAGACTCGCGCTGCCAAGGGTCCATCTCCGAAGAAAATAAAAATTCGAAAAACATTAAAAAAGTACAAAATCCAAAAATATTGTCATTTAAAATTCTAAATAAAATCTCACAAAAAGATGCCTTAATCGAAATGCCCGTCCCATGTAAAATCGACCCCTTTCCTATAGAAATGCAAGAAGAGGTAGGAGTTACGAGTCTGGATGAGGATGTCTCTTTTAAGGAACTCCCCAATGAGCTCCTTGACCGGTTTGCTGACTTTGAGTATGGCCCTACCCCCATTGTTGAAGAAACCGAAGACGTTAATCTAGGGACAGAGGAGATTTTCCGAATTACCAAAATCTGAATGTCGCTGTCTCTCAAAGAAAGAAAAAGCATGATCAATTTCCTTCAGTCATACCAAGACATTTTTGCCTGGTCGTACGAGGATATGCCTAGTCTAGACACCGATTTGGTCGAGCATGAGTTGCCGCTTTACCCTGATATGAAGCCGGTCAAGCAGAAGCTGAGACATCTCCGACCTGAGTGGATGCTAAAAATCAAGGATGAGTTCATTAAGCAGTATGATACAGGATTCCTCATGGTATCCAAGTACCCGCAGTGGCTAGCCAATATTGTGCCTATGCCGAAGAAGGATGGAAAGGTCCGCATGTGTATCGATTTCTACAATTTGAACAAGGCAAGCCCAAGGATGATTTCCCATTGCCGTACATTGACATCTTGGTCGATAAAATTGCTAAGCACGAGATGCTTTCTTTTATGGACAGATTCTCAGGATACAACCAGATAAAGATGGCAAAGGCTAATCGAGAGAAGACTACATTCATCACTCCTTGGGGAACCTTTTACTATAGAGTCATGCCATTTGGGCTGAAGAATGCTGGGACAATGTACCAAAGAGCTATGACTGCGCTGTTTCACAACATGATGCATCAAGAAATTGAGGTGTATGTCGATGAAATGATAGCCAAGTCACTAGAGCGAAGCGATCACTTGGTAAATGTCCAGAAGCTATTTGAGAGGCTGAGAAAGTACAAGTTATGTTTGAATCCACAGAAGTGCGCATTTGGCGCTATGTCTGAAAAATTCTTAGGATTCATTGTTAGAAGGAGAGGGATCGAAGTTGACCTAATCAAAGTTAGAGGGTTCTTAGGCAGGATATAGTATATTAGTTGATTCGTTGCACAGCTAACGCCTATCTGCACGCCAATCTTTAAGCTCCTTCGAAAGAATTCAACCATTGAATGGAACAATGATTGTCAGGCAGCGTTCGACAAAATCAAAAGCTACCTCCTCAACCCACCTGTGTTGGTACCGCCTGAGCCAGGGATACCACTCTTGATGTATCTTTTCATGACAGAAGTCTCGATGGGATGTAAAGGAACCCTACGGGTGCTCTGCTTTCGGTTTGGAGAGGGGGGAGAAAAGATTTTTGAAAACACACCCCATTTGCTCGAACCCGAGCTCTTAAATTTAATCCCCAGCCATGCCTGGCGCACCTATTAGTTGCACCAGGCTATTTTGGGCCCTCAGTTGGCTTGGCGCAACTAATAGTTGCTCTAGGTCACTTATGGGCCAGTCTTTGGGCCTGATGCGGGTCACATACACAGCCCAGTACCCCTCCTCTTTGTTTTATTGTCCCCGATAGATGCTCGTACTCCTAAATGGTGTGTCGATCCTCATTCGGCTTGCTCGAGAAGCCATGCTAGAATAAAATGGATAGAGATCAATAAGCATTGCGATCTTACATAGAAAAACGTAAAAAAATCCAAAAAAATGATGAAAAAATCCCACATAAAAAGCCAAAAATAATTCACATAAAATGATAGAATAATTCACATAAAATAATAGTTTTGAAAAACCAAAAAATCCCATAAAATGATAGCCTTGAAAAACCAAAAAAATCCCATAAAATAATAACTTAAAAATCCAAAAAATTCACAAAAAAATTTATAAAGAAAATCCCAAAAATAATTCACATAAAATAATGGAATAAAGTCACATAAAGTGATAGAATAAAATAGAATGAAGTGATAGATTAAAATCACATGAAATGAGAACTTAAAAATTTAAGAAATCACATAAAATGATTACCCAAAATCCATAAAATCACATAAAACAATAAACATAAGAAAAGTAAAAAATTTCCCACATAAAAGAACAAAAAATATGTGTTTTAAAAAGATGACACATACTTCCAAAAAATGTTGTGACATCTATTCGCTTCCCTTGGATAGTAGTGTTAAATAAACTTCAGGATCGATGGGTTTGCCCAAAGACCTCGAACCTTACTTCAGGCAAGGGCACCCGTGACCAGTCAGTTGAGGCAGTCATTGCCTCATATGATTGGACGCAAATTATGGAACCTTGCGCACTTGCGTTACACCTATCTTTGAATGTGAGTCGATCACCCCCTTACTTACGAAGCTGTTGCATTCAAAATAAATCTTGAACATCAAACTCCTTCAAATCATCTTGAGAAGCAACCATTTTTCCCAGCTAATAGGCTTTCACAACTCGAGAAGCTAATGTTTTTCCCAGCTATTGGGCTTTCGCAATTCATTCCACCTCGATTATACCCAGTAATGTCGCTAAATGCTTGGGGACCGATTACCTTGAGAAACGACCGTTATCTCGACATACAGGGCTTTCGTTCTCTCACCATGTTACCCGTATGATGTTTAAAGTTCATTTTGAATGCAGCGGCCCCATCAGTAATGCCTTGGGCCTCTTCAGATGTCTCTTTTCTTTGGCATTCGATCATTAGTGATTGAATATCAAAGAGGGGCATCTGTAGACACCCAAAGGCCTAAGGCCCAGTCGAGACACATTTCAAGAGAGGCACATCTCCGAGCTTTTTATGGCATGTATGGAATCCTTAGGAACCTTTCTGAAATGTTAGGAATCATTCAAAACCCTTAGGAATCACCCTAGATCCCTTAGGAACCTTCTCAAACCCTTAAAAACCCATCCCGACCCCTAGAAACTATTTCAAACCTAAACCTAGCTTTCCCAGGCAATGGATGAAGAGTGGTGCATCGGGACTAACTGTGACCTTTTGCTATGATCGAATCATATACCATTGAAAAGTAGAAGTCCTCAGCTTTCCAACAAGCCAAGGATCATTCCAATCGAAGCTGTATACAGGAAGATATCACATTTCGAAGCTCAGGGGAAAAATTATACGTTGGCTAAGTTCCCCTTTGGGATTTGGCGCAAGTATTACTTGCGCCAAGCCATTTCTCCCCAGAAATGGCTTGGCACAACTAATAGTTGTGCCAGCTATAAGGTGGGCCCCACCACAGGCAGCCAACTTCTAGACCGTGTAGAAACATTATTTTACTGTACCTTTGCGTAACGCATCTATTAGTTGTGCCAGGCTTAGGAACAGTGACTGTGGATTTTTGCCTCAAAAATAAAGATTGGGGTTTGACTTCTTGACCATCTTGACCTTTGGGGTATATTTTGCTAGTTTTGTTGCACCCATTCACTATATATTTCCAACCCCTTAAGTGGTTTAAAGCCTCACCCTATCATCCACCATTCGAGCATCTCTTCACACATTTTAAGGCTCCACTAGGAAACCTTACATGGCTAGATTACCTAATTGCTAATCCAAGGTAGCCTCTAAACACCCTCCTAACCTCTCTTTTTCCTATAAATAGAGAGGCACCCCTCTGTTTACAAAGGCTTGAAATTTTTTGCAAAAAAGAGATTAAGGAATCCCTTCTCTCTCTCCCCTAGTGCGCCATTTACACACAAATTCTAAAACCTTCAAACTTTCCAAAAACCTTAGCCTTTCACCTAAAAGCTTTAGTTTAGGTGTGTGCTACCCCCTAGCCTCCCCTCTCTACCTCTTAGCTATCCACCCTAGGAGTTCGAATCCATCATCAAGCTATACAAGCCATCAAAAGCTCACCGAAGCAAGCCAACGAAAGGCTCCACAGCAGTGCGACAAGGGTCCGAGAGCTCCGGCTCTCCCCTCTATTCCTCTACCTTCTCGGTTCTTCCTCCATCCTCTCATTTGTGTCGTTATACCATTGAATTTTCGATAGGAACGGAGGGGCACAAATAGGATTTTAAGACCCTTTGTGCGAGAGGAAGGCTTTTTCATTTCTCTTACATTATTTTTATTTTGGCCACAAGTAGAGACCTCATTAAGCAGGTTGATTGGGTGCCTAACACCTCCCCAATCGATAACCGATGCCCCTATCCAAGAGCCTTTGATGTAGTCCGGATTCAGAGTCAATTTTTGGCACTTCGGTCCTCTTTAAATTTGATTCAGATTCTCGGGACACCAAAAGCTCTGGGTGGCGACTCTAAATTTTTATCACGAGTATGCGTCGTGCAGCGGGATCATAAAAAAATCCACGGTTGCATAATTTTAACCTGAATGCTTGAACCTGAATGCTTAAACATGAATGCCTGAACGTGAATGCTTGAACATGAATGCTTGATAGATAGTGACATGCTTGAATGTGAATGCCTAAACTTGAATCCTTGAACCTGAATGCTTGAACGTGACTGCTAGAACGTGAATGCTTGAATGTGAATGCCTCAACTGGAATACTTCAACAAGGATGCTTGAACATGAATGCTTGATAGATAGTGACACACCTTAATGTGAATGTTTGAGCATCAATGCTTGAACGTGAATGCTTGAACATGAATGCTTGTACATGAATGCTTGAACGTGAATGCTTGAACGTGAATGCTTGAACCTAAATACTTGAACATGAAAGCTTGATAGATAGTGACCCGCTTTAACGTGGAAGTTTCATAGATAGTGTGACATGCTTGAATGTGAATGCTTTAACATGAATGCTTGAACATGAATGCTTCAAATATAGTGACACGCTTGAACGTGATTACCTGAATTGGAATGCTTAAACAAGAATGCTTGAACATTATGGCTTGAACGTGATTGCATGAACATGAATGCTTGAACGTGAATGTTGAATGCTAGAGCGTGAATGCTTGAACTTGAATGCTTGAACGTGCGAATGTTTGAACGGGAATGCTTGAACCTGAATATTTTAACGTGAATGCTTGAACATGGACACTTGAACTTTAATGTTGAACGTTAAAGCTTGAACATGACACCTTGAATAAGAATGCTTGAACATTAAATCTTGAACATGAATGCTTCAAAGTTAATGCTTGATAGACAGTGACACACTTGAACGTGAATGCTTGAAGGTGAATTTTTGAATGTGAATGCTTCAACATGAATGCTTGAACAGGAATGTTTGATAGACAATGACACGCTTGAACTGAATTCTTTAACGTGAATGCTTGAATATGAATGCTGGAACGTGAATGCTTGATTGATAGTGACATGCTTTAACGTGAATGGTTGAATGTGAATGCTTGAACATGAATGCTTGAACGTGAATGCTTAAACATGAATGCTTGAACGTGAATGATTGGACATGAATGTTTGAACGTGAATGCTTGATAGATAGTGACACGCTTGAACTTGAATTCTTGAACGTGAATGCTTGAACATGAATGCTTGAACGTGAATGCTTGATTGATATTAACACACTTTAACATGAATGGTTGGACATGAATACTTGAACGTGAATGGTTGTACATGAATGCTTGAACATGAATGCTTGATAGATAGTGACACGCTTGAACGTGAATTCTTGAATGTGAATGCTTGACTGTTAGTGACACGCACTAACGTGAATGCTTGAACATGAATGCTTGAACAAGGATGCGTGAACGAGAATGCTTGATATCTAGTGACACGCTTGAACATTAATGCTTGATTGATATTGACACGCCTTAACGTGAATGGTTGTTATTCATTGAAAAGTACCAGTTTTTACTTCTTAACTTATCCTTTGCTGAACCTTGAAGTTGACTAATAACTCCTGTTTAGCTTGTTTTGTAGATTAGTAATAACTTGTGTAGCTTAACACAAAGTCCATGCCTTTGGTGCCAAGAAGAGAGAGAATTCAAGTCAAGGATGACAACTGAGCTAGAGATTAATGGAACACCATGGTGGTACACACCATGGTGACCAGTTTGCATGTCAAAGTAGACTCAAGAAGTTCAGCAGATGTGAGAAGTATAGATGAGAGTGGAGGAAGGTGTAACAGAAGCATGTGCATTACAGCAGAGGAATAAATGACTGATTTCACACAGTTGAGATGTTACCTCGTGCTGTTCATTTCACCAGCAAAGTCATCTCGCGTGGATGTTACATGTAGCACAATAGAACTCGCGTAGCAGTCATGCACTTCAGTTGCAATTAACACATAAAGGAACTCGCAAAGTAGTCGCACACTAAGCCTTCAGAAATACAGCTCACGAAGCTCTCGCGAGGATCAAGTTTTAAAGCAGCCGCGCGCACTACCTCGCGAGACCAATTTGCACAAACAACAACAACAACCTCATAAAGTTCTCGCATGGCTCTGGAGGAGAGAGATGCCTAGAAAATATCTCGCGCAACTCTCTCGTGCCTAGAAGTTCAACCTGTATCGAGCGAGCTGCGTAAGTGAAAAGAAGCCAAGCGAGAGTAAAAGGGCATCCTCATGACACCCTCGCGAGAGGAACTTCTGAAGCCCTACTGCACGAGCAAGCCAAGCAGTGCAACTCATCCTCGCGAAAACATTGCAAGGCAGAGCAACTACGCGATAAGCTTAAATCCTTCTGCACGAGTGCATTCAAAGCCAAATTAGCTGCCCGATAATCCAAAGCCCACATGCGCGAGTGAACAACCTCCCAAGCCAAATTCCTACCTCACGAGGCATACAATAGCTATGCAAATGAATTAATGAACCAAAGATAGCCCCGCAAAGCTCGGGCTATCCACTTCTCAGTCTTAACTTAAAGACCTTTTAGGGATTTCCCTAGGTCTAAGGCACACATCTCGAGGCCCTAATCTCGAGGCACACATCCTAAGACATCCAAGGGTTGTAGTAGTCCACATCTGCTAGAAAAATTAGGGTTTACTCTTCTGTTAGCTAAGGCATTAGGACTGAGTATATAAGCTGTACTTGTAACTTAGAATTTTTATCTCTCCTTCAACCTCTGTCGGCTGTGAGCTCAAGTAGATTAGGGTAGGGTTTGATCATTTCTTTTTCCCATTTTTCTTCTCTCTTAGCCCAGCACTTGGTAGCTAAATCCTCTGTCAGCAATTAAGTGTAGTTTTAATTAGTTTTGTAATGGGTCTTGTAATCTTTGGGATTTTGTGAAGAGCTGATATGCACAAGGCTGCTGCCTTGAGAAATTGCATTGCAGGTAATTTTGATCAATGGAATTTGTATTTTAAATGGTCATTCAATCTTTTATTTTTTTATTTACCCATAGTTTTGTTCAGGCTATAGCATGCATTTAGGATTTGAGCTGATTGAAAGGCCCATGGAAGCTTGAGCTTGTAGCCCTGGGACCATGGTGGTAGCAGCAGTTTACATGTTTCATCTCAGTCACCTGTGGTGTGGATAATCTCTGTGGATAGCCTGTGACCATTTCAGTGAACAAATTATAGCCCTAGGGTGATTCCAACTCACAGACCTGAAGAAGGTTTCTTCTCCTCAGCACTTGAGCTTGTAGCCTTGTGAGAGGTTGTTGCAGGAACTAGCTCCCCTTTATTTTACTTAACCAATATTAGATGATAGATCTGATTTCTCTGTAGTGATTGCAGACTTATGAGCTAAGTCATTGCTGGCCTTCTGTAGCAATGACCAGCTACTTTTATGTCCCCAAATAGCCCTTGAACAACTGTGGTCTCCACTGGTTTTTCAAGAACTATTTATTCCTATGAATGCCTTCCAGATCTATAACAGATCTGGGGAGCTTGTAGCCTGGAAAATATAGTGCCTGCAATAGTTCTAATGTTCTGATTTGATCAGTTGGGTGGAGAACATCTATTGGATAATTTGTGACCATTTAAGTAGATAGGTTATAGCCTTAAGATCAGTCTATTCCATTTTATTAGATTGGTTTTTTTATTTTCTTCATGTGCTTTGATCCTTCCTATTGGATAGTCTGTGACCATTAAAGTGGACAGGTTATAGCCTTAAGAGACTAGGTTGAATCATAAGAGTGAGTTGGATTCTCCTTCCTTGCTGAGGTTTTTGATAGCACATCAGCAAGGATTCCTGCAGAAGCAAATCTAGATCTGAGTTACAAAACTAATTTAAACTTTGGCTAATAGTTTACTTCCTACTATTTCATCACCACTTTCTTCATAACCCTTTCTTAGGATAGGACTGCACTTTATTTATTTTCTTTTAGTAGGTAATTTAGTGTAGTTATGACACCCAACTCCCTTTCTTTAGGATTGTCAGATCTGAAGTCAGATCTAGAGGCTTACTATTATAGCCCATTTCGGGTTCTAGATCAATTTCTCTGTGGGACAAATTCTTACTTAAAATTTGCTACAATAGCCCTATATCTTGTAAGTTGTGTGTACTTTAGGTCGCTATATGCATAGCCATTTCACCCCATCTTTTATTCTGATTTTACCATCTCACCACTTTAATAACTTCTGCAAACACCTGGGAACAAACAACAACAATGGTTGAACATGAATGCTTGAACGTGAATGCCTGAACGTGAATGCTTAGACGTCAATGCTTGATCATGATTACTTGATAGATAGTGACATGCTGGAATGTGAATGCTTGATCGATAGTTACATGCTTGAACCTGATTGTTGGACCATGAATGCTTGAATGTGAATGCTAAAACATCAATGCTTGGACGTGAATGCTTGATAGATAGGGACACGCTTGAACGCGAATGCTTTAACAGAATGCTTGAACATGAATGCTCGAACATGAATGCTTGAACATGAATGCTCGAACATGAATGCTTGAACATGAATGCTTGAACCTAAATGCTTGAACGTGAATGCTTGAACGTGATTTCTTGAATATGAATACTTGAACAAGGATGCATGAACATGAATGCTTGACAGTTAGTGACACGCCTTAACGTGAATGTTTGAACATGAATGCTTGAACGTGATTGATTGAACATGAATACTTGAACCTGAATACTTGAACATGAATTCTTGAACATGAATACTTGAATATGAATGCTTGAACATGAAAACTTGATAGATAGTGACACGCTTGAACGTGGACGTTTCATAGATAGTGGCAAGCTTGAGAGTGAATGCTTGAATGTTAATGCTTTAACATGAATGCTTGAACATGAATGCTTCAAAGATAGTGACATGCTTGAACGTGAATGCCGGAATTGGAATGCTTAAATAAGAATGCTTGAATGACATGGCTTGAATGTGATTACTTCAACATGAATGCTTGAACGTGAATGCTTGAAGCTGAATATTTAAACGTGAATGCATGAATATGAACACTTGAACATTAATGCTTGAACATGGCAGCTTGAACATGAATGCTTGAATGTAAAAGCTTGAACATGAATGCTTCAAAGTTTATGCTTGATAGACAGTGACAGGCTTGAACGCGAATGCTTGAAGGTGAATTCTTGAACATGAATGCTTGAACATGAATGTTTGATAGACAGTGACACGCTTGAATGTGAATTCTTTAACGTGAATGCTTGAACATCAATGCTTACACGTGAATGCTAGATTGATAGTGACACACTTTAACATGAATGGTTTAACGTGAATGGTTGAACATGAATGCTTGAACGTGAATGCTTGAACATGAATGTTTGAACATGAATGCTTGAACATGAATGCTAGAACATGAATGCTTTAATGTGAATACTTGATTGATATTGACACGCTTTAATGTGAGTGGTTGAACATGAATGCTTGAATGTGAATGGTTGTTCATGAATGCTTGAACATGAATGCTTGATAGATAGTGACACACTTAAATTGAATTCTTGAATGTGAATGCTTGATTGATAGTGACTCGCTTTAACGTGAATGCTTGAACAAGAATGCTTGATATCTAGTGACACGCTTGAATGTGAATGCTTGAACATTAATGCTTGATTGATATTGAAGCGCTTTAGCATGAATGGGTTCACATGAATGCTTCAACATGAATGCCTAAACATGAATGCATGAACTTGAATGCTTGAACATGAATGCTTGAATGTCAATACTTGATAATGATTGCTTGATGGACAACGACATTGCGGAACGTGAATGCTTGATAGATAGGGACACGCTTGAACATGAATGCTTTAAGGTGAATGCTTGAACATGAGTGCTCGAACATGAATGCTTGAACCTAAATGCTTGAACGTGAATGATTGAACATGAATGCTTAAACATGAATGCCTGAACTTGAATGCTTGAACCTGAATGCTGGAACATGATTGCTTGAACGTGAATGCTTGAACATGGATGCTTGAACATGGATGCTTGAACGTGAATGTCGGAACGTGAATGGTTGAACTTCAAAGCTTGAACCTGAATGCTTTAACGTGATGGCATGAACATGAATGCTTGAACGTGAATACTTGAACATGGTTGCTTGAACAATAATGCATGAACGTGAATGCTTGAACTTCAATGTTTGATCATGACCACTTGATAGCTGGTGACATGCTGGAATGTGAATGCTCAATCAATAGTGACATGCTTGTACGTGAATGCTAGAACCTGAATGTTGTAACATGAATGGTTGAACGTGAATGCTTGAACGTTAATGCTAGAACATGAATGCTTGGACGTGATTGCTTGAACGTGCATGCTTGATAGATAGGGTAACGCTTGAACGTGAATGCTTTAACGTGAATGCTTGAACATGAAAGCTCGAACATGAATCCTTGAACATGATTGCTTAAACCTAAATGCTTGAACGTGAATGATTGAACATGAATGCGTGAATGCTTGCATATGATTGCTCTAACATGAATGCTTGAACATGAACGCTTGAACGTGATTGCTTCAACTTGAATGCTTGAACATGAATGCTTAAACGTGATTGCTTGAACATGAGTTCTTGAACATGAATGCTTGAACGGGAATGCTTGAACGACAATGCTTCAACATGATTGCTTGATAGATAGTGACATGCTGGAATGTGAATGCTTGATCGATAGTGTTATGCTTAAACGTGGATGCTTGAACGTGCATGCTAGAACATGAATGCTTGCACATGAATGCTTGAACGTGCATGCTAGAACATGAATGCTTGCACATGAATGCTTGAACGTGAATGTTTGATAGACAGGGACACGCTTGAACAAGAATGCTTGAACGTGAATGCTAGAACATGAATGCTTGAACGTGATTGCTTGAACATAAATGCTCAAACCTTAATGCTTGAACGAGAATGATTGGACGTGAATGCTTGAACCAGAATGCTTGAACATGAATGCTTGATCGTGAATGTAGAACATAAATGCTTGAATGTGTGAATGCTTGAACTTGAATGCTTGAACGTGAATGCATGAATATTAATGCTTGAATATGAAAGCTTGAACGTGAATGCTTAAACAGGAATGCTTGAACATGAATGCTTGAACTTGAATGCTTGATAGATAGTGACACGCTTGAACGTGAATGTTAAAACATGAATGCCTAAACGTCAATGCTTGAAAGACAGTGACATGCTTGAACCTGAATTCTTGAACGTGAATGCTTAATCATGAATGATTGAATGTGAATGCTAGATAGAAAGTGACACGCTTGAACATGAATGTTTGATTGATAGTGATAACCTATAACGTGAATGCTTAATCATGAATGGTTGAACGTGAATGCTAGATACATAGTGACATGCTTGAACATGAATGCTTGATTGATAGTGACATACTATAACGTGAATGCTTGAACATGAATGCTTGATTGATAGTGACATACTATAACGTGAATGCTTGAACATGAATGCTTGAATGTCAATGCTTGAACGTGATAGCTTGAGTGTGATTGCTTGATAATCAATGCTTGAACATGAATGCTTGAACGTGAATACTTGAACATGAATGCTTGAACCTCAATGCTTGAACGTGAATGCTTGATTGATAGTGACATACTTGAACGTGAATGCTTAAACGTTAATGCTTGAACGTGAATGCTTGAACATGAATGCTTGAACGTGAATGCTTGATCATGAATGCTTGAATTTGAAAGCTTGAACATGAATGATTAATCATGAAAGCTTGAACGTGAATGCTTGAACATGAATGCTTGAACGTGAATCCTTGAACGTCAATGCCTGAACATGAATGCTTGAACATGAATGATTGAACAAGAATGCTTGATAGATAGGGATACGCTTGAACGTGAATGCTTGAACATGAATGCTTGAACGTGATAGCTTGAACAGGAACGCCTGAACCTGAATGCTTAAACGTGAATGATTGAACATTAATGCTTGGGCATGAATGCTTGAACGTGATTGCTTGAACATGAATGCTTGAACGTGATTTCTTAAGCATGAATGCTTGAACATGGATGCTTAAACGTGATTTCTTCGACATGAATGCTTGAACTTGATTGCTTGAACAAGAATGCTTGAACGTGATTGCATGAACATGAATGCTTGAGCGTGAATGCTAAATGCTTGAACGTGAATGATTGGACGTGAATGCTAAAATATTAATGCTTGAACATGAATGCTTGAATGTGATTTCTTGAGCATGAATGCCCAAACCTTAATGCTTGAACGTGAATGCTCAAACCAGAATGCTTAAAAATGAATGCTTGAGCATGAATGCTTGAACGTGAGTGCTAGAATATGAATGCTTGAACGTGTGAATGCTTGAACGTGAATGCTTGAAGATTGATACTTGAACATGAATGCTTTAATAGGCATGCTTGAACATGAATGCTTGAATGTGAATGCTTGATAGTTAATGACACGCTAGAACGTTAATGCTAAAACATGAATGCTTGAACATTAATGCTTGATAGACAATGACACGTTTGAACGAGAATTCTTGAACATGAATGCTTGTACTTGAATGGCTGAACATCAATGCTAGATAGATAATACACGTTTGAACATGAATGTTTGATTCATAGTGACACGCTTGAATGAGAATTCTTGAACGTGAATGCTTGAACTTGAATGGTTGAACGTTAATGCTAGAACGTAATAGCTTGAACGTGATTGCTTGATAATCAATGCTTGAACATGAATGCCTAAACATGAATACTTGAACATGAATGCTTGAACTTGAATGCTAAACATGCATTCTTGAATGTGAGTGCTTGATTGATAGTGACACGCTTGAACGTACATGCTTGACTGATAGTGACACGTTTGAACGTCAATGCTTGAACGTGAATGCTTGAACATGAATGCTTGAACAGGAATGTTTGACAGACAGTGACACACTTGAACATGAATTCTTTAACGTGAATGCTTGAACATGAATGATAAAACGTGAATGCCTGATTGATAGTGACATGCTTTAATGTGAATGGTTGAACTTGAATGCTTGAACATGAATGCTTGAACGTGAATGCTTGAACATGAATGTTTGAACGTGAATGGTTGAACATGAATGTTTGAGTGTGAATACTTGATAGATAGTGACACACTTGAACGTGAATTCTTGAACGTGAATGCTTGAACATGAATGCTTGAACGTGAATGCTTGATTGATATTGACACGCTTTAACGTGAATGGTTGAACATAAATGCTTGAACGTGAATGGTTGTACATGAATGCTTGAATGTGAATGCTTGACAAATAGTGACACGCTTGAACGTGAACTCTTAAACATGAATGCTTGAACAAGAATGCCTAAACGTGAATGCTTGATATCTAGTGACACGCTTGAACGTTAATGCTTGATTGATATTGGCACGCTTTAACGTGAATACTTGAATGGTTGAACATGAATGCTTGAATGTGAATGCCTGAACATGAATGCATGAACTTGAATGCTTGAATGTGATTGCTTGATCATGATTGCTTGATAGATAGTGACATGCTGGAATATGAATGCTTGATCAATAGTGACATGCTTGTACGTGAATGCTTGAACCTGAATGTTGGAACAAGAATGCTTAAACATGAATGCTTGAACGTGAATGCTAGACCAGCAATGCTTGGACATGAATGCTTGAACGTGAATGCTTGATAGATAGGGTCATGCTTGAATGTGAATGCTTTAATAGAATGCTTGAACATGAATGCTTGAACCTAAATTCTTGAACGTGATTGTTTAAACGTGAATTCTTGAATATGAATGCTTGATAGATAGTGACAGGCCTTAACGTGAATGTCTAAACATGAATGCTTGAATGTGAATGCTTGAACATGAATGCTTAAACGTGAATGTTTGAACGTGATTGATTGAACGTGAATGCTTGAACCTGAATACTTGAGCATGAATGCTTGAACATGAATACTTGAACATGAATGCTTGAACGTGAAAGCTTGATAGATAGTGACATGCTTGAACGTAGATGTTTCATAGATAGTGACACGCTTGCGTGTGAACGCTTGAATGTAAATGCTTTAACATGAATGCTTCAAAGATAGTGACACACTTGAAAGTGAATGCCTGAATTTTAATGCTTAAATAAAAATTCTTGAATGATATGGCTTGAAGGTGAATGCTTCAATGTGATTGCAGAATGCTTGAACATGCGAACGCTGGAACATGAATGCATGAACCTGAATATTTGAAAGTGAATGCTTGAACATGAACGCTTGAACATTAATGCTTGAACATGACATCTTGAACATGAATTCTTGAATGTAAAAGCATGAACTTGAATGCTTGAACATGAATGCTTCAAAGTGAATGCTTGATAGACAGTGACATGCTTGAATGTGAATGCTTGAAGGTGAATTCTTGAACATGAATGCTTGACCAGGAATGTTTGATAAACAATGACACGCTTGAATGTCAATTCTTTAACGTGAATGCTTGAACATGAATGCTTGATTGATAGTGATACGCTTTAACGTGAATGGTTGAACGTGAATGGTTGAACATGAATGCTTGAACGTGAATGCTTGAACGTGGATGGTTGAACATGAATGTTTGAACGTGAATGCTTAGGCATGAATGCTTGAACGTGAATGCTTGATTTATATTGGCACACTTTAATGTGAATGGTTGAACATGAATGTTTGAATGTGAATGGTTGTATATGAATGCTTGAAAGTGAATGCTTGATAGGTAGTGACACGCTTGAAGGTGAATTCTTGATTGATACTGACTCACTTTAACGTGAATGCTTGATATCTAGTGACACACTTGAACGAGAATGCTTGAACATTAATGCTTGATTGATATTGACGTGCTTTAACGTGAATGGGTTGAAATGAATGCTTGAACGTGAATGCCTAAACATAAATGATTTAACATCAATGCTTGATCAGGATTGCTTGATAGATAGGGACATGCTGGAATGTGAATGCTTGAACGTGATACTTGATAGATAGGGACACGCTTGAATGTGAATGCTTTAAGGTGAATGCTTGAACATGAATGCTTGAACCTAAATGCTTGAACGTGAATGATTGAACATGAATGCTTAAACGTGAATGCTTGAACTTGAATGCTTAAACCTGAATGCTGGAACATGATTGCTTGAACATGATTACTTGAACATGGATGCTTGAACGTGAATGCTTGAACTTCAAAGCTTGAACCTGAATGCCTGAATGTGATGGCATGAACATGAATGCTTGAACATGAATACTTGAACATGGATGCTTGAACATGAATGATTGAACTTCAAAGCTTGAACCTGAATGCTTGAATGTGATGGCATGAACATGAATGCTTGAACATGAATACTTGAACATGGATGCTTGAACATGAATGTATGAACGTGGATGCTTGAACGTGAATTCTTAAATGCCAATGCTTGATCATGACTGCTTGATAGATAGTGACATGTTGGATTGTGAATGCTCGATTGATGGTGACATGTTTGTATGTGAATGTTAGAGCTTGAATGCTGGAACATGAACGGTTGAACATGAATGCTTGAACGTGAATGCTAGAACATGAATGGTTGGACGTGAATGCTTGATAGATAGGGAAACGCTTGAATGTGAATGCTTTAACATGAATGCTTGAACATGAAAAAGCTCGAACATGAATGTTGAACATGATTGCTTGAACCTAAATGCTTCAACATGAATGGTTGAACATGAATGCGTGAATGCTTGCACATGATTGCTCGAACATAAATGCTTGAACAGGAACCCTTGAACGTGATTGCTTCAACTTGAATGCTTGAACATGAATGCTTAAACGTGATTGCTTGAACATGAATTCTTGAACATGAATGCTTGAACGGGAATGCTTGAACAACAATGCTTGAACGTGATTGCACGAACATGAATGCCTGAACAAGAATGTTTGAATGTGAAGGTTGAAGGCTTGAACGTGAATGCTTGAACATGAATTCTCGAATGTGAATGCCCAAACGTGAATGCTCAAACATATGCTTGAACCTAAATACCTAAAGATGAATGCCTGAACATGAATGCTTGAACATGAATGTTGGACAGATAGTGACATGTTTGAATGTGAATGGTTGAACCTGAATGCTTGAACATGATTGCTTGAACATCAATGTTTGAACGTGAATACATCAACATGGATGCTTCAACATGAATGCTTGATAGATAGTGACACACTTGAATGTGAATGTTTGAACATCAATCCTTGAATGTGAATACTTGAATATGAATCCTTGAAAGTGAATGTTTGAATGTGATTGCTTGAACGAGAATGCTTGAACGTGAATGCTTGAGCATGAATGCTTAAACATGAATGCTTCATAGATAGTGACACGCTTGAACGTGAACGCTTAAACATGAATGCTTGAACATGAATGCTTCAACATGAATGCTTGATAAATGGTGACGCACTTGAACGTGAAAGCTTTAACTTGAATTCTTGAACGGGGATGCTTGAAGATGAATGCTTGAACGTGAATGCTTGATAGATAGTGACGCACTTGAACATGAAGTCTTTAGCGTGAGTGCTGGAACATGAATGCTTGAACGTGAATGATTGATAGATAGTGACACGCTTGAACATGAATGCTTGATTGATAGTGACACGCTTCAACGTGAATGCTAGAATGAGAATGCTTGAACATTAATGCTTGAACGTAGATGCTTGAACATGAATGCTTAAACGTGAATGCTTGAACGTGAATGGTTGAACATGAATGCTTGATAGATAGTGACCCACTTGAACGTGAATTCCTGAACGTGAATGCTTGATTGATAGTGACACGCTTTAACGTGAATGCTTGAACGTGAATTACTGAACATGAATGCTTGAACGCGAATGCTTGAACGTGAAAACTTGAATCTAAATGCTTGAACATGAATGCTTGATAGATAGTGACACGCTTGAATGTGAATGCCTGAATAGGAATGCTTGAACAAGAATACTTGAACATGAATGCTTGAATGGGTATGCTTAAACTTGAATGCTTGAACCGGAATGCTTGAATGTGATTGCTTGAACATGAATGCCTGAACTTGAATGCTTGAACAACACAGCTTGAACATGAATGCTTAAAAGTAAAAGCCTGAACATGAATGCTTGAACATGAATGATTCAAAGTGAATGCTTGATAGATAGTGACACGCTTGAACGTGAATGTTTGAAGGTTAATTCTTGAACGTGAATGCTTGAAAATGAATGATTGAACGTCAATGCTTGAACGTGAATGTTTAATAGACAGTGTCACGCTTGAATGTGAATTCTTTAGCGAGAATGTTAGAACATGAATGCTTGAACGTGAATGCTTGAACATGACTGCTTGAACATGACTTCCTGAACGTGAATGGTTGAACATGAATGCTTGAATGTGAATGATTGATTGATAGTGATACGCTTGAAGGTGAATGCTTGAACAGGAATGCTTGAATGTAAATGCTTGATATCTAGTGACACGCTTCTACGTGAATGCTTGAACGTTAACCCTTAATTGATAGTGACATGCTTTAACGTGAAAAGTTGAACATGAACACTTGAACGTGAATGGTTGAACATGAATACTTGAACATGAATGCTTGAACATGAATGCTTGAATGTGAATACTTTAAAGTGTTTGCTTCAACATGAATGGTTGAACGTGATTTCTTGAACATAAAAGCTTAAACATGAATCATTGATAGATAGTGACATTGTTGAACGTGAATGCTTGAATGTGAACGCTTGGGTGTGAATGCTTGAACGTGAGTGCTAGAACATGAATGCCTGAACATGATGGTATGAACATGAATGCTTGAACGTGAATGCTTTAACGTGGTTGCGTGAACATGAAAGTTTAAATGTGAATGCTTGAACATGAATGCGCTTATATGAATGCTTGAACGTGATTGTTTGAACTTGAATGCGTGAACATTAATGCTTGAAAGTGAATGCTTGAACATGAATGCTAGATAGATAGTGACATACCTGAACGTGAATGCTTGAACTCGATTGCTTGAACCAGAAAGCTTGAACGTGATTGCCTAAACATAAAAGCTTGAACGTGAATGCTTGAACGTGAATGCTTGAACATGAATGCTAGAACAGGAATGCTTGAAGGTGATTCTTGAACGTGAATGCTTGAACATGAATCCTTGAACATGAATGCTTGAACATGAATCCTTGAACATGAATGCTTGAAAGTGAATGCTCGAACATGAATGCTTCAACGTGAATGCTTGAACATGAATGCTTCAACGTGATTGATTGAACATGAGTGCTTGAATGTGAATGCTTTAATGTGATTGCTTTAACATGAACGCTTGAACGTGAATGCTTGAACATGAATGCTTAAACATGAATGCTTGAACGTGATTGCTTGAACCTAAATGCTTGGACCTGAATCCTTGAACATGCATGCTTGAACGTGAATGCTCGAACATGAATGCTTCCACGTGAATGGTTGAACATGAAAGCTTGAGCGTGATTGATTGAACATGAGTTCTTGGACGTGAATGCTTTAACGTGATGGCTTTAACATGAATGCTTGAATGTGAATGCTTGAACATAAATGCTTGAACACGAATGCTTGAACATGAATGTTTGAATGTGAATGCTTTATAGAAAGTAACATGCTTGAACGTGAAGGCTTGAAGTTAAATGCTTGAACGTGATTGCTTGAACATGAATGCATGAACTTCAATGCTTGAACCTGGATGCATGAACATGATAGGTTTAACATGGATGCTTGAAAGAGAATGCTTGAACATGAATGATTGAACTTCAATGCTTGAACCTGATTGCTTGAACGTGATTACTTGAACAAGAATGCTTGTACGTGAATGCTTGAACGTGAAAACTAGAACATGGATGCTTGAACGTGAATGTTTGATAGATAGTGACACGTTGGAACGTGATTGCATGAACGCGAATGCATGAACCAGAATGCTTGAACCTGAATGCTTGAACATGTTTGATTGAACATGAATGCTTGAACGTGACACGCTTTAACATGAATGTTCGAATGTGAATGCTTGACCAAGAATGCTTGAATGTGAATGCCTGAACGTGAATGCTTGAACATAAATGCTTGAACATGAATGCTTGAATGATAGTGACACCCATGAACATGAACGCTTGAACATTAATGCTAAAATATGAATGCTTGAACGTGAATGCTTGAACAAGAATAATTGATCGTGAATACCTGAACATGAATGCTTGAACGTTAATGTCTGATCATGAATGCTTGAACGTGAATGCCTGAACATGAATGCTTGAACATAAATGCTTGAACATAATCGCTTGAACATGAATGCTTAACCATGAATGCTTCAAAGTGAATACTTGATAGACAGTGGCACGCTTGAACGTAAATGCCAGAAGGTGAATTCTTGAATGTGAATGCTTTAACATGAATGCTTGAACGGGAATGTCTAATAGACAGTGACACGCATGAACATGAATTCTTTAAAGTGAATGCTTTTAACATTAATGCCTGAACGTGAATGCTTGATTGATAGTAACACCCTTTAATGTGAATGGTTGAACGTGAATGCTTGAATATGAATGCTTGAACGTGAATGCTTGAACATGAATGTTTGAACATGAATGGTTGAACATGAATGTTTGAACTTGAATACTTGATAGATAGTGACACACTTGAACGTGAATTCTTGAACATGAATGCTTAAACGGGAATGCATGATTGATATTGCCACGTTTTAACGTGAATGGTTGAATATGAATGCTTGAACATGAATGGTTGTACATGAATGCTTGATAGATAGTGACATGCTTGAATGTGAATTCTTGAACGTGAATGCTTGATTGATAGTGACTCGCTTTAACATGAATGCTTGAACGTGAATGCTTAAACAAGAATGCTTAAATGTGAGTGCTTGATATCTAGTGACACTCTTGAACGCAAATGCTTGAACATTAATGTTGGATTGATATTAACACGCTTTAACGTGAATGGTTGAACATCAATGCTTGAACGTGAATGCCTGAACATGAATGCATGAACGTGAATGCTTGATCGTCAATGCTTGATCATGATTGCTTGATAGATAGTGACATGCTGGAATGTGAATGCTTGATTGATAGTGACATGCTTGTACGTGAATGCTTGAACGTGAATGCTTTAACGTGAATGCTTGAACATGAATGCTCGAACATGAATGCTCGAACCTAAATGGTTGAACGTGATTGCTTGAACGTGAATGCTTGAACATGAATACTTGAAAAGGATGCTTGAACATAAATGCTTGATAGATAGTGACACGCCTTAATGTAAATGATTGAGTATCAATGCTTGAATGTGAATGCTTTAAAATGAATGCTTGAACGTGAATGCTTGAACATGATTGCTTGAACGTGAATGCCTGAACCTGAATACTTGAACATGAATGCTTGAACATGAATACTTGAGCAAGAATGCTTGAATGTGAAAGCTTTACAGATAGTAACACGCTTGAACGTGGATGTTTCATAGATAGTGACATGCTTGTTTGTGAATGCTTGAACATTAAAGCTTTAACATGAATGCTTGAACATCAATGCTTCAAAGATAGAGAAACGCATAAATGTGAATGCCTGAATTAGAATGCTTAAACAAGATTGCTTGAACGTTATGGCTTGAACATGATTGCCTAAACATGAATGCTTGAACATGAATGCTGAATGCTAGAACGTGAATGCTTGAACTTGACTGCTTGAACGTCAATGATTGATATTGACATGCTTTAACGTGAATGGTTGAACATGAATGCTTGAACATGAATGGTTGTACATGAATGCTTGATCGTGAACTTTTGATAAATAGTGACACGCTTGAACGTGAATTCCTGAACGTGAATGCTTGATTGATAGTGACATGCTTGTACGTGAATGCTTGAACCTAAATGCTGGAACATGAATGCTTGAACATGAATGCTTGAACGTGAATGCTAGAACATGAATGCTTGGATGTGAATGCCTTAATGTGAATGCTTGATGGATAGGGACACGCTTGAACATGAATGCTTAAACATGAAGGCTTGAACATGAATGCTTGACCCTAAATGCTTGACCGTGATTGCTTGAATGTGAATGGTTGAACATGAATACTTGAACAAGGATGCTTGAACATGAATGCTTGATAGATAGTGACACGCCTTAATGTGAATGTTAGAACATCCATGCTTGAACGTGAATGCTTGAAAATGAATGCTTGAACGTGATTGCTTGAATGTGAATGCTTGGGCTTGAATAATTGAACATGAATGCTTGAACATGAATACTTGAAGATGAATGCTTGAACATGAAAGCTTGATAGATAGTGACACACTTGAACATGGATGTTTCATAGATAGTGACACACTTGAATGTGAATTCCTGAACGTTAATGCTTTAACATTAATGCTTGAAGATGAATGCTTCAAAGATAGTGAGATGCTTGAATGTGAATGCCTGCATTGGTATGCTTAAACAAGAATGCAAGAACATTTTGGCTTGAAAGTGATTGCTTGAACATGAATGCTTGAAAGTGAATGCTGAATGCTAGAACATGAATGCTTGAACTGGAATGCTTGAACGCGTGAATGCTTGAACCTGAATATTGGAACGTGAATCTTGAACATGAATGCTTGAACGTTAATGCTTGAACATGACAGCTTGAACATGAATGCTTGAACATGAATGGTTGAATGTAAAAGTTTGAACATGAATGCTTCAAAGTGAATGTTTGATAGGCAGTTACACGCTTGAACGGGAATGCTTGAAGGGGAATTCATGAACGAGAATGCTTGAACATGAATGCTTGAATGGGAATGTTGGATAGACAGTGACACGCTTGAATGTGAATTATTTAACGTGAATGCTTGAACATCAATCCATGAACGTGAATGCTTGATTAATAGTGACACACTTTAATGTGAATGGTTGAACGTGAATTCTTGAACAAAAATGCTTGAATGTGAATGCTTGAACCTGAATGCTTGAATGTAAATGGTTGAACATGAATGTTTGAATGTGAATGCTTGATAGCTAGTGACACGCTTGAACGTGAATGCTTGTTTGATATTGACACGCTTTAACGTGAATGGTTGTAAATGAATGATTAAACGTTAATGCTTGATAGATAGTGACATGCTTGAACGTGAATTCTTGAACGTGAATGCTTGAACGTGAATGCTTGAACATGAATGCGTGAATGTGAATGCTTGAACGTGAATGCTTGATTGATATTGACATGCTTTAATGTGAATGGTTAGACATGAATGCTTGAACATGAATCGTACATGAACGCTTGAACGTGAATGCTTGAGAGATAGTGACACGCTTGAATGTGAATTCTTGAACGTGAATGCTTGATTGACAATGACTCACTTGAACATGAATGCATGAACGTGAATGCTTGTACATGAATGGTTGATCATGAGTGCTTGATAGATAGTGACATGCTAGAACCTGAATGCTTGAAAGATAGGGACACGTTGGAACGCGAATGCTTTTACGTGAATGCTTGATCATGAATGCTCGAACATGAATGCTGGAACCTAAATGCTTTAATGTGAATGATTGAACTTGAATGCTTAAACATGAATGCTTGAACCTGAATGCTGGAACCTGAATGCTTGAACGTGATTACTTGAACATGAATGTCGGAACATGGATGCTTGAGCGTGAATGCTTGAACGTGAATGATTGAACTTCAAAGATTGAACCAGAATGCTTGAACGTGATAGCATGAACATGAATGCTTGAACATGAATACTTGAAAATGGATGCTTGAACATGAATGCATGAACGTGAATGCTTGAACGTAAATGCTTGATCATGACTGCTTGATAAATAGTGATATGCTACATTGTGAATGCTCGATCGATAGTGACATGCTTGTACGTGAATGTTTGAACCTGAATGATGTAACATGAATACTTAAACGAGAATGATAGAACAAGAATGCTTAGACGTGAAAGCTTGATAGATAGGGACACGCTTGAACATGAATGCTTTATTGGGAATGCTTGATAGATAGGGACACGCTTGAACATGAATGCTTTATCGTGAATACTTGAATTCTTTGACGTGAATGCTTGATCATGAATGCTCAAACATGAATGCTTGAACCAAACTGCTTGAACGTGAAAGATTGAACATGAATGCGTGAATGCTTGAACGTGATTGCTTGAACATGAATGCTTGAACATGAACGCTTGAACGTGATTGCTTGGACATGAATGCTTGAACATGAATGCTTAAACGTGATTGCTTGAACATGAATTCTTTAACATGAATGCTAGAACGTGATTGTTTGAACCTGATTACATGAACATGAATGCTTGAACATTAATGTTTGAACGTGAATCCTTGAACGTCAATGCTTGAACATGAATGCTTGAACGTCAATGCTTGAACATGAATTCTCGAACGTGAATGCTCGAGCATTTGCTTGAACATTAATGTTTGAACCTGAACAACTGAACATGAATGCCTGAACATGAATGCTTGAACATAAATGTTTGATAGATAGTGACATGCTTGAACGTGAATGGTTGAACCTGAATGCTTGAACATGATTGCTTGAATATGAATGCTTGAATGTGAATGCTTAAACATGAATTCTTGAACGTGAATGCTTCAACATGAATGCTTGAACATGCATGCTTGAATATGAATGCTTGATAAATAGTGACATGTTTGAACATGAATGCTTGAACATGAATGCATGAACATGAATGCTTGAACGTGAATGCTTGATCATGATAGCTTG
This sequence comes from Chloranthus sessilifolius, assembly GCA_021018995.1. Classification (NCBI taxonomy): domain Eukaryota; kingdom Viridiplantae; phylum Streptophyta; class Magnoliopsida; order Chloranthales; family Chloranthaceae; genus Chloranthus; species Chloranthus sessilifolius. The sequence continues at coordinate 84,568,743 of CM037597.1, forward strand.
ATAGATAGTGACATGCTAGAACGTGAATGCTTGATAGATAGGGACACACTGAAACGGGAATGCTTTAGCGTGAATGCTTGATCATGAATGCTTGAACCTGAATGCTTGAGCCTGGATGGTTGAACGTGACTACTTGAACATGAATGTTGGAACATGGATGCTTGAGCGTGAATGCTTGAACGTGAATGATTGAACTTCAAAGCTTGAACTAGAATGCTTGAACGTGATAGCATGAACATGAATGCTTGAACGTGAATACTTGAACATGAATGCTTGAACATGAACATGAATGCTTCAAAGTGAATGTTTGATAGGCAGTGACACGCTTGAACAGGAATGCTTGGAGGTGAATTCTTGAATGAGAATGCTTGAACATGAATGCTTGAATGGGAATGTTGGACAGACAGTGGCACGCTTGAATCTGAATTCTTTAACGTGAATGCTTGAACATGAATTCTTGAACGTGAATGCTTGATTGATAGTGACAAGCTTTAACGTGAATCGTTGAACGTGAATTCTTGAACGTAAATGCTTGAATGTGAATGCTTGAACCTGAATGCATGAATGTAAATGGTTTAACATGAATGTTTGAACGTGAATGCTTGATAGCTAGTTACATGCTTGAACGTGAATTCTTGAACGTGCATGCTTGAACATGAATTCTTGAACGTGAATGCTTGTTTGATATTGACACGCTTTAACGTGAATGATTAAACATGAATAGTTGTACATGAATGCTTGATAGATAGTGACGCGCTTGAATGTGAATTCTGGAACATGAATTCTTGATTGATAGTGACTCGCTTTAATGTGAATGAACATGAATGCATGAACGTGAATGCTTGAACACCAATGCTTGATTGATATTAACACTCTTTAACATGAATGGTTGAACGTGAATGGTTGTACATGAATGGTTGAACGTGAATGCTTGATAGATAGTGACATGCTTGAACGTGAATTCTTGAACGTGAATGCCTGATTGATAGTGACTCGCTTGAACGGGAATGCTTGAACGTGAATGCTTGAACATGAAGGCATGAACGTGAATGCTTGAATATGAATGCTTGATCAAGATTACTTGATAGATAGTGACATGCGAGAATGTGAATGCTTGATAGATAGGGACACACTGGAATGTGAATACTTTAACGTGAATGCTTGATCATGAATGCTCGAACATGAATGCTTGAACCTAAATTCTTTAATGTGAATGATTGAACTTGAATGCTTAAATATGAATGCTTGAACTTGAATGCTTCAACCTGAATGCTTGAACGTGATTACTTGAACATGAATGCTGGAACATGGATGCTTAAGCGTGAATGCTTGAACGTGAATGATTGAACTTCAAAGCTTGAACCTGAATGCTTGAACGTGATAACATGAACATGAATGCTTGAACATAAATGCTTGATCATGACTACTTGATAAATAGTGACATGCTATTTTGTGAATGCTCGATCGATAGTGACAACCTTGTACGTGCATGTTTGAACCTAAATGATGTAATATGAATGCTTAAATGTGAATTATAGAACAAGAATGCTTAGACGTGAAAGCTTGAATATGAATGCTTGATAGATAGGGACACGCTTGAACATGAATGCTTTATCATGAATACTTGATAGATAGGCACACACTTGAACATGAATGCTTTATCGTGAATGCTTGAATTCTTTAACGCGAATGCCTGATCGTGAATGCTCAAACATGAATGCTTGAACCAAACTGCTTGAACGTGATTGCTTGAACATGAATGCTTGAACATGAACGCTTGAACGTGATTGCTTGGACATGAATGCTTCAACATGAATGCTTAAACGTGATTGCTTGAACATGAATTCTTTAACATGAATGCTAGAACGTGATTGTTTGAACCCGATTTCATGAACATGAATGCTTGAACATGAATGCTTGAACGTCAATGCCTGAACATGAATTCTCGAACGTGAATGCTCGAACATTTGCTTGAACATTAATGTTTGAACAACTGAACATGAATGCCTGAGCGTGAATGCTTGAACACAAATGTCTGACAGATAGTGACACGCTTGAACGTGAATGGTTGAACCTGAATGCTTGAACATGATTGCTTGAACATGAATGCTTGAACGTGAATGCTTGAACGTGAATGCTTAAACATGAATTCTTGAACGTGAATGCTTCAACATGAATGCTTGATAAATACTGACATGTTTGAACATGAATGCATGAACATGAATGCTTGAACGTGAATGCTTGATTATGACAGCTTGATAGATAGTGACATACTAGAACATGAATGCTTAATAGATAGGGACACACTGAAACGGGAATGCTTTTGCTTGAATGCTTGATCATGAATGCTCAAACATGAATGCTTGAACCTAAATGCTTTAACGTGAATGCTTAAACTTGGACGCTTAAACATGAATGCTTGAACCTGAATGCTTGAGCCTGAATGCTTGAACGTGATTACTTGAACATAAATGCTGGAACATGGATGCTTGAGCGTGAATGCTTGAACGTGAATGATTGAACTTCAAAGCTTGAGCCAGAATGCTTGAACGTGATAGCATGAACATGAATGCTTGAACGTGAATACTTGAACATGGATGCTTGAACATGAATGCATGAACATGAATGCTTGAACGTAAATGCTCGATCATGACTGCTTGATAGTTAGTGACATGATGGATTGTGAATGCTCGATCGATAGTGACACGCTTGTTCGTGAATGCTTGAACCTGAATAGCCGAACATGAATACTTCACCGTGAATGCTTGAACCTGAATATTTGAACATGAATCTTGAATATGAATGCTTGAACGTTAATGCTTGAATATGACAGCTTGAACATGAATGCTTCAAAGTGAATGTTTGATAGGCAATGACATGCTTGAACAGGAATGCTTGGAGGTGAATTCTTGAATGAGAATGCTTGAACATGAATGCTTGAATGGGAATGTTGGATAGACAGTGGCACGCTTGAATCTGAATTCTTTAACGTGAATGCTTGAAAATGAATTCTTGAACGTGAATGCTTGATTGATAGTGACACACTTTAACGTGAATTGTTGAACATGAATTCTTGAACGTAAATGCTTGAATGTGAATGCTTGAACCTGAATGCATGAATGCAAATGGTTTAACATGAATGTTTCAACGTGAATGCTTGATAGCTAGTTACACACTTGAACGCGAATTCTTGAACGTGAATGCTTGTTTGATATTGACACGCTTTAACGTGAATGGTTAAACATGAATGCTTGAGCGTGAATAGTTGTACATGAATGCTTGAACGTGAATGCTTGATAGATAGTGACGCGCTTGAATGTGAATTCTTGAACATGAATTCTTGATTGATAGTGACTCGCTTTAACATGAATGCTTGAACATGAATGCATGAATGTGAATGCTTGAACGTCAATGCTTGATTGATATTAACACTCTTTAATGTGAATGGTTAAACATGAATGGTTGAACGTTAATGGTTGTACATGAATGGTTGAACGTGAATGCTTGAAAGATAGTGACATGCTTGAACGTGAATGCCTGATTGATAGTGACTCGCTTGAACGGGAATGCTTGAACGTGAATGCTTGAACATGAATGCATAAACGTGAATGCTTGAATGTGAATGCCTGATCAAGATTGCTTGATAGATAGTGACATGCTAGAATGTGAATGCTTGATAGATAGGGACATGCTGGAACGTGAATACTTTAAAGTGAATGCTTGATCATGAATGCTCGAACATGAATGCTTGAACCTAAATGCTTTAACGTGAATGATTGAACTTGAATGCTTAAATATGAATGCTTGAACTTGAATGCTTGAACCTGAATGGTTGAACGTGATTACTTGAACATGAATGTTGGAACATGGATGCTTGAACATGAATGATTGAACTTCAAAGCTTGAACCAAAATGCTTGAACATGATAGCATGAACATGAATGCTTTAACATGAATACTTGAACAAGGATGCTTGAACATGAATGCATGAACGTGAATGCTTGATCATGACTGCTTGATAGATAGTGACATGCTGGATTGTGAATGCTCGATCGATAGTGACATGCTTGTACGTGAATGCTTGAACCTGAATGCTGGAACATGAATACTTGAACGTGAATGCTTGAACGTGAATACTTGAACGTGAATGCTTGAACATGAATGCTATAACAAGAATGCTTAGACGTGAATGCTTGATAGATCACGACACGCATGAACATGAATGCCTTATCGGGAATGCTTGAATGCTTTAACGGGAATGCTTGATCATGAATGCACAAAAATGAATGCTTGAACATGAATGCTTGAACCAAAATGCTTGAACGTGAAAGATTGAACATGATTGCGTGAATGCTTGAATCTGATTGCTTGAACATGAATGCTTGAACATGAACGCTTGAACGTGATTGCTTGGACATGAATGCTTGAACATGAAGGCTTAAACGTGATTGGTTGAACATGAATTCTTTAACATGAATGTTTGAATGTGAATGCTTGAACGTCAATTCTTGAACATGAATTCTCGAATGTGAATGCTCGAACATTTGCTTGAACATTAATGTTTGAACCTGAACAACTGAACATGAATGCCTGAACGTGAATGCTTGAACACAAATGTTGGACAGATAGTGACATGCTTGAACATGAATGGTTGAACCTGAATGCTTGAACATGATTGTTTGAACCTGAATGCTTGAACGTGAATGCTTAAACATGAATTCTTGAACGTGAATTCTTCAACATGAATGCTTGAACATGCATGCTTGATAAATAGTGACATGTTTGAACATAAATGCTTGAACATGAATGCATGAACATGAATGCTTGAATGTTAATGCTTGATCATGATAGCTTGATAGATAGTGACATTCTAGAGCATGAATGCTTGATAGATAGGGACACGCTGGAACGGGAATGCTTTAGCATGAATGCTTGATCATGAATGCTCGAACATGAATGCTTGAACCTAAATGGTTTAACGTGAATGATTAAACTTGAGTGCTTAAACATGAATGCTTGAACTTGAATGCTTGAACCTGAATGCTTGAACGTGATTACTTGAACATGAATGCTGGAACATGGATGCTTGAGCATTAATGCTTGAACGTGAATGATTGAACTTCAATGCTTGAACCAGAATGCTTGAACATGATGGCATGAACATGAATGCTTGAACGTGAATACTTGAACATGAATGCTTGAACATAAATGCATGAACTTGAATTCTTTAATGTAAATGCTTGATCATGACTGATTAATAGATAGTGACATGATGGATTGTGAACGCTCGATTGATAGTGACATGCCTGTACGTGAATGCTTGAACCTCAATGCTAGAACATGAATACTTGAACGTGAATGCTTGAACCTGAATATTTGAACGTGAATGCTTGAACCTAAATATTTGAGCATGAATGCTTGAACATGAATGCTTCAAAGTGAATGTTTGATAGGCAGTGACAGACTTGAACGGGAATGCTTGGAGGTGAATTCTTGAATGAGAATGCTTGAACATGAATGCTTGAATGGGAATGTTGGATAGAAGTGACACACTTGAATCTGAATTCATTAATGTGAATGCTTGAACATGAATTCTTGAACGTGAATGCTTGATTGATAGTGACATGCTTTAACGTGAATGGTTGAACGTGAATTCTTGAACATAAATGCTTGAATGTGAATGCTGGAACCTGAATGCATGAATGTAAATGGTTGAACATGAACGTTTGAACGTGAATGCTTGATAGTGACACGCTTGAACCTGAATTCTTGAATGTGAATGCTTGAACATGAATGCTTGAACGTTAATGCTTGTTTGATATTGACACGCTTTAATGTGAATGATTAAACATGAATGCTTGAACATGAATACTTGTACATGAATGCTTGATAGATAGTGACGCGCTTGAACGTGAATGCTTGATTGATAGTGACTCGCTTTAACGTGAATGGTTGAACGTGAATGCTTGAACATGAATGCATGAACGTGAATGCTGGAACGTCAATGCTTGATTGATATTAACACGCTTTAACGTGAATGGTTAAACATGAATGCTTAACGTGAATGGTTGTACATGAATGCTTGAATGTGAATGCTTGATAGATAGTGACACGCTTGAACGTGAATGCCAGATTGATAGTGACTTGCTTGAATGGGAATGCTTGAACATGAATGTATGAACGTGAATGCCTGAACTTGAATGCTTGATCATGATTGCTTGATAGATAGTGACATGCTAGAACGTGAATGCTTTATAGATAGGGACACGCTGGAACGCGAATACTTTAACGTGAATGCATGATCATGAATGCTCGAACATGAATGCTTGAACCTAAATGCTTTAACGTTAATGATTGAACATGAATGCTTAAACATGAATGCTTGAACTTGAATGCTTGAACCTGAATGCTTGAACGTGATTACTTGAACATGAATGTTGGAACATGGATGCTTGAACGTGAATGATTGAACTTCAAAGCTTGAACCAGAATGCTTGAACGTGATAGCATGAACATGAACGCTTGAACGTGAATACTTGAACATCGATGGTTGAACATGAATGCATGAACGTGAATGCTTGAACATAAATGCTTGATCATGACTGCTTGATAGATAGTGACATGTTGGATTGTGAATGCTCGATCAATAGTGACATGCTTGTATGTGAATGCTTGAACCTGAATGCTGGAACATGAATACTTTAACGTGAATGTTTGAATGTGAATGATTGAACGCGAATGCTAGAACAAGAATGCTTAGACGTGAAAGTTTGAACGTGAAAGATTTAACATGATTGTGTGAATGCTTGAATTTGATTGCTTGAACATGAATGCTTGAACATGAACGCTTGAACGTGATTGCTTGGGCATGAAGGCTTAAATGTGATTGCCTGAACATGAATTCTTTAACATGAATGCTAGAACGTGATTGTTTGACCATGATTGCATGAACATGAATGCTTGAACATGAATGCTTGAACGTGACTGCTTGAACATGAATTCTCGAATGTGAATGCTCGAACATTTTCTTGAGCATGAATGTTTGAACCTGAACAACTGAACATGAATGCCTAAATGTGAATGCCTGAACATGAATGTTAGACAGATAGTGACATGCTTGAACGTGAATGGTTGAACTTGAATGCTTGAACATGATTGCTTGAACATGAATGCTTGAACGTGAATGCTTAAACATGAATTCTTGAACATGAATGCTTCAACATGAATGCTTGAACTGCATGCTTGAACATGAATGCTTGATAAATAGTGACTTGTTTGAACGTGAATGCTTTAACTTGAATTCTTGAACGGGAATGCTTGAACATGAATGCTTGAACGTGAATGCTCGATAGACAGTGACACGCTTGAACATGGATTCTTTAACGTGAGTGCCTGAGCATGATTGCTTGAACGTGAATGCTTGATAGATAGTGACATGCTTGAACGTGAATGCCTGATTGATAGTGACACGCTTTAACGTGAATGCTAGAATGTGAATGCTTGAACATGAATGCTTGACCGTGAATGCTTGAACATGAATGCTTGAAGGAGAATTCTTGATAGATAGTGACCTACTTGAACGTGAATTCTTGAATGTAAATGCCTGAACGTGAGTACTTGATTGATAGTGACACGCTTTAACATGAATGCTTGAAAGTGAATGCTTGAACAAGAAAGCTTGAATGTGAATTCCAGAACATGAATGCTTCAACATAAATGCTCGAATGTGAATGCTTGAACCTGAATGCTTGAACGTGAATGCTTGATTGATAGTGACACACTTGAACGTGAATGCCAGAATAGGAATGCTTGAACAAGTGTAGTTGAACGTGAATGCTTGAATGTGTATGCTTGAACTTGAATGCTTGAACCGGAATGCTTGAATGTTATTGCTTGAACTTGAATGCTTGAACATGAATGCATGAACATGACAACTTGAACATGTATGCTTGCATGTAAAAGCTTGAGCATGAATACTTGAACGTGAATGATTCAAAGTGAATGCTTGATAGATAGTGACACGCTTGAACATGAATGCTTGAAGGTGAATTCTTGAACGTGAATGTTTGAACGTTAATGTTTGATAGACAGTATCTTGCTTGATCGTGAATTCCTTAACATGAATGCTTGAACATGAATGCTTGAACGTGAATGATTGATAGATAGTGACACGCTTGAACGTGAATGCTTGACCATTAATGCTTGAATGTGAATGCTTGATATCTAGTGACACGCTTTAACGTGAATGGTTAAACATGAATGCTTGAATGTGAAAGGTTGTACGTGAATGCTTGAATGTAATGCTTGAAAGATTATGACACGCTTGAACATGAATTGTTGAATAGGAATGTTCGAACGTGAATGCTTGATTGATAGGGACACACTTTAATGTGAATACTTGAATGTGAATGCTTGAACATGAATGCTTGGACGTCAATGCTTGAACATGAATGCTTGGACGTCAATGCTTGAACATGAATGCTTGAACCTAAATGTTTGAACGTAAATGCTTGAACGTGAATGCTTGATTGATAGTAACATACTTGAATGTGAATGCTTGAATATGAATGCTTGAACTAGAATGCTTAAACCTGAATGCTTGAACGTGTATGCTTGAACTTGAATGCTTGAACCTGAATGCTTGAACGTGATTGCTTGAACATGAATGCTTGAACGTGAATGCTTGAACGTAAATGCTTGATAAATAGTGATAAGCTAGAAAAAGAATGCTTCATAGATAGGGACATGCTGGAACGCGAATACTTTAACGTGAATGCTTGATCATGAATGCTCGAACATGAATGCTTGAACCTAAATGCTTTAATGTGAATGATTGAACTTGAATGCTTAAACGTGAATGCTTGAACTTGAATGCTTGAACCTGAATGGTTGAACGTGATTACTTGAACATGAATGTTGGAACATGGATGCTTAAACGTGAATGATTGAACTTCAAAGCTTGAACCAGAATGCTTGAACGTGATAGCATGAACATGAATGCTTGAACGTAAATACTTGAACATCGATGCTTGAACATGAATGCATGAGCGTGAATGCTTGAATGTAAATGCTTCATCATGACTGCTTGATAGATAGTGACATGCAAGATTTTGAATACTCGATCGATAGTGACATGCTTGTATGTGAATGCTTGAACCTGAATGCTGGAACATGAATACTTGAACGTGAATGCTTGAACGTGAATACTTGAACGTGAATGCTTGAACGTGAATGTTAGAATAAGAATGCTTAGATGTGAAAGCTTGAACGTGAATGCTTGATAGATCAGGACACGCTTGAACATGAATGCTTTATCGTGAATGCTTGAATGCTTAACGTGAATACTTGATCATGAATGCTCAAAAATGAATGCTTGAACCAAAATGCTTGAACGTGAAAGATTGAACATTAATGCGTGAATGCTTGAATCTGATTGCTTGAACATGAACACTTGAATGTGATTGCTTGGACATGAAGGCTTAAATGTGATTGCTTAAGCATGAATTCTTTAACATGAATGCTGGAACGTGATTGTTTGAACCTGATTGCATGAACATGAATGCTTGAACATAAATGTTTGAACATGAATGCTTGAACGTCAATGCTTGAACATGAATTCTCGAACATGAATGCTCGAACATTTGCTTGAACATGAATGTTTGAACCTGAACAACTGAACATGAATGGCTGAATGTGAATGCTTGAGCATGAATGTTAGACAGATAGTGACATGCTTGAATGTGAATGGTTGAACCTGAATGCTTGAACATGATTGCTTGAACATGAATACTTGCATGTGAATGCCTAAACATGAATTCTTGAACGTGAATGCTTCAACATGAATGCTTGAACATGCATGCTTGAACATGAATGCTTGATAAATAGTGACATGTTTAAACGTGAATGCTTTAACTTAAATTCTTGAACGAGAATGCTTGAAGATGAATGCTTGAACGTGAATGCTTGAACATGAATGCTTGAACGTGAATGCTAGATAGACAGTGACACGCTTGAACATGGATTCTTTAACGTGAGTGCTTGAACATAAATGCTTGAACGTGAATGCTTGATAGATAGTGACATGCTTGAACATGAATGCTTGATTGATAGTGACACGCTTTAACGTGAATGCTAGAATGTGAATGCTTGAAGATGAATGCTTGAACGTGAATGCTTGAACATGAATGCTTGACTGTGAATGCTTGAATGTGAATGGTTGAACATGAATGCTTGAATGAGAATGCTTGATAGATAGTGACCTGCTTGAACATAAATGCCTGAACGTGAGTGCTTGATTGATAGTGACACGCTTTAACATGAATGCTTGAAAGTGAATGCTTGAACAAGAATGCTTGAACGTAAATTCCAGAACATGAATGCTCGAATGTGAATTCTTGAACCTGAATGCTTGAACGTGAATGCTTGATTGATAGTGACACGCTTGAACGTGAATGCTAGAATAGGAATGCTTGAACAAGTGTACTTGAACGTGAATGCTTGAGCTTGAATGCTTGAACTGGAGTGCTTGAATGTTATTGCTTGAACTTGAATGCTTGAATGTGAATGCTTGAACATGACGGCTTGAACATGAATGCTTGAACGTAAAAGCTTGAGCATGAATGCTTGAACGTGAATGATTCAAAGTGAATGCTTGATTGATAGTGACACGCTTGAACGTGAATGCTTGAAGGTGAATTCTTGAACGTGAATGCTTGAACATGAATGCTTGAACATGAATGTTTGATAGATAGTGTCACGCTTGATCGTGAATTCCTTAACATGAATGCTTGAACGTGAATGCTTGAACGTGAATGATTGATAGATAGTGACACGCTTGAGCGTGAATGCTTGAACATGAATGCTTGAATGTGAATGCTTGATATCTAGTGACACGCTTTAATGTGAATGGCTAAACATGAATGCTTGAACGTGAAAGGTTGTACATGAATGCTTGAATGTAATGCTTGATAGATTATGACACGCTTGAACATGAATTGTTGAACGGGAATTTTTAAACATGAATGCTTGATTGATAGGGACACACTTTAACATGAATGCTTGAACGAGACTGCTTGAATGTGAATGCTTGAACATGAATGCTTGGACGTCAATGCTTGAACATGAATGCTTGAACGTAAATGTTTGAACGTAAATACTTGAACGTGAATGCTTGATTGATAGTGACACACTTGAATGTGAATGCTTGAATATGAATGCTTGAACCTGAATGCTTGAACGTGTATGCTTGAACTTGAATGCTTGAACCTGAATGCTTGAACGTGATTACTTGAACATGAATGCTTGAACGTGAATGCTTGAACGTGAAAGCTTGATCATGGATGCTTGAACGTGAACGATTGAAGTTGAATGCTTAAACCTGAATGCTTGAACCTGAATGCTCGAACGTGAACGCTTTAGCGTGATTGCTTAAACGTGAATGCTTCAACGTGATTGCTTGAACATGAATGCCTGAACCTGAATGCTTGAATGTGATTCCTTCAACATTAATGCTTGAAAGTGAATGCTTGAACATAAATCCTAGAACGTGAATGCTTGATCATGAATGCATTAACAGGAATGCTTTAGCATGATTGCTTGAACATGAATTCTTGAACGTGAATGCTTGAACGTAAAAGCTTAAACAAGAATGCTTGAACCTGAACGCTTGAACATAAATGCTTGAACGTGAATGTTTGATTGATAGTGACACGCTTGAACGTGAATGGGTGAACATGAATTCTTGACCATGAATGCTTGTGCAATCGTGGGATTTTTTACGATCCCATCCCGACGATGCGCTCTCTAAAAAATATAGAGTCGCCACCCAGAGCTTTTGGTGTCTCGGGAAACCTAAATCAATTTTATAACCACCAAAGTACCAAAAATATTACTCTGATTCATCGGTCTACTCCAATGGCTCTTGGGTTGGGGCTTCGATTATCGATCGAGAAGGTATTAGGCACTCGATCAACCTGCTCTAAAGCGGTCTCTACTTATGGCCAAATATAAAATAAAAATAGAAATAAAAAGAGCACTTCCTCTTACCCGAAGGCTCTTCGATCCTATTTGTACCCCTCCGTTCCTAACCAGATTGCGGCGGCGTAACGACACAAATTAAAGGATAGAGCAAAAGGTAAGAAGGTAGAGGAATAGAGGGGAGAGCCGGAGCTCTCGGGCCCTTATAGCACCGCTGTGGACCTTCGCTTAGGTGCACCTTGGTGAGCTTCCGATGGCCCGAATGGTTGAATGACGGGTTCTAACTCTAAGGCTTGGTAGCTAAGCGGTAGAGGAAGAAGGCTAGGGGATAGTGTTCTCCTAAACTCAAGGGTTTTTGAAGAAGGATTGGGTTTCTAAGCTGATTTGAGTTCTGAAATTTGTATGAGCAATGGGGCACCAAAGCCAGAAAGGCTTCTCTCTTAGGAATTTTTTTCAAGCCATTTGCAAGGGGGGGTACCTCTCTATTTATAGGAAAAGAGAGGGTTAGGGGGGTGCTTAGAGGCTAATTAGGGTTAGCAATTTGGTAATCCTAGCATCTAAGGTTTTCTAGGGTTTCAAAGGCTTAGAAAAGCTGGCAATGGTCATCAATGTTAGATGATAGGGTGAGGTTTCAAAGGACTAAAGGGTTGCAAATAGGGTAAGCATGGATGTAACAGTCCTAATGAAACTTATCCTATACTTTGAGATGGTCAACAAGTCAAATCCCAAAAGTGAAATTCGAGGCAAAAACCACCACAATGACTATAGCTAAGCCTGGTGCATGTATTAGATGCGCTAGGCAAAAATACAGTCCCTGAAAGTTCAAAGCCTGTGGGGGGGCCCACCTGTGCTTGGCGCAAGTATTAGATGTGCCAAGCTATTTCTGGGTAAAAATGGATTGGTGCACATAATACATTCGCCATGTATGCCTATCCTCTCACGAGGTTCAATGCAGGCTTCGCGAGGTTCCAATGTTGCCCATTTTGTGCCCCAAACTTTGGATCGCCGTAACTTATGATGCGTAACTCGGATTGAGGTGATTCTTGGCTTGTTGAAAAGCTGGGAACCTCTACTTTTTAATGTTATATGATTTAATCTTAGTAGAGGTCCCTGACATCCCTGGTACTCCTCCTTCTAACCATTGCACGCAAGGGTTAACTATGGGTTTGGAGGGGTTTCTAAAGGTTGGAATTGGTTACTAAAGGTCCGGGGAGAGTTTTAAAGGATCTAGGGTGTTTCCTAAGGGTTTGGATAATCCTATTGAAAGCTTGGAGGTGCGCCTCTCTTGAAGCATGTCTCGATCAAGCCTTGGGCCAAAGTTGGGTGTCTACAGATGCCCCTTTTGGTATCCGATCACTAATGATCGAATGCCAAAGATGAGACATTCGAAGAGGCCCAAGGCATCACTGACGGGTCTGCTATATTCAGAACGAACCTCAAACATCAGATGGTAACATGGTGAGTAATTGAAAGCCCTGTATGTTGGGAAAAATATCTATTTCTCAAGGTTATCAGTCCTCAAGCGCTTAGCGACATTACAGGGAAAAATCAAGATGGAGCGAGTTACGAAAGCCTATATGCTAGGAAAAATGTCTGCTTCTCGAGATGATTGAAGATGTTTGATGTTCAAGTTTCATTCTGAATCCAACAGCTCCATAAGTGACAGGGTGATCGACCCATACTTAAAGATAGGCGCGAAGTAAATACGCGAAGGTCCACAGTTGTTTTCAATCCCATGAGGCATTGACTGCCCCATTTGATTGGCCACAGGTGCTCCTATGTGAAGCAGGGTTAGATGTCTTTTGGCGATCCCATCAGTCTCGAAATTGATATAGCACGACTACCCGAGCGGAGCGAATAGATGTCACAATGCTTTTTGGGAGTACGTGCTGCTTTTTGTTATTATTTTATGTAGATTTTTTTATTATTTTATGCTGGATTTTACATGGATTTTTTTTTAATGATTTTATGTGGATTTTTATATGGGATTTTTTATGATCTTATGTTGATTTTTTGGGATTTTATGTGGATTTTTACATGGGATTTTTTTGTGATTTTTGCTGAATTTTTATGTAGATTTTTTATGATTTTTGTTGGATTTTTATATGGGATTTTTTTGTAATTTTTGTGGTTTTTGTTGGATTTTTATATGGGATTTTTTTGTGATTTTTGTTGGATTTTATATGGGATTTTTTTTTTAATGTTTTTATGTTGTTCGAGATTTTGAGCAAGCTCACCGATCCAGAACTGTTTATTTTATCACAGTCGCCTGAGCAGGTCAAATGGAGATCGACGCACCATTTGGGGCGTGTGCACCTCGGCGGGTCCAAGGAAGACTAGGCTTGGCGCGTGCAGTATACAAGCTAAGCCATAAAGTGGCCAGGAGCAGCCTGGCCAAAAAAAAAAAAAAAAAAACTTCGCACATCTATTAGTTGCACCAGGCAAAAAGGGGGACCAAAATGGCTTGCCGCTTGTATTAGTTGCGCCAAGAAAAACTTGGGGGGCCTTTTAAACACCTGAGCCAAAGCCAAAGGGACTCTTTTTTGAAATTTTCTCTCCCTCCCTCTCCAAACCGAAACGGGATACCCCACTAGGGTTCCTTAGGATTGATTCCAAGCGTACTTCATTGCTGGTGTTCGCTCGCGCCGAATAAACACCCGCTCTGCACCGGTTCAAGGACCCATTTTCTTGAAGGTAATCTTTGTTTAATCCTATTTTCTTTGATCTTTCTTGAGCTATTTTGCAAGTATGGTCATGATTCTTGCTTTTCTAGATGATACATGGATGATTTCTGTTGTAAACATGGTTATTAATGATTGGTTTTGAGTTTATTTCATGTAAATTGGCTCGAATGATGCCCTACTTTTTCTTTTTATTGGTTTTTTCTTGAGTTATTTTATGATTAGGGCATTTTTTTGGATCTAGATGTATCATGAGTGATCTTTTTTTAAATCTTGCATTTATTATGTATTTTTGTTTTTGTTTCTGTATGTATGTATTATTTTTCATTGTTATTACCCCTTCTTCTCTTTTTTTTGAATTTGTGTTTTTTTTTTCTTTTTGGGTTTTCTTCTCTCCTTTTTTTTGAAAGTGTGGATGATTTATTTTTTGAAAATGATAGGCGATGATTTTTTGGTTTTTTATTTGTTTTTGTTTTTTTATTGGAAATGATGGGTGGTATTCCTTCCCTCTTTTTTTGTTTCCTTTGTGAAAATGTGGATGATGATTTTTCTTTGAAAATGATGGGTGGTTCATATTATTGTATTATTTTTTTATTGATGATTAGGATCGGCGAAAAAGAAAAGGGGCCTACTTACCTTCTTGTTAGCCTGGTCTACTTGCCTTCCTGTTAGCCTATTTGGCAAATGATTTATTGCTACTTATATGACATGATTTTATTGCTTGTTGCTGTCTCAGAATGTCGAGCGAGGAGGAGTATGTGCAGGAGGAGGGGCAGGAATAAGAAGAGGGGTCAGATGTGATCTATGGTTCCCGGGGGGAGCAAATTTTATGGTGCAACGCTCTTCCCGTACTTGGCTCGAAATGCAAGGTGAGGTCATCCGTACCGGTCTCCTTCACCTTCAATATACCCATATCTCCAATTTTGGGATCGCTGGGAAGGTAAAAGCTTTATGGTTGTTCCTTGTGCGAACTTGCAATGCCTTCAGGATCTGATACCCCTCTATTTGGATGCAGGACTTGCCTCCCATCACCTTCCAAGGGGGTTGGTCGGACCTCCAGCGCTTCTACCTCTACCTCCCTCCGATCGTGAGGTTCCTTATCACACAGGCCGGTTTTGGGGACTTCCTCTCATACTCTGCTATGCGGGCTGACTTAGCCTATCTGAAGGCCCTGATTGGGTGCTTCCGTCCTGAGACCATAACGTTCTATATGGCCATGGCGGAGATGACTCTTTCCCCCATCGATTGGGCAATGATTACGGGGATTCGGATAGGAGGGCTACCGGTGGCTAATCTTCACGTACCTAGTCGGGATGAGATAGTTCAATTGATTGAATATTACCCTACCTCTGAGAATCTGCACAGCATCAAGGTTAAAATGTCATGGCTGTCCGACCTGTTTGGTGAGAACAAGCTCGTAGATCTAGGGTAGTCAGATGCGGGCCTCCTTCTTGAGCCTGAGCATGCCTAGCAATTGGCCTGTATTTTGCTCCTTTTCCTGCTGGGTAAGACTAGCTTTTCAAATGCCAGCAGTGGGTCCCTCCTCAGCATTATGGGGAATTGGGACAAGGTGCACAGATATGACTGGGGTGGGGCCAGATATGTTTTTATGATGTTTAGCCTATCCCGAGCCTCATTGGGGCAATCAGTTTTTGTTGTTGGCTTCTGGCCGGCGATTGAAGTAACCACTGATACCTTTTTACCTTGGTTTGCCGATTAGTCATCCATCATGTTTCTGGCACATCCTTTCTACATATGACACATCTTTTCTGTATACTATTCTTTTCATATTTGAAGCTATTTGCACTTCTAGCCTAGCCGCCATCTCCTTCACTCTGATGTACCCACCTATCCGCTCATGAGCAATTGCAACATGCACCGTTGCAGGGATGTCGGCATGAAGCACTTGGAGATGGGCCTAAGGTCCCAGTTTGACTTGCTGATCCCAGAGCAGGTATGGCTATCTCTCTCTTTCTTCCTTCTCGGGGCTTCCCCTTTTGTAATACTGCATGTTCGGCTGATGAGACGCCTTTCTGCCAGGGCAGGTCATCCATAATCTTTATGTCAGTTCCCCCTTTTGGGATCGAGCAGCCGTGGGTTTGTCCTGCCTCGTCATAGATTGTCGCGTCATCTTCTTTTATGGGGATTGGGACAGGGCCTACTACCTAGGAGAGTGAGTGGTCCATCAGTACCGAGACCACTTTGCCGTACCACAAGCTCCTCTTGCGGATGTTATGATACCCGAGGGTACTATTGAGGTGCTTACTGATGGTCTTCTTCATCATGGGGTCCCCGTAAATGATCTCCTTGTGCCTGGGAGTTATGAGCTGTGGTATGAGTCTTTGCCCTATCGGTCCATCCTACCACATTTTGTCCCTGGCGCTAACTTTTTAGCCTTTGGTGGCTTGCGATCCTAGGTAATTCCTCTTTCTCTCTAGGCTAGTTTCCAATTGGCTTAGTTTTCATCTTTTGCTTTGACTGACTGACACTTTGCTCTCTCTCTTACAGTTCCACTGGAGAGGCGACTCGGATGATGATGATGACGAGATGGGGGCAGGTACAACTGAGGTTGTGGGAGCTAGTCCTTTTAATCCCTCTGGCACGGGCACTTCTAGTAGTTCGACTGTCGAGGTTCAGGATCCGGATTTCCTCTCGGGTTTTTGTACGGTCGTAGAGGAGCGAGCTCGTATATTCGCTGAAGCGATCTGGATCCCCCCTCTTGGGTTGGTTCCTAGGGTAAGTCTTTCTTTTTTTGCATGATTGCCTTTAGAGAAAATGCCTGTATTTGTGCCTGTGGCTCTTGTAGCTAATGTCTCCCCTCTTTCGTGTGTAGGACTATGAATCAGCTGTGAAGCAAGCCGAGTACTACCGCAGCATTGTCGGCCTGCGGGATAGGGAAGTAGTGAGTATCATACTACCTGATTCCGATCGTTGCTTTTTCATTTTGATCAATCCTAACTGATGTCTTTGGGTACGACCTGCAACACGCTCGTGGAAAGGAATCACACTCTTTGCTTAGTCGACTTTCTCAAGCATGGGCCCGAGTGGGGGATGTCCGGACATATCAGAGTTCTTCACGCCGGCGTAAGAAGTCCAAGGGTGCTGTCAGGGATTAGGCTTTGTTTTTGGCTTTTCAAACTTTTGAGACTTTTTAGGATACATTTCATTTTTTGGATTTTTGGAAATGTGTAATGGATGATATGACACTGTTATTATTTTCGGATGGGTTTTTTCAGATTTTCCAGATGAATGTTAGTGCCCTTTCTTTTAACTGCATGCTCTATCTCTCCTTTGCTTGTTGTAGTGTATCAGACTGCTTGCAGGATGGTTTTGATTTTGACAGAAGGGATGGCCTCCAGGGCCACATACTTTGTTAACACTTGGCCCTCATTTTCCATGCCCATGTAGATCTTTTCTACACAAAGGTTTATACGAGTTAGATGTGATCAAAACAAAATTTGCCTCTTTGTATATGGCCTATCATGCACTTTTTAGAAAAAAGGCATAAAGTGCAAGCAAGATGTTCAAGGGATCAAGTTCCCTCTCCAACCCTCATTTTTTTGTTGTAGGGTCCTAATTGACTTGGTGCATGTATTACATGCGCCAGGCCTAATCTGGGAAAATTTGCTCTGGTGCATTATTACATGCGTCAAGCCAAACCTGGGGATAGTGGGGCCTTTTTAAGCCTGAGGCTGCACTTTCTCCTCCACTCTTGACTTTGGCTTGCTATTTTTTGCTGCCCTTTTTTTCCTCTCCTTGCCCCAAGGTGGGTCCATCGTCCTACATTGAATTTGTATCCTTGGAACATCTTTATACGTCAATGGACCCACTTTTCAACTCCGCCTCTCATGAGGGGGCCGGGACCACTATACTCCCCTCTTTGGGCATGGGGCCTAGCTTTCTAAGGAAATAGCTTTAGAGCATGAATGAGAGCGAGCTTGCGGGCTTGAATCGGCTCAGATTGGCCTGCCACCCGTCCTTCCTTGAAGTTCCTTTGCTTTGGAATTTCATTTATGTCGCGGCTTCATTTTGGGGAGTTAACACCCATGTCTTCCATTTTGGGAATCGTGAGTTGACTCCTACTCTCGAGGAGCTCTCCAATCTATCGAGTTTGAAGTTGCATAGAGACCTTACGAGAGTGCTGCCGAAACCGGGTTATGCTAGAGCCACTTAGATCACCTTGGGCTTGAAGAAAAATGATTATGACAAAAGTTTCATTGGGGGGTCCACCAGGTGTTCGGTGAAATTCCTAAGAGAACTTTTCAGAAATGAAAGCCTGCAAAAGTTGTCGATCAAAAATCCTCATAATGTGGAAGGCCTTTGCCCTTTTCCTTATCTTCGAGGTTCTTTTCCATACTGGAGGAGAGAGCTTCTCGCTTTCTCTTTGTGACGTCTTGGCGGAAATAGAGGGAGGCCACTTTGTGATGCATATGGTGCTGGAAGAGCTCTATCACTGCCTTGAGGCCTTAACTCTGGGTAAGGTAGAAGGCCTCCATGGATGTCCCATCTTGCTTCAAATTTGGCTTGGCGAGCATCTTGCTATCTTGGGCCCGTGCCCCGCGTTTACGTTGCTCATAGTGAGGTGGCTCGCTGCTTTATGGGTCAATGTCATATGCTTCCACTGGGATATACGCAGGATTTGAAGTTTTGACTGGCCGAAGCTTAGTTGGTGTAGAGACTTCCTTGGTCAGATCGGACCTTCCCAGTGGTTTGTTCCAAAGATCATGAGCGCATCACCCTCCTTGGTTTGACTGGCAGCACTCAGTACTTCCCATTTTGGGTGTTGCGCCAGTTCGGTTGCCCTCAGTAGGTGCCTTGTGTGACGAAGCTACCCCTGTGTAACCTTATTTTCTCTCAGGGGTCCTCTAGGGACTTGGATAGGATAGCTACTCTCTGGGAGACGTGTAAGTCGACGCTCATGTGCGATCTAGAGCAAGGAGATTCGGTTTTGTCCTCCCCGGAGTACGAGGCTTGGCTACTATCCTAGAAGCCTGCTATTGGTAACTTGGATCAGACAGAGAGTAGTGATATGGTGGGGCCTTGGCCAAGGAAGGAGTCGATGCTTCAGAGGCATATTGAGCTACTGATAGACGAGAAGTGCATCCTGCATGAAAATTTAGAGAAACATGCGGTTAGAGCAGAGTGGCAAAGGCAAGGGCTGATGCAGCTGAGTGTGAGGTCCTTCGTCTGGAAGGATCCTTGAGTGATGCTCTTGGTGCCACTAACGCTTCCCGTAAGCGGTATAGGAGTCTCCATGGTCGCAGGATGACGGAGCGAGATGTACGGGAGGATGCTTTACGCATAGAGATTCGTGCCTTGAAGCACGAGTTGGGTCATTGATTTCCTCTTGCACATACTTTTTGCACAGATCAAACCATAGAAAGGGGTGTAAGAAACCCCTAACTAGATACATCCTTTTGGTATACATATTTTCTTTATGTTTTTGTCGTTTTTTCACTTTTATAAAAAAGAAAGAAAGAAGCTAGGCATCACACATATTATCTTTTGGGATGTGGTGTCAATCAGGTATAGACTTGTAAGCGAAACTAAAGGAAATCTATCTTTTTACAAGGATTTTATCTTCTCTGTTTTGTTTTTGTAAAATGAGAAACTGGGGTGTTGTGCCGGCTATTCCCGTGGGGCACACAATGCTGGCCTGAAATGGGAAAGGAAAATTTATTATATTTTATGACAGTGGCCTCTCCACTTGTGGTGGTGTACACAGTGTGGGTGTGAAAATGGAAAAGGAAAATGTATTATCTTTTACAAAAGTGGCCTTTCTGGTCATCGAGCGAATCATCCCAGAGAGGGGCGTGCACAGTGTTGGGAAGAGAAGATTATTAACTCTTTTTGTGATATTTATTTTTCTTTCTCTCCTTTTTTTTCGTGCCTTTAAACATGAGGGGAAGCAAACAGATCTCAGTTTTGAGCTTGGTCGAACCCCCTGCACGTGATTGGGTTCGAGTGAGGTCAGCAATTTTACCAAGGCCGGAACACCCATCCTTTTGGATTGAATAAACCTCCTCTCCTTACCCTGAGTCATACGTTTGACGGTGCAGTTTATGAAGACATTCTTGGTTCGGACCCTATTTGAGCTAACATGAGCGGCCCGATCGAGAATCGGGAGTATGGGAGGGTGACCGAAGGATTCATTCTTATCTTCTTTCAACCTTTTCCCCTTTTCAACATTCTTACTCACAACACCCAAGGTGGGTTTTCGTCGTGCCCGTTGTTTCCTGCATTTTACCCACAACGCCCTCTCTGGTTTTCACTACGTCCATGGGTTTGCATTTTTATCCCCGACACTCTTTTGGGTTTTCACCTGGTTCGCACAAGCTCACTCTTTTTACCCGTGGCACCTTTGCGGGTTTTCACCACGCCCTTTTTGCTTTGACCTTATATTTTTTATTTTAATTTTATTTCTCTTTTATTTTATCAAAAGCCATGAAATGGACATCGATTCCGTCATAATACTCTTCTTCCTTGGGAAATTTGGACTGTACACGCCCTATTTTTTTGTTCTCTGTATTTTTGTTCTTTTTTACATCCCCTTTTTCTTAGGGATTTTGCTTTTCTGATGTTTTTGGATTTTGAGGGTAACTCTTATTTTCTTTTTTTTATTATTTGATATACACTTTCACATTTTCGTTTGAGAGTGGTTATGAAGGAAAGGCTCATGACTCAACAGGTGTAGCAAAGGATATGACCGTTCAGGGATGCTTTTTAGCTACTTGACTTTGAAATAATGGCCTCTTTTACTGGGTCCTTAAGCAGCCACGTAACCATCTTGTCAATACTTACCTTACCACAGAGACTATGAGTAGAACCGGCGGACTTACCCAGCATTGATGGGCTCCGAAAAGTGAGTTCCGTCCACAGTGGTGAGGTGGATTGCGTATACTGAAATCACTTCTCTGATGACGTAAGGTCCCTCCCAATTGGGTTTGAACTTTCCTCTTTGATCAGCGTGGAGGGATGGGAAGATTTTTCGGAGTACAGTGTCTCCCACTTTCAGATCTCGACCGCAGACATGTTTATTATAAGCACGTGCAATTCGCCCTTGATAAACCTGGGTATGACACTATAATAAGCCCCAATTTTTGTAAACCGTGTAGGTTAAGTGTGTGTAAGTATGTATGTGGTTCACAAGGGAACCCATGCATAATTTCACACCTTGGTGTGTGTATGTGTCTAACACATTGGGTGTTAGAGGTTAAGTAACACCTATCTATGGTGTTTGTGTTTAGCAAGTTGAAAAACTCAACTAATAGGGTTAAGGGTCTCACACGTGGATTCACTTTTAGCTTAATTCAGTTGTTGAGAAATAGAGAGAGAGAAAGAGAGGAGAAAGAAAAGGGGTTTGAAGAGAAAGACAGTGAGGATTGTTGGATCTAGGTGATTAGATCTAATAGACGGTAAGAGAAGTGGTGTAAGTGTGCGTGGGGATTCGAGCTATATGATTGTGATGACCTCGTGTGAATCTGGATGCTTGGTGTGAAGGTGTGGAGTAGATTTGGATTTTAAAACCCTTTTTTATTTCTTCAAGAAAGAAAGATCTGATCCATGGAGGATTCAATGTATTAAAGGTATAGACTTACTGCTCTTTATGTTATAAAAGTAGCATTTAATGTTCCTTAGAAAGGGTGTTTAAAATGGTTGGGATTTGGTGAGGATCAAGTTTGGGAAAAAACTCAGATCTGGATATCTCTTATCCTCGCGCTCACGAGCTTAAGAGCTCACTCGCACGAGCATCAGAGAGAAGACTTGTGGGGCCTCACGAGAACTTATGTAAAGCTGTGAGGATCCTGTGTCTTGCTCACGCGAGGACTTAATTGTAATGGGGCTCGCTCGAGCGAGGCCTTGCGTGATACCCTTCAGACAACTGAATGTCAGTTCGGTCACGCGAGAATTGAGCCAGTTTTACTCGCATGCTCAAGCCTCAAGGGCTCGCTCGCGCGAGGAACAGGCTACTTTAGTTTGTTCTTTTACTATGAATTCTTCAGTGGTCTATGCCTTTCGTTCTTTTAGGCATTCTCATGGAATGTTTGGACACTTTTGATTATAGTGTTGACGTGTGGAGATATATGTGAACTCGTGCGGGATGTAATTGGTTTAACTTTCGTATGACTTTAATTGAGGTAGGGAAAACTCAATAGCATGCGTATTTACTTTCAGCTAGCATATGTGTAGTGATATGATATAAATACGTGTGTTTTCCGACTTTTGTCTTCAAATAGCATGAATTCATTATGTAGCTTTTAAACATGCGAAATCAAAAAATGTGATCACTAAGAGGAAAATATGTGTGTGTGTGTGCTATGTGTGTGAGTTCTAAATCCTCATTAGTGTGACATGTGAAAGACATGTGTGTGACATCAATAGTGATGTAATTAAGTATGTGTGGAACATGTGACAACCTCGAATTACTATAATTAGCACAAACTCACGGTGATAAATTATATGTAAACTTGTATATTTGATTTAAGGTTTAATTGTAAATACCCAACCCACACGGTGGGATATCCGTCACCGATACGGCGGGATATCTGTGACCGGTACAACGGGATATCCGTACAAATTGTGTACCGGTTTGGCGGGATATCCATTCTTTGATTTCCAATAGTGGAAATACTTTGTTCGGCACCAGTCACCTCATGTAAAGGGACTTGGGCATTGTGTAATGGTTCATGTGAACGACGATGGTGGGTACTTCCATCGGGGGCTCAATGCTATACATGCTCGAGTAATTATGAATAATGTGTTTTGAAACCGTACATCAGATATTCCTTTTTAGTCATAATAATTGCTTCAAATTGTGTTCGTATGCTTTGAAATATTTCATGAAAGATATGTGTGATTGTAGATGATATACATGCTATTGTTTTCTTTATTGAGCTATGTCGTAGCTCACCCTTCGACTATACGTCACACAGGTTCAGAGACTGCTAAGGATACTGAGAACCTGGACTTGGAGGACACGAATTAC
Source organism: Chloranthus sessilifolius (assembly GCA_021018995.1). NCBI lineage: Eukaryota > Viridiplantae > Streptophyta > Magnoliopsida > Chloranthales > Chloranthaceae > Chloranthus > Chloranthus sessilifolius. The sequence continues at coordinate 84,592,385 of CM037597.1, forward strand.
GTACCTTTGGAGGAGTCAGAGCCCCCTCCAGAGGAGTTCTTTTAGTAGACGTGTGCTGTGGCACTTTGATATTTTGTGAAATCATTGTAAGGCTTGGTACTTTCGGTCATTTATTTTTTTGTAAGACATCAATTTCTTGTGATACTTTATTCTTTTTGCAAACCATCCCTACGTGACTTTTGTTGTGTCATTGATGGTTCGATTCGGTTCTTTTGTTCATGAGATTAGCATGAGAATTGAATAGTATTTTGTAGTTGGAGTTATCTTATATAGCATTGAAGGTTTAATTACTTTATGATGACTCTATTTGCTTAGTTAGACGTGCTTTGTTTCCGCTTTAATTCTGGATGTACTAAGTGTTCTAGGTGATATATGGGGTACAACCTTGAGGGTTGTACTGACAGAGCGGGTTTTCGGGGTGCCGAAATTTGGGCTGTCACAGTTGGTATCAAATCCATTTCTTTAGGATTTCTGATAAGTCTTTAATTTTTTCGGAGTATAGGGACCTTCTGCTAATGAAACTTTGGTTTCATATTACAGAGCGTCAATGTCTACTAGAGGAAGGGGCCGACCAAGAGGCGGCCATAGGAGGAATCTGGGAGTTTAGCTGAAATTCCCACACCTTTAAATAGGATTCCATTGAGGAATCGAGATATTTCAGAGATAAGCACTCCAGAAGTGAGAGTCCCAGAAGTAAGGGCTCCCGAAATGAGAGCTTCGGAAGTAAGGATGCCAAAGGTGAGAGTTTCAGGAGTGAAAATTTCGGAGACACCGGAAGATAGAGAAGCAAGGATGAGAGAAGAAAGGGAACGGATGATGCAAACAATGGAAGCCATGACAAATACTATAGCTCAGCAAGCTGCATTATTGACTGCCAAGAATCATCAACAAGCACCACCTACCCCTCCTATCCCAACTACAAACTCATAACACTCGGGATTTGTGGAGTTTAGAAAGTTAAGGCCTCATAGATTTTATGGTCAGACCAACCCCTTGGAAGTAGAGAAATGGCTAAATCAGACCGAGAAGCTCTTACAACAAATTCCATGTACTGAGGTAGAAATGGTAAGATGGGCTTCGTGTCAATTAGAAGGAGATGTCGACCCTTAGTGGAAGTTTGTGTTGTTGAGGAGAGAACATGAGAACCCAGAAGGGGTATGGACTTGGGAGGAATTTTGTGAGACGTTCAACAAGGAGTACTTCCCAAAAAACTTGAGGAATCAGATGGTATCTCAGTTTATGAAGTTTAAACAAGGAGCAATTACGGTCAGGGAGTATGGTACGGAGTTTATACGGTTGTCACAATTTGGTTCGGAGTATGTGGCCATAAAAATTATGAAGGCCAATAAATTTGAAGAGGGTTGAGGTCGATCCTACTTGATAGGATTGAGGCATTTGAGTTAGAGACGTACACTAAAGTCATGGGAAAGGCTTTAGTGATCGAGAAGTATTTAAATGCTATGTACCAAAAAAGAGAACAACAAGGGAAGGGGCAGATGAATCAGAGTGGAGTGGGAAACTACGAACTGGTGAATAAAAAGCCATATTTTGTAGCACCCAATTAGAGGCAGTTTACCCATACTCACTACTCCAGACCACCGCAGATCAGTTACCCTAGGCCACCAATATCTAATTCGGTGCAGCCTATTCATGAGAACCCTACTACCACTATCGGAGGATCAGTCATTCAGGTTGTCTCAAGAGCAGCATCATCAGTACGACCAGAGACTTGTGCCAAGTGTGAAAAGTCACATAAAATATCAGATTGTAGGAGAGGAACTAGAGGGTGCTTTAAATGTGAGAAAATGGGACATATGATCAGAGATTGTCTGATGTTGAGGAGTGAAGGGAGGGCGAATACTGTCGGACAGCAAAGGCCTACACAACAAGCACGACCAGTTGTATAAGGCCGAGCATATGCGATCACCGCCAAGGATGCTAACACAAGCAACGACATCATACAAGGTATAAATATTTTATTAAAGTCATTGGATTCTTTAATTCAATTTAGAAAAAGAAGGTGCATGCATAGAAAAATATATAAGTTCTTTCATGGCATTATTATGTTAATATCTATGTTTAATTAATGGTGGGTGTGAGCATAAATTACAACCTATATATTTATTCCGTAGGTACGTTACAAATGTGTAACAAGGGCGACTTCCATTAATATGAAGCAGGAACTCTTATAAACCCAGGGTCTACACATTCTTTTGTGACACCTGAATTCGCAGTGATGATGAAAGCCATTCCCGAGCCATTAGACTATATTTTAGATGTGTCAATCCCAATGAGTAGTGCAGCTAAAATAGATATTGTTTTTCGGGCTATGATGGTAAACATCAGGGGATATATAGACCACAAATTACAGGCAGATTTGATACTGTTTGATATGTAAGGACTCGATGTAATCCTAGGCATGGATTGGTTATCCACCCATGGTGCAAGCATCGATTGCCGGAGGAAGATCGTTACCTTCCGTTCAGATAAGGGAAGATCATTCAAATTCCTCGACATGTGATCGACTTTTGTGATGCTCATTTCCTCAATTCATGCACATAAAATGATGAGGAAGGGGTGTAGCGAATATCTGGCATATGTGCAAGACAATAAGGAAGGGATGAATGTGATAGCAAACATTCTAGTTGCGTGTGAATTTGAGGATGTTTTTCTTGAGGAATTGTCGGGGTTACCGCCTGATCGAGAAGTCGAGTTCACTATCGACTTACGACCAGGTATAGAACCAGTATCTAAAGCACCATACAGAATGGCCTCAGCTAAATTGAAAGAGTTGAAGGATCAACTGCAAGCGCTGTTAGACAAGGGTTTTATAAGACCTCGTATGTTTCCTTGGGAGCACCAGTCTTGTTTGTAAAGAATGATGGGTCGATGAGATTATCCATCGACTACCGTCAACTGAACTAGCTGATAATTAAAAATAGATATCCACTTTCGAGAATCGATGACCTGTTTGTTCAATTATAGGGAGCGAAATTCTTTTCAAAGATCGATTTGAGATCCGGTTATCATCAGTTAAAGGTCAAGGCCAATGATATTCAGAAGACGGCATTTAAGAATAGATACGGGCATTATGAATTTCTATTGATGCCTTTTGGCTTGACTAATGCACTGGCATCGTTCATGGATCTCATGAATAGAGTGTTCAAGCCTCATCTTGACACGTGTGTCATAGTTTTTATTGATGGCATACTGATATACTCAAGGACGAAGGAGGAACATGAACAACACCTAAGAATCGCATTACAAACATTACAAGAGCATCAGCTGTACACCAAGCTTAACAAATGCGAGTTTTGATTAGAGAAAGTGAGCTTTTTGGGACACGTAGTCTCTGAAGAAGGAATTAAAGTAGATCCAGATAAGATAGAAGCGGTAGTTAAATGGGAATAACATAAGACGGTTACCAAAGTGAGAAGCTTTCTAGGCTTGGCAGGGTACTACAGAAGATTTGTGGAAGGGTTTTCAAAGCACCCCGATCCACTTACAAAATTAACAAGAATACAAATTTTGAATGGACCGAGGCATGTGAGAAAAGCTTCCAAGAGTTAAAGAAAAGACTTACATCGGCACGGGTACTTGCTATTCTAGATGGCATTGGGGGATTTGTTATGTTCAGTGATGCGTTACACAACAGTTTGGGTTGTGTACTCAATCAACACAAGAAGGTCGTTGCATATGGATCCAGACAACTTAAGGATCATGAGAAGAACTACCTGACACATGACCTCGAGCTAGCTGCAGTGATTTTTGCATTGAAGATATGGAGACATTATCTGTATGGTGAAGCCTTTGAGATCTTCACGAACCACAAAAGTCTCAAATATTTATTCACACAGAAAGACTTGAACATGAGACAAAGAAGGTGAATTGAATTTTTTAAGGACTACGATTGCTCCATACAGTATCATCCAGGTAAGGCGAATGTGGTTGCTGATGCCTTAAATCGCAAGAATTCAACACAATTGTCAAATCTGGTTTTGGGACTTCACAGATGGAAGTTGCTGGAAGACATAGCTTTGTGCAATGCACAGTTTGAAGAGAAGGATTCAGGAGATTTCTTAGCAAATGTCTCTATTAGACCAGCCATCTTTGATCAGGTCTATGAGCAACAGATGAAAGACATAAAATTAATGAAAATCCAATAAGGAGTGACGGATGATACCCAGCAGGACTTCTCAATGAAGAGTGATGGATCACTATTGTATAAGGGGAGGTTGTGTATACCTACAGATGCCGATCTGCGGCAAATCATTTTCGATGAAGCATATAAATCACCTTATGCTATACACTCAGGAAGCTCAAAAATGTATCAGGACTTAAAGAAAGGCTTCTGGTGGAGAGGTTTGAAGAGGGATATCGCTGAATATGTTTCAAGGTACTTGGTATGTCAACAAGTTAAAGTAGACCACCGACATCTAGCAAGGTTATTGCAGCCATTGCCTATACCGGAATGGAAGTGGGAATCAATTTCGATGGACTTCATTTTAGGATTGTTAGGAACAACAAAGAAGCACAATGCAATATGGGTGATCGTTGATAGACTCACAAAGTCAGCTCATTTCTTGTCTTACAATACAACCTATACGACAAGTAGACTAACGGATCTATATATGAGGGAGATTGTCAAATTGCACAGAGTTCCCTTGAGTATTGTTTCGGATAGAGATCCATTGTACACTTGTCAATTCTGGCAGAAATTTCAAGAAGGGATGGGCACTAGACTCGATTTCAGTTTAGCTTTTCATCCATAAACTAATGGTCAAACGAAGAGAGTAAATCAGATCATTGAAGATATGCTACAGGCCTGTATGCTCGATTTTCAGGGAGCATGGGATCAACACTTGCCATTGATCGAGTTTGCCTATAATAATAGTTTTCAGGCAAGTATTGGCATGGCACCATATGAGGCTTTGTACGGGTGGAGATGTCAATCCCCAATTAATTGGGAAGAGACGGGAGAGAAGTTTGTTTTAGGGCTCAAAATTTTAGAAAGCAATACCGAGAAAGTGCGCTTGATTAGAGATCGGATAAAGGTCGCTCAAAGTAGACAGAAAAGCTATGCGGACCTAAAGAGGACGAGCGTCGACTTTCAGGTAAATTCAACTATAGTTTCAGTGACTTACATGTCTACATGTCTCTAAATCGGTGCAGAATTTTAATGTTAGTGCGGACTAACCTTGCAAAAAGGAGATAAGGTTTTCGTGAAGATTTCACTGACAAATGGCATAATGCGCTTTGGTAAATGTGGCAAGTGGAGTCCACGATACATTGGACCATTCGAGATATTAGGACGTGTTGGGGAGGTTGCTTACAGACTTGCACTACCACCACACCTTTCCGACATGCATGACGTATTTCACATCTCGATGTTGCGACGATACATCAACGACCCCACCCACGTGTTGGATTATCAGCCGATCGAAATCGAAGAAGATTTGATCATTTAAGAAGATTCGGTGCAAATTCTTGATCGGAGGGAACAAGTACTACGCACAAAGAAAATTCCTTTGGTACTTGTCAAATGGCGAAACCATTCACAAGAGAAAGCCATATGGGAGCGTGAGTCGGATGTGCGACAAGCCTATCTAAATTTATTTATGTAAAGTAGTTCACGTATTCCAAAGTTTAATGAAGGTATGAACCTAATGAAATATTATACATGTGTTAATCCATAGACTTAAATTTATCATAGATTGTCTATTGATTGAGTGAATCAATAGAAAAGCGTTCATATGACAAGTAGTAACATATACGAGATGAAAGTTCAAGTTAGAAATGAAATAAATCGACAAATGAAGCAAAATTGCTTCATAAGCTGTGTCTGTAGCTCGCTCACGCGAGAACTTAAAGCTCGCTCGTGCAAGCTCCTCATAAATGACAAAGAGGAAAAAGACAAAGGCTTGTTCGTGCTTTATGGGAGCCTGTTGCTAGCGCGCACGAGCCACTAACCTCGCTCACGTGAGGAACAGACTATATAAGGGCATCAAACCCTTTTCTCTGATGATTCGCTCAAACAAAAGGGGGAGAGAGAGCTAGGGTTTCACTTTTCTTGGGGGAAAGCTTCAAATCTGCTTGATTTAGGAGTTCTCTTAGCCATTTTCGATAGATTTTCTCACCAAAAGGTAATTTTTCACTCAAATCTACCTTCCTTTTCATTTATTTTGAATTGTAGAACCCTAGGATGAGTTCTATGGACCCAAACCCTAGGCAACATAAGAAATTGGCGGTAAAGCCACCACCTTCTCTCAAACAGGGGTGCCTCCGCCCGCTCCTTTGACCCAACCAGCATCATGTTGGACGGGGAATGGGAGATCCACAAGAGTTTCTTCGAGGATCCATCGACCACTCAATGAACCTTTGATTATTTAAACATTAATGAGTTGAAGCCGTTGTTAGTGCCATTTTATGGGCACTATTACCCTCGTTTGGTTAGACTTTTCTACCAAACCCTCACGACCAACCCTACTGAAACCAAGTTGAAATGTGAAATAGACGGAAAAGCGTTCATTTTTTACGCCAAGGACATTGGCCACACAATGGGGTGCCCGCTGAACTACATCGAGGACGGGGTTTCCACACCCCCGTTCCCCAAAGAGTGGGGGGTTTTCTTGAAATTGCAGCTGAGATGAATGGTGGAGTCACGGCTATGGGGCAGTCCATTACTAGGGCCCAGCTACCTCCACACATGTGGCCACTAGATATAATTTTCTAGAAAAATTTGTTTCCGTTAAGACATGACCAAGAGAGGAGAACACCATTTTTGAATGCCATCCATTTCGCTTTTCATGATAGGTGGTTTAGCGCCCCTATCCTTGTTAGAAAAGGCATCTTACATGCTTTAGAAAGAAACAAACAGGGTGTAGTTCCCAGGCCCGTAAACAAGTTGCCACATTCCCATTTGATTTCCAAACTATTTGAGCTTTGAGATGGAGCGACAACTTCAAAATCTAGACCCATGAGCCCTCATATACGGATAATGTCGAGCAGTACCGAATCACTGATTTGAACCGAAGCCTGCGGGACAGAGTTAATAAGAAAGGAGCTACCCAATCAGCCCAGCCCTCTACATCTCATTCGAGAGTAGTACCTCAGATGGGTACTCAGCCTACGCCACCGTCTTCATCCCAGCCGACGCCTGACACCATGGAGGCCATGATGCGTGAGGTGCTACTACAGACTCGTGATATTAGCCTATGTCAGACCGAAATTTTGCTACATCAAAGATTTCAAGAGGCTGTCATCATCGACCTCATGCGTCACGCATACCCATAGACCTACCGAGAGCATCTTGCTACCATGCAGGACTCTATTTTCGGTTCTTCTAGTTTCGGTGCAGCTACTGGCGCAGAGGCAGATGAGGAGGATGCTGACGAGGCCGAGGACGAGGAGGGTGATGATGACGATGGGGATGAGGAGTCCGGCTCCGAGTACAATGAGGAGGAGGACGATTAGAGCTGGCGGCTGAGGAAGTTTTATTTTAGGGAACTTTTTCTAAAATTTTGAAAGAAAAAATGAAAAATTTATGTAATTTTGCGGTTTAAAGGTTGAACAATTGTGACATGGTTGTCACCTCACTTTCCTTCCATGTAATTAACTTTACAAATTTTGCATGTTTTGTTGGGCTGAATGATAAATGATATATTTTTTGTGAATGGATGGTTATATGCAATAGATGTATGTCTTACTCAATGAGTATGCTTTTAGTTGGTTGTGGAGTATATACATGTCAATTAAGTTTGTTTTCATAAATGTTTTGTTGGAATGGCCAGGTTAAACCAATGTGGATGCTTGAAGTATGTTTTCATGAATAGTGGTTGTGGACATTATGCAGGATGATTGGAGTATAGTTCTTATATGGGTATATGTCCCATGACATGTACAATATGATGTGTCAATTAAGGTGCATTTTATTTCATACCAGATTTTTCACTCCGGTATGCATTTCCAATTCAGGACATTAGGTTGTTATTGTGACTTCTAGCAATTTTCGAGGACAAAAATTTTATAAGGTGGGGTGAATGTAATAACCCCCAATTTTCATAAACTGTGTAGGTCAGGAGTGTGTGTAAGTTTGTATGTGGTTCACAAGGGAACCCATGCACAAGTTCACACCTTGGTGTGTGTATGTGTCTAACACATTGGGTGTTAGAGGTTAAGTAACACCTACCTATGGTATTTGTGTTTAGAAAGTTGATAAAATCAACTAATAGGGATAAGGGTCTCACACGTGGGTTCACTTTTAGCTTAATTGAGTTGTTGAGAAATAGAGAGAGAGAAAGAGAGGAGAAAGAAAAGGGGTTACAAGAGAAAGGTAGTGAGGATTGTTGGATCTAGGTGATTAGATCTAATAGAAGGTAAGAGAGGTGGTGTAAGTGTGCATGTGGATTCGAGCTACGCGATTGTGACGACCTCGTGTGAATTCGGGAGCTTGGTGTGAAGGTGTGGAGCAGATTTGGGTTTTGAAACCCTTTTTGATTTCTTCAAGAAAGAAAGATCCGATCCATGGAGGATTTAATGCATTAAAGGTAAGTATTTAATGCTCTTTATGTTGTAAAATTAGCATTTAATGTTCCTTAGAAAGGGTGTTTAAAATGGTTGAGATTTGATGAGGATTGAGTTTGGGGAAAAACTCATATCTGGATATCTCTGATCCTCACGCGTACGAGCTTAAGAGAGAGCTCGCGCGAGCATCAAAGAGAAGACTTGTGAAGCCTTGCGAGAACTTAAGTAAAGTTATGAGGATCCTGTGTCTCGCTCGCGCGAGGAATTAAGTATAATAGGGCTCACTCGAGCAAGGCCTCGTGTGACACCCTCCAGACAACAGAATGTCAGTTCGATTGCGCGAGAAATGAGCCAATTTTGCTCGCGCGCCTGAGCCTCAGGGGCTTACTCACGCGAGGAACAGGGTACTTCAGTTTGTTCTTTTACTCTGAATTCTTCAGTGGTTTATGCCTTTCGTTCTTTTGAGCATTCTCATAGAATGTTTGGACACTTTTGACTATAGGGTTGACATGTGGAGATATATGTGAACTCGTGTATGATGCAATTGGTTTAACTTTCGTATGACTTCAATTGAAGTAGGGAAAACTCAGTAGTATGTGTATTTATTCAGCTAGCGTGTGTGTAGTGATATGATAGAAATACGTGTGCTTTCTGACTTTTGTCTTCAAATAGCATGAATTTATTATGTAGCTTTTAAACATGCGAAATTAGAAAATGTGATCACTAAGAGGAAAATATGCATGTGTGTGTGTTGTGTGTGAGTTCTAAATCCTCATTAGTTTGACATGTTAAAAACGTGTGTGACATCAATAGTGATGTAATTAAGTACGTGTGGAACATGTGACAACCTCGAATTACTTTAATTAGCATAAACTCATGGTGATAAACTATATATAAACTTACACATTTGATTTAAGGTTTAGTTGTGAATACCCAACTGACACGGTAGGATATCCGTGACCAACACGGCGGGATATCCATGACCGGTATGACGGGATATCCATACAAATTGTGCACCGGTTTGGCAGGATATCCGTTCTTTGATTTCCAGTAGTGGAAATACTTCATTTGGCATCAGTCACCTCATGTAAAGGGACTTGGGTATTGTGCAATGGTTCATGTGAACGACGATGGTGGGTACTTCCATCAGGGGCTCGATGTTATACTTGCACGAGTAATTATTTAAGTAATTTATTTAAGTGTATGCGTTATAAGGGTGTGTTCTGAGAAAATTATGAATAATGTGTTTTAAAACCATGCATCAGATGTTCCTTTTTACTCATAATAATTGCTTTAAATTGTGTTTGTATGTTTTGAAATATGTCATGAAAGATATGTGTGATGTTAGATGATATACATGCTATTATTTTCCTTAGTGAGCTATGATGTACCTCAACCTTCGACTATACGCCACACAGGTTCGGAGACTGTTGAGGATACTTGGAACCTGGACATGGAGGACACCGATTACGTGCCTTTGGAGTCAGAGGTCCCTCTAGAGGAGTTCTTTTAGTAGACGTGTGCTGTGGCACTTTGATATTTTGTGAAATCATTGTAAGGCTTGGTACGTCCGGCCATTTATTTTTTTGTAAGACGTCAATTTCTTGTGATACTTTATACTTTTTGCGAACCATCCCTAGGTGACTTTTGTCGTGTCACTGATGGTTCAATTCAGTTCTTTTGTTCATGCGATTGGCATGAGAATTGAACCATCTTTTGTAGTTGGAGTTATCTTATATAGAATTGAAGGTTTAATTATTCTATGATGACTTCATTTGCTTAGTTAGACGTGCTTTGTTTCCGATTTAAGTGTGGATGTACCAAGTGTTCTAGGTGATATATGGGGTACGACCTTGAGGGTTGTACTGACGACATAGGTTTTCAGGGTGCTGAAATCTAGGCTGTCATAGACACAAAGCTAGGAGCCTTTTCTCGCCTGGCAAGTTCAACTGTTCAAAGCGGGATCTCTCTCTTTCTTCTTTGGGTAGGCCAGACTCCATGAGAATGTGGAGTGACAGTACCTCAACCACAACTGGTAGAACGGCCTCAGTTCTATATACAAGGGAGAATGGTGTTGCCCCTGTAACTGTACGGATTGACATTCGGTAGGCCCATAAAGAAAATGGTAACATTTTGCTCCAATCTCGATGAGTGATGACAATCTTCTCAAGGATGGGGACGATTGTCTTATTGGCGGCCTCCACGGCGTCATTGGTTTGTAGCCGATAAGGCGACGAGCGATGGTGCTTGATTTTGTATTGCTCGCAGAAGGCCCTGATGCACTTGTTCATAAAATTAGTGCCGTTGTCAGTAATAATATCCTTGGGCACGCCAAGCCGGTAAACTATGTTACTCCTGATGAATTTCTCGATGTGATCGGCCGTGATGTTTATGTAGGATGCTGCCTCTACCCATTTGGAGAAATACTCAATGGCAACAAGGATGAATTGATGTTCGTTCGAAGCTTTCGGATTGACTTTTCCGACGACGTCGAGGACCCAGGTGCCGAAGGGCCATGGAGCGGTCATGCTGTGTAGATCTATAGCTGGAGCGTGTATCAGACTGGAGTGCTCTTGACATTTATATCATTTTCGAACGTGCTTGCAACAATCAGATTCCATAGAGATCCAGAAGTATCCTTGGCATAAAATCTTCTTAGCGAGCATATGGCCATTGACGTGGGCACTGCATACTCCCTCGTGAATCTCCTTCATGATGTTTGCTGTCTCGCCTTCAGTTAGGCATCAGAGAAGGATATTGTTATATGACCACTTGTAGAGAAACTTGCCACAGATGACGTAGTTCACTGCCAAACGTTGGATGGTCCTCCTGTTCTCTCTGGACGTCCCCTCTAGGAAAGTGTGAGTCGAGGAAATTCTTGATGTCTAAGAACCATGGAGGCTCATCATCAGGCCTTGTGGGTTCCTCGATCTAAACATATAATAACTAACTGATTAATTAGTTTATATTTTAAATTTTTAGTTTTGAAAAATCCAAAAACATTTGAAGCTTGTAGGTAACTTCACTGAAAACCTTCAAGAGACTACAACTCCTCCACTAGAGATCACCTAGGGGTTTAAAGGCTTGTTGCATCTGCTAAATGCAATCGTGCTCCCTACGAAAGTGGCATTTAAATTTAAGTTTTAAATATTTTATGTTTCCTTGTTTGCTAGGGACTAGCAAAACTTAAGTTTGGGGGTGTGATCAGTAACATAATTTATCATTTTATCACCCTTAACTTAGTGATGCTAGGCCATAGTTTGCTACTAACGAGATACTGATGTGCAGATATTAGAGATAACCAATAAAATAGAGCTTAAGTGTTAATCTTTGTCAAAATGAACTCAAAAGGCAATAAGAAAGATGACCAAATGAAAAAGATGAATTGCCGCTACTGAAAGTCAGAAAATCATAATTTACGATTCTTCAAAAGAGATAAAAAGATAAAAGCGATAAAGCGTAATTCAGAAAATCGTCAACTATGAGGAAGCTGTGAGAAATAGAAAGTCGTAATTAACGATTCTCTAGAAAGAAGCTATGAAAGACAGAAAATCATGATTAACGATTTTCTAGAAAAAGAACAATTATCTAAAGCTCTCCTCCTTGTTGCTGTTGCTGATCACATGAGAATTGTCACCGCCATATCCAGAATTAGAAGATCTATACAATTAGAAGTTCTACGGATCACGGATCTGAGAAGATTGATATTCTGAAGGACTCTGCTGCTGCACAGTAAAGAACATTTTAGAAGTGCATCAACTAAAGGAAGCAAGGAAAGATGAAATTAGGAATTAAAGTTATATTAGGATACTTTTGTTTTTAGTAGTTTCTTTTATTAGAATTAGATCTCTGTAAACCGACCCCTTATGATCTAAAAATAAGAGGGCTCGGCATAGGAATAAGCATCGAAGAATTTCAGCATCAATTGACTCCTGCGGTTGGATTTTCTTTCGATCCAAGTAGTGTATACTAGTTAGAGCAGTTTAGATATCAGAGGTTTCTCAAGAGCAATTGACGACTACAATTGAGTACTGAAGATTAGTGTAGATATCCATAGTTTCTCAGGAGCAATTGATGACTGCAACTGAGGGGTGAAAAATATATTTATTTGCATTCTAGTTTAGATTTATTTACTTTGTAAACATCTCCAAGTTTTGATTTGAATTGACAACTCAGGTTAAAATTTGTAGATTAGTGTAACGATTTTTACTTTTTCATCTTCAGTTCGCTAGAGTTTGATGGATGCCTAAATTTTTGGTTAATTATTGAGTAGATTAAATCTATATTGATAGGATCTTAGACTTGATTGACGACCAATGCTAGGAGACTAGAAATATGGTGTAACAGTACTGTTTATTTTCATAAATATCCGAAAGCTGAAGATTAAGATTGACGACCTTAATCTGAAGGAGGATTAGGATTTATTTTTATGTACTTTAGTTTAGAAAACCATTCTTTATTCATATTTCTCCAGTAGATTAGGAAATCTTAAAGATAAATAGATATTTTTAAAATAAGGATTTGAATCGAAGATAGAAATAGAGAAAACTTAGATAATCACTTCCTCGTGGGAACGATCCTAATGTTAGTACTGTAATTTCCATTGTGCGCTTGAAATAGGTTAAGACTTGAGTTAAAAATAAATATAAGATACAGTAATCAAGACCGACCAGGGACGTAGGAGAATGTGACGTCTTCAAAGCAGGCTATTAGATCCTCAAGATGTTCATGGTAAGGGATCAATTTCTCATCCTTTATCTTCCAATCTCCGTTTGTCTGACATATGATTAATTGTGAATCATCAAATACCCTGAAGTGGGCTACTTTCAAGTCAAGTGCCGCTTGCAGTCCAGCTACACAGGCCTCATACTCAGCCATATTATTGGTACAGGGGAAATTGAGTTTAATGGAGACTAGTATGTGTGACCCTCTTGGCGAAATCAGAATAGCGCCGACTCCCTGGCCCTTGGCATTTGCAGCCCCATCGAAGTGCATTACCCAGAATTCTTTCATCTCTACTGTATCGTCCTCTATCATGAAAAGGATGTCTTCATTCGAGAATTCGATTCTTAAAGGCTCATAATCGGGTAAAGGATTCTTAGCAAGATGATCGGCGAGTGCTTGCCCCTTGATTGATTTTTGAGTGGCGTATGTGATATTGAATTCGGACAGGAGCTGCCAGCGTGCAGTCTGCCAGTGAGAGCTGGCTTTTCAAACAGGAACTTCAACAGATCCATGCAGGCTAGAAGAAAAATGGCTTGAGATAGCAGGTAATGGCAGAGCCTCTGTATAGCCCATACAAGAGCCAGGCATGTCTTCTCCAGATGAGATAGCATGTCTCGTAGTTAGTAAATTTCTTGCTCAGATAGTAGATGGCCTGCTCTCTTCTTCCTATTTCATCGTGCTACCCTAGGACACATCCCCTCAAAACTTCCATCGTGAAGAGATACATTAGGAGGTCCCCGGCTCGGGTGGTACTAAAACTTGGGGGTTGAGGAGATAACCTTTGATCCTATCGAATGCTGCCTGACAATCATCATTCCATTCAATGAGAGAATCTTTCCTTAGTAGCTTAAAAATCAACGTGCAAATAGGAGTGAACTGTGCAATAAACCAAAGAATGTATTATATCCTACCCAAGAAACCCCTGACCTCCTTTTCAGTAGATGGTGGTGGCATTTTCTTGATGTCCTTTACTTTGACTGGGTCAACCTGGATGCCTCTCCTACTGATGATGATTCCTAGCAACTTTCCTTACATGGCGCTGAATGCGCATTTTTAAGGATTCAGACATAACCTGTACTTTCTCAGCCTCTCAAACAGTTTTTGGAGGTTTATCAGATGGTCACTCCTCTCTGGTGACTTAGCGATCATGTCATCAATGTATTCTTTGATTTCTCGGTGCATCATGTCATGAAATAGTGCCGTCATAGCTCTCTGATACATGGCCCCGACATTCTTTAGCCCAAATGGCATGACACAGTAGTAGAAGGTTCCCCAAGGGGTGATGAATGTTGTCTTCTCTCGGTCTGCCTCAGCCATCCTGATTTGATTGTATCCAGAGAATCCATCCATGAACAATAGCATCCCGTACTTAGCAATGCTATCGACCAAGATATCGATGTGTGGTAATGAAAGTCGTCTTTCGAGCTCACCTTATTGAGGTTTCTAAAATCAATGCACATGTGAACCTTTCCATCTTTCTTCAGCACCTGGACGATATTAGCTAACTACTGTGGGTACTTGGAGACCATGAGAAATCCCTCTTCATATTGGTTGATGACCTCGTCTTTCACTTTCAGCATCCACTCAGGTCGGAGTTGCCTCAATTTATGCTTGACTAGCTTGATATCAGGGTAGAGTGGCAACTCATGCTCGACCAAATCTGTCCAAACTAGGCATGTCCTCGTATGACCATGCGAAGACGTCTTGATATGAGAGAAGGAAATCAATCATGCCTTTTCTTTTCTCTAGAGATAGCGATGTTCCGATCTTAGTGATTCTAGGAACCTCCTCAATCCCTAGATTGATGTCCTCTGTTTCCTCAACAATGGGGGTAGGGTTATGCTCAAAGTTGGCAAACCGCTTAAGGAGTTCATTGGGGAGCTCCTCGGTAGGGATTTTCTCATCCAGACTTGTGACTCCTACCTCTTGTATTTCTATAGGAAAGGGGTCGATTTCACATGGGATAGGCTTTTCTATTAAGGCATTATTTTCTTTGACTTTATTAGAATTTTGAAAGATAATATTTTTGGATTTTGTATTTTTTCTATATTTTTGGGATTTTTGTTTTCTTCGAAAATGGGCTCTTGGTAAAGCGAATCCTTATATATACACGGTATTGGCTACGAAGGGTTTATCTCACTTTTTATAGGTTATTCTTTTTTGGAAAGTAGGTGCCGTATTTCAGGCCACTTGCTGCTTCTAGAGTTTGGGGCACAGACGTCCAATTCCATACCTGTGGTGTCGCTCTTTAACCTGTTTGGATGGAGGGGGGTGGCTAATATGATTCTTCAGAGTCAGCCTCCATCATGCTGATCATGGACTCATCTGAGATTCTTCCCTCAAACTTCAGTAGAGTCCTATGGTGATTTACCACTTGGGGAGATTGCGCAGGTATGAGAGACTCCTCAAAAAGGGACAGAGCGGCTTGGTCTATCTTCAGGTTGGGAGGGATGATCTGAGGATTGGTAAGGTGGACAGGGGGTGCTGGTTTGTGCAGGGTTAACTGTGTGGCCCCATTCCGATCTATTTTTATGATCCCTGCACTTACAAAGGTGTTCCGAATGTGAGGTCTGGGACGAGGCTTCTCTTCTAAGTTGATTGCTCGAGCTCTAGCAGCTGCTGCAGCTCGGGCTTTTTCTTTGGCTTCTCGGATCTCTTCTTCTGTGAGCTTATAACCTAACCCAAATCTGACCTGTTGCCCACCTTTTGCCTTGGCGGGCTCTCTCATGCCTTGTAACTGAGGACCTAATACCCTCCAATTCTGATAACCCCATTTTTGGAGCTTGGCCACAGCCGCTACCATTCTGCCTTCGGTTTTCAGAGTGATGCTTTCCGAAGGTTCTGGGACTACCATTGATACCTCATATTCAAAACTTTGGAGGTCTGTATCTTCGGTCGTGTGCGGCACATCCAACACCTTGGGGTTCTCAATGCTGTGGGTGGCTTTTTCTTTTTCATCATGCCCCTCACCTATGATGGTGATGATCTTCTGCCCCGACACGAACTTAAGCTTCTGATGCAACATAGACGATATTGCTCTACTTCATCCAACTAAGGGCGCCCTAACAACAAATTGAAGGAGGACTTAATATCCATTACTTTTAATGGTATGGAAAAGGTCATTGGCCCAATTACTAGCTCAAGATCAACTTCCCCAATTATTTCCCTTCGTGCATTATCAAACCCTCTAGCGCTGGTTTTTGTCAGCCTCAGCATACAAGGGTCCATACCTATTTTGGTGGCAGTTCTAAGAGGGCACACATTTAGAGCAGACCCATTATCAATCAATACTAGTGGAATTACCATGTTCCATGCTTCTACAGTGATGTTGAGGGATTTAGAATGATTATTTCCCTCTTCTGGTAAATCCGTATCTGAAAAAGAGATGGTATTGGGAGCCATCACCTGCTCGATTATCTGCCCAACCTCATCTGGGCTCACTTGGAGAGACACATGTGCATTCTTTAACACCCCCATCAGAGTTTGGAAATGGAGTGGGGACGTCATTAACAAATCCTAGACTGTGATATGAGTCAACATTCTCCTTAGCTGTGTCTCAAGTAAGTGCTCTCGACTTATCTTTTCAAATAGGTTTACTGTTGTAGCATCTTTCTTCCCCTCTGGTTGGGTTGGCGCTGGTGCCAATGTGTTTGATTGCTTGGATATCCTCCCAGACTTGGTGATAAAATCCATTGCCCCCTCCTTGCTGCTGCTAGCATTGGCGCCCGTCTGTTCGTAACTGAGCGAGACTTGATGTGGATCATAGGTTAGTCCTGGGATCTAGAATGAGGTGACAGGGGGTGCTGGAGATGCTGGTATCACTGGACTGGGATGGGTGGGCCATACCTCGTTAACCTTTGTAAGAGACGAGCAGGTGGAGAAAGTGGGATTGGTTAGGATTGCGAGTGACTGTATCGGGAGTGATATGGCGGGGGTGGGCCATTGATAATTGATAGTTGGCGGAGGGGGATGGGGGAGATAATCAGTCATCGGGTAACTGGTGGAGGATGCAGTGTATGGTTGGTAGGAGTTTATTTGGACGTAATTAACGAGAGTTGGCACCAGGATATATGCCCTAAGATCTAAGGTATCTATTTTTGGTGCGGGGTTGGGAAGTAATCTGCTAGATTCAGAGGTTCAATCATCCTAATATTCCTCTCTTCCCAGTCTCTCTACGATGGTATCACAAAATTCTCTTGACCGCAGATGTAATCCGTCAGGTCAAACTCTAACTCTTCCTCATCCTCTTCTATCATGCTGATAATGGGTCTTGGACCCGCTCCTCCGGGAGGGTATGGGGGTAGCGGTACTTGGGGTATGTTGGCATGCTAGGTTGCTTGGGGAAGCGTCAGAGGGATAATTTTACCGGCCTCTATCAAATCCTGTATTGCATGCTTCAATGGGAAGCATCGATTAGTAGGGTGACTCGGCCCTTGGTGAAAGTTACAATGGGTGTTGGGGTCATAGTTTCTTGGGATGGGATTTGGGAGAGGTCGTGGTTGGAGTGCTGTGATCAATCCCTTTTCTATTAATAAGGGCAACAACACATTAAGTGATTGCCCCAAAGGTGTGAAAACTTGGTCAAAGCAAGCCTTTCTCTGCTCTGGGGTCATCTGTGTCCCCTGCCCATTCCCGATTCTCTGTATCAGCTCACTTCTGGCTAGAGCTGGCTTGCGGCTTTAAATTGAAATGGGACTATACTGGTGTTGGGCCTAATATTTGTGACATTCTGCACATCCGTCCCAGCTCTTCTATCATTCCTCTGCTATGAGAATCTCCTGACCCCCCGGCCCCACCGGATACATTCTTGCTCAAACGCCCTTCTCTGATTGCATCCTCACAACGATTAGCGTTCCTCACCAAATCAGCAAAGCTAGATTGCTGTTGATAGACTAGGAAGTCTGAGATAACGGACAAGGTATTTTTTTAAATCATCTTTATCTGCTCGTCGTCAGATATTCTATTTCTTACCTGAGCTGCCAACGCTCTCAATGCCTGAGATAATCGCTGAAGGTCTCATTAGGGTTATGCTTTAACTGTGCTAGATCCGACTTGTGAGGCTCGATGTCTATGTTGTATACATATTGTTCTTGAAACAGATGAGTCAGATCCTTCCATGTCTTTATCATGGATTATTCTAGGAATGTGAACTACCTCAAGGTCGGGCTCGTCAGGCTTTTCTGGAAGACCTTTATAAGTAGGTGCTCGTCCCTCCTCATATTGTCACATGTCCCCACAGTAGGACTTGAGGTATGTGATGGGGTTGCCCGTGCCATTATATTTATAAAAAACCGGCATTTTGAACTTTAGGGGCAAGGTAACTTCAGTGAAGAGGCATAGATCTGAAAAGTGTGGCGTGGATCTCTGTTCCACCCATCTTCATTAATTGCTTCTGGATCTTATCCAGTTGTTCTTTCAACTACTTAGACTCCTTAGACAATGGGGCCGTTTTTTCAATAGTCGGCCTTGATTGACTTTGTGCTATCAGGGGATTAGTGATTATGGGGGGAGGGTTGATGCTGGCAAACGCTCCAGCATAAGCCCCACCATTCCTGATCTCATCTTCTTCATATTGTGGGTCTATATATGGTGCAATGAGGGTGAAATTTTCATGTTGGTGCTAACTGGGCTAGATAGGTGTCGGGTGGTTGGAGGTGAGGAAAATTTTGTGGAGTGATAGGATGAGTGGAATTTATATTTTGGGTGAAGCCTTGATGGGGCCATTGTGTTTGAGGGAATGCTTGGAGATGGCCTTGAGGTGTATGAGGATGGAGGAATTGGTGAAGGGTATGTGCCGGGTTCCTGCCTAGGGCGGGGGGTGAGGTTTGTGTGTGAGGAAGATATTGAGGGAATTGTGGAGGGTATGGGTATGTGGACCCAGGGTTTGGGTATTGGATGAGGTATTTGGAGGGGTTTGGGTCATAAGGCCTTGGGAAATTTGGCCCATTGGGCTTTGTTGGCTTTGGGCTATTGGGTCCTGTAGGTCTAGCCCGTTGGGCCTTGATGGGTCTGGCTCGTTGGGCCTTGATGGTTTTGGCCCATTGGGCCTTGAAGGATGTGGATGATGGGGGTTTGGGCCTCGATGGGTGTGGATGATGGGGGTTTGGGCCATTGGGCCTTGGTGGGTTTAAGGTATTGAAGCATGGAGGCTTGGGAATGTGTATGATGGGTTGGAAGATGTGTGGTGAGAGTGAGGGGGGATGTTTTGGGAGGCTTTCCAACTAGTGTAAGCCCGGACCATTTCATCCATCATGGCCATTGGAGAGGGATTGGATAGAGGTGGTTCACTTGAGGGTATTTGGTGTGTGGATGATGTAGATGTGTGGGAAAAATTAGGCATGGCCCTAGTAAAATTGGGCATGACCTGGATAAATGAGGGGACACTGGGTGTGACATGGGTTAATGCGGGTGGATCGAATATATGTTGGGAGGATGAAAAATGGAGCATGGTGGTAAAGGTAGGGAATTGGGTTGGATTTTGGATGGATGTGGATCGCGGACGGGATGGGTTTGGCATGGCCATGGAAGGGGGAATGGGCATGGTTTGAGAAAATGAGGGGGAATGGGGGGTTGGATTTTGGGTGTTTTTAGCGGTGGTGGAAGGAAAGATGGGTGCACTGAATGGACCGGTGACGGTAAACTGGGATTGGGTGAGGTCTTCCAAATTGGAATGAGTTGGAGAATGCGGTGGGGATGAATCGGGATCGGCGTATGCCGAATCTACTACCCACAACATGGCTTGATGGAAGGTGGGGTACGGGTGCCTTGGATGGGGCCTGTAATGTTTTCTCCTTCCTCCCCTACAAGATGACGGTGGGTAAGGCGATGCGGTTGTGCCGGGACCATAATTCTCCTCCTCTTTTTGGTTTTTGGTTTATTTAATTATTTTGAAATTTTGTGAATGGATTTTTATGATGAACAATTCTGGGGCCCTTGAATTCCCGTTTCGAGTGGCGTTTGTACCCTAAGAAAATCCCGCGGCGAGATCCTGATGTGCTTCGAAAGAATAAAAGGGGAATCCTTTTATCTATTAAAGGCATGGGAATCAACACAAACAACCTAATCCCCCGAAGCGAGTCAATAAGAGGTTACCCTCTTTTGATCGAAGAAGGCGTATTGGGTGTTGGATAATGCGGGACCTAATCAGAGGTGCTAAACCACTAAGCGAGAAGCTCGAGGATGTGAAAAGGGCCTCAGACTCGGGCTGCATTGCTCAGTTGGGGACAAATAACACTTGGTGTGTGTATTACATGCACCGGACCAACTCTAGTCCAATTTATGCTTAGTGCATGTATTAGTTGCGCCAAAGAAAATCTGGAAAATAAATGCTTGGCGCGTGTATTAGTTGTGCCAGGCACAGCAGTGGGGTCAAACAGTTTTGACAGCAAACTAGCAAGCCTAAATTCAGTCTTCTTTCTTTATTTTTTGGGAAGCAATGCTTCCAGGGACGGATTTCTTAGTTCCAACGGGTCTCTCCTCACCGAACCTAGGGACACAAGGCCGATTCGAGATTACTAATGCTCTCCCCAAGGGTTTTAAGGTTCGTAATAGGATAGGTTCCCCAACCTATATACCTCTGGCACAAGCGCCTTCTTAGATCCTAGATGGGGTGGTACTTTTCCAGATCATCACCACTAGGGGTTGCCGCCTAATAAGGACCAGATATTTATATCTTTGCCTAGAATTCCCAACCTTTGAAAAATCTACCCCGATTAAAAATTCAATTAAGTCTCCTTTTTGGTTCAATTTTAATTTCAAATTTTAAGGGTGCTTTCTTAAAGTTCAAAAACGGGTGGTGATGGCCCCGTGCTGCCTCTACGGGCCGATGTCCACTGGTAGAATATGATTGCAATAAAATTAAAAGCTCAAGTAAGCCCACCAAATGGCTAAGGCCTGTAAAAGCTCAAGTAAGCCCGCCAATCGGCTAAGGCATGTAAATGATGGAAAAATAAAGGAAATGTAAGGGCAATGCACAAGTAGGCCCGCCGATTGGCTAAGCCACATAAATGACGGAAAGTAGGGGTGAGAAAATTGACAGAATCATAGGGGTGAGTGAAAATAAGAGAAAAACAAGCAAATATTAGTAAAAACAAAGAAAAAAAGCCAAGTTTCAAGGGGAAGCTCTACTAGCTACTCTCCAGCAGAGTCGCCATCTGTGCAACCGTGGGATTTTTGACGATCCCATCGCGTTGATGTGCACTCTCTAAAAAATATAGAGTCACCACTCAGTGCTTTTGGTGTCCCGGGAAACCTAAATCAATTTTATAAGCACCGAAGTGTAAAAAATGTGACTCTGATTCACCGGTCTACGCCAAAGGCTCTTGGGTAGGGGCTTCGGTTATTGATCGGAAAGGTGTTAGGCACCTGATCAACCCGCTCTAAAGTGATCTCTACTTATGGCCAAAGATAAACTAAAAATAGAAATAAAAAGAGCACTTCCTCTTGCCCGAAGGCACTATGATCCTATTTGTGCCCCTCCATTCCTACTAAGATTTCGGCGGCGTAACGGCACAAATTCAAGGATAGAGCAAAAGCTAAGAAGGTAGAGGACTAGAGGGGATAGTAGGAGATCTCGAGCCCTTGTAGCACCGCTGTGGACCTCCGCGTAGGTGCATCTTGGTAAGCTTCCAATGGCTCAGATGGTTGAATGAAGAGTTCTAACTCTAAGGCTTGGTAGCCAAGGGGTAGAGGAAGAAGGCTAGGGGATTGTGTTCTCATAAACTCAGGTTTTTGAAGAAAAATAAGGTTTCTAAGCTGATTTAGAGTTCTGGAATTTGTATGAGCAAAGGGGCACCAAAGGAAGAAAGGCTTCTCTCTTAGGAATTTTTTTCAAGCCATTTGCAGGGGGTACCTCTCTATTTATAGGAAAAGAGAGGGTTAGGGGGGTGCTTAGAGGCTACTGAGGGTTAGCAATTAGGCAATCCTAGCATCTAAGGTTTTCTAGGGTTTCAAAGGCTTAGAAAAGTGGGCAATGGTCATCAATGGTAGATGATAGGGTGAGGTTTCAAATGACTAAATGGTTGCAAATAGGGTAAGTATGGGTGCAACAGTCCTAATGAAACTCATCCTATACTTTGAGATGGTCAACAAGTCAATCCCTAAAAGTAAAATTCGAGCCAAAAACCCATAGTTACTGTAGCCAAGCCTGACACATGTATTAGATGCGCCAGACAGTCCCTGAAAGTTTAAAGACCGCGAGGGGGGGCCCACCTGTGCCTGGTGCAAGTATTAGATGTGCCAAGCCTTTTCTGGGTAAAAATGGCTTGGCACATGTAATACATGCACCATGTATGCCTATCCTCTTGCGAGGTTCAATGCAGGCTTTGCGAGGTTCCAATGTTGCGCATTTTGTGCCCCAAACTTTGGATCGCCGTAACTTTTGATATGTAACTCGGATTGAGGTGATTCTTGACTTATTGGAAAGCTGGAAACCTCTACTTTTCAATAGTATATGATTTAATCTTAGTAGAGGTCCCTACCACCCCTGTTACTCATCTCTCTAACCATTGCCCGAAAGGGTTAACTATGGGTTCGAAGGGTCCTAAAGGTCCGGGGAGAGTTTTAAAAGATCTAGGGTGTTTCCTAAGGGTTCGAATAATGCTATAGGAAGATTGGAGGTGCTCCACTCTCGAAGTATGTCTCGATCGGCCCTTGGACCAAATGTGGGTGTCTACAATGCTTGAACATGAATACTTGAACATGAATGCTAGAATATGAATGCTTAAACCTGAATGCTTGAACGTGAATGCTTGAACATGAATGCTTGAACGAGAATTCTAGAACATGAATGCTTGAACATGAATGCTTGAACATGAATACTTGATAGATAGTGACATGCTTGAAAGTGAATGCTTGAACGTGAATGCTTAAACATGAATACTTGAACGTGAATGCTTCAACATGAATGCTTGAATGTGAACGCTATAAAGTGTTTGCTTGAACTTGAATGGTTGAACGTTATTTCTTGAACATGAATGCTTGAACCTGAATCTTTGATAGATAGTACCATGCTTGAATGTGAATGCTTGAACTTGAATTCTTGGACATGAATGCTTGAACGTGAATGCTTTTATGTGCTTATTTGAACATGAAAGCTTGAACGTGAATGCTTGAACATGAATGCTTGAATAAGAAAGCATGAACATAATTGTTTGAACCTGAATACTTGAACCTTAATGCTTGAACGTGAATGCTTAAACATGAAAGCTTCAACGTGAATGCTTGAACATGTTTGACGTGAATGCCTTGAGCGTCATTGTTGGTATGGAATGCTTGAAGCGTCAATACTTCTTAACAGAATGCTTGATAGTAAATGTTTGAACAAATGAAATGCTTGAAGCGTGAATAGCTTGATGAGATAGTAACCACGGCAAGGCATTGGTATGCTTGAACATGAAGGAAGCGATTGTTGAATGTTAATTATGAAACGTGAATGCTTGAGCGAGAATTGTAAACAGCGTGGAATGTCGAACATAGATGATTGGAATGCATGACGAACTGGAACGTGAATGCTTGAACGTGATTGATTGAACATGAATGGTTGATAAATGAATGCTTTGATGTGAATACTTGAGCGTAGATGCTTGAAACGTGATTGCGGCAAACATGAAAAGTAGCTTGAACATAGATACACACTCTTGACGTGAATGCTCTTGAATGTTGAATGCTGTGCGTTAATGAATCTTGGGAAGCTAGATGGCAATGCTTATCGTAAATGTGGAACATGAAATGCTTTGAACATGAATGCTTCGCAGGGAATGCATGAACATTATGTGAACAGTCATTGTTGAAGATGTTTGAGCGCCATCCGGCTTAGTAAAACGCTTGATTACATGTGCGAAACAGAATGCTTGAGCGTGAATGCTTGGGATGAATGGTTGATGACAAGCAGGCTTAGTGAACATGAATGCTTGAACATTAGATGAACAGAACAAGAATGCTTGGCGAGATGTGAATAGCAGCGCTGAATGCCGAGCGATGAATCGCTTGAATGGGAATGCTTGATTAGATGATTTTAACGTGTTTTAAAAGCGTAAATGCAGGCGAGTGAATGCTTGGAGCGGCGTGAATGTGAGCGAGACTATGAATGTTTGCTTGAACAAGAATGTTGAACATGAGATGCTTGAGCGTCCATGAATGAATGATTGACGTGAATGCTTGAACACAGATGCTTGAGCGTGAATGCTGAAGCATCGATGCAGAAAGGAATGCTTGAATGTAGATTGCTTGAGCGTAGAATGCTTGAACAGATTCCAGACAAAATTGAACTGGTAACACAGCTTGAATGTAAGATGCTTGATCATGAATGCCTGAACCTGAATTCCTGAACATGGATGCTTGAACATGAGTGCTTGAACATGAATGCTTGAATAAAATGCTTGAATGCTTAATGTTCAACAGATAATACCCTTGCAGCAATTGAATGCTTTGAACCAAGAATGTGACGAATAGTTTGAAAATGAATGCTTGAACATAGAGAACGTGCAGCGAATGGTTGAAGCGTGAATGTAACAGCGAACAGAACTGAATACTTGAAAGTGATGAATGGCAGACATGTAATGTTGAACATGAATGATTAAAGGCGAAAGGATCTCATGCGGCATAGATGATTGATATGCTAAGATGCTTGAATGCGTATGATGCTTGAACATGAAAGCTTGAATGTTGAACATTTAATGGTTGAATAACTGTGCGTGAATGTGAACACTAAAAATACATGCTAAAGCGTAGAATACTTGAAGCATGAATCATGAACATGAAGGCCGGTTCAAAGCTATGAATGCTTGAAGGATGAATGTGAGCACGATTGGAATGTGAGCGTCATCGTTGAAAATAGCCTTAGATATCATTAGCGGATATGCTTGAAATGCTTGCAAAAGGCTTTAGAATGTGAGCTGGAATGCTTGCAACATGAATGCTTGAGCATAGGTGAATGCTTAGCACATGTGAATGCTTGATTTTGACATGTCTCAACTAGATGTGAACCAAGAATGCTTGAGCAGAGAATGAATGCTAGAAGCGTGAATTCTAGAACATGCTGAATGCTTAAACATGAATGCTTGAGCGTGAATGCTTGAACATGAATGTGATTGAGCGTGAATGCTTGAATGTGAATCTGCTTGAACATGCACTACTTAGATGATGGTATGCGCTTAGAATCCTTGAACATGGAATGCTTGAGCAGAAGAAGCGAAGGTGAGCGGCTTGGCGAAACAGATGAATGGCTTGAGCGAAGAATGCAGAGCGTGTGTCATAACATGAATCTCATGTAAATGCTTGGAACATGAATGGTTGAATGTGCATGAACATGAATAAATGAGCGTGGATGCTTGAACAGATGTAGCGTGATAGCTTGAGCATGAATCTTTCGAACATGAATGCTTGAACACAATGAATGAGTTGAGCATGAACATGAATGCTGAATACATGAAGCGTGTAATGCTTGAACATGAATGGTGAATATGCATGAAATATTAATGTGAGCAGTAAGCTAGGCGTCATTGATTGAGCGTAGATGCTTGAGCAAGGCTTTGAACCTGAAAATTTTGAAACAAGAATGCTTGAACTTAGATGCTTTGAATGTTTGAAATAGAATGCTTGAACGTGAGCGTGAATGCTTCAACTTTGAGATGCTGGGGCAGATGTGAAAATGTAGATGGCAGTGTCGCATGAATGCTTCAATCGTGAATGCCTGAACATAAGATGCTTGAATGTGCATGCTTGAACATATATGCTTAGTAACATGCTTGAGCGTGAAAGGCTTGAACATGAAGGCAGGCATGTGAATGTTTGAGGATGTAGATGCTTGAGCTAGATGTGAACATACATGAAGGCTTAGTGAAATATTTGAACATGAAATGCTTGAGCAAGAATGCTTGAATATAGATGCTTGGTAGGTAACGAACTTTGCGAGCGTGAATGCTTGAAACTTAATGAATGTAATACGCATGAATTGTTGAAGCGTAGATTCATGCTTGAACATGAATGCTTGGATAAATAGCAGCAACATGAATGCTTGAACAGAATGCGTATGAATGTGTGCATGAACATTAATGTGGGCCATGAGCGTGAATCCTTGAGGAACATGAATGCTTGAACATGTAACATGAATGCTTTGAAGCGATGGGCATGAACTTGAATAAATGACGTAGATGCATAGAACATGATTACTTGAACATGAATGCTTAGCTTCATTGTTGAACATTAAAATGCTTGAATGCATCGACGAGCGTAGTAAATGCTTAGATAACCCGATA
Source organism: Chloranthus sessilifolius (assembly GCA_021018995.1). Taxonomy (NCBI): domain Eukaryota; kingdom Viridiplantae; phylum Streptophyta; class Magnoliopsida; order Chloranthales; family Chloranthaceae; genus Chloranthus; species Chloranthus sessilifolius. The sequence goes on from CM037597.1 coordinate 84,618,889, forward strand.
CACGAATGCTTGAATGAGCAGTTGACGAACTTGATAGATGCTAGAGCAAAATACTTGGATAGCGATACATTGATCAGAATGCGAGCGTGAATGCTTGAACATTGGAATTAAACGAGCGATGAATGCGAATAGTGACAGGCATTAGAACATAGCTAAGAATGCTTGAAGGCGAACGCATGAATGCTTGAACAAAATGCTTGAATGCTTGAATGTATTCAACCAAAATGCTTGAGCCGATAATGAATGCTTGAACATGAATGGTTTGACTGGAATGTAGGCATTGAATACTTGAATGGTGAAGTGAGCATAATTCTTGAGCGAGAAGCAGCTTAAGCGATGATTGGTAGAGATGTGAAACTGCAGCCCGAACATTAATGCTTGAACATGAAGGGCGAATGTGAATGTTTGAACATGAATGAAACTTGAGCGTGAATGCTAGAACTTGAATGCACGAACATGAATGCATGATTAATGCTAGTGACAGGCATTAAGGAATGTAGATGCTCGACGTGAATGATCTTAGATGCTTGAACATGAATGCTCTTGAATATGAATGTAGATGTGAGCGTGAAATGCATTAACAAGAATGGAAAACAACTTTGCTTCCTTGGCGAAAAAAATGTGACGATGTTTGAGCAAGGAATACGCACCCTTGAATGGTTGAACAAGATACTTTGAAGCTGAGATGTGAGCGTGAATGTTAGATCACAGATAGCAGGCGTGGGCAGCGAACAAAAGATGCTTGAACATGAATGTTTGAAGCGTGAATGCTTGAACAAGATGCTTGAATGAATCTTTGACGTGAATGCTTGAAAGTGAATGGTTGAACATAGATGTGAGAATGTGAATGCTCTTATGCACAGATGCTTGAGAAGGTGAAGCTTGTCTCTGAATGCTTGAACTGATAATACTTGAATGTGCATAGAAATGAATACATCTTGTGTGAACATCTTTGGAACATAGATGCTTGAGCGTATGAATGCTTGAACATGGTCTTAAAGCGGGAATGCATGACACATTATTAGCTGAGCTTGAATGCTTAGACATCCAAATTGGATGAGCATGAATGCTTGAGCGTGAATGTAGAATAAGGAGATACTTAACGTTAATGCACAGGCGTGAAGATTGCACGAAGATCGAATGAGTGCTTGAACAAGAATGTAGATGAATACTTGAACATTAATGAGAGCGAATACTCTGAATGTGAATGAATGTGAAAGCTTGAGCGTGGATGATTAAACTGTGAACTGTGAGCGTTGAATGTTTAGATCTATAATAGAACGATTGTAGATGCTTGGAAAGTGAAGCTTGAATGGCAAGATAGATAGTACGCGACGAGCGTGTGATGTGATCATGAATGCGCAGCATCAAAGTTCTTGAACAAAATGCTTGAGCTGTGTTCAGCAAAATGCTTGCGTGAATGCTTGAACAAGAATGCTTGAGCAGATATTGACTTGAATGTTTGAAAATGAATGCTTGAGCACGAAGTTCATAGCGCTAATGGTTGAACATGAATGGCCAAATCAAACGTAGATGGCTGAAACCTAGGCGAATGATTGAAAGAGATGATTGAGCATTGATGTTTGAACATGAATGCTTGAAGAGCGGCATTGCAATGTGAATGATTGAGCAGATAGTATGCTGACTTGAACGTGAATGCGCGACGATAATGCTTGAGCATGAATGCCTTAGAATAGCAAAGCTTTAGGACCGCTCGAACATAATTGAATGGCGGCAGAAATGGATTTGGTGTATAGATGCTTGAAGGTGAGCAGCAGGTCTGGACTAGATGGCAAGGCTGATGTGCAAAACGTGGTCTGGAGCGTGAATGGCAACCGATGGATGGCAAGGCAGAGATTGCTTGAGCGTGAATGCTAGGGTACAGGATTCAGCAAGCAATGAATTTTTACGAGCTTGGATGCATGAGGCAGATGCTTGAAACGTGAATGCTTGGGAACATGATATGAGTTGAGCGTGAATGGTTTCAAAGGATGCATGCAGTGAAATGTCGGTCACTTGAACTTGAACTATGAAAGTAGATGCTTCGTGTTATTGTGAACATAGATGTCCCTTACTTGCCAGAATGCTTGCACATGGTGGTTGAACATACAGAATGCTTCAGCAAAGATGACCTTCAGATGTCGAGCGTGAGGTGCTTGAAAAACTGCTTGAACATGAATAGTTGAGCGGGATGGTTTGTGAATGCTTTTGGGTAAATAAATGCTTTAACATAAGAGCATGAATCATCCTTGAAATAAAATATCGTGAATTGCTTGAGTAACACTTGAGCCAATGCTTGAACAAGAATGCTTGCATTGATTGAAATAAAGTGAAAGATTCTTGAACACAGATGGCGAAACGTAGATGTGAACTTTGATGAATCTTATGCTTTGGAAAGCTTGAAATGCGCATGTAGGCAAGAGGGCTTGAACATGAATGCTTCAATGTAGATGCTGTGAACATGAGATACTTGTACTAAGCAAATGTGCATGTGATTAATTAACCATGGGACATGCAGGCGTAGAATGTAGAACATAAATGCTTGAATGTTAATTCTTGATTGATAGTGACACGCTTAAACGTGAATGCCTGAATAGGAATGCTTGAACAAGAGTACTTGAACGTGAATGCTTGAATGTGTATGCTATAACTTCAATGCTTGAACCGGAATGCGTCAACGTGATTCCTTGAACATGAATGCTTGAACATGAATGCTTGAATGTAAAGGCTTGAACATGAATGATTCAAATAGAATGCTTGATAGATAGTGACAAGGTTGAATGTGTATGCCTGAAGGTGAATTCTTGAACGTGAATGCTCGAACATGAATGCTTGAATATGAATGCTTGAATGTGAAAGTTTGAAAGACAATGTCAAGCTTGAACGTGAATTCTTTAACGTGAATGCTTTAACATGAATGCTTGAACATATATGCTTGAACGTGAATGCTTGAACATGACTGCTTGAACGTGAATGCTTGAACGTGAATGGTTGAGCATGAATGCTTGAACGTTAATGATTGATAGATAGTGATACGCTTGAACGTGAATGCATGAACATGAATGCTTGAATGTTAATTCTTGATATCTAGTGACAAGCTTGAACGAGAATGCTTGAACGCTAATGCTTGATTGATAGTGACACACTTTAACGTTAATGGTTGAACGTTAATGCTTGATTGATAGTGATATCTAGTGACATGCTTGAACGTTAATGCTTGATTGATACTGACATACTTAAACTTGATTGCTTGAACCTGAAAGCTTGAACGCGATTGCTTGAACATGAATGCATGAACGTGAATGTTGGAGCATGAAAGCTTGATCATGGATGCTTGAATGTGAATACTAGAGCGTGAATGATTGAAGTTGAATGTGTAAACCTGAATGCTTGAACATGATTGCTTGAACATGAATGCTCGAATGTGAACGCTTTAGCGTGATTGCTTAAACTTGAATGCTTGAACGTGATTGATTACTTGAACATGAATGCTTGAACCTGACGCTTGAATGTGAATGCTAGAACGTAAATGCTTGAACATGATTGCTTGAATGCGAAAGTTTGAAAGACAATGTCAAGCTTAAATGTGAATGCTCGAACATGAATGCTTGAACATGAATGCTTGAATGTGAAAATTTGAAAGACAATGTCAAGCTTGAACGTGAATTCTTTAACGTGAATGCTTTAACATGAATTCTTGAACATGTATGCTTGAACGTGAATGCTTGAACATGACTGCTTGAACGTGAATGCTTGAACGTGAATGCTTGAACATGAATGCTTGAATGTTAATGATTGATAGATAGTGATACGCTTGAACGTGAATGCTTGAATATGAATGCTTGAATGTTAATTCTTGATATCTAGTGACAAGCTTGAACGTTAATGCTTGATTGATAGTGACACACTTTAACGTTAATGGTTGAACGTTAATGCTTGATTGATAGTGATATCTAGTGATATGCTTGAACATTAATGCTTGATTGATATTGACATGCTTGAACTTGAATGCTTGAACCTGAAAGCTTGAACGTGATTTCTTGAACATGAATGCTTGAACATGAATGTTGGAGCATGAAAGCTTGATCATGGATGCTTGAATGTGAATACTAGAGTGTGAATGATTGAAGTTGAATGCGTAAACCTGAATGCTTGAACATGATTGCTTGAACATGAATGCTCGAACGTGAATGCTTTAGTGTGATTGCTTAAACTTGAATGCTTGAACGTGCTTACTTGAACATGAATGCTTTAACCTGAATGCTTGAACGTGAATGCTAGAACGTAAATGCTTGAACATGATTGATTGAATGTGAAAGTTTGAGAGACAGTGTCAAGCTTGAATGTGAATGCTCGAACATGAATGCTTGAACATGAATGCTTGAATGTGAAGGTTTGAAAGACAGTGTCAAGTTTGAACGTAAATTCTTTAACGTGAATGTTTTAACATGAATGCTTGAAAGTGAATGCTTGAACATGATTGCTGGAATGTGAATGCTTGAACATGAATGATTGAACATGAATGCTTGAACGTTAATGATTGATAGATAGTGACACGCTTGAACGTGAATGCTTGAACATGAATGCTTGAATGTTAATGCTTGATATCTAGTGACAAGCTTGAACGAGAATGCTTGAACGTTAATGCTTGATTCATAGTGACACACTTTAACATTAATGGTTGAACGTTAATGCTTGATTGATAGTGACACACTTTAACGTTAATGGTTGAACGTTAATGCTTGATTGATAGTGATATCTAGTGACATGCTTGAACGTTAATGCTTGATTGATATTGACATGCTTGAACTTGAATGCTTGAACCTGAAAGCTTGAACGTGATTTCTTGAACATGAATGCTTGAACATGAATGTTGGAGCTTGAAAGCTTGATCATGAATGCTTCAATGTGAATATTAGAGCGTGAATGATTGAAGTTGAATGCGTAAACCTGAATGCTTGAACATGAATGCTCGAACATGAATGCTTTAGTGTGATTGCTTAAACTTGAATGCTTGAATGTGATTACTTGAACATGAATGCTTGAACCTGAACGCTTGAACGTGAATGCTAGAACGTAAATGCTTGAACATGATTGCTTCAATGTGAAAGTTTGAGAGACAGTGTCAAGCTTGAATGTGAATGCTCGAACATGAATGCTTGAACATGAATGCTTGAATGTGAAAGTTTGAAAGACATTGTCAAGCTTGAACGTAAATTCTTTAACGTGAATGTTTTAACATGAATGCTTGAACGTGAATGCTTGAACATGATTGCTGGAATGTGAATGCTTGAACGTGAATGATTGAACATGAATGCTTGAACGTTAATGATTGATAGATAGTGTCACGCTTGAACGTGAATGCTTGAACATGAATGCTTGAATGTTAATGCTTGATATCTAGAGACAAGCTTGAACGAGAATGCTTGAACGTTAATGCTTGATTCATAGTGACACACTTTAACGTTAATGGTTGAACGTTAATGCTTGATTGATAGTGACACACTTTAACGTTAATGGTTGAACGTTAATGCTTGATTGATAGTGATATCTAGTGACATGCTTGAATGTTAATGCTTGATTGATATTGACATGCTTGAACCTGAAAGCTTGAACGTGATTTCTTGAACATGAATGCTTGAACATGAATGTTGGAGCATGAAAGCTTGATCATGGATGCTTGAATGTGAATACTAGAGCGTGAATGATTGAAGTTGAATGCGTAAACCTGAATGCTTGAACATGATTGCTTGAACATGAATGCTCGAACGTGAATGCTTTAGTGTGATTGCTTAAACTTGAATGCTTGAATGTGATTACTTGAACATGAATGCTTGAACCTGAACGCTTGAACGTGAATGCTAGAACGTAAATGCTTGAACATGATTGCTTGAATGTGAAAGTTTGAGAGACAGTGTCAAGCTTGAATGTGAATGCTCGAGCATGAATGCTTGAACATGAATGCTTGAATGTGAAGGTTTGAAAGACAGTGTCAAGCTTGAACGTAAATTCTTTAACGTGAATGTTTTAACATGAATGCTTGAACGTGAATGCTTGAATATGATTGCTGGAATGTGAATGCTTGAACGTGAATGATTGAACACGAATGCTTGAACGTTAATGATTGATAGATAGTGACACGCTTGAACGTGAATGCTTGAACATGAATGCTTGAACGTGAATGCTTGAACATGAATGCTTGAATGTTAATGCTTGATATCTAGTTACAAGGTTGAATGAGAATGCTTGAACGTTAATGGTTGAACGTTAATGCTTGATTGATAGTGATATCTAGTGACATGCTTGAACGTTAATGCTTGATTGATATTGACATGCTTGAACCTGAAAGCTTGAACGTGATTTCTTGAACATGAATGCTTGAACATGAATGTTGGAGCATGAAAGCTTGATCATGGATGCTTGAATGTGAATGGTTGAACATGAATGATTGATAGATAGTGACACGCTTGAACATGAATGCTTGAACTTGAATGCTTAATATCTAGTGACACGCTTGAACGTTAATGCTTTATTGATAGTGGCACGCTTAAACGTTAATGGTTGAACATGAATGCTTGAATGTGAATGGTTTTACATGAATGCTTGAACGTGAAAGCTTGATAGATTGTGACATGCTTGAACATGAATGTTTGAGCGTGAATGCTTGATTGATAGTGGCTCGCTTTAACGTGAATGCTTGAACATGAATGCTTGAAGATGAATGCTTGAATGAGATTACTTGAACATAAATGCTTGGACGTGAATGCTCGAATATGAATACTTGAACATAAATGTTTGAGCGTAAATGGTTGAACGTGAATGGTTGAACATGAATTCCTGAACATGAATGCTTGAACGTGAATACTTGGACAAGAATGCTAGAACGCGAATGCTTGAAAATGAATTCTTGAACATGAATACTTGAACATGAATGCTGGAATGTGAACGCTTTAAAGTGTTTTCTTGGATATGAATGATTGAGTGTGATTTCTTGAACATGAATGCTTGAACATGAATCATTGATTGACAGTGACATGCTAGAACATGAATGCTTAAACTTGAATGCATGGACGTGAATGCTTGAACATGAATGCTTGAACGTGAAGGCTTTAACATGAATGCTTGAACGTGAATACTTTAACAGGATTGCCTAAACATGAAAGCTTGAACATGAATGCTTGAACATGAATGCTTGAATATGAATGCTTGAACGTTATTGCTTGAACCTGAATGCTTGAACATGAATGTTTGGACGTGAATGCTTGAACATGAATGCTTGATAGATAGTGACATGTTTGAACGTGAATGCTTAAACTCGATTTCTTGAACATGAATGCTTGAACAAGAAAGCTTGATTGTGGATGCTTGAACATAAATGCTTGAAAGCGAATGATTGAACTTGACTTCTTGAACCGTAATGCTTGAACGTGATTTTTTGAACATGAATGCTTGAACGTCAATGCTTTAGTGTGATTGCTTGAACATGAATGGTTGAACGTGAATGCTTAAACAACAATGCTTAAACAGGAATGCTTGAACGTGATTCCTTGAACATGAATTCTTGAACGTAAATGCTTGAACCTGAATGCTTGAACGTGATAGATTGAACGTGAATGCTTGAATGTGAGATGCTTTAACGTGTATGCCTGAATGTGAATGCTTGAACAAGAATGATTAAACATGAATGCCTGAACATGAATGCTTGAACGTGAATGCTTTTAACGGGAATGCTTGAACCTTAATGCTTGAACATAAATGCTTGAACGTTAATTCTTGATTGATAGTGACACGCTTGAACGTGAATGCCTGAATAGAAATGCTTAAACAAGAGTACTTGAACGTGAATGGTTGAATGTGTATGCTTGAACTGAAATGCGTCAACGTGATTCCTTAAACATGAATGCTTGAACATGACAGCTTGAACATGAATGCTTGAATGTAAAGGCTTGAACATGAATGCTTGAACATGAATGATTCAAAGAGAATGCTTGATAGATCATGACAAGGTTGAACGTGTATGCTTGAAGGTGAATTCTTGAACGTGAATGCTCAAAGATGAATACTTGAATGTGACAGTTTGAAAGACAGTGTCAAGCTTGAACGTGAATTCTTTAATGTGAATGCTTTAACATGAATTCTTGAACATGTATTCTTGAACGTGAATGCTTGAACATGACTACTTGAACGTGAATGATTCAACATGAATGGTTGAACATGAATGCTTGAACGTTAATGATTGATAGATAGTGACACGCTTGAACGTGAATGCTTGAACATGAATGCTTGAATGTGAATGCTTGATATCTAGTGACAAGATTGAACGAGAATGCTTGAACGTTAATGCTTGATTGATAGTCACACACTTTAAAGTTAATGGTTGAATGCTAATTCTTGATTGATAGTGATATCAAGTGACATGCTTGAACGTTAATGCTTGATTGATATTGACATGCTTGAACCTAAAAGCTTGAACGTGATTGCTTGAACATGAATGCTTGAACGTGAATGCTGGAGCATGAAAGCCTGATCATGGATGCTTGAACGTGAATACTAGAGCGTGAATGATTGAAGTTGAATGCGTAAACCTGAATGCTTGAACACGATTGCTTGAACATGAATGCTCAAATGTGAATGCTTTAGCGCGATTGCTTGAACTTGAATGCTTGAACATGCATGCTTGAACCTGAATGCTTGAACGTGATTCCTTGAATGTGAATGCTTGTACATGAATCCTATAACCTGAATGCTTGAACATGAATCCTTGAACGTGATTCCTATAACCTTGAATGTTTGAACGTAAATGCTTGAATGCGAATGCTTGATTGATAGTGACACACTTGAACATGAATGCCGGAATAGGAATGCTTGAACAAGAGTACTTGAGCGTGAATGCTTGGATGTGTATGCTTGAACTTGAATGCTTAAACCATAATGCTTGAACGTGATTGCTTGAACGTGAAGGCTTGAACATGACAGCTTGAACATGAATGCTTGAACATAAAAGCTTGAACATGAATGATTCAAAGTAAATGCTTGATAGATAATGACATGCTTGAACGTGAATGCTTGAAGGTGAATTCTTGTGCGTGAGTGCTTGAGCATTAATGTTTGATAGATTGTGTCACGCTTGAACGTGAATTCTTTAACGTGAATACTTGAACATGAATGCTTGAACGTGTATGCTAGAACATAAATGCTTGAACCTGATTGCTTGAACGTGAATGCTTCAACATGAATGATTGATAGATAGTGACACGCTTGAACGTGAATTCTTGAACTTGAATGCTTGATATCTAGTGACACGCTTAAACGTGAATGCTTGAACGTTAATGCTTTATTGATAGTGACACGCTTAAACGTGAATGGTTGAACATGAATGGTTGAATGTGAATGGCTGTACATGAATGCTTGAATGTGAAAGCTTGATAAATTGTGACCCGCTTGAACGTGAATGTTTGAGCGTGAATGCTTGATTGATAGTGCATGCTTTAACGTGAATGCTTGGAGGTGAATGCTTGAATGAGAATACTTGAACATTAAAGCTTGGACGTGAATGCTTGAATATGAAGACTTTAACGTAAATGGTTGAACGTGAATTCTTGATTGATAGTGACATGCTTGAACGTGAATGGTACAACATGAATTCCTGAACATGAATGGTTGAATGCGACTAGTTGGACAAGAATGGTAGAACGCGAATGCTGGAACATGAATGCTTGAATGTGGATACTTGAACATGAATGCTTGAATGTGAACGCTTTAAAGTGTTTGCTCGGATATGAATGGTTGAGTGTGATTTCTTCAACATGAATGCTTCAACATGAATCATTGATTGACAGTGAAATGCTAGAACGTGAATGCTTCGACATGAATGCTTGAACGTGAATGGTTGAACATGAATGCTTGAAAGTGAAGGCTTTAATATGAATGCTTTAATGTCAATGCTTTAACAGGGTGGCTTGAACATGAAAGCTTGAACGTGAATGCTTGAACATGAATGCCTGAATATGAATGCTTGAACATTATTGTTTGAACCTAAATGCTTTCACATGAATGTTTGGACATGAATGCTTGAACATGAATGCTTGATAGATAGTGACATGCTTGAACGTGAATGCCTAAACTCGATTCCTTGAACCTGACTTCTTGAACGTGATAGCCTGAACATGAAAGCTTGAACATGAATGCTTGAACAAGAAAGCTTCATAGTGGATGCTTGAACATAAATGCTTGAAAGCGAATGATTAAACTTGAATTCTTAAACCGTAATGCTTGAACACGATTGCTTGAACATGAATGCTTGAACGTCAATGCTTTAGTTTGATTGCTTGAACATGAATACTTGAACGTGAATGCTTGAACATGAATGCTTGAACAGGAATGCTTGAACATGATTCCTTGAACATGAATTCTTGAACGTAAATGCTTGAACGAGAATGCTTGAACATGACAGATTGAACGTGAATGCTTGAACGTGAGATGCTTTAACGTGAATGCTTGAATGTGAATGCTTGAACAAGAATGCTTGAACTTGAATGCCTGAACATGAAGGGTTGAACGTGAATGCTTGAACGGGAATGCTTGAACCTAAATGCTTGAACATAAATGCTTGAATGTTAATGCTTGATTGATAGTGACACGCTTAAACGTGAATGCCTGAATAGGAATGCTTGAACAAGAGTACTTGAACGTGAATGCTTGAATGTGTATGCTTGATATTGAATGCTTGAACCGGAATGCTTCAACGTGATTGCTTGAACATGAATGCTTGAACGTAAAGGCTTAAACATGAATGCTTGAACATGAATGATTCAAAGAGAATGCTTGATAATTAGTGACAAGCTTGAATGTGTATGCTTGAAAGTGAATTCTTTAACGTGAAAGCTTGAACATGAATGCTTGAACGTGAGAGTTTGAAAGACAGTGTCAAGCTTGAACGTGAATTCTTTAACGTGAATGCTTGAACGGGAATGCTTGAACATGACTGCTTGAATGTTAATGCTTGATATCTAGTAACAAGCTTGAATGAGAATGCTTGAACGTTAATGCTTGATTGATAGTGACACGCATTAATGTTAATGGTTGAACGTTAATGCCTGATTGATAGTGATATCTAGTGACATGCTTGCACGTTAATGCTTGATTGATATTGACATGCTTGAACTTGAATGCTTGAACCTGAAAGCTTGAATGTGATTGCTTGAACATGAATGCTTGAACGTGAATGCTGGAGCATGAAAGCTTGATCATGGATGCTTGAACGTGAATACTAAAGCGTGAATGATTGAAGTTGAATGCATAAACCTGAATGCTTGAACATGATTGTTTGAACATAAATGCTCGAATGTGAATGCTTTAGCATGATTGCTTGAACTTGAATGCTTGAACGTGATTGCTTGAACATGAATGCTTGAACCCGAATGCTAGAACGTGATTCCTTGAACGTGAATGCTTGTTCATGATTCGTAAAACCTGAATGCTTGAATATGAATCCTTGAACGTGAATGCTTTTACGTGATAACTTGAACATGAATGCTTGAACGTAAATGCTTGAACCTGAATGCTTGAACGTAAATGCTTGAACGCGAATGCTTGATTGTTAGCGACACGCTTGAATGTTAATGCCTGAATAGGAATGCTTGAACAATAGTACTCGAACGTGAATGCTTGAATGTGTATGCTTGAACTTGAATGCTTGAACCAGAATGCTTGAACGTGATTGCTTGAACATGAATGCTTGAATGTGAAGGCTTGAACATGATAGTTTGAACATGAATGCTTGAATGTAAAAGCTTGAACATGAATGATTCAAAGTAAATGCTTGATTGATAGTGACACACTTAACCATGAATGCTTGAAGTTGAATTCTTGAACATGAATGCTTGAACGTGAATGGTTTATAGATTGTGTCACGCTTGAACGTGAATTCTTTAACGTGAATGCTTGAACATGAATGCTTAAACGTTAATGCTAGAACGTAAATGCTTGAACATGACTGCTTGAACGTGAATGCTTGAATATGAATGCTTGAACATGAATGATTGATAGATAGTGACACGCTTGAACAAGAATGCTTGAACTTGAATGCTTGAATGTGAATGCCTGATATCTAGTGACACACTTGAACGTTAATGCTTTATTGATAGTGACACGCTTAAACGTTAATGGTTGAACATGAATGCTTGAATATGAATGGTTGTACATGAATGCCTGCATGTGAAAGCTTGATAGATTGTGACACGCTTGAATGTGAATGTTTGAGCGTGAATGCTTGATTGATAGTGGCACGCTTTAACGTGAATGCTTGAACATGAATGCTTGAAGATGAATGCTTGAATGAGATTACTTGAACATAAATGCTTGGATGTGAATGCTTGAATATGAATGCTTGAAAATAAATGTTTGAGTGTAAATGGTTGAACGTGAATGCTTGATTGATAGTGACACGCTTGAACGTGAATGGTTGAACATGAATTCTTGAACATGAATGCTTTGAATGTGAATGCGTGGACAAGAATGCTAGAATGCGAATGCTTGAACATGAATGCTTGAACATGAATACTTGAACATGAATGCTTGAATGTGAACGCTTTAAAGTGTTTGCTTGGATATGACTGGTTGAGTGTGTTTTCTTGAACATGAATGCTTGAACATGAATCATTGATTAACAGTGACATGCTAGAACGTGAATGCTTGAACTTTAATGCATCGACGTGAATGCTTGAACATGAATGCTTGAACATGAATGCTTGAATGTGAAGGCTTTAACATGAATGCTTGAACGTGAATGCTTCAACAGGATTGCTTGAACATGAAAGGTTGAACATGAATGCTTGAATATGAAAGCTTAAACATGATTGTTTGAACCTGAATTCTTCAACATGAATGTTTGGACGTGAATGCTTGAACATGAATGCTTGATAGATAGTGACATGCTTTAACATAAATGCTTAAACTCGATTTCTTCAACCTGACTTCTTGTACGTGATAGCCTGAACATGAAAGCTTGAATGCGAATGCTTGAACAAGAAAGCTTGATCGTGGATGCTTGAACATAAGTGATTGCTTGAACATGAATGGTTAAACGTTAATGCTTTTGAATGTGAATGCTTGAACTTGAATGCTTGAACGTGAGATGCTTTAACGTGAATGCTTGAACAAGAATGCTTGAACGTGAATGCCTTAACATGAACACTTGAATGTGAATGCTTGAACAGGAATGCTTGAAGCTGAATGCTTGAACATAAATGCTTGAACGTTAATGCTTGATTGATAGTGACATGCTTGAACGTAAATGCCTGAATAGGAATGCTTGAACAAGAGTACTTGAACATGAATGCATGAATGTGTATGGTTGAACTTGAATGCTTGAACCAGAATGCGTCAACGTGATTGCTTGAACATTAATGCTTGAACATGAATTCTTGAACATGACAGCTTGAATATGAATGCTTGAACGTAAAGGCTTGAACATGAATGCTTGAACATGAATGATTCAAAGAGAATGCTTGATAAATAGTGACAAGCTTGAACGTGTATGCTTGAAGGTGAATTCTTGAATGTGAATGCTTGAACATGAATGCTTGAACATGAATGCTTGAATGTGAAAGTTTGAAAGACAGTGTCAAGCTTGAACGTGAATTCTTTAACGTGAATGTTTGAACATGAATGCTTGAACATGACTGCTAGAATGTGAATGCTTGAACGTGAATGATTGAACATGAATGCTTGAACGTTAATGATTGATAGATAGTGGCACGCTTGAACATGAATGCTTGAATGTTAATGCTTGATATCTAGTGACAAGCTTGAACGAGAATGCTTGAACGTTAATGCTTGATTGATAGTGACACAGTTTAACATTAATGGTTGAACGTTAATACTTGATTGATAGTGATATCTAGTGACATGCTTGAACGTTAATTCTTGATTGATATTGACATGCTTGAACTTGAATGCTTAAACGTGATTTATTGAACATGAATGCTTGAACGTGAACGCTGGAGCATGAAAGCTTGATCATGGATGCTTGAACGTGAATACTTGAGCATGAATGATTGATGTTGAATGTGTAAACCTGAATTCTTGAACATGATTGCTTGAACATGAATGCTCGAACGTGAATGCTTTAGCGTGATTGCTTGAACTTGAATGCTTAAACGTGATTGATTGAATATGAATGCTTGAACCTACATGCTTGAACGTGACTCCTTGAACGTGGATGCTTGTACATGAATCCTAGAACCTGAATGCTTGAATATGAATCCTTGAACGTGAATGCTTTAACGTGATAACTTGAACATGAATGCTTGAATGTGAATGCATGAACATATATGCTTGAACATGAATGCGTGAATGTGAATGGTTGAACAAGAATACTTGAACCAGAATGCTTAAATGCAAATGATTGAACGTGAAGGCTTGATTTATAGTGGCATGCTTTAACGTGAATGCTTGAATGTGAATGGTTGAACATGTATTCCTGAAAATGAATGCTTGAACGTCAATACTTGGACATGAATTCTAGAACATGAATGCTTGAACCGGAATGCTTGAACGTGAAAGCTTGAGCAGGAATGCTTGAAAAAGAATGCTAGAACATGAATGCTTGATAGATAGTGACATGCTCGAATGTGAATGCTTGTACGTGAATGCTATAACATGAATGCTTGAACATGAATACTGGAACCTAAATGCTTGAACGTGAATGCTTTAAAGTGTTTGCTTCAACATGATTGGTTGAACGTGAGTTCTTGAACCTGAATGCTTGAACATTGATCATTAATAGATAGTGACATGCTTGAACATGAATGCTTGAAGGTGAATGCTTAAAGTTGAATGCTTGGACGTGAATGCTTGAACGTGTAGGCTTGAACATGAATGCTTGAACGTGAATGCTTTAACGTGGTTGGTTGAACATGAAAACTTGAACGTGAATGCATGAACATGAATGCCTGAATATTAATGCTTGAACGTGATTGTTTGAACCTGAAGGCTTGAACATGAATGCCTGAACATGAATGCTTGAACATGAATGCTTGATAGATAGTGACATGCTTGAACTCGATTGCCTGAACTTGAATGCTTAAACGTGTTTGCCTGAACATGAAAGCTTGAATGTGAATGCTTGAAAAAGAAAGCTTGATCATGGATGCTTGAACATAAATGCTTGAACGTGAATGATTATACTTGAATTCTTGAACGTCAACGCTTAAACGTGATTGCTTGAACATGAATGCTTGACCGTGAATGCTTTAGCGTGATTGCTTGAGCATGATTGCTTGAACGTGAAAGCTTAAACATGAATGCTTGAGCAAGAATGCTTGAACATGATTCCTTAAAGATGAATACTTGAATGTAAATTCTTGAACGTGAATGTCGGAACCTGAATGCTTGAACGTGATTGATTTAACGTGAATGCTTGAACATGACTCACATTAACATGAATGCTTGAACAAGAATGTTTGATCATGAATGCTTGAATGTGAATGCTTGAACGTAAATGCTTGATTGATAGAGACCCGCTTGAACGTGAATGCCTTAATAGGAATGCTTGAACAAGTGTACTTGAATGTGTATGCTTGAATTGAAATGCAAGAGCGTGATTGCTTGAACATGAATGCTTGAACATGAATACTTGAACATGACAGTGTGAACAAGAATGCTTGAACATGAATGGTTCAATGTGAATCCTTAATAGATAGTGACACGCTTGAACGTGAATGCTTGAAGCTGAATTCTTGAACATTAATTCTTGAATATGAATGCTTGAACGTGAATGTTTCACAAACAGTGTCACGCTTGAACGTGAATGTTTTAACTTGAATACTTGATAGTGAATGCTTGAGCATGACTGCTTGAACATGAATGCTTGAACGAGAATGATTGAACATTAATGCTTGAACGTGAATGATTGATGGATAGAGACACGCTTGAACGTGAATGCTTGAACATGAATGCTTGAATGTGAATGTTCGATATCAAGTGACGTGCCTGAGCGTTAATGCCTGAACATTAATGATTGATTGATAGTGACACGTTTTAACATGAATGATTGAACATGAATGCTTGAACGTGAATGGTTGTGCATGAATGCTTGTACGTGAATGCTTGATAGATTGTGACACGCTTGAACGTGAATGTTTGACTATGAATGCTTGATTGATTATGACACGCTTGAACGTGAATGCTTGAATGTAAATGCTTGAACGCGAATGCTTGATTGATAGTGACATGCTTGAACGTGAATGCCTGAATAGGAATGCTTGAACAAAAGTACTTGAACGTGAATGCTTGAATGTGTATGCTTGAACTAGAATGCTTGAACGTGATTGCTTGAACATGAATGCTTGAATGTGAATGCTTGAACATGACAGCTTGGACATGAATGCTTGAACGTAAAAGCTTGAACATGAATGATTCAAAGTAAATGATTGATAGATAGTGACACGCTTGAACATGAATGCATGAAGGTGAATTCTTGAATGTGAATGCTTGAACGTGAATGTTTTATAGATTGTGTCACGCTTGAACGTGAATTCTTTAACGTGAATGCTGGAACGTGAATGCTGGAACGTGAATGCTTGAACGTGAATGCTTGAACATGACTGCTTGAATGTGAATGCTTGAACGTGAATGATTAAACATGAAAGCTTGAACGTGAATGATTTTTGGATAGAGACACGCTTGAACGTGAATGCTTGAGCATGAATGCTTGAACGTGAATGCTAGATATCTAGTGACATGCTTGAACGTGAATGCTTGAACGTTAATGCTTGATTGATTGTGGCACGCTTTCACGTGAATGGTTGAACATGAATGCTTGAACGTGAATGGTTGTGCATGAATGCTTGAACATGAATGCTTGATAGATTGTGACACTCTTGAACGTGAATTCTTGAACGTGAATGTTTGACTGTTAATGCTTGATTGATTGTGACACGCTTTAACGTGAATGCTTGAATGTGAATGCTTGAACATGAATGCTTGAATGTGAATGCTTGAACAGGAATGCTTGGACGCTAATGCTTGAACATGAATGCTTGAACCCAAATGTTTAAATGTAAATGCTTGAAAGTGAATGCTCGATTGATAGTGACACGCATGAACATGAATGTTTGAATATGAATTCTTCAATAGCAATGCTTGAACAAGAATGCTTGAACTTGAATGCTTGAACGTGTATGCTTGAACCTGAATGCTTGAACGTGATTGCTTGAACATGAATGCTTGAACGTGAATTCTTAAACATGAAAGCTTGATCATGGATCCTTGAACGTGATTGCTAGAACATGCATGCTTGAAAGTGAACACTTGAACGTGATTCCTTGAACGTGAATGCTTGAAAGTGAATGCTTGAACATGAATCCTAGAACGTGAATCCTTGAACGTGAATGCTTGAACGAGAATGCTTTAACGGGAATGCTTTAACGTGATTGCTGGAACATGAATGCTTGAACGTGAATGCTTGAACGTGAATGCTTGAACGTGAATGATTGAACATGAATGCTTGAACGTGAATGCTAGAAAAAGAATGCTTGAACCAGAATGCTTGAATGTGAATACTTGATTGATAGTGACACGCTTGAACGTGAATGCTTTAACATGAATGGTTAAGCACGAATTCCTGAAAATGAATGCTTGAACGTGAATACTTGAACTTGAATGCTAGAACATGAATGCTTGAATTTGAATGGTTGAACGGGAATGCTTGAACATTAATGCTTGAACAAGAACGCTAGAACATGAATGCTTGACCGTGAATGCTTGAAGATGAATGCTTGAACATGAATGCTTGAATGTGAATGCTTTAAAGTGTTTGCTTGAACATGAATGATTGAACGTGATTTCTTGAACATGAATGCTTGAACATGAATCATTGGTAGATAGGGACATGCTTGAACATGAATGCTTGAACTTTAATGCTTACACGTGAATGTTTGAATGTGAATGCTTGAACATGAATGCTTGAACGTGAAGGCTTGAACATGAATGCTTAAACTTGAATTCTTTAACAAGGTTACTTGAACATGAAAGCATGAACATGAATGCTTGAATATGAATGCTTGAACGTGATTGTTAGAACCTGAATGTTTGAACATGAATGCTTGAAAGTGAATGCTTGAACATGAATGCTTGATAGATAGTAACATGCATGAACGTAAATGCTTGAACTCGATTGCTTGAACCTAAATGCTTGAACGTGATTGCCTGAACATGAAAGCTTGAGCATGAATGCTTGAACAAGAAAGCTTGATCATGGATGCTTGAACATATATGCTGGAACGAGAATGATTGAACTTGAATACTTGAACCTGAATGCTTGAACGTTATTGCTTGAACATGAATGCTTGAACGTGAATGCTTTAGTAGGATTGCTTGAATATGAATTCTTGAACGTGAATGTTTGAACATGAATGCTTGAACAGGAATGCTTGAACTTGATTCCTTGAACATGAAAGCTTGAGCCTAAATGCTTGAACATGAATGCTTGAACATGAATCCTTGAATGTGAATGCTCAAACATGAATGCTTGAACGTGAATGCTTGAACATGAATTATTGAACCTGAGTGCTTCAACGTGAATGCTTTAACGTGATTGTTTTATCATGAATGCTTGAACGTGAATGCTTTAATATAAATGCTTGAATATGAATGCTTGAATGTGATTGCTTGAACCTAAATGCTTGAACTTGAAGGCATTAACCTAAATGCTTGAACATGAATGCTTGAATGTGAATTCTTGAACATGAAAGCTTGATCATCGATCCTTGAACGTGATTGCTAGAAGATGAATGCTTGTGATTCCTTGAACATGAATGCTTGAAATTGAATGCTTGAACATGTATCCTAGAACGTGAATGCTTGAACGAGAATGCTTTAACGGGAATGCTTTAACGTGATTACTTGGACATGAATGCCTAAATGTGAATGCTTGAACATGAATGCTTGAACATGAATGCTTGAACGTGAATGCTAGAACAAGAATGATTGAACTAGAATGCATGAACATAAATGCTTGAACGTGAATGCCTGATTGATAGTGACACGCTTGAACATGAATGCTTCAACGTGAATGGTTAAACATGAATTCCTGAAAATGAATGCTTGAACGTGAATACTTGAACATGAATGCTAGAACATGAATGCTTGAACCTGAATGGTTGAACGTGAATGCTTGAACATCAATGCTTGAACATCAATGCTTGAACGTGAATGCTTGAACATCAATGCTTGAACATGAATGCTTGAATTTGAACGATTTAAAGTATTTGCTTGAGCATGAATGGTTGAACGTGATTTCTTGAACATGAATGATTGAACATGAATAATTGGTAGATAGTGACATACTTTAACGTGAATGTTTGAACTTGAATGCTTAGACGTGAATGTTTGAACGTGAATTCTTTAACATAAATACTTGAACGTGAAGGCTTGAACATAAATGCTTGCACTTGAATGCTTTAACATGGTTGCTTGAACATGAAAGCTTGAACGTGAATGCTTGAACATGAATGCTTGAATATGAATGCTTGAACGTGATTGTTAGAACCTGAAAGTTTGAACATGAATGCTTGAACATGAATGCTTGATAGATAGTCACATGCATGAACATGAATGCTTGAACTCGATTGCTTGAACCTGAATGCTTGAACGTGATTGCCTGAACATGAAAGCTTGAACGTGAATGCTTGAACAAGAAAGCTTGATCATGGATGCTTGAACGTATATGCATGAACATGAATGATTGAACTTGAATTCTTGAACCTCAATCCTTGAACGTGATTGCTTTAACATGAATTCTTGAACGTGAATGCTTTAGCATGATTGCTTGAACGTGAATGCTTGAACAGGAATGCTTGAACGTGACTACTTGAACATGAATGCTTGAGCCTAAATGCTTGAACGTGAATGCTTGAGCATGATACATTGAATGTGAATGCTTGAACATGAATCCTTGAATGTGAATACTCGAACATCAATGCTTCAACGTGAATGCTTGAACATGAATGCTTGAACCTAAATGCTTGAAAATGAATCCTTAAACATGAATGCTTGAACGTTAACGCTCAACATTAATGTTTCAAAATGAATTCTTTAACATGAATGCTTAAATGTGATTGAATGAACAAGAGTGCTTAAACATGAATGCTTTAATGTGATTACTTTAACATGAATTCTTAAACGTGGATGCCTGAACATAAATGCTTGAACATGAATGCTTGAACGTGATTGCTTGAACCTAAATGCTTGAACATGAATGTTTGAATGTGAATGCTTAATATGAATGCTCGATAGAAAGTAACATGCTTCAACGTGAAGGCCTGAACTTGAATGCTTGAACCTGAATGCTTGAACGTGATTGCTTGAACATCAAAGCTTGAACATGAATGCTTGAACATGAAAGTTTTAACATGGAAGCTTGAAAGAGAATGCTTGAGCGTGAATGATTGAACTTCGATGCTAGAACCTGAATGCTTGAACGTGATAGCTTGAACATGAATGCTTGAACGTGAATGCTTGAACATTATTAGTTGAGATTGGATGCTTGAACGTGAATGTTTGATAGATAGTGACACGTTGGAACATGAATCTGTGAACATGAATGCCTGAACGTGATTGCATGAACGTGAATGCATGAAATGCTTGAACCTGAATGCTTGAACGTGATTTATTGAACATGAATCCTTGAACGTGCATGCTTGAACATGAATACTTGAGCACGAATGCTTGAATGTCAATGATTGATAGATAGGGACACCCTTGAACGCGAATGCTTCATTGATAGTGACACGCTTGAACGTGAATGCATGAATGTTAATTCTCGAACGTGAATGCTTGAAGATGAATGCTTTAAAGTATATGCTTGAAAATGAATGCTTGAACGTGATGGCTTGGTCTTGATTGCTTGAACGTGAATGCTTGAACAAGAATGCCTGAACGTGAATGCGTGAACAAGAATGTTTGAACATGAATGCTTGAACAACAATACTTGAACCAAAATGCTTGAACATGAATGCTTGAACAGGAATGCTTGAACGTGATTCCTTGAACTTGAAAGCTTGGGCCTAAATGCTTGAACGTGAATGCTTGAACATGAACACTGGAATGCGAACGCTCCAACATCAATGCTTCAACGTGAATGCTTGAACATGAATGCTTGAACATGACTGATTGAACCTAAGTGCTTGAACGTGAATGCTTTAACGTGATTGTTTTATCATGAATGCTTGAACGTGAATGCTTGAATATAAATGCTTGAACGTGAATGCTGGAATATAAATGCTTGAATATGAATGCTTGAATGTGATTGCTTGAAGCTAAATGCTTGAACTTGAATGCATTAACCTAAATGCTTGAACGTGATTGCCTGAACATGAATGCTTGAACGTGAATTCTTGAACATGAAAGCTTGATCATGGATCCTTGAACGTGATTGCCAGAACATGAATGCTTGAACCTAAACGCTTGAATGTGATTCCTTGAACATGAATGCTTGAAAGTGAATGCTTGAATATGTATCCTAGAACGTGAATGCTTGAACGTGAATGCTTGAACGAGAATGCTTTAACGGGAATGCTTTAACGTGATTGTTTGAACATGAATGCTTGAACGTGAATGCTTGAACGTGAATGCTTGAACATGAATGCTTGAACGTGAATGCTAGAACAAGAATAATTGAACCAGAATGCATGAACGTAAATGCTTGAACATGAATGCCTGATTGATAGTGACACGCTTGAACGTGAATGCTTCAAAGTGAATGGTTAAACATGAATTCCTGAAAATGAATGCTTGAACGTGAATACTTGAACATGAATGCTAGAACATGAATGCTTGTACCTGAATGGTTGAACGGGAATGCTTAAACCTGAATGCTTGAACATCAATGCTTGAATGAGAATGCTTGAACATGATTGCTTGAACAATAACGCTTGAATATGAACGCTTTAAAGTATTTGCTTGAACATGAATGGTTGAACGTGATTTCTTGAACATGAATGATTGAACATGAATCATTGGTAGATAGTGACATGCTTGAACGTGAATGCTTGAACTTGAATGCTTAGACGTGAATGTTTGAATGTGAATTCTTTAACATGAATGCTTGAACGTGAAGGCATGAACATGAATGCTTTAACATGGTTGCTTGAACATGAAAGCTTCAACGTGAATGCTTGAACAGGAATGCTTGAATATGAATGCTTGAACGTGATTGTTAGAACCTGAATGTTTGAACATGAATGCTTGAACATGAATGCTTGATAGATAGTGACATGCATGAACATGAATGCTTGAACTCGATTGCTTGAACATCAAAGCTTGAACGTGAATGCTTGAACATAAAAGTTTTAACATGGAAGCTTGAAAGAGAATGCTTGAGCGTGAATGATTGAACTTCGATGCTAGAACCTGAATGCTTGAACGTGATAGCTTGAACATGAATGCTTGAACGTGAATGCTTGAACATGATTAGCTGAGATTGGATGCTTGAACATGAATGTTTGATAGATAGTGACACGTTGGAACATGAATCTGTGAACATGAATGCTTGAACATGAATGCCTGAACGTGATTGCTTGAACGTGAATGCAAGAAATGCTTGAACCTGAATGCTTGAACATGATTTATTGAACATGAATGCTTGGACGTACATGCTTGAACATGAATACTTGTGCACGAATGCTTGAATGTCAATGATTGATAGATAGGGACACCCTTGAACGCGAATGCTTGATTGATAGTGACACGCTTGAACGTGAATGCATGAATGTTAATTCTCGAATGTGAATGCTTGAAGATGAATGCTTTAAGGTATATGCTTGAAAATGAATGCTTGAACGTGATGGCTTGGTCTTGATTGCTTGAACGTGAATGCTTGAACAAGAATGCCTGAACGTGAATGCATGAAAAAGAATGTTTGAACATGAATGCTTGAACAACAATGCTTGAACCAAAATGCTTGAACATGAATGCTTGAACAGGAATGCTTGAACGTGATTCCTTGAACTTGAAAGCTTGGGCCTAAATGCTTGAACGTGAATGCTTGAACATGAATCCAAGAATGTGAACGCTTCAACATCAATGCCTCAACGTGAATGCTTGAACATGAATGCTTGAACATGATTGATTGAACCTAAGTGTTTGAACGTGAATGCTTTAACGTGATTGTTTTATCATGAATGCTTGAACGTGAATGCTTGAATATAAATGCTTGAATATGAATGCTTGAATGTGATTCCTTGAAGCTAAATGCTTGAACTTGAATGCATTAACCTAAATGGTTGAACGTGATTGCTTGAACATGAATGCTTGAACGTGAATTCTTGAACATGAAAGCTTGATCATGGATCCTTGAACGTGATTGCCAGAACATGAATGCTTGAACCTGAACGCTTGAATGTGATTCCTTGAACATGAATGCTTGAAAGTGAATGCTTGAATATGTATCCTAGAACGTGAATGCTTGAACGTGAATCCTTGAACGTGAATGCTTGAACGAGAATGCTTTAACGGGAATGCTTTAACGTGATTGTTTGAACATGAATGCTTGAATGTGAATGCTTGAACGTGAATGCTTGAACGTGAATGCTTGAACGTGAATGCTTGAACATGAATGCCTGAACGTGAATGCTAGAACAAGAATAATTGAACCAGAATGCATGAACGTAAATGCTTGAACATGAACGCCTGATTGATAGTGGCACGCTTGAACGTGAATGCTTCAACGTGAATGGTTAAACATGAATTCCTGAAAATGAATGCTTGAACGTGAATACTTGAACATGAATGCTAGAACATGAATGCTTGAACCTGAATGGTTGAACGGGAATGCTTAAACATAAATGCTTGAACATCAGTGCTTGAACGAGAATGATTGAACATGATTGCTTGAACATGAATGCTTGAATATGAACGCTTTAAAGTATTTACTTTAACATGAATGGTTGAACGTGATTTCTTGAACATGAATGATTGAACATGAATCATTGGTAGATAGTGACATGCTTGAACGTGAATGCTTGAACTTGAATGCTTAGATGTGAATGTTTGAACGTGAATTCTTTAACATGAATGCTTGAACGTGAAGGCTTGAACATGAATGCTTGAACTTGAATGCTTTAACATGGTTGCTTGAACATTAAAGCTTCAACGTGAATGCTTGAACAGGAATGCTTGAATATGAATGCTTGAACGTGATTGTTAGAACCTGAATGTTTGAACATGAATGCTTGAACATGAATGCTTGATAGATAGTGGCATGCATGAACATGAATGCTTGAGCTCGATTGCTTGAACCTGAATGCTTGAACGTGATTGCTTTAACATGAAAGCTTGAACGTGAATGCTTGAACGTGAATGCTTGAACAAGAAAGCTTGATCATGAATGCTTGAACCTATATGCATGAACGTGAATGATTGAACTTGAATTCTTGAACCTCAATCCTTGAACGTGATTGCTTTAACATGAATTCTTGAACGTGAATGCTCTAGCATGATTGCATGAACGTGAATTCTTGAACGTGAATGCTTGAACAGGAATGCTTGAACGTAATTCCTTGAACATGAATGCTTGAGCCTAAATGCTTGAACGTGAATGCTTGAACATGATACCTTGAATGTGAATGCTTGAACATGAATCCTTGAATGTGAATACTCGAACATGAATGCTTCAACGTGAATGCTTGAACATGAATGCTTGAACATGATTGATTGAACGTGAGTGCTTAAACGTGAATGCTTTAACGTGATTGTTTTGTCATGAATGCTTGAACGTGAATGCTTGAAGATGAATGCTTGAACGTGATTGCCTGAACCTAAATGCTTGAAAATGAATCCTTAAACATGAATGCTTGAACATGAGCGCTCAACATTAATGCTTCAAAATGAATGCTTTAACATGAATGCTTAAATGTGATTGAATGAACATGAGTGCTTGAACGTGAATGCTTGAACATGAATCCTTGAATGTGAATACTCGAACATGAATGCTTCAACGTGAATGCTTCAACATGAATGCTTGAACATGATTGATTGAACGTGAGTGCTTAAACGTGAATGCTTTAACATGATTATTTTATCATGAATGCATGAACGTGAATGCTTGAATGTGATTGGTTGAACCTAAATGCTTGAAAATGAATCCTTAAACATGAATGCTTGAACGTGAACGCTCAACATTAATGCTTCAAAATGAATGTTTTAACATGAATGCTTAAATGTGATTGAATGAACATGAGTGCTTGAACGTGAATGCTTTAATGTGATTGCTTTAACATGAATGTTTAAATGTGATTGAATGAACATGAGTGCTTGAACGTGAATACTTAAACATGAATGCTAGAACATGAATGCTTGATCCTGAATGGTTGAACGTGAATGCTTGAACGAGAATGCTAAAACATGAATGCTTGAACGTGAATGCTTGAACATGAATGCTTGGATTTGAATGCTTTAAAGTATTTGCTTGAACATGAATGGTTGAACGTGATTTCTTGAACACGAATGATTGAACATGAATCATTGGTAGATAGTGACATACTTTAACGTGAATGCCTGAACTTGAATGCTTAGACGTGAATGTTTGAACGTGAATTCTTTAACATGAATGCTTGAAGGTGAAGGCTTGAACATGAATGCTTGAACTTGAATGCTTTAACATGGTTGCTTGAACATGAAAGCTTGAACGTGAATGCTTGAACTTGAATGCTTGAACATGAATGCTTGAATATGAATGCTTGAACGTGATTGTTAGAACCTGAATGTTTGAACATGAATGCTTGAA
The DNA here is from genome assembly GCA_021018995.1 of Chloranthus sessilifolius. Taxonomy (NCBI): domain Eukaryota; kingdom Viridiplantae; phylum Streptophyta; class Magnoliopsida; order Chloranthales; family Chloranthaceae; genus Chloranthus; species Chloranthus sessilifolius. Next base: position 84,644,675 of record CM037597.1, read on the forward strand.
CATGAATGCTTAAACATGAATGCTTGATAGATAGTGACAAGGATGGACATGAATGCTTGAACTCGATTTCTTGAACCTGAATGTTTGAACGTGATTGCCTGAACATGAAAGCTTGAATGTGAATGCTTGAACAAGAAAGCTTGATCATGGATGCTTGAACGTATATGCATGAACGTGAATGATTGAACTTGAATTCTTGAACATCAATCCTTGAACGTGATTGCTTTAACATGAATTCTTGAACGTGAATGCTTTAGCATGATTGCTTTAACATGAATTCTTGAACGTGAATGATTTAGCATGATTGCTTGAACGTGAATTCTTGAACGTGAATGCTTGAACAGGAATGCTAGAACATGATTCCTTGAACGCGAATGCTTGAACGTGAATGCTTGAACATGATACCTTGAATGTGAATCCTTGAACATGAATCCTTGAATGTGAATACTCGAACATGAATGCTTCAACGTGAATGCTTGAACATGAATGCTTGAACATGATTGATTGAACGTGAGTGCTTAAACGTGAATGCTTTAACGTGATTGTTTTATCATGAATGCTTGAACGTGAATGCTTGACGATGAATGCTTGAACGTGATTGCTTGAACCTAAATGCTTGAAAATGAATCCTTAAATATGAATGCTTGAACATGAACGCTCAACATTAATGCTTCAAAATGAATGCTTTAACATGAATGCTTAAATGTGATTGAATGAACTCAGTGCTTGAACGTGAATGCTTTAATGTGATTGCTTTAACATGAATTCTTGAATGTGAATGCCTGAACATAAATGCTTGAACATGAATGCTTGAATGTGATTGCTTGAACCTAAATGCTTGAACATGAATGTCTGAATGTGAATGCTTAACATGAATGCTCGATAGAAAGTAAGATGCTTCAACATGAAGGCTTGAACTTGAATGCTTGAACCTGAATGCTTGAACGTGATTGCTCTAACATCAATGCTTGAACGTGAATGCTTGAACATGAAAGTTTTAACATGGATGCTTGAAAGAGAATGCTTGAGCGTGAATGATTGAACTTCGATGCTAGAACCTGAATGCTTGAACGTGATAGCTTGAACATGAATGCTTGAATGTGAACGCTTGAACATGATTACTTGAGCTTGGATGCTTGAACATGAATGTTTGATAGATAGTGACACGCTGGAACATGAATCTGTGAACATGAATGCTTGAACATGAATGCCTGAACGTGATTGCTTGAACGTGAATGCATGAACTGAATGCTTGAACGTGATTTATTGAACATGAATGCTTGAACGTGCATGCTTGAACATGAATACTTGAGCACGAATGCTTGAATGTGAATGATTGATAGATAGGGACACCCTTGAACGCGAATGCTTGATTGATAGTGACATGCTTGAACGTGAATGCTTGAAGATGAATGCTTTAAAGTATATGCTTGAAAACGAATGCTTGAACGTGATGGCTTGGTCTTTATTGCTTGAACGTGAATGCTTGAATATGAATGCCTGAACATGAATGCGTGAACAAGAATGTTTGAACGTGAATGCTTGAACGTAAATGCTTGAACATGAATGCTTGAACGTGAATGCTTGAACAACAATACTTGAACCAGAATGCTTGAACGCAAATGCTTGAACGTGAAGGCTTGATTGATAGTGGCACACTTGAACGTTAATGCTTAAACGTGAATGGTTGAACATGTATTTCTGAAAATGAATGCTCGAATGTCAATACTTGAACATGAATGCATGAACATGAATGCTTGAACTGGAATGCTTGAACGTGAATGCTTGAACAAGAATCCTTGAACGAGAATGCTAGAACAGAAATGCTTGAATGTGAATGCTTGAACATGAATGCTTGAAAGATAGTGACATGCTTAAATGTGAATGCTTGAACATGAATGCCATAACATGAATGCTTCAACATGAATACTAGAACGTGAATGCTTGAACATAAATGCTTGAATGTGAACGCTTCAAAGTGTTTGCTTCAACATGATTGGTTGAACATGATTTCTTGAACATGAATGCTTGAACACGAATCATTGATAGATATTGACATGCTTGAACGTGAATGCTTGAACTTGAATGCTTAGACATGAATGCTTGAACGTGAATGCTTGAACCTATAGGCTTGAACATGAATGCTTGACCGTGAATGCTTTAACGTGGTTGCTTGCACATTAAAGCTTTAACGTGAATGCTTGAAATTGAATGCCTTAATATGAATGCTTGAACGTGATTGTTTGAACCTGAAGGTTTTAACATGAATGCCTGAACATGAATGCTTGAACATGAATGCTTGATAGATTTTGACATGCTTGAATGTGAATGCTTGAACTCTATTGCTTAAACCTGAATGCTTGAACGAGATTACCTAAACATGAAAGCTTGAATGTGAATGCTTGAAAAAGAAAGCTAGATCATGGATGCATTAACGTAAATGCATGAACGTGAATGATTATACTTGAATTCTTGAACCTCAATGCTTGAACGTGATTGCTTGAACTTGAATGCCTGAACGTGAATGCTTTAGCGTGATTGCTTGAGCATGAATGCTTGAACGTGAAAGCTTGAACAGGAATGCTTGAACATGATTCCTTGAAGATGAATGCTTGAATGTAAATGCTTGAACGTCAATGCTAGAATCTGAATGCGTGAACGTGATTGATTGAATATGAATGCTTGAATGTGACTCGCATTAACGTGAATGCTTGAACAAGAATGCTTGAACGTGATTGATTGAATATGAATGCTTGAACGTGACTCGCATTAACGTGAATGCTTGAATGTGAATGCTTGAAAAAGAATGCTTGATCATTAATGCCTGAACATGAATGCTTGAACGTAAATGCTTGATTGATAAAGACACGCTTGAACGTGAATGCCTTAATAGGAATGCTTGAACAAGAGTCCTTGAATGCGTATCATGAACAAGAATTCTTGAACATAAAAGCTTGAACTTGAATGCTTTAACATGAATTATTCAAACTGAATGCTTGATAGATAGTGACACGCTTGAACGTGAATGCTTGAAGCTGAATTCTTGAATATGAATGCTTAAACGTGAATGCTTGAATGTGAATGTTTCATAGACAGTGTCACGCTAAAACGTGAATTCCTTAACGTGAATGCTTGAACGTGAATGTTTAACATGAATGCTTGAACGTGAATGCTTGAACATGACTGCTTGAACGTGACTGCTTGAACGTGAATGCTTGAACGTGAATGATTGAACATGAATGCTTGAATGTGAATGATTGATGGATAACGACATGCTTGAACGTGAATGCATGAACATGAATGCTTGAATGTGAATGCTTGAACATGAATGCTTGAACATGACTGCTTGAATGTGAATGCTTGAACGTGAATGATTGAACATGAATGCTTGAATGTGAATGATTGATGGATAACGACATGCTTGAACGTGAATGCATGAACATGAATGCTTGAATGTGAATGCTAGATATCTAGTGACATACTTGAACGTGAATGCTTGAATGTTAATGTTTGATTGATAGTGGCACACTTTAACGTGAATGGTTGAGCATGAATGCTTGAACGTGAATGGTTGTGCATGAATGCTTGAACGTGAATGCTTGATAGATTGTAACACGCTTGAATGTGAATTCTTGAACGTGAATGTTTGACTGTGAATGCTTGACTGATTGTGACACGCTTTAACATGAATGATTGAATGTGAATGCTTGAACATGAAAGCGTCAACGTGAATGCTTGAACAGGAATGCTTGGACGCTAATGCTTGAACATGAATGCTTGAACCAAAATGTTTAAATGTAAATGCTTGAATGTGAATGCTTGATTGATAGAGACACGCTTGAACATGAATGCTTGAATGTGAATGCTTAAATAGCAATGCTTGAACAAGAATGTTTGAACTTGAATGCTTGAACGTGTATGCTTGAACCTGAATGTTTGAACGTGATTGCTTGAACATGAATGCTTGAACGTGAATTATTGAATAGGAAAGCTTGATCATGGATCCTTGAACGTGATTGCTAGAACATGAATGCTTGAAAGTGAACGCTTGAACGTGATCCTTGAACGTGAATGCTTGAAAGTGAATGCTTGAACATGAATCCTAGAACGTGAATCCTTAAACGTGAATGCTTGAACGAGAATGCTTTAACAGGAATGCTTTAACGTGATTGCTTGAACATGAATCCTTGAACGTGAATGCTTGAACATGAACGCTTGAACGTGAATGCTAGAACAAGAATGCTTGAACCAGAATGCTTAAATGTGAATGCTTGATTGATAGTGAAACGTGAATTCTTTAACATGAATGGTTAAACATGAATTCCTGAAAATGAATGCTTGGACATGAATACTTGAACTTGAATGCTAGAACATGAATGCTTGAACTTGAATGGTTGAACGGGAATGCTTGAACATTAATGCTTGAACAAGAACGCTAGAACATGAATGCTTGAACGTGAATGCTTGAAGAGGAATGCTAGAACATGAATGATTGAATGTGAATTCTTTAAAGTGTTTGCTTGAACATGAATGGTTGAACGTGATTTCTTGAACATGAATGCTTGAACATGAATCATTGATAGATAGTGACATGCTTGAATGTGAATGCTTGAACTTTAATGCTTAGACGTGAATGTTTGAACGTGATTGCCTGAACATGAATGCTTGAACGTGAAGGCTTGAACATGAATGCTTGAACTTGAATTCTTTAACATGGTTGCCTGAACATGAAAGATTGAACATGAATGCTTAAATATGAATGCTTGAACGTGATTATTAGAACCGGAATGTTTGAACATGAATGCTTGAAAGTGAATGCTTGAACATTAATGCTTGACAGATAGTGACATGCATGAACGTGAACGCATGAACCTGAATGCTTGAGCGTGATTGCCTGAACATGAAAGCTTGAACCTGAATGCTTGAACGTGATTGCCTTAACATGAAAGCTTGAACGTGAATGCTTGAACAAGAAAAATTTATCATGGATGCTTGAACGTATATGCTTGAACATGAATGCCTGAACGTGAATGCGTGAACAAGAATGTTTGAACGTGAATGCTTGAACATAAATGCTTGAACATGAATGCTTGAACGTGAATGCTTGAACAACAATACTTGAACCAGAATGTTTGAACATGAATGCTTGAATAGGAACGCTTGAACGTGATTCCTTGAACATGAAAGCTTGGGCCTAAATGCTTGAACGTGAATGCTTGAACATGAATCCTTGAATGTGAATGCTCAAACATGAATGCTTCAACGTGAATGCTTGAACATGAATGCTTTAACATGATTGATTGAACCTGAGTGCTTGAACGTGAATGCATTAACGTGATTGTTTTATCATGAATGCTTGAACGTGAGTGCTTGAATATAAATGCTTGAATATGACTGCTTGAATGTGATTGCTTGAAGCTAAATGCTTGAACTTGAATGCATTAACCTAAATGCTTGAACGTGATTACTTCAACATGAATGCTTGAACGTGAATTCTTGAACATGAAAGCTTGATCATGGATCCTTGAATGTGATTGCCAGAACATGAATGCTTGAACATGAACTCCTGAATCTGATTCCTTGAACATGAATGCTTGAAAGTGAATGCTTGAACATGTATCCTAGAACGTGAATGCTTGAACGTGAATCCTTGAACGTGAATGCTTGAACTAGAATGCTTTAACAGGAATGCTTTAACATGATTACTTGAACATGAATGCTTGACTGTGAATGCTTGAACGTGAATGCTTGAACATGAATGCTTGAACGTGAATGCTAGAACAAGAATGATTGAACTAGAATGCATGAACATAAATGCTTGAACGTGAATGCTTGAACATCAATGCTTGAACATGAATGCTTGAATTTGAACGCTTTAAAGTATTTGCTTGAACATGAATGGTTGAACGTGATTTCTTGAATGTGAATGATTGAACATGAATCATTGGTAGATAGCGACATGCTTGAACGTGATTGCCTAAACTTGAATGCTTAGATGTGAATGTTTGAACGTGAATTCTTTAACATGAATGCTTGAACGTGAAGGCTTGAACATGAATGCTTGAACTTGAATGCTTTAACATGGTTGCTTGAACATGAAAGCTTGAACGTGAATGCTTGAACATGAATACTTGAATATGAATGCTTAAACGTGATTGTTAGAACCTGAATGTTTGAACATGAATGCTTGAACATGAACGCTTAAACATGAATGCATGATAGATAGTGACATGTATGAACATGAATGCTTGAACACGATTGCTTGAACCTGAATGCTTGAACGTGATTGTCTGAACATGAAAGCTTAGGACTCTAAAGGAATTTAATGCACCAAGGGTTTACAATTCTCCCTTCTACATTCAATTCTCTACTGTCCAAGCGAGCTATGAGATCAAGTCTTCTATCATACAGATGTTACCCTCATACCATGGCCTGAGCAAATAAGACCCATACAAGCATATTGATGAAGTTCTAGGACTGTACACTACCTTCAATATTATAGGTTTGGGGGAAGAAGCAACCAGGTTGAGACTCTTTCCTTTTTCACTAAAAGATAGAGCCAGAACTTGGTTGTCAATGCTCCCAACCAACAGTATTTAGTCCTGGAATGACCTTCAATGTCAGTTTTTGGCCAAATTTTTTCCCATATCCAAAACAAGTCAGCTAAGAAAGAGCATTATTTCATTTGCTCAAGCCCCAAACTAAGACATTCACCAAGCCTGGGAGAGATTTAAAGAACTCTTGAAGCAATGTCCCCATCACCAAATTCCTGAATGCCAACTTGTCCAAAGTTTCTATCAAGAAATTGATCCCAAGAACAGGGATATGGTTGATGCCTCTTGTGGTGGTACATACCTCCACAAGATAGCTGATGAGGCTTGGGAGTTGTTTGATATAATCAGTGAAAACTCCATGCAAAGGAAAACCTGGGCAAGAGATGTTGAGACTCCTAGAGTGGTGAGAGAAAATACTACCAGAGGGAAAATGTATGAGGTGAGTGGACATAATGATTTGGAGGGGAAAGTGGACAGCCTGACCCAAAAGTTTGATAAGCTCATAGGAGCAATGCAGTCTCCAATGGCTGCCACAGTGGAGGAGGCATGTGTCATATGCTAGTCCCCCACTCACTCCCTTGAGGAATGTCCCTCAGCTGCCCAATTTCTAGACTTTGTTATGGAATATGTGAATATTGCTCAGTCCTATGGACAACAACCTACTGCTAGTTATCATTAGAGAAACCACCCCTACTTGAGGTGGGGACAAGATAATTTCAAAACCAGCAGCAGCAGCCACAACAATCCATGCCTTATAGGAATGCCTAGCCATACCAACAAAATTATTTTCCAAGGCCCCAATACCAACAACCTATGGCCCAGCAAATGGTTCCACCTGTGCATCAAAGTGCACCAACCCCAGCACCCTCTATGTCTCCCATATTTGAAGAGCAAGTTTTAGCTTTGTTAAGACCTGAAAAGTACCACTTTTCACCCCTTAACTTAACCTTTGATTAGACCCTTAGCCACCTAATAAGTTCTTGTTAAGTGTTTTGTATAGGTAATAATCAGCAGTGAAATAAGGCCAGGAATCCTATTAAGGAGCCTGCTTTGGCACCAGAAATCCCTCAGAAGGATGAACTCTGAATCTAGACCTGAAATGAGCCTCGCGCAGCTGACCCAAGCTTTAGAGGATTCAAGGGAAATATGCCTCGCGCAGTTCAACTAAGCTTCCCAAGACTTTACAGCAACCTCTCACGCAGATGAGTGACTGAAGAGCTTCAGAAACTCAAACTCGTGCAGCTCTCACAAAGCTCAGGAGTAGAACACATCGCACAGCCGCCGCGGGATGCAATTATCAGAAGAAAAACTCCTCGCGCAGTTCTCACGCCATTCAAGAAGAAAACATCCTGGCGAAGGCAAAGCCATCCTCGCGAAGATCAATTAAGACATGGAACCTCGCGCAGTTCAGAACTCATTAAAGCCTCGCGAGGTAACTCGCGAAGTCCAGTAAAGAGAAGTGCTCGTGAAGTTCTCGCGTTGTTCAAATTCACTCTCGTGAGGATCAGCCCAGCGACGATCGAGCAACCTCGTGACTGCTTGAACTTCAACCCCGCGACATCTGAGACTGTGTTTTCTACTCAACCTCATGAAGCCCAATCCAGTGAAGAGCGCAATTCTCTACCGTGCGACTGCCTGAAGAGCAAACCAAGGCAACCTCGCGATGGCTAAAGCTTCAATGTCAAATCATCCTAACGAAGAGCAAAGAGCTACCACGTGACAAGTCTGGGAAACTATAGCTACCTAGCGAAGCTCTGAACCTAAACTTCCATCTCTTCAGCAATGGACCTTCTGGGAATTTCCAAGCAATTAGGGCACGCACTCCCATGCTCAAATCTCTGTGCATGCGCCCCAAGGCATCCAAGGATCACTGTTAGGCCATGTGGCATCGTTAAAATTAAGGTTTCTTAACCCTAATGCGTCGCCGCCCCACTGCTATATAAACCCATACCTAGCTTAGGTTTAGGTATCTGGGAACACATCTCAAATCGTTTTTCTTTTCTCTTTCTTTTTATCTGTAAGTAGTTTTCTTTTTCTCTTTCCTTCTCTCCATAGTCCAGCACTTGCTGGCTATGCCTTTGTATGTATTTTTGAATTAGATTAATGGAAGTTCTGTAATAAGATCTGTACTTTGTGGGATTGGTGTTTATGTGTGAGATGCTCTGTGCAAGGCTGCTGCCTTGTGATCCGCCATTGCTTTGGCTGTGTTTTAAGGCAATGGAGGACTGATTCTAAGGGTCATTCAGATCCAAGTGACCTGTGTGTCAGGGCTATCATGGTCCTACAGCCTTAGCCCCACCACAGGACCCACTAGATCTAAAATCCCCATGGGAGCTTGAGCTGGTAGCCTTGTGACCATGGTGGTAGCAGCAATATTCTTGTTTTGTTTTAGGCTCAGTGAGGAGGATAACCTCTGGGATATTCTGTGACCATTTAAGTGGACAGATTATAGCCTTAGGGTGATTCTAATCCACCGATCCAAGATGGATCCTTCTTCTTTACACCTGAGCTTGTAGAAGTCTGGTGAGAGACTGTACAGAGGCAAACTCCCCTATATTTGTATAGATCCGCCATCAGATGTTGGATCTAATTTGGTTATAGAGATTATAGGCTGGTGATTGGGCCATTGTAGCCTCACTCAAGCAATGGATAGCTTGATCGAAGGTTGTACTCAATCTCTTGCTGGTTCTATGTGTCTGGGCTATCATGGTCCTACAGCCTTAGCCCCACATATAGAGCTTTAGAGATTGAGGTTCCCTATGGATTCTTGAGTTGGTAGCCTGGATGAAATAGTGCCTCCAATGATTTACTTATTGTGTTTTGACCCATCCCTGGATAGTGGCTCCCCTATGGGATAATCTGTGACCATTTGAGTGGATAGGTTATAGCCTTAAGGGTGGAATCATGGCAGAGTGATGGGTTGGATCCTTTCTCCTCAGTGGTGATAATGTAGCCATTGGACAGGACTTCTATAACATCAGATCTGAATCTGAGTTACAAAACTTCTCTGATCTTGGCTCAATAACATACTTCTCACCCTTTTATATTTATACTCCACACTCAATCCATCCTCTCAACCCTTTCTATATTTTAGACATTAGAATACTTAGAATAAGTGACCTTAAACTCCCCTCCTTTTAGGACTGCCAGATCTATAGGGACTACTAGAGATGGCTCCTTTGGAGCTATAGATCACCTTTCCCTGTGGGACAAACTCTTACTTATCAAAACTTGCTACAAAGGACCCTGTATCTTGCAGGTCTAGGACTTCTGAGCTGTGCTGAATTCACCCCCTGTTTTACTCTTTCTTTGATTTTTAAATGACTTTCACCACCAACCAATAATGTATGCACACCAGAATCCGCCAACAAGCTTCAATGTAGAATTTGGGCCATTTATCTCAAACTGTTAACTCCCACAATCAAAGCATCAAGAAGATAAAGGACCACCTTGGTCAGCTATCTAATTCTTTGATAAGGAGAGAGGAGGGGAGACTGTCCATTCAGCCCATGAACAATCCAAAGGGGCAGTACATAGTTGGTGAGATTCCTTTCCATGAAGAAGTAAAATCTTTCACCACCTTGAGGAGTGGGAGGCTTGTGGATAACCAAGTTGGTATTGAACCTGATGAGTCAAGTGAAGAAAATGAAGAAACAACTCATGAAAATATATAGCAGGAGCTGCATATAACAAATAAGGGGGGTGATTTGCCCCAACAAAAAATTAAAAATAAAAATAAAGAAAAATCTTATGAACTTGGTAAGGATGTAAATGGGAGGATAGTTCCCCATTTGCCATTCCCCAATGCATTGAAAGCAGCTTCTCCTTTTGACAAGGGGAATGCTAAGGTTGAGGAGATAATGGAAACTTTCAAACAAGTAAAGATCAACCTGCCTTTACTTGATGGCATCAAGCAAGTTCCAGCCTATGCAAAATTTTTGAAAGAATTGTACACCTAGAAAAGACAGTCTAGGATTCACTTATCCAAGAAGATCTTTTGTGCTGAGAAAATGAATCAAGTGTTGTCTATTGCAACTCCAACCAAGCTTCAAGACCCTGGGTTTCCACAATCCCCTGTATCATTGGGGATCATACTATTGAGAAGGCCTTATTGGATCTGGGAGCTAGTGTAAAACTACTTTTATATTTTGGTTATGAGAAGTTAGGCTTGAGAAAATTGAAGCTCACACATGTGGTGCTACAACTAGCAGACAGATCTGAAAGGAGGCCTGTGGTAATGATAGAAGATGTTTTAGTTACAGTTGATAAATTTTTCTATCCAGCAGATTTTCTGATTCTTCACATGGAGCCAAGCAAGTGCACCACCTCTATTCCTTTAATTTTGGACAGACTTTTCTTAGCTACTGCCAATACTTGTATTCAGTGTAGATCAGGAGTAATGGAGGTGTCTTTTGGCAATATATAGGTTAAATTGAATGTTTATAATGCAGCAAATCGGCCTCACTTGAATGGTGAGGATTGTTTTTCAATTGATGTATTGGATGAGCTTGTGGAAGAGACTTTGCCCAAGCTGTTGTATTGTAATATTTTTGTGATGATTTTGGTGATGTTTTTGAGAATGTGTGGAGTAAAATTATGGAAGAGAAGGCCCCCACAACCATGGTTTAAGTGGTGAAAGCCTTAACTTCTTATGTTGGCCAGTAACAAGGTATCTTCCTTGAAAACTTGTTGTGATGCCTCTTCCACCACCATCAAAGGCACTTTTGTTGCCTTAACTTGTATGTCCACCAAAGGTGGAGTTGAAATAACTGCCTAAGACCTTGAAGTATGCTTTTTTGGGGGCAAACCAGAAATTACCAGTGATTATTTCTTCCTCTCTCACTGATGAGCAAGAGGAAGAGTTGTTGTGTGTTTTACAGAAGCATAAGAGAGCAATTGGCTGGACCATTGCTGACCTTGGGGGCATCAACCCTGTTGTGTTCATGCATAAAATTCATCTGAAAGAGGGTTTCAAATCCTCTAGAGATATACAGAGAAAATTGAATCCCCACATGCAAGAAGTGGTGATGAGAGAAGTGGTCAAATTGCTAGATGCTGGAGTCATCTGCCTAATTTCATATCTGAATGGGTGGCACCTACTCAGGTGGTACCTAAGAAATCTGGAATTACTGTGATTAAAACTGATGCTTGTGAGCTTATTCCAACTAGGGAAACCAATGGTTGGAGGGTATGTATAGATTATGGAAAGCTTAATCTGAAAACTAGAAAAGACCATTTCTCTTTGCCCTTCATTGACCAAATCTTGGATAAGTTAGCAGGAAAGTCTTTTTACTGTTTTCTTGATGGGTATTCAGGGTATAACCAAATCCCTGTTTATCCACAAGACCAAGAAAAGACAACTTTCACATGTTCATATGGCACCTTTGCCTATCGGAGGATGTCATTTGGCTTGTGTAATGCACCTGCAACTTTCCAAAGGTGCATGTATGCTATATTTTCTGACATGATTGAGCAATTTCTAGATATTTTCATGGATGATTTCTCTATTTTTGGGGATAGTTTTAGCCAATGTCTACACCATCTCAACCTTGTATTACAGAGATGTGAGGAAACCAACATGGTTTTAAGTTGGGAAAAGAGCCATTTTATGATCACTCAAGGCATTGTCCTTGGTCATGTGGTTCTCATAGAGGCATTGAGGTAGACAAGGCCAAAATAGATTTGATTGCACATTTACCCCCACCAAAGACTGTGAAACAAGCCAAATCATTCTTGGGGCATGCTGGCTTCTATAGGCAATTTATCAAAGATTTCAGCAAGATCTCAAAACCTCTTTGCCACCTGTTGTGCCAAGAGGTGCCCTTTGATTTCAATGATGAATGCCTTAAGGCCTTTGAGCTGTTGAAAAGTTGCCTAACCTCTGCACCTATCCTTCAAGCACCTGATTTTTCTATTCCTTTTGAGCTGATGTGTGATGTATCAGACTTTGCAATTGGTGCAGTCTTGGGACAAAGGAAGGATAAGGCCCCTTGAGTGATTGCATATGCAAGAAAAATCATGATTTATGCTTAGTTAAATTACACTACAACTGAGAAGGAACTGTTGGTAATTGTTTTTGCTCTAGATAAATTCAGGTCTTATGTGCTGGGATCCAAGATAGTGGTTTTCACAGACCACTCAACCCTAAAATACCTTTTATCAAAAAAGGATGTAAAGCCTAGATTCATGAGATGGATCCTCTTATTACAAGAGTTTGATCTTGAGATCAAGGGTAAAAAAGGGGTTGAAAATGTGGTTGCAGACCACTTATCTAGGATCTTAGCAGAGGAGTTTGATAGGCTGTCTATTAATGACTCTTTTCTGGATAAACAACTGTTTGTTATCAGCACCTCCACACCTTGGTTTGCAAATTTTATAAATTACTTGGCATTAGGGAAGATCCCCCCACATTGGAACAAAATAGATAAGGATCTATTCTTTTCATAGATCAGACATTATATGTGGGAGGATCAATACTTATTCGAGCATTGTATAGACCAAGTGGTGAGGAGATGTGTCCCTGATGAGGAATTCCAGAATGTACTAACTATGTGTAATGAACAGGCCTATGGAAGCCACTTCAATGGAAACAAAACTACTACCAAGGTGATCCAAAGTGGATTTTATTGGCCTACTCATAGGACTACATATAAGACCCCAATAAGGATGTCTCCCTTCAGGCTGGTATATGGCAAGGCATGCCATTTTCCAGTAGAGCTTGAGCACAAGACTTATTAGGCTGTTAAATCATTGAATACTGACTTAAAATCTACTGGTATTCAGAGGAAACTCCAGTTGTCAGAGCTAGAAGAGCTGAGATTAGAAGCATATTCAAATGTCAGGATCTACAAGGAGAAAACTAAGGCTTTCTATGACAAGCGTCTATTGAGGAAAGAGTTCACAGCTGGAAACAAGGTATGGCTGTTTAACTCTAAATTGAGATTTTTCCCAGGTAAGCTGAGATCTAGATGGGAGGGACCTTACATAGTTGAGCATGTATCCCCATCTAGAGCTGTTGAAATCAAGGATCCAAAAGATGGAAGGACTTCAAAAGTGAATGGTCAAAGGCTCAATCTTGTTGTTGAAAATGTGGTGGAGCCTATACTGACCACTCACTATCATGAACCTCCATAACATGTCTGAGTTTCAACAATGTATATTATGTATAATAACTCATTTGTTTGGTTATTTCTGTTTCTTTTGTTTCATTTCTATTTGGCATTGTACATGATTTTTTTTGCCATGTGTTTAGCACCTCATTTAGGATAATGAGTCAAATTCGTGAAGTGGATAGAGTTGGAGTGTCAAATCTATTAGGGAATGAACTGGGAACTGCCTACAGGTCTTTTTAAACTATAATACAATCTGTTGATAGGTTCTATGAACATGTCGACAAGTTTTGAGAGTTCCCAGTCTGCTTTTCGACAAGTTTTGAAGGTGTAAAAATGGTTGTCGATAGAATTCGTGAGCATTTCGACAAGTTTTGAAGATTTTTGGTTGAATTCTCGACAGATTCAGGGTACCTATCGAGAGGTTCTGTAAACCCCTCGTAGTAACTTTTCTAGAGCCTAGAACCTGTCAAGAGGATTGCATATTGAATTCAAAAGAACCTGCCGAGAGGTTCTGTGAACCTCTCGAAATGATTATTTTTGTCTTATTGAACCCGTCGACAAGATTATGTGAACCTCTCATGAGGATCAGTGACCTCTTACTCTTCGACAAGTTGCATCCCCCTTTCGATACCTTACCCCAATCCTGTCGAAATTCATTTCTCACTGCTTTAAACCTAATGACAACTCTATATTTGCCATTTGACAGCTTCTTTTTACACTTTAAATTTTCTCTGGCAATTTTCCATTTTTCTTTTCTCTCTCTGCCTCACTAGTTGTTCCTCCATACACCATGGCATTGGTCCCATTGTTTAAATTCATCAAATGTTACACTTTGCACTTAGTCTGAGCTGGTTTGGTGCTGTGTATTTTAAGATCTGAGAAACCCTAGGTTTCTGCTGGTAAGCCTCTCTTCTGCTCCACTTTGTGCTTTTGGCATTTCATTTGCAAATTGGTGTGGTTAATTTGATTGATAACAAAGGCCTGTGTGGTGATTGGAAGTGAATTGGAATTGTTTGAGTATACAATGTCTAATCAAGAAGACACCTTGGCCACCCTTTTCAAAGCACCTTCCAAATCCACCACCAAATCCACTAGGAAATCCACTAAGCAATGCACAAAGCCTAAGGAGACCCCACCTGCAAAAATAAAGTTGGTCATGGACCAAGCTGAGAAAACTGTGAAATCCAAGAAAGCCAAGAAATCAAAGAGGGCCTAAACCAATGAAGAATTTGTTGAGGAGGCCCCTGAGGTAGAAATCCCTGTACCTGAGCCTACCATTGTGCCTGAGCCTAACCGTGAGGAGGAATCTGAAGTCACTGTTAACAAATTCATTCCCAATGAATTTGTGGATGCCTTAGACTTAATTCCAAAAACTATTTTTGACCTCCCATATTTTTCCAAGGAAGAGGAATCCAAAGATACCTTGGACTACATGGTGAAGGCAAGTCTGACCCCATTACTGACCCCATTGCAAGAAAAATCATATCCTAGGCTGGTCAAGTTATGGTATCAGAACCTGAGGAAGGGGACCAAGCTAGGTTCATTTGAGCCTTGTCTTGTGACTTTAATTGATAATATGGAAATTATGATGGATTACAATGACATTGGATTGACATTGGGGGCCCTTAGTTTTTTATCCAAGTTATGGGTAGGGCCACCTGAAACTATGCCCTTCAAAGCAATGGCCGGGCACCTCACTCAAGGCATTATGGGGTCTGGGGAGTCAATCATGAAAAGGGTTCTCCATTCCAGCATTCTTTTCTTTGATTCAATTATGAGAAAAAATGTTTATGTGAGTGGCCATTAGTAAGAGAGGAGAACACCAATAGTGGATGCCCTATACTTTTTCTCTAAGGGCCAGTTTATAAATGTTTCTTGGCAAGTGTTTGAGGCCATGGTGGATGTGAATGACAAGTGTATAAAGGCCCAAGCCTTACCAGGCTTCCCTATAGTAGGCTCATCACTGCTTTGCTTAAGAGAGGCAACTTTGGTTTTAAAGGGAATGAAGAAGTGGAAATTGTGAAGCCCAAAATGTTTGGAAAGAGGGCTTGGTCTGCCAGTAGGACCTTGATTGGAAAGAGCAAGAGTAAATCTGTTAAGAGTCCTGAAAGGGAGGTACCTCATGTGGCCAGCTTTGCAACTGCTCCTTTGATTCCCTCATCACCTGTAGTCATCCCCTCCATCCCTTCCATCTCTGTTAGTTCCATGCCTGATATCCCTAGCTTTTCCATCCCAGTAATCTCTCTACCATCCATCTCATTTCATTTACCTTCCATCCCAGTTTCCCTACCTCCTAGCACTTTAGCCTCCCTTTCCACCATCACCCCATTCACACCTTTATCTACTACTCTTACTACAGCCGCCATCCTTACCTCCATTTCCTTACCCAGCCCATCCATCTCAGCTACGAAACCCTCAAGCCCCCACCTTTCCATGTCCTTTAACATTGTCCCTACCTTCTCCATTTCACCTCCACACACCCAGGACCAATTAACCACTAAGGGATATTCATCCCTAATTGACTCCATTGTGGAGGACATTGGGTATGAATATACTCCCCTACCTGACTCTCCACAGCCTACCCAATTACACACCTCACCCACCTCACCTTTTACCCATACCCACACTCTCCCTTTCCAACCAATTCAACCAGTCCAACCCACAGCCCCTGTCACACCTGATCCTTTACCCCATATTCTTCACCTCCTACTTTCCCTTCAATCCCAAGTGATGGCCAACAACCAAACCCAATCATCAATTGAGGCCACACTACACGCCATATACCCCACACTCCAAACTCAATCCTCCCTTCCAGCTAGCCTACAAGCCATCCACTCCACCTTGACAATTTTAACCCAACCTTCCCAACAACCACCTATCCCTATACCCACCCATGTACCTCCCCCACCCCTTTCCCCTATTACACCCATCCCAGAACCTCCCATTATTCCCCTACCTCTGCCAGCCATCCTCACACAATTCCAACCTAATCTCCCACCTATTGTAGCTACCTCTGATGCTTCCACAGATGTGGAGGACCTAATCCCCACCTCCTTAAACTCAACCCAAACTTACCTAGATCCTTACCTTTAACCCTCTCAGTCCATACTCCCTACCTCTTCTTTCCCCTTGCCTCCTCTATACTCTACCCTCCTCCATGTCATGAAACAAAACCCCTACCTCAAGAAGGATATTGTGCGAGGAATGGCTACCCTCCGCAAATCAATTGAGATGCCCTATAAAGCAAAGATCGAGCAAATGACTGTGGATTATAACTATGAGATGATGAGGATTTCCAAGGGCTGGCAACAAATTTTACTGCAATTGGAAGCTCACATGCTAGAGGCAGCAACAGAGAAACTGAGAGTTGGTGGACTTGAGAAAAGGGTAGCTGCCTCCCGAGAGACTACAAAGGCTACAAGGGAACTCTATGAAAGTAGAGTTCTCTGTACTGAAACAAAAGAAGAAATACTCGATAGAAGACTGGCTGACCTGAATGACGCAACACCTGTCCAAGCCCCTGCCCCTCCTACCAATCCACCCTCTCAGTAAGCCAAAAAAGTGAAGGAGCCAGCTACCCAGTCTGAGGAGGTAGCTCCCCACAAAGTGCCTATCACGGCTGACAGGAGAGCTAAGTTGAAAGCCTATGCTGCTCAACAAGGGTTCAACCCTGATGACTTCTTCACTTCTGACTCTGACTAGTTTTAGTTTGTCTTTAGGACTTTTCCCTAGTATTCTAGGCTTGCTACAGTTAGTTCGGATGCTTTTGTATTTTTATCCATCTTTTTGTGTTAATAGGATTTCTCTCGAGTCTAGTTGCTATGATTTTATTGCTTTCTTTTTGTGCTTTCTTTTCCTTTGTGTGTTATGATTCATACTTGTTCTTCTTTTGTTTGTATTGGTGTTCTTTGTTTAGCTGAGTGCCAATTTCTTACTTTTCTTTCCTTGCTTATCTGTCTATCTTTTATCTCCTGCTGCACATCTCTTCATCTTTGATTCAGTGAGGACATTGCTCCTCATAGGTTTGGGGGTGTGGCAAGTTTTTCCAATGGATAGTTAATGGTAGTGCAGCAAGGTTTTAATAGAAATTGAGGAAATAAAATAATTTCCCACCTGCTTCTTTTTTAAATAGAGGAAATTAAAAACTTTTTAAAACTGAAACATGTTATAGTTCTAACATTTTCATGAAGCAAATGTCAAGAATTTTCAAAAATTAGGGCTTAGTGAACTTGAAAAGAGAGAAAATTGTGAGGATAACCCCAGAAATCTGATGAAAGACCATATCCAGTAAGGTTATCCCTTGGACAGTTTGAGCTAAAAATTTCCCACCTTTGAACTGCCCTTGATACACACCTTTTGAGCCTTAAAAATCCCAGTTTTCTTTGATGAAAACCAGAGAATTTGAATCCAAAACCTCTTGACCTGTTTCAGTTTACCCTCAATCTGAGAAATCGAAAAATAGGAGAAGTGAGGCTAAAGGAGCTGGTTTGATATTTGGTTGAAAAATGAAAAAAACACATTTGAAGGCAAGTGTGATGTATAGTTGTGGCATTCCAACCCATGAAAAGAAAATAGAGAAAAATAAAAAGAGAAAAAGCATACAAAAAGAAAAGAAAAATAGAAAAGCAAAATAAAAGAGTGAGAAAGAGAAGTCAATTCATTGAAAGATTAAAATGAGGATTAGAAAGTGATCACTTCATATCTGAAAATTCAAAAAGTAGATGAATTTATGCTGAAATGAAGAAGGTGTACATATCACCTCCTTACCATACTGATTTCTCAATTTTGAATCCTATTCCACCCTTTTATTCTTTATAAACTTCACCCATAAGCCACATTACAACCCAATAAAAAGTCCTTACTGATATGAAATTAATTGAGTTGTCGTGTGGAGATAAGGATTTGTTTGATCTATGGTGAAAAGAGTTAGAAAATTTTAGAAATTGGAGCAATGCCTATGCTCATGCTTGCAGTCCTATTTGATGACTGTAACTGCTCTTGAGCTGTGTGAATTGATACACCCTTCTATTTTTGTTGAGAGTTACAACTCTGGTGAGCTTTGGGTCTAAAATCAAGATTGATGGGGGAATTATCAAAACATGATTCTCAATTTGAGGGTAAGCTTTATATTAATTTTCATACAAAATACCTTGACATGAGTTGATTGATTGTGCAGGAATTACAGCAGAATTTTAGTTTTAAATTGTCATGTTTTTGCTGAGAATCCTCTAAAACTGAATGGACAAGGTGTGGAATGACTTTTCATATTGTTTGAATTTTGTTTTAACATGCTACACTGATATTAACTAATTTTATTAGAGAAGTTTGTGGGTAACATCACTGAAAACCCTCAGGAGACTTCACTCCTCCACTAGGGATCACCTAGTAAAAGGCTTGATATATATGCTAAATGCATCTGTGTTCCCTACAAAAGTGGCACTTTTTATTTTCAATAATTATTTTTACTTTCTCTTTTGCTCAGGGACTAGCAAAGCTTAGGTTTGGGGGTGTGTTAAGTAGTGAAAAATACTATTTTTCACCTCCTAACCTGACCTTTGGTGGACCCCTGAACTGACTAAGAATGTGTTTTAAGTGTATTTTGTAGATAAGCAATAAATTACAAGCTTAGTGCAGATGTTCACCTAAAATGGCCAAAGAAGTAATTTGCTGCTCAACATGTGACCTTACAGCCTAAAGGCCAGCCAATCAAGCAGTCCACAAGAGCCTTATGTATTCATGAGAATGTCTTGAACCCAACTGAGGATGCTTGAACCAAGTGCAGTTGCAGAGAATGAAGATTGAATCCACCAAGAGGATGCTGAGTGTTGAACAAATGAAGAGCAGCCCACTTGAGAGGTGTGCCAGTCGTGGAAGTACTGAAAATAAGTTGTCGAGAGGTTCCATGAAGCTATCGAGAGCTCCCCAGCACCTGACAAGAAGTCTAAAGGCTAATTATAACATGTCGAGAGGTTCTGAGGAGAAATTATAAAGAGATTGAGAGGATTCCAGTACCTATCGAGAGGTTGGACGTGCAGTGTGGATCCTATCGACACCTTACATCAAGGTGCAAGGGAAGTCGCAAGGTCTAAACACATGTCGAGAAGTTCTGTAAGCAATAGCCAACCTATCGAGAAGGAAGTTGGAAATAAGAAGGTCTCGTGAGGTTCCCGATAGTTATCACGAGGTTTAACTGAACCTGTCGACAGCGTAAGTCAACCTGTCAACAGCTTGCCTGAAGTCAGGCGCTATCTCGCGAGGATAGATAGAACCTGTCAAGAGCTCAGCGGAAGATTCTATAACAAGTCGACAGGATGGTTATAACCTGTCGAGAGGATGGATGAAGAATTGGACAGAAGGTTGAATTGAAATCCAATCCTATCGACGAGTGTAAATCAACATCTCGAGATGCTTCCAATCCTATCGAGAAGCCTTCAGATCCTATCGAGAGCTACCCAATCCTGTCGAAAGCCATAGAGAACCTATCGAAATGAAGAGCAAGGAGACAGAGAACCTGTCGAGAGGTTCCCTAAATCTCTCGACAGTCAAATTAGGGACTTCTCAGCATGTTTCTTCAGCAGCTGCCAATTTCAAAAGCCTGTGCACACATCCCAAAGCATGTCAGCGAACCCCTGGGAGTATTTTTGGCATTCAACTATGCACAATTGGAAACCCTAACAGAGTCACTTGTATTTGCCAATTGTGGACCAATGGCAGAAGGGCTTCTAGAAGAGAAATCAGCCACATCAGTAGCCCAGAATAACAGAATTATTCTCTTAGACTCTGGTTGGCTGAAATGGATATGAGACAATGGGAGAAGGTATAAATAGAAGAGAGCTTTTATAGAAAAATCATCTAATATTTGAGAGAATCAGAGCTTAGTTCGAGATCCATTTTTCCTCCAAGAACTCCCTCTCTCTTCCTTCTTCTCCCATTCTCTCTTTAGCCAATTATGAGTGGCTAAACTCTTTTCAGTAGTTCGGGTGAGGTCTTGAGCTGTAAATTGAAAGTTTCATTGGCTTGTAAGGGATTGTTTATTGCACAGATTGCAGATCTGGGCACAATAGGATTGTATGTTTCTAATATAATTATCATTTTTAAAGGTGATTCTAATCTACACTTCACTTCTTCATATTTGATTTTCCTAGGTTGGATACTCTTGTGGATGCCAACCAAAAATGGGGAGCTGGTAGCCTGGCATCTATAGCATCTGTAATGGTTTACCTGTTCCAATCAAGACCAATAGATTGGAGCAATCTCTGGGATGAACTGTATCCAGTAGAAGGGCAGATCATAACCTTAAGACTATATCCAGTAGAAGGGCAGATCTTAACCTCAAGATTGCTTTAATTCATTGGTGGAGATTAGATTCTTATACCTTACATCTGTCGGGGGAACCCAAGGAGCTAGTAGCCAGATAGGATTATTACAAAACCATCCTCTACACTGCCTTTGATTCCTTTGATTTTTAGTAAGAGACCAAGACTCCTAGCTGTTGTTCTCTATCTTTTGAGTTTTCATCTTTACTCTATTTTCCCTCATCTCTGTGCTTGATCAGATCTGGATCACTTGCAATTATCTTTTGTAGTTTGTAGTAAAAGTGATAAAACCCTAAAGCCTCTCCTCTTTCCTGTTTTAGTTTAGCTTAAATTAGGATAGAGTGTCAGATCTATCATAGATTTGGAGATTTACTTTAGTTAAACCACATTTCCCTGTGGACATACCCTTACTTACCTTTTAAAACTTGCTGCAATAGCCCTGGTTCTTACAGGACTTGTTGCTCTCCTTGATTCCATACATCTATAAATTGTGCCTTTTAATTAGTTTTTTTAATCATATAATAATTGTAAGGTGGGTAGCACCAACATATAACAAAAAGGAATTTCATATGTAGATAAAAAAAAATTTACACTGTAAGGGAGAAGTAAGCTACAAAAGGTATATCTTAACTAAGTACATGTGTAAAACTAATCATTTGAATCCTCTTCTACAGCAGGTGGATCTTGAATTCCTTTTCCCTTTGCTTTCCTCAAAGCAGCAACAACAGACTATGACCTTTTGGAAGTAGTGCTTTTTGGCTTGGAGGAGCTTTTCTTTTTAGGAGTGGGCTGTGGCTTGAAAGTAGGTTCTTTGATTTTGATTCCAGGTCTTACTTTGGTATGCTCCTTGGGTGGAGGGGTTGTTTCCTAGTGAGGTACATCAGGGTTTAATTGATTAAAAACAGCCTCTGCTAACTCTCGGTCATTATGTTCAGTTAGGTTCTTCTACAGTGCTGCAATAGTCACTCCATAATCAAAAGCTTTGTCCTTTGCTACTCTCAGGCCTGCCTGCAATTTCTTTATTACATCCTCCATCCCCTCAGCCCTAGTCTTTTCTTCATTGTATTGTATTCATTATCTCTTGCCAACCATGTTTGATTTTCTTTTTCTCTAACTTGTGGGCTAGCAACATTGATCGGAGTTTATCAAGACGGGGTTGTCTCACTAATGCTCGGAGGTCAGCCATTTCTTTTACCACATCCCTCATGATGTAAGCATTTTTCTTCATTGCTCGAAGGAGTGTGTAGTATGGAGGTCGAGGGTTGAAAGAGGTTGGTACTATGGGTTGGGCATCACTGAAGGAAGGGCAACCAGCAATGATGGAGGGATGGGTGGTGGCATGGTTGGGGTGGGAGTAGAGGGTACTGTAAGTTCTATCACCCCAGGGTCAGTTTGGGTGGAGGCATTTTCAAGGAGGTTCAAATGGGGGCAAACAACGGCGGTGTTGTTGCTATGGTAAAGGGGGGATAGATTGGGGTAGGCAAATGGGAAGGTAAGGGGACAAATGGCTTTTGGGAAAGATGGGTTAATAGTGACAGTGTGGATTGAATGGCTTGTAAGTTGGTTTGAATGGAGGCTTGATTTTGGAGGGTGGAGTTTATGGATTGCAGATTGGCTGGTAAGGTAATGTTAGCAGGGATGTGGGTAATGGGACTATGGAAGGTTGTGAGGCTAGGGTAGTGGCTGGTAAGGTAATGGATTCAGATGTGGTGGTGGTGCTGGCTGGCATAAGTGAAAGGGCTGCCTGAGAGAGGGCAACAGAGCTTGTTGCCACAGAGGCAACAATAGCAACAACATCAGAGGTTGCTCCTACATCTGCCTTTTTCTTCCTCTTCTCAATGAGAGTGCCACATATCTCCCATTGCTCTTTGCCACAATTTCTGAGATTCAGGGCACTGGTTTCTTCATTCATTTGAAATTGATACCCTCCAAGCTTCAGCAAGGCTGTAAAAAGCTTGCAGTAGGGAAGGGAATGGGGTTTCTTCTTTGTTTTCACCTTCTCCACAATGTCAATCATCCCCTCAAAAATTAACTTGACAGCATCCAAGTAATGGTTCTTATGGAAGGAGAAGAGTGCATCAGCAATAGGAGACCTCTTCATTTCAAATAGCTCCTCAAAGAAAGCCTTATAAAAAATTGTCTCAGATTCTAGCTTAATTGCTGCAACAAATTCAAATGGGACCCTGAGGTATTCATTATCTTCTTCCTCTTCATCCTTAGGGACCTTAGGGGCTACTTCCTTGCCCATTTTCTATTTCTTCTTTGATTTCTCAGGGCTCTTAGGTTGTGGGTGCTCTCTGGCCCTCTTCTTAGGAGCAAATTTTTTTTTGGTACCTTGGGCATTAAAGGCCACACCTTTGCCTTTCTTCACAGTTTTCTCAATTTGGGGCTCCTCAGTGGGTGCAGTTACCACAGGGGTCTCCCCATTGGAGTCCTCTGAAATTCTTGTAGATTTCCTAGTGGCCACAGGGCTCCCAGCAGGTGGGGGGATTTCCAAGGCAGAAAAAGTGTCTGAGAATTTTGAACCCGCGGCCATAGCTATTCAATTTTTTAAAATTAGGGTTTCAAAATCCCAGCAATTGGAATGCACTCTTTCACAAATAAAACAGACCCCAAATTGCTCTCTATTTGCACTGAATTAGTGTCCACTTAAGGCAAATGAGGGAGAGTGAGAAATATTACCAAATGATAGTTAGGGTTTCACTTCACATGTTGCACTGATGTTCAAATTCACCCAAACCTAGCTCAAAGTGACCAGGAGGTGATGGGGTGAAAAAATGTATGAGGAAAGTAGCTGAGGTTTAGTGGAAAGGGTAGTATAGAAGAAAGAGGAAAAGGGGGAGCTCGGAAGTGCACAGGGAAAACTAGGGCAAAGTGAAATAAAATGCCGAGAATGAGGAAATCGCTGGGTTTATAGGGCTTAATCCGTGCCTCGCGCAACTCTTGCCAGGTTCTCGTGGAGTACATTCCTCTCGCAGTACACAACTAACCTCACAAGATGTTCTGTCGCGAAGAAAAGCAGAGTCTCGCGAAGACAGATTTAAAGCTTCAAGTGCCTGACTATGCTCTTCGTAGAGTTAAATTCAGGCTCAAGCGTGTGAAGCAGTTGCTCATATCTCATGTAGCTAGAGTAGCGAAGCCTCACGAGCATTAAAATGTGAGTCTCAAGCATCTCGCGGGGCTCGCTATCAAGCTGTAGCATATGTCCTTGTGCTCATGAAGCTCTTGCATGGTACAAAATATCCATCATAACTCTACGAGAAAGCTTCAGGTGGCTCGCGAGATTGAAATTTAGGCTATTTAGCCTTATGAGAAAGCTACACTTAAACTTTTCTCTGAGCTGGTGCCCCGGCCTATGCATGTATACTATCATGCACAAATTCAGTGTGCATCAACACCACTCCATGACATGTACTCTATTTCATCATGATAGTTAAGTTATCCTTTATCAGTATTTAAACATCAAAATTTTAAATTTTCACAGATAATCTTTCAAATCAAAGGCATGACATGTATTATGAAAGCATCTTAAACATCATCACAGACTTGAACATTAAATTCACATGATAGATATGCACTTGCCCTCAAAACAAAAATTAACAAGGCAAAATCAAACACACAAGCACATCGTTATTCTAAAGCAGTAAATGAAAATTTTCTAACTCAAACCAAAACACACAGTCAATTCATATGGTACACACATTCTTTAGTTCTTCACCACTCACCTTCTTTTTATTGTTACTCTCAATGACCTCCTCAGTTGCCTTATCCCACTAAACCATCATCCACATGGGTAGAGGATGCTTCACAAATCATGTACTGCCCCTTGGGGCTGGCTAAGGGTTGACTAGGCAGTCTACCCTCCTCTCTTTTGTTCAAAGTATTGTAGATTTGACCCAGCTGGTCCTCTATTTTCTGAATGCATTGTCCATGAGAGTTCATAGTTTAGATTAGGCTCCCCAAATTCTGCATGGATGCCAGCATTTGTTCTTCAAAAGAAGAGGATCTGGGTTGTTGTGGGGGCAAGGCCAATTGGTTGGGCTGTGGGGCAGGCAACTAAAAATTTAGTGTAGGTGGGTATCCCTGGTTAAATTGGTGTGGAGGTTTATATGGAGCTACCAACTACTGCTACTGGGGTTGACGGTAATTATCTGGTCTCCATCTTAAATTTTGGTGGTTCCTCCAAGAGTACCCAGCATGCTGCTGCTCAAATTCTTGGACAACATTGGCTTGCTCCATAATAAAATTGGGAATTGGTTGGCTGATAGACAATCTTAGAGTGAATGTGTGGGAGATTGGCATATCAAACATGCCTCCTCCACTTGTGCAACCATCCTAGGTTGTATCACATTCATCAATTTGTCAAACTTTAAGCTCAAATTGTCCACCTTCTTCTCCAACTCGCTTGGCACCTTCACTTCATATATTCCACCTCTAGGGGTGGACTCTTTCACCAACTTATCAGAGGTCTGGCTGTCATTGCGAGATAGTGACTCTTGCTGCATAGAATTTTCCCCTATGATGTCAAATAGCTCCCAAGCCTCGTCAGCTGTCTTATGGAGGTAACTAGAATCACATGAGGCATCCACCATATCCCTGCTCTTGGGATTAATTCCTTGGTAAAATTCTTGCACTAGTTGCTACTTTGGAATTTGGTGGTGGGGGCATTATTTTAACTTCTCCTGAAATCTCTCATGCCACATAAAAATCCTTAGTTGAGGACTGAGTAAATGATAAAATACTTGTCCTCATCTAGTTGGTCTTGTTCATGGGAAAGAATTTAGCTAGAAATTGGCTTTGGAGGTCACTCCATGATTGAATGTTGTTGGCTAGGAGCTTAGAGAGGCAGGTGCTAGTTTTGTCCTTTAGGGAAAAAGGAAAAAGCCTCAGTTTGGTGGCTTCGGGTCCCAAGCCAGTAATATTGACGGTGGTGCAAAGTACCAAAATTGGTCAATGTGCTTATAAGGATCTTCCTTACTAAGCCCAGGAAAAGATGGCAACATATTGATGGTGGAGGACTTGATTTCATAGTTTCCTTCCATTGAAGGGAATTGTATGTAAAAGGGAGATGTGTAATCCACCGGTCCATTGTATTCCTTCAAGGTTCTTTGCCTCTTAGCCATGTTAGCTTACTCAATTTCAACAGTAGGGCTTGGTGTGATGCTTTTTGGCTTAAGGATTCTTTCAACCTCAGGATTTGGAGGTTCCAGCTCAGGGTTAAGGGGCCTTCTTCCAAGCATACACCCACAAACTCAGCGAGTAAGGAAAATGGTTACAGCACTCAAAGAATTTCTAAACTAAAATAACAACTAAACAAATTTACACTAAATTAATTACAGTGAATTCAACATCAAGGGACTAAGTTTCAGGGTAAAAGAAGTGCAAACAGAGCTAGCTAGACTCCAGCTGCAGCTCTAGTTTTTCCCCTCAGCTGTTGTTCAATTATGCAAAATTCCAAAAAGAATTAGTAGTACTTTTATTCTACTATGGCACAACTATAAAGAATTTTCTAAAATGAAATATAATACAACTCAGGTCTACTAAAAAGATCAATCTCCCCAACAACGGTGCAAAAACTTGTTGGTTTGTTTATCCAGTGTGTTGATTTTATTGTGTGGTGAGAACAAATTAAAAATCAAAGTAAAATAAACGATGGAAATAGTACAACTAAAATAATCCTTAGCCTGCAAGATATAAGGTTATTGTAGCAAGTTTTGATAAGTAAGAGTTTGTCCCACGAAGAAATTGATCTAGAATCCAAAGTAGGCTATAATAGTAGGCCTTCATATCTGGCTACAGATCTGACAATCCTAAAGAAAGGGAGTTGGGTGTCACAACTACACTAAATTACCTACTGAAAAGAAAAGAAATAAAGTGCAATCCTATCCTAAGAAAGGGTTATGAAGAAGGTGGTGATGGTGTGTCAAAATAAAGATAAAAGGATGGGAAGTAATCAGTCTAGGCAAAAGTTTATTCAGTTATGTAACTCATATTTAGAGCTCTCTCTGTAGCAAATCCTTATCAAAGTGCTATCAATATCCTCAGCAAGGTAGAAGAATCCAACTTAACCCATGCCATTTGGGGTGCTCCTAAGGCTATAGTCTGTTCACTCAAATGGCCACAGTCTATCCAATATAGTCTATCAAATACCATTGATTAAGCCTGAAAAGCTAACCTAATCCAAAGGAGTGGGCTAATCTCACCCAATCTAATGAATCAAATCAGGCCATGAATACCATTGCAGACACTATATTTGCCAGGCTACAAGCTCCCTAGATCTACGTACAGATCTAGCAAACATTCATAGGAGTTCCAACCCATAAAATCCTATGTGTATTGTCAAAGGACATCAGCACAATGGTGCCCACACAAAGGAAAAGCAACATATTGAATAAGGGTTTAGATTTAGCTGATCATTGCTATAAATGGCCTACAATGACTCGGCCCCCAAGTCTGCAATCACTACAGAGAAGCTAGATCTAACATCTGATAGCAGTCAAGTAAAACAAAGGGGAGCTTGTTCCTGCACAATCTCTCACCTGGCTACAAGCTAAAGTGCAGAGAAAAAGAATCCATCTCAGATCTGTGACCAAGATTTCCCTAGGGCTATAGTCTATCCACTCTAATGGTCACATGCTATCCACAGAGGCTCCCTTACCCATAAATGATGAGACAGAATATATAAAACTGCTGCAACCACCCTGGTCCCAGGGCTACAAGCTCAAGCTTCCATGGGCCTTTCAATAAGCTCAAATCCTAAATGCATGATATAGCCTGAATACAACTATAGGCAAATAGGAAAATAACAGATTAAGTAAGCATTCAAACATAAATTCCATTGATCTGATGTTACTAACAATGAAATCTCTCAAGGCAGCAGCCTTGTGCACAACAGCTCTTTACAAAAATCCCAATGTTTAAATGACCTATTACAAAACTAAATAAAACTACACCTAAATGCTTACCAAAGATTTAACTAGTAAGTACTGGGCTAAGAGAGAAGAAAAAAATAGAAAAAGAGGTGATCAAACCCTAACCCTTACCCTGATCTGCTTGAGCTCTCAGCCGACAGATGTTGAAGGAAAGAGTGATTGATGGTTTCTAAGTTACAAGCACAGCTTATATACTTAGTCCTAATGTTGTGGCTGAGAGAAGAGTAAACCCTAATTTTTCAAGCAGATGTGGCACTGTTATAACCCTTAGATGTCTTGGGATGCATGCATCGAGATCTATGCCTTGAAATTTGTGCCCTAGACCTGAGGAAATCCCTAAAAGGTCCTTGAGTTAAGATTGAGAAGTAGAGTGCTCGAGCTTCGCGGGGCTGGCTCCTGCATCTCACTTCTATTGCGCAGTTGCAGAGTGTTTGCGAGATAGAGTTTGGCTTTGATTATTACTGTCTCGCGCAGTAGAGCTTTGGATGATCGCGCAACTGCTTTAGCTTTGAATGCACTTGCACAGAAGGACTTTCAGTGCTTAGCTTGCTCACGCAGTAGAACTTTAAAAGTTTTCTTTCATGAGGTATTCGTGCAGATGCCTTTGCATCTTGCTCGATTTAGGGTTAAGCTTCTAGGCACGCGAGAGTTGTGCGAGATAACTTCTGGGCGTCTCTCACTTCTAGAGCCACGCGAGAACTTGGCGAGGTCTTTACTATTGTTCACACCAATAGGTCTCGCGGGGTAGTGCACACGGTTGTATTAAGGCTTGATCCTCGTGAGAACTTCGTGAACTATATATCTGAAGGATCAGTGCGCGAGAGCTCCGCGAGTTTCTTCACATCTTGATTGCAGCTGAACTGCGCGACTGCTGCACGGGAGGACTTCTTTGTGATAACAACTTCATTGAGCAATGCAACTTCTTCGCAAGCTCTAATATGTTGCATGTCTTAGTTGTGCGATGGAGCTTTTCCAGTGAATTGAACAGCGCGATGCAGCACCTCAACTGTGTGAGATAGGTCATTGGCTCCTCTACAGCTATGGACATGCTTCTATTGCAGCTTCCTCCACTCTAACCTATACTTCTTTCATCTATTGGACTTTCTTGGTCCATTATGACATACAAAATAGTCACCATAGTGTGTACTACTGTTGGAGTGTTTGCCTACCCTCAAATGAGGGTCTAAAATCATCAATATAACTAGGCAGAACACACTCACACAGACCTACAAATAATCAGGGTCTGTTGTAGCAAGTTTTACAAAGATGGTGCGTAAGGGAATGTCCACAGGGAGGTTGGTTTAAAAATATGATAAATCTCCATATCTGTATTAGATCTGGCACCCTAACTAGTGCTACATTAGCTAAAAGACAGGGGAGCGGTTTAAAATGCATTGTCACTTAAGCTAAGCTAAAATTAAATATAGACTAACTTCGATCGAGTTTAGGATCTTAGATCTTGTAGGGGAAAGAGGTAAAAAGCAGAAAATGGAGAAGAGTAGCTTGGAGATTGGTTTTCATTGAAATCAGATTCAATTAATTATGCTATAGAGGTTTGGAGCACACAATTCCCTCAACTGGCTATAAACACAGCTGCAGGGTATAAACTCTACTTCAAATCGCAGGATCCACCTAGTCTTAAGGCTATGATTTGTCCACTTTAATGGTCACAGACCATCCTATAGACTTTATCGAATCCATGGATTTGTAGCAGACGAATCCAATTGGAGCCTGAGCTTGGACTAATCTTAAGGTTATGATCTATCCACTTTAATGGTCACAGACCATCCTAGGGATCTCCTCCAAAGCTAAGGCCTCAATTAGAGCAATTAAAACCCCTACAGATGATGCAATTCCCAGGTCACAAACTCAAGGAATCATAAGAGTATCAGATCCAGGGAGATCGGGTGGTATCCAAGAGGCCTACTAGTTAAGTGGGTGAGCTGATCTATAGACTCCTCTACACAAATCCAATCGATCACCAAATGGAACCAAAGGAACTTTAGATCTAATTAAAGCATTAAAAACAGTATTAATCATTGCAATCAAAGTCACTCTACAATGGAAATACTCTCAGATCTGTAGTCTGTGCAGCTAGGAACCTACAATAACACTCTTAACCTTACCCAATTACAGATCTAACCTCTCTCCTCGCTACTCCAAGGGAATTAGCAAACCATGGTTGGGCTAAAGGATGGAAAATAGAATTTCTCTACAAGCTCTAATCTCCAAAATTTGGCTTAGATCTCGATCTCCCTCAATTGCAATTGGGGGTCTCTATATATAGCTTTCTCCTCTATTTTTCTCGCAAAATATCCCTTGTAGAAGGTCCTCAAAGTTTGTTAGAGTTTTGTTGGAGCACGTGGGTCGAATAGGGTTTCCTAGGGCATCTTCTGAAACTGTCGTGCCGATCACCAAGTGCCTCGAGTTGCGTGCAATAGGTCACCGAATCACAACCTGTGCACAACTGAATTTCTGAGAAGTTCTACACACGATTTTGACAGGTTCAGGAAGCTTTTGACAGGTTCAAATAGAGCATTTTGGTCCTTTCACTAGGTTCTCAGATCTCTTTGATAGGTTCCGATAGGATAAGCCTTCTCTTAGAGTTTCAGCATTCTCAGCCCTCGGCCTGGAGCATTCGACAGGTTGGAGGGGCTCTTCGACAGGTTGGAGAACCATTTCGACAAGCTCCGCTCTGCATGCCACCATTTTAATAGGGTTGCTCTCACTGCTATCGAAAGGCTCAAGTTCCCTTCGATAGGTTCGGTTCCAGCGCCTTCATCTCGATAGGTTTGAAGAAACCATTCGATAGGTTCCCTTGATGCCTCAGGCAGGTTTTTGAAAGGATGATTTCTTCCTTCCTTTCAGCTACTCGATAGGTTCTTAGATCCTATCGAACTCCTCAATTCACACGAATTCATCCTTCTTCTGCCTTCAGATCCTATTGAAAACCTCTTCAACTGCACGAATTCTTCCTTTCTTTGCTTTCAGCTCCTGTCGAAGTCCTCAGGTGACCAATCGATAGGATGTTTTCAACCTGTTTTCACTTCCTTCACCTTGCGCTGCTGCAGCCACGCACTCCAAGGGTCCAGTGATGTGCTACCCTCTGGTGTGCTGTTGCTGGATTTGTCCTGTGCTGAGAGATAGCCCCTTTTTGGGCATTCTTGAGTGGTTTTCTGCATTAGTGTCCTATTTCATTGTTGTCTACAACATGCACTTGACAGAAACTTATTAATGTGCTCATAGGTCTATCAATGGTCAGGTTAAAGGGTGAAAAGTGGCATTTTCACCACTTAACACACCCCCAAACCTAAGCTTTGCTAGTCCCTGAGCAAAGGAGAATGATAAAAAAAATTAAAATTCCACTTTCGTAGGGAACACGGATGCATTTAGCATATGCACCAAACCTTTTAAACCCCTAGGTGATCCCTAGTGGAGGAGTGAAGTCTCCTGAGGGTTTTCAGTGAAGGTACCCACAAACTTCTCCAATAAGGTTAGTTAATAGTAGTACATCCTGCTAAACAGAGTTTCAGTAAACTAGAATAAATTCTCATCATGTCTTTTCAGTCCTAGAGGATTTTCAGCAGAAAAATCACCAACTTAAAACATGAAGTTTTGCAGTAATTCCTTCGTCATCAATCGGTTCATGTCAAGGCATTGTGTCTGAAGATTGATGCATGGCTCACCTTTCACTTGAGAATGCTATTTTGATACTACCCCCCCTCAAATTGGATTTCAGACCCAAGTCTCACCAGGGCTGTTAACTCACAACAAAAATGAAGGGTGTAGAATTTCACACAGCTCAAGAGTAGTTACAGTCCTCAAATAGGGCTGTAAGCATGAGTATAGGCATTGCTCTAATTTCTTAAATTTCTTAACTCTTTTCACCATAGATTAGACAAATCCTTATCTCCACATGACAGCTCAATCCATTTCAGATCAGTAAGGTCTTTTCATTGGGTTGTAATGTGGCTTATGGATGAGGTTTGTAAAAGAATGAGAGGGTAAAGGGGATTCAAATTTAGAAATCAGTGAAGGTAAGGAGGTGGTCTAAACAACACCTTCTTCATTTCAGCACAATTCCATCTACTTCTTGAATTTTCAGAGCCAAAGTGACCAACTTCTTCTCTTCCTTTCAATCTTTCAATGAAATGACTTCTCTTTCTCATTCTTTTGCTCTATTTTTTTTTTCTTTTTTATTTTATTTTTATTTTTATTTTTTTTTAAAGCGGAATGCCACAAAGACCACCAACTGTGTTTTTCTTCTCTTTCAACCGCTTCTCAAACCAACTCTACCTTCTTCCCTTCCTTCACCTTTTCCTTTTGAAATCTCAGAGTGAGGGTCAATCTGTATCAGGTCACTGAGGTTTTGGGTTCAAATTTTTTAGTTTTCATCGAAGAAAATTGGGACTTTTAAGGCTCAAGTGGTGTGCATCAAGGGCAGTTCATAGGTGGGACATTTTAAGCTTAAACTGACCAAGGGATGGCCTTACTTCATGTCCTCAATGTCATGAATGCTGTCAAGCTGTTTCAATTTGGATTTGCCCAACTTCTAGTGATTAGAATTAGATCCCATCAGTCCTTAGGGCAGAAAAATTGCCAAGGCACTCTTCAAAGAAACTTTTTCAGGCCCAAATCTCACTGGGTATGACCTTCCATCAAATTTTTCAGGGGTGTATCTTCACAATCTTCTCTTATTTCAGGTTTACTGCACATCAAAATTATTTTTCATAAATTGTTGACATTTGCCTCATGAAGTCTGTTGGACTATGGCTTATTTCCATTTCAAATAGTTGTTTTCTTAATTTCCTCTTTTTACAAAAATTTCAGTGAGAATTTACTCTAATTAATTCCAAACACTTCTTTTTAGCCTAGCTGTACTAAAAGTAACTAATTTATTGGCATGCATGCCATACCCCCAAACCTAAACTAAACAGTGTCCTCACTGTTGACAACATGAAATTAGGGGAGAGGCATGGGGGGAAAAGAGAGATCCAGAAAAACTACATGAAGACAAAATGTATTAAAATGCCAAATATATACATGAGACAAGTGAGGAAGAAACTAAAACAACAAGCTGCCATAACTATTTACAGGCCTCATCTGGCCAATCATAGAGGTCAGCCAGGTTTTTCAGCTCATCCTTAGATAAGGGAGCTTTTCCTTTAGATTTAGCCTTTGGTTGTGGCTTCTTTGCTGCCTCCTCAGACTGGGCAGCGGGTTGTTTTCCTTTGGGATCAACAGCAGCAATAGAATCAGAATCTAAATCAGACGGAAAAAGGGCAGTGGGGTCCAATCCGAGAGCCGCAGTAGCCTTCCTTCTTTCCTCCTTTGATAGTAAGGTGAAAGAGGTATCAGGTTGGGTTGGGGGCTGGGTGGGAGGGGTGGATTTAGACTAGGCAATAGACCTCTTTCCTTTCTTGGCAGGGGCAGCAGAGGGAGCAGATCTTTTTATAGTAACTTTCTTCTTGGGGGGAGCCCTTTAGATTTCGGAGGGGCAGGTTGAGAAGGGGGGAGTTCCTGGGCTGGAGGAGGGTGCACATCCACAGGGGGGTGGGAGGTGGGTGAGTTGTAGAAGGGGGACAGGAGTGAGTGGAAGGAGGTGCAGGAGGAGGTGCGGTGGCAAGAGGGGTAGGTTGAAATGGCTGAGAGGTAAGGGAAGCAACCTTTTTCTCCAATATGACAATCTGTTTGGCAGCATAGAGCAGGTTGGCATCAGAGAGTTCTTTGGTGGCCTTGAGTATCTCCTGAGCATTGGCTAATTTTTTCTTGAGAAGCTCAGAATTCTTCTTCTCATATTTGGCAATGAGACTCTCAGTAGCTACCAATTGTTTTGCTGACTCATAACGAGTCAGGATTTCATACCATCCTTGCGAGATATCGTAGAGTTGAATTCGGTGTTCCAATTCGATGTTGGCAATCCTCTCCCCATAAGGAGCCTCAATGGAAGCTCGGAGTGCAGCCATACCTCTCAGGACATCCCTGTGGATGTAAGGGTTGTCCCTCATGGCATACAGCAGGGTGAGGTAGGGGGGTATGTACATGGATTGTCTAAGGACAATGGGCAAGGACAAGGGTGGAGGGGGTGGAAAGAACCAGATCATCCCAGGGATCAGTTTGGGTAGAAGCATCCTAGAAAACAAGTGGGGGAGTGGTGAAGGGTAAAGGGGATTCAGCTACTGCGGAGGCCAGTAAATCTGGGGAGGAGGGTAAAGTGGCCAGTGGTGAGGAAAGTATGGAGGGAGCTAGTGCGGCTACTTCCTCAGGCTGGGCAGCCGCATGGTGTGGGGTAAGTATAGGTGAAGTAGGAGGGGATATGTGAGGGGGTTGAGGAGCGAAATAGGATGGGGTAAGGGTGGATTGAATTGATTGGAGACATGAGCTCATGAGGGTCTGGTTGTCGGTGTTGATAGTTAATTGGGACTGAATGGTTTAGAGGAGGGATAGAATTTGAGTGAGGGTGTCAGGCATGGTGGGGGTAGAAGGGGCAGGTGTTTGGACATGATGGAAGGGGGAAGAGGGTGCATGGTTAAAATTATGAGGAGTGGGGCGTGGGGAGTCAGGAAGTGGAGTGTACTCATGAGCCACATCCTCCACAATTGAGGTCATGAGGGTCGTGAACCCAGTAGTGGTGAATAGGTCCACGCCCTGTGGATGCAGAGGGGTTGGGGATGGGGGAAATTAGAAATGGGTTGGGTAATGTGGGGCGAAGAAGTGGTAAGGGTAGGCTCGGAGAATGTGGGAGGTTCCAGTATGTCAGGTTGGAAAACCTGAGAGGTGGTTGAAGTGAAAATAGGTTCAGAGGTAGGTGGAGAGAGGTCTGTTGGAAGAGGGACTGATACAAATAGAAAAAGCAAAGTGGGTGGAGGGGTAGGTAATGGGACGGGTATTGTAGGTGGAGAGGTGGATAAGGGTATCTCTGCATGAGTCTCTGCTGCCACGGTAGTGGGTGCCTTCTCAGCCGCCTCCCTTCCAACTGGCTGACTCTTCTTAATCAAGGTGAGGCTGGTTGACCATTCCCGCTTTCCATACAATTTAAAGGTCAGCTTCCCCATTGATTCATTTTGCTTGATCACATATTTTCCAGTCTTGAGCAGACATGTGATGAGTCTGCAAAAAGGCAGACCTCCTCCTTTAGCAAAAGCTTGCCTCTTCAGCACCTTGTCATTGATGTCCACCATTGTTTCATAAATCAGCTTAGGTGCATTCACAAGTTGCCCCTTTGAACAAAAGTATAGTGCATCCACTAAAGGGGCCCTTCTCTCTTGCAAATGGCCGAAGACATAAACATTTTTCCTCAAAATGGTATCAATGAGTCTGAGGGTAGGATGGAGGTCTCTTTTCATCAAGGATTCACCAAAGCCCATGATTCCATTAGTAAGTTGTTTAGCTATTTCCCAAAATGTAGCCCCTATAGGTGCTCCCTCAGCTCTGGTGGAGTCAAATTGATATGGGACTCCCAAAGCCATCCTAATATCTCTGCAGTCGATAGTCAGCTGCCAGTCATCAATCAAGATTTCTAGTATATCCTCAGCCCTAGGTACCACTTTCTTTGTCAGGTTTTGGTACCACTATTTTACCAACCTGGGGTAGACATTTCCTTTAAGGGTGAAAGCAGGGGTAGTAGATCTTCTTTCTTCAAATATTCCAACATCCCCTGGCACTCCCCAATGTTAGCAAAATAGGTCAGATCGAAATTCGTCTCAGGAACAAGACTCAATTTTTCTACAAACTCATTGGGGGTAGTTAACCCCGCTGGCAGTTCCACTGGAGGAGTAGCTCTCGTTAAGGTTTCTTCCACTACAGGCTCCTGAGTCGCAACAACTTTGGCTTTCTTAACTTTAGGAACCTTTTTGGGTGTCGTCTCAGTGAGCTTCCTCTTGACATGTAGTTTGTCAACTAGCTTCGACCTCGCGGAAGATTTGGAGGTGGAAGCAGTTGCTCTCTGGCATATGTTTGCTAGAGTTTCCTCCGGCTCATCCATTTTACTCTCGGAGACTAGTCACTCACCAACTGGGAGTGGAGGTTGAAGGTTAAAAATTAGAGAAACGACAGATTGATGGTGGAAAGGGAACTAACCTCGAAATGCCTAGGGTTTAACAGAAATCACAATACACAGCTTCAATTTTTTTAAAGTTAGGGGCAAAATGTTCCTTTGTGCAAGCTGAATGTACTGACAAAATGGCAGATTGAACAGTTGAAGGTACTGTGAGGATTTAGTGGAGAAAGAGGGAGGCAAAAGAGAGAGAAAAAGAGCTAGGGTTTTGCAGAAGGTATGGAATGAGGCACAAATGACCTATCGATAGGTATATAAGGGGTGGAATACAATTCCGATAAGATGAACTGGATGGTCTCGATAGGTTCATGCGTCTCGTCGAAAGCATAGCAGACAAAACCTCAAAAGGGGATGATTCGATAGGATCTTGATAGATAGAACTATCCTTTCGATCAGGTTAAATGGCAGTTGAGTCATCATTTTGATAGGTTCCCGATTGGTATCTAGAACCTATCGAAATCTCCGTTTTGCTCTTTTTAACCGATCGAGAAGTTAATTTCGCCTGTCGAGAAGTTCAGTGCCTATCGAAACCATCGAACATCCTGTCGAAATCACCATGTGACCTATCAAAAAGTGAACTTGACCTGTCGAAGACTTCTTAAAACCAAATAAGGTCGTATTTCTGGGCACTTGCAGTCTCAGTTCTCAGCAGGCTCTGTTGATGTGGTGCCCCATGATTTGATTCTCTTGTGAATAGCTCCCATTACCTCTGGACAACTGGGAATGACGGTCTAGTACTGAGCATGGCAGTTTTGTTTTTTTCTTTTATTATTGTAAGGAAATAAAAAGAATCAATTAACAACTAAGTAAACACCTAAAAACAAAGTATGGTACATATGATACATACTGGCTTCAGGGGCTAATCTGGTGGGTCTGGAAGGTCCATAGTCTCCTCAGGCTCATCAAACTTGGCACCTTTCATAAATCTTTTCCTCAACCAGTGTCCATTCCCTGGGTGCAGTTTTTCATCTGTGAACCAAGCATTGTCCTGCACCAGCCAATGTGGATTATCATGCATCACTTTCTTTTAGGTATTAATGGGAAAGCACGCCTCTTCAGGAGAGGGTTGATAGCCAGTGTTATACACATTCAGCTTAACCTTCATATTTCTAAATGACACTTTCATGATCCCATTCCTGCATTGTATGTGAGCATTGGCAGTGGCCAAAAAGGGCCTGCCTAGAATCACAGGTATAAGCACATTTTGCTTGGTTCCATGTCCAATACCAAAAAGTCAGCAGGATAGAAGAATTTGTCAACTCCAACCAAAACATCCTCAATTATCCCTACAGGTTTTCTTTCAGATCTGTCAGCTAGCTGGAGGACCACATGTGTGGGCTTTAATTTGCCTAAGCCCAGCTTCTCATATACTAAATATGGAAGCAAATTTACACTGGCTCCCAGATCTAATAAGGCTTTGTCAATGATGTGATTCCCAATGATGCAGGGGATTGTGGGGGTTTCACAGTCTTGGAATTTGGTTGGGGTTGCAATCAATAAAATTTGTTTCACTTTCTCTGCTGAAAAGACTTTCTGGGACAGGTGTATCCTGGATTGTCTTTTATGGGTGCATAGTTCTTTTAAAAACTTGGCATAGGCTGGGACTTGTTTAATGGAATCAAGTAAAGGCAAATTGATCTTTACTTGCTTGAAAGTCTCCATCATTCCTCAATTTTTCCTTGTCCTTTATCAAAAGGGGAAGGTGCTTGTAGTGCCTTAGGAAATGGCAAATGTGGGATTGCTCCCTCACTTGCAGCCTTAGCCAATGGGGCCTCTTTCTTTTTGATTTTTTTCTTTTCTTGAGGATCCTCATTATCTTCTTTATTCATAGCTGATTGTTCCTTCAAGTCCACCAATGGTGGCCTTTGTTGTGTGCTGATAGAAATCACTTCATTTTCTTCCTCCAAGTTCCTCACAGGCTCACAGCCCACTTGGTTGTCCACTAGCTCACAACTTCTCAAAGTTGTAACAGATTTGGCTTCCTCATAGGTGGCGGAGACTTCACCCACTACAAACTGCCTTCGTGGATTGTCCTGTGATTGGCTAGGCAACCTTCCTCCCTCTCTCCTAGTTAGAGCATCAGATAGCTGACCAAGTTGGTCCTCTATCTTTTTTATACTCTGGTTGTTAGAGTGCACAGTTTGGGATAAGGTGTTCAAGCTCTGCAGTGAAGATAAAACTTGTTCCTCAAAGGATGGTACTCTCACAGCTGCAGGGGGTGTAGATTGCAACACAGGAGGAGCTACAGGTTGGGCGATGGGTTGTTGATACTGAGGCCTTGAGACATACCCTTCTCGATAGGGCTGAGTATTTCTATAGGGCATGGGCTGCTGGGGCTGCTGCTGCTGGCTGGGGTATGCATCTTGTCGCAACCTCAGATTGGGGTGGTTCCTCCATTGATACCCAGCAGCAAGCTGTTGCCCATAAGACTGGGCTGCAACCACATGCTCTGTTATAAAATCAAGAAACTGGTCAGCAGATGGGCATTCTTCCAGGGGATGAGCAGGGGACTGGCATATGGCACATGCCTCCTCCACCCTAGCAGACACAAGTGACTGCATTGCTCCCATCAGCCTATCAAATTTTAGGGCTAAGTTGTCCACTTTCCTTTCCAACTCACTTGGCACACTCACTTCATATATCTTCCCTCTTGAGGTATTCTCTTTCACCAATTTAGGAGGCTCTAGATCTCTTGCTAAAGTTTCCCTTTGCATAGAGTTCTCACTAATAATATCAAAGAGCTCCCATGCCTCCTCAGTAGTTTTATGGAGATAGGTGCCACCACAGGAAGCATCTATCATATCTCTGCTTTTAGCATTAATTTCCTTATAAAAGCTTTGAACCAATTGTCATTCAGGGATTTGATGGTGGGGGCATTTCTTTAGGAGTTCCTTAAACCTCTCCTAGGATTGATGAAAATCTTCAATTAGATCTTGAGTAAAAGAGATGATACCCTTTCTCAACTGGCTGGTTTTTTACATAGGGAAGAACTTGGCCAAAAATAGACATTGGAGATTACTCCAGGACTGAATGTTGTTGGGTGGAAGCAAGGACAACCAGGTCCTGGCTCTGTCCTTTAATGAAAAAGGAAAGAGTCATCCTGGTGGCCTCTTCCCCCAAACCGGTGATATTAAATGTAGTGCACAGTCCCAAGAACTCATCAATGTGCTTGTAGGGGTCTTCTTTGGTCAGGCCATGAAATGAGGGCAGCATTTGAATGATGGATGATTTTATCTCATAGTTTCCCTAAGCAGCTAGGAATTGAATGCAGAAGGGGGAATTATAGACCCCTGGTGCATTAAACTCCTAAAGGGTTCTCGACTGTTGTTGCTCACCCATTTCAACAGAATCAAATGCAACAGAAATAGGTGTAGTTGGTCTGGATCTGAGAAGTCTTTCAACCTCTGGATTTAGTGGAATAATCTGAGGTTGGAGAGTTCTCCTACCAAACATACAACACTCAGATTCTGAATGCAGAACAGATCCTCAACACAACAAGTAGAATCAACCAAAATTTCTAACTACTCTAATAAAAATTATCAACAGATCTGAAAAATAACAGGGGAGTAGAGGGATGCAAACTACAGAGCAGTCTCCAGCATGATTCTCCTCTCACTGGTAGTCTTAGATCTGATGAAATGCACACAAAATACTGAAAAACAACAAACCTTACAAATGTAGTTAGTAAAAATTAAACAAAAACTATAGATCTATGATCAAAACTTAGATCTATCAATTTTTAAACACACCTCCCCGGCAACGACGCCAAAAACTTGTTGGAGTGTTGGCCTACCCTCAAATGAGGGTCTAAAATCATCAATAAAACTAGGCAGAATACACTCACACAGACCTGCAAGTAATCAGGGTCTGTTGTAGCAAGTTTTACAAAGATGGTGAGTAAGGGAATGTCCACTGGGAGGTTGGTTTAAAAATATGATAAATCTTCATATCTGTATTAGATATGGCACCCTAACGAGTGCTACGTTACCTAAAAGACAGGGGAGAGGTTTAAAATGGATTGTCACTTAAGCTAGGATAAAATTAAACATAGACTAACTTGGATCGAGTTTAGGATCCTTGATCTTGTGGGGGAAAGAGGTAAAAAGCAGAAAATGGAGAAGAGTAGATTGGAGATTGGTTTTCACTGAAATCAGATTCAATTAATTATGCTACAGAGGTTCAGAGCACACAATTCCCTCAACTGGCTATAAGCATAGTTGTAGGATATAAACTCTACTTCAAATCGTAGGATCCACCTGGTTGGACCTTTGACCTAACTAATAATGTGTTTTAAGTATGTTTTATAGATAAGTAATAAAATCCAGCCTTAGTACAGATATCCACCTAAAAAGGCTAAAGAAGCAATCTGCTTCTCATCATGTGTTCACAACAGCCCAAAGGCCTGTCAGTCACACATATAGAGCTTTATAAATTCATGAGAAAGTCATGAGATTAACAAGGCATGCTTGAGACCAAGCATAATTGCAAAAAACATAGATTGAACTCACCAAGAGGTTGCTGAGTGCTAATGGATGGAAGACAGCACACCAAAGATAGGTGTTAGCTGAAGAAACTCAAGGCAGAAGCTGTCCAGAAGTTCTAAAGCTCAAATGCCAATCTGCCGAGAGGATCCTTGAAGCTATCGTAAGGTTCCTGATGCTGTCGATAGGATGTTCTTGCAGTAAAAGAATCCTGTCGACACCTTACCTAAAGGTGCAGGGAAAGTCGCAAGGTTCAACTAAACCTATCAAATAGATCGAGAGAAGCCTTAGACAGGACCTTCCAGAACCTATCGAGATGATCCCCAAACTGCCAAAGACTTCACCAGTCGACAGGTTGATTGTAACCTATGAATAGGATGAACGAAGAACTAAAACAGAAGGTATCAAAAGCCACTTCAATCCTGTCGAGATATGCCAATCCTATCAACTTGTGCACTTCAACTCAGTAAGAGGTTTTCCAAACCTATCAAAATACAGAGCAAGCAAACTAGGAAGTTGTCGAGAAGTTCCCTGAACCTCTCGACATTCGTTTTGGGAACTTCTCATGACCCTTCTTCAGCAGCTACAACTTTTGGATTTCGCGCACACGATCTAAGGCGCGACAGCGACCCCTAGGGGGTATTTTTGGTATTCAACTGAGCACAAGCAGAAACTCTAACTATCTCACATGCACTTGTCAGTTGTGAACCATTAGGAGAAAAGCTTCTAGAAGAGGGATCAGCCACATCAGCATAACTATATTATTCCTTTGAGTTCTGATTGGCTAAAATAGATCTGAGAAAATGATACAAATGGAGCAATCACATTGAAAATCATCTAGAAAGTGAGAGAGACAGAACCAAGTTCGAATTCATTTTCCCACAAATTTATCCCTATCTTTTCCCTCTTCTTCTTCCTCGCTTTTAGCTAATTATGGTTGGCTAAAACTTCTCCAGTAGCTAGGGTGTTGTTATGAGCTGTAATTAAGAGTTTCAGAGGCTTTGTAAGGGATTGGATGCTGCACAGATTGTAGATCTGAGCACAACATTATAAGTAGTGACATTGCAATAGAATTGTGGGATTTAGAGTTAACTCTGAGTTATACTTCATTTATTCGTATTTGATTTGTCTAGTTTGGATACTCCTATGGGCCAGCAAGAAATGGGGAGCTTGGAGCCTGACATTCACAGCATCTATAATGATTTACCTATTCTAATCAATACCATTGGCTAAAGACGATCTCTAGGATTATCTGTGACCATTCAAGTGGATAGGTCATAGCCTTAGGATTGCTCTAATTCTCTGGTTAAGATCAGATCCTTATACCATGCATCTGTTGGGGTAAAATCTGGGGAGCTTGTAGCCAGATGAAGGATTGTTACAGATCTGATGTAAACATTGCCTTTGATTTATTTAATTCTCAGTGAAAGACCAAATCCCTAGCTGCTGCTCTCCATCCTTTGATTTTTAATCCATTTTCCTTCACTTCTGTGTTTTCTTAAAATTTGCATCAACTACATTTAATTTATGTAGTTCGTAGTGACAAAAAAATCCAAAACCTCTCCTCTTTCCTGTTTTAGTATAGCTTAATTTTGAATAGAGGGTCAGATCTATTGCAGATCTAGAGATTTACCATAGTTTATGCACATTTCCCTGTGGGCATACCCTTACTTACCTATCAAAACTTGTTATAATAGTCATATATCTTGCAGGTCTAGAAGATTGTAGTTGTGTTGAATCCACCCTTTGTTTTAATTTTATTTTATTTTACTTTTACCATTACAAACTAAATCAGCACACTCCATTTCCCCAACAAGTTTTTGGCGCCGCTGCCGGGGAATATGTGATCTAAACTTGGTAGATCTAAGTTTCTTCTAATTTTTAGATTTATAATTTTGATTGCCTGTTAAGTGTTTGACTAATTGCTCCTATAGTATTTTGTAGCTTAATTTTCTTTTCAGATCTGGATCTATGGTGCTCCGATGAGCATTGTGCTAGAGGTTGTGTTAAAGTCTATATCCCTCTACTTCTTTTATTTTTTTTTTATCTGTGATTTATAGCTTTATTAGTTGTTTGTGGTTGTTCATGGTTGTTGTATTAAACTTGAGCTGTAATTCATTGAGATTGTGATTGGTGTATGTTTGAAAGAAGAACTCTCAACCCCCAGATTGTGCCATTTAATCCAGAGGTTGAAAGGATTCTTAGACCTAGATAAACCCCATCTACATCTACTGCAACTGAATCTGTTGAAATGGGTGAGCAACCAAGGTTGTTGTTAAAGGATTACTATGCACCTGATGCATATAATTCTCCTTTTTGCATACAGTTTTCTGCTGTGGAAACTAATTATGAAATCAAGTCTTCAACCATTCAGATGTTGCCTTCTTTCCATGGTTTAAGCAAAGAGGACCAATACAAGCATGTTGATGAATTCCTTGCCTTGTGTACTACCTTTAACATTACAGGTCTAAGGCCAGAAGCCACCAAGCTTAGGCTATTTCTTTTTTCATTAAAGGATAAAGCCAGGGCCTGATTATCCTTGCTTCTCCCTAATAGTATCAACTCTTGGGATGACATGCAAAGCCAATTCCTAGCTAAATTCTTTCCCATGTCTAGAACCATTCAGTTGAGGAAGAGTATCCTCTCATTTTCTCAACTCCCAACTAAAGGGTTCCATGAGGCATGGGAGAGATTCAAGGAGCTGTTGAGGCAGTGTCCTCACCATAAAATTCCTGAATGGCAACTTATCCAAAGTTTCTATCAAGGAATTGACTCCAAGAGTAGAAATATGGTGGATGCTTCTTGTGGAGGCACATACTTTCATAAAATAGTTGAGGAACCATGGGAATTGTTTGATATCATTGGTGAAAACTCATTACAGCAAGAGTCTCTTGCTAGGGATGTGGACACCCCAGGAAGAATATTGAAGGAGAATACAACAAGAGGTAAGATGTATGATATGGGTGGGTATAATGATTTGGAAAGAAAGGTGGCCAGCTTAACTCAAAGGTTGGAGAAAATGATAGAAGAAAAGCAGTCTCCAATGGTTGCTAATGTGGGAGAGGCATGTCCCATCTGTCAATCTCCCACTCATCCCATTCAGGATTGCCCCTCTGCTGAGCAATTTCCAGAACTGGTGATGGAACATGTGAATGCTACCCAGTCTTTTGGTCAGCAGTCAACTGCTGGTTATTCTTAGAGAAACCATCCTAACCTGAGGTGGTAGCAAGACAATGGTCAAAATCAAAACCAACAACAGCAGTTCCAACCTCAGTTCTATCAGCAACCAT
The DNA here is from genome assembly GCA_021018995.1 of Chloranthus sessilifolius. NCBI lineage: Eukaryota > Viridiplantae > Streptophyta > Magnoliopsida > Chloranthales > Chloranthaceae > Chloranthus > Chloranthus sessilifolius. The sequence goes on from CM037597.1 coordinate 84,688,416, forward strand.
AGCAAATGCCTTTTAAACCTGCTCCCCATACCTATCAATAGAATTTTGTTCCAAGGACCCAGTACCAGCAACCCATGGCTCAGCCTATGGTTCAGCCTGTACAACAAAATGCCCCAACTCCAGTTTCTAGAATACCCTCTTTTGAAGAACAAGTGCTGGCCTCATTGCAGAATCTGGGCTCGTTGTCCCAAACAGTCCACTCTCATAGCCAAAGCATCAAAAAGATAGAAGACCATCTTGGTCAACTATCTAATGCATTGACAAAGAGGGAGGAAGGTAGGCTGCCTAGTCAACCCATGGACAATTCAAAGAGATAATATGTGGTAGGTTGAGTCTCTTCTTCTCATAAGAAAGCAAAATCTATCACCACATTAAGAAGTGGAAGGTTGGTGGACAATCAAGTAGTCTTTGGGCCTTTGCAAAATTCAAAGAAAGAAAATGAAACAGTTCCAAAGAATGTACAGCAGTAGCAGCCCAGTTTTAATAAGGGGTATGTTAATGCTCCCCAATAGAAAATTGAAAAAAATAAAAAAATTGAATGTAAAAATAAAGAAAAAATTGATGAGTTGGCTAAGGCTGCAAATGGGAGGCTAGCTCCCCATTTGCCATTCTCGAATGCAATGAAGGTAGTTTCTCCTTTTGATAAAGGGAATGCTAAAGTAGAGGAAATGATGGAAACCTTTAAGCAAGTAAAGATCGACTTGCCTTTACTTGATGCAATTAAGTAAATTTCAGCCTATGCTAAGTTCCTGAAAGAATTATGCACCCACAAAAGACAGTCTAGGATACACTTATCCAAGAAAGTCTTTTATGCTGAGAAAGTAAATCAAGTGCTGACCATTGCAACCCCAACTAAGCTACAAGACCCTGGAATTCCCACCATCCCTTGCATCATTGGGGATCACACTATTGAAAAAGCTTTATTAGATCTGGGAGCTAGTGTCAATTTGCTTCCATACTCAGTTTATGAGAAGCTGGGCATAGGAAAATTGAAGCCTACACATGTGGTTTTGCAACTAGCTGACAGATCTGAGAGAAAACCAGTGGGAATCATAGAGGATGTGTTAGTTGGAGTTGATAAATTCTTCTATCTAGCAGATTTCTTGGTGCTTGACATGGAGCCAAGCAAATGCACCACCCCTATTCCTATGATTTTGGGCAGGCCTTTCTTGGCCACTGCCAATGTGTTCATTCAATGCAGATAAAGAGTAATGGAGGTGTCATTTGGCAACATGAAAGTTAAATTGAATGTTTACAATTTAGCCAATCAGCCCCACTTGAATGGTGAGGATTGTTTCTCAATTGGGATAGTGGTTGAGCTTGTGACTTTGCCCAAGCTGCTGTAGTATACTGGTCCTTGTAGTCATGCTAATGATGTGTTTGAAAATGCAGGGAAACCAGTGCTGATCAACCACTATCATGAACCTCCTTAGCATGGCTGAGTCTCAACAATGTACACTATGTATAATAGTTACTGTGGTGAGTTATTGTACTGCTATTTTTTTTTTTTTTCTAGATTTTCAATGTTGTTTCACATGTGCACATCATGGATCCTTCATAGGCTGGCTAGAAGCAAGAACTGTTTGAATTAACTTGGGTTTTGACAAATTTGCATGTAATATGAATGTGGGGAAGACTTCAATCCTATTTGGATTGAATTATAACCTGTCGAGAGGACTGCAATACATTTTGACAAGTTCTGAAGCTTCTAATGGTGCATAACAACAAATTCTCAATAGGTGCAGGGAACTTGTCGGAGAGAATGTTACACAAAGCTCAAAATGCCTGTCGAGAGGTTCTTTGAACTTCTCGAAATAAATTTCTCTGTAACCTTCGACCAGTCGATAGGATTAATTGAACTTCTCGCGATGATTGGCCATCTTTTTCCTGTCGACAGGTTGTTGCAACCATCGACACTTATCCTCAATCCTATCGATGATTGTTTTCCATAGATTTAAACCTCACGACAAATTCATTTTTTTCATTCAACACCTTCTCTTTGCACTGTAAGTTGCTCTGGCGATTCTTTCCATTTTTTCTTTTTCTCTCTCTATCTCACTGGCTGCTACAGCAACCTCCTGGCTATTTTCCACATTGCTTCAATCCATCAAAAGCTACATTTTGCACCTGGTTCGAGCTGTTTTGGTCCTGTGCTCATCAAGATTTCACAAACCCTAGATTTCTGTCAGTAAGCTTTTCTTCAGCTTCGCTTTATTATTTCAAGTTTGGGCTATTGAATTTTGAATCTGTGGGGGTAATCCGAGTTACCTAAGAAACTTGTGTGGTGATTAGTTGTGAATTGGAAGCGTCTGAGTAATCAATGGCTGACTAAGAGGACATTTTGGCAAATCTTTTTAAAGTACCTTCTAAATCTGCTACCCAAGTCACTAGGAAATCCAGTAGGCAAACCACAAAGCCTAAGGAAACCCCACTTGGAAAAAGGAAACTTTTCATAGAGGAAGCTAAGAAAATTGTGAAATCTAAGAAGTCCAAGAAATCTAAGAGGGCCCAAACTGTGACGCCATTGTTGATGAGGCCCCTGAAACACAACCTAACCTTGAGCCGAAAATTTCTAAGGCTGAGCCTAACCCTGAATTAGTGCATGAAGCCCCTTTGCTCAAATCCACACCCAATGAATTTGTAGATGCACTAGATCTGATTTCAGAGACTTTTGTTGACACCCCCTATTTCTCTAAGCTAGGGGAGTGTCAGGATACTTTGAATTATCTGGTGACAGCAAGCCTGACACCTATGATGAGCCCATTGAATGAAAAGTCTTACCCAAGGCTAGTTAAGTTGTGGTATTAGAATCTCATGAAACAAACCAAGCCAGATTCTCTTGAGCCCTGCCTGGTAATCCTGATTGATCATATGGAAATGGTGGTGGATTATAGAGATATAGGGATAGTATTGGGAGTCCCTTCTATTCATGACCTAGTTTATGGCCTGGCTACCCCTGAAAATGTCTCTTTCAAAGCAATGTCCAGGCACCTAACTCAAGGCATTGTAGGGTCTGGGGGCTTAATTAGGAGAAGAGATTTATCCCCTAGCTTACGATTTTTCGATTCAATTCTGAGAAAGAATATCTATGTCAGTGGCCATCAGCAAGTAAGAAGAACACCGATAGTGGATGCCCTATATTTTTTTTCAAAAGGCCAATTTGTTAATGTTCCATGGTTAGTGTTTGAAGCAATGGTGGATGTGACTGATAAATGTAGGAAAGCTCAAGCCCTCCCAAGGCTCCCCAACAACAAGCTCATCACTGCCCTGCTTAGGAGAAGGGGATTTATGTTTCAAGATAATGAGGAAGTGGAGGTGGTGAAGCCCACAGTGTTTGGAAGAAAAGCTTGGTCTGCCAGTGGGACACTCATTAGGAAAGGCCACCATAGGTCAATTGAAGAGCTTGAGGAAGCAATTTCTGGCACCTCTGCTGCCCCTAGTTCAGCACCTCCTACTGAGGTCTCTACCTTAGTCACCCATGAGCCTTTGCTTACATCTGCTGCTCCTGGCTTGGAGCCTCCACTTGTATCATCTGCACCTTCATTCACCCCTACCATTGATCTGAATTTCTCTATGGCCAATTCCTTTGCTGCAAGCCCCACCATCCCTCCATCTCGCACACCAACCATCTCACTTTCTTTTCCTTACATGTTAGATCCCAATCCCCAAAGCAGTCCAGTTTCCCTTTTCACTATCACCACCTCAACCATTCTTAGCTCCCACACTCACGGACCCCATCCCTACATTGCCCTAACTCACCATTCCTGCTAGCCCATTCACAGCAACCATTACATCTTCTCCACTTTCCACTCCCCTTACTAATGAGCCCATTTTTTCCATCCCACCTTCCCTAACCTAGGATCTGTCTACCATTGAAGGATATTCATCCCTGCTGACGTCCATAGTGGACAATATTGGGCACGAATATAATCCACTACCTGACTCTCCATAGCCCACACCCCCCCAACTTTCCCATGCCCAACCTCCATCAACCTCATTCCAGCATGTCCACACTCCCTCATTTCCACCACCCCCTCTCTTCCAAATCCCACCAGCTATCAAACCTGGCCCCTTTCCCCAAATCCTGGACCTCCTCCTATCCATCCAATCCCATGTTATAGCTAATACCACTACCCAAACTTCCATCGAGGCCACGCTCTTATCCCTACACTCCACCCTCCAAAACCAGGCCAACATCTCAGATTCCTTAGCAGCCATCCAATCTTCCTTGACCAATTAAGCCCAACTATCTCAACAGCCACCTACCCATTTACCTACCCCACCTCCTACATTTCAAATACCAGCCTGGTTCACCTCCTTCGCAATCGTTCATGTTTAACCTCCTCAGTTCATCCCTATCCACAACCATGGTAGACGACAAACCCATTGAGCTTCCAATAAAATTGGAACTAGTTTGGGGGACTCCAACTCCATCACCGGAATCAGACCCTCTACAGTTCCTATGGGACGAATATGATGAAGTCCAAAGGATTTTGTCCAAGGAGGAGAAGCAAAAGAATAAAAGAAAGAAAAAGAAAAGGAAGATTGAACCACCTGCACCTCCCTCCCCACCCTCTCCCCCCCACCACCACCTGCTCCGCTTCAATCCTCCTAAGCCATCCCTGGCTTGCAATTCCACTTCCAACGGCAGCAGGTTGAGGATATCCCTGAGCCAGGGGCGCAATTCTTTTTGGAGGGGTTATTTTGTTCGAGGCCATGGAGGTTGCTGCCAAAGTCATGCCTCAGTTAGAATGTGTCTAGGTTTTCTTATAAATATGTCTAGGTTTTTGCCATTGTACATATTCTTTGGATTTAAATGCAATTTTTTTTTATTCTGATTTGTTTCTGTGATATGAATGTACAGTGTTTGTTTTATTTCTTTTATGTATCTCTGTTATTACCATGTTGCACGCCCACATTTATCTTTGACACAGTGAGGACACTGCTCCTCATAGGTTTGGGGGTATGGCAAGGTATGCCAATGGATAGTTAATAGTAGTGCAGCAAAGTTTCAATAGAAAGTGAGAAATTAAAGTAAATTCCCACCTGAATTTTTTTTAGGAAAATAAAAAAGCCTTTTAATATTGAAATATGCTACAAATCTAACACTATAATGAAGCAAATGTTAGGAATTTTTATTCAAAAAAAATTAGCACTTAGTGAACTTGAAAGGACAGAAGATCTGTGAGGATACTCCCCAGAAAACTTGATGGAAGACCATACCCAGTGAGATTTGGGCTTGAGAATTTTCTTTTTTGAAGAGTGACTTGGAAAATTTTTTATGCTCTAAGGACTAATTGGATCTAGCTTTGATCACTAGAAGTTAGGCAAATCTACGTATTGTTGGACTGTTAAAATTTGGATGCACTCTTATTTGCAACCCTAGTCAGGTGGGATAAGTAGATCCTAAAATATCCTTACCCTTTGAACTGCCCTTGATACACACCATTTGAGCCTTGAAATCCAAGCTTATCTTTGATAAAAACCAAAAAATTTGAACCCAAACCCTCTATGACCTGATGCAGCCTGACCCTCACTCTGAGATTTCAGAAGGTAAAGGAGAAGGAATTGAAGAGGTTAGAGGAGCAAGGTTTGACAATTTGGTAAAAGAAGAAAATACATGTGAAGGCAAGAGTGATGTGTAATTGTGACATGCCAGCCCATAAAAAAAGAAAAAATATATATATTACAAAAGGAGGACATATGAAAACAAAAAAATACAAAAAAAAAATAGAAAAATAAAACAGAAGAAAAGAGAAGTCACTTCATTTAAAAATCTACAAGAAGATAAGAAGCTGAAGAAGCTAATCACTTCAAGTCTGAAAGTACAAAAAGAAAATGAAGATGTGCTGAAAAGAAGAAGGTGAAGTCATGAATCACCTCCTTACCTTTTTTATTTCTCAATTTTGAATCCCATTCCACCCTTTTATTCTTCATAAACTTCACCCATAAGCCACATTACAACCCAATAAAAGACCTCACTGATCTGAAATGGATTGAGCTGTCATGTGGAGACAAGGATTTGTCTGATCTATGGTGAAAAGAGTTAGAAAATTTCAGAAATTCGAGCAATGGCTATGCTCATGCTTGCAGTCCTATTTGAGGGCTGTAATTGCTCTTGAGCCGTGTTAACTGATGCACCCTTCTAGTTTCATTCTTAGTGACAACCTTGGTGAGCTTTGGATCTGAAATTAAGTTTGTTGGGGGTTTTATCATAACAAACATTCTCAATTTAATAGTTAGCTATGCATTAATTTTTGGATAAAATGCCTTGACATAAGCTAATTGATTGTGAAGGAATTACAGCAGAATTTCAGATTTTTAAAAAAAAAAAAAAAAAAGAAATGGTAATGTTGTGTTTTTGATAAAAATCTTCTGAACTTAAATGAACAACGTTTGGAATGAATTTTATTTTGGCTTGATTTTTATTTTCAACATGCTGCATTAACATTAACTGAATCATTGGGGAAGCTTGTGGGTAACTTCACTGAAAACCCTCAGGAGACTTCACTCCTTCACTAGGGATCACCTAGGGGTTAAAAGGCTAGATGCATATGCTAAATGCACCAGTGTTCCCTACGAAAGTGGCATCTAATGTTGTAGGTTAATTGTTTTTACTTTCTCCTTTGCTCAGGGACTAGCAAAGCTTAGGTTTGGGGGTGTATTAAGTAGTGAAAAATATCATTTTTCACCTCTTAACCTAACCTTTGTTGAACCTTTGAGCTAACTAATAATGTGTTTTAAGTATGTTTTGTAGATAAGCAATAAAATCCAGCCTTAGTGCAGATATCTACCTAAAAAGGCTAAAGAAGCAATCTGCTCCTCATCATGTGTTCACAACAGCCCAAAGGCCTATCAGTCACACAGCAGAGCTTTATAAATTTATGAGAAGGTCATGGGATTAACAAGGCATACTTGAGACCAAGCATAGTTGCAAAGAAGACAGATTAAACTCACCAAGAGGTTGTTGAATGCTAACGGATGGAAGACAACACACCAAAGATAGGTGCCAGCTGAAGAAACTCAAGGCAGAAGCTGTCGAGAAGTTCTGAAGCTCAAATGCCAATCTGCCGAGAGGATCCATGAAGCTATCGCAAGGTTACTGATGTTGTCGATAGGTTGTGCTTGAAATAAAGGAATCCTATCAACACCTTACCTAAAGGTGCAGGGGAAGTCGCGAGGTTCAACTTAACCTATCGAACAGATCAAGAGAAGCCTTTGACAGGACCTTCTAGAGCCTGTTGAGATGATCCCCAACCTGCCAAAGACTTCACTAGTCGATAGGTTGATTGTAACCTATCGACAGGATGAACGAAGAACTAAAATAGAAGGTATCGAGAGCCACTTCAATCCTAACGAGATATGCCAATCCTATCGACTTGTGCACTTTAACTCAGCGAGAGGTTTTCTAAACCTATAAAAATACAGAGCAAGCAAACTAGGAAGCTGTCGAGAAGTTCCCTGAACCTCTCGACATTCATTTTGAGAACTTCTCATGGCCCTTCTTCAACAGCTACAACTTCCAGATTTTGCACACACGATCCAAGGCACGACAGCGACCCCTAGGGGATATTTTTGGTATTCAACTGAGCACGAGCGGGAACTCTAACTACCTCACATGTACTTGTCAGTTATGAACCAATAGGAGAAAAGCTTCTAGAAGAGGGATCAGCCACATCAGCATAACTGCATTATTCCTTTGAGTTCTGATTGGCTGAAACAGATCTGAGAAAAAGGTATAAATGGAGGAGTAATCACATTAAAAATCATCCAGAAATTGAGAGAGAGAGAGCCAAGTTCGAATTCATTTTTCCTCTAATTTTTCCCTCTCTTTTCCCTCTTCTTCTTCCTCGCTTTTAGCCAATTATGGTTGGCTAAAACTTCTCCAATAGATAGAGTGAGGTTATGAGCTATAATTAAGAGTTTCAGAAGCTTTGTAAGGGATTGGATGCTACACAGATTGTAGATCTAAGCACAACATTGTAAGTAGTGACATTGTAATGGAATTGTGAGATTTATAGTTAATTCTAAGCTATAGTTTATTTATTCGTATTTGATTTGTCTAGTTTGGATACTTCTATGGGCCAGCCAGAAATGGGGAGCTTGTAGCCTGGCATTCACAGCATCTACAATGGTTAACCAGTTCTAATCAATACCATTCGCTAAAGACAATCTCTAGGATGATCTGTGACCATTCAAGTGGATAGGTCATAGCCTTAGGATTGCTCTGATTCTCTGGTTAAGATCAGATCCTTATACCATGCATCTGTCGGGGTAAAACCTGGGGAGCTTGTAGCCAGATGAAGGATTGTTGCAGATCTGATCTAAGCATTGCCTTTGACTCATTTAATTCTCAGTGAAAGACCAAATCCCTAACTGTTGCTCTCCATCTTTTGATTTTTAATCCATTTTCCTTCACTTCTATGTTTTCTTGAAATTTGGATCAACTGCGTTTAATTTCTGTAGTTCGTAGTGACAAAAAAATCCAAAACCTCTCCTCTTTCCTATTTTAGTATAGCTTAATTTCGGATAGAGTGCCAGATCTATTACAGATCTAGAGATTTACCATAGTTTATGCATATTTTTCTGTGGACATTCCCTTACTTACCTATCAAAACTTGCTATAACAGCCCTGTATCTTATAGGTCTAGGAGATTGTAGTTGTGTTGAATCCACCCTTTGTTTTAATTTGATTTTATTTTGCTTTTACCATTACACACTAAATCAACACCTTCCATTTCCACAACACTGCTACACTATTATTTATAGATCTCCACCTCTCTTCTCCTCCTTTCACCAAATGTTAAATTTTGCTCACTTGTCTTCAACATCCTCTCCTTTACCTACTGAATTCTCAGAGTGAAGGTAGGGCTGAATCAAGTTAAGAGGTTCAGGTTTAAGTACTTTGGTGTTTTTTGAAGAAAAATATGGCTTTAAGGCTCAAAGGGTGTATTGATCAATTTTAAATGAACCCTTGCAAGTGTACAAGATCTGTTCTAGTAAGGCAAGAACAAGGGTGTCGAACCCACAGGGAAATCTGAAATTTTATTCAATTCTTCCTAGAGATGTAGAAAATATCCCCGAGGAAGTACCAAGGGGCAGATTTAATTTTTACCAAAAATTAACACTTTTCTAATTGCAAGAAAAAAAATAAATTAATCTAAAAATTATGTAATGAGAAATCAAAGAACAAATTTTAAAAACAAGATCAAGGAATTTGCTACCCCAGATTTATACCATTTTCTATTTTTAAACCCACAATTTTATTAACATCAAACACACCATCCTTCTAAGAGAAACATGACTAATAATTAAGCGTGATCATTAACCCGGCATACCCTATCTAAAAACAATGACTCAGCCTAATCGCGGTATGAATCATGTGAAAAGCATAGCGTATCTCATGGTATTTTAGATCAAAACACTAAAAACATGATCACTACACTTTGAGAAAAACGATTTGATGATGAAATTATCAAACTATGGCATTAAACATAAAATATAGGTACTTATCTGGGGATCGCATCCTCCTTGATCTACAGCCTTTAGCCTCTCATCCTTGGTGCAAGATCTTCAATTGTATTCAAAACCATTCCCAAAGTAAAGAGCAAAGAAGGTGTAAAAGAAAAATATGTTCTCGAAAAATCTCAACACAATTTTATTACTCTAAGAAAACCCTCTTACAAAAGTCTCTAATTATTACACAAATTTGTCTCAAAACTAAAACTCTCTATTCAAAAGCTCTCTTTTCAATTGCTGTAGCCTCTCTTTTATAATGGCCGAACATACCTAACCCTAATTGCCTCAATCGATTGAGACAGAAGTCTCAATCGATTGACTTTGAGTTCGAATTCCCTTAGGGCATACGCCTTCATGTCTCAATCGTTTGAATTTCATGTCTCAATCGATTGACTTTCTAGGGTTGAGTTTTACTCCATCTGTCAATCGATTGACCATAATGCCTCAATCGATTGAATCTTCAATGCAAAGTCTTCCCTTTCTTGATGGAAGTTGATTCTCTTCATGGCTTTCAATGCTTCTTTGGACCTTTTTGTCCATAGCTCTTTTATAGCCCGTAATTTCCTTCTTTTATGCACTTGAGCGATCTAAGCGCCGAAACACTGTAAACATCAAAACCTCGCAACAACCATCGGATGCTTTCATTGAACATTAAATGTAGGATTTAAAGTGTGAAATATAGTCATATTTCAGCCGATCACCCCCAAACCTACACTTTGCTAGTCCTCGAGCAAAGAGAATGATAAATATAAAAATAAAACTAACATCCTAAAATTTAAATGCCACTTTCGTAGGGAACACGATTGCACTTAGCATGTGCAACAAGCCTTTAAACCCCTAGGTGATCCCTAGTGGAGGAGTTGTGTCTCCTGAAGGTTTTCAGTGAAGGTACCTACAAACTTCAAGGCTATCGGAATTTCAGAATTGATTAATCATGTCCTTTAGCAATTAGATGCCCCTGAAAAATCTTTTTAGAATACATCTAACCATGTTCATTCCATTTATGCCACATTCAGTTCAGACCATTGTCTTCTAATGTTCATATTTCATGCCTCAATGTCATGAGATCATCACTGCCCAAAGTTCTTATGTCAGAGGAAAAACTTAAACTGGAACTTTTAGATCACATGTCTAGACTCCAATCCTCACCATGGGTATACACTCAGAATGAAATCACTCCCGATGAATGAGTTTTTTTTTTTTTTTTTCATGTGTGAGATGGAATTGTAACACAATTAGAAGAAAATCTCACAAGTTTAAAGAAAGACGGTGTATCAAAGAATTATATGGGAAATCTCATTAAGAAAGATATCTGTATTTTAAGCATGCATATATCAAGCACCATAGACAATTATGTACTTACTCTCCACAAGGCATTTCATCACTCATGATTGGATCAGAAAGGTCTTTTCTAAGGTTGTAATGGGGCTCGGGTTAAGGTTAAGAAAAGAAGGGAAGGATGGATTCAAAAATTTCTGAGAAATTGGAAAAGAAACAACTTCTGATTTTGTATTTCTATTCTTTTTCTTTTCTAGTCTCTCACCATTCTTCTCAATATATTTTTCATTGTTTTTACAATTTCCTTTTTCCTCTTTTCTTTTTTTTTCAGTACACACTACAACACATATAATCCCCACTTACTTTTTTTTTTTCACTCATTTTCATCCCTTGTTCCTAATTTCTCAGAAATAAGTAAGGGCCAGCTGAATTTTCAGAAGCGGTAAGGGGTTAAAGGTTATTGCAGCTTATCAAAGAATGTATAAAGGTAAATTTTCCAATAAGCTCAAAGGTGTACTAGAAGGATAAATTTATGAGGTGAGACAGTTTAAGCACAGACGAACCAATGATGGCCTTAGATCATTTCCTTTCATGATGGTAAAATACGCCTATTTGCCTTAAGTTAGTATACAATGATTTCTAGTGTAATGTTATAACACACATAAAATCACAAATCAAAGTAACCGGAATGAGATTTAACAATTGGAACAAGAATTTCAAGGATACTCCGAATTTATTTCAGCACTCATCAAGAACGAGGACAAGTGTTTCAAAGACTTTCAAGGTTTTAGTCTTTCTTTGTGATCTTTAGGATTCCATGTTACACACTTAATCCTCCGATTTTGAGATTGAAAGCGATTGATGAAAACAATTATTTTTAAGCATGATTCATGATCATTAATGTTCAATATCTACACCTTATGGGCACTCATAAAATAACCATGGTATGATAGCATTGGTTAAAGGAATTCAGGAAGAATCTTCATGCTCACAAATATGAATAATCAATTAAATTACAGCATTTGCCAACCATCAGTCAATCGATTGAGACCAAGTTCTTAATCGATTGACAGATTGGACTCAATCGATTGACTGAGCCATAAATTCTTATACCCTTTTATGTTTATCAGTTGATCGATTGAGACAGTAGTCTCAATCGATTGACTGATAAACATTCAAAAATCCGAGAACTGCTAAAACGTTTTTTTTTTTTTTTTTTTTTAGAAAACAACCAATTACCCCCCCAAACCTGAACTGGCCAATGTCCTCATTGGTGATGATGCAGAGAAAGGGAAGAAGGGCTCCCCCAAACCTGTTCTATGCAATCAAAGGACAAAACAACCGAACAAGTGAAAGAGAGAAAACACAAATACGAAACTAAATTTTTATTAAAAAGAAAATTATTACAAAGTAAAGCAAAATCGAACGTGATGCAACACGAAACAAACGTACCCAAAACGAAAACAAACCGAACCGAAATAACGAAAACATAAAAACAACCCTACCCTAAAGACATGTAAAATGAGATCCTAAAAACCGAAAACAAATCCGCTAGTCCTCCATGGTAGAAATTCCTCCCCGCGGCTTCGGAAATTCCAACCGCGCCGACGGGTGGGATTGGTGCCCGAGGTGGTGATAAGGGTGGGGTAGGGGCGGTGAGGACGGGTGATGAAACAGATGCTTCATCAAGGTGGAGGATGGCATGGGTGGACCAATCGAATGGTGGTGGTGGAGCGGTGTATCGGGCACGTTTGCGAGCGGGCTCCCTTAACTTGTGGACTGCGGCTCGAGTACAAGGACGGATGGAAGACATGGCGCCAAGGTGGGGATGGATACTGAAAATTGGGACTAAGAGGAGGACCCAGCAAGTTCCCTAAATAGCTAAAAAGTTCCTAAAAGAGGGACACTCTAAAGAAAGAAATTTCGGAAGTCGGTGCATGGAGAAAAAAAAAAAAAATTCTTAGAAAGAAGTAACAGTCAATCGATTGACATGTTGGTGTCAATCGATTGACATGTTGGTGTCAATCGATTGACAAGAGAGGTCAAAGATATTAAATCCGATCTCCAAATCAAATATTTGGAGAAACTTCCCTATTCCAGCAGGGATTGACTGGCCGACCAAGCAAGTTTCAATCGATTGGCACCTAAATGTCAATCGGTTGATATACCATACTAAAAATAGAGGTCAACACCAGGACTGTCCAAATTGAGGTGCATCAGTCAATCGATTGAGACAGAATTCTCAATCGATTGACTGAGGAAAATATAGGGAAGCATGAGGGAGATCAATCGATTGAGATAGAGATCTCAATCGATTGACTGAGAGCTAGAAATCAACCACAAATAGGCCCAAAACAAAGAAAATATTATCATTGAAGCTTGCATACACCGATCCGATACATCAACAAAAACAAAATAAACACAAAACAGAAAAACTTCAAAACAAAACAAAACAAGACAATCATCAGACATCATCATCATCATCCTCATATTCTGGTTCCCGCTACTTTGCTCATTGCGCCGCTCTCGCCTCGATGAAATGGTTGGCACGACCCGGGAATGACTCACGAGCCATCCGCATAAGGAGAGCGGTTTGAAATCGGGACCGCCTATCCACACCACCGAGCCGTGCATTCAGCCCGTCCATCCGCACCTCGAGGTGAGCAACAGCCGCCTCAGCATCAAAATTGGGGACCTCTTCAGACGAGGTGTCTAACACCGTTAGCTATGCGGGGTTTGGACGGGGAGGAGGAGCTTCCTCAACCGGGGCCGATTGCAGCGGATGATCGCTTGATACTCTTGACCCAAACATTCACACCATATTGATAAAATTGCATGTCACCCATCACCTCATCGTCATAGATGGGGCAGCCAAGGTGATCCGAAGGTGCATCACATAGTGTGGGAAGTGTAGGAGAATCGCTTGCGCTTGGCGAATGCTCGCCGGCGATATCACTATGGCGGCGTACATCTCCGCAAGCATCAACCAGCATCAAACCAAGTATTGGTGTGTCTTTGCGTAAGCGCCTTCACCCAAAGTCCTCTCGGTCTTTGTGCCATGTGGCGAAGGTTATTGGCCATAACGATATCCCAAAGAGGATATCCATGGGCAACACAAATAGGCTTTGTGGCTGACGGTCCCGCGACCACCACACATGGTTGATCATATCATCTTGGCTACGCCGATAGCCGAGGAAGGTGGTGGTTCACGGACGAGCCTCGTAGAAATTAAAAGCACGGGCGAGATCAGTGGCATGGAGGTTATATTGCCGATTATCAATCTCGATGGTGATGAACGGCAATCCGGTTGGGGAGAGGGTCTCGCACCCACACCATCTTTGATAGAATAGCCGAATGATGCGTGGGGCTACATCGATGGGTGGTGGGGTCGGGGCATTTCCAAGCGGAGGGCCTCGATGAATTGACGACCGTCGCATTCATGATGTTCGGTACTTCACCAAATCGAAAAAAAATTCCGTTTGGAATTGGCGATCGATATAATGCTCATTAGGGATGCGCGGTGGATCATTGGCTGGGCGCGGTGGTCGGATAAGGGCAGCCATTTGATCAAAACAAGGATGAGCAAGAGATCTCGGCGTGACAAGTTGGCTGGATTTCGAATGAGGACTCCACGGGTGAGGAGTACCATATATATAGTGTGAATCTCAATCGATTGAGGCTTAATTCTCAATCGATTGAGGATGCATGGACTACCCACGTCGCGAGGTGGGAGCGGCAACGTGTCGCTTGCACAGGAGAAAGGGGCTCTTGCCATTACTCCACTATTGAAGGTCAATCGATTGACACTAAGGTGTCAATCGATTGAGGATTGATAGCGCCGGTTGGTGTCCTGGGAAACGGAAGGGCATTTAAAGGGCCAAGGAAAACCATCCCAAGAAGGCAGCTGCCATGACAAGAGTTGTCGGGTGGCTGTCCAAATTCCAACACAAATGCACAAACTCTTAAGAAGTCAATCGATTGAGGCCAAATGTTCAATCGATTGAGACAAAAGACTAAAATGATGATGAAGCTCAATCGATTGACACAGACCCGTCAATCGATTGAGGAATCACAGTCAATCGATTGAGGAATCACAGTCAATCGATTGACAAAGACTCTTCAATCGATTGAGGAATCACAGTCAATCGATTGACTGTGGACTCTTTTTTTTTTTTTTTTTTTTTTTTTTTAGAAAAATAAGACTAAACTGAAAAGAACAACAAACATGGAAAGACACACATAAAAAAAAATAAATAAATAAAACAACTGGGGTGCCTCCTAGGAAGCGCTGAGTTTACATGTCGACAGCTCGACCTTTCAGTGATCAGTCCTCAGGATCACGGAGGTACATCGCCTCAATCATTAACTGGGTGATCGGCTCAAACATTGGTTTGAGTCTTTGCCCATTAACTTTACAAATGCGATTGTCAACAAGGCTCCGAATTTCAATGGCACCATGCACACTAATGGACACTACCTGAAATGGGCCTTCCCATCGAGATTTTAATTTTCCCGGGTGGAGCTTCAGTCGGGAATTGAATAACCAAACTTTTTGGCCAACGTGAAATTCTTTTCGAGAAATGGACGCATCATGCAGCTTTTTGTACCTTTCCTTGTACATCTTCGAATTCTCATACGCTTCGTAGCGTAATTCCTCCAATTCATTCAATTGCAATCGATCGACGTCGCGATGCGTGCATGTCGAATTAAATCTTTTGTCGCCTGAATGCTTTATGCTCCAATTCACGGGGAAGATGGCAAGCTTTCCGTAAACAATTGAAATGGAGACATTCCAATCGAGTCTTGAATGCGGTCCGATATGCCCACGAGCCTCGGAGAGCCGGTTTGACCAATCTTTTCTATCCGGAGGACCGTTTTTCTAGAATTAATTCGCAATTTCCCGATTAGACACTTCCACTTGACCGCTTAGTTCATGGATGGTACGTAACAAATTTGTGAGTGACGCCTGCTTCTTCATTAAGGTGGCAAAATGGCTATTACAAAATGCGAACCGCCATCATCGATGATTGCTCTTGGAATCCCGAATCGGGTAAACACATTTTCTCGAGGAATTTGACCACAACGATGATCATTCGATCGGGTTGCCACGACTTCTATCCATTTGAGACATAATCAACGACCACTAGAATATATGAAAACCCAAAGGATGGGGAAAAGGACCCATAAAGTCAATCCCCCAAACATCAAAAATTTCAACAATCAGAATTGGATTAAGAGGCATCATATTCCGTTTTGAAATATTGCCAAGCTGTTGACATCGTCTGCATTCCTTGCAAAATTGAGCAGCGTCACAAAAGATGGAGGGCCAGTAGAATCCGCTTTGAAGGATTTTCTGGGCGGTCTTAATCCTCCGAAATGGCATACCTGACATGACACAAGTGTAGGGCGCTCATTTGCTCCTCTTGGTACACATCTCTCGATGATCTAATCGGCGAAATTTGAGCAGACATGGTTCATCCCAAAATAGTATTTTATTTGGGAGAAAAGAGATTCTTATCATTCTTACCCCACTCGGTGGGGATTTACGCGATAACGGATAATTCACAATGTTCGCAAACCATGGAACCTTTGCATAGGCTACATCAATTGCTAGCAAATGTTCACCCGGAAACGTGTCACGGATGGTCTCAGGTATTGCAGATTCTGCAGGTAGAATTCTCGACAAATGATCAGCCACCACGTTCTCAACCCCCTTCTTATCCTTAATCTCGAAATTGAACTCTTGGAGCGTATAGGATCCAACGGATTAATCTCGGTTTAGTATCCTTTTGCTAGAAGATATTTGAGCGAATGATCCGAAAAGACCACTATTTTTATCCAAGCAAATAGGAACGAAACTTGTCGAGCATACACCACTAATAATTGTTTCGCGGTGGTGGTGTACTTGAGTAGGGCATCAATTAATGTCTTGCTAGCATAATAAATTACGTGAGGTAATTTATTCACCCTCTGCCCTAGGTCAGCTCCAATTGCGTAATCAGATGCATCACACATGAGTTCGAATGGGAGAGAATAATCCGTGGTGGATGATTGGTGCATTGGATAAGAGCTCTGAATTTCAAAAATGCTTGCATGCAGTCCTCAGTAAATTCAAAAGGAACATCTTTGCCAAGCAAGGTGCACAATGGTTTAGCCACCTTGCTGAAATCCTTAATGAACCTTCTATAAAATCCTGCATGACCCAAAAATGATCGAATTTGTCGAACACTGTTGGGTGGTGGCAAGTTAGCAATTAGATCAACTTTTGCTCTATCCACCTCGATTCCTTTCTGTGAGACAATGTGCCCCAGAACAATCCCTTGTTTAACCATAAAATGGCTCTTTTCGACTAAGAACAAGTTTGGAGTCAACACAACGTTGCAGCACTTGTGAAAGATGATTCAAACAAGAATCAAAGGTTCTCCCAAAAATCGAGAAGTCGTCCATGAATACTTCAATGAATTTGTCGATCATATCTGAAAATATGGCCAACATACACCGTTGAAATGTGGCCGGGGCATTACATAGGCCGAATGGCATCCTGCGGTATGCAAACGTACCATAAGGGCATGTGCACGTTGTCTTTTCTTGATCACCGGTAGACAGCAGATTGTATCCCGAATACCCATCAAGAAAACAGTAAAACTCTTGCCCAGCTAACTTCTCAAGGATTTGATCAATGAACGGAAGGGGAAAATGACCCTTTCTGGTGGCGGTGTTTAATTTCCGAAAGTCAATGCAGACACGCCATCCAGTAGTTTCTCGAGTGGGGACCAATTCTCCTGCAACAGTTTCCTTCACAGTGATTCCGGACTTTTTCGGGACAATTTGGACTGGACTAACCCATTGACTATCAGAAATCGGATAGATGATTCCGGCATCAAGGAGTTTAATGACTTCTTTTAGAACGACTTCTTGCATGTTTGGATTAAGCCGCCTCTGTGGTTCCCTTGAAGGTTTACTCTCGTCTTCCAAATGTATTTTATGCATACATACCGATGGGTCAATCCCTTTGAGATCAGTGAGAGTCCAACCGATAGCTTCCTTGTGCTCTTCGGCACCTTCAACAACTCTTTTTCTTGTTCTCGCCGACAACGTGGATGAGATTATTATCGAAGTGTTTCATGAGGTCCCGTAAAAGCATACTTGAGGGACTCGCAATTGTTTCAATTCCACAAGTGGTGGTTGCTCAAGTGATGGAAGGCGACGTCCTTCACCTTAACGGTAATGATTCTATCTCGTGCACACTCGCATCTAAGTGGTCATCCGGCATGATGAGCGGACTCTATCTCGTCGGACTTCTCTTCCGATCCTTTCTCTTCATAGATGGCCAACAAAGCATTTTCAAATTCCTCTTTGGTAAGCATTGAAGGTAATGCCTCATCCACCACTTCATCTATCTGATCGATGTAAAAACATTCGACCTCATCCTCGTTTGGGAAATGGTTCATCGCATGGAAGATATTCAATCGAACCTTCATGTTTCCAAAAGAAATGTCCATGACTCGTTGACAATTAATGCAGCGTTGGCCGTGGCGAAAGCAGACGTCCAAGGATGATGGGGACTTGATTAAGTGACTTAACAGGTGTGTCCATGTCCAAAACAACAAAATCTACTGGAAAGACAAACTTATCTATTCCAACCAAGACATCCTCAATAACACCCTCGGTGCGTCTTTTCCGATCTATATCGCGATTGCGGTAAAGTGACCGTTGTGGGCCTCAATTCACCCAGTCCGAGTTTCTCGTACAATGAATATGGGATTAAATTAACACTGGCTCCCAAATCCAATAACGCTTTCCCAACTGGTTGCCCACCAATGACACATGGAACAATAGGAATTCCAAGGTCTTTTAGTTTTTATGGGGTTTCCAATTGCAATATAGAACTGACTTGATTAGTCAAGAACACTTTCCTCGAAACATGATTACGTGCCTTTCTCTTCCGAGTGCATAAATCTTTGAAAAACTTTGCATACTCAGGCACTTGCTTGATCGTTTCAAGCAATGGAAGGTTTATCTTTACTTGCTTAAATGTTTCGAAAATATCTTCCATTTTTGTTGGTCCCTTTCCCATTCTTGATGGAGGAGTTAGGCATTGAGGAAATGGTGCCTTTGGGACAAAAGTGCGGTTCCCCTTCCGAATCTTCGTCTTGTCCTTGTTGGATAGTTGAGGGAGACTCATCCTCTATCACCTTTTCTTTTCCCTTCTCTCTTCTTTTCTCTTCCTCTTTCTCTTTTCTGTTCTCTTTCTCTTTCTCTTTTCTGTTCTCTTTCTCTTTCTCTTTTCTTTTCTCTTTCTCCGCTTTTCTCGCTGACTCTTTCTCTTTCTCTGCTTCCTGCTCTTTGTCTGGTTCACTTTCTTCGTCTGCTGCCACAGGCACTTCCACTTGATTATGAACTTCCCGTCCACTTCGCAACACAGTAACAGCTTTCAACTGTTGACTATTTAATGGTCCTTCATCAGATGATGCTTGGCCTCGAGGATTGTTGATGGGTTGGCTGGGAAGCTTACCCTCCTCTCGTCGACTCAGTTGATTTGCCAATTGACTGACTTGGTCGATTATCATCTGTTGAAAAGATTGCATACTGCGCATCACCTTTTCTTCCAGATCAGAATCCTTTGAAGTGCTTGTATGAGATTGATTAGGATTCTGATTGAAATTCTGATTTTTCCGGAAATCAGAATTTGGATGAGAATATGAAGCATTCTGCTGAAAGTTAGAATTCTGGTGAAAATTAGAATTCTGCTGAAAATTTTGTTGTGGACGGAAATTTTGCTGAAAATTTTGTGGAAACGCTTGTTGTCCACTCATAGGATTGGCTCGGTATTGCTGGTTGACCTGACCAGTTTGGTTTGATCCACCCCATCCTAAGTTGGGGTGATTTTTCCACTCTGGGTTGTAGGTATTTGAGTACACGTTTCTACCTTGCCGCTGATAAGATTGAGTGACATTTATCTGCTCTGGAAGAGTAGATTCATCAGGAAGGAATGTCAAGGTAGTTGGGCACTCATTAGCCATATGACCTGGGTGTTCACAAATTGAGCATACAATGGGGGTGAGGAACTTTAGCACAGCTTGGTTGCTAACAACATGTTCATCTGTTTGGACAGCATATCAACCTTGGTTGATAGATCAGAGTTATTATTGTTGACCTCATACAATCCGTCTTTGGTCAACACATGAGATTTAGGTGCTAAGTCCAAAGTGGTTCACCCCAGTGTCTCACTTTGTATCGAGGTTTGATACAATTTCTCAAACAATGCCCACAACTCATCGGCCTCTTTCGTGGCACAAGATCCACCGCAAGATGCATCAACCATGCGTCTTTCTTCAGGAATCAGTCCATTGTAGAAACTTTGGACTTGTTGCCACCTTGGAACTTGATGGTTAGGGCAACATCTGATCAACTCCTTAAAAGCGTTCCCAACATTCATGGAATGTCTCGTAGGTTGTTGGGAAAGAAAAGGATCTTTTACGCATCTCTATGGCTTTAGTCATGGGAAAATATTTTTTAGGCCCGGCGATGTAGCTCGCCCAACTCGAATAGATTGCGGTTCTAAAGAATAGAACCACGTTTTGCCTTGTCTCTTAAAGAGAAGCGGAAAGAGTCGAGCTTAGCTATCTCATCGGTAACATTGTGGACTCTGAACATTTTGCATACCCAGTGAACTCGTTCGGATGAAGCGTGGATTTTCGTTCATGGAATATTGGTAGCATTTGAATCATCGATTTGAATTCATAATGATTCCACGGAATGGGAGCATGCATGATACACTCGATCCTCGTAAAAACCGGGATCATTATAGTATTCAAGTGTTCTAGGTCCCCATAGTAATTATTGTTCCCATTATTTCCATTATTCACATTGTTGCCATTACGATTGTTGTTTTCATTCATTTCTTGCTCTTGATCGAGCATGGTATCATGGGATGATCTTGATTCGTTGGATTCTCGATTGTCTCGCAAAGATCGTTCGATCTCCGGATTAAAGCAGTAGCAAATGTGGGTGATGAGAACGAGTAAAGCTCATACACTACACCCACAATCAAAGGTTTGAAGAACCCAAAATAAGTCCTCAAACAGACTCAATCGATTGAGACAGTGGTCTCAATAGATGGACAGAAGCACATAAAATTTCACACAAATGACTTGTCAGTCAATCGATTGAGGGGATACTCTCAATCGATTGAGGTTCCAAGAGTCAGAAAGCACACAGAATATCAGAAAAAGACTTTGTCGATCAAGATTGAGAGGCTTCTCCCAATCGATTGAGGTTCAAAGATTAAAAACACACAAGAATTCTGTCAATTGATTGACATAGGAATGTCAATCGATTGAGAAAAGAGTAGAGAGCACACAGAAAGTGGCTCAGTATCAATCGATTGAGAAAGGAGCTTCAATCGATTGAATGCTGCTATGAACAGAGAGCAAAGTAAGAAGAAAAAAAGAAAGAAAACCACTCAATTTTTATTTTTTATTTTTATTTTTATGTTTATTATTATTATTATATATATATATATATATATATATATATATATTTTTTTTTTTTTATTAAAATTCAGAAAAATAAAAAAAATAAAATCTAAATTCGAAAATTAGAAATTAGAAATTAAAAACCTAGAAAACCTTTCCTAAAAGAAAACTTCTAAACTAAGAATATAAATTTCCTAAAAATATAAACTTCCTAAAATATAAACTTCCTAAAAAAATAAAAATATAAATATAAACTTCCTAAAAATAAAAACTTCCTAAAATAATAAAAAAATAAAAATATAAACTTCCTAAAAACTATTTTTAGAAAATCCTATAAAATCTAAAAGAGGAAAATAAAAAATAATAAAATAATAAAAAAAAAAAAATCCTACTAGACAAAGAATTTCTAAAAACCTAAACTTCCTAAAAGAAGATTGCAAAATCTAATCTAAGAGAGAAGAATTAAGGAAAGAAAATTTTTTTTTTTTTTTTTATATATTTTTTTTTTTCAAATTTGTCAATCGATTGACAGAGTTGAGTCAATCGATTGAGGCACAATTATTGTCAAAAAACACACAACCTCAATCGATTGAGAAACAAGTCTCAATCGATTGACTGTTATAAAAAAAAAAAATCTCTAGTCGGAATTTACTCGAAATTTCGCGATTTCAAGAACGGCGCCAAAAACTTGATCAATTTTAAATGAACCCTTGCAAGTGTACAAGATCTGTTCTAGTAAGGCAAGAACAAGGGTGTCGAACCCACAGGGAAATCTGAAATTTTATTCAATTCTTCCTAGAGATGTAGAAAATATCCCCGAGGAAGTACCAAGGGGCAGATTTAATTTTTACCAAAAATTAACACTTTTCTAATTGCAAGAAAGAAAATAAATTAATCTAAAAATTATGTAATGAGAAATCTAAGAACAAATTTTAAAAACAAGATCAAGGAATTTGCTACCCCAAATTTATACCCTTTTCTATTTTTAAACCCACAATTTTATTAACATCAAACACACCATCCTTCTAAGAGAAACATGACTAATAATTAAGCGTGATCATTAACCCGGCATACCCTATCTAAAAACAATGACTCAGCCTAATCGCGGTATGAATCATGTGAAAAGCATAGCATATCTCATGGTATTTTAGATCAAAACACTAAAAACATGATCACTACACTTTGAGAAAAACGATTTGATGATGAAATTATCAAACTATGGCATTAAACATAAAATATAGGTACTTATCTGGGGATCGCATCCTCCTTGATCTACAGCCTTTAGCCTCTCATCCTTGGTGCAAGATCTTCAATTGTATTCAAAACCATTCCCAAAGTAAAGAGCAAAGAAGGTGTAAAAGAAAAATATGTTCTCGGAAAATCTCAACACAATTTTATTACTCTAAGAAAACCCTCTTACAAAAGTCTCTAATTATTACACAAATTTGTCTCAAAACTAAAACTCTCTATTCAAAAAGCTCCCTTTTCAATTGCTATAGCCTCTCTTTTATAATGGCCGAACATACCTAACCCTAATTGCCTCAATCGATTGAGACAGAAGTCTCAATCGATTGACTTTGAGTTCGAATTCCCTTAGGGCACTTCTGCCTTCATGTCTCAATCGATTGAATTTCATGTCTCAATCGATTGACTTTCTAGGGTTGAGTTTTACTCCATCTGTCAATCGATTGACCATAATGCCTCAATCGATTGAATCTTCAATGCAAAGTCTTCCCTTTCTTGATGGAAGTTGATTCTCTTCATGGCTTTCAATGCTTCTTTGGACCTTTTTGTCCATAGCTCTTTTATAGCCTGTAATTTCCTTCTTTTATGCACTTGAACGATCTAACTGTCAGAAACACCTGTAAACATCAAAACCTCGCAACAACCATCAGATGCTTTCATTGAACAGCTAAATGTAGGATTTAAAGTGTGAAATATAGTCATATTTCAGCACCGATCATGTATGCACAAGAATAGTTTTATAGGTTGGATCTTTTAGGCTCAAACTGTCCAAATGAAGGCCTTGATCCTTTCCTTAGTTTCATGATTACTGTCAAATAGCTTCAATTTGGGGTGTCAAACTTCTAGTGAAAAGTACTGGATTCAATCAGTCCATAGAATAGAAAAATTGCCAAGACACTCCTAATAAAATTTTATAGGCTCAAAGCTCACTAGGTATGGTCTTTCAGTGCACTCAAAGGGGTATGCTTTCACCTGTTTCTCTCTCACTGGTTCACTCATTACTATAAAAAAAAAATTCCTAATGTTTACCTCATGGAAGTATTTATTTTCAAATAATTTTAGTGTTAAAAATGTCTGCACAGAGTTTAAATTTCTTTTTAAATTTCTTCACGTTTAACATTGCTTAGGTGAAACTCATTATATTTATTCCTTACTTAGTTAAGACTGTTGCACTTAAGTTAAATGGATCATTGGCAATCCTTACCACACCCCCAAACCTATGAGGAGTAGTGTCCTCACTGGTTCAAAGAGAAGAGGGTATGTGCAGCAAGGAACCGATAAAAATAACACTAAAATAAAGCAAATAAAAGCAAGAAACGAGACACACACAGACTAGTTATGAAACAGAAATGGAAAGCAAATAAAATAGGACAAAAAGTGAAATTTCATTGGGAAAAGAAAGATGTGTACAAAGCAAGGGAAGAGGGGTCTACAAAAAGTATATCCTAACTAAGTACATGATCAAATCTAATCATCTGAAATATCGATTGGCTCAGTTTTTACTTTGGGTCCCTTCCCTCTCTCTAGAGTAGCAGTAGGGGAAGGGGCAAGAGGTGGAGGCTCGGCTGCTTGTGGAGGAGTTGTGCCAGTTAATGTAGCAACTTTCCTTTCAAGTATTTCGGCTTTTGTTTCAATAAGCCGAATTCTAGTTTCATAAAGGTCCCTAGTGGCCCTTACAATCTCTTTTGAGGTAGCTAATTGTTTCTCTAGGCCATCAGCCCTCATCTTCTCTGTTGCTACAATATGCTTCTCTGCTTGATATAGAACCATAATCTTACCCCATCTATTAGATATAGCCCTCAGTTGGACACGGTGATCAAACTCCACCTTACTGATTTTCTCTTCATAGGGCTGGAAGTTCAGATGGTAGCCATACCCTTGATGATATCCTTTGTCAGGTAGGGGTTCTCTTACATGGCATGGAGGAGAGTGGCATAGGGAGGTATGGAGAAGGATGAGGCTGGAACGGTGTGCTGTTGATTACTTGAGGAAGGGCCAGCCACCAAGGGAGAGGGGGTGAATAGCGAGGGTAAAGGGTGATCGATGTTATGTTCTGGCTCAGGGTTTGTTTGGGTAGGAATTAAGATGGTTGGGATGAGGTCGTCCACATCAGTGGCAGCATTGGAGGTTGCTACAGCAGGTGGTGGATCATGTATGGGGATAATGGGTAACTGGATGGGGGTAGGTTCATCTTCTGGTTTAGTTAGAGTGGAGGCTTCGGTAAATGTAGTTGGAGGGATAATGGGGACAAGTTCAAGTTGGGTAGAGGCAGGTGTGGTGATATGGATAGGTGGAGTGATAGGTGGCTGGTGTGGTGATATGGATAGGTGGAGGGATAGGTGGCTGGTGTGGTGTTAGGGTTAAATGTGACAAGGTGGCTTGTATGGCATCTAAGCTGTTATGGATGGAGGTTTGGTCTGGGAAGTTCGAGTGCATGGAATGAAGGTTGGCATCAATGGATGATTGTGCTTGGGAGTTGGCCAAAACTTGGGCTTGGATGGAAAGTAGTAGGTTAAAGATATGGGGTAGGAAATAAGGGTGGGAGTGGAATTGGTTGAAATGGGGAGGTGGGTGCATGGGTGAAGGTTGTTACCTGTGGGGACTGTGGATGAGGTGTGAATTGTGGAGGGGGAGGGGAACCAGGGAGAGGAGTAAACTCATAATTGATGTCCCCTATGATTGAGGACATCATTGCTGAGTATCCCTCGTCTAAAAGAGGGATTTGGGTATGGGTAGGTGAAAATGGGTTGGGTTGGTCTAAAGGCTCAAAGGTAACAGCCTCACAAGGGATTGAAGTGTCAATAGGCTGAGTGGGGAAAGTTGAAGAGCTATGAGAGATTTCAAAAATGGGAGGCTTAGGCTCAAAGGCTTGGGCTGGTGGTAGGTCAATGGGTGGGTCTGGTATGGTTGCGGTTTCAATGTTGGGGATGGTTTGGGAGATAGAGGTGGGTAGGGGTTCCTTCTGTGCTTTCCTTAATCTTCTTCTCTTTTTATTGGTTGTTAGCATAGGGGAGGGTGGTTGAGGAATTGGTATGCTTCTTCAGATGTGGTAGGGATGGGTGAGCTTGGTGTGGCTGATGTGATGGGTGAGGGAATGGTTAAGGTAAAAGCAGGTATGGGGGCTATGGGGAAGGATAAAGTGAGCTGGGCTGAGGGTAAGGGAACTATGAAAGGTTGTGAGGCTTGAGTTGAGGAAGTGGTGGCTGGTAAGGAGGGGTGAAGGGGTGGTTAGTAAGGTAATTGCTACAGAAATGGGGGTGGAGCTAGCTGGCACAAGTGAATGGGCTGCGTGAGCGAGGGCAGCAGAGGGTGGAGCCACAGATGCAGCAACAGCAGCAACCTCAAAGGTTGCAGGCACATCAGCCTTCTTTTTTCTCTTCTCCATGAGAGTGCCACTGATCCCCCACTGCTTCTTTCCACAATTTTTAGGGTTCAGGGCAATTGTTTCTTCATTCATTTGAAATCGATACCCTCCAAGCTTCGACAAGGCTGTAATAAGCCTGCAGTAGGGAAGGGAATGGGGTTTCCTACTGGTGTTCACCTTCTCCACAATATCTTTCATCCCCTCAAAAATTAACTTGGCAGCATCTAAGTAATGACCCTTGTGAAAGGAGAAGAGTGCATCAGTAATAGGAAATCTCCTCTCCTACTCATGTCCAGAGCAATAAACATTTTTCCTCAGCACCCCATCCATAAATCTGAGGTGGGGATGCAGATTTCGCTTTCTTATTGATAACCCTGATGTAGTAATTCCTCCAGTTAGCCCTTGGCTATCTCTGAGATGGTGGTTGTCAAAGGGGGACCCAAGCCACTTTCAGAGCTATACCTAGCTGGTATCCCAAGAATCCTTGCAATGGTAGCTTGATTGAACAACATCTCAAATATGTCTATCAACACCAGCAAAG
This sequence comes from Chloranthus sessilifolius, assembly GCA_021018995.1. Taxonomy (NCBI): domain Eukaryota; kingdom Viridiplantae; phylum Streptophyta; class Magnoliopsida; order Chloranthales; family Chloranthaceae; genus Chloranthus; species Chloranthus sessilifolius. The sequence goes on from CM037597.1 coordinate 84,714,841, forward strand.
CTGGGTTCCCATCATCCCCAGTCTTGATTGTGATATTCTGGTAGAACAATTGCACCAGTCTAGGAAAACCTAGTTGCATTGGGGGCCTCAGTGGGCGCAGCAACGAGGATTTTGTGAGGTACTCCATGAAGGCAGCTGTTTCCGATAGCTCCTCAAAGAAAGCCTTATAAAAAATTATCTCAGATTCTAACTTAATTGTTACCACAAAATCATATGGGACCCTGAGGTATTCCTTATCTTCTTCCTCTTCATCCTCTTCATCCTCAGGGGCCTCTGGGACTACTTCCTTGCCCATTTTCTGCTTCTTCTTTGACTTCTCAGGGCTTTTAGACGGTGGGTGCTCTCTGGCCCTCTTCTTAGGAGCGGATTTATTTTTGGTACTTTGGGCAGCAGAGGGCACACCTTTGCCTTTCTTCACCATTTTCTCAATTTGGGGTTCCTCAGAGGGTGCAATTACCATAGGAGTCTCCACACTGGGGGCCTCTGTAATCCTTGCAGATTTCTGAGTAGGCATAGGGATCCCAGCAGGTGGTGGAGTTACCAAAGCAGACAGGGTGTCAGAGAATTTTAACCTGTGGCCATAATATCAAATTTCTCCAAATTAGGGTTTCAAAATCCCAGCAAATATAATGCACTCAATCACAAATAAAATAGACCCCAAGTTGCTCTCTATTGCTCAGAAATAATTTCCACTTACAGCAAATGAGAGAGGGCGAGAAATCTTACCAAATGACAGCTAGGGTTTCACTTCACACGCTGCACAGTTGTCCAAATCCCCCCAAACTTAGCTCAAAGTGACCAGGAAATGTTGGGGAGCAAAAATGTATGAGGAAACTAGCTGAAGTTGAGTGGAGGAGGTAGTATAGAAGAAAGAAGAAAAAGAATCGCTTGGAAATGTGCAGAGAAAGTTAGGGCAAAAAGATAGAATGAAGAAAATGGAGCAGTTCACAGAGTTTATAGGGTTAAACCCGTGCTTCGCGCAGTTGTCGCTAAGTTCTCGCAGAGTACATTCCTTACGCAGTACACAACTAAATTCGTGAGAACTTTAGTCGTGAAGAAAGGTAGAACCTCGCAAAGATAGATTTAAATGTTTCAAGTGACTCGCAAGACTCTTCGCAGTGTTAAGTGTTGGCCCAAGCGCGCGAAGCAGCTGTTCATATCTCGCGCAGCTAGAGTAGCGGAGCCTCACGAGCAGTAAAATATGAATCTCAAACATCTCGTGAGGCTCACCAACAGGCTGCAACGTATGACCTTGTGCTCGTGAAGCTCTCGCACAGTACAAAATATTCATCAAAACCCCACGAGAAAGTTTCAGGAGGCTCGCGAGCTTACAATGTAGGCCATTGAGCCTCGCGAGAGGGCAATGCTTAATCTTTAGTCTGAGCTGGTGCCCTGGCCTGTGCATGTATAATATCATGCACCAATTCATTGTGCATCAGCTCCACTCCATGACATGTACTCCATTTCATCATGACAGATAAGTTACCTTTTATCAACATTGCAACATCACAAATTCAGAATTCCAAAGATAATCAATCAGATCAAAAGTCATAAGCATCACAATTCAGATGACAAATATGCACTTGCACTCAAAACAAAATCAAACAACATCAAAACAAATACACAATCAAAGCATTATTACCCTAAAATCAGTACTTGTAAAAATTTTAAACAACACAAAACAAAATACAGTCAATACATATGGTACACATATTTTTTTGGTTCTTTAGCACTCACCTTCTTTCCTTGTTACGCCAGTGACCTCCTCAGTTGCGTTGGCCTGCTACACCATCATCCACATGGGAAGAGGATACATCTCCAATCGTGTACTGTCCCTTTGGATTGGCCAAGGGCTGACTGGGCAGTCTACCCTCCTCTCTTTCATTCAAAGCATTGCAAATTTGACCAAGCTGGTCCTCAATTTTCTTAATACTTTGCCCATGAGAGTTCACAGTCTGGACTAGGCTCCCCAAATGCTGCATGGATGCCATCATTTGTTCTTCAAAAGAAGAGGATCTGGGCTGTTGTGGGAGCAAGGCCAACTGGTTGGGTTGTGGAGTAGGTAACTGAAAATTTTGCCAAGGTGGGTACCCCTGGTTGAACTAGTGTTGAGGTCTATATGGAGCTACCAACTGCTGCTGCTGGGGTTGAGGATAATTATCTTGTCTCCACCTCAAATTCGGGTGGTTCCTCCAAGAGTACCCAGTAGGTTACTGCCCAAATATTTGGGCAGCATTGGCTTGCTCCATAACAAAATTAGGAAATTGGTTGGCTGATGGACAATCCCATAGTGAATGTGATGGAGATTAGCATATCAGACATGCCTCCTCCATTTGTGCAACCAGTCTAGGTAGCATCACACTCATCAATATATCAAATTTTAAGCTCAAATTGTCCATCTTCTTCTCCAACTCACTCTACACCTTCACTTCAAATATTCCACCTCTAGGGGTGGTCTCTTTCACCAACTTAGTAGGGGTCTGACTGTCATTGCAGGACAGTGACTCCTGCTGCATGAAGTTTTCCCCTATAATGTCAAATAGCTCCCTAGCCTTATCAGCAGTCTTGCGGAGGTAGCTACCACCACATGAGGCATCCACCATATCCCTGCTCTTGGGATTAATTCCTTGGTAAAATATTTACACTAATTGCCACATTAGAATTTGGTGGTGGGGGCATTGTTTTAATGTCTTCTGGAATCTCTCCCAAGCTTCATAAAAATTCTCAGTTGAGGACTGAGTAAATGACAAAATATTTGATCTCATCTAGCTCGTCTTGTTCATGGGAAAGAATTTAGCTAGGAATTGGCTTTAGAGGTCACTCCATGTTTGTATGATGTTAGCTGGGAGCTTAGAGAGCCATGTGTTGGCTTTGTCCTTTAAGGAAAAAGGAAAAAGCCTTAGTTTAGTGGCCTCAGGACCTAAGCCAGCAATATTAAAAGTGGTAAAAAGTGCCAAAAATTGGTCAATATGCTTGTAAGGATCTTCCTTACTAATCCCATGAACGGATGGTAGCATATTGATGGTGGAGGCTTTGATTTCATAGTTTCCTTCCACTGAAGGGAATTATATGCAAAAGGGAGATGTGTACTCCCCTGGTGCATTGTATTCCTTTAAGGTTCTTTGCCTCTCAGCCATGTTTGCTTGCTCAGTCTCTACAATAGAGCCTTGTGTGGTGTTTCTTGGTCTGAGGATCCTTTCAACCTCGGGGTTTGGAGGTTCCAACTCGGGGTTTGGGGACCTTCTTCCAAGCATACACCCACAAACTCAACAAATAAGGAGAATGCTTATAGCACTTAAAGAATTTCTAAACTAAAATACAACTAAACAAATTTACACTAAATGAATTACAGGGAATTCAACATCAAGGGACTAAGTTCAGGGTAAAACAAGTGCAAACAGAGCTAGCTAAACTCCCATTGCAGCTTTAGCTTTTTCCCTTTTACTGTTGTCCAATTCTGCAAAATTCACAAAGAATTAGTAGTACTTTTATCCTACTATGGTACAACTACAAAGAATTTTCTAAAATATAATATAATACAACTCAGGTCTACTAAAAAGATCAACATCCCCGACAATGACGTGAAAAACTTGTTGTTGTTTGTTATTTTACTGTGTGCTTGCTTATTGTGTGGTGAGAAAAAAAATGCAAAGTAAAATAAAAGATGGAAACAGCATAACTAAAATAATCCTAAGCCTACAAGATCCAGGGCTATTGTAGCAAGTTTTGATAAGTAAGAGTTTGTCCCACAGAGAAGTTGATCTAAGATCCAAAATGGGCTATAATAGTAGGCCTCCAGATCTAGCTACAGATCTGGCAATCCTAAAGAAAGGGAGTTGGGTGTCCCGCCTATACTAAATTATCTAAAGAAAGAAATAAAATCCAGTCCTATCCTAAGAAAGAGTTAGAAAGAAGAGGATGATAGTGTATTAAAATAAGGATAAAAGGGTGAGAAGTAAGCAGCCTAGGTAAAAGGTTCATTTAGTTATGCAACTCAGATTTAGGGCTCTCTCACTGTAGCAAGTCCTTGCTGAAGTGCCATTACTAACCTCAACAAGGTGGAAATATCCAACTTAACCCATGCATTTGGGGTGCTCTTAAGGCTATAGTCTGTCCACTCAAATGGACCCAGTCTATCCTATAGAGTCTGTCAAATCCCATTGATCAAGCCAGAAGTTGCTAATCTAATCCAAAAGAGTAAGTTGATCAAACCTCATCCAATGAATCAAATCGGACCATGAATAGCATTGCAGACACTATGTTTGCCAGGCTACAAGCTCCCCAGTTCTGCACATAGATCTGGCTGACATCCATTGGAATTCCAACCCATAAAGCCCTATGTGTATCGTCAAGGCCAGCGGCACAATGATTCCTACACAAAGGACCAGCAACAGGTTGAATAAGGATTAAAGCACAGCTGATCATTGCTACAAAAGGCCTGCAATGACTCAGCCACCCAGCCTGTAATCACTATAGGGAAGCTAAATCTAACATCTAATGGTGGTCAACTAAAACAGGGAAGAGTCTGTTCTTGCACAATCTCTCATCAGGCCACAAGTCCAAGTGCAGAGAAGAAGAATCCATCTCTGATCTGTGACCAAGTTTTCCCTAGGGCTATAGTCTGTCCACTCAAATGGTCACAGGCTATCCACAAAGGCTCCCTTACCCACAAATACTAAAACAGAGCATAAGAACTACTGTCTGCCACCATGGCCCCAGGGCATCACGCTCAAGCTTCCATGGACCTTTCAGTAAGCTCGAAACATAAATGTATGCTATAGCCTGAACAAAACTACAGACAAATAGGAAAATAACAGATTGAGTAAACATTCAAATAAAGATTCCATTGATCTGGTGTTATTAACAATGAAATCCCTCAAGGCCGCAGCCTTGTGCACAACAGCTCAACACCAAATCCCAATGTCTACTGAACTATTACAAAACTTAAATAAAACTATACATAAATGCTTATCAGAGGTTTAGCCAGCAAGTGCTGAGCTAAGATAGAAAAAAAATGGAAAAGAGATGATTAAACCCTAACCCTAACCCTAACCTACTTGAGCTCCCAACCGACAGAGGTTGAAGGAGAAAGTGAATGATGATTTTCTAAGTTACAAGCACCACAACATTGAGACTAAGTATATAAAAAGCTTATATACTTAGTCTGAATGTTGTGGCTGATAGGAGAGTAAACCCTAATTTTTCAAGCAGATGTGATATTGTTTCAACCCTTGGATGCGTGCATCGTAATCTGTGCCTCGAGGTGTGTGCCCTAGACTAGGGGAAATCCCTAAAAGGTCATTGAGTTAGGTTTGAGAAGTGGAGAGCCCGAGCTTCACGAGGCTAGCTTCTACATTTTACTTCTGTCGCTCAATATGTAGAGTGTTCACGGGGTAGATTTTTGGCATGGAATATTACTGTCTCACGTAGTAGAGCTCCAGATGATCGCGCGATTGCCTCAGCTTTGAATGTACTCGCACGGAAGAACTTTCAACGCCTTGATTGCTCATGCAGAAGAGCTTCATAAACTTCATTCGTGAGGTACTCGCCCAAATGCCTTCACATCTCGCTCGGTATAAACTAGAACTTTTAGGCGCGCGAGAGCTACGCGAGAGGATTTCTAGGCGTCTCTCTATTCCAGAGCCATGCTAGAGTTGTGCGAAGTTTCTGCTATTTTTTCATGCCAATTAGCCTCGTGAGGTAGTGTGGTCTGCTGTGCTAAGGCTTGATCCTCGAGAGAACTGTGTGAGCTGTATTTCTGAATGCTTAGTGTGCGAAAGCTCTACGAGTTTCTTCATATGATGCTTTCCACTGAAGTGCACGACTGCTGCGCGAGAGCTACTTTACGATAACTCTCCATTTGAACTGCGCAACTTCTTCGTGAGCTCCATTGTGTTGCATGTCTTAGCTGCGCGAGGGAGCTCTGCTAGTGACTTAAACAGTGTGAGGCCACACCTCAACTGTGCAAGATAGGTCCATGGTTCCTCTGCTACTATGCACATGCTTCTGTTGCAGCTTCCCCCACTCTCACCTAAACTTCTCTCATCTGCTAGACTTTCTGGGTCCAGTATGGCATGCACAAATAGTCGCCATGGTGTGTACCACCATGGTGTTCCATCACTTCTGATTCAGTTGTCATCTTTTGCTGGAAATCTCTCTCTTCTTAGCACTAAAAGCACAGACTCTGTGTTAAGCTGCACAATTTATTCCTAACTACAAAATAAGCTAAAAAGGAATTATTAGTGAGCTTCAAGGTCCAGCAAACGCTAGGTTAAGAGGTGAAAAGTGGTACTTTTCAGTGATTAACACGAGGATTAAATGGCAGGTTCTCGAGGCTGTCAAGGGGCTGAGTTGAAGTGCGCAAGACTTCATGAGAGCTGCATGATAATCTTTCTGGTGCTCTCTCTCCTCTTGAGTTGCTTGAGCCACTGAAGGCTGGAATGTTTATGAGCCTCACAAGATCTGCGTGAACAACATATATGATGCTCTTTTGACACTAAACTGCGTGAGATGCTCGTGACCATTTATGTGTTACAGGCCCATGAACCTTGCGACAACTGTGCGAGGTTGCTTCTCTATGGTTTTAACCACGTGATAGCCACTCGAAAGCTATGCGAGGCATGATATCTACTCCTCTATGCATGACTACTGCTATGCACTGACTACTGCAACAATATCCTCTACTTGGGTCCTTCTTTCATTCTTCTGTTGGGCTTTCAGGGCCCACCACATCATGCCAAATGGCACACATGATGTGGCCCACCATGGTTCTTTGTAAACACATCATCTCCATAGTTTGGCATAAAATGCAGTCTTCTTGGCTTGAAAATATAGGATTGCATCATAAAGCTCTTATTTTGCTGTTATCTACAAAGCACACTTAAAAATACATTATTAACATGCTCAAAGGTCCATTAAAGACTAGGTTGAGGGGTGAAAAATGGTATTTTTCAGTGCCCAACAGCTCTGTGGTTTGGACCAGCCTTAGGGTTATACCCTGCCCACTTGAATGGTCACTAGCTATCCCAGGGGTTAATCCAGTCACAGAGATTGAGGATAAAACATTAAAACTACTGTTACCACCATGGTTGCAAGGCTACAAGCTCAAGCAGCCATGGGAGCATTAAATCTATATAAATCTATGTGAAAAGCACAGAAAAATAAAGATAAAATGGACATTAAAAATGGCATTCCATTGAATAAAGAAAACTTACAATGGTTGCCCTCAAGGCAGCAACCTATGCAAATCCCAAAAATGCTCTCTCTATATTACAAAACCCATTACAAAATTGGAAAAATACAAAGCTGCTACAAAGAACTTAGCCCAGCATTGCTGCTGTGCTAAGGCAAAAAGAAAAGGAAAAAGAAAGGGAAACTAAATCGTAACCCTAACCCTAAAATTCTATTTTGATCCAGCTATTCTGGATGGTTTACAAGAAAAACTATAGCTCTATTTATACAATCCAAAACAACATTTTATGCTTCAACCAATCAGAAATAAGAGAGCATGGAGTTGGCTTCGTGGCCTATTTGCAGCCCTTGGATGCCTTGGGAAGTGAGAAATAGCTCAGCACCTCGGGGTATGTGCCCTAGAAGGTGTGAAATACCCAAAAAGTCCTTTTGTGCTGAAGTGTGGCTGCTAGAACTCGTGCCTCACGAGGCTGGATTTGCTTGTTTTGGCTCTCACGTGGATGGAGTTACTACTGAAGAAGGGCTTGCGAAGTTCGACTTGCTATGAACAATACAACTCGCATAGATGGGGCTCCAAGTAACCTAGGTCGCGAGGATCTTGCTAGGTTTAAATGTGGCCTTTTGTAGCTCGCGAGGATGAAATGTGTGCAGCTTTTAAGCTGCTCACTAAGTTCAAGTGAAGGGCTCACGAGGATCTCACTAGGCTGAATTGCAGCTCGCGCAAATGAATTGCAGAGTCTTAGAAGTGTGCAAGAACTGCGCGAGCTGGTTTTCTGGAGCCTTTCCTTCATTGAGCTATGCGAGATCTATGCGAGCTGTGTAAATTTTGCAAGCCTTATCCTCTCGAGAAGCATGCGAGGCACTTTCTGAGTTATATTAATCTCGCGAGAACTACGCGAAGGTTCATTTTTGGTTCCCTGGTGCTGTGCACAGTCTGTTGCAGCAGTCTTCTCTGCCTGGGTCCATCCTCCTTCCCTCTATTGGGCTTCTAGAGCCCCTTTAGGCAAGCCAAATGGTCCCAATGGTGTGGACCACCATGGTACACTCACTGTTCTTCAATAAGCTCTAAGATTTAGCTTTGAATTCATTCTTCTTGGCTCTAAAAGGATGGATCGCAGCATGAAACTCTTATTTTCCTGCTATCTACAAAAACACAATTAAAAATCATTATTAACTGGCTCAAAGGTCCCTCAAAGGTCAGGTTAAGAGGTGAAAAGTGGTACTTTTCAGAGATTAACAGCCCCATCTCCCAGACCAGCAATCTTGAATGTGGTGCATAAAGACAAAAATTCATCTATGCGCTTCTAAGGATCCTCTTTACTAAGCCCATGGAAAGATGACAGCATTTGGATGGTTTAGACCTTAATTTCATAGTTGCCCTCAGCATTATGAAATTGAATGTAGAAGGGGGATGAGTACACCCCTAGTGCATAATATTCCCTCAATGGTCTTGGTTGTTCACCCATCTCAATTGTTTCACAATGATCAGTAGGGATGTGTGTTGGTTGCCTAGCTCTAAGAATCCTCTCAACTTCAAGATTTAAAGGTACAATCTCAGGGTTAAGAGATCTTTTACCAAACATATGACACATAGCAGAAATAAATTACAGCAAGCAAAAACAAACACACAGAAAAATAAACACTAAGTACTGCGGCTGAATTCACAAATTAAAGAAATGAAATTATAATCAAGGGAACAAGAAATGAAAACTCAGGCAAAATTAGCTCCAGCCGCAATCTATTTGCTCCTCTCTAGGCTACTGCTCCAGATCTGAAAAAAAATCAAAAGGCTATAAAAACTACAACAACATTTATTCAAATATAACAAAGACAAAAACAAATCTAACTCCTAATATATAAAAATAAAAAAAATAAAAATAAAAAAATAAAAAAAAAACTCAGATCTACTACACTTAAATCAAAACTCCCCGGCAACGGCGTCAAAAACTTGTTGGTTAAATCTATGTGTGTTTATTAAAATGATAAAACAATGGCAGAAATAAAAAAGAGAAACTAAAAAAGTTAACACACAGACACAAACATAGCCTGCAAGGTCCAGGGCTATTGTAGTAAGTTTTAGAAAGTAAGAGTTTGTCCCACAGAGAGTTGTTATCTAAAAGGTAGTAAATCTCCATATTTGCTACAGATCTAGTAGATCTAATCCTATTCTAACTTAGACCAAGAACAATAGGACAAAGAGATGAAGTTTTTGAGTTGTCACTAAACTAAAAACAGCAATGGAATTGATCTAATTAAAAACATAATTAAAAGACAGGTTTGAGATAAAGGAAGGGAGTTTGAAGAAAATAGTAGATGTTTTGGTGAAAGAAAACTAAAATATGGAGAAGTAAATAGCTAGGGAATAATTTTTCACTGTAAAATTGATTTATAAAGTGTAGCAAAAGCTGGATCTGTAGTTAACCTTTATTTGGCTATAAGCACAAATCTAAGGTATAAGGATCCAACTCAGCCCTTAGAAATGGACTAGTCTTAGGGCTATACTATGTACACTTGAATGGTCACAGAGTGTCCCATGGATATAATCTAGTCATGAGGAAAGAGATGAAACAGTAAAATCACTACAAATGCTATGTCTGCAAGGCTACAAGCTCATGCATACATAGGTACATAATCTATAGGAATCAAATGGAAACCATTAGATCTTATAGATTAAATGAGCAATACAATCAGTTATTCATTGATCTAAAGAACTTATAATGAAATAACCCTCAGATCTGCAGTCTTTGTAATTTACAGGCTTCTTATAATGCTTTTACAATTCAAATTACAGATCAAACCATCCCTAACTATTACAAAGCATTAGCCAGCCATGGCTGCACTAAGGAGAGAAGAAGAAGAAAAATAAAAAGGCGGGAATAGCTCACAATTCTTCTCCCAAAATCCCCTAGATCTCTAGATGCCCTTATCTGTTTTTATTCCTTCCTATTATACACATCCAAAGTGTAAGTGATTTGCCTCGGCCAATCAGAGAATAGGAGAATCAAATCAGTTTAAGACCTGATGACGTGGCTGAATTTCATCCAAGTATTGCCCCAAATTCATTAGAAAAGTAGTGCACACGTGGGGCAGTTTGGTCAGGTGTCAACTGTGTTGGAGTTTCAAAAATGTCCTTCAAGGCTGACAGATAACTACTTGGACCCGTGCCTCAAGTGGTTGAGGCTTCAGAACATAATTCTCGAGAGGTTCTCGAGTAGTTGGAGTGTCATCAGGATGCATCTCGAGTGGATCAATGGGCTTCAAGACTACAGCTCGAGTAGATCAAACAGCAGCTCAACAAGTTGGGTTTTAAGCCTCTAAATTGCTCAAGTTCTTCAAATTTGCAGATGTTCTGCTCGTGGGCTTCAATCATCAGCTCCAGCAACTACTCGACATCAGCAATAAATTGCTCGAGATGGGATGTTTGGAGGCTGAACTGCTCGAGTTGATTAAATCTATAGCTACACACTGCTCGAGTGGTTAGTATTTCACCACTTGCACAACTAGATAGGTGAATCACTGTAGTCTTCTAACTGCTCGTGCTCAATGTGCTAAAGCTTTAATTGCTCGAGAACTCATTTTCTGCTAGTCTGATGTGCTCGAGAACTGCTCGAGCTTAATATTCTGAACCTCTGCTGCTATGCATAGTCTATTGCAGCACTCTGTTAGGTCTAGGACTTCTCCCCAGCCAATGGTTAAGTCTGATTATCCTCTTTTTGGCTTTTGCTACATGGATTTCTGCACTACTCTGCAAATTATTGCTAACTATAAAACAACACTTAAAATACAATGATTAAATAACTTTAGGGCTTAGCAAAGCCTAGGTTAGGAGATGGAAAGTGGCATAATTCTGTGATTAACAGTAGTACATATGGTTAAGGGTTTATCAGATTTTTGGTACAAAGAAAATTTGGTTTAGGCTTCCAATATGGGGTCAAAGGATAGAATTTTTTTCTGGGATTTTTGGCTTTTTGGTTCTAAATTAAATAAAAGATGCCTTTAATCATCTTTACGATTTACTAGCATAGACATCTTATTGCTTTGATATTTCTAACAAATAGTTCTAGACAAAAAATTAGGTTATCATAATCATAGAATATTTTGATTCTAAATTAAGGAATATGAGATTTCATAATAGCATAGAAGTTCAAAGAAATTTTTTACTTGAATAGAAACGGTCTCTCTCTCCAAAGAAAGGAAAATTTGGCTCTAATTCTCACTGGTTTATAATTTTGAAACTATAGTCTAAAATATTGCAATTTAGATCAATCTATTGTTTCAAACATTCATTCTAATACAATGTTCAACGAGCTAAGCATGAATTTTAACTGTTCTACATCCTGATTATTAAACTTCTACTATGATGGAACATAAGTTTTCAAGATTCATAATTTTTTCTATCATAATTCCTATATAATGATTAACTAAAAAAAACTAATTTTTTTTTTCAATTATTAAAAAATTTGAAAATTTTTATATAAAAACAAACTAAATAAACTAATTAATTAACTACACAAATTAAAACTACTATTATACACAGAAGTTGTGTATCCCCTCAAACTTAAGTTGGACAATGCCCTCATTGGCCCAAAAATAGGGGACAGTTAAAATTTATTTACCTTAAAATTACTGCTGACTGTTTACAGGATGTGAAAAAAAAATTTGTAAAGAATGTTCCCCCAAACTTAAGGAAAACACAACCATTTTATTCACAAAGACATCAATAACAAAAATTAAAGAAAAGTTAGTGAAAAAGAAAGTTAGTCAAAAGAAAATTTCCTATATTAACTAAATATTTACAGTGAACAAGAAGAAAAATCTAAAGTACTAAAAAAATAAGAACTTATTACATAAAAGTTATAAACCTAAGAAAAATTTAGAGACACATTATCTACGATATTGGCAGCAACGTCTGAGAGAAGAAGATGTCTTCGATAAAGATCGGTCATCGGCTTTTAACCACCGTCTGATTAGAGTCTCTCATTCCTTCCTACCAAAGGAGTATCCATACCTTGGTAGGGTTGCCACTCCAAGCATTGTCAAAATACTTCCCTGTGCCCTTCTTTATCTCCCCCAAACAGAGGACATCACAGATCTTCCTTAGAAGAAATGTAATGCTACAACGACGGTTCTGTTAAGCGTGACGAAGTGAACACATCTCTGAATCACCCTTCACCTATATTGCTCCCTTGCGAAAATCCAACCTAGAGATTGAAACACAAACAGTGGGGAAGATAAACAATGGAGAAGGGTGGCGAAGGACGGCTCAACCCACCATCATCATATAGGAGCTCGCATTCGAGGAGGGTTGTGATGGTATAAAGGTTAGGAGGTGGGGGAAAATGGGTTCTTCGAATGTGGTGTTGGATTTGGGTTAGGTTTAGGGTAAAAGGTAGTTTCAATGGGTGATTCAACATATGGTGCAAGTCGTTGATGCTTCAGGTCTTCTACTTTTTGTATTGCAGCCTGGAGCTCAGCCTTATGTATCTCAAGGATTCTATCCAGTTGTTAACTAAAATCACTTAGATCTGATTCTTTCTCCATAAGGGTTAGGGTATGAAGGGAAGACAAAAGAGATGAATTTTTGGGAAGGTAAAGGTTTGGTTTTATAGGGAAGGGAAAGGTTTAAGTGTCACGGTGTAGGCTTAAAGGCTCAGGTAGTTGGCAAGTGGCGAAATTGAATGAAATGCGTGTCCGCTTTCTCTATAAATTAAATGGGTTCAAGTTCGAACATAATCAAGAAGATCGATCACTGAAATCACATGTTCCCCAGAATTATCATTTGAAATTCTGTAGAACGAAAATGAGATACTATGACACTTCAAATCGTTATCTCTACGATTTAACTCTACAAATCACAAGAAATCGTAAATGCATATGTTCAACGTGATTGCGACATGACAAAAGATACTTTACGATTAATTGCACTTTTGCATACTATAGATCCTAGAGTACTCTTTAATATTATATACATATGTTGCAAGTATTTGCTACGGGTGAGTCGGTAACTCGACAGGTTCTAGAGGAATTCAATTTAAATCAAAGGGAGTTGATATGCCACCCATAAATATAAGTCCTCTAGATGTACCAACTGCATGTGAAGGAAGTATGTTACTCTCTCTTTCAAAAAGGGTCAGTTGCTCAATTTGAGTTTCTAACCTTTCAATAGATTGTCGAAGATGATTAAGTAACTGTGTCTGGATGTGGCTATGTTGCACCCAATTGTCAGCTAAATGCAGCAAGGCATCCTCTGTAGGAGTGTGGTTTTGGGCTTCTTTTAGGTAAGCAGAAACAGTTGGAGGTTGGGAAACTGCCTGAGTTAGGCCATGGTTAGGACCGTAAGCTTCTCCTTGTTGAGATGTTGGGTACAATTTTATACCCACCAGAGATTGAATTTTTTCTTTTCAAAGCTTCAACCTCGAAAAACTTTTCATCATTGACTTTAATTTATATAATCCTCCTTGCTTAGGAAGTATATTTGTTAAAGTCTCCGAATCAATTTCACCCGATGCGTGGTGTTGCATCGGTTCCTTGCTAAGGGTCTCAAAGAGTTACCAGGCTTCCTCTGCCATCAATGTGCAGAACATACCTCCAAAGGCCTCATCAACTATATATAGGTTTGCATCAGTAAGGCCTTCATAGAAAGTGAGCACAAGTTGCCAACGCGTAACCCTGTGGTGAGGGCACTTGTGCAGAAGATCCTTAAGATTGTTCCAATATTCCCGAAGAGATTCATCCAGGAGTTGTAGAAATGTTTTAATCAGATGCCGGATTTTATTCGTTCTGCTAATTGGAAAGAATTTCATAAGAAACGTGCGTTCCAATCCTTCCCATTTAGCAATCGAATTATGAGGCAAACAATTTATCCACTGCTTTACTTCATCTCAAAGGGAATATGCGAATAGTCTCAACTAAGTGGATTCTTCTGTCAAGTTCTTAATTCGAATAATAGTGCACATTTTCACGAACGTATTTAAATGAAAATAGGGGTCTTCATTCATTAGCCCGTGAAAAGTCGGAAGTATTCGAAGTACATTGGGCATAATTTCAAAAGTCCTATTACCAGTTGTGGGGTGTATTTGGATACATGGGGGAGGTGTAAGAGGTGTGAATGCATAGTATTCCCCCATCGTCTTAGCCACATATTGGTCTTTACTTGCCATAATAATTGAAGTTAGCATAGAGCAGGGTGGCCAAAACTGTTATTGTAATTGTTTATTTGTTTTCAGTTTTATCCAATTTTTATTTTAGAAAGTAGGGAGAGGGAACAAATCTGAGCCTCGAGCTTCTCTGATCAAGGGAAGTTGAAATCTTAATTCATCACTCTGAATAAACCTGTAAAAGATTTAAGAAGGGATAAAAGAAAATAAAAAATATAAAAAAATATATAAAAAAAGAAAGATAAATGCATGTTTTCTTAAATTAATATAAGATATATAAAACACCATCCCCACCAACGGCGCCAAAAACTTTACTTGCTACTTATATGTGTATCTAATTAAGTCTTAACCTATTGCAAGCGCACAATGAAAATCATAGTACTCTAGCATAGGATTGTTCTCACAAAGATAGGTTATATTCGGTATATATTAATTTTTTAAAAACTTCTACTTATCTTTTAAGTTCCTAAACTACTTGAGAAATATGAATAAAGAATGGTCTCTTAATCTAAATTTTTGCATAAAACAATTCCTAAATCTCCTACTTCAGATTATGGTCGTCAATCACAATCTTCAGCTATTGGATGTTTACAATTTTAAAATACCATTACACTATATCTCATTCTTCTAGAATTTGGGCGTCAATCACAAACTAAAATAATTCAATATAGATTTAATCTAATCAACAATCTCCTAAAATTTGGGCGTCAATCAAACTCTAGATCATCGAAGATGAAAAAGTAAAAATCATTACACTAATCTATAAATCTCAACTTAAGTTGTCAATTCAAATTAAAACCTGAAGATGTTTACAAAGCAGTAAATTGTAATAAAATAAATCTAAACTAGAAAGCAATAAAATTATATCTTTCACCACTCAGCCGCAGTTGTCAATTGCTTCTGACAAACTATAGATATCTACTCTAATCTTCCAACTATCAATCCCAGTTGTCAATTGGGATCGAGGAACCTTGGATATCTAAACTAAATTACTCTAATGATCAATAGAAAAAACCCAAACTCAGGCGTCAATTGATGCTGCGAATTTCTTCGTTGGTTATTCCTATACTAAGCCCTCTTATTTATAGATCATAAGGGGTCTGTTTACAAAACTCCTAATTCTAATAAAAGAAATTACTAAAATAAAACTATCCTACTATAACTCTACTTCTAATTTTATCTTTCCTTGCTTTTATTTTGTTCATGTACTTTTGGATGTCTTCCTTTATTTCAGTAGCAGAGTCCTTTAAAAGTCTTCTTCGTCAATCTCCTCAGATCCTTGATAGGCCATACTTCTAAGTCAAGAATTCCTCTAATTATAAGCATTGCGGTGTCAATCTCACGTGATCAATAGCTTCAGAAAGCTTCTTTTCTGTAAAATCCTAAATCACAATTTTCTATTCTTTACTCTACAGCTTCCTATTGAACGATTCTCTATTTACAATTCATCGCTTTCTCTTGTATCGTACTCTTTTGAATGACTTTCTATGAAGAATCGTAAATTACGATTTTCTACTTTATACTTGCATCTCTCCTTAAAATCGTAAAATACGATTTTCTACTTTATACTTGCATCTCTCCTTAAAATCGTAAAATACGATTTTTCTATTTTTAGTAGGGGAAGATTCGTCTTTTGTGTTCAATCGTCTTTTTATTACTTTATGAGTTCATTTTGACGAATATTATTACTTTGGTTCTCTTTTGTTGTTTTTTTTAATACCTGCACATCAATACTTATTAGTAATAAACTAAGTCCTAGCATCACTAAGATAATGGTGATAAATGGTATATTATGTGATTGATCAACACCCAAAATGTTGAGAGTTTAAGGGTAATTAAGAATGACAAATAATTTGACACTTAGAAGAACGAATCTCAATATTATTCATTAAGGATTGACAAATCACAAATAATAGAGAAGTGAAAACCCGTTGTTGGTACGCACTTTTTCTAGGTCCCTTTCGGGTCCTGAAATAAGTGGCCCAATTCGGTCCGAGTGGACTCCATTACGATGGGGGAGAGATTAATAATGAAATAAATTGTTTAAATACATAAAAATAAAAGAAGGTGAATTTTAAATGAAGAATACTTGGGTTGATGCGATCGCCGGCTACAGATATTTATCGACGCTGTAACTCGTCGTTGATCACGTTCTGCGGGTTTACTCCTTTACTGAATGTTGACCGGCCAACTTCAGCAGCTACAGGTTGCCTAAAGTCTAACTACTTTGGTTTCCTATTCCTACTAGGATTTATCTAAAAAAAGGGGTGGTGGCCCACTATGCTAAGGAAGATCGACCCCGTTCTAGGGTACCCTCCGTAAGCACCCTTGGGAAAATCGGCGAGGCTAAGGCTATTTTAAAAAGATGTTAAGGACCTAATTGGCTCTAGGGGAGAATTTTAGCAGGGATTTCCTATGGGGTGGATCTAAGGTTGAGGGAAGAGCTTGTTCCTTCAGTACTCCTTTGAGAACCAAGACTAGTGGGCCAGTACCACTAATTTGACCTCCTGAGATTTCTTGAGAATAGTCTGCACCTAGTATGCAGCTCAACCCCTTTCTTTGAAAACCTCATAGAGAACTTCGAATTTTCATAAAGAACAAGCTTGGGAGAGGAGATTCGTAGAAGAAAATTGGTGAGTTTGGGGGTGGAGTAGAGGTCTTTTTATAGGTATATGAATGATTACACGCATAGGAGTATGTGTGTAATTATCCAATTGCGTTCATGGAACCATGCGTGTAATTGAATTTCACACATGGAAGCATGTGCATAATTCCCTGGGAGTCGGTCACCGACTGGGGAATGGTCGGCTAAATAGCTCAGCCGGTGTCCTAGTTCCATTGTGCCATGGAACCAATTATGGGCATGGGATCATGGGCTTATGCGCATAAGCTCATGCACATACTCGAGAATTTAGGTGGTCTTAGGAGTCTGAAACCTGATCTAATTTGGAACCAATTGTACCCGCCATGTGGTGTGTGCAATCGAATTGCGCGCTTGGAATCAAGTGCTCAATTGGGGTCTTAAGTCGGTACATGGGAGGTATACCCTAGTCGAACTTGGACCAATTGTGTGCATATAGCCCTGCATACAATCAATTACATGTTTGAATGCAGGTGCATAATTGGAGATCCTCCCGGGCTGGGTCGAGTCCAAGTCAATGGGTTGAGATTTCAACCTAGAACTTCCCCACTATTTATATAGTGTATGAGTCTCGAGTGTGGGGTTTTAATGGATTCTAGAACTTTTGGAGAGGATCGATTCCTTTCTGAAAGTCATGGGCAAGGTCAAAGGTTGACCGAACAAGTTTGATACTCTGAGAAGACAAAAATGGGGTGTCTACAGATGCCCCTCTTTGGCGTGTCCTTGTGGAGCAAGGATGCATCGAAGAAGTAGGCACCCGCCTTTCGGGGTGCCTTCTCATTTCTTTGGGAAATCACAAGTGTAAATCAAGGAGCTGACATGAAGTGCTTGGCTTTCTTATCTATTGGTGCATGCTAAACAAAGGATATTCATGGGCATGTTGCTAGCAGTCGAGAGGTATATCCACAGCCATCGGTGCATATTGCATCCCGTGGCATGTCACGACCTGTTACATATCGTAGTCAAACGGGAGGAAATTGACACAAATGAGGTATCGATGGCATCATATAAATGTCACGATACAAGGTCAAGTGACCAGATGATATGATATAATATGATGGCGATAGCTTCTGCAGATCATGTCAGACCGGGCGCGCCATTGCTCACATCAACGACGTGTGAGGGGTCCCTTTCTAGTGGACATTTGTGATTCCTCAAAGTTGAGTATACTCAGTGTTCGATTTCCCAGGGGGAAGAATGGATTGGGGTGATGAGAGGTGAAAGTTTCATAAATAGGGTTTTTGAAATTTTGATTTTTAACTTAAGATCAATCCGGTAAATACAATGGAAAATGTGGCTTCCGAGATGTCACAAAGCAGATCCATCGGTATGGGATTTGTGGACCCGACCTTTGTTTGGCTGTCAAGACGATGCTCGATATGTCGGATACTCTATATGTCCTTCTCGCGGCTACTGATGATTGTCATTTATGGGAGGACTACAGTAGTTCGCGGATCCGGAAAGTTAGGTTTTGAAAATGTTTGACTTAATATTAGCTAACTATATTTGTACAAATATCAAGTGAAGGGGGATGATACTTACCTGATTTATTGTCGATGGAAGGCCTTTATGTCCTTGGCGATGGGATATGATTGTTGGTGTGATGGGACACTTGAGAGGTCCGGTTTTGTTTCTTGCTTCTTCGAGATGGGACTTTTGTAGACCTCCCTTTTGGTTGCATGTTGTGGTGGATTACAATGGGCCCTGATGTTCATGTGATGGGACATTTCATGTTGGTTTGGGGACAGACTCGTGTCATGACAGGACTTGTCTTTGGTACTGGCGGTGTGGTAGGACTTTTGAGGTTGCGATGGGACAACAGGTTTAGTTCAGGAATTGGGATGGTGGTGATTATGTGTTCTTATGGGAGTGTGATGGGATGTTAGCAATCCTCCCTTTTGGTTAGTATTTTATGCGATGGGACAATGACGTTTGGAAGGTGGTAGATGGTTTTGTTTGTTCTGAGAGCATGCGAAATCACACAACCACCCACATCATTGACATTGGTTGGCTTTGTCTGCTCATGGACTACTGTGCTTCTTGTTAAATTTTTCCACATTAACTCAAAGCCTTCTTGTTACTGTTTATGCATTGCCTCTTTTTTTAATGTCAGGGATGATTTCCCATATTGTTCTCTTGGTAAGAACCTTCATCGCTTAGGAGCGTCATCACTGTTGTCTTCAAAGTCAAATTCGTCCAATGTCGAGAAGCAGTCCCCTTTGACAGTAGAGAGTTTTGTTCTAGATTTTCTTGAAGGGCATGCAATCGTGGATGGTAAAATATATATGATCTCCAACTTAACAAAAGAGCAAGATCTGTAGGTTGTCAAGGATACCTTGATGGCAACAAATGGATGGATCTATTTCATTCTCCATTGCATTTTCTACATCAGCTTCGTCCTCGGATGAACTGGAAGACCCAATTGAACCCAATTCGTAAATCATCAAATTCATCATCAGCTTCGGTCACCTCTTCTTCGAAAGAGAACTTCAATGGGGAGAACATTTGGATTTTGGGTGGAGTGATATCTTGGCAAGGTCTGTCTGGGAGATTCTGTCTCGTTGTTATTTCCATCTCCACCATCGGTGTCATCATTGTCATACATGCTAGTTGGGTTGCTGGAGTAGTTTCGCACTTCTTCTTGGGTATTGAACAATGGGGTGTTCCAGTTGTGCCTTATCAGAAGCAGTGTATGCATCATCATCCTTGTCATCATCATTTGTTGACTCTAGGTGGTGTGCATCAAGTCACATACTGGTTTCTTCGTTCCTCAGAGAGGCCGTGATGGGGCAGTGGGGAAATGACTCATTCTTTGACCGCAGTGAAACCTCATTTATTTTTGTTTATCTGTTATGGGATAATGAGGGAATGGTTTTCCTTGTCGTTGTTTCGGTGTCGTTCTGCCATTTCTTTTATTAGTTTTTGCTCCCTTATCGCGATGGGACGTTTGTCATCATTCTTTTGTTTATTGCCCTTTGTCACGGTGGAGGGGGAATTTCATGTGTTTGTTTTGTTTAAGGTTTGGGCTTTTATTTTGCTCTCTTGTTTTGTTGGGGTGACACTTGTTAAGATTGTGTGAATTTGGGAGATCTTAGGTGTCTTTATGTTATTAGTGCATTTCTTTTGTCATGGATTATTTCTCTAGGGAGCTAAGTGTCTCTTGGCTATTAGTTTATCTTTCTTTGCTTTGGATTGTGTTCCTTAGAGGGCTAGGTGTCTCCTTTTGGTTTTAATAGATGAGTGATGCTATGGGTTAGACACTTGTAATATTATGGTTACATGGTTGTGGCCTATATGTAGGTGGCTAGGGGCTTCTGTTTTGGTGCTCCTTTTGTATTATTTAGTTAGTTTATTTTTGTGTATTTGTAATTTGTTTTGGTGTAAGTTTTTAATGTATTTTCTCCCTTTCTATTTTGTATCCCTGGTATTACGGCCCAAAGGCGGCTCTAATGGTGGATCGTTCCTGGGGTCGATGATGTTAATCTGATGAAGAGTAGCACTAGGGTTGATGATGTTAATTTGACCCTAAGTGCTACTATGTTGAGGGAAGGGATGGAAGAGAAAAAGGTGGAGGGCTGAAAGCTAAAGAAAAGAGGACTTCTTGTTCATATTCCTCTTCCTCTTATTCGTTTTCTGTGAGTCACTCCTTTAGGGCTTTCTTGATTGGCTCTCCTTGGGTGCGTTGCCTGGCCTCAGGTGTCTTTTAATGTCTATCCTAAGAAATTGTACATGAGGCATCAGCAGGCCACTTGGTTATCACTTCTCCTGTGCATCATCATTCGAGCACATGTCGCTCGAATGTTTCGATTTTAAGTTTCTTCTTTTGAATCATATATTCAGGGGGGTATGCCTTCGGTGTTTATTTGTAGCAATTCTTTTATATTTTTATGGGAATAATCCTTTCCTTTAATTTAATATTGTTCGTGAAATGATTTTAGTTTGAGGTTTTAGCTTGCTTGTTTGGGTAATGTGTGTGGAAGGTTTTAGTTAACTTATTATTTAATTTTACATCTTCTGGGTTTATGATCTTTTGGTTCTTATTTACTCCCCATTGTCAGTATTTTGTTTTTTTTATTATCGTTATCGTTACTTACCCAGTTTCCTGGTTGGGTTTACGAACACAAATGTGGGTACATATATATAAATTTATTTACTGCCATATATGTGTATAAGCATATGTATATATTGGTCTCTAGTGCAATTGTTCATATTTATATATATCTACGCCTGCCAGTTCTTCTCGATCATGGATAATTTTTTTTTGTGTAAGTGGAGAATTACGTGCATATAGGTTTGTGTGTGATTCAATTACACACTGTTTTAAATGCGCTTGATTGAAGGGTCAGCAGGTAAATTGTGCACCGTGAGACAGGCTTATAATCCAATTACGCGCGTGGTGAAGCGTGCGTAACTTAAGCATCAGTGGATAATTGAATTGGGCGTCCGGGTCTCATTTTAGATTGCGTGCGTGAGAACCCATGCACATTTCTAATTATGCATAGAAGGTGAGCCATGTTTTTGGTTCGCTGCTCTTTCGGATCGACGAAAGTCGAGTTACGCGCATGGGAGTTGATGCGTAACTCAAAATGCATGTTGGAGTATTAGTGCGCGATTAAATTCGCCCTTGGTGGTGTGTGTGTGATTGACCTGCCTCTATATAATGTGAAAAAAATTTATTTTACTTACGCTTTCTGACTTTCTTTGAGTCTTTGCTCTTGTGCTTCTTTAGTGCCTTGACTTTCATGTTAGTGTGATATCTTGTGATCCCATCATCCATTTCAAGCGCCGTTTCTTGCATTCTTCTCTATTTTTTGAGTACTTTCATTTGAGATGGAGCCTGAGGGTAGTGCAACTGCTTTGAAGTTGGAGTTGATGGCCGAGTTGGAGGCCAGATGCTTGAGCTTTCAAGTGTGGAGGGAGAGGAGGCTCCCAAGGTGGTCGGAGAGGGTGTCCCTGAGGTGGCTGCTGGGGCTGATGGTGATGAGGTTCCTGCTAGTGCTGAGGGCGCTACTGTTGAGGGTGCTAAGGGTGCAGATGGTGATGCTGACGCTATTCTGCCTCGAGCTCCGCATCCAATTCACATTCCTCTAGAGGACGCCTTTGCGAGGGACTAGGTAGGTGTCCGAGAACAAGAGTCTTTTTTAATTTTCTAGGCATTTAGGTTATGACGTAGATTTCTAGGATATGAAACCCTCTTTACTTCACACAAAACTTGCATTTAGTTGTATCTTGTGTGCACATTCATGCATCATGCCTTTATCTAGCTGTAGGTCACATTTACTTTGTCATTCTGCATTATTTTCCTCATGCTTTGCATGCTTATCATAGCCTCTTTTGTGACACCCCAATTTTCCCGCATGGAAATTTAGGAAAATCGGACCATTCGATGCTCTGATAAAAACTCAAAGTCAAAGCACATATCATATACTGATGCAAAAATCCACAGATATCACATGGCAATATACAAAATTACATTTTTTTTATGCGAAACACATAAACCAAATCAAAATGACTTACGGCCGACCGTCCCCTAAACAGTGGCATTAACTTCAGAATATACATAAAAAGAACTAATCAATAACTGTATCAAGTCCAGAATGCACAAGGTTCAAAATCTATCTCAACACTTGTCTATGGATAGAACTCCTCAGGCGGAAGCTCTTCTTCTACCTCCGGTACGTAATCAGGATCTGCCTCAAGCTCAGGATCCTCACCAAGATCTGCACCTGTGACACAATGTCAAGATGAGCAGTCTAAGCTCAATAGAGAAAAGATCAATAATAATTCACATCTCATATTATCAATGCATAGATATCAATGACTATGATTTGAAAGCATGTTCATATTGAAGCAGAAAATGGCATTTCCAAATCAACACGCAAAGCATTTTCATATCGATGGAAAGCATCTTCATATCAAAATGGAAAGCATTTTCATATCAAAGTGGAAAGCTTTTTCATATCAAAGCAGAAAGCATTCTCATGTCAAAACTGAATTTGATAGATCTTGAGGTCGAAATCACAAGGTCTCAGATGACATTTTACCTACGGTTTTCATTTGCTTATTCATGTTCATATTTTACATGCAACCTCTTAGTTCATGGATGACTTAAAATTATAACTTAAGAAACTCCAACGAATATAGTGTTGTTGAGCCGGATCTTCGATGGGAACCCCCTACTGACCGTCTTCGTTCAATGAATAGTTTTATAAATCACGGATACCCATCGTGCTGGTCCAAATCACAGATAACCTACCGTGCCAGTCCAAATTACAGATTAACCGCCATATTGGTTCAAAGTTTAGGGGATTCGTTCACATGAACCTTAAATCAACATGCGGGTACTAATACTTAGTAAGTGACATTGTTCATAATTAATAGGTAAACTTTTCCACATTCAGAGTTCACATTCAAAATTCAGATTTAGAGATCACATACAAGGTTCGGATTCGATGCAATGTACAAAGTCATATTCAGAGTTCATTTTCGAAGTTCATATTCACATTCCCATTCGGAGTTCCAAGGTTTCAAATTCATATTCAATGTCTACATTTCAAATTCACATTCAAAGTTTAAATCAAAAATCAGAATGAGATTGTGCATTGAGTTTTTCCTACCTCAATTTCGATGTTGCGAAATAACAAAGAAACAGTCTTTATCTAAGACCTTTGGTTTATCAAATCCTACATTACATTCATACACTATGCGTCAAAGACTGATGGATCAAAATGAATCAAAGTTTCATAAGTTTTATCAAACAAAACTGAAGGCAGCCAAAACTGCATAACTCGCTCCAACGACTTCCAAAATCGCTCGAGTGATTTTGGAATTTCTGTGTGGCACACACAAATCTTGCTCCAGTGAGTTTCAACAAAAAAAATTTGCCTATTTTCTGAAGGCAATTCACTCGAGCAAGTTTTTCAGTAGGATTTTTGTTTGAATCTAAAGGGGTCTCACTCGAGCGAGACAACGGGATTCTGCACTTCTCTTCCCATTTTCCTACAACTCGAACTCCTAAAAATCCATGCATGCAATCCAAACACATAGACAAATCAAATCTAAAACACATTCTGCATTACTGATTACAAATCTTACCATGCATGCAATCCAAACACATACACAAATCAAATCTAAAACACATTCCGCATTACTGATTACAAAGCTTACCTTCTTAGATCATGCATGCGGAGTCCATGATGATCAAAATCGAAGAAATATCGGCGTTTATGCTCTCATTTGTCTGATAGCTCGATCGCTTCCTCTCTTTGATCTTACTGTGTCAAAATCGAAGGTATCGTGTGACGCAAAGCGGAGAAAATACTTCTCGAGGTGAAGAGGAAGGATTTGCAATAGAGATCAATGGCTAGGATCTCTCAAGAAGAAAATCAAAGAGGAGAGAATGGTAGTTTTCTTTCTCACTTGGTTCTCTTTCTCTTTTCAAGCAGAATTTCAAAAGGCTTAATCCTGTGTAATGTCTTTGGTTTTAACGTTTTGACATTTGATTTGGTGTTAAGCTGACACACCAAGGATGGTGTATTGGCTCTTATCCAAAAGACCAAAAATGTATAAAATCCACTCCACAAGTTTTGATCCTTGGACCTCATGCATACGAACCAATCTTCCAACTAGTGGTGCTCTCATGGAGCTTGCGTAACTATCCACACAATTAAGTATAAGAACCTTTATCACTAAATGCACATTTTCAAAATAAAATATCCCGACAATCCAGGGCATGTAGTGTATACCTTATTAGGCACGTACATTTAGTCGGGTGTATCAGAGTTCAGAAAAATGAGGATGTTACATCCTCCCCTCCTTAAAGGAATTTTTGTCCTCGAAAATTCTCTACATGACATTTTTGGGGTACCTAAACCATTCAAAATCTTAATGATTAATTAACACATCCACAGTTAACTCATGAACACATCCACAAGTAATTTAACATCCTGCCAACCATTAAAACAAAATAAAGATTCACAACGAATAAGAAGGGTATATCCACAACTAAGAGAACTCTTCCACAGAATATGGTTTTTTGATATCCATCAAAGCACATCAACAAACACCAAAAGTCAACGACCATCCATAGCTAATTGGTAAGACACCCATAGCTAATTATAAGAATGCATCCACAAATGATTAGTGGAACACCTCTATACTAATCAAGAATTCTAACCACCATACCAGCATCACAACTGAGATGCTAATAACCATCAATTACACAAGTTAACTACAATTCAATATAACCATCACCATCAAAATTTTAAACCATTCATTTACAAACCATAGACACAACCACAAAATTTTAAACCATTGATTCACAAGCCACACAATACCAAAATTCAAACCATTAGTGTTAGAGCCCGGATTTCCTTACCACAAAACCCGTGCTGTCAGATCATACACACGATCTGAATTACAATGCTAGTTTGGTATCGAAGTGCTTACTTCGCTTCGTAATAGCTCGATCTTTCTTGAATTAGGTGATTGCATGGACCGAGCCATCAGACATTGGTAAGTTACTAATTTCAAAAACAAAGTGCGCACAAGTACGGAAGCAGAGTTATAACTATAAGTAAATGGCCAAATAGAACCAAAAGATTTCACATCATTCCACATTACCAAACTATACAATCCACCGGTGAAGGCCGACCTTCACCTAAACAGTGGACAAATTTATACAAAACTATACATGGGTCTAAACAGAGTACTGTACCAAATATCCAAAAGATAAAAGCTCCACATTAAGCGGGTATCCACTGATGAACTAAAGAAAGAAGTCCTCAATTGGCTCTTCCCCTTCCTCAGGGTTGTAATCAGGGTCCTCTTCTTGTTCAGGATCCCTCTCTAAATCAAAACCAGCAGCTGTGACGTATAGTCGAGAGATGAGCTACCGTCCAATCTCAGTAGGGAGCAAAAGTAATGCTAAATTACATTTTTATCACACTGTCTCATAAAACTGATGCATGGATTTGGAAACGATTCAAAATTCGCATTCATGAAAAATATATATATATATATATATATATATATATATATATATATATGCAAGTCTTTAATCGGAAACAGAAATTTAGAACATGTCGGCATGTCGTATCATGATGCCAATTCAGTATGGAACAGATGCATATCAAATCAAAGAATTGTGACAGAACAAAAAATGCCGAGGAAACGGAGTATATCAAAGAACAGACATAACATAGCAAGGCATACAAGTACTTATTATCATCGGAGTTTAGGGTATTAGTATGAGTATCCCATAGCGGGAACAGAGCAATCTATAGCATGCGCAGGGTCCCAACCCCGGGGATTCCACTCCTCTCTTGGAGGCTCCACTCCCCTCAATGCTAATGTGGCATTGAATTTCACATACATATATCATGTCAAAGCATCCCATAGCAGGAATGGAGCAGTTCGCAGAGGACACAGGGTCTCAACCCCGGGGACTCCACCCCTCTTGGAGACTTCAGTCTTCTTTGCACATGATCACAGAGTCAAATAGATCATAGACATCATAGAGCATAAATCAGATCAAAGTCAAAATTCTGAATTTAAAGACTATGTCTCAATATGCCAGCGACAAATGCTATGATCATGTGTAAGAGATCAAATTCTTAATCATTCTAGAGTTTCAAACATGCAGATACAATACGTGCAAAAACATGAGTTCATTTAAGGTCCATATCAGAGATCATGATTCACGGAAAATATAATCGGCATTGAGATTCTTCTCCCTACCTTAAAGTTGAAGTCTTAAAATTGAAGCCTTGCGGAATTAATTTCACAAATCGAGGTGGATATCCTACCTACAGTCTCTCACATTTATCCTAGATCCAGAAGATTATACACCATGCGTTAGTACTCAAGTCTTGCAAGAAACGGGGCCTCCTAGCTCAAATAAACCTGAATATTGGCCTTCAAAAATAGGGGACCTCGCTATAGCGAGCTCCCCAAGAGCTCAGTGATGCATAGTGCTCGCTTAGCGAGCCTTTCCAATGTTGAAATGGCCTGGAAAGCTTGTTGTAGTGAGCTGCTCAGGAGAGAGACCTCACTGCAGCGAGCTTCTCTCTCACTGCAGTGAGCTGTTCATGAGAGACCTCGCTGCAGCAAGCTTCCATTCTCACTACAGCGAGTTCCTTTGAACTCGCCGCATATTGGGTCCTTCTTCTCAATCCGTACACCCAATTTCTTCACATAATCTCACTTTAAACCTCTGATCTAGAGTAGTCTTAGACTTATAAGGCAGAATTCATGAATTTCCAACCTAATTCTTGTACATGCAAGATTCCCATGCAGAGATTCCGAGGATTGGCAAACGGAAAACGTCGGTGTCCAAGTTTTCCATGCTTCCGATTTCGAAATCCACTGCATGCGATCAAATCACACGTGATTCTAAACCTCTATTTTCAAAATGGAGATGTGTATCATGAACTAATCACATTACCTCATGGATTTCACTCATGCGAAGATCGACAATCGTCGGTGATGGAAATTATCGGTGTTGGAACTTTCTATCATCTGATGGTTCAATCATAGAATTCAGTAGATCAAAACAGCATCGTGATGCTTGAAATGGTGGAGATTCTTCAATTAGGAAGCAAGGAGACTTCAGATGGTTTGTAGATTTCTCAATTGTGTGAATTATGATGATTGGGGGTTCCTCAAATGGAAACTTAGGGAAATGATTCAAACTTACAAGGGTTTGTGTGTCTCGGATGGTTGGAATTCTTCACACCAGGCCAAGGAGAATAAAAATGGGTTTCTTCTCACTACTTCTCAAACTTCCTAAGATCTTCAATCACGCATGCATGTGTTATGCATGGTAGGGGTTTTAATTAAACAGTGGCCTTGGTTCGGTGTACAACCGGTACACTCGGTGTACAGGCCCTAGTTTTAAGACAAACCCAAAAGTGAGGTTTAGAGTTTGCTATGAAACACTCCACAAGGAAACTACTGAGATTTCACAACCATAATTGATAAGCATAAATACATTAAAAGCACCTTGAAGTTATGATGTAACTTACAATTTTACTACAAATTTACTGGTTGTCTTCATGATTGAGCCCTCATTTACACTATCAATAACAAAAAATTGATTCTTATACAAATGGATTAAATCTTGTTTTAAAGTATCACAGTAGTATATTATAAGAAGATAACTTATACATCAACCGTTTATTGATCAATGGGCTCACCAGGCTGCTCTGCTGGTTGTTTCCCTTGGCATCTAACCCCCGATGCAGAATGAGCTGCTCTCAAACCAGTTGCATCCCTTGTATACTCCGAGGTATACTCCCTTGCGTGAACTACATATGGAGGGTAGCTGGTGGGGTATGCCTTTTCCATTAGACGGATCATAATTTCATCATGGAAATCGAGTCAGCAGTGCAACTTATAATTATGCTGGTGTAGGACGTCCATTTGGCAGTTGAATTTGGTCAATGTGAGGGCGTCGCCAAGTGGGGCAGGTGACTGTTGAGGTTGAATCGGCTCTTGTTGCGGCTGTGGCGCTTGGGTTTGTGTTGATTCTTCTTGATGAACCCCTTGTGCTAATTTTCGGAGCTGTCAGTTTTGAACACCAACCTGGCAGTGTTGATAGCTCATTTATCACTGCTTCTTGGTAAAACACCTAGTGTTATCAATTTTTCTAGGTTCGTCGGTCGAAACCACATAGAGGTTGTCATTCTTAGAGTCATCATGACCCTCTAGCAATCGAGAGATGAGTCGGGCATATGGGATGGAGTTTAAGGGTATGGGAATGGTGCTCCACATTTGCTTGTGAGCGTATTTAATGCCTTCCCAAATGACCTACGATGTGCTAAACCACCGCTCTTCATGTGTGGAGAAAAGGGCTTGTAAAAGGGTGTCTCGCCTCTCTTGCTCATGTTGGATAGGGTATAGGTTCTTCCGAAAGATGTTGTCCAATAGCCACATCTTGGCCGGTAATTGGGTCCTCCTCACGGACTTACGGAACCATGACCACCCACAATCATCTTGCCTGTGATGCGATGAACGAGCACTTCCTTGGAATGTGGCGGTTGGAGGCCCTGGTTATCTACGTAATGTGGGCGATAGTGCATCGCTTTGGCAATGTCATGGACATTGATATGGAATGTTCAGTCATCGATCTTGGTGGTCATTTGTTGGCCACTCACCCCAATTTCAAATTTTAGAAAAAGAGCTTTATAAGGCGAGGGTAGAAATGAGGGTGGAATGGTGTGAGTAGTACTTCCAATCGGGCTTGCCAAAGGTAGTTCATCGACCATGAAGTCATATCATCGTCAATGCATATGTCTTGATCAAAGGACCATTCGGGTTCAAATGCCTTCATGTTCCACCATAGTATCGGTTGTTTCGTAGTTGATGGGGGATCATTTGGTGGCGTGTCTAAGGTCGATGGGGCTTTGCCCTTTGATTGTTTAGAAGATTTGGCCCTAACAATAGGGAGTTTAGATGCGGCTACCTTCTTCGAAGCCATTCTAGAGGAAAGTTTTGAAATGGAAAGAGAACTAGGGTTTTTACCTCTCAACGTGATGAGGAATTCATGAAATCCCTATTGACGAAGATGCATGCCCATGGATTCGTGAAGATTTGGTGAATCAATCGTGTATTTGAAGGGATTCGATCCTTGGTTTATTGCGGGAGAAGAGAAAAAGATATGCCTTGGGTTTGAAATGATGAAAATGATGTATTTTGGGGGTTTCGGGCCCCCCCTTAAATCAACTAAGTCACTGTAGCGACCCTTAGACCTCGCTGCAGCAAAGTTTACAGAGCTAAGGTTGTCGCTGTAGTGAGCTGCACTTCAATTTTGGCTTTAAACCCCTTGGGTTTTGGTTGGCTGCAATTAAAATTTTCATCATACATCGCTACTCTAGTATCACCACATCGGATTTCTAACATTTTGTATCTACTAGTGTTTACTTTGGTGTTACAGAAAACATTCAACATTTGAATCTTGGCCAATCTACGAATGTGGACATTAGTCACATATACATTGATCCATGTTTAATGTTTAACATACAAGCACACAAAAATGAATGACTTTACTCAAACAGGCACGGGTACTGGTCACGTATTTCTGCCTCACGTTCGCACATGGCTTCAACGGTAGAGTTATTTCTCCATTGTACCAGGACCATTGGGAATTGCTTGGTCCTTACGACTTGTTCCTTGCGATCTAATATTTACACTGGTTCATCAGTCAGCGTTAGATCATCTTGGACCTCTATCGGCCGATAGAGGTGGGTCTCTTACGTACTTCCGCAACATCGACACGTGGAACACGTTGTGCACACTAGATAGTTGCAGGGGTAGGGAAAATCGATACGCTACTTCGCCTACTCAACCCAAAATTTTGAAGGGTCCTATGTAACGTGGACTTAGTTTCCCATGTTTTCCGAATCTCATCACTCCTTTAGTTGGCAAGATCTTGATGAACACATGATCTCTAGTTTGAAAAGAATACAAGTATTAGAATGTGCACGGTAAGTCAGAACCACAAAACAACAATTGATTTAAGTTTACCTGAAACTCGATGTTGGTTCTTTTGAGATCAGCATAGCTTTTCTATAGACTCTAAGCAACCTTCAATCTCTCACGAACGACTTGGGCAGTCCCATTCGTGCTTTCAATAAGTTTCGGGCCTAATAGTACTCGTTCTCCAACCTCTTCCTAGTTGATCGGAGATTTGCATCGACGACCATACAGTGCTTCAAAAGGAGCTATTCTGATGCTCGCCTAGTAGCTATTATTGTATGCGAATTCAATTAAGGGAAAATGTTTATACCATAATGCTTTAAAATTTAGCATACATACCCTTAACATATCCTCAATCACCTGATTCACCCTCTCGATTTGCCCATCAGTCTGGGGGTGAAAAGCATAACTAAACTCTAACTTTGAACCCATTCCCTCTTAGAACCTCTGCCAGAACTGTGATGTATACAATGGGACTCTATCAGATACAGTGCTGGCAGATATACTGTGTAATCTGGCAATCTCTTTCATGTATAATTCTACAAGTTTGCTAGCTATATAGTACTACTGTAGGGTAGGAAGTGAGCAAACTTGGTTAGTCGGTCCATGATTACCCAAATAGCATTGTGTCCTTTCTATGTCCTTGGTAATCCGAGTATAAAATCCATGGAAATGTTCTCCTATTTCCACTTGGGAATTGTTAACGGTTGTAGCAAACCTGAAGGGTGTCGATGGTCAGCTTTCACCTGTTGACAAACCAAGCATTTTTCTATGTATTCTATGACGTCTTTCTTTAATCATTTCCACCATAAACTTTTCTTAAGGTCATGATACGTCTAGGGGCTTCCGGGATGGATAGCATACGTAGACTTGTGTGCTTTCTTCTATTATTTCTTGTCTCAGGTCGACTTCAGTCGATACGCATAATCTATCTCTGAACAATAAGGACCCGTCGTCCTTAATAGAAAATTCTAACTGATTTCCACAGATTATTCCTTGCTTGATAGCCATCAGCTCTGTATCGGTTAGTTGCATCTCACGAATCTTATCAAAAAGTGTAGACCTCATACTGATGTTAGCCAGCAAACCTCCAGAGTCTCTAACATCAAATTTGTTCTCACACAA
The DNA here is from genome assembly GCA_021018995.1 of Chloranthus sessilifolius. Classification (NCBI taxonomy): domain Eukaryota; kingdom Viridiplantae; phylum Streptophyta; class Magnoliopsida; order Chloranthales; family Chloranthaceae; genus Chloranthus; species Chloranthus sessilifolius. Next base: position 84,746,431 of record CM037597.1, read on the forward strand.
GGCCATATCTTCAAGTAAATGCCATCTATGTATCCTTGTAATGAGATGTGATAGTTGAGTAGATGTTTTGCGGCTCAATGCATCAGCTACCACATTTTCTTTTCTGAGATGGTATTAGATAGAACAATCATAATCCTTCAGAAATTCCATTCACCTCCTCTGGCTCAGATTCAAATCTTTTTGGGTGAAAAGATACTTGAGGCTCTTGTGGTAGGTAAATATTTCAAATGTTTCTTCGTAGAGTAGTACCTCTAGATTTTCAAGGCGAAAATGATCGCTACTAATTCCAGGTCATGTGTAGGGTAGTTCTTCTCATGGTCTTTCAGCTGCCTTGAACCATATGTAACAACTTTCTCATGCGAATTTAATACATAGCCTAATCCACTTTGGGATGCGTTGTTGAACACTATGAATCCTCCGCTGCCTGATGGTGTGGTGAGTACTGGTGCAGAGGTCAATCTTCTTTTGAGCTCTTGGAAGCTCTATTCACACAACTCGGTCCACTCAAATTTAGCAGTCTTTCGAGTGAGTTGTGTGAGCGGTCCAGTAATCCTTGAAAAACCCTCAACAAACCATCTGTAATATCCAGCTAGTCCTAAAAAACTTCTTATCTTGATCACTGTTCTTAGTTGTTCCCACTTCAACAGAACCTCTATTTTGCTTGGGTCCACTGTGATACTGGCCTCTAAGATGACGTGCCCCAGAAAACTCACTTGGTTCAACCAAAATTCGCACTTGCTGAGTTTTGCGTACAATTGGCAATCTCGGAGCATCTGAAGTGTTAGACGTAAATGTTGCTCATGTTCTTCTCTCGTCTTTGAATAGATGAGTATGTCATCTATAAAGACCACCACACATTTGTCTAAGTAAGGCTTGAACACCCGGTTCATAAGGTCCATGAATGACGTGGGTGCATTTGTTAGCCCAAATGGCATGGCTAGAAACTCATAATGACCATATCTCATGCGAAAGGCTATTTTCATAATGTCTTCAGTTTTCACCCTCATTTGTTGATACCCCAACCTTAGGTCTATCTTAGAGAAAAATCTCGCTCCTTGTAATTGGTTGAAGAGGTCATCAATCCTAGGGAGCAGATATCGGTTCTTGTGACAGCCCAGATTTTCGACCCCAAAAACCCGCGCCGTCAAGTCGGTCTGTAAGACTGAACCCTGAACACACTGATACCTTGACACACCATACCCAAAGAGGAACAAAGCATGAACTCATAGTAAGAAAGGAAATCTCCATTTCTAATATCAAAGTGCGCACCAAATAATGGTTCTAATTCTATGCGAGAGTGCATGAACAAAAGAATCAAAAAGAACCACCGGTGATGGCCATCCATCACCAAAACATGATTCACAAAATAATAACATAAATAAATTACAAGTATCTGAATTTGCTCAACAAAAGGTTGGACTTACCGAGCCGTATATACACAAAATCTCACACAACTAAGTCACTATCTCAACTGGAAGAACTCCTCAGGTGGAGGCTCTAACTCCTCCCCTGAAATGTACTCGGAGTCCTCCAATCCAATATCCTCGGTACCAGCGTCTTCACCTGAACCTGTGACGTATAGTCAAAGGGTGAGCTTCATCTAAGCTCGATAGAGAAGATATCCATAGCATTCATTTTATCACCTTACACATATATCTCATGACTGAAATTGAAATAATTGAATGACACATTTATGCAAAGCATTCAAATGAAAGTGAATTGATTCATAATGCAGGATTCTAAAATATCACATGGCTTCAAAAACTTTTCATATCTCACACAAAGAAACTTAAATCGATTAATTTAAATAGTCCCTCGACAATCTATAGCATCGAACCCCGATGGAATACCCACCATCGTCATTCATATGAACCATTTACGCAATGCCAAGCCCTTGCGCTCCGTTACCAGGGTCACTTGACTCATATTGACCATTCTCAGTCCACCTATCAAGCTCACATTGACCATTTTCGGTCCACACATCATGCAAAGTTATACGGATATCCCGCCATGTCGGTCATGGATATCCCGCCATGTCGGTCGGGTATTCACACAAAAACGTCAAATCAACGTGCAAAAATAACTTATAGTTTATCACCGTATATTGTGATAATTTATAGCTAAGTTTAGGATTGAAAACAAAGGAGTTTCACACAACCATATGTCCCACACTGATATATTCAAATCGTGCTGAGTCCGAGCTCACAAACGCACACACATTTATCACTCTGAAATGAGAGTACAAGGTTCACATAATTGAATTGATTGAGTATCATGATTTTCAAACAGACATACTAATCATATCACAATTCATATGCTTATCGTAACAAAGATACATGCTATAGAATTTTCCCTACCTCACGCGCAATCCACACGAAGGCCTTTTTCTTCATAGAGGTACTTTCACATCACACGCTCACAGCCTAAACCTAGAACGCATCAACACGTGCCTGTAGCCACCCCCATTTTTTTCTCTCAGAATATACAAATCTGTTCGATCAACCTTTGACCTTGTACCCTGATTAGGACCATATGCTAAAATGATAGTATATGGTTGGACATAGGCTGAAATAATAGCTCTATGGCTCAGGCCCCATGACCCTAAATTGGGAACCATGCACTGAAACAATAATGCATGGCTGAACACAGGCTAAAACAATAGCCTTGTGGCTTAGGTCCCAATGTAGGGAGACTATATACTGAAATAATAGTATATAGTCAAAATACAGACTGAAACAATAGTCTCACATTTCAGACCCCTAACCCTAATGTGGGACCATATGCTGAAACAATAGTATATGGTTGGACATTGGCTGAAATAATAGCTCTGCGGCTCAGGCCCCATAACCCTAACGCGGGGACCATGTACTGAAATAATAGTACATGGCTGAACACAGGCTGAAATAATAGCTTTGTGGCTCATTTCCCAACATAGGGAGACTGTATGCTGAAACAATAATATATAGATGAAATGCAGGCTGAAATAATAGTCTGGTATTTCAGACCCGACCCGGACCCAGATAGCCCTTAATTACGCGCCTAAAGCCATGCGTGCAATTCGATCGCACGCCAAACCACACACATGCAATCAGTCCTCTTTCAGACCAGACTTCCTTTCCTAGACAACCTTGAGACTCGATCACATGCCTCACACGAGACGCGCGATCGGATTGAGCGCCCCACCACTGGCGTGCAATTGGCCTATGCCCGACCTAGTCTTACAGCCCTTAACCCCTAAGCTTCCTCGATCAAGTGCATCTAAAGTGACGCTTAATCGGATTGTGTACCCTATACCAACCCGCAATTAGTCCTAATATTGTTAGAACTAGGAAACTCACTGAGCAAGTCAGCTGGTCGCTCACTGAGTCAGTGACCGACCTTAAGCGATTAAGCACCAGGAGACCGGCACGCAATCCAATTAAACGCCTGTAATAAGGTGTTTAATTAGAGAAAAAACTATAAAAGATTTTTTTCTAATTCGCCCCAGAGAGGCTAGCAATTTTGAAAGAACGGATTTTTTTTGGGATTTCGAAACCAGAGAACCCCGAGAACGAACACATAGAGGAACATAGCCATGATTTCAAGATTCAAGCTTCGAATCTTCGAAATTTCTCTCCGTAGCCCCGGCCCTAGGGAAAAATCCAACCTCTAGTGTAATTTTAGTTCTTAGACTTAGGACTTCTCTTAGTATTGAATTTTCAGTTTTAGACCGTAGCACCTCTTTTTTTTAGACCGTAATTTTTAATATCTAGTTCTAGTTCTTCGTTTCTAGAACCAGTCCTTAATCTGACGGTCTAATTCACCGACCCTAGACTTAACTCCGTTCTAAAATCTTAATCTCCAGTCCTATCATTAATCTCTGGTTCTAGTCCTTAGGTTCTGGAACCAGTCCTTAACCATACGGTCTGATTTTCTAATTTCGAACCCGAATTCAATCCTAGAATTTTAATTTCTTAGTTCAATACTTCTAAAATCCCAAATATTCATTTAGTTTTTTAAAACTCTAGTTTCTTAATTTAATTCACAATTATAATCCTGAAATCGACTCTGAAAAACCAAAAATACCAATATTATAATCCGAAACCAGTTTATCTTTAATCTCAGCCACCCGATTTGCCCAAGGGAGCTTACGAAGGGTACTCAGGAACGAGGCCAATCCTCCTTAGCATAGCGGGCCAAAAACCCTTTTTTTAGAATTATTTTGTTGCTTTAATTAGGATTGGAAAATCAATTCTATGACATTTTCTTAGATTTTTAGTATGATTAATTTACATGCTTTATTTTAATTTAGATCCTTAGAATAATTGCTTTGATTAGAACTATAATAAAATTAGTTCTTTTATTTTAATTAGATAATTATAGCATAGTTAATTCCTCGCTTTATTAGATTTCAATATAGTTAATCCCTTTTTTTTATTAGAATTTTAGTATAATTAACTCATTGCTTTGATTACAATTCTAGGAAAAATCAGTTCCTTTATTTTAATTGGATTTTAGCATAGATACTTCATTGTTTTAATTAGAATTTTAGGATAATCAATTTCTCGCTCTGATCAGAATTTTAGTAAAATTAGTTTCTTTATTTTAATCAAAATTTTAGTAAAATCAGTCCTCCATTCTAATTAGAATTGCAGTAGAACTAGTATACTTGCTTTACTTAAAAATTTCCGTATAATGACCATGCTTGATTTAATTAGAGTTTCATTAAAATAACATACTTTCATTCCTAGTACAATTAGGAGACTGATATCAATTGGACTTCTAGTAGTATTAGGACACTAAATTAATTAGAATTCTAATAAGACTAGGAAACTAAATTAAGTAGACTTCTAATAGAATTATAATATTAGAATAAGCCACTATAATAAATTCACAGCTAAACTCACAATAGAATCAGAAAATTTGAATTGATCAGAATTACAGCAATAACAGGGAAAGAAAAGGGAAACTAAACTATCTAAACTATAAGGAAGAGCCATAGCTGCTAACGTTCACAGGCAGACAATTCAGTAAAGAAGTAACCCACACCCGCTCTAAAGCGTAATCATTGACGTGTTGCAGCGTCTTTAGCAACACGTCATTAAATATTTGCAGCTGGCAATCGCAACAACTAGGAATCTTCCTAGAAAACTCCCCTTTTTATTTTACCTCCACTATTCCAAACGCCGCATCGCTAAAGTCCACTTGGACAGAATTCGGCCACTGATTCAACGGGGACAAATAGGAACCCAGAAAAAGTGCGCACCAACAGACTGGCGATCGCGATGGGACACTTTTACAAATTCTTTCTTTCTTAGATAGTTTTTATTTTATTTTCCTCTTTTTTTTCTCGTCGCATCATTTAGATTTTCTTTACATATATAGTCTTCGTCAAAGACTCGAGATGTCTGGTGTACGAAGAGTGAGTTTAGGAGACCCACCATTGTGGGGATATCATAATAATCCCATGTACGAAGAAGAACCACCTTACAATCCCAGCCTACGACAACTTGAGATTAACATGGCTGGTGAACAAGAGAATCCCTTCTCTACCCCACACACCGGTAATAATCATAATGGGAGATATGATAACACTGGACAAAACCTTATTGCTCAACAAATCGTAGAGCTCAGTATTCAAAGAATATAAAGAGGAGATGATGACTTTGAGGAATTACTTTGTGGATTGGTTGCCGCATATGAGGCCATTAGGTCACGACAATTTTCAGAAGACCAAGAACGACAAGAAAGGCCACCTCCTACCCCAAGCACGGTGTCAGCCCGCCCCACACCATTGAGACAACCTGCTCACACATTCTTCAACGATGACTCTCTAGATAAGGTTTGCTCACGGGCGGCTCCAAAAGACAGCACCATCAAAATTAAAGATCTCCCTAAAATGCTCGATGAGTAGATGGCCAAGAGAGAGCTCCCCGGTCACTCATTCGAATTTGACAAATTCTACCAGGATGTTGAATTTAACTTACCAATAGGATTTAAATTGCCAAAATTTACTAAATATAATAGCACGGGAAATTCGAACCATCACTTGGCCCTCTTTTGTAACGATTGTCGACCTATACGTGATAATCAAAGACTTCTCATTCACTATTTCAACTCTCATTAGAAGGAGAAGCTTTAGATTGGTTTGTGGGACTCCCACTTTATAAGATAAAAACCTTTGACGATTTGGTCGGTCAATTCCTAGACTAATACAAACACTTGATCTAGGCGACAGTCAGTCTGAGCGATTTGATGGTGGCCAAGCAAGGACCCGATGAAGAATTCACTGACTTCATCACCAAATGGAGAAAACTCGCTGCCAGGACCGGCACGTCAATGAAAGAGAAAGACTCGATTGATATTATTATCGACAATACTAGAGAACCATTGAAGAGCACACTTGTCATAAGTGATTGCCCCAACTTCACTGCACTCCACTCCCGAGCATCCTGACTAGTGCGATACATTAAAGGCGGAGACCTCGCTATATCCATAGTCACGTCGAAAGTAGGCTCTTCTAGTGAATAAAAATTAAAAATAATAAGAAAGCCTCGGGAACCAAATAGGTCAACACAGCTGTCAACCAAGGATAAAACTCTAGGAACGAAAATTTTCAACTGCGAAATTTCGGGCAAAATCAAAATCAACAATGGTACACCAACCAAAACCAAGGCGCTAATCAACAAAGATACACAAACCAAAACCAAGGCCAGAACCAGAATCAGGGCCAATATCAGAATAGAAATCAATATCCTAACACCTACCATAACCAAAATGCGACACAAAATCAATCAACCCATGCGCCGAACTACAATAACGTACCCGCACCATAAAACTTCAATCTAGCTAGAGGCCCCTATCAGTAGAGGCGGGAACACTATCCCCCTCTACCTAATACGATCCCCAACATCTTCCATCTCTTTAACACTAAGAATCTTCTCTGATTCCAGTAGGAAACACCCAGCCCTGGCCGACAAATCTAGATTATAGCAAATACTGTGCATTCCATTGATACGCGGGACACAACCTAGAAGACTGTTGGGTCCTCCTGGATGTAATCCATGACATGAACGATCAAAATCAAATAGACTAGGAAGTTCTTAGGAATCCTAACCCTAGCAATAACCAACCCCAACAAAATTTAAGGATCATTAACCCATGCCCAACCACAACCAAGAAACACCGGCTCAGGTCACCACCGTAGATCTTTCTGATCGATCCTCCTTCTAGCCCTCTACCTTAATCACTCGCATCCAACCCTCTAATACCTCTACCACACTTACGAGAGTTTCTTCACCCCCGCACCCCTTTGCCTTGATCACTCACATAGCCTCGCCGAGCCCGCCTCCTTATCCAAAATTCACTTAGATACGAGTCCACTCGTTTAGGGCCAGGAGACCATTCCTCCATAGTCGCCTACCAGAACAGTCAACCCCTCCAAATCCTGAACCAACACCATTGCCACTCCCTTTGTCTGATTCTGAGTCCGAGTATGGGGACCATGTTCTTCAAACCATAGCCCAAATTGACCCGAAAGACTCCGAACATAGAAAACGAAACAAAGACTAAGCGTCCACTAAACATAGAAGAGAGTGAGCAAGAAAAACATCCTGACCCGTGCAAGATGCTGGTCTTCGCTTTCCTAGAGGAAGAGGATTACACACAATACCTCCCACCTTGGAGCGGCACCATGCACGTACGCACTCCGACCTCGAATTTCACTCACTTCACAAATACATCGACGTCGAGCCACACCGAGTTCGGTCAACGACCAACTTACCCGATTCTTAAATCAGGAACCAACTATTCACCTCTGCCTTTCCCTCGAAATAAGGATTTCACGAACACAAAACCATCAGAGGGGAACATGTGAGAAAGAGAAGTTAACTTGCTGCCCCCACCTCATATTATCCCTCCACCGATCCCTGCACCTCAAGCACTCCAACCACCTGCACCCAAGGCTCATCTGCTAGGCAAAGAAATGGCACTTGAGCCAGGGCAATAATATGACCTTCTGCGGCATCTCCAAAAGATTATGACCCAGATATCCATACTAGAACTCATCAAGAAGTGGCCTGACTATCACCGGTTGTTGATAAGGACACTTGAAGACACACAAGTGGATGAGGACACAACCCTAGATGAGCTTCATCAAATCACTTCGGTCATGGCGCAACCTCCAGCGCTCACTTTCACCGATGCAGGCATGCCTAAAGAGTCACCCTGCAGGAGTGCAGCTCCCATATACCTTACAATCATAATTAGAGGATTCTCCGTACCCCATGTGTTGGTTGATACAGGAGAAAGACTTAATATTTACCCTCTCACAACATTAAAGATGCTCAAATACACAAAGCAGGATGTCAGGCCCTCGGCACTATCACTCATAACTTATGATGGCTCGTGTCGCTTTGTCAAAGAAACTATTAAACTCCAGGTTTGCCTTGGACCTATAATGAAAGACGTTACCTTTCATGTTTCTGATTCTGCTAGTATGTACAATCTTATCTTAGGAAGAAAATGGCTAGAGTCAATACATCAAATTCCCATACGAGGACTCCATCATCCGTATATATGCTGATGCACCCCTCCAGGAGATGGATACTGATTACACGGAAAGTATTCTGACAGCACATGATTTTGTATTAAACACAAGCCATATTTAAAAGACTCGAATCCCTTATGGGACAACCATTGCAGAAGTTTGTCCCCCTACCCCTCCTAGTTCTCCCCCAATGCGTCAAAAAAAATTAATTAGGAGAGAGGTTAGCCCAGACCTCGCCAAAATTTATGGCATCAACCCCACCGTGACAAAAGGGTTAGACCTTATGTACCAACTCGGATACGTCCCCCACACCAGACTCAAAAAAAATAAGCAAGGTCGTGTAGGACCTGTCATCCCAATAAAAATATGCAAACACATAGGGTTAGGTTATCAATCGGATGGCCCACAAGCCGACTTGTTCCCTACCTCACCCAAATGGTCTCTATATGACCACTTCGTCTATGGGACCACTGAGAAAGCAGATGTACCAAGGCAGAAGGAAGTGTCCTTCACTAGATCCCAAGAAGCAAAAATCAAGTGAATGGCTAAAGCATTTAATGATCTAACCAATCTGAACGACGACATAGATAAACCGCTCGAAGGAGTCAAACCCTTGTTTGATACTAAGGAGCTTATAGAAGAGAGAAAGGAAGAACCTCCAGAACTCCAGCCACGGGTAAAAGAGTGGGAATCCACTGATGATAAAGATTTTCACATAGCAGCCTTGAAAGATGATGACGAGTACTTACACTCAACATGGGAAGAAGATAATGCCCCACAAGAGGATTTTAACTCATATAGCATTCGCCTCGGCCTTGGCCTTAGGGGATGGGAATGCTCATGGGATTCCCCTTGTATCGCTGGCCCATACCAACCCTGCTGTAGGGCATGCACCAATATATTAGAATGCTTCGCTAGTTGGATCCAACATTCTGCAATAGAAGAATCGAATCACTCCAACCTCATGACAACATAAACAAGTAATAACCTACCAGCTCGGCCACTGACACAAGAAGCAGAAAATCCCAACAGTCATCTGGTGGACCCAGGAGGAAACACTCACATTGCCCTCATAGAGTTTGAAGAGGAACTTGAACTAGACACTTCTTCATCCCCATATGCACCACAACTCCAAATATTCTAGAAATTTCTTGAGGAAGAGTGGCAGCCTCCCCCGAGTGATGACAAGGACTACTGGACAGTCCTCCCTGCACTCAAGTTAGCAGAGCAAGCTAACCTAGGACTTCAAGCACTGTCCGATCAAGAAGATGAATTCGATATCATCTTCGACTCTAACTTAGAAGGAATGGAATGTCCTTGGGGATCTCCCTGCATTTCTCACCATTATCAGCCTCGCTGCCGAGCATGCGTGCTCATCCTAACATATTATGAAGTTCAAGGGAAAGAACTCACTACCCTTGAGGATCCCTTAGTAGATCACCATTGGCCGGAAGAACAACTATGTTACAGCTCAGAGGAGGATAGTTCGATCGACTACAATCTCCAGAGCTTCTTCGAAGAAGGGGCAATTAATGTGATAGAGGAAATCTGAGCGTTAGTGTCACTGTCACCAGCATCGCTTATTCAAACAATCTCATCAGATGTTACCTGACCCTATATCACCAACAACCATAACCACAGACACCCTATCCATTTCTACCCCCTACCTATTTTTCCAGCCCACCTGTCAAGACCCAATACCAAAAGAATAAAAAACCTATCAAAACCCCTACTGCACCCCATCCCACCTATATCTCCCAAACAATTCTAATCCCTAAAATTATAGTCATTCCAGAACCCATACCCACACCCTATGAACTAGCAACCCATACCTTTGAAACCCTACTTTATTCCCTACCTTTTATACCTATCACTGGTAAGCCTATAGACCAATCCATTCCCTTATCCCATGACCTGGAGCCATTTTTAGGAGAGAAATTTTTCACTATGATGTCCACTATCCTAGGAGACATCAACTTAGAGTATACCCTTCTCCCAGACTCACCTCACCCTTCACACTTCACCCCTCCACATCATCCATCACCTCAAGCCACTACCTTCACACAAAGACCCACTTTTTCCTTTCAACCTGTTTCCCCTATCTAACCCACAGCCACTACCATACCTGACCTCTTACCCCAAATCCTACACCTCCTACTCTCCCTACAGTCCTATATGCTAGCCAATATCCAAACCCAAGCCTCCATTGAGACATATATTCAATCCCTAACCTCCACTCTCCAAAACTAGGCCTACCTAAAGACCTGCCTCCAAGCCATACAATCAACTTTGGCCACCTTACCCCAACCCTTATCCTTAGCAACCATCATACTCCTTCCTACTTACACTGAAGCCTCCACAGTAACTGACCCAGATATTCCCCCAGTTGTAGCCACCTCAGATGCTGCAACAGATGTGGATGACTTAATACCCACCTCTTCCAAGTCAATCCAAATAAAACTTGACCTGCAACCCCAACCTGAGCTTCCATCCGCAATTTCACAGCCCACCCCTTTTTCATTTCTGGCTGGCCGTTCTTCATGTGAGGAACAGCCTTTGATTCGTGTCTCTTGTTTTTTCATTCTCCCATACTCCACCCTCTTTCATGTAATGAAATCAAATCCTTACCTCAAAAAGGATGTCATTCGAGGGATGGATACTATCAAAACATCGATCAGGATATCCTATGAAGAAAGAATCCAACGCATTAAATTGGATAATGAGAGGCAACTCAAGAACATAGCAAGGGGATGGAAACAACTGTTGTGTTTATATAAAGCCCAAAAGAGTATCACTACACAAGAAAAGCTAAATGCTGAACATGAAAAAATGGCTATTGTAATAGAAAAGCTAAGAGCTGATGGATTAGAGAGGAGGTTGACTGCCTCAAAGGAGATCAGGAAGCTCCTTATAGCCCGAGCTGAATTAGCTGAACAAAAGGCTGAAATCCTGGAAAGGCAACTAGCTCTATCTACTGGGAGAGTACCTACCACAACTGCTGGTCCAGCTCAAGAAGCTACTGCTATGAAGAAAAATAAAGCAAATGGGGTCCAAATTAAGAAGGAACCAATAGATGATTAGATGATTAAATTGTGCACATGTATTTAGTTAGACAGTAGTGTGTGAATTTTGTACTTTTTTTTCCCTTACTTTGTACATGCTTTAGATATTATAATGAAAGTGCTCCTTGTTCTATTTAGTATCCAATCTGCTTTTCTTTATTTCTGTGTGTTTGTTTGTGTTTGTTTATTTTGTGTTGTGTATTTTCTTTTTCTGCTGTGTCATTTCTTTTTAGTACCTCAGTTTTAAACCTACTGCCCATCCACATCTAACTTTGAATTAGTAAGGACACTGCTCCTAAATGTAGATTTAGGAATCAAGTGAGTAAGATAGAAATGGAGCCATGTTCACTTAGGAATCATAAAAAAAATTGAGAAATTTAAAAATTTTGCCGAACTTTAAGCATTACAAGTTTTTAAATTTTAGCATTTCCATGATATGAACACCAAGAAAACTTACTTGTATCAGTACTTAGTGAATCATTAAAGAAAGAAAAAGGTAAGGACATACCCAACAGTTCAAAGGAAGACCATAACTAATGAGATTTGGGTCAACAATAAGTTTTTTTTCCTTTCTTTGAGGAGTGACTGAGGCAATTTTTCTAGCTCTAAGAACTGACTAAGTCAGTACCCTCACTAGAAGTTAGGCACCTCCAAGTTGAAACAACTGACAGCACTCATGATACTTAGGAAAGCATCATGACTTTCTCTTGGACAGTTTGAGCTCAAACAGACAATCCCTAATCAACTGCCCTTGTGCACACACCCTTGGAGCCTTAATTTCCAATTTTCTTCAAAATACACCTGAATACTTGTACCTGAACCTATGGACCTGATTCTAACCGACCCTCACTCTGAGAAATCAGAAAGTAAGGAGAAGGAGCTGAAGATGGATAAGATAAGATTAATATTGGGTGAATAGAGAAGAGATACTTAAAGCTTAACAGTGCAACAGCTGAGGAGAGAGGTGGCAAGACAAAAAAATTTAAAAAAATTAAAAAAAAAAAAAAAATGCATCCAAAAGAAAGAAAAACAATAATGAAGAGGAATAAGAGAGGAGTCAAGAGGATAAGTTCATTGAAAAATCAAAAATAAGAGGAGAAGCTAGCCACTTCAAATCTGAAGAATTTTAAAGAAGATGAAAGGTACTGAATTACAGGAGGGGAAGTCATGAATCACCTCCTTCACCTACTGATTTCTCAATTTTGAGTCCCTTCTCAACCTTCCATTCTTTATAACCTATCCCATAAGCCACATTACAACCCAGTCAAAAGACCCTGTGATCTAAAGTTGAATGAGTTGTCATACAGAGACAAAGAGTTGTCCAATCTATGGTAAGGATTAGCCAATGATGATAGAACCTAGATGTTATGCCTATGCTCATGCTTACAGACCCATTTGGGACTTGTAACTGCTCTTGAGCTTGAGAGAAAATGGAAACCCTAAAAGTTCCATGTGAGAAGTATGCCCTGGTAAGCATTTGGTCTGATCTTGAATGTATTAGGCATGACCTATAACCTAATTTTTGAATTAATGATGAGCTCAGTACTGACCTACATGTGATGTTTTTCCCTGCTGTGAGCTAATTGGAATTGATGTGCATCTATGTAGAACCTGTGATGATTAAATGTCTGTGCATATCATATGTTCAAATTCCTCATATTTTTTTTTTTTGTTGAATCAAAGGTGAACTAATGCTCTGTTTCTTAATAGCTAACTTGATAATTAACTTGATAATTTTGTGCTTTTGTTAACTATTTTATTGAGAAGTTTGTGGGTATCTTCACTAAAAATTCTCAAGAGACTTCACTCCTCCACTAGGGATCACCTAGGGGTGTAAAAGGCCTGATACATACGCTAAATGTATCCTTGCTCCCTGCGAAAGTGGCATTTAAATTCTTAGAATAGTTATTTTAAATTTTCCTTTACTCAGGGACTAGCAAAGATTAGGTTTGGGGGTGTGTTATTCACTGAAAAGTACCACCACTTTTCACCTCTTAACCTAGCCTTTTATAGACCTTAAAGCAGACTAATAATCATTTGTTAAGTGTGCTTTGTAGTTAACAATAATCTGTGCAGCTTAATACAAAATCTCTGCTTTTTGGTCTAAAGAAGAGAGAGAATACATGCAAGGATGACAGTTGAGCCAAAGTCTAGCAGATAGATGAGATTAGCTGAGAATGGAGAAGACTGCAACAACAGCAAGTGCAATGCATCAAAGTATTAAAAGATAGATCTTACAGAGTTGAGGAGCTTCCTCGTGAAGCTAAGGATGTAGTGGAAGATTCCCTCGCACAGATGTGGCACACAGTCAAGAGGAGAGTTGTAAAGACATCGCAAAGATCTCACAGTTTAAAATCCTCAGAATTTGCAATCGCAAAGTTCGTGCAGAGATCAAGCCTTAAAGCAATCGCGCGCAGAACTTAGCGAGTCTATATGTATACTGAACAAAATGTACCTCGCAAAGTTTTTGCGTGGCCAAAGAAGAGAGAGATGCCCAGAATTCTCCTCATGCAGATCTCACACACTCTGAAGCCTTTACCAGTTACTACACGAGCGTAGGAATATACCTGTGCGAGTAGTCAGCAAGAGAGAGAGAGCTTCTGAAGCTCTAATGCACGAGAAATTCAGGCCCTTCAGATCATCTCAGTGATAGCTTTGTAGTGTAAAGGAATTGTGCAATGAACTGAAGGTTTGTTGCGTGAGTGAACACTTCCCACCAGCCAAAGGCTACTCCGCGAGGGCCCTGCAGCTGCGCGAATGAATTAATGCATATGCCAACCCTGCGAAGCACGATTTCCCCACTTCTCAGTTTTAACAGAAGGACCTTTTGGAAATTTCCCAAGGCTAGGGCACACTTCCCGAGGCACGGATCTCAAAGTGCACATCTCAAGGCACTCAAGGGTCATAACAGTGCCACGTCTGCTAGAAAAACTAGGGTTAATTCCTTCATAACTAAGGCTGCATTGACAGAGTATATAAGCTACACTTAGAGTTTAGTTTTAATATCAATCCTTCCTTCATCTTCTGTCGACTGAGAGTTTCAGCATGCTAGGTTTAGGGTTAGGTTTTAATCATCTCTTTTTCTTATTTTTCTTCTCTCTTAGCCCAGTATTTGTTTGCTAATCCCCTTGTAAGTAGTTAGGCTTAGTTTTATTTCAGTTTTGTAACAGGTTTTGTATATATTGGAATTTTTGATGAGCAGTTGTGTGCAGGCTGCAGCCTATAGGCAATTCATTGTAAGGTTTACTTTTATTAATGGATTGCTATTTTAATGACTAATTGAATCTAAAGATCTTATGATTCCCTTAGATGTCTATAGGATCCATGTATTTAGGATTAGCCTATTCAGTTTTCGGTAGATCTATTATTTATCATCTGATTTCCCTTGGTTTCATAGCCCCATAAAAAGCAATGCTAGATTTGTAGTGAGATCTTGGGAGCTCGGAGGCCTGTGGATCATGGTGGTTGCAGCAGTTTATATGTTTTTTCTCAAACCTTTGTGGTATGGACAAACCAATAGGATACCCTCTGACCATTTGAGTAGACAGAGTATAGCACTAAGGTGGTATCCAGCCACATGTGTGAGAAGTATTCTTCTCCCCTGCACATGAGCTTCTAGAGCCTTGTGAGGAGGTTTGGTATAGGAACTGGCTCCCCTTTATTTTACCTAACCGATATCAGATGTCAGATCTGATTTCTCTATAGTAATTACAGCTTGAGGCTGAATCATTGTAGGCCTTTTGTGGCAATGAGCAGCTGAATTTAGAGCCTTATTCAACCTGTTACATGGTCCTTTTTATGGGCACCAGTGAGCCGTTGGCCTTGGCAAAGCACTTAGGATTTTATGGGTTGGAATACCTATGGATGTCAGCCAGATCTATGCACAGATCTTGGGAGCTTGTAGCACTGGCATTACATAGTGTTGTAATAATATTCATGGCTTGATCTGATCCAGTGGTTGGGGAAATGATCAGTCCACTCCTCTGGATTAGATTACCAACTTCTAGCTTGATCAATGGGATTTGACAGACTCTATAGAATAGGTTGTGGCCATTTGAGTGGGTAGCCTATAGCCTTAAGAGCACCCCAAATGGCGTGGGTTAAGTTGGATACTTCTACCTTGTCGAGGATTTTGATAGCGTCTCAGCAAGGAACACTGCAGAGACAGACTAAAGCTGAGTTACATTACTGCTTTAACTCTAAACTTAACCTGCTTACTTCTCACCATTTTTTATATTTTATTTTGGTACACACCATCACCATCTTCTTCTTAACCCTTTCTTTAGGATAGGGCTACATTTTATTTCTCTTTTTTTAGGATTAATTTAGTGTAGTCGTGACACCCAACTCCCTTTCTTTAGGATTGTCAGATCTGTAGCCAGATCTGAAAGACTGCTATTATAGCCCATTCTGGGTTCTAGATCAATTTCTCTGTGGGACAAACTCTTACTTATCAAAACTTGCTACAATAAGCCCTGTATCTTGCAGGTCTAGGATTACTTTAGTTGTGTTGAATCCATTCTTTTATTTTACTTTGTTTTTAAATTTGTTTCTACCACACAATAAACAGCACTAGAGGAATCCGATAACACCTGCCCCCCAGTCTAACCAGTTGGCCCTACCCCTACAACAGTCCAGATCATCTTCATTTGAAGAGCAAATGTTGGCTTCAATGCAAAATTTGGGGAACCTGATACAGACTGTCAATTCTCATGGACAGAGCATTAAGAAGATTGAGGACCAGTTGGGTCCAATTTTTAATGCTTTGAACAGAAGGGAGGAAGGAAAATTTCCTAGTCAACCCCTGACAAATCCAAAAGGGTAGTATATGATTGGAGATGCATCCTCCACTCATGAGGAAGCTAGTTCTCAGTGATCCAAAGATTGATAATAAGTGTACCATAATGTATGAAAAGTTTATTCTGATGTGTGTTGTATCGAAATTTATCAATTTCTGTTGTCAGTGTGATATTGTTTTGTTTGTGTTGCTTTGTTTGTTTTTGAATTTTGTATTGAATTTCATGTTGAATACATGTGCATTTTTATCATTTGAATTTGCTGTGTATGTTTATTGATGAATGATTGAGGTGCTCTCTTCATAATTGCCATGAACTTGATCTGAAACACTATCTTTAAGATTCTACAATTCTAATGAATTGATGTTGTTAAGAGGTACTTAATTATCATGTTAAAATGAAGTACATGTGAGAGGTTTGGTACTGATACTTTGTGGTCAGGTGCACAACAGCATGGATGCACTAACCAATGTGCAGTACTGAGTTAAAAGATTAAAGGTTGAAAATACTACTTTCTCGTGGGCCTTAAAGGCTTCAATCAGCTGCGCGAGCCCATTTTTGGCTCTCCTGCGCACAACAACACCTAAACAATGGCTGCAATAGAGCCTCGCAGAGTTACTTCTGCTTCGCGAGCCCAATCCGTGTGAAAGGATTATCATATGTTTTGTTCTTCACGAGAACATCGCGGGGTAAAATTCTAAAAGGTGAAATAGCTCTCGCGCACCAAGGCAAAGCTTCAGCTCCATGAAATGCATTGAAGGGCAGTTTTCTTCTGTGTGACATAACTTCTCACAGGATTAAATGTTAAATGTGCAAGAAATATACCTCGCGAGCACTTATTTCCAACTCCGCGAACCGCGAGATTATCTCTATAAACTCTGTGAAACCCTTCATTTTCTTCATTTCATCTTTCTGCCCTAGCTTCTCCGCACCACAACAGAAATCCCCTTTCTTTGCTTCCTTCTCTATAACTTAAGCCACTCCACCTAAAGAATTTTCCTCCCACCAATTTATTCCCCATCTACTCCTAGTCACTTTAAACAAGGTTTGGGGGGATTTAAACCATTATGCAAATTTTTAGGTGGAACCCTAGCTCTCAATTGGTAAGCTCTTCAACTCTCGCTCTGTGCTTTGATTGGTTTAGTTAATTAGAGAGAAAGAAGGAAAAAATTTGGTGCTTCTGTGCGTATTAAGTGTGTTCTGTATTTTCTAAGATTTGTGAGCCCTAATTTCGATAATTTGAGCACCTATGGACACAGGGTCAAAATTCACAGATACCTTAACCGCCATGCTGAATCCTGCTGCTAGTGGCCGCGTTGTGGCCACTAGAAAATCTGTAAGGATTGTAGAGGCCTCCACATTAGAGGCCTCTGAGGTTCTTCCACCTATTGTTGAGCCCCCAATCCCAAAAGAAAAGAAGAAATCAACCCCAAAGGAGAGGGCCAGAGAGCACCCAAAGAAGAAACAGAAAAAGGGTAAAGCTGTGGCCCTTGAGGTCCCGGAGGTTGAGGAGGAAGAGACTACTAAATACTTCAGGGTCCCTTCTGAATGTGTGTAAGCAATCCAGCTGGAGGCTGAAACTATTTTTGACAAAGTCTATTTTGAGGAGCTACCAGAGACCTCTGTCTCCATTGAGTATCTGACCAAGGCATCTCTGTTGCCCATGTTGTGGCCCCTGATACAGCTGGTTTTCCCAAGACTAGTGAGACTGTTTTATTAGAATATGAGGTTGAAAACTGGTGATGATGGGAACCCAGCACTGCTTGTATTGATTAATGACTTTGAGATGTTGTTCAACCAATCTAACATTGCAAGAATATTAGGGATACCAGAGTATAGCCCCTGATACAGCTGGTTTTCCCAAGACTAGTGAGACTGTTTTATTAGAATATGAGGTTGAAAACTGGTGATGATGGGAACCCAGCACTGCTTGTATTGATTAATGACTTTGAGATGTTGTTCAACCAATCTAACATTGCAAGAATATTAGGGATACCAGAGTATAGCCCTGAATGGGGCTTGGGTCCTCCTTTAACTGCCACCATCACTTAGATAACAAGGGAGTTAATTGAAGGAATCACTGCCTCAGGTGACTCAATCAGGAAGAGGGACATGGACTCCAACCTCAGATTCATGGATGGGGTGTTAAGGAAAAATATTTATTGCTCTGGTCATGAGCAAGAGAGGACCCCCATAGCCGATGTCATCTTCTCATTTCACAGGAACCATTACTTGGATGCAGCCAAGTAGATTTTTGAGGGGATTAAGGACCTATGTGAAAAAGTAAAAATCAAGAAAAAAACCTCATGCCCTTCCCTATTGCAGGTTTATTACTGCATTGCTGAAGTTTAGGAAATACCCCTTTCAAAGGGAGGAGACAGTGACCCTGAACCCCAAAAAGAGTAGAAAGAAATAGTGGGGAATCAGTGGCACAATGATGGTGAAGAAGAAAAGGCAGAGAGAGGAGTTACTGAGAGAAACAGCCCCCAACATTTATGAAGTGGTTGCTGCTATTGCATCCTCCACCTCACATGTGCCAGCCAGCACAACCATTACCTCCCCAGTCATTTCCTCTACCTCCATGCCAGCCCCAACTCCCTTAACACTACCTTTACCTATACTCATTGCCACACCACCTCCACCCTCAACCCCGACCTCCCAGCCCCACACAAGTCCACTACCCTTACCTGAGCCTATATCACCAATCACCACAGCCATAGCTACCTCAATCTCACCACCAACCACCATAGTCACTGACGCCCTACCCATTTCTGTACCCTTACCTATTTTTCCTGTCCACACTAGCCCACCTGTCAAGACCCTATACCAGAAGAAAAGAGAAGCTGTCAAAACCCCCACTGGACCCCATCCCACCTATATGTCCCAAACCATTCCAATCCCTGAAACCACAATCATTCCAGACCCCATGCCCACACCCTATGAACCTGAAACCCCATATAATTCCACTAAGACTTCCCCACCTTTGTACCTATCACATGTGAACCCCTAAACCAAATCATTTTATTATCCCATGACCATGACCCATTTACCGGAGAGGAGACATCAACCTGGAGTATACCCTTCTCCTAGACTCACCTCACCCTCACATTGACCCTCCACATCAATCATCACCACCCCACCAAGTTGAACCTACACCACCATAGGCCACTACCTTCACTCATAGACCCACTTCCCCCTTTCAACCAATTTCACCTATCCAACCTGCAGCCACTACCATACCTGACTTATAATCCCAAATCCTGCACTTCCTACTCTCCCTTCATTCCTAAATGTTAGCCAATACCCAAACCCAAGCATCCATTGAGGCCAATTTTCATTCAATTCACTCCACCCTACCAAACCCTGCATCCATCCCAACCATTTTACAATCCATCTAAGCAACTTTAACCACTCTTACCAAACCTTCCCAATAGTCACCTCTCCCTACATCAATCCATAATGCACCACTTGCTCCTACACCCATTGTACCTCTCTCAGAAACATCTCCTATCACCTCCAAAGATGTGTCCACCCAAACAGACCCTGAACCTCAACTACAACCCATACCTGAAATTGCCCTTAATGTCCCTCACCTTCTACCCTCCACCCTACCCCTGTATTCATCCTGTCCCTTTCCTTTGCTGACTAGCACTTCTTCCCTCGCTGCTCAGCCCATACTTCCTACCTCTTGTAATCCCCAGCCTCCTTACTACACCCTCCTCCGGGCCATGCAAGCCAATGCTTACATAAAGAGGGATGTAGTTCAAGGCATGGCTGACCTAAAAGCTACAGTGCGGCAGCCCCTCCTTCATAAAATTAAACTCCCGATGTTTGCTCATAAGGTTGAGAAAAGGGAAATCAAGCAAAGATGGAGAGAGATTATGGTCTAATACAACCAGGAAAAGAGAAGAGTTGAGAGTCAAGAAGATGTGATCAAGGAACTGAAAGAGAGACTGAGACTGAGTGAGAAGAGGGCTTATGATTATGGGGTGACTATTACAGCTTTGGAGAAGTTTGTAAATGCACAAACTGACAGGGAGTTGGCAAAGTCTCTTTTTCAAGAATTAAACCCAGATGTACCTCTTCCGCAAACTGCTCCAAATTCAAAGGAACCTAGCCAAGTCAAACCTAGACTAAAACTCATGGACCCTACCCCAAAGTCATCACCCACTCCTAAAAGAAAAAGCACTGACAGGACAAGAAAAACTACTTCCCAAAAGCCACAGTCCAAGACTGTTGCTTTGAAGCAAGCAAAGGGTAAAGAAATCCAGGAACCACCTGCTGAAGCCAAAGACTCGGATGATTAATTTTTGCACATGTATTTAGTTAGGAAGTAGTGTGTAATTTTGTGGTTTACCTTCCCTTACTTTGTACATATTTTTGCTGTTATACTAAAATTTCTTTTTGTAAATGTGCTATTTCGTTCACTGTCTTTCTTTATTTTTGTTTATCTATTTGTGTGTTTGTTTTTGTGTTGTGTTTTATTTTCCTGCTGTACTTCATTTTCTATTTTATCACTATTTTTTCCCTGCTGCACATACCCTTTATATTAGAAACAGTGAAGACACTGCTCCTCATAGGTTTTGGGGTGTGGCAAGGTTTGTCGATGAAATAATTAACCTAAGTGCAGCAAAATCAAGTGAGTAAGATAGAAATGGAGCCATGCTCACTTAAGAATCATAAAAAATGAGAAATTTAAAAGTTTTGCAGACCTTTAGGCATTACAAGCTTTTAGATTTTTACTTTTCCATGATGTGAACACCAAGAAAACTCACTTGTATCAGTACTTAGTGAATCATTAAAGAGAGAAAAAGGTAAGGACATGCCTAAGAGTTCAATGGAAGACCGTAACTAGTGAGATTTGGGCCCATAAAAAAAATTTCCTTCCTTTGAGGAGTGACTAAGGCAATTCTTTTAGCTCTAAGGACTGGTTGAGTCAATGCCCTCACTAGAAGTTAGGCACCACCAAGTTGAAACAACTGACAACACTCATGACACCTAGGAAATGATCAAGGCCTTCTCTCGGACAGTTTAAGCTTAAACAGACTAAACCCTAATCAACTGCCCTTATGCACAAACCTTTTGAGCCTTAATTTCCAATTTTCTTCAAAATACACCTGAGTACTTGTACCTTAACCTATGGACCTGATTCAAACCTACCCTCACTCTGAGAATTCAGAAGGTAAAGGAGAAGGAGCTGAAGATGGACAAGATAGGGTCAACATTGGGTGAATGGAGAAGAGATACGTAAAGCTTAGCAGTGTAGCAGCTGAAGAAAGAGGTGGCAAGTCAGAAAAATAGAAACAAAAATAAAAAGAAAAATTCATCTAAAAGAGAGAAAAACAATAATGAAGAGGAATAAGAGAGGAGTCAAGAGGAAAAGTTCATTGAAAAAATTGAAAACAAGAGGAGAAGCTGGCCACTTCAAGTCTAAAGAATTCTAAAGAAAATGAAAGGTGCTGAACTAAAGAAGGTGAAGTCATGAATCACCTCCTTCACCTATTGATTTCTCAATTTTGAATCCTTTTTCAACCTTCCATTCTTTATAACCTATCCCATAAGCCACATTACAACCCAGTCAAAAGACCCTGTAATCCAAAGTTGAATGAGCTGTCATACAGAGACAAAGAGTTGTCCAATCTATGGTAAGGATTAGCCAATGATGTCAGAACTTAGGTGCTTTGCCTATGCTCATGCTTATAGACTCATTTGGGGCCTGTAACTGCTTTTGAGCGTGAGAGAAATGAAAACCCTCAAAGTTCCTTGTGAGAGTCTGCCCTGGTGAGCATTGGGTCTGATGTTGAATGTATTGGGCATGGCCTATAACCTAATTTTTGAATTAATGATGAGCTCAGTACTGACCTACATGTGATGTTTTTCCTTATTGTGAGCTAATTGGAAATAATGTGCATTTATGTAAAAGTTGTGGTGATTAAATGTCTGTGCATATTATATGTTCAAATTCCTCACATTTTTGTTGAATTAAAGGTGAACTGATGCTTTGTTTCTTAACAGCTGACTTGAAGATTTTGCACTTTTGTTAACTGTTTTATTGAGAAGTTTGTGGGTATCTTCACTGAACCTCATGAGACTTCACTCCTCCACTAGCGATCACCTAGGGGTTTAAAAGGCTTGATGTATAAGCTAAATGCATCTGTGTTCCCTACAAAAGTGGCATTTAAATTCTTAGAGTAGTTGTTTTAATTTTTCCTTTGTTCAGGGACTAGCAAAGATTAGGTTTGGGGTGTGTTATTCACTGAAAAGTATCACTTTTTACCTCTTAACCTAGCCTTTACTGGACCTTGAAGCTCACTAATAATCATTTGTTAAGTGTGTTTTGTAGTTAGTAATAAACTGTGCAGCTAAATACGAAATCTTTGCTCATTGGTCCAAAGAAGAGAAAGAAAATACGCAATGACTTCTGAACCAAAGCCTAATGGAACACCCTGGTATGCTCACCATGGTGACTCATTTTCTGGTAATCATTGACCAAAAGTTAAGCAGATGAAAGAAGTTAGCTGAGAATGGAGAAAGCTGCAACAGCAGCAAGTGCAATGCATCAGAGGATCAAAAGAATCATCTCGCAGAGTTGAGGAGCTCCCTCGCAGAGCTAAGGATGCAGTGGAAGCTGCCCTCATGCAGATAGGACTCGCAATCAAGAGGGGAGCAATAAAGAAATCGTAAAGATCTCGCATCTTAAAACCCTCAGAATTTATGCTCACGGAGATCAAGCCTTGAAGCAGCCGCGCACAGAACATAGCAAATCCATATGCATAAAGAACAATTTGTCACCTCGCAGAGTTCTCCCGAAGCCCTGGAAGAGAGAGACGCCCAGAATTTTCCTCGTGCAGCTCTCTCACACTCTGAAGCCTAACCAGTTACTATGCGAGCACAGGAGCCTACTTGCACGAGTATCCAGCGAGAGAGAACTTCTGAAGCTCTACTACGTGAGAAATCCAGGCGTTCCAAATCACCTCCGTGACAGCATTGCAGTGCAAAGCAGCTGCACGATCAACTGAGAATCTACCGCGCGAGTGAACAATCCTCCTAAGCCAAATGCTCCTCCGCAAAGGCTCTACGACTGCGAAAGTGAATTAATACAGATGTCAGCCCCACGAAGCTCGGGCTCTCCACTTCTCAGTTTTAGCTCAAGGACCTTTTGAAAATTTCCCAAGGTTAGGGCACACTTCTCGAGGCATAGATTTTAAGGCACACATCTTAAGGCATTCAAGGGTTGTAACAGTGTCATGTCTACTGAAAAAATTAGGGTTAATCTCTTTTGCGCCAAGGCCTTATTGACAGAATATATAAGTTGTACTTAGAGTTTAGTATTTTCATCTTTCCTTCATTCTCTGTCAGCTGAGAGCTCTAGCAGGCTAGGTTTAGGGTTTGATCATCTATTTTTCTTATTTTTCTTCTCTCTTAGCCCAGCATTGGCTGGCTAATCCTTTTGTAAGCAACTAGGTTTAGTTTTATTTTAGTTTTGTAATAAGCTTTGTATACATTGGGATCTTTTGGATGAGCAGTTGTGTACAGGCTACAACCTTGAGATAGTTCATTGTAAGTTTTGCTTTTATCAATGGATTGTTATTTTAATGACTAATTAAATCTATAGATCTTATGGTTTCCTTAGATGTCTATAGGATCCATATTTTTGGGACTAGCCCATTCAGTTTCTAGTAGATCTATTATTTACCATCTGATTTCCCTTGGTTTAATAGACCCATTGATAGCAAGCCGGATCTGTAGCTAGATCTGGAGAGCTCGTAGCCCTGGGACTCCATGGTGGCAGCAGCAGTTTACATGTTTTTTCTTAGATCTCTGTAGTATGGACAGACCTATCGGATACCCTGTGACCATTTAAGTGGACAGAGTATAACCCTAAGGTGGTGTCTAGCCACATATCTGAGAAGGATTCTTCTCCTCTGCATCTGAGCTTTTAGAGCCTTATGAGGAGTTTTGTGCAGGAACCGGCTCTCCTCTATTTTACTTAACCGATATCAGATGTTAGATCTAATTTTTCTGTAGTAATTACAGCTTGAGGCTGAGTCATTGCAAGCCTTTTGTAGTAATGACCAGCTAAATCTAACTCCTTATTCAACCTGTTGCTGGTCCTTTGTGTGGGCGCGTTGAGCCGTTGGCCTTGGCAAAGCACATAGGATTTTATGGGTTGGAATACCTATGGATGTCAGTCAGATCTGTGTGTAGATCTGGGGAGCTTGTAGCACTGACATTACATAGTGTCTGTAATAATATTCATGGCCTAATCTGGTCCATTGATTGGGGAAATGATCAGTCCACTCCTTTGCATTAGGTTAGCATTTCTGGTTTAATCAATGGGATTTGACAGACTCTATCGGATACTCTGTGACCATTTTAGTAGACACAGTATAGCCCTAAGAGCACCCCAAATTGTATGGGTTAAATTAGATTCTTCTACCTTGTTGAGGTTATTAATAGCATCTCAGCAAGGACCACTGCAAAGACAGTATAAATCTGAGTTACATTACTACATTAACTCTAACTTAACATCCTTACTTCCCATCATTTTTATATTTTATTTTGGCACACACCATCACCATCACCATCTTCTTCTTAACCCTTTCTTTAGGATAGGGCTGCACTTTAATTCTCATTTATTAGGGTTAATTTATTGTAGTCGTGACACCCAACTCTCTTTCTTTAGGATTGTCAGATCTGTAGCCAGATCTGAATGCCTACTATTATAGCCCATTTTGAATTCTAGATCAATTTCTCTATGGAACAAACTCTTACTTATCAAAACATGCTATAATAGGCCATGTATCTTGCAGGACTAGGTTGTTTTAGGATTGTTATTTTCACCATATCACTTTTATCCTCTGTTTTACTTTGATTTTAATTTTCTTCCAACACCACATAATAAATCAGCACATCCTCTAACAGAATATACCGACAATACTTACCTACGGGATGGAGGCAGTCCTACCATATGAGATACAAGTATCATCCTTATGGATTCAACTCGATGATGAGCTATCCTTAGAGAGAGGAGAATTGTCCTACTCACGTAGCTAGAGCAACTTGATAAAACACGTCTAAGGGCAGCTCATCACGCTTAGGTATATCAGAGGAGAGTGGCCAGGGCTTACGATAAGAAACTCCTCGAACGAACCTTTAATATTGGAGAATTAATCTTAAAGAAAATTATGCCTTCCAAGCACGCCCACCCGAAAGGAAAACTGAAACCGAACTGAGAAGGCCCTTATGTTATAACAATTGCATATCCTGGAAATGCATAGAAACTGACAAACCAAGACGGGAAAGAACTCCCAAGCCCTTGGAACGCCATGTACCTTAAAAATTACTATCCTTACCCTTGTGATCATCACATCCCGTAGTTAAATACTTATACTTATCACCCCCGTAGTCCTCACGACCCATTCATTGGTCGTACATCATCAATTCTCAGAGTATCCTTAAAACCTCTAATTTATCGCCCACTTTTTCTCACTCGGGCAATCTGATTAAAGGACTAGCGATATACCTAATCTCTTTCAAAAGAATAAGTAACATCTAATCCTTATTTCCCTTCCCCCGCCGTTGGAGGAGACGTTAGAGCAAAAAAATGAAGATGTCAGGTTCAATCAAAACTCGTTATTCTTGCGCTAGCAGGATACTTTCAAAGAATACATATATCAAAATTTTGAGTGAGAGAATTACAACGAATGAACAAGTCAATGAACTGAGGGAAGCATAAGCAAATCGTGAGGATATCGCTGATACTTTACTAGAAGTATATAAGCAAGCTTTGAGGGCGTCCCTGATGTCCCCATACTACTAGATATCGTCGTAAGGTGGCGGGAGGAGGACAAACTCCTGCTAACCATAGAATGTGAGATTTTGATGGTACCGAAACATGACAAAGAGCTCGATCATGGCATCCCGTATCCCTCGGAAAAAAAGATTGTTACTCATCCTTTTTGGAAAGCATTAGATACAAACTATTCCCCATATCACTGACCCTTACCCCCCTCTTCTATTTTTATTTCGGACAATCAATTAGAAGCCTTACAGGATACTCCTAGGAATGAAACTGAAAACCGATGAATGATGACTGATGCAATCACTTACTACACCTACCATACTTCTCTCCAATAACTACGGGATAGGATGACCACCACCCTAAGATAAACCCCCGTATCCAACTGACCAAATCGGAGAGACCTCCCCCGATTCGATGACAATACTAATGAACTTTTCTTTAAAACTAACTCACCAAATACCCATGACTGCTTATAGACCTAAAATGCTCATCAACAACCTAGAAAATCTCCATTACATCTACACACTGGGACATTTTTTTGGATCAGAAGGAGAATCACGTTAGAAGTGCCGACTCATCCATGGAGAAGATGAGCAATAATGAAATTACCATCTGGAGAATGCTATCGAAGATGATATACTGCCAACACTACCACGCTCCTACACTGGGGTATTTTTATTTTATTATTTTTACTATTTCTGTCTTAGTTATTTGCTTTCCCTGTTGTATTATTTTCATTTTAAAAAAAAATAGGAAAAAAGAAAAAAAAAGCACATATCCACCCTTATTACTAGACCCCAGTCTGAGATACACCCCCTTGATAACTAGCAAGGGGGAGAATAGAAATTACTGATAGCGTTACCTTTACATATGCATATAAGAAGCAACCTCTAATTACCACCGGGCCAGCTTAGGAAGCATCCAAGTCCCAATGACGGTCGGCGGTGCTAAAGAGACTAAAAAGCAAAAGTAGACGCAAGAGGTAACTAAAAGAAAAGGAGCCAATCAGGTACATCTAAACCAAAAAAAATCTCTCTATATATATATATCAAACTTTTCTTTTTATTTTACATTTGTCACCGGGAGCATCCCTCCTAAATATACAATGCACACACACAATGGACAAAAAAAAACACATCCACACCCCTACTCCCTACGATGTCACTGGGATGGATGAGCGTCGTTGTCCCCAGTATCATCCGCTCAGAGGTCCGTGGACTGGTCCTCCGAAAACACAATCCTGGCACCCGAAGTCCTCGGAACCTCTAGATGACGAGGCCACACCACAGAACCCCCCTCACTCATCTGACTAACAAACCGCCTCGATCGAGATTGAGGAGGATACCTCGTAAGAATCTCACGAACGACAAAATCCTCGCGAGCATCACCCCTGACACGATCACGAGACGTGTGACGAGACTGCTCAGCCGAGGAACCCGTAGCCCTCGACTCCGATCCACCAAGCTGACTAGCCAACCTATGTGGGGGCTCACTCCTCGTCAGACGATACTGTAGCTGGTCTAGGGACACCTGCATCTCTGCCCTCATCGTCCGACGTGCCACCTCTAATGCTTCAGCCTGAGTCCTCTGTGCAACCATCATCTCAACGAAAAGGTCATCATGACTCTGAGTCTCCCCAAGGATCTGTCTCGCCTTAGGAGTGGTGCATGCTCGCATCACTTCTAGGCGCGCCTCCTCAAGCTGACGAACCTGCATAATTACACCAAGTTAAAGAAAACCTATATATATATATGAACATAAAAAAAGGAACTTTGAAAAGGAAAGAATCATACCAGATCCAACATCTCCTCCAAAAGTTGCTTAACCGTCTTGGCAGTCACTGGATCAGCAGAAGGTACGGAAGGGATAGTAAACATAGGCTGCTGCAATGAGAACAAACAAACACATTAGATGACACTATAATGACAAATAAACCATAAACGCAATAACTAAAATATACCTGAGTAGGGATAGGAACAGACCACTGAGGGGGAGCCTCAGGAGCAGAGTCTGAA
This sequence comes from Chloranthus sessilifolius, assembly GCA_021018995.1. Taxonomy (NCBI): domain Eukaryota; kingdom Viridiplantae; phylum Streptophyta; class Magnoliopsida; order Chloranthales; family Chloranthaceae; genus Chloranthus; species Chloranthus sessilifolius. The sequence goes on from CM037597.1 coordinate 84,774,636, forward strand.
ATGGCCTGCACAAAAAAAAATAAACAAACCAACACAAAATATATCAGAATAAAATAAAAGGAAATAACCTAAACTGAATTACACCAAACCAAAAACTATACCTGACTCTCGGGATATAAAGAGGTAGCAGTGAACTCCCTCGTCTGAAGATCCTCGGCAACCTGATGTTGAAACACCACGTAATGTTAGTAAAATGTTAAGAAAGCAAAACAATAACACCCAATGAACTGTTATGATTATACAAACGAGTTGAAAGATTGAATGGAACTTACCCAATGATCTAACTCGGCCTGAAGATGAGCCATCACTAAACCCTCCCGACCGGAGGAAGCAACTGAAGATGGATCAAATGTTAGAACGGGACCTCCAGCGGCAAGCTTGGCTCTCTATGAATAACAATGAACATGTCAGTCGGCAAGCCCACAATGCTAACAGTTAACAAAACCAAGTTCATATAGACACTTACCAATCGGTTGATCTCATATCGCAAGCTGGTCTCCACCTCTTGGCAGGCTTGCTGCTGACTGCGTAGCAACCCTATCATCACCATGTGACTGGCGAGCTCGGCCTCCCTCTCGGACTGCCCAAAATATTAAAAAAGAAAAGAAATAACAACTATGTCAGAACAACTGGAAGACCAGGTCCACATAATACATAAACAATTAAACCAATAAATCAACTCACCAGGAGCCGTCGAGTCTCCGCTAGCCAAACCCCCAACTCATCCTCTGCCCCCCTAGCCTGAGCAACCGAGAGGGCTAAGGACTGCAGCATCTCCTCATCCGGATGAGGTGCACACCCCATCTGCTCCATCTCCATGTGGAGGGCGTCTAATGCCCCCCACACACTCACGGTGAGATGGCCCTGCTCCAATCTGACCTCCTCCCCTCAATGTCGGACGTCGGCTCCGGCCCCGGACCCTGAAAGAGCCACTCCCATGGGAAGGGCGTGTGAAGCATACACAAATTACATCTCCTATACTCTGAAACTCTCATCCTCGTCACACCTGTGACCTGGTCCCCGACTCACAAATCACCATCAAGCTCTCTGCACAAGTTGGCCGGGCGATCATCCTCTCGCCACCCGGGTGGCGAATCTCTGGAGAGGACTCCTGGCCGAGCCCGTGCGCACCACTCGAGACAGGTGGACCCTCTCCACCTTCTCAAAACAATGGACCCATATGTCCACATCGAAGAAGGGCCGGCCAGACTGAATCACTGGCACACCCGCATCCTCCTCGGTCACGTATGGCCTCCAAATCACCTAACCAAATGAGCAAGCCAACCCATCAATGAATCCTCATATCCTAAAAGACCAAAACAAATTGAAACAAAATATATAGACAATGATATATACCTGCCCCGCATGCATATCCTCAAAATGATCGCGCACGGTCTGAAGATCCGAAGACCAATGACGACCCCTCATGCGTCCCTCCACACGCGCATTCCCGGAAACATGAACGTCTCCTCCAATTGAACTCCCGGACGAAGAAAAGCAAAATGGTCATACGCCCATAACTTTAAAAAAAAATTACAAAAGAGAAATGCTAAATAGTTACCATTAAAAGACAAAGAAAACAAAGACACTATGGCATCAACTAACTAAAACTCACTTGAAGGAAGGGAAGGAAACCTCTGATCGTCGCGACGCCCCGTCCCCGACGATAAAGCCACTCAAAGAGATGCGCCAATGCGGTCACACCCCACGCATAAGTAGGGACCCGATCCAAGTCCCTGAGAACCATAAAAAATAACCCAGTGACGCAACCCCAAGTCGAAGAAGAAAAGAGTACTGCACCGAGGAAGTGCATCAAGAATGCTCGGAGCACCCTATCTGCAGCCAACCTTGGCTCAACCACGAGCTCCCAACCTGCCACCGCCACATAACGCGCCTCGTAAGATGCCCTCGCCTCTAAATGACTCCTCGGAGGGACGAAGCCACTCGCAAACGTATCAAAAAACCAACTGGCTCAAACCACACCTAGTCCCGAGCCACTCGACCTACACGACACACCCAAAATCTCCTCACACAGCTCCAAATACTCTCATGCCATCCGCCCCATGGTCACTCGCCATTAAATCGAAGATCGGTAATGTGGACCCAGTCCTCTAGAGTCGACAACATCATACCAACTGGAAAGAGAAGCGCCTGATGCTCCTCCCTCCACCTCTCCAAAATCACCCCGATCAGGCCACGACCGACCTGAAAGGGCTCCAGCTCTAGGAACAGCCTGAAATCAAAAGACACTAATCATGCCCATTGAAACTCCGATAAGGCATGGTACCAAGTATGAGACTCGGTCCACGCCAAGCTGATAGCCAACTACGGGGGCTCCTATTGAACAGAGAACAAATAATGACAGTAAGACTAACACATGCCTATGACGAAAGATAAACAGATCTAGAGCTAAAAGCAAATGAAATATGCCCCAAACATATAATAACAACTTACAACAAACACACAAAACATGATAAGAATAACTGAATAGAAACATGACCTATCTCTAGATGCTGTCATGATGCATGAGTGAGCACACAACCAATGATCAATGCAGGTTCGACATAAATTAAAAAGGGGTTTCTGGATCCTAATAAGTCTATGTCATAACCTAAATGCCTAGGATAATGAAGGAACTCTTGCTCATGGGTACCTACCCGGCCTTGAGCAAAGAAATCCTCCAGCGGGAAGTGTCTACGATCACGACACTCCTCACCCTAGTGCTCCTTGGCCTCATCCTCAGCTCTCTCCTCCTCGACCCTCTAACCCTCCTCCTCAACTACACCCTGCTCAATCTTGGGTACCTCCTCCCTGACCTCCACCTAGTCAACCTCCGGTACCTCCTCTCTAGCCACCTCCCTGAAATCCACCTCTCCGACAATGGCGTCAGTCTGAGTCTCAAAGGTCTCACCTATCTCCCCCATCATCATCCTCTCCAAGTCAGAAATGGTAAGATCGCACCTATCACCACTCTCAGATTCCATCCTAGAACAAAGAACTCAAAAAATTAGTAAGAACGAAAGAAACGGCGCCTGAAACAGACGATCAGATCGCAAAATATAACGAAAACACGAAAAATAGAGCACAAGGAAACAAGAAAACAAAGAATCGAAGACCAAAATGGATAGTGCAAGAAGAATGAAACTTTTTTGAACTATTTATAAGACATGGCTGAATCATGCACATGAACTCACGTGCTCAACTGAATCACGCACCACGGTTCCCGTGCTTAATTCAGATCAAACGCTCATCCTCAGCGCGTATATTAATCGTCGCCCGCTCAAACTAACCCGACCACCTGGTTGCGTGTCGTCCACCAGGAGCGTAATAATCTCAAGCGCCCGAACCCGCGCGCATGAATGCCAACAATCACTACAACAGTGACCAACCACCACCCTAATCCTGCGCCCCATGATGAGCGCAGAAGTCGATTAAACGACCAGACGCCGGCGCCACTCCCATTTTGACACGCAATTAGTTTATGCGCTCGGAGTGAAGCACACAATTTCTCATAAACACAAAATATGTGCCCAGAACAGTAGGTTCACTGGACCAAATTAGGAGACTTCCAACACTGACTACCAACCTAAACTATGCCCTTGTTAGAGCCAATCCAAAAACACTTCTGACTTAGGACATACACACCCCAAACCAAAAAATGAAAAAAATGCCCTCCCCAACATCACGTACACGCTCCAACTAAGACCAAACTAAACTGAAAAATGCCCCCCCATCACTTACGCACTTGATCTTAGACTAATCAAAACTAAACTAAAAATGCTCCCAACATACCCCATATTCGAAATAAAATAAGCCCAATCGAACCAAGCTCGAAGAAATATTAAATATGAAGAACGTCAGTTCAAAATTAGATCAAGTAAGCTATAAAATAAACCAAGTAAAAATTCACTAAATATAAATAACCAAAATAGAATTAAAAAACATAATTAAATTTATAAATGAATAAAATAATTACAAAACACACCAAGGGCATACCCTCTGAATATACAACTTAAAACAAGAAATTTAAAATCAACACATTCTGGAAGTGCCCAAATCTGGATTTCGGGAAACTAGAGATCTCGGAAAAGCCCAGAGGAGGAACGCAACCTGAATGAATTCTAACGATGACAGCCTCTTCCCCTTACCCTGAACCGAAAAAAAAAAAAAAAAAAAAAGAGTGGCTCATAGAAAGCCACTCAGGATCTACGGGATCCACCTTTGGAGGCTCACCTTGGAAAGCATAACAAGGAGGAGCAACCAACGCTGAATTCGCAGAGCCTACTGAGGAAACATAGGCATCGGTCACGAGAACTCTGACCATGCCTTATCCTTGGATTTCCTATCTACCACCTTTTTCTTCTCCACCCTTCCCTTAGCATGATAGCAATTCGACTGCTACCTTGCATTCCCAATCCCGTCCATTCTCAATAACCCACGTAATAACACAACTCTTCGGGTTCAGTACCCGAGATACGAAAGAGAAAGGAAGAAAAGACATTAACAATAAAAAAAAAAGCCCCAAGACTTCTAATTCTAAACTTGAAATAAAATTCAAAACAATAAGAAATCAAAGCTTTTAGCTCACACATTTATAAACTATACCTCCTAAATTACCAAATGACAAGTGTCACACCTTTGAACCCTTCCAATCTAATTATATCCAAACCAAACACGTACTCCCTTAAAAAAAAAAAAAAACCACAATCCATGACCAACCTAATAAACCAATAATCATGCGATACTTATCCTTTCAAGAAAACACAAATCCAAAGTAAAGTAAACAAGTCAATAAGATTTAAACACTTAACACCCATGTGGAACCTTTGAAAGCTCACACCTTTTAAGAAGTATCATGTTGAATCAAACAAAAGACCAAAACTCAAGTCAAATCAAACCTTAAACCAAACAAGTGACAAAAAAAATGGCCCTCCAAAATGAGGCCCGAACTTGTTTGGGGACCCCACAAAAAAATTTCCCCGACAAACCCATTAGAATCATGTAAAGCCTCTAAACAAAATTCCATAAAACAAAACTAATCTTAGGATAAACTTTAAGCTAAATTAAATCCTAAACTAAATTAAACCAAATATGCCTGACTAATCCATTAAATAAGTTAAAACAAATAACTAAGAATAATAAACAAAAAAAAAAACACCTATTTATTTATAACTAAAAAATTTTACAAGTATCACCGGAGGTATACCTCCTGAACTTACAACCCAAAATGAAAACTTAGAACTTAACTTACAACCCAAAAAGAAAACCAGAGACAAAAAATGAACACAAAGCGAGGAGCAGAATGCCCAATCAAAGGCTTCAAGAAGGATTGGTTGGGAAACACATCCCTCCACTTGTTACTCCTTCTCTTTCGCCATGTTCACCTCCTCCGCCATCATCTCCTCAATGTTGCCTTCACTGCTCCCTAAAAGGGATCGATGTAAAAACTAGCACCCCCATTCCCAATATCACCCATTTTCAGAATAATGACGTCCCTGACCATCACCTCAAGGCGAAGATCACGGAAACTAACAAACATAAGAAAAAATGACATCCCAATCGGACGGTTAGATCGCCCGATATCGCTAAAACATGAATTTTAGAACACAAAATATGCAAAAAAAGTGAAACTCGAGACTAAAGCAGAGAATGAGAAATAAATGAAGGCTCCCTCGCTCATATAGAGTACGTACTTAATCACGCGCCCGGACACGTGCTCTTAACTCGGCCACGCGCATCACACGATGCGCTTAATCTAAAACATGCACTCCGACCTGAGCGCACAACTAAACCATCGCCCGCACCAACGACGCGACTCTCTGATCATGCGTAATACATGAACCGCATAGCCGTATCAAGCGACTCCCACGAGCCACGCAATATGAAAGGTCACCCACGCAGTGGCCTAGTGACGCCTCGATCACGCGCTACGATTATAACGCGTAATATATTCATACGCACACTCACATACATGTAAACGACCCATCGAACCTGTGATCGCACGCCCGAAAATAGGTGCGCAATCATATTGAGCGACACGTACCAAGCGCGCAATACCCGAATTATTCCACCCTCACACCTTTTCACCCCACCTTGATCAAAATTCTCCTATCCCATCACGTAGCCTCACACGCTGTTCAGAAAGAATAACACGACCACTTACTCCTATCCCATCGTGTAACCCTGTCACATACGTCCCATCACGATAAGATACACACACATGATGCCACTCCAATATCCAGTCCCATCACGATAAATCAATCATGCCACAACACCCTCTCGTGACAAGCTAAAAAAAACTAAAGCCAATCACTGCACAACCACAACATGATCCTAGATAACTCAAGATCTGCCAAAGAAAGAAACAGGACATATCAATCGTACAAATATCCTACCAGCGTCCCATCGCTAACTATGCTCAGCCAATGTCCCATCGCAAATATCACTGCCCGAAAAGCTCAAACAACACCTACCACGCCATATGAAAAAGGGAGAAAGCTCGATCATGTCCCATCGCTAAAGCAAAGAGCCCTCCTCTCGAATTGCTCGCTACGTAATAGTCACCAGACACCACTACCACAGCAGAAATGCATGAAGATTCAGGACTCCTCCAATGTCCTCTCGCATACGACCAATACCAAGTCTCATCACGACATCACTTCTCCAAGACATTACGTCCCACCAAGACTCACCAAGTTCTACTGTTAAGACCTGAAAAGTACCACTTTTCACCCCTTAACTTAACCTTTGATTAGACCCTTAGCCACCTAATAAACTCGTCTTAAGTGTTTTGTTCAGGAAATAATCAGCAGTGAATAAGGCCAAGAATCCTATTACGAAGCCTGCTTTGGCACCAGATGCCCCTTAGCAAGAATGAACCTTGAAGCCTCGCGCAGATCAACTGAGCTTCCCAAGGCTTTACAAGCAACCTCTCGCACAGATGAATGACTGAGGAGCTTTAGAAACTCAACTCCGCGCAGCTCTCACGAAGCTCAAGAGTAAAACACAGCGCTCAGTGTCGCGCAGTTCAAAGCAGACCTCTCTCAATCTCACGAAGATCGCTTAAGACAGCTGAGGAGAGAGAGCTTCAGAAAATGTCTCGCGCAGCTATCGCGCAGTCACCGCGGGGTACAATTCTCAGAAGAAGAACGCCTTGCGCAATTCGCATGCCATTCAAGAAAGAAAGCATCCTGGCAAAGGCAAAGCCAAGCTCGCGAAGATTGAGTGAGACAAAGAACCTCGCGCAGTTCAGAACTCAAAAGAATCTCGCGAGGCAACTCGCGAAGTCCAAGTAAAGAGAAGAGCTTGTGCAGTTCTCGCGCTGCTGCCCAGCGAAGACTAATCTACCGCGCGACTGCTTGAATTGCAACCTCGCGACGGCTGAAGCTTCAGTGTCAAATCATCCTAGCGAAGAGCAATGAGCTACCACGCGAGAAGTCTGGGAAACTACAGCTACCTAGCGAGGCTCTGAACCTAAACTTCCATCTCTTCAGCAGAGGGCATTCTAGAAATTTCTAGTGATTAGGGCACGCACTCCCACGCTCAAATCTCTATGCACACACCCCGAGGCATCCAAGGATCAGTAGAAGGCCACGTGGCATCATTAAAATTAGGGTTTCCTAACCCTAATGCACCGCCACCCCACTGCTATATATGCCCAGGCCTAGCTTAGGTTTAGGTATCTGGGAACCTATCCCAGATCGCTTTTCTTTTCTCTTTCTTTTTAGCAGTAAGTAGTTTTTCTTTTTCTTTTCTTCTCCCCATAGTCCAGCAATTGCTGGCTATGACTTTGTATATGTATTTGAGTTAGATTAATAGAAGTTTTGCAATAGGATTTATACTTTGTGGGATTGTTGTTTATATGTGAGATGCTCTGTGCAAGGCTGCTGCCTTGTGATCCCCCAAATGGAGGACTGATTTTAAGGGCCACTCAGATCCAAGTAACCTGTGTGTCTGGGCTATCATGGTCTTCCAGCCATAGCCCCACCACAGGACCTACTAGATCTGAAATCCCCATGGGAGCTTGAGCTGGTAGCCTGGTGAACATGGTGGTAGCAGCGATTATCTTGTTTTGTCTTGGGCTCCGTGAGGAGGATAACCTCTGGGATAGTCTGTGACCATTTAAGTGGACAGATTATAGCCTTAGGGTGATTCTGATCCACCGATCCAAGATGGATCCTTCTTCTTTTCACCTAAGCTTGTAGAAGCCTGGTGAGGGATTGTACAGAGGCAGACTCCCCCATATTTGTATAGATCTGCCATCAGATGTCGGATCTAATCTGGTTATAGAGATTGTAGGCTGGTGACTGGACCATTGTAGCCTCTCTCAAGCAATGGACAGCTGGATTAAAGGTTGTACTCAATCTTCTTTGGTTCTATGTGCAGGCTATCATGGTTTTCCGACCTTAGCCCCACATATGGGACTTTAGAGGTTGAGGTTCCCTATGGATTCCTGAGCTGGTAGCCTGGATGAAATAGTGCCTGCAATGATTTATTTGTTATGTTCTGACCCATCCCTGGATAGTGGCTCCACTATGGGATAGTCTGTGACCATTCAAGTGGACAGGTTATAGCCCTAAGGGTGGAGTCATGGCAGTAGAGATGGGTTCGATCCTTTCTCCTCAGAGGTGATAATGTAGCCTCTGGACAGGATTTCTATAACATCATATCTAAATCTGAGTTACAAAAACTCCTCTGACCTTGGCTCAATAACATATTTCTCACCTTTTTATAATTATTTTTCACACTCCATCCATCCTCTCAATCCTTTCTGTAATTTAGTTATTAGAATACTTAGAATAAGTGACCTTAAACTCTCCTCCTTTTAAGAGGCGCCGGATCATGAGCAGTGCGGAGGGACTACTAGAGACGGCTCCCTTGGAGCCTTAGATCACCTTTCCCTGTGGGACAAACTCTTACTTATCAAAACTTGCTACAAAGGACCCTATATCTTACAGGTCTAGGATTTCTGAGTTGTGCTGATTCATCCCCTGTTTTATTCTATTCATCCCCTTTTTTGATTTTTAAATAACTTTCAACACCAACCAATAAGCGAAGCACACTTGAGATCAACGACAAGTTTTTGGCGCCGTTGCCGGGGAAAGATGATCTAATAGTAGACCCTTAGTTTTTGTATTCTTAGTATTCTTTATACATGTAAATAATTGATACTGCTGAGATAATTGTGAATCTTCCTTGCAGATCTGGACAGCAGCAGTGAAGGATAGTTGGACTACAATTGGAGCGTAGCTACCTCTGTTTGCAAACTCTCTGACTCTAAAGCTCTGTCTATCTTTCTTTTTAAACAATTTTTCCAACAGTATCTAGGATAGTTTAAATGTATTCTTTGGATAGCTGTAAAATAGTTAGATAAATTTGTTTGTGTATAAGTATTCTTTTGCAATGTGCCTGCAAGAAGCTTTCCTTGTTGTGGGTGTGCCTGTATGCTAGGGAGGAGATCCCTCAGCCCTACTTTAGAGCCTCTAAACCCTGAGTTAGAAAGGGGAAGGAGACTTAGAAGAGACAGGCACACCACAGGAGAGCCCCCAGGTAAATCTGCAACAGCAACTATGGGTGAAGAACACCCCAGAACCCTCAAGGAGTTGAATGCTCCGGATGACTACAACTCCCCTTATAGCATTCAATTCCCTGATGTTCAGGGGAATTATGAGATAAAAACTTCAATCATCCAGATGCTGCCAGCTTTCCAAGGGCTTAGCAAAGAAGACCCTTACAAGCATATTGACAAGTTCTTGGCCTTGTGCACCACTTTTAATATCACTGGTTTGGGACCTGAGGCTACTAGGCTCAGACTCTTTCCCTTCTCTCTGAAGGATAGGGCCAGTACCTGGTTGGCCACTCTTCCCAACAATAGCATTGCTTCATGGAAAGACCTGCAGACCAGATTCCTAACCAAGTTCTTCCCCGAGACCAAAACTAGCCAGTTGAGGAAAGAGATTCTTGCGTTTTCTCAATCCCCAACTGAGGATTTTAACCAGTCCTGGGATAGGTTTAAAGAGATGCTCAAACAATGCCCCCATCACAAGATCCCTGAGTGGCATCTTGTACAAAGCTTCTACAATGGGATTGATGAGAAAAATAGAGATATGGTCGATGCCTCTTGTGGTGGATCCTACATGCATAAGATTGCTGAGGAGGCATGGGAATTGTTTGAGGTGATTAATGAGAATGCTTTTAAAAAGCCATCCCTGGCAAGAACTCATCAGGAATCTGAGTCAAAGGTGGGGCCTGCTGCTGGATCCAAAGGAAAAATTTATGATGTGTCTGGGAACGATGACCTACGGCTGCAGATGGCAAACCTCTTTATGAAGTTTGATAAATTATTGACTGTGATGCAACCCAGAAGGGCTGTTCATGTGGCGGAGGCATGTCTGATATGCCAGTCCCCACAGCACACAGTGGAGGAATGTCCATCTGCAGGACAATTTCCTGAATTAATGTTGGAACATGCTGCTGCTGCTCAGTCTTATGGCCAGCAACAATCTGGGGGCTACAACTGGCAGCCATATGGATACCAACACCAAAATGCTGGTTACCAATAGAGAGACCACCCAAATCTGAGGTGGAAGCAAGATAACTACATGCAGCCCCAGCAGATGTTGGCTTTACCACAAAGGCCACAGCAGCAGTTCAATCAAGGGCATGCCCCGAGGTCTACCTTCCAGCACCACCAGCAGCCCCATCAGCAGCAAAATCAGTTGGTTCTACCCCCTTCTCAACCAAGAAATACTTCTTTCGAGGACCAAGTCTTGGCTTCATTGCAAAACTTGGGTTCCTTGGCTCAAACTGTGAACTCTCGTGGTCAGAGCATCAAGAAGATGGAGGAGCAGATGGGACAACTAGCGAACACTCTAGCCAAAAGAGAAGAGGGAAGGTTGCCTAGTCAACCAGTGGTTAATCCCAAGGGCCAATTTTTGATTGGCCAAGGATCCTCAGAACCTGAAGGGGATCTTTCATTGAATTGATGATAAGAACTGTGCATCGTTGTATAATATGTACTTTACAGTTTGTAGGAATAGTTTGTAATCTTGTTGGAATTTGAGTTTAGTGCTTTAATGCCTACTTTGATACCAACTTCCCCTGTGTGATAATTTTAAGTAATTGAATGATGATTTGAATGCTTTGTGTGACGTGTGACTTTCTTGCCTTGAGAGTATAAGAATTGTGAATGCTTTATAATGACTAGGGGTGTCCCTGGAAGAGAGTCTATGAGAGAATCCACCCCTTTGGTAAGGGTCAAACAGCGGACTGGGGGGTGAGTGAATTCTGCCTCGATTAAGCCATCATGGGGTTCTGAATAATGAGTTTGGTCCCATCTCGCGCAATTCATAAGGAACTACTTTGTTGTGCTATCGCGAGTTTTAAAGTACTGGGTGGGCTGCATCGCGCAGTTTCAAGGAACATCTAATCTCGCGACCCATTCATTCCCAACCAGCGGGCGGATGTTTCTAAAGCGCGCCGAGCTTCGCGATATTTAAATCCCACCCCGCACTGCTTTTCCTTACTGCTTTCTCTTTTCTCTCTTACCAGCGAAACCCTAGCTCCCACTCCTCTCCACCTCTCTCCTTTAACACCCTGTCCCCAGATCATTGTTCACTTCGAACTTCAGGATTCTTGTTCTTCAAGCTCCCATTAATAGTTGCCCCCTGTTTAGAGCTCTGGAGATCCTTTGCGCGTTCCATTAAATAGAACATTAACTTTTAGGGTTAGACTCAGCTCCTGGTATTTCCTTTCAAATTTGTAACTCCACACTCACCAAGGAAATTGGGATGGCTCCTAAAAGCGCACCTGTGAAGAGAGCCGAGGACAAGGCCACTGTGGAGCCTACACCTAAGAAAGCCAAGTCCTCTACGGCTCTACAAAAAGGGAAGGGGGTGGTATCGGAGCAGGCTGCACCAACATCGGATTATTCTACACCCTCTGAGCTCCTCCTTTTCATTCCCTTAGAGCCTGAAGCCATTTTTGATATCTCTTTCTTTGAATCGAGCCATTGTCATTTTGCCATCGAGTTCTTGTGCAAGGTGATGCATTCCCCTTCTTGCAAATGATTCACGCCTAGCCTACCCTAGGTTAGTGCAACTCTTCTACCCACCTTAGGCTCGGACCCGACACACAAGGCGGCCAGGCCTCCTTGCATTAGTTGACAACTTTGAGATCTTTGCTTAGCCCGAGTTGATCGCTGAAGTCTTGGGCATCCTGCGATTTGATCCCAATTGCGGTTATGGTGCCCCTGTGGACACAATTGCCCATGCCATTACCAGGCTTGAAGGCCACGGGGGACTCCATCGGAAGAAGAGATTTGGAGCCCAAACTACATTCATTGATCAAGTTTTGAGGAAGAACATCTATTGCTCGACCATCGGAAGAAAGGAGGACACCAATTCTGATGCTCTGTATTCCTTCTCTGGGCCATGGATTCAATCTTTGCTGGTTGATCTTGAGGCCATGAAGGATACAATGGTGAAGCTAGGGCTGCAAAGAAGAGCCACACTCTCCCTATGGAAGACTCATCACCAGATTACTTCTGAGGGGAGGATACAAGATACCAGTGGGGGAGTTATCTGCTGACCTCACTCCCACCACATTTGCTAAAAGACAATGGGGATCGGTGAAGCTTAATGGATCCCGGAAGAAGAAGAAGAAGAAAGGCTGAAGCTCGGGAGGTCTCCGGCGAGAGAGAGAAGGCTGATGTGGCAGCCACCCCCTTTAAAAGAAGGCAACAACCCTTGCCCCCAAAGAAGGTGGCCTTGAGCTTCATCACCTCACCTTCTGCAGCAATTCCTCCATCCACTACCCTTCTTCACCCATTCCATCTTTCACTTCTCCTCTTTCCTCTCCTTTCTCCATTCCCCCTCCAACCATTATCCGAACCTGGGTAGAAAGTGTTGAACCCCAAGACACCACTCCACCTTCACCCACCCCACCCTAATCAACATCCCCAGTCTCTCCCATCGCCCCTGATCCTCACCATGGCAGCCCTCCCTTGATAACCTACCTTAAAAAGAAAACCTCTCACACTACCCCTGCCCTTCCACGGCCCACACCCTTAGTGACCAACCCTTAGACCCACCTCTCCATGACTGGACTTCAACCTAGCCACCACCTCTAAGTATCAAGCCTTCATGACCGGTTTGCTTGATACCTTGCCCCTACGACATCCCTCTCCACAGGTCTCCTCTCCCTTCACCACATCATTCACCCGACCCCCTTCCCCTACCACTTTCCATCATGCCCCACTTCCCTTTCCAACCTATTTCTTCTTACCCTCCTACCCCCTCATCCAACCTTAGATCCCCTTACTCATATCCTTTCCCTTATCCATGACCTCCAAACCCAACTATCCAACACCACAGACCCAAGCCAAAATGCAAGCCGACATAACCACCTCCAATCCACCCTTCACACATTGACCAACCCACCAATCCCAACACAACCCCTTCCACCTCTGCCTCCCCTGTTCCCACGACCCCTACCCCATTTACTCGCCTCCATCCTTCCCCCTCCACGATACCATGCACGACCACTCCTTTCCCTCTCTCCCTATCCTCCCCCTCTAATACTACTTCCCCTCAATTCACCAACACTTCTACCCAAAGCAGACCCCTTTCCATTCCCATCCACCTTTCCCTCCACCCCCTCTTTGCACCCCTATTTGCACCCCCCTCCTTTCCATTTCAACCCTTCACCATACCCTTCTTCCCTTCCCCTGAACCATCCACATCAGCTGCCCTTCCTTCATTTCATTTTCCACCCATACCTTCCATTCCCCCTCTTCTCCCACCCCCTCCTAAATTCATTGACCATTCCACCCAGACCACCCAAACCATTTCTACAACCCCCACTTCCCCCCGCAGGCTCCATCACCCTCTCTTCCTTCCACTTCATTCCTCCCAATCTTGCCCAGACACTCCTACTACACCCCTCCCTACTTCACCCTCCTCCATGCCATGAGGGACAATCCTTATATCAAGAGGGATGTTCTCCATGGCATGGCCCAACTCCGCCAAGCCATTGAATACCCCTTGCTGCAGAAGCTTAGTGATCTGAAGCTTGCTCTATGGCGGTGGCGATATTTCAAAAGGATGGGAGGCAATTCTAGAGACATCAAATGCGAACAAGGTTGCAGCAACTTACTACAAAGTAACTGCTGAGATGGAAAAGGCCAATGCTGAGAGGGTGAAAAAGCATAACCGGCTATTAGAGAAGAAATTGAACAATGCTCAGGAGATCACCCGTCTCAATAAGGAGCTTGCGGATACCAATCTCTTGTGGGCTAACAAGAAAATTGACATCTTGGAACAGCGAGTAGCTTTCCTGCTGTCCCAACCTATCCAAGCCACCCCCATCGCCACCGCTCCCCCAGCTCCCGCTCCGGTAGCTCCTCCTGTTCCTCCTCCAATGCCTGCTGCCGTTTCTTTTGCAGTACCTACAAAACTTGTTGCTCCTGCTGCAATCCCTACTGTAGCTCCTCCTCCTACATCAGTGCCCCCCCCTATTTCCTCTCCTGCTATCAAAAGGAAACGCACCCCTTCCCAGAAAAAGCCCACTTCTAAGAGAGCCACTGCAGCCCAAAAAGGCAAACGGCCGACCCCTCCATCCCCACCTCCAAAGGTCACCCGAGCTTCCACTCAGGACGATCCCCCTAGGCGCCTCCTCTCCAAAGAAGAACGCAGACAGGCTGTTGCTGCCCTAGGATTGGACCCTACTGAGCTCTTTCCTTCTGATTCTGACTCCGAGGAGGCACCACCTACGGATCCCAGTGCCCAACCTACTGTGGCTGCCCCTTTAGATGCCCCTGCCGCCCAATCCTATCCTCAAAAAGGCAAGAGTTCTTTGCTAAGAAGTCCCCATCTCGCTCTTTGAAATTTGGCAAAGTACCATCTGCCCAATCTGAGGAGGCACCACCACCGACCAAGTCCGCGAAAGGAAAGAGCCCTACCGTGCCTACAGCGAAATTACCAGTTCCATCTCCTATGGCTCCCCCTATAGCAGAAAAAGGGAAAGGTCCTCTCCTGTCTCAAATGCCAGCTCCAGCCAACTCTCCCGTTGCCCCTCCTGCGCCTCCACCAGCCCAATCATCTCCTATTCCACCTCCGCCTCAGCCTGGGCAAGCCTCCAAAGGTACGGGCCCCAAAGGGAAATCCCCCACCACACCCCCTGAGCCACCCAATGTAAAATCTTCAGAGATCCCTCCTGAGCCAAAGAAGAGAAAAATGAGGGCCCGGGCTCCTACCATGCCCAAACCTCCAGAGCAGAGGAAGGCCGAGAGGGAACATAAGAAGAAAGAAGAAGAGGCTATCCTTCAAGAACATGCAAGGAAGATGGGCTGGGATAAATTTTAATCCAAATTCTGATTAGATTGCACCTAGGATTTCCTCTATTTCTTTTACATATGTTCTCTTGTATTTTGTACAGTTTTCATATTTCATAGACTTTCCCACTGTCTGTCTTGTCTTGCTTTTCTATGTGTTTTGTTTTCCTTTTCTGTTATGTTGCAATAAATCTGCTGCACATTGACCTTGAACCAGTGAGGACACTGCTCCTCATAGGTTTGGGGGTATGGCAGGAAGACCTATAAGGAGCAGTTAACATAAGTCGTGAGACTCATCTGAGCAATATGGAAATGGACCTCTGTTCACTTAAGAATCATGAAATTAAGAAGTTTAAAATTTATGCAAACATTGAACATTATAGACTTCTAATATTCCACATTTCCATAATAATTTCACCAAGGAAACACACTTATATCTGCACTTAGTGAATCATTAGAGAGAGAAAAAGGTGAGGACATACTTAAAAGTTTAAAGGATGACCATAACCAGTGAGAATTGGGCCTACAAATTTTATTTTATTTTGAGGAGTAACTAAGGCATTTCTTCTAGTTCTAATTTGGACTGGTGAAGTTAGGTAACTCAAGTTGAAACAATGGCGGTACTCATGAGACCTAGGAAAGGATCAAGGCCTTCTCTTGGGCAGTTTGAGCCTAAAAGATCAATCCTAAAGCAAGCGCCCTTGTCCATACCCCTTTGAGCTTTAAATCCTAAATTTCTTCAAAATACACGAGTACTTGAACTGAACCTATGAACGATTAAACCTACCCTCACTCGAGAATTGAAGGTAAAGGAGAAAGAGTTGAAGATGGACTAGCTATGGTCAGCATTAGGTGAATGGAGAAGAAGCATCTATTATAGCAGAATGGTAACTGAGGACATGGTGGCATTTCTGAGAAGCAAAAACAAAATAAAAAAAAGAAGAAAACTCCAGCAAAAAAGAAATAAAAAAATAATAATGAAGAGGAATAAGAGAGAAGTCAAGAGGGACCTTCATTGGAAAATCAAAATCAAGAAGAGAAACTGATCACTTCAAATCGGAAAATCTCAAAGAAGATGAAGGGAGCTGAATTCAAGAAGGTGAAGTCATGAACCACCTCCTGCACCCACTGAGTTCTCAATTTTTGAACCCCTTTTCAAACCTTCCATTCTTTTTAACCATACTCCATAAGCCACATTTCAACCCAGTTAAAAGCCCTTGTGATCCAAAGATTGAGTGAGCTGTCATGTGAAGATAAGGAATTATCCAATCTATGGTGAAAGCCGACAATGATGCCAGCACTTAAGAACTCTGCCTATGCTCATGCTTACAAACCCAGTTGGGGGATGTAACTGCTCTTGAGCCTGTGAGAAACTGAACCCCTCAACAAACCTTGATGAGAGTATGCCCTGTAAAGCTTTCTTTTGGGTTTGAACTTGAATGCATTATGTATGACCTTAACCTAATTTTCTGACATAAGGATAAGCTCAGTGCTGACATGCACTTGTGTAGTTTTCTGTGATCACAAATTATTTGGAAATACTGTGCAAACATGCGAATTATGCTGTCTAAGTTCCTATACAACCAATGAATTAAACTTCTTTTATGCTGATTCATGAGTAGACTAAATCTGATTCCTTAACTGCTCATTGGATGACAGTGCACTTTAGTTAACTATTTCATTGGAGAAGTTTGTGGGTGTCTTCACTGAAAACCCTTAGGAGACTTCACTCCTCCACTAGGGATCACCTAGGGGTTTAAAAGGCTTGGTATATATGCTAAATGTATCTGTGCTCCCTACGAAAGTGGCATTTAATTTTTAGAGTAGATTTAATGTAGCTTTGCTAAGGGACTAGCAAAGATTAGGTTTGGGGGTGTGTTAAGACTTGAAAAGTACCACTTTTCACCCCTTAACTTAACCTTTGATTAGACCCTTAGCCACCTAATAAACTCGTCTTAAGTGTTTTATTCAGGAAATAATCAGCAGTGAAATAAGGCCAAGAATCCTGTTATGGAGCCTGCTTTGGCACCAGATGCCCCTCAGCAAGAATGAACCTTGAAGCCTCACACAGATCAGCTGAGATTCCCAAGGCTTTACAAGCAACCTCTCGCGCAGATGAATGACTGAGGAGCTTCAGAAACTCAACTCCACGAAGCTCTCGCGAAGTTCAAGAGTAAAACACAGTGCTCAGTGTCGCGCAGTTCAAAGCAGACCTCTCTCAATCTCGCAAAGGTCGCTTACGACAGCTGAGGAGAGAGAGCTTCAGAAAATGTCTCGCACAGCTGTCGAGCAATTTACGCGCCATTCAAGAAAGAAAGCATCCTGGCGAAGGCAAAGCCAAGCTCGCGAAGATTGAGTGAGACAAAGAACCTTGCGCAGTTCAAAACTCAAAAGAATCTCGCGAGGCAACTCGTGAAGTCCAAGTAAAGAGAAGAGCTTGCATGACTCTCGTATTCTTTGCCCAAAAAGACTAATCTACCATGTTGCTTGAATTGCAACCTCGCGACGGCTGAAGCTTCAGTGTCAAATCATCCTAGCGAAGAGCAATGAGCTACCACGCGAGAAGTCTGGGAAACTACAGCTACCTAGCGAGGCTCTGAACCTAAACTTTCATCTCTTCTGTAGAGGGCATTCTGGAAATTTCCAGTGATTAGGGCACTCACTCCCACGCTCAAATCTCTGTGCACATTCCCCGAGGCATCCAAGGATCAGTAGAAGGCCACGTGGCATCGTTAAAATTAGGATTTCCTAACCCTAATGCGCCGCCACCCCACTGCTATATATACCCAGGCCTAGCTTAGGTTTAGGTATCTAGGAACCTATCCCAGATCGCTTTTCTTTTCTCTTTCTTTTTAGCAGTAAGTAGTTTTTCTTTTTCTTTTTCTTTTTCTTTTCTTCTCTCCATAGTCCAGCAATTGCTGGCTATGACTTTGTATATGTATTTGAGTTAGATTAATGGAAGTTTTGCAATAGGATTTATACTTTGTGGGATTGTTGTTTATATGTGAGATGCTCTGTGCAAGGCTGCTGCCTTGTGATCCCCCATTGCCTTGGTTGTGTTTCAAAGCAATGGAGGACTGATTTTAAGGGCCACTCAGATCCAAGTAACCTGTGTGTCTGGGCTATCATGGTCTTCCAGCCTTAGCCCCACCACAGGACCTACTAGATCTGAAATCCCCATGAGAGCTTGAAGCCCTTTGGTGAACATGGTGGTAGCAGCGATTATCTTGTTTTGTCTTGGGCTCCGTGAGGAGGATAACCTCTGGGATAGTCTGTGACCATTTAAGTGGACAGATTATAGCCTTAGGGTGATTCTGATCCACCGATCCAAGATGGATCCTTCTTCTTTTCACCTGAGCTTGTAGAAGCCTGGTGAGGGATTGTACAGAGGCAGACTCCCCCATATTTGTATAGATCTGCCATCAGATGTCGAATATGATCTGGTTATAGAGATTGTAGGCTGGTGACTGGACCATTGTAGCCTCTCTCAAGCAATGGACAGCTGGATCGAAGGTTGTACTCAATCGCTTGCTGGTTCTATGTGTCTGGGCTATCATGGTTTTCCAGCCTTAGCCCCACATATGGAACTTTAGAGGTTGAGGCTCCCTATGGATTCCTGAGCTGGTAGCCTGGATGAAATAGTGCCTGTAATGATTTATTTGTTATGTTCTGACCCATCCCTGGATAGTGGCTCCCCTCCCCTATGGGATAGTTTGTGACCATTCAAGTGGACAGGTTATAGCCCTAAGGTGGAGTCATGGCAGTAGAGATGGGTTCGATCCTTTCTCCTCAGAGGTGATAATGTAGCCTCTGGACAAGATTTCTATAACATCATATCTAAATCTGAGTTATAAAAACTCCTCTGACCTTGGCTCAATAACATATTTCTCACCTTTTTATAATTATTTTCCACACTCCATCCATCCTCTCAATCCTTTCTGTAATTTAGTTATTAGAATACTTAGAATAAGTGACCTTAAACTCCCCTCCTTTTAGGACTGCCAGATCTGTAGACAGATCTGGAGGGACTACTAGAGACGGCTCCCTTGGAGCCTTAGATCACCATTCCCTGTGGGACAAACTCTTACGTATCAAAACTTGCTACAAAGGACCCTGTATCTTGCAGGTCTAGGATTTTCGAGTTGTGCTGATTCATCCCCTGTTATATTCTGTTTTTTATTTTTAAATAACTTTCAACACCAACCAATAAGCGAAGCACACTTGAGATCAACGACATCTACCACAGCCGACACGAGGAAAAGAGAAGAATCCCCAAGTCCCTTCGTAGCATCACCCCGAAAATCCCCAAGTCCCATCACGGACCGTACAAGCTACGCATAATTCAGGTAAGTACCGCCCCCAGGTAAGTACTACCCACTTTTCAATTACTCGATATTGCTTATAAATACAATTTGCTATGATTAAGTCAAATATTTTCAAAACCCATCTCTCTCTACTGGCGAATCACTGTAGCCCTCTCATAAGAGACAATCATCAGTATTCGTCGAGAAGGTTAGACAGAGTATCCGGCATGCCAATTGTCGTCTTGACAACCACACAAACGGTCGGGTCCATAAATCCCGTACCGACGGATTTGCTCAATGACATCTCGGAAGCCACGTTTTTCAAAGATTTACCACCGAATTGATCTTAAGTTAAACTCCCAAAATTTCAAAACCCCCTTACTTATTTTCAAAAGAAAGAAAAATCATTTACTTCTTAAAAAAAAGAAAAAATATATATCTTACTTCTCAAACCAAAAATCTTTTACTCCAAAACCAAAATTTTTTACTCTTACTTCCAAACCAAAACCAAAAGAAAAAAAGAAAACATTCAAACTACCAACAGAAAGAAACCAAAGAAAAAAAAAATAAACAAAGAGACTCACATACCAAATTTTACTTCAATTACCAGCCCAAGCCGACCATTCCCCTGGGAAACCGAACAATGAGTGTATTCAATCTAAGAACCTACAAACGCCTATTAGAAAAGGAACACCTGACACGCATTGGTGCGAGCAATGACGCGCCCGATTTGACATGACTTGGAAAGCCTTCGACATTATTTAACATTATATTTTATTGGTCCTTAGACCTATTTATGGACATTTGTATGACGCCCCCCGGTACCTCGACTGTGTCATATCCCTCTGTTTGACTACCCCTTGCAGTAAGTCACGACATGCAGCAGGATGCCCCTTACACCCACAGATTAGGATATCGTGATTCTCCTTTCCATTTGACTGTCACTCGTAGCAGGTCATGCCACGCGACGAGATGCCCCTTGCACACGCGGAATAGGATACGCTGACTTCTCCTGTCGACTGTCTACGATAGCGGGTCGCGATACGTGACGGGATTGCCCCTGAGCATCCACGGCATGGAACACGCCTTTCGACAGCTACCACTGGGCCCCCGAATACACCATTTTAGCTTGTGCTGATAGATAAGAAAGCCAAGCATGTCATGTCAGTATCCCCAGTTCACATTTTTGAATTCCTAAGAAACGAGAAGACACTTCGGATGAGGGGTGTCTACTTCTTCGACGCATTCTTACTTCCCAAGAGCGTGCCGAAGAGGGGCATCTGTAGACACCCCCATTTTACCCTCTCAGAATATATAAGTATGTTCGATCAATCTTTGACCTTGTAACCATGATTAGGACCATATGCTAAAATAATAGTATATGGCTAGACACATGCTGAAATAATAGCTCTGTGGCTCAGGCCTCATGACCCTAAATTAGGAACCATACACTAAAACAATAGTACATGATTGAACACAGGCTGAAACAATAGCTCTATGGCTCAGGTCCTAATGTAAGGAGACTATATACTAAAATAATAGTATATAGTCGGAATGCAAACTAAAATGATAGTCTCGCACTTCAGACCCCTAACCCTAATGTGGGACCATATACTGAAATAATAGTATATGGCTGAACACAGGCTGAAATAATAGCTCTGTGGCTCAGGCCCCATAACCCTAACGCGGGGACCATGCACTGAAACAATAATACATGGCTAAACTCAGGCTGCAACAATAGCTCTGTGGCTTAGATCCCAACGTAGGGAGACTATATGCTGAAACAATAGTATATAGTCGAAATGCATGCTGAAACAATAGTCTAGCATTTCAGACCCGACCTAGACTCGAACAGCCCCGAATTACACGCTTAAAACCATGTGTGCAATTCTATCGCACACCAAACCACACATGTGCAATCAGTCCCCCTTTCAAACTAGACTTTCTTTCCCAGACCACCTCGAGACTCGATCACGTGCTTCATACGAGACGAGCAATCGGATTGAGCACCCCACCACCGACACACAATTGGCCTACGCCCGACCTAGTCTTACAGCTCTTGACCCCTAAGCTTCCTCGATCAATCACTTTTAAAGTGACGCTTAATCGGATTGCGCACCCTATACAGAGTGCGCAATTAGTCCTAATGTTGTTACAACTAGGAAACTCGATGAGCAAGTCAGCCAGTCGCTCACTAAGTCGGTGACTGACCCAAAGTGATTAAGCACTGGGAGACCAACACGCAATCTAGTTAAATGCCTGAAACAAGGTGTTTAATTGGAGAAAAACCTATAAAATATTTTTTTCTAATTCGCCCCAGAGAGGCTGGCAATTTTGAGAAAACGAATTTTTTTTAGGATTTCGAAACCAGAGAACTCCGAGAATGAACACATAGAGGAACATAGCCATGATTTTGAGATTCAAGCTTCCAATCTTCGAGATTTCTCTCCGCAGTCCCGGCCCTAGGTAAAAATCCAACCTTTAGCCTTGAACCCTTAGTTTAGTTTTAGTTCTTAGACCTAGGACTTCTCTTAGTATTGAATTTTCAGTTTTAGACCATAGCACTCCTTTTTTTTATACCGTAATTTTTAATATCTGGTTCTAGTTCTCTGTTTCTACAACCAGTCCTTAATCTAACGGTCTAATTCACCGACCCTAGACTTAACTCCGTTCTAAAATCTTAATCTCCAATCCTATCATTAATCTATCATTCTAGTTCTTAGGTTCTAGAACCAGTCCTTAATCATACGGTCTAATTTTCTTATTTTGGACCCAAATTCGGTCCTAGAATTTTAAATTTTACTTTTAATTTCTTAATTCAATACCTCTAAAATCCCAAATATTCATTTAGTTTTCTAAAAATTTAGTTTCTTAATTTAATTCATAATTATAATCCTGAAATCTACTCTGAAAATCCAAAAATACCAATATTATAATTCGAAATCTAATTTATCTTTAATTTCAGCCACCTGATTTGCCCAAGGGAGCTTACGGAGGGTACTTGGGAACGAGGCCAATCCTCCTTAGCATAGCGGGCTCAAAACCCTTTTTGTTGGAATTATTTTGTTGCTTTAATTGGCATTGGAAAATCAATTCCACGACCTTCTCTTAGATTTTTAGTATGATTAATTTACATGCTTTATTTTAATTAGATAATTCTAGCATAGTTAATTCCTCATTTTATTAGATTTCAGTATAGTTAATCCCTTTTTTTATTAGAATTTTAGTATAATTAACTCATTGCTTTGATTACAATTCTAGGAAAAGTCAGTTCCTTTATTTTAATTAGATTTTAGCATAGATAATTCATTGCTTTAATTAGAATTTCAGGATAATCAATTTCTCGCTCTGATCAGAATGTCAGTAAAATTAGTTTCTTTATTTTAATCAGAATTTTAGTAAAATCAGTCCTCCATTCTAATTAGAATTGCAGTAGAACTAGTATACTTGCTTTACTTAAAAAATTTCGTATAATGAGCATACTTGATTTAATTAGAGTTTCATTATAATTAACATACTTGCATTCCTTGTACAATTAGGAGACTGATATCAATTGGACTTCTAGTAGTATTAGGACACTAAATTAATTAGAATTCTAATAAGATTAGGAAACTAAATTAATTAGACTCCTAATAGAATTATAATATTAGAATAGGCCACTATAATAAATTCACAGCTAAACTCACAATAGAATCAGGAAATCTAAACCGATCAGAATTACAGTAATAACAGGGAAAGAAAAGGAAAACTAAACTATCTAAACTATAAAGAAGAGCCATAGTTGCTGACGTTCGCAGGCAGACGATTCAGTAAAGAAGTAACCCACACCCGCTCTAAAGCATGATCATTGATGTGTTGCAACGTCATTAAATATCTGCAGCTGGCGATCGCAACAACTATGAATCTTCCTAGAAAACCCCCCTTTTTATTTTACCTCCACTATTCCAAACGCCGCATCGCTAGAGTTCACCTGGATAGAATTGGGCCACTGATTCAACAAGGACTGAGAGGAACCCAAAAAAAGTGCGCACCAACAGTGCCTTACGCATCCAAAATGAAGAAGTAAAAGAGGTTTCAAAAGTCCTTTTTCTCAAAACTAACAGATGCCAGAATCTGGCAAAATCGATCGATAGAATCCCAATCCGATCGATCTGTGTCAAAAATCGATTGATTGAAATCCATTTCGATCAGTCGGTTTCCTTCAAAATACACAATTCGCTGTTTGCCTCACTTGTTTCACAATAGATCAATCGGTTCACAAAACCGATCGATTGGTTTCAAAAATCACCCTCGCGAGCTCACAGACAACCTGGCGAGCATCTTCGCGTGGTCACCAAAACAACCTAGCAAGGTTGTGCATAGGACTTGCTTGAACCACATGGGAACCTCGTGACCTGGCTCAGATCCTCGTGAAACACAATTTGATCGATCGAATGTGAATTTAATCGATCGATTTCCCCTTCATAGACTACAACTCTCTGTCCTATATATATATATATATATATATATATAGTTTTCTTATCAAAATAGATCGATCGATTCTCAAATCAATCGATCGATTTTGACAGATTCTTAGCCCTTCGAGCTTTTCTCCTCACGCTTTGTTTCTCTCGAAAACCCACCCATTTCATTTATTGCTAACTTTCTAGGGCATTTATTTTCCCAAATCACAACACACCCTCACACATTTAATTCAACTCTCCTAAAGCATTTATTGTTCATCCACAATCATAAATGAACTGATTTAAATCATAAATGAACTGATTTAAATAATAAATCAAATTTTCAGAACTTGCACATGGATCCCTAGGTCTTTAGATCCGTAGACGTCAAAGGTTTCGAGGGCACGTCTTCTTATGATCAAACTGCTTCTACACGAATTCAACTCCTCCTCCAACTAGTTGGTAGGAGTAAAAAGTCCTCTTTCTCCCTTCTCCTTTCACAAGGCTACTCCCTTACACAAGAATCTCAGAAAGGCAAGGAAACGAATTTCCTTTCTAAGTCTAACTTTTATACTTAAGGTCTTAGGTTGGGTATTACACCTATACACCACACCTTAGTATACAACATCTCGTCTAACGGTAATTTCAACTTTAGTTCTCATTCTTATTTCACTTATCAAGTCAAGTTTATTTACTTGAACTGTGTGACCCGTCGGGCATGCATTCCAAGATGAATGGTTCGAAAATCAAATTTTCAGGTCTTTATAGTTCTTTATCGTCAACTTATTCAACTGTCTATAATCAATGCAAAGACGCATAGAACCGTCCTTCTTGACAAATAGCATAGGTGCTACCCATGGTGAGACACTCGATCTAATAAACCCCTTGTTGAGAAGTTCTTAAAGCTGCTCCTTGAGTTCTTTTAACTCAGCTAGAGTCATGTGGTATGGAGCTTTTGACACCGGTTATGTGCTTGGAGCTAGATCTACCGCGAGCTCGACCTCTATGTCTGGCGGCAAACCAGGCAATTCTTTTGGAAAGACATCTTGGAAGTCACACACGATAGGAATATCGATGAGATTGACTTTTTCTTCCTTTCCTTCATGTAAGAAAGCCAGATACCTCGAACACCCCTTGTTTAGTAGTCTTTTGGCCCGGATGGCGGAAATCGAGGTTGTGACCTTTGGTTGGGTATTGTAGCACCTGAATGATTTCCCCTTCCTAGGGCAGAATGTGACTATTTCGCGAAGGCAATCGACATTAGCGTGGTGCGTGGATAACCAATTCTTGCCAAGGATTACATCGAATCCTTGGATACCCAGTAAGATCAGATCAACCCTAGTCTCATGTTCTTCAATGAGGGTGACCACTGATCGACACATTGTATCCGTTCTCATAGAATTCTCAGTTGGAACCAAAACTGTCAGAATGAATTCTAAGGGTTCAGGCTTGATGTTCAGTTCTGTTGCCGCAAATTGAGGCGTTACAAAAGAGTGGGTAGACCTCGGGTCTATCAACACTAGTGCTTTGTGAGAGTAGATATCCATCGTAGTATAACTCTTCAAATACATGTGTATGGTACCTGGGTTTCATGCATATGGGTAAGTAATTGGGTGATGACTACTCAAATTTTATGGCATTATCAAGTAGTGGAAAAAGTAATGACTATTTTATTTAATGCACATTCTTCATTTAAAATACGAAGAAATTAATTTGACTATTCTTAAGGAGTTCATACCTTGGATCACATCGTTGTTGGTCTGGGCTTCCTGCGCTGATACAACATATGATCGACTTTGTACTGTAGGCTGCGGGGATCTCAGATTATGTGTCATCATTGTACCTGTCTTCATCTTAGGGCATTCTTTAATTCGGTTCCCCAGCTTTCCACACTTAAAACATGCCCCTGTAGTCCTTCGACACTCTTCTATTTTATGGGGCTTTTCGCACTTTGTACAACCTTCAATCGGTGCAGAGGAAGCAGTATAAGAGGTTTGTGGTACCCTCGACCCACCCGTTGTTGTAGGGTTTGATGTACGGAAGGGTTTTAGGGGTCTTTGGGGCAAGGCTGCAGAGTATAGTGACTTTGAAGATGCCATTGGAGTAGGCTGAGATGGTGGTGGCATCAAGTATCTTGGCCTCTTGCTGGCCTACTCTGAGCTGACAGCTTGAGGCTGACTCTTTCTATTTCTAGTTTGTTCGTCTCATCTCTTCGACATATTATTAGCATCCCTCTCAGCAATGAGGGCTAATCTTACCACTCGCTCGTAGGTCGTCGCCTCAAACAAAGATATTCTCTCTTTGATGATCGGCTTCAGGCCATAATCAAATTTTTGTGTCTTCAACAATTTGGTGGCCACTATCACTGGTGCAAATTACGATAGTCGAGAGAATTCAGCCCCGTATTCTCGTACACTCATTTGCCCTTATACCAGATTTTCAAACTGGATTTTCAATTGACGTGTCTCCAGTGCTGGGAAGTATTTCTCATTAAAAGCTTCAGTGAATTTGGCCAATGTCCAAGATGTCCATGGCGCTCGAGTCCTTTCAACAGATTTCCATCAAGGGTCCGCTTCACCCTTGAATTGGAAGGAGGCCCAACTCACCTTCTCTTCCTCAGTACAACGGACTCTCTTAAGCACCTTCTCAATCTGTTTCAACCATTGCTCCACTTCACGTGGGTCAGGCAACCCATAAACGATTAGAGGCCTCAACCTTCGAAAATCTTGGAAACCCGATGGCGGTCTTCGCTCAGCCAGTATCGCCATGGTGTTCACCATGGTCTCTAGGAGCTGCTGGTTATTGATTATTCTCGTCTCTGGGAACATTTACAATGTTGTTCCCCACTCCAGATGCATTGTTATTATTGTTTATATGCATTGCATTTGATCCAGAAGCTAATCCCTCACCATTTGTGGTGTCTCTAGTAATTACGGTCCTTGATCTTCCACATCATGGAGGCATATCGACCTGTGATGACCAAGCAAAACTTCAATCGGGATGCTCCTAAGAATCTAGCCTACAAAATGACGGGCATGCATGCCATTGCTTCGAGCTCAAGCCACAGCTCTAGATCCCTATGGGAACTACAGCCTAGGCTTTGATACCACCTGTGGCAGTCGGGATTTCCTTACTGCAGAACCCGTGCCGTTAGATCACACACACGATCTGAATTACAGTGCTAGTTTGGTATCGAAGTGCTTACTTCACTTCGTAACAGCTCGATCTATCCTGAATTAGGTGATTGGAGGACTGAGCCATCAGACATTGGTAAGTTACTAATTTTGGAAACAAAGTGCACACAAGTACGAAAGCAGAGCTATAACTATAAGCAAATGGCCACATAAAACTAAAAGATTTCACATCATTCCACATTACAAAACTATACAATCCACCGGTGAAGGCCGACCTTCACCTAAACAGTGGAAAATTTTATACAAAATTATACATGGGTATAAACAGAGTATTATACCAAATATCCAAAATACAAAAGCTCTGCACTAAGCGGGGATCCGCTGATGAACTAAGGAAAGAACTCCACAGGTGGCTCTTCCTCTTCCTCAAGGTTGTAATCAAGGTCCTCTTCTTGTTCAGGATCCCTCTCTAAATCAACACCTGTAGTTGTGACGTATAGTCGAGGGATGAGCTACAGTCCAAGCTCAGTAGGGAGCAAAAGTAATGCTAAATTACATTTTTATCACACTATCTCATAAAACAGATGCATGGATTTGAAAATGATTCAAAATTCACATTCATGACAAATACATATGCAAGTCTTTAACTAGAAACAGAAATTTTAAAACATGTCGTATCATGATGCCAATGCAGTATGGAATAGATGCATATCAGATCAAAGAATCGTGACAGAACAAAAATGTCGAGGAAACTGAGTATATCAGAGAATAGACATATCATATCAAGGCATACACATAAGTATTATCATCGGAGTGCAGGGCATTAGTATGAGTATCCCCTAGCGAGAACAGAGCAGTCCATAGAGGACACAGGGTCTCAACTCCAGGGACACCACCCCTCTCTTGTAGCATCAAAGAAAAGAAAC
This sequence comes from Chloranthus sessilifolius, assembly GCA_021018995.1. Taxonomy (NCBI): domain Eukaryota; kingdom Viridiplantae; phylum Streptophyta; class Magnoliopsida; order Chloranthales; family Chloranthaceae; genus Chloranthus; species Chloranthus sessilifolius. Next base: position 84,802,773 of record CM037597.1, read on the forward strand.
ATAATGGTCCATTCTCATTAATAAAATTCAAAGTTACATTTGTTTCCAATTACAACGTTTAACAACTCCTAACTAAGGCTAAACTAATAAGTCTTCTAGGGTCTCTTCCTGAAATGCAGCTTTTGAGCCACGAGGTCCGATTTCTGAAATTTAAATGGCAACGGGGGTGAGATAAACTCAACAAGTAACCCCCAATAAATAATATAACTCTTACATCACTGCTATTAGTTTCAAAATGAGAACTTTATATCAAATAAGAATAACATCAGCTATACCATCTAATGATTCAATATAAAGAAGAAGAACAAAATAACTTAGTTTACAATTGTACTACCTATATTGTACAATTGTTAAATAATAGCACCGATCCAAGTGCAGTGGCATTCATATTATCATTCATCATTTATCTTGGATACCAATCACAAAGGAGGGTTCCATACATCAATCCCATTGTCAATCGTGTCGATCCGGTTTGACGGCTTTACTTTGTATTACGGAAGTACACAAATGGATCCATTCGTTCAATACTACCATGCGGCCCCATGAGGATCTGAATGAAAAATATATCATGTTCATCTTTACAATATTCATCATTTCTACAATCATTCATATCAATTTCTTTTGAAAAACTTATCCAACATGCTTTACCAATTCTCATTCTAAAATAGTGTGATATTTCAATGTAAATGATATCATATAAGAGATAAATCGAATATACAATGCTTACGACATTTATATTTTTTTAACATGATTCAAAATATCATAATTAGACAAGACAAGTCTAAAATTATCCATACTATCATTAACCAATCAAACATCTACTTATCAAAGTTATAATATATATTATGTAGAATAAAAGTATCATTATCTAATAATGTATGGGTTTAAGATATGATATGGGATAGGCTACTTGCCTCAATAGTCGGATTCAAGGTCTTGTGAGGGTGGCGTGAAGTTTCACAGTTTTGAAGGTCACCCGACACAAGGAAAAGTGGTAAATAAGAACGTTGTTGTGATAGAGAGAGCGAACTAAGAAAGGGTCATCAAGTTAGGTTGGATTTGATTGGGTTATTTCAACCCCTATTTTAGAAACATTCTATTACTTTATTTAAAACAGAAAATCCTTAATTTAAAAACAGAATTTAAAATTTGATTTATTAAAATCCTTAATTTAAAATAGCTTTGATTTATAGTTTAGTTTTAAACCCTTAAATAATATCTGATTTAATATTAAATAGAAATTTTAATTTTATTATAATAATAATTTTTCAATCCCAGAACCTGATTTATTATACTCATTTTAAAGAAAAAATCCCCTAGTTTAAATTGGAATTCTGATTTATAAAATCCAGTATTAAAATCTTAAAAAACTCCTGATTTAAAATAAGTTCAGAAATTAAATAAAATCATAATATAAATCAGAAATAAAGTGCAATATCAGAATATAAAACCAGTACCTAAACCAGACTTTAAAGTACAAAATCAGATTTATAAACCAAAATAAAAATATACTTTAAAGTACAAAATCATATTTATAATCCAAAATAAAAACAAAATATAAAATTCTAAATTAGAACTATAATATAATCAGATTATAAGAATATAAAATCAGAGATTTTAAGTGTAAAATCATAGTTTAAAAATATAATATTGGAATATTAAAATCAGAATATAACCCAGAATTAAAACCAAGATTTACAATGCAATTTTAGAATATAAGGCTAAAATAAAAACGCTAAAACAAAATCCCAAATCTCAATATAAACTGGCTTTACAATATAAACCAAACCAGAGATTAAATGTATAATCAATATTAAAAGACAGCCAAGATTGAATACAAAAATTAGAGTTACGATAGAAAACTAGAACTGATTTATAAAATTAGAATATAAAAATATAAAAATCATAATTAAACCAGAATATAAAAATAATTTGAAGAACTTGAATGTAGGACTAGACTATATAAATCTAGAGTTTAAAGAATCAACATTTTTAATTACAAAATTAGATTTTAGAAAAATAAAATACAAAAATATAATAAGAAGAGCATACCTTAAAGAAAAAGAGCAGCTTTGAGGAAGAGAGCTTAAATAACTTGATGTGAAAGAGAGGAGGAAGAGGGCATATATATAGGCTCGGGAGGGTGACCGTTCACATTTGTGTTTTAACGTCGAGTAAAGAATGACGTTATCGAATTGAAGAAGAAGAAGAGAAACGACTCGACTGTCATGTGTGGGTCTTTATTTGGGATTTTAAGTTGTAATGGAAAGGGTTAAGGTGTATAGTAAATACAAGTTAGAGTGTGTATGTGTTATGGGTCGAATCAGGTCAGGCCGAGTTTGGGTGAGTTTGGGTCGTCACACTTTCTAAGAGCGAACTCAGAATCTGAGGTTTTCTAGGCTCTCGAAAACCACTTTTGACAGTAAAATTTCTTCATAAAATCTACTTTTTAATGTTTTTTTAACCTTACAACCAAAAGAACAACTTGTACAATATATTTAAATTAATGTGAAAATTGACATTCCCCATTCATCATTGTTAGTATCCAACTTTATTGGGCATGATCAGCATCCTAAAAGTACCTTAAAGATTTTTATTTAACAATTGAGGGTCCTTGACCGTCCCCCCATCAGATAAGTTCTCTCTACCACTAAGCGATTGGACCCGATCGCAAGCCTGATTAGGACTCGACTCAAACCCGACCCATTTTTTTTTGTTGGGTTGAGTTTAGATATAGCTTCACCCGGACACGTAACCAAAATGGGTTCATAATTTTTCAATGCGATCCCCCTGAACATGACTCGATTCTCCATGAGTTGACTCTGGTACACCGCTGAATTGGATCCGACCGAATCCATTTGCATCCCTAGTAGAGATGATTATTATAAGTTACTTTTTTGTAAAGTACTCGTAGAGAAATTTTCCTTATGAACTAAGTCTGATTTAGTACAAAGCACGTATACGTAAGGTATTCTCAAAAGTATATTTTCGTTGTAGGTGATTTGTAGTTGCCAAAATAAATAAATAAATAAATAAATAAGGTGATTTGTAGTTGCTAACATAGTGCCAAATTTCGCCGAAATTCGGCAAAACTTTGCGAAATGGGGGTCAAACAAAAATTTCGAGAAAATTTCGATTTTCGGTATTTTTCGGTACTTTTCGGTATTTTTCGGTAAATTTCGGTATTTTTCGGTAAATTTTTTAAAAATGTTTTAAAAAATATTAAATATATATTTTTAATCCCCGAAACTTTCCCGAAATTTTTACGAAAAGTATCAAAATTAATCCGAAATGTACCAAAAGGACCCCAAGTATCGAAATTAATCCGAAATGTACCGAAAGGACCCCCACCGAAATTCCCGAAAACGAAATTTGTCACTATGGTTGCCAAAATAAATAAATAAATAAATATATCTTTCTAAAAATAAGTAACTACAAATCAATTAACCGAGAGATGAGAGATGAGAGAGAGAGTTTTATAAAATAAATATATAAATACCTTATTGGAAGCCTTCCTCTGGTGAAAACACCACCTTGGATCTTCCAAACCCATTGATATAGCCTCCGAAATCCGGGAATCAGCCACAAAAACTAGACTCAAACCCGCTAGAACCCTCAAAATTCCAAACAAAAAACCCCAACATCTCTTTCTCCTTTTCTTTTCCTGCAAACCCCTCGATTTCGCTGTTGATCGGAATGCCGATGATGGGGAAATCAGATGGCTGGAACGCCTTTTGAGTGGCGTCCTAGGGGATGAGATTTCGGCAGAGACATTGATTGTTTGGGTTGTTGATTTCGATGGGTTGAAATTTGTGAGAGAGCTCTGTTGGATGAGATCAAGAGTGGCGTTCATGCTTGCTATGCAGATTTCGCAGTTGCAGTTCATATCTTTTCGGCATCCCCGTTAGTAGCAGCTGTCTCGGGGTTCAGATCGGTCTCCGGCGGCCGTTGTGTGGCTGCGTCTAAAATTACAGGTAAAATAATTTTATTTCGAGGGCCTGGGCTCCTAAGCCAAAAAAAATTGCAGGCAATCTGTACAGTGGATTACCAGAGTGGAATACGGTGAAACGAAAGAGAAGGCCGCGTAAAAATTCCAACCGTTGCCCCTATTTTTACCAGATTACGCGTGATTTCACCCTATTACTGTGAAACGAACGTAGCCTTAGAAAACTATAGTTAAAATAAGGCGGCGCTTCTCCATTATTGGGGTTTTGAGCGGGAATGGAAGGTAAAGAAGAAGAGGGCGATAGGAGCAATGGGACTAGGATATTCGTTGGAGGTTTGGGTGAAACCGTAACGAGCTCAGATCTCCATAACACATTCTCCTCGTTGGGGAGGGTTAAGGGAGTGGAGCTTGTTCGATCTAATGGCAGGAGTTTCGCTTATATCGATTTCTACCCTTCTTCTGATAAAGCTTTGGCGAAGCTCTTCAGTACGGTACATTTCCTTACCTTGATTGATTCATTCATTCATTAATGAATACGCAAAAGAGCGCGCACACACGCACACACACACACACACACACACATATATATATTGTTGAGCTTGCATTTGTTAGCTTAGGTGTGGTTGGAGGGATGTTCATGTGGTAGTCGTAGATGAGATTAAAGGAAGTCAATTTTTAGTTTCATAACTAATTAAGTATTGGAAAAAAAAGTCCTAAAGATGAAGGGTACTTCTGCTCGTTCCTATAGGGTTAGTGAGGCACCTACGTTTGAAACATTAATTGCTTGGACTCATATGTTGGAGATCGTTTTTCACCCCAATCTTCCACACAAGGGCTTTTGAGACCATAAGGGTACCATCCGATGATAAGAGTCTGATTCCAGGTGGCGTAGATCCTCGAAAATGACCCTAATTTGAGCTTGAAGTGTGCCACATGATTTTAGGGACACTTTTTGGGTATCTGTTCCATGCGGAATAAATGGGTTGAAAACAATGTCCATCGTCTGATTCGAAGCACTCATTGGCATGGATCAAAATATCGTCCGATACCGATACGTATCGGACGATACGTATCGGTATTGGACTCGAACGATACATTGAATGTATCGTTCGATACATTCAAATGTATTGAATGTATCGAACGATACATTCAATGTATCGTCCGATACGGACCGATACCGATACGTATCGTCCGATACGTATCGTTTTGGAGCTCGGACGATACGTATCGGTAACCCGATATTTTAACCCATGCTCATTGGGTTTTCAGATGTAGTCGCCCTTAGTAATCATGGAGGAGCGAATAGTGGTACCCAATAATGAATTGAAGGATTCTATTTGTGCATATTAATTTGGGAAAATTACGTAAGAGGGTCTGATCATGGCGATAATTACCTGACAGGGTCCAACCAATTATTTATTACTTGAGAGGGTCCAAGACCCTCAAGTTTTTCCTTTTTTTTCTTAACTTTTGAAACAAGGCCTATTAATTGACATGTGCTGAAGTTCAACTTAAGTGAACAAACGAGTTAGATGAAAACGCCCCTACGGTCTCACATGAGACCGATCAATCGGTCCACTATGAGACCGGTCAATTGGACTTAGATGAGACTGATTAGTCCACTATAAGACCGATGGAGTCGGATTCATTTTGACCGATTGGTCTTGTAATAGACTGATCAGTTCCATATGAGATCATTCGTCCCACATGAAATCAATCAGTCTTATATGAGACTGGCATTCCATTATAAGACCGTTTGGTCTCATATGAGATCAGCACCATTGGTTTTATAGTGGACTGATCGGTCTCATATGAGATCGTAGGGGTATTTTCGTCTAACTCATTTCTTTTCATTTAAGTCAAATTTAAGCACATTTCAATTAATAGACACCGTTTCAAAAGTATGAGAAAAAAGAAGAAAAATTTGAGGTCTTGTACCTTACAGGGTAATAAGCGAAATGTTGGATCCTGTTAGGTAAATACGGTATAGGTAGAGGAGTAGTAGCAGCCCCAAAATTAATAGAGTTTCTTAACCGAGAGACGTATTCCATGATCATGTTCACTTTCGGGTTGTGTGCCATGTGGAATTAAAATCTGACCTTCTGATGGTACACCCATAATCTCAAGATCAGTTATGTGAAAGATTGGGTTGAAAAATGGTCCCCATTGTTTGATTCAAAGCAATCAATGATTTTCAGATGTGATTAGTGGGGGATATTGAGTATTCCGTTAGGGGTTAGTAGCTCCCTCCTCAATTTTCTATTTTGTGTGGAAGATTTTGTATGTTGGATGAATTGGTTTTTAAAGTATATATATATATATATATATATATGTTGAATGCATCATGATTGCACTTCTTTTTTTTGGAACAGTATAATGGGTGCGTATGGAAAGGAGGGCGGTTGAGGCTCGAGAAGGCTAAAGAACATTATCTTGTTCGATTGAGGCGTGAGTGGGCAGACGATGCTGACCTCACAAGAGTCACACCTAATGATCTCGATGCAGATATAGATAAAAAGTATTTGTCACAAAAGTCAAAACATTTGAACCAGGAGAAAATGCAACTGCAAATTTTCTTTCCGAGATTAAAAAAGGTAATCTTCAATGGCATCTACTATTTCCATCTAGCTGTCAGAGACTCTCTGCTAAGTGTGCTAGATTAAAGAGAAGATGTTAACTACATATACTTTCTGTTGATTTATTATAAATTATAATGCGATGAGTGCCATCAACAAAAGGTTGTGTTGTTGAGTTTGAAGATTTCTAGATGATCTGTTATTAGGTGATTGATCCAATCACCGGCACTCAGCATTAGAGCTGTGTGCGATGTGGACCTTGAGATGCTTGTGGACTTAAAGAGCATGGCGATCTGTACGTCTCAAAGTCTGTGTGGTGGATGGCTGTTTTATATGCATATCCCTCCCTTATTAAGTGAAGAAACAATTTACGAAAAAAATGGTACTTATGATAATCTCGGATTGCTGCGCAATATCCTGAAGAAACCGGACTTATGATGATGTCTGTATTTAGCTTCAAAATGCCACTTGGAGTTGTCCAGTTAAGAGGGTCATAAGTTAGCTATGAAAATATGGAGAAATCCTTATTACAGAGAAGGCGAAAAAAATATGATCACTTGTTCCAGATTCTATCCAATGTAGCGCACTGTGAGGGAATTTGGAATATCATTATTGGATAAATTCTCAAGTGTTAGATATTTCCTGGATTTTCTATGAAACTATGTCATGGAATTGAGTGAGGGTTCCAAAGGAAGTCGCTCCAAGGAACCTTGAGATGTTCAGCTCTTATAACATTTCATGCATATTTCATAGAGAATTTTCCGTTATTGATCTTCCGGATTAGTCTGTCCTCTCCTTCGATGAAAACGAGGTGTGAAACTTAACAAGTTCCCTGGCTTCTTCTAACCAGTCTGGAGTTGGAGGTGGAAGGATCCAAGATCCATCGATTGAAACATCAGAAATAGTGCAATATATATATATCATGGTTCAAAATTCCAGAAATCCACTATGTATCGTCCAGAGCCTCTGGACGATACGTATCGGTATATCGTCCGATACATTCAAGGTATTGTTACAGCCTTTTTTGTGCTGGAATCACTCCGTGCCACTGCAATTGCTTCGAAAGGCATAGCGTTCTTGAAATTCCTGAGGTATGGATTCCCCTGTAAAAGTAAAATATGCGAGATTAGCTCATCAAGACTCATGTGTTTATCTCTAACTTTCTATATTAGCAAGCCAAATCAAGACTCTACGGAGATTAGCTCATCCACCAACAGATTTCCGAAATATTGGTCTATCTCCATTTCTGGCAGCCAGAGATAAAACACAAAATGAATGTTTTCCCTAAATCCAATCCCGTAATCATGCAAATCTCTAGAATTATAGGCTGTAATCTCATCACTGGAAATCTCTAGAAACACGGATTGTAAATTTTATATATTGGTGTTTAGGATTACACAGATTATATAGGATTTATTAAGATTTACATGATGAAATAATTGGGCGATAATTTGAAATTGTCGTCCGATAATTTGAATTATACAGATTATCGGACGATACAGACGATAATTTACCCATATCGTCCGATAATTACGACTATTTTTTACCCAGTACGATACATTGGATTGTATCGTACTGGAGCCGAACAAAACCGATACGTATCGGTTTCGTTCGAAATTTTTAACCATGGCTGCAATCTTGAACAAGACCCATATGGATAGTGGTTATCACGATGACACATTTAGCGATCCGAGAATCTTTCCAGAAACATATTCTAAATCCATCACAATTAATCGCTACATTTGAAAAAATGGCATTGTGGACCCTTATACGCGTTCAAGACCATAATGCATCTCTAGGGACTAATGAAGTCCATGTATCTTCATTGGAAAATAATGAGCTTTTTAGTTAAGAAGTCTAGAGGTTATTCAATGTAAGGATACTCCAAAAGAGTTTGCATATAGAAGCATCCATGGATCAAAATCTCGGACGATAGCGATACTTATCGTCCAATACGTGTCGATATCATTGGCCACCGTTCCGATACATTGCTAATGTATCGTACCTATACTGTTTCGTCCAAATTATTGGATGATACAATGTATAATTTGTATCATATGATAATTTGGAATTATCAAATTATCGTCCGATAATTCGAAAAATCCATGGGTGTCACTTAAGGCGACACCCCACCTAAGTTACCTGAAAATGAGAGAAACTCACATTTTTTCTCTCATTTCCTCTATCCTCTCTCTATTCTTGTTCTCCTTCACCTCTCCCTCTAGCACCCATCTCATCCATCAGCTCGAACATTTGAATGTGTCAAGCCTACGAATCTTTGGATATACCTTCATTCTAGCACTAAGGTTAGTTTTTTTTGTTTCTTAGATTATAACCAATGTTGTCAAAGGCGTGCCTAGGTGTGCACCTTGCACCCTCTACGCATGCACCTTGCAAATTAGGCGCAGGTGCAGTGAGGCACGCCTAAGCGCAGAAGTGTGCCTAGGGGCACTTCGAGTCACTTTAATAAAGAAAAATGTTAGAAAAATCTTATATAACTTAGAACTTGTACACAAGTATATCTCTCAAGTCTTAACCCTTAAAAGTTAAAACTTAAGTTTATAAGCTATAGTAGTCCTATTGAGAGTCGAGAATTAGGCGCGCTTGCTAGTTACTTAGACACCTACTTGCTAGTTTGTTAAATTGTATCTTTTTAGTGCACATAAATATATAATATTCAATTGTTTATAATATTTATATGTTTCTTGCATTTCATATTTGTTGATTACTTGACTACTATTATAGATTTATTATTATTCCTTAATGTTTATATACATTTATGATTTAAATTTATATGAGCAATTGATTTCTTGATTGCTATATATAGATTTATATAATTAAATTTTTTTATTTATAAATATATTTTAAATATTAAATGTCACAAATTATTAATAGTAATATATAATATAGTTTGTTAATAAATATAAATTATTTTATAGTAATATATAAACATTCATACATATAAATATGTAATTAGTTTATATATATATATATATATATATATATATATATATATATATATATATATATAAATTTAGAATTAAAATGCGCCTCGATAAAAAAGGCAATGTGCATTTGCGCCTAGGCCTCGCCTACGCCCTAGGGATCCTTGTCGCCTCGGGTGCGCCTAGCGCATTTGACAACACTAATAATATCATTGATTGTTAATATTTTTGGCGAAATATGTACTAGATCTATGTTAAAAACTAGGTAACAATGTTAACAAAAACTTATAGTTTTTGTGAATTTTGAGGATTTTTTCTTTTTTAAAAAGCTGGCCAATACATTTTGAGAATTTAATGTAACGGCAGTACATTCAATGTATCTGCAGGTACATCGATACATTTCATCCAGGAGGGCTAGATGATAAGTATCGGATTTCCGAGAGTTTGACCGACCAATGGAAGTATCAGGCCAATGCTTTAATCGCCAAATACAAATAACAGCTTCTAGTAGAGGCTTGCAAGATCCTTCCAAGCAATGAGATGCATGGACTAAGCAAGAGAGCTCCATAGGAAATCACAAGGCATGTTTTCAATAACCTTGAGATATTTCTTAGTGAAAATGAAAGCCCTGGACTGAAAATTTGGAAACTATTTAAAACAGTTTCAATGAGTTCAATCCTACCCACATAGAAAGAAAATTGACCTTTCCAATTCTTACGGCTCGTTCAGGTGATTCTGAGCTTTTCCCAGAAAAGCTCAGAATCTTGCCAACTCAAAATCTTGCAGAGTCTGAGCCTACTTAGATTCCTAGCCCTTCTGAGATGCGTTCTTGAGTTTGGTCAAATTCCTGGTTTTTCTGAGCTTTTCCCCAGAAAACTCAGATTCCTGTGTTCTTGAGTTTTCACTTTCCTGGCTTAGAAGGGTATTTTGCCTTTAGCTTTCTGAGCTCAGAATCTGAACATTTCTGAGGGTTTTGCTAGGAAATTAATATGTTCACTTGGAAAAGCTCTAAAAACATAGATTTCGAGAAAAACTCTCAAACAAAGGAAAAGCTTAGAAAACACTACTTTCTGAGTCAAATACTCAGATTTGTAGCTTTTCTAGACTCTCGAACGAGCCCTTAAGGGATTTTGGAAATTTTATCAAGGAGATCTTTCCAATGCTTACGCACCAATTCTCAAATATTTCCTACGTTTTGCCACTCTGCTTGTCACTTTTTTTTTTGATAGGTAAGCTGGGCTTGAATCTGCATCCTTAGGAAGCTCTGCTAGTCACTTCCCAAACTGCTTCTTTCTCCCACTCTTCGTCTCCCTCATCACAAAGAAGTCGTATCTTCCATTATCATCGTCTCTGCAGCATGTCATCGGTGTCACTGAGTTAGTAAGGTTTACAATCATCCCTACAACCTTTGTCGTCGCAGTTTTCTCAACTTCCTTGCCTTAGGCAAGGTAACAATCAATGTCCTAACTCCTAACTGATTTTTGACATTTTATGGAACATCATTAAATCTATTCAATTTTTAAGCGTTCGATTGTGTATTAAAGTTTAGGGTTTGCTGAAATTGATCATCTCAGGATAAAAAATGGTTGAGATAGGTGGTTTTTGAAGTTTTTCCCGAAAATGGAAGGTTTTAGATAGGGTTTTAGTTTTTGAAATTAGTGTATCATAACCTAGGGTTTTATCTTGTAAAAGGTTTGTTTAAAAAATTAGGTTTATTGTACTACATGAAGGTAGGGTTTCGAAATCTAAGGGTCCTTTGTTGACTGAATGTGAATGTGCTCAGTTATTTCTGTTTGGCTTGAGTTTGAGAGCTCTGGCTGTTTGTGAGGAAGTACGTTGACTTAGCGTCAGAAAATTAGGGTTTGCTGTGTATTTTATTGTTAAGGTGTGTCTTCCTTTGTTCATTTTTTATGTAAATCTTATATGTGCTCAGAAATTTTTGTGCAGTTTCCCATTACGGTTTCTCTCCAATGTTCATTTGCTTATGCATATCTGGCATGCAATTTCTCTGTATTTTCCTGTTAGGTTATCATTTTCTTTATTTTTGTGTAGCTTATTTGTGCTCAACAATTCATGCATATTTTTGACATTGGTTTACTATTCATTGTCATTTGTTTCTGTTTAATTGATTTGATGAGGGATTTTTGACATTTCTGATGAATAGAAGTTTCTAATTTTCTGTTTTTAGTTTGGATTGCCTGGTTGATCTGACTTATAGCTGTTATGTTAACCACCACGCTCAAGTTGTAATAACCACAATGGGGAGAGAAGCAGAACACAAAACCCTGGTGGCCAGGTTCTCTACAGTCCCATGATCTAGATTGATACCAGAGATAGTGGATTTCAAGAAGTTGACCTTTTGCCGAGAAACTGCTTCGTAAATAGTTAGAATATTAGCAAAGCCGAAATTTCCCCAGTCTCAGCTTTATCGAAGAAGATAGTGTCATCGACGTATTGGAGATGGGTCACGGTGAACCCATTGCTGCCCACCGAAATACCCGAGATTCTATTTAGAGCCTGGGATTTGCTAATGAGGGCCCCCAACGCTTCCCCAATCAAATCGAAGAGGAGAGGAGATAGTGGGTCGCCCTAATTCAGGCTTTGTGAACTCTTGAAATAACCAGCAAGCGTACCATTGACTGTCACCGAGACCCAAGGCGAGCCAACACAAGCTCTCATCTACTTTCTCCAAGTATCGCCAAATCCGAAACGCTTTAGCTTGTAGTCAAGACATTCCCACTTAACCCGATCATACGCCTTCTTCATGTCAACTTTCCAAACAAAACCCGGTGCACGAGAAAGGGCAGCCGAGTGGATCACCTTTGCGCAATGACCGCCATATGAATAAGTTGACGACCCTTAATGAAGGTCCCTTGAGTTTCGGATACAATCGAGCATAACACCAGCTTGAGATGATTAGCGAGCACCTTCACCAAAATTTTGTACATGCAGTTAATGAGGCTCATTGGGCGAAAGGCTCGAATATCAGAAGCACCTCAATCTTTGGGATGAGGGTGATGAAAGTCGAGTTATATATATATATATATATATATATATAGAGAGAGAGAGAGAGAGAGAGAGAGAGAGAGAGTTTCGGATACAATCGAGCATAACACCAGCTTCAGATGATTAGCGAGCACCTTCATCAGAAATTTGTACATGCAGTTAATGAGGCTAATTGGGCAAAAGGCTCGAATATCAGAAGCACCTCAATCTTTGGGATGAGGGTGATGAAAGTCGAGCTATATATATATATATATATATATATATATATATATATATATATATATATATAGGGAGAGAGAGAGAGAGAGAGAGAGAGAGAGAGAGAGAGAGTGCCCTATACGTTTGAACATAACTGCCGATTGTGAATTCAAACCAATTGGGTTCCACATGGCGTCCAGGGTTTTGTGGGTGACAAACCACTATCTGGGACCTGTGATTTGAAGAACAAAAGAGTCCAATGTTTTTCTAAACCATTAGGGAGATTGGCTGAATCCTTAGAGGATGTGGTGTAACTCACGATCATGTGCCACGTTGCACGTGATCAGCAATTGAACGCATGGCTCACGTCGTGCATTTCAATTTTATAGTCCCATTACCTATATATAAAATGAACCATCCATTATTAATAAAACAAAAATAATCCAAGCTAAACATAATATCCCTAATGAAAGGGTGGCCATTAAGATTGTTGTGAGATCTCGGAATCCGTATGTGGTTACTCTGCATGAGACGAAATGAGGACAATAGCTTTGGTGCTTGGGGGTTCTAGATGGGGTTGCAAATGCCTTGATTCTGAGAGAGCCTCTGGAGGAATTGTGGCGGCGTGAGATAAAGGGGAGTTTGAGAGTATAAAAGCTGAGTTGGGAATTTTCTCTGTTCTGATTGTGCTCAGAAACAAAAAAGATGGGAAGAATGGGGGTGTTTATTGGTGTTTTATTACCAAACGAAGAGCATCGAAGAGATGACTTCTAGTTTGAGCTCGAGTTTGTGGTCCTACAGAAATGATGATTTCAAAACTAGGGTGGAAACTTGGTGGAATGAAGAGATGATTGGGGGATTTGCTACCTTCAAAATTTCTGGTAACTTGAACCTTAAGGGAAAAATTAAACAATGGAATTATTATCATTTTAGGAATGTGGATAGAATGAAAGAACACCTTTTGCATGAAGTCGGGGTTCTGGATTTGCTAAAAGAAGAGATGGATCTCACCCATGAAGAAATCGAACCGAGAATGGTCTTCAAGATCCAATACAAGAAGTGTGTGGATGAGGAAATTATGTGGAAGCAGAAATCTAAAGTTAAATGGTTAAAGGAGGGTGATTGCAAAACCAAAATTTTACACTGTCACTAATGCTAGAAATAAGCACAGTTACCTAAGCAGTCTAATTGTTGATGGTGCTTGATTTTAATGAAAACTCATATCAAGTTCTCTAAATTTCGCTCAAAGCAAAACCATTTAATAATCATTAACCATTGTTATAAAATTGTGTTTACAATGCCTTTATATAGGCTAAAAAACCCTAACTAAGCTTAAGAAATGAAAACAGAAAGAGTCTTAATCTAAAAAGGAAACTAAAAGCTAAAATTCGCATCGAAACAAAAAATCTGTGCGCAAATTCGATCGATCGAGTTTTATTCTGTTTTTGACAACAATCCCTCTGAACGAATTTGATCGATCTAGAATTGCATTCGATCGATTGAGTTTAGGCAAAAACTTCATTTCCGTGCTCTTTTCTTTGTCTTCTCATGTGATTCATGCGTGTATGATTGGTTGATGTCCCCATCAGTAGTGTATAAAGAAATTTGGCCAAAGTTCTTGCCAACAAACTTAGGAAAGTGATGAATAATATCATTTCTAATACTCAAGGAGCTTTCATTATGAGCAACAGATGTTGAACATTGTGGTAACTGCTCACGAGGTTTTGGATTTGGCTAATAGAGTGGTAATCCGACATATTGTGGAAGTTTGATATGGAGAAAGCAGATGATAGGGTCCACTGGAACTTCTTAGATTACATGCTTAAGAGAAATGACTTTGATGAGAAATGGAGGAAATGGACGAAGGGTTATTATACCTTGGCTTCCTTCTCGGTTCTTATTAACGGTGGGATACGTCATAGGCTCTAAATGGTATCCTTTTGGGGTCGGCAAATTGAATCATTTTAAGGGATTCAAAATTGGAAGGAACTGGCCAGATATCAGACATCTTCAATATGCTGACGATACCATAGTCATTTATGAGACGGAAGCTCAACAAATTCAAGCAATTAAAGGAGTGTTGACTGTGTATGAAGGGGTCTCTTCCCAAATGAAAGGTTACTGGAATCATAACTGGAGAAGATTAATCCACTTGTTTGCTGATGAGGTTGTATGTACGGTGAAAAATAATTAACAGTTAAATTTATAGGGCTGCTGGTGGGGTTGGGAAAACCGAAAGTTCGATTCTAGGATTGGATCATAGAAAGGGTTGAGAAAAGATATGCCATATGGGAAAGCAAAATGTTTGAGTGCTGGGGGCAGATTGACGCTGGTTAAATCTACTCTATCGGGTTTACCAATTTTCTTTCTATCCATGTATCATGCGCCGATGTCCATTTCAAAAAAATCTGCATAAGTCCATATATATGGGGCTAAAGCAATCTCCACGTGCATGGTCTGAGAGGCTTGGTTGTGTTGTCTTGGGTATGGGTTTTCGCCATTGTTATTCCTACCATACTGTATTTGTTCATTCTCGACAGCAGGGCTGTACTATATGAGAGTCAGTGGAGGCTGGAATTGCTTCAGATACCCAATTCAAGGGGCCGATAAGAAAACTGGGTGGTTTTTAAATAAAGACCAAATGGGCCTCAAACATAAGGGCCGCATCGGCCTGAATATTAATTTAAAAGCCCGCCCATTTGACCCAGAAATGAGACCATTAATCTCGTTAGATATGGGTCACGTGATCACGTAAAGTGATCACCTGATCTCGGGGGGAGGGGGGGTCGGAGACTTAATTCCGAGAGGTTAAGATCCTAATTTTTTAAGAACTTATCATTCTTCGAATCCTAGATTTTAGGGGGAGTAAATGGTAGAAAATTACCTTATTTGTCTAGCTAAGTAGTTCCTTAAAAATTGGGATTAATCTAGTAGAAAGTTTTTTATTTTTACGTAGAAACTTGAGAGTTCAGATTAGGAAGGATAATTAAGTAGAAACAAACTACTTTTCTTTTACATATGGATCTAAAGAGACCACACAAAAATAAATTGTGAATTCTGGAATAAGATTTTTCGAGCACTCTTTTGAGAACTACTGCGAGGGGTTTTTGACTCCATTAATCATGTGACTTTTGAGCCCTTGCTGCCTGCTAAAATCGAGGGTTTTCATCCACTCAATCTCTGCTGAAAAGCCTGAAGTATAGTCTTGTTAGGATTTTAATGTTGCTGATGCTAAACGTTGATTACTGCTGAATCTGAATGCGAGATCTGTGCCGTTTGATGACTTCAATCTGACCCTAAACTACTGCTAGTTAATTTATACACTGCAGTATCTTTTCTTCATCTCGTATACTGCTGCAGCCCTCTGGTTTAATGCTGCCATTGATCTGTTGTCAACACCCCGCTGCCGTGGTTCAGATCAAAGATAAATTGTTGATCGCAGAAGATGCCTGATTGTTTATAATTTATTTATTCGTTGGCAGTTTTCCTCTATGATTGGTACAGAAACTTAAATACAGACCTGAACTGTATAATTATCCAAGCATTGGAGCAGATTTTATCCTTGTACAAGGGTGATCATTATAGGTTTACACAGTAAAGTTGTACTTTAAAATACTTTAAATTGGAACTGGTTTTACAATGTTTTCTCACCGTGAAATAGAATCTATTTGATTTTCATCTACTAGACCCTTATTTAAAGTATTGAGAGCTACGAGTTCTGCATTGTCTCTTTCATAGGCTTTGTGAAGGAGACACTGAGGCAGACATTGAAATTAAGGACCTTGGTTTTATTCGTTTTTTTATGTCTCGGTGGAAGTATGTTCTAGACCTTCTTAATGAGACTGGGAAGCTTGATTGTCGTCCCGCCTCTTCCCCTATGGACCCATATCATTCTCCCCATGCTGACAAGGGAGACCCCCTTCCAAACACAGAGTTATCACCCTTGATGCACGTGATTTATTGTGGATTGGAAATTTTCTGAAGGAGCTTGGTTTCCCTGTCACCCAGGTTATACCATTATGTTGTGAGAACCAAGCTGCAATCCTTATCGCCTCTGATTTGGTCCTTCATGAGAGGACTAAGTGTATACAAGTGGGCATACATTTTGTAAGAGAGAAGATTGCTTCTGGGCTCATCTCTACCCCCTACACTCATACCTCTCGCCAGCTTATGGATCTCTTCACTAAGGCTCTTGAACCTTCACGTCTTCAGGAGTTGTTGGCCAAGCTAGGCATGATTGATGTGTATGCTCCAGCTTGAGGGGGAGTGTTGGGTTGTGTGTGTTACTAGTGTGGTGTACCATTAGTTATTTATAGTAAGGGCGATGTGTGTTGTACGCTGGCTGGTGGTGTTTCACATTGAATACCTTTGTAAGTGTAGATAAGTTGATGGAATAGGAAATTGGTGATTTGCTCATCAACCTTCTCTCTCTCTCTCTCTCTCTCTCTCTCCCCCCCCCCCCCTCCTCGCCATAACACACGACATTATGATCACTAACCATTTTCCTCACAGCTGCTTTCTTATTCCTATGGTTTAGGTTTCAAATGTTCCAATTAAGGATGCTTGAAATGAGGAGTTTTGTAGGAGAAAATATTTTATACAGCTACAATATCTTTGTAGTTCCTAGATCTCGTATTAGGAGTCAGAGGTTGACGTTTTCAACCCTCTCTTTGATTGCTTCAAGCTATCTCTGACCAATCCTACATCAGAGAAATTAATGCGATCGAAAATTGAGAAGGATGAAGGTGGTGTTAGAGGGCTGCGATAGGAAGGGATTAATTCCAACTTTTAAGAGGTTATATGGGGATTTCAAGAGGGGATTACAGGCTGTTGTGAGGAACTGGTTGCTGGGTCAGAAGGGGCAGGTGCATGAGAATAATGAGCAGAAAAATGGGTGAACAGAGTCAGTATGGGTCCTGTTATACGACATTTTTATGGGCTGCAAATGGGCCTTAAATAAACTTTAAAAAGTCAAATGATAGCTTAAGAATCACGTGATTTATGGGCTGCAATAAGGCATAGGGGAAGCTAAAATCCAATTTTATAAATCTGCAAAAATTGGCTTTCTATGCCTTTCTTGAATGAGTTAGAGGTGATATAGGAGTCTTATTTGATTAGCAAAGTATCTGTTTCAGTTTTTTAGGTAAACTAGGAAAATTAGAAATATTTTAATTGAAGGAGTCTCATGATTCATTGTCCTTGAGATCCGTGGGGGTGAAGGATTGGTTAATTGGCCCACCCTTTCCAGAGGAGGATCTTTTTGAGTTTGCAGAGGTTCAAAAGAGCTCCCATTGTCACCATAATTGTCTTAGGATTTAGAGGGATTAATCGATTGGCATCAAGAACAAATGATGGGCTTCCACTCATTTGATCGGTCGAATGTGGGAGGAACCATCTCTTGTAAGTTCAACCATCTCCGAAAAATCTTTGTAGGTTTCAACCTACATAGATTCTAGCATATATGAGCCATTATAGAGAGCATTACTAATATGGATACCAATCATGCTTATTTGTTATTCAACCGTCTCCGGAAAATCTTTCTAGGTTTCAACACTAGTAGTTTGCCTCCGATAAATTAAGTTCCATACTTGAGGACACTTTCCCAGCCTTCCTTGAGGCTTTAATCAAATAAAATGATTAGATAATGAGTTTTGATAGTGCCCTTCAAATTTCCACATTTGATTGATTGATGCTTTTTAAGGCCACTATAGAAGAGCCTCGTACCCAACAAATAGCCAACAAGTTCATTCCTCCATCGATCTGAAGCTTCAGGGATTTCACACTCTTGGTAGTGTATTTTAGGGG
Organism: Chloranthus sessilifolius; assembly: GCA_021018995.1. NCBI lineage: Eukaryota > Viridiplantae > Streptophyta > Magnoliopsida > Chloranthales > Chloranthaceae > Chloranthus > Chloranthus sessilifolius. The sequence continues at coordinate 84,821,249 of CM037597.1, forward strand.
TGTTGGGTAGAAAATGACGAGCAAGAACCCTTCGCAGAAGACTTGGAGAAAAGAGAAGACTTGTTTTCCCATGAGGAGGGATGGCCTTGAAAGAGACTATGGTTGTGTTTGGCATAACTCTCTGCTAGCTCCTTGCCAGAGCAAGGTTTACCTGCTTTAGCACATTCCCTTTCTCTTTGCTATATCCGTGCTGCCTACTTTAGCATGTCCCCGTTCTCCTTGCTAACTCCCTGCATAGCAAGATTTACCTGCTCCAGTTGTACTCCCTTGCTGACGCAGGACACAACCTTAAACTACGTGAATGCGATGATTAATTGCTTTCCGAAATTAAATTGAATTAAATTAAACAATAAATTTGAGAATATAGCGAATACCTTAGGAGTTCGTAGTTCTCTAGGTGAAAAGATCACGTTTGGATCGGGCAGGGTTCAGCCTTGCGTTAGATCCGTTAGAATAGCGATTCGGATCGGTCCTAGAGATAGAACTCTACGTTTTCCAGATTAGGGCGCTCACAATGCACTGATAGAATCTCTGGTTATTTTGATACGGTTGGGCTTAATAGTCTGATGGAAGCTACGATTGTTGAATCAGATCGATTCAATGGCTTAGGGAAAAGCTGCGGTTTTAGGATTTCGGGTTTTAAAGAGATATGGCAGATTTAGGGTTTTAGATTTAAAGCAGGGAAGATAGATTTAAAGGGATAAAATAGAAGGGGATCAATTGTGGGCTTCACACCAAACCCTTCTCGGGAAATAAATTTTAGGCTTCGCACCCTTGGCTTCTCACCAAACCCTTCTCGGGAAGAAACTCATCTCAAGTTCCAAAAGCAAAAACTCTTTCATTCATCAAAAACTAACTACAATGTTTTTCTTAAGGACCTTATATAGGAGGTCTTACAATAAAAGAAAATGCTAAAATAAATACTAAATAAAAGACAAATAAGCCCCTAAAACTCAAGTTCGAAATTAAAATTAAAATTACTCTGCGCAATTTTGATTGATCGAATTTATACTCGATCGATCGAAACATATATATCAATATATCGCTGCTGGAATTCGATCGATCGATTGAAATGGACATTCGATCGATCGAATTATATATATATATATATATATATATGTCACTCCAGAACTAGTGTTTTCTGTCGACATAGTTTGAGCAATCGAAATAGGACTTCGATCGATCTAATATGCAATTCGATTGATCAAATTTGTAGTGTTCCTCCAAATCGCTAAAATTTCCTCTTTCGCCTAGTTCTGATTTCCATTCCGCTTCTTCCGACGTCGGTACACGCGAAAAAGTCAATATCCGTGTCAACGTCCCCGTCACCTGCTCTCTGCTCACTCCTTGTCAGAGCAGATTCTATTTGCTATGGCAGGGAGTTAGCAGAGATCAGGGTGGTAGATGCTAGAGCAGGTAAATCCTATTTTGTAGGGAGTTAGCAAGGAGAAGGACCCGCGAGGGGGGGGGGGGCGGTTGCTAAAGCAAGTCTCTACAGCTCTAGCAGGGAGCTGACAAAGAGCTATGCCAAATGCAGCCTATGGGAATAGGACTAGACCAATTGGAAAGGAGAGAGATTATGAGGTAAGAAGATGGGGACGACAATTTTAGGGGTGTAGAGCAAGGTGTCAAAATCAGACTCGGATATCGGTCCATGGAGGACTGATACGTATTGGCGCTGATAAGTTTCGGTATCGGCCGATTTTTGATATCATGGTGTAGAGCTCTTGTCATTTGAGTGGTAGAGATCTCCCAGTCATACACAAGGTGTAGGGCTTACATCAAAGTATAGTTGGACCAATGGGATGCACCACTATTGATCCTAGGCCCACTCGTACTAGATGTGCGCCCCATCTTAACCATTGCATTTGTTTTCTACACATCCGGCCAAGCAATTCCTAATCATTAGAGAAAGGTGCACAAATTTAGGTGTGACGCCCAATGTAAACTCACACCTTGAATTTGGTTTGGTTTGGTTTTACATTGATAGGAGCCATTCTCCTCAGGCTGGCTCTATAAGAAGATGGCTTCTCTCTAAATGAAGTGAAGATATTATATTTATCGAGGAAAAACTATGGTTGGACACTTCCCTGACCAAGAATGTTGGGAAGGGCCCCTATTTGGGTACACTCCTCCCTAGGTTTTAAAAAAAAAAAAAAAAGTTATATTGGCCTTGATTTTACGGTGGGGAAATGAACAGTGAAATGATATTTCATTCACCGTTATTTTAAAACCATTTACCACTGTTGTATCTTACGCAAGGTAGTTAAGGCAGTGTGGCGAGGTCATGGCGAAGAGGCTCGCTACCCCATTGCTAGGCCATTTATTATATTTTTATCTTTAATATTTTTTAATTTTTATTTAGTAATCATTGGTATTATCTTATTTTATTTTTTTATATCTTGCATAGAGGACCAAAAAAATTTAACTACTTAGACACAAGGCATAAACACCAATAAATACAAATCAAATGTTAATTATCAAATATGGAATATCAATTCAAACATTAATTATCAAATATTTTTCGTATCTATGCCACCATCAAAGCTGTCTGATTTGGAGGCCATGGTGTAAAGATCTTTTTTGCCAAAGTTTACTTTAAAATTGATCTCTATCATCTGATTCAACATAGTCATAGCGGATCATCTGATTCAATAGTTGATTGGGACAAATCAGGGGATAGAGATCATGTTTCATGTCAATCTTTGGCAGCAGAAATCTTTATATGATTGCCTTAAAATCAGATTACTTAGATGGCATTTTACGTGGCATAGTTCCACTAATAGGGTTTGATTTGCCTTTGTTTTAACTTAGGTTTAAGTTATAACTTAGAAGAGTTTTTTATTTTTTATTTTAATAAGATTATAACTTAGAAGAGTTATAATTTATATATAAGCAAAAAATGTTACAAGTTATAACTTATAACCAGTTTATAATACAAGATTGCCACCCCCTTAAAAAAAAATAAAATGTCAAATCGCGCTTATGGCAGTGCCATGATGCTATATACCGTCATGGCGACGCTATAGCATCCGCTATTTGGAGAGTTTAGCTATTTACCTCCATATGGCGATTTCCCTTGCTATTCGCCATAGCGAGGCTATGACGTCGCCTTAACAACTATGATCTTACGGTGCTTCCCCGGATTCTTAGCTTACTTAGTGCATATATATATATATATATATATATATATATATATATATATATATATATATATATATATTCCAAATAAGGTGGACCTTCTTCACTGTGCACTGAGGTTCCATGTGGAGCAAGGTTATGCTGTTTAGATCATCTTTAAAAATAAATTCAGAACTTCATCTTCACTGTATGTCTTTTAAGGCTTGAAATATGGATCATTGAGATCATTCAATGTTTGATTTTTAACATACATAGGCAACATATATATATATATATATATATATATATATATATATATATATATATATATATATATATATATAGGTTAAGAGGTCTTTGCACTTGAGTTGTGGGGTTTTAATTCTAAACACGAGTGTATATCATGTGCCATGTGGTACGTGATCTTGAGTTGCACCACATCCTCCTCAGGGTTCACCAGTCCCTCTAGGGTTTTAGAAAAAAATTAGCTTTTTCCCCTTCATTTCCAATTTCATAAAATTCACCAATATTTATAATCAATTTTTTGAAAATTTTAGTGGAAAATATTTGTGATCAACCACGAGGTGGGATCTATCAATTGGACAGGATGGATCGATGAACCTACGCACCAATTGACTTCATTCCTTAGTAGCACAAAGTGGGAGCTTGAGCGGGAGCGGATACAGGAGCGGTAAAGTGACAATTTTTAAAATTCTAGGAAACGGGAGCGCGTAGATAGCGTTTGTACTACTCTCTCTCTCTCTCTCTCTCTATATATATATAGTGTGTGTGTGTGTGTGTGCCACTTTACATAACAGCTGTGACCAGTTGTAAGCCACATGAGAGTTGAGACGGTGATGGCTTTCAAAATGGTTTATATAAGCTATAAGTAGATGCTATTGAAAACTCAAGACATAAGAATGATGTGCACCATCACATGCAAAACTACGGGGCTGGCACGTTAAGCCATGTATGACATGACAGTGCATCTAATAAATTGTAAGGGCATGTGTACTTCATGAATTTAGCCAGGGCCAGAAGCCAAGGGAGGGCTGACAGGGGCCACGATCCGGACACTCATTTAGTTTTTTCTCCTTTTCTCTATTCTATTTCACCTATTTTTAAAGCGCCAAACTAATTGGCCCCGTCCACCTTTTTTCTCAAAGGTCCCTCTCTATACAACCCAAGATTCTTCTTTCTCAACTCGAGTTTCACGTGCTTAAATAGTTGACTACTTTGAATCACACGATGAAGATCGTTGTTCGTCCCAATGTTCGTTATAATAGATCTCACGATCATGCTCCTTTCACCAGATAGGTCAAATTTTATTCCATGTAACACATCCTAAAGTATGAACATAATCATTGGTGTAGATAAATGTTATTCTCATATTACTTTTCGGGGTGTTGAATATATGAAACTAAAATCCGACCCTCTAATTTTAGAAGCATGATCTCAAGATCTATTGCGTCAAAGATTATGACTAAAAATGATCTCTAGTATATAAGTCAAATCAAGCAACCATTTAAGAACGTAGAACCTTGGTTGATAAGGAGGAATCTTTGATGAAAAAATAAAAGTATTCTCAAACTATATCCCACGACTCTCTCTCCTATCTTTTAGGCGCCTCAACCAAACACCCTATTTCACTCTCCTAATTTTTAGCACCAACATGTAAACCACCCTACTACAACTTCTCTTCTCAAAGCATATCTAAGAAAACTTTCTCTCTCTCTCTCTCTCTCTCTCTTTCTCTCCATTTTTCTCAAATGTCATTTTTGCAAATCATTCTTGAGACACTTGATTAGCTTATCGAAATATTAGAAAATAAAATAATCCTCGGAATTCCTACAACCACATGAAGCATAGGAATTCATCAGATTTATAAATTCAAATCTGCCATTTTCCTACTATTTTATCAAAACAGGCCCTAAAAGTTAAAGATGGGGCCTAGCCCAATTAATACGCCCCCCAGCTATGGCAGACTGGCCCTAATGGCCCAGTGGTAAAATCCTGAAGGGGTGAGTGTAGGTAGAGTTTTTTGAAAAAAATAATATATATATTTTAAAAAATATTTTAATATCTGTTATAAGGTAGTTTTGAAAATAAAAGGGCGGCTTACGCCCTAAAATATATTAGGTGATTGAGCTGAAATTTAAATATATTAAAAAACAATTGTTTTGTGATTTTTCTTTTATTTGAAATTTGTTAACAATGAATGAATGCTATTTTTATTCTTTATAATCGAAATATATTTCTCATTCATTCTTTGGCACTTCTATCTCGATATTTTTTTGTTCTTACTTTGGCCTCCTCCCATGAAAGTTTCTGGCTCCGTCCCTGTTTATGGAGCAGCATTCCAAAAGTAAAACTCATGGGACCCACACACTTCATATGCAAAGAGAGGGATTTTAAAACTGTGCCCCATTTTATATGCAGAAGGGTTTAATATTAGAAACCTTTTAGAGGGTTTTTACATTAAAGCCCCCTCAAAGGTTTTAAATGTTAAAACCCACTTCACTGATTCACTTATCCTTATTAAAGAGGATATTGGTTTAAAAAACCAGGGGTATTCATTTAAAACCCACCTTTGTTATGAGAAGGATATATAAATTAAAATCCATCGAAATCCCTCTTTTATAGATTTCCGTTCTCACTTCTCTCCCGTGTCCAGATAGAATATTGAGTGAGAGAGATTGAGAGCGCAACCACTGCAACATCTCCACCATGAAAATAGGAAGCGATGGAATTAGAAAAAGAGAAACCCTAAAAGTAGGTACGGTTAAGATTGAGTTTTCTTTGATTTTCTTGAAAGAGGTATGCTCTAGATTTCGTTTATAGATATTTTTTAATAGTTTACGACTACCAATAATTTTTATTTCACATGATTCTTTGAATATATGTTTTGCATTTTTTTTTGAAGGAAGTGTGTGGACCGCGAATCCTGATTTGTAGGAACCGCGATTCCTACGCGAGTCTGATTCCGAAATGCGGAACTATGGTTCCCATCAGAAACGTTGGGACAAATGCACGGTTCCTGCTTCTAGGCTTCATCCATGCCAGGCAAAAATTTTGTTTGCAAAGTGGAATTCTAACTCTACTTATCTTATTCTGAATGGTGCAATTTTAAATGGAATTGGGTTTAGGGTTTATAACTGGATGTAGGCAATGTTGAATTCACAATGAAATGACTTTTTTAAAAAAATAAATTAAACTGCCAAGTGGACAATAAAATATCATTTCTGCGAAGCTGACGTTGAAGGTTGTTATACAGGTAAAATCATTACCATATGCTGGCAAGGGCAAGCACAAGTACAGCTTTCAACGTGTCGAGGTTCCTTCTCTCCCAATCCATTTCTGCGACTGTGAGGAGCATTCTGGGCCTGTTGAAACTGCAAACCAAAACCATGTTTCTGTAATAAAGGAGGAAGAACTAAAGGTCCTGAGTTCTGTGTTGAACAAGCTCTTTGAAAGGGAAGCTAATATGAAGGCTCTAGATGTTCCGGTAACATCAGTTGTGGAAGATGGTGTACTGTTGGATGAGAAGGAAGATGAAACTCTAGCAGAAGATGAAGATAACCTCGTGACCAACATAGTGAGAGACGGAAATGATAAAAGATTGGTGCAGGGATGGGAAGCTAGTCAGGTCTGTTTATTATATGAAAAATTAGAGTTGTTATTTCTAGGGATAATGGCCCCTGACTGGCATTTAAACACCAAAATAGTGTTTAAATGATCTTGGACCATTAAAATTAGACTTTATCTCACACTATTGAAGTGTGATTGTTGATATTTTAGTCCATAGATTGGATGGTTTAAATCTCCCTAAGACACTATTTTTGGGCCTTTTGTACTTCAATCTATGATCTATCACTTTGACAGTATGGATCACCCACATCTTAAACCATTGATGGTGTAAGATCATTTAAGCACCATTTCGGTGTTTAAATGACGGTCAGGAGAGTCGGGTCCTTATTTCTAATAGCTTTTAGGCTGTGTTTGGGATTGCTCTTTGAAGGCAAAGAGCAGCTCTCTGCTCTGGTGCAAAGCACTTTAGTATGGGACTGTCTTTCGTTGTAAGTGCTCTTAGCTCTTTCGGAGAGTGAAAGAGCTGAATTTGAGTCTATTTAAAAGAGCATTTAAAACCTGCTCTTTAAATGGGCTGCTCTTTGCCTCCAAAGAGCAATCCCAAACACAGCCTTAGATATGAACTTAAACATGCCATTAATATTTCGTGACACTGGAGGCCCTTTTTTATTTTTTTTGAAAATCATGCAATTAATTCGATGTTCTGCTGATCGAATTCCAATTGCAAACAAATGACACAATGCTTTGAAGAATACAGGAAAGTACATGTTTCTCTAAAAATATTGTCTATTTCTAGGCCAATGCTATTAGAGAAAATTGGAATTTTTTTATATTTTTATTTTTTGTACCAAGAAAAAAACAACTTTTCTTTCACTACCAGAAAACTGAAGGATCTTTCTGAAAATGGTATACTGTATCACATCTATGAAGAATGCTATAATCCTTATTTTCTCCCCTCTTTCAGCATATTCTACCTATCTGCTTAAGATTGTAAAGGGCATTTAAAAGTGTATGATTCACCCAATCTCCAAATCATCATATTCTTTACTGAACTATGATTTTCTGTTTCCTTCTTTTCCTTTTTTTTTTCTCAATTTTTATGAGTTTGATATTCTTCGTATGTTGGATTCTGTAATTTACTATAGGGAGGGGCTATTTTTCCTGTGAAGAGCACACGCTTTCTCACAGAAAAAAATCATTGACTGCCTTGAATCAGACAATGGAGATCTTTTTCATCCCAGTGTTCGACACAATAGATCTTGAGATTATGGCGCACTCATTAGACAGTCAGATCTTGATTCCACGTTGCACACATCCCCAAAAGTGACCATGTCATGAGCGTACCTATCAGATGGTCACTTTTGGGAGGATATGTACCACATGGAATCAACATGTGACCGTCTGATAGGTGCGCCATGATCTCAAGGTCTATTGTGTGGAAGATTGGGACGGAAAACTATCTCCATCGTCTGATTTAAGGTAGTCAGCGTTTTTTTCCTGTGAAAGAGCATGTGCTCTTCACAGGAAAAACGGGGGCAAATAATGCCACCCTTTACTTTAATTGATGATCCCGATGGTGGGTCTATTGGAAAAACTCTTCTGTATCTGCTGCATGAACAAGTATTTGCTCCTGCCTGTTGTTGATCCCAGGAGTCGAGATTCAGCAAAGTCCAATATTTTGATGCTGTGCTCTCTCGAAATAAGCCCAAGACTCCGGAAAAGCAAAATGCTGGACCTCTTAGTGCCACAAACTCCACATCAAACAAGAAGGCTCGTTTACTTTCGCCAGACGAAAGCAGCAGACAAAAACACGAAGCTGTCAAACCCGGAAAGGAGAGAAGTTCTGTAACTCACTGCGAAGACCCAAAGGGCATCCAAGAAGCCCAACTCAACAAAGAAACTGCAACCGAATCAGTATCAAGTCTCAATCAATCAAACAAAGGTTCCATCTGGATGCAGAAATCCTCGTGGAAGGACCTGGTTGCTGGTGAGACAGGCAACAATTCTTTCAGTATCTCGAGTATTCTGCCAGCTATTGCTTCTATGCAACCAAAGCTAACATTACCAACAGATTCGGAGGTCGTCAAGTCTGCTCGTAGAAAACACCAAAATTCAATGAAGAATCTGAATATTCACTCTACCCAAGAGTGTTTTAAAGCTTTGGGAGTAGTTAAAAATCACAGAATAATGGGAGACGAGGTGTCTGCTGACACCAATGTGGGGGATAGTTTGGAAAACAAACAGAAAATTGGATCTGGTTTGGGAACAGAGCCGAGCGTTCCGGAAAAGATATCTCCGAATGTAGGAGGTGCCTTTAGTACCCGCGATGCATCTGTAAAGGAGGACCAGTTGGAGCGGAAAACAGCTAGTGCGGCCGTTGGGTCCGGTGTATACTGCACATTTATGAGGAGTGCTGCATCAGAGAAGGAATGGATGAAAGCTAGATCTGCACTACTGAAAAAGAGAGGTAATAATGTGGCGATTGATAAGTCGAAGGGCTCTAAAGTTACATCAAACCGCGGATGATAAAAGCATGGTGGGAATACAAAGACCAGAAAAAACGCTATCATATATTTAGGGAACAAAAAGAAAGAGAAAAACCCAAGTTTACTATTTTATCAGATTGTTGACTATGATATGTTAGTGTTCCTAAAAGTTTTGGATTGGGGGTATATGCAATTGAAGTTTCGATCTCCGCAGCCAGTGATTTTCACTGTCAAAATCATTGACTGCCGTGAATTAGACGATGGAGATAATTTATTGTCCTAATCTTCCACACAATAGACCTTAAGGTCATATCCCACCTATCAGACGGTCAAGTGTGGATTCCACGTAGGGGTGTCAACAGGTAGGGTCAAAATTTTGATTGCAATAAGAAAATTAACAAATGCTTGACCAAACCTGACCTGATGGTGCACCCCACCCGACCCATTGGTGCACACAAGCCGACCCGACCCGATCAAACACATCTTGGTTGACACGACCCGACTGGAAGGTCAGGTCGGGTCGGATGTCTTATGCCCCACCCGACAGGTTAAGTTTATCATATACCCGTTCCGGTGAAATATTGTGACCAATACATTTTAATGGGATGACAGTCAAGATTCTCTTATATCCAATGTTTGTAAAACTGGTTTAAACACGATATCTGGTCCAACTAGTTAGATCTTATCATGCCCCTTTGCCTTTAAGGCAATTTAGCTAGAAATTTGATCCACACAAACGTATAAGAAAGATGAGTGGTGATGGCAGAAGGATGTCTTCAAAAATGAGATTTCAAGTTTCCAAATGGTTCTCGTTTTTTTTTTTTTTATTGGCAAGAGGAAAATGAAATGACTTCATCATTCAAAAATAGAAGCTTGAAAAATTATTTTTATATTTTAATAAGGCGTGTTTAAAGTCTAAAGCAATTATAAAACTTAGATATAAAATCCCTATTAAACCAGACAATTCAAAGTTTCATATTTTTCATATTGCAATATAGAATTAGGTAAGGGCAAGTTGGGCCGCATCAATTTATTAAATAATTATAGTATAAGAGGTAGTTTTTAATCTCATTAAATTAGTCCTAATTAAGGCACATTTGGACTCGCATAACTTAACGAAAGAGTCTCGGGTAAATTATCTCACAAATTGGAAGGTGATACCTTTCTATTCCGAATTGAAATATATCGCATTGGGCATGTTTGATGGGCGACACGGTTAAGGGCACTCGTCGGTATGCGTCATGACGAGCGGATACGACGGTCGCTCCTCGTATCCAGTTTTGGTAACTGTAAGCTAAAAAGTCTTCCAAATGCGTTATTAAACGACGTTTCACGGTCAACGTCACAGTGTTTCAAAAGGCAATCAAACGTACCCATTGTAATCTCTGTGCCGTTTGTCTTCCGTGAAAAAAAGTATAACAAGAAAGTTATAAAAAAACAGGATGCCCATTATTTTCTAGGGTGGCTGTAACCAAAGATTTGATGGATCATTCACATTGTTAATTATCTTGAATCAGATGTATAAGTAGTTTTTCGTCCTAATCTTGTACACATCAGATCTTGAGCTCATAGCTCACATATCCGATGGTCATGTGTTGATTTCACATTTATGATCACAATACATCATGGTATGCCATGATCATGGTCATTTTAGAGATGTGTGCCATATGCAATCAACATCTAACCGTATAATATTTGAGCTATATATGATCTTAAGGTCTAAAAGATTGAGACGAAAAACGACTTCTACCATCTTCCCCAAGGCAGTCAAAGGTATCAATGGTGAAACCATTAGTTGCATCGTAAGGATTTTGGTTGCAAAAATGGTTACCCTATTTTCTGTCTCTCTCCTCTCCTGTCTTCCTCACTCTCACATCTCTTAGATTTTGTTTGTCTTATTATCATGCTTTTTGTTCTTTTCAACCAAGAAATATTTTCATATTATAAAACAACATGTGCCTTTTCAAGCATGAGATATTTTTTGCTTTTAGACTGTCTTATTATCATATTATTTACTGTTCATGTTCTTTGAAGTTTTTGCTTTGCTCAACTGAAAGAGCAGCACAAATAATTGTTTTATCGCATTTAGATCGCTATTAATGGTGCTCTACGCTGCTTTTAAAGAGAGAGAGGGAGAGAGATGTGCAACATGTAAAAAGATAGCCAGATAAACTTGCATTGCAATAGAATGCAATCACAATAAGTAAGATCTCCGCTAGTCGTATATTACAAAGAAAATATTAAAATATGATGGTCTGTCATTATCCAAACAGATCCTAAAGTAAGCAGTTTACTTATAACAATTCATATTTTTTTTACTTTATTTTAACGGTGTTTGATGTTGTATTACACCGTGCACGGTGCTAACACTCCACATCAAAACCCACTTTCTTTTATGAAATTCTGATTTTTCCTAAATCAAAATTGGACACATTGCAAAGTACTCGTCGATATGATTTCAATGATATATAATTTGACGAATTTCGACAAGAATATAAAAAGTTGCACCCGTTTTAGGAGATGAAACATATTAAAGGGTGTAACTCCAATTTCGGGAGAGAAACACCATTTGTTTCAGTGCTTACAGAAAGCACTGAAAAAAAACCTTTACACTCCTACCTTATTAAATATTTTAGGAAATGTCTTAATTAGAGTTAACCTAAAACTTCCTACTATTATAAATAAAACCTAAAAAGCTCTCTATTCTCAAAAGGAGAAAGAAGAGAAAACGACTTAGACGAATCGATACTTTGGGCATCAACTTTTCAACCCGAACAACTGTAAATCTACCGTTCACACTTCAAGAGGTGGGTACCCATCAATCCCTTCTATACTTCTTAGATCTCGTTGCGTATGGTACATTCGATCGTGCATCGACATGTTTAAAAACTTATGTAAACCTTAATAAATTTTAATTCTGATAAACCTGCATATCAAGTATTTTATTTTTTTATTAAAGTTCTATAATTTATAGGTCGATTTATATTTTGTTTCTCTTTTCAAACAATCCCTTTGTTTGGCTATTTAATATTTTACTTTTCTATTAGGCCCTAAAATCTAAACCATATTCTTGTTTATTTAAAACTAATTAAGCCTTAGAATCTAAATTATATTCTTCACTTAGTTAAATCTAATTAAGCTATAAAATTATACTTTGTTCTTATTTTATATAAAAAAAGAATAGATTAGTAAATAAATTCTAAATTTTTAGGGTCCCTTGAAAGATTTTTTTTATTTATGATAATTAATTATGCTGATCATTTTTAAGGTATGGATATAAAAGAAGAATATATTAGTAAATAAATTCTAAATTTTAGGATCCCTGGAAAGATTTTCTTATTTAGAATAATTAAGCCCTAAAATCTAAACTTTGTTCTTGTTTTATTTATCACTAATTAAGCTCTAGAATCTAAACATTGTATACATGCCTTTCAATTCGTTGATTTTAGTAATTTGATTTGTTATGAAAATTTGTCCCTTATGGCCATCCATTATATTTCTTTCTCAATTTACATATGAAAATGACTTTAGAAAAAAAATATATGGGTAGCCCTAACAGAAATTTTATTCTATTTATTTTCTTATTATTTTTAAGTCTTATTTCGAATTCATAAGATTAATGCGATAATGAACCCATAAAACATAGTATGGAAGACACTGATTGATATAGGATCCGATATCACATTTTAAAAGGCTTAGTGGATAAAAATCTATGCTAAAATGTATTAGATTTGCACCATCATGAAGTTTTGGGTCCAAACTCGCGGCCACGAACCCAAACTCGCGGCCATGAACTCAAGCTCATGACCATCGATGTACTGGTCTCTGTATTTTGGCCATAATATTTTACTCTGACATTGGATTGACGTGATTCTTGCAATATTAGAAAGAAGACAACGAGATTTACAACTTTGTATGAAATAAATATTTCACGAATCCAATGTTTTAGAGGTCAAAATAGAGTGACAAGTCAGGATTAGTTCTGCATGACCCAAGGTTGCACGAATTTAATATTATTTTCTTATTTTCGTGACCAAATTTTTTTTTTATATTATATCTTACTTAAGGTCTTTCGATCTATGATTGTGACAAATTTTAACTTAGATTTTATAAATATCCTTTAATTTAATTATCTAATTATAGTATATATATATATATTCAAATTTGATATTAGTATTTTCAACATCTCTCTATGATTGATTTGTTTGTTTGGAATATCGTTCGAAATATTACGAGTAATATTAGCTCTCTTATGTTTTATCTGTTTTCTTATTAAATGTTTTATCTGCATTGTGTGACATTCATTACTTAGATGATACGTTAGGGCATATATATAGTAGATTAAAAAAAAAGAATAATTTATAAGTCTTCGTCATAGTGGGGTTCTTTCAACGGTCACGTGAAACTTGGAATATAGGTATTTATATATGGATGTAACACCTCTATGGGAGTATGAGCTGTCACACGAAGTATATTCAGGTTACTATGGAACTCGTCCCTTGGAAAGAGTGATTTAGTGAAACTTATCACATCATGACTCACTCTAACTTAAGTGCTATACATATGACAAGAAAGCGAAAATATGATAAGATAAGGATGTGATAAGATACGCTGTGAAGGCCAATTGAATATAAATTAAATTCTACACGTGTCATACCTTATGTGCCATCTTAAGGGTATAACGTCTGCAGTCAAGACGAGTCTTAAGAACATTATGATACGACAATATCTCGACCTAAGGGGACACTGATTTTTATATGCACAACCTGATCAGTCACATATATGACCATTTTTGTACCCTCAACTAAGTGTTGTTAGTCCATAATTTGCTACTAATGAGGTTTTATTGGTGAATATTTAGAACAACAAACAGAAGAACAAAGTGTTAATCTATGCTAAAAAGAATCTTCTAAAGCAGTACTGAGAAGATCGCAAAAGAAGAAGAGTCAAATCATAGCTGAAACACCAATCGTCGAGCTAACGAAAAGAAATCGTGAAAGCCTAGAGCCAGTCGAAGTGAAGAAATACGTAAATCGAGAGTCAAAACTAGAGAAAGCTTAACAAAATTATGCAACCGTAGGATTTGTGACGATCCCGTCGCGGCGATGCGCTCGCTTGTAAAAAATATAGAGTCACCACCCGGAGCTTTCGGTGTCCCGGGATACCTATATCATTTTTATAAGCACCGAAGTGTCACAAATATGACTCTGAATTCGATCCACACCAAAGACTCTTGGGTAGGGGCTTCGATTATCGATCGAGAAGGTGTTGGGCACCCGATCAACCCGCTTAACGCAGTCTGTACTTATGGCCAAACTAAAAATGACATAAAAGAAAAGAAAATAACTTCCTCTTACCCAAAAGAGCTTAGAATCCTATTTGTGCCCCTCCGTTCTTACAAAAAATTTGGCGGCGTAACGACATAAATGCAAGGATGAGAAGAGCTAAAAAGAGATAGGAGAAGAAAGGGGAGAGCCGGAGCCCTCGGGCCCTTGTAGCACCATAGGAGAGCCTTGCATTGGCTTGCTTTGATAAGCTTTTAAAGGCTTGAATGGTAGAAAAATGAGTTCTAACCCTTAAGACTTGAAGCTAAGAGGTAGAGAGGGAAGGCTAAGGGATTACACACACCTAACCCAAAGGCTTTTAGTGAAATGCTAAGGTCTAAGGGAACTTTTTGAAATTTGGAATTTGTCTGAGAAGTGTGCACCAAAGGGAGAAAGATCTTCTCACTTTAAGCTCTTTCTCTCTTAGGCCAAAATTCTCAACCTCTAATTGGGGTTAGTCATTAGATAATCTCAAATCTAAGGTTTCCTAGGGTTTTTGGAGCCTTGAAATGTGTAGAAGGATCCTCCAATGGTGGATGATGGGGTGAGGCCTTAAGCCACTTGAGGGGTTGCAAATAGGTAGTGAATGGGTGCAACAGAACTATCAAAACATACCCTAAAGGTCAAAGTAGTCAAACAAGTCAAAGCCCAATCACGAATTTCGAGGTAAAAATCAAGAGTTACTATTAGTTGCGCCAGACAAATATACAGTAAAATAGTGCTAAACAGTGCCTAAAAGTTGGCTTGTGGGGGTGGGGTCCACATTTAAAACTGGCATAACTATTAGTTGTGCCAGGCTTAATTTCTGGGAGAAGTGGCTTAGTGCAACTAATAGTTGCGCCAAACAAAAGTATTACTGGCGCAACTATTAGTTGCACAAAATCCCTAGGTGGGCCACTTGAAATTACATTTCGGCTCTCCGGGTTTGGGCTGTCATATCTTTTGATCTGCAACTTCGATTGGGGCGATTCTTAGACCGTTGGAAAGCTGACGACTTCTATTTTTCAATGATATAAAATTTGATTATAGTAGACGGCCGTAGCTGGTTTTGGTGCACCCCTCCTTTTTTCAAAGCTTGGGAGGTTAGGTTTAGGTTCAGAACGGGTTCTAAGGGTCGGGATGATTAGGGTTGATTCTTAAGGGTCCAGAAAAGGTTCTTAGGGGTTCAGAAAGGTTCCTAGGGGTTCAGAAGGGTTCCTAAGAGTCTCATACATGCCATCAAAAGCTCAAAAGTACACTTCTCTTGAAATGTGTTTCGATCAGGCCTTGGGCCGAATTTGGGTGACTACAGATGCCCCTCTTTGGTATCCGATCACTAATGATCGAATGCTAAAGAAAAGAGACATCCGAAGAGGCCCAAGGCACTACTGACGGGTTTTCTGCATTCAAAACGTACTTCAAACATCAGATGGATAACACGGTGAGAAAATGAAAGCCCTGAATGTCAGGCTAAACATTCATTTCTCGAGGTAATCGGTTCCCAAGCGCTTAGTGACATTACTGAGCATAACCGAGGTGGAATGAGTTGCAAACTCCCTATAGTTGGGAAAGACATTCGCTTCTCGGGATGATTTTGAAGTTATTTGATGTTTAAAATTCATTCTGAATGCAATAGCTTCGTAAGTAAGAGAGGTGATCGACCCACATTCAAAGATAGGTGCGAAGTAAACATACGGAAGGCTCCACAGTTTGCGTCAAATCCTATGAGGCATTTGATTGCCCCATCTGACTGTTCGTGGGTGCCCCTGCTGAAAGTAGGGTTCGAGCGAATTCAAATCTTTGGGCAAACCCATCGATCCCAAAGTTTATTTAGCATGACTGCCCGAGCGAAGTGAATGATTTCCACAATGCTTTTTGGGGAGGACGTGCCATTTTCAAAAATGTGCCCCGGATCAACATGACCTAGATCATCCAGCTTCATGTACCGTTAAACAGATCAAACCAATCATTGGGCGTCTCCCAAAAAGGGGCATCCAATTCTGGCTTTCGCCGACAATGATCATAAACATCAATTAATTATGCATAAACATGCACCCATATTAGGGGCGATAAGCAACAATAAAGGCGATGGAAGCTCCGACCCGAACTTGCCCGGGTATAATTTACAGGAACAAATGACCATTATACGGATACCCAGACACATGGCGTACACTTTACAGAGATATCGCTGCCCATACAGGTTTTAAGCCTGCAGAAAATAAAAAAGAAATGAACCCTTCTGAATGTATGGTTGCACATAGTTTGAGTGATACGTAATTTCATTCTCAACAGGTTAGCCTCAACCAATGATTGAACTTTTCCAACGGAGAATCTGAAGCTTAAGACACTTAAGTTCATATGAATCCAAAACAGAGCGCTCTTTGCAAAGGTTTAGCAGTGGAGTGGACTCGATCGAAACATTGACTGTTTGATCGGGACCGACACCGTTGCGCCTACCTTAAAGCAGGATCCAAAGATCCCAGGCGAACCTTAGACTTAGAACTTTAATATGGCACAACTACATTGCTGATAAAATGTAGACATTTTACCGCCTTATGCTTTATGCGTCTCTGCGGGGGAATATAAATTTATTCTTTCTTTTTCAAAATAATTTTCTCTTTTTTTTTTAAAATAGACTTGATATCAGTGGTGAGATGCTTCATCTGATTTATCCATCGCTGAGAAGTTGCCCGCTTCGAGGCTTTGGACCGTGTGATGTTCCTACATATTCTCGAGAAAAGGTCAGTCCCTTTTTTGTTTATACATATAAAGAAAATGCATCCTAAACAACAGAAGGAAAAGTAGATTTCTACCTACATTTTTTCATTTTGAAGATATATTTTTTTAGATTTTTTGTTATTTTTCTTCATTTTTGAGTTTGAAATATGATGCTAGAAATATGAGTAGAAATATATGCGCATTTTTTGGTATTTGGATTTGTCTTTTTTATTTTTGGCTCTCTTTTTTTTTTTGCCTTGACAGTGAGACAGAGTAACGGGTCCCATTTTGAGCATAGTCGAGCTCTTTTATGCAGTCGAACCTGAGTGAGTTTTTGGATTTTACTAAGGTCGGAACGTTAATCCCTTTAGATTGAGTCAAACCTTTCTCCTTACCTTGAGTCATACGTTTAATAAAGTAATTTCACAAAGACAATTCTGGTCGAGAGCTGTCTTGAACTAACATGAGCGGCACAACCGAAAAAATGATATGAAAGAGAGTAACCAAGAGGGCTCCTCAAGCATCAATTTTCTCAATCAGTGCAAACCTTTCTTTTTCACTTTTTTCTCTTTTTTATTTATCTTCTTTTTTACCCGTGGCGCCCTTTTGGGTTTTCACTACGTCCATGGGTTTAGCTCTCTTACCCCAAGCGTCCTTTCGGGTTTTCACCTGGTCCGCACAAACTCGCTGTTTTTGCCCCCTTTCGGGTTTTTACCACGTCCATCTTGCTTTGAGCTTGTATTTTTATTTTATTTTATTTTTTTTTCTTTTTTCATTTTTTTTTTTTTTTTAAAAGCCACGACATAGACGTCAATTCTGTCATAGTCGGCTAGATGGGGTTCTGGTGTCGTCCCACAACTTAGCTTGTGTTGACTTAATAGATATTATGACTGCTTGTAAACCTAAAAGAGGTCTTTCTTCAGGGTGTAGCTAGGCCATGGGTTATGTTAGGATTGGAAGGTATACTAGGCAAAAAGGGTTTCCTTGATATGGCTTCAATTTTCTCAACATACTTTCTTCCTTGGGGGTTTTCACTGTACATGCCCCGTGATTTTTTTATATTATTTTTTTGTTCTTTTTTCTCAATTTCAGACAATCTCTTATTGAGGTTTTGCTTTTTCGATTTTTTTAAGATTTTGATAGTAACTTTACTTTCATTTTTTGTATATGTACACACACATTTTTTTTTTTTGGGAAGGGGGTTATTGAAAAAAAGGCCCAGGCTCAAATGGGGTAGCAAAGGATATCATCATTTGTAGGGATGCTTTTTGGCTACTGTGTTTAGGATGATGGCCTCTTTTGGGTGGTTCTTAAGCAGTCACGTATTTGTTTCACCAATACTTACTTTATCACGATAGACTAAGAGTAGAACCGTCGGATGTATCCAACATTGATGGGCTCAGGAAGATGATCTCCGTTCATGGTGGCGAGGCAGATGGTATATCCCGATAGTACTTCTCGAATGACATAAGGTCCTTCCCAGTTTGGCTTGAACTTGCCTCTTGGATCGGCATGGAGGGATGGGAAGATCTTCAGTATAGTGTCTCCTACCTTCAGATCTCGACCGTGGACACGTTTATTATAAGCACGTACGATTCACCCCTAGTAAACTTGAGTGTGACAAAAGGCTAGGAGTATCTTCTCGTCCAATAAGTTCAATTGTTTGAAGTAAGATCTCTCTCTTTCTGCTTTAGGTAAGCCTGATTTCATAAGGATTTGGAGCGAGGGTACTTCAACCTCAACTGGTAGGACGACCTCAGTTCCATACACAAGGGAGAATGGTGTTGCCTCTGTAGTAGTACGGATTGACGTTTTGTAGGGCCATAAAGAAAATGGCAACATCTCGCTCCAATCTCGATAGGTGATGATCATTTTCTCAAGGATGCAGACAACCGTTTTGTTTGCAGCTTCAACGGTTCCATTAGTTTGAGGTCGATAAGGTGATGAGCGATGGTGCTTGATCTTGAGAAACTTCTCGACGTGCTCGCAGAAGGCTCACAAAATAATAAGGTGATGAAGCCGATAAGGTGATGAGCGATAATGCTCGTAGAAGGCTTGGATGCGCTTATTTGCAAAATTTGTGTCGTTGTCTGTGATGATATCTTTGGATACTCCAAATCGGCACACAATATTATTCTTGAGAAACTTCTCGACGTGACTGGCCGTAATGTTGGCATATGATGCTGCTTCAATCCACTTGGTGAAGTATTCAATGGCGACGAGGATGAACCGATGCCCGTTCGATGCTTTCGGATGAATCATTCCGACGACGTCAAGGCCCCAGGTAGCAAATGGCCAAGGAGTGGTCATGCTGTAACGACCTAACGTTTCCCTTCATAGTATATTAGAACCGTCGCGTCGTCGGATCACCTAACATGATCCTTTCATCTATGGGGTCATTTCTTGTACAAAGTTTTGTAAATGCGGAAGCAATGAATTTACTCTAACAGTTGATAATATGGCAAAATAACTGATTTTACTTATCTAAGCAGGAACTAGTAACAATATAGACAAAAATAAAGGATCTGATGTATAGCTTTCCACCGATGACGGCCACCCGTCATCTAAACAATGGAAAGAAAACCTATACATCCTAAAACAAAGTATCTCAAAATACTATCTAGAATTTATACAAGTTTATCCCATGTCTCTATCTAAAATTTCTCTCTCTCTCTCAATGCACAAGCCACAAACCTATTTTGGGAAGAAGTCTTCCACAAAATTGTCTTCCTCGTCTTCTTCTTCTTCCTCTTTTGGCACGTATGTAGGGTCCACTGTGTGCTCAGGATCCGTTTCTGCAACTAAGACATTGAAGTCGTAGAATGAGCTATCATCACAGTTCAGTAGAGAATTGTACATTGTGAATATATCTTGTAGATTTCCATATTCTTTTCAAAAAGTAATTAATATAAAAGAGTGTACGAAGATATTAACATGCTAATAAGATAAGATGCTGACATATTGCATGAACTCATGATATCATGATGTAACAGGTACGAGGAGTCAAACTGAAAAAAACTATACGTGCATAAACAAAAGAATCAAGCTCTCGAGTTAGCGGGATCACTTGTCAAGCTCTTGAGTTAGCGGGATCACTTGAATCGAGACAAAATAAGCTGCCGAGTTAGCGGGATCACTTGCATCAAGAAAAATCAAGCCCCCGAGTTAGCGGATCACTTGGTACAAGTATACCGTCAACCTCTCGCTTGACGGAAATAGTGCAAGAACGTGTAAAGGAATATCAAGGATATTAGATTTGAATAATGTCATATACACTATGCATGGATGGTCAAGAACTTGCATGCTTAACTGAAATGCAGGAAATGCAGTAAATATAGTAAACAAGGAGAATGAAGTTCTGCCTCTGTATATAATAGCTATAGTAGATGTAGATTCTGCTAACACGTGCTTTTGTTTCAATTCTGCAAAACTAGTATGCAGGTATCATTTATCATCAACATTGACATGCAATTATTATCAACACAACGGATACTGATTCAACTTAACACAGTATTTCAAACTTGATCTGGTTTCAAACGTGATATTTATGTTTCAGACTGATTGGATAGATATAATGTTCTTACTCTATTGTTCATCATGTAAGTATTTTAGTACGCTATATATATATGGCTCTATTACCTACACCATGAAAGGAATAAAAACTAAAGATAGATTAACAAATAAATTCCCTACCTGTCTACACTTTTACGTGCTTTCATGCCGAGAAGATCATTGCATAATGAGTGCATCAAGTGGCACCTATAGGGTACCTATCATATGTCATATGTATATATTAATGTATATATTTAACGGTTAGTATATACATATAAGATGGATTCATGGTTTACCTGAGACCCAAGGTCATATGGGCCATTAATAAGGTCCGTTATGCAAGAAGCACAACCCCAAAAAAAATAGACCAAGGTCCATGAGGCACAGCAGTAGCCAACCAGGGGTTGCCGCGGCAAGTTTCAACGGTTGCCGCGGCAAGCTTATAAGGTTTCCACGGCAAGCTCACCAGCTGAGCATCTTGCCGCGACAACCTTATAAAGTTGCCGCGGCAAGCCTGAGCACTTGGCTTGCTGTGGTTCCTGCATGGCTTTTCTGTGTTTTACTGCGCCTTTGAGTTTAGTGCTTTCAACTAAATATTATCCTAGCTTATTAACATAAATTTGTTTATAATCTGAGTATAATCAGTGCACCATGAAGGAGGTTTGTAGGTTCGGAATGAATTGATCTTCATGAATCCGAGTTCAGTGCACCAATCTGCACTCAGACTTCATGTATTCACGCTGAGCTCAGAGCTGTTGCTTCAAGTCCAACTTAGTATATATGACCCTATATTTTTAATGTACATTGACGGCATACCTTTTTGGTGGCTGCGAGGTTATGATGTGCCCAACTTGGTATCAAGATCACTGGGCTCGACAATTGAGAACCGAAATCACGTGACCGTATTTGTCGGGTTACTTTGTGATCTTGAGCACCGGAAGCATAACATAAAGGTCTCTCTATAAAGTTCTATGGTTGAATAAACTAGATTTATGACTGTGATTTCCTAGGTGCAAGGTCGGCTTGCAAAGAAATAGAAACGGGAAGATGAAAGGCATTCTCTTGCTTTTTATAATATCTTAGCTGCACTTTGCGTGCATGAAAACGCAAGATGACTCATGGAGTCGTGTAACCACAAGTTCATACAAGCAGCTTACAAGCTTTGTTTTGGTTGTTTTTAAAGTTAAGACTTCGTGTAAAGCCAACACTGCATAAGTGAGTGTATTGCAGTAAAAACAATAAGAGCCGAGCTTTTATGCAAATCGTATTCTTTGTGCTAGCATATAAGCCAAAGGAAGGCTTTATTAGTATGCAAAGCTGTTATACTCAACCACTTATGTTATAGGAAAACAATAAAATAACTAGAAATGGAACGTCAACTGTGAGGCATTAATATATATACCTTAATATTTGCTAGAGATCAGAGTATCTTAATATACTGTAGATATTAGTTTCAAGTATAACTCCTTTACAATTAAACAATCAACAGGGACTTGTCAATGTAAAGTTGCTACCCTTTCAATCTGACGACATGTTTGACCGGACCGGACTCTTATCGATACCACTAGTGTACAAATTTGGGAATTGTTACATTCTCTCCTAGTTAAGGAATTTTCGTCCTCGAAAATAAATCGAATAATGATGTAAATCAGGTCATGATGTACAAGGTAAACTCAATGGTGTAGTAAATCAATATGCACTGGTTTTGGTGAACATCATAGCTTAGCCATACTTCATGTGGTGCACTTCAACAAGGAATATATCAAACGCACTTGAAGAATCCGGACAAAATAAGATAGAAACAAAACAGATATAACCGCAATTATGGTAACAACAATAAGCATCAATCATAGACGTGAGTGATATACATAGTACATAATTAAACACAATCTACAATCTTGTTATAGATGAAGTCAAATTAATTTGAGGTAAAATTGAAATGTCATACATAAACTACTAGCTTTTGAGTTTATAACTTACCAGGCTGGGGACTTGGTTGCTTTTGACCAGCAGAGGAAGGACCAAAATCCTGTTGCTTAAAGTCTTGCTTGAATTCTGGCACAAGTAATGCTGCATTGCAGGTGTATTGGGAGACGTAATTGCGCACCCGCCCAATGTAAGGAGTTGCAGCAATTTGGAATGTATGCTCCATCATGATGTTTGTCGCTTCTTCAATATAATCAATTCGTTGATGGAGCATATAGTAATTTCGATATAAATTATCGAATTGGAGAAGAGTCTGCTCATGGTTTTCATGCATGAGCTGTTTCAGATCAGTATTGGAATATGTCCCTTGTGCCGAGGGAGCCGAGGGAACTGATTCGGTTTGTGTTTGAGTTTGTGGTTGAGGGGGAATGGGATGTCTTGGGTTGGTACTGAGGGTGGTGCTGGTGGAGGTGGTGGAGGATGACATATGTGACGGGCTTGGCGGTTTCGCACCGCTTGGGATGACCGTTGATAGACATTTCGCCATATCGCGGGGCTAAAGACCCGCATATTATCGGTGCGGACTTCTTCACCCATGGGAACCTGGTAGGGGACTTGATTGACACTATCCGAGCGTCCTTCTAAAAGACGGGTAATTAAGCAGGGATAGGGGCATGATGGCATGGGATTAGAGACGTTGCTTTGCAAATGAATGTTGGCATATTTTATGCCTTCCCATACCACTTTTGGGGCATTCAACCATCTGTTCTCATGAACAGTGAATAAGGCTTGTAAGAGAGCATCTTGGCGCTCTCTCTCATGCTGCATCGGGTATAAATTATAACGGAACACACAGTCAAGAAACCACATCTTCTGTGGTAATTGGTTGCGATGGATTGCAAGGTTGTGAGCAGAAGAGGTCTGCCCATCAGTCATCTTTGTAGTGATCGAGGCATCTGCCGTCCAAGACTGACATCGAAATTTGGACTACAATCCATAGCTTGTGCTATGTCTTGTAAGTTGAAATAAAATTTTCGATTATCGATTTCAGTCTCCAGTTGACCAACTGTTGATGACACTTTTAAATTTTGATAAAACAAGCGGACCAGACGTGGATAAAAATGAGTATGGAAGGACTGGTATAAGGCGTCTAGCCGTGTTTGTTCCATATACCTAATGGACCATGTGGTCTGGTCGTTCGGTGTAGTCGATCGTCAATGATCCACTCAGGTTCCATAGCCTTCGCATCCCACCATGGAACGGGTTGTTCTTGCTCTATGTGTGGATTGATTGGGTCATGGGAAGTAGCAGGGGCCTTGCCCTTTGCTTGGACTGAGGCTTTTGAGGGTTTGGATACTCCAGTCTTTCTAGGAGGCATTCTAATGAAATTAAAAGACAAGAAAGTAAAACAGAATTAAGGATGTGGTTATTACCTCACCAAGATCCTAAAAATATGGATGAAATGTTGAAATAGAAGAACTTGGAGGTTGCTTTGGTGGAATCTGTCACATGCAACGGCTGTGTGGCTCGATTTTGGAGTGGGTTGTGTTTGCATGCATGTAGTATAGCTCGAAATGTAGAAGAAACAAGGAACAAATAACAGAAAATAGATAAATGGGTGTTTTGGACCCACATATGCCCCATAGGGTTGCCACGGCAACCATCTATGCTTGCCGCAGCCAGCACTATTCCTTGTCGCGACAAGGGGGTCAAAAGTAAACTGGCTCAGATTTCGAGGCCCCTTGACTTAGTTGCATAAGTTCTTGGTACCGGGTGTACTTAACAGATACAGGGTCTGTAGAAAATTATTTTTTGGCCTTTTTAAAGTGTGTTGATACGTTAAAATATATTACTTTGATGAAATTATATTCTTATCGCATTGCAGTACGTGGGAAGGTACTGTGTCAGTCCCTATATGGGCCTAGTAACTTTAACTAGGAATTGAGGAAGTCTTTTGAGGTGTGTCACCTCGCTTAGGTGTCACCCCAACTAATTTGAAGCTTTATTTGATGTGGTTCCTTATATACAGGTGCAGGGTGCATCAAACAGAATATTGACAAAAATAAAATTTGCAATAAAGACTGAGACTTAGAACCAAGCATATTATAGGCGTACATTAAGTACGTACCTTATGTAAATAAATGAGGATATTGAGCACGAATATCGGCTTCGTGCTCCCAGGTAGCCTCATGCGATCCATGATTCTTCCATTGGATCAAGACGAGTGGAATTCTTTTCATTCGCAAGATTTGATCTCTGCGATCCAAAATCTGACCTGGTTCTTCAGTCACCGTTAAATCTTCCTGCATATCTAACTGTTGATAATCCAACACATGTGTTGGATCGCTGACGTACTTCCTCAGCATAGACACATAGAATATGTCATGAATACCAGATAAATGCGGAGGTAATGCCAGTCGATACGCGACCTCCCCTACTCTGCCTAAAATGGGGAATGGTCCAACGTAATGAGGACTCAACTTGCCTCGTTTCCCAAACTGCATCATACCTTTTGTAGGAGAGATTTTGATAAAGACGTGCTCGTCAATCTGTATACCATTCATCAGACTTATAATATAGTTTAATGAATTTACAAAAGACTTATCAGTGTAGGGTATTACCTGATAATCAACACTTGTTCTTTTGAGATCGACGTAACTCTTCTGTCAACTTTGAACACTCTTCAATCATTCTTGAATAACGTGAACAATTGTATTAGTGCTTTCGATCAAATAAGGGCCTAAAATCAAATGCTCTTCAGCCTCTTCCTAGTTAATCAGAGATTTACATCGCCGTCCATACAGTGCCTCGAATGGTGCCATACCGATGCTTGACTGAAAGCTGTTATTATATGCAAATTCGATCAGGGGTAAGTGCTTATCCTATGATCCTTAAAAATCTAGCATACAGGCCCTTAATATATCTTCAATCACTTGATTCACCCTTTTCGTCTGTCCGTCGGTCTGAGGATGAAACGCAGTATTGAAGTCTAACTTTGAATCCATACCTTCTTGGAAACTCTGCCAAAATCATGAAGTATATAAAGGATCACGATCTGACACAATGCTTACGGGTATCCCATGTAATCGGACAATCTCTCTCAGATAGATTTCAGCTATTTTCGATGTTTTATATCACGTACTATAGGGTAAGAAATGCGCTGATTTGGTGAGATGATCAACAATCACCCAAATTGCATTGTAACCTTTCTGAGTACGAGGCAACCCGAGAATAAAATCCATGGAAATATTTTCCCATTTCCACTCTAGAAGGGGTAGTGGTTGTAACAGACTAGCAGGGTGCTTGTGTTCAACCTTTACTTGTTGATAGGTTAAATACTTCGCAACATATTCTACTATGTCGCATTTTAGACCATTCCACCAAAATGTCTGCTTTAGATCCTGGTACATCTTGGTACTGCCAGGATGAATAACATATGCTGACTTGTGAGCTTCTTCGAGAATTTCTTGACGTAAGGCATGATCATCAGGTATGCATACTCGACCTTGAAACAATAAGGACCCATCTTCCTTGATCGAGAATTCTGGTTGTAGCCCAGTTTGTACTCCTTGTCTGATGAAAATAAGCTCTACATCCTGCATTTGGAGCTCTCTGATCCTATCGAAAAGTGGAGCTCGAATCATTACTGTAGCAAGTAAACCTTCAGTTGTCGTTGCTCGCAGAGTGGCACTCAATGATACAATGTCATGGAATAGTTTCCACCTTTGTAATCATGTCACAAGATGAGATAACTGAGCGGATGATTTGCGACTAAGCACATCAGCTACAACATTGACTTTATCGGGATGGTATTGAATAGAACAGTCATAGTCCTTCAAGAACTCCATCCACCTTCTCTGCCTCAAATTTAACTCTTTCTGTGTAAAGAGATATTTGAGACTCTTGTGATTGGTAAAAATCTCGAACGTTTCACCATACAGATAGTGTCTCCAGATTTTTAACGTGAAAATGACCGCTGCTAGTTCTAGGCTGTGAGTGGGATAGTTCTTCTCGTGATCTTTCAATTGACGGGAACCATATGCGATTACATGTTCTCATTGATTCAAAACACATCCTAACCCACTGTATGAAGCATCACTAAAGACAACAAAACCACCACTTCCTGATGGTAATGCTAAAATAGGTGAGTCTCCTTTTTAATTCTTGGAAACCCTTTTCGCATGCCTCAGTCTACTCGAATTTAACATTCTTTTGAGTGAGCTGAGTGAGTGGTCCAGCAAATCATGAAAACCCTTCTACAAAGCGTCAGAAATAACCTGCAAGACCTAGAAAACTTCAAATCTCGGTTACTATCTGTGGCTGCGTCAGCTACAATATTGGCTTTACTGGGATGATATTGAATAGAACAGTCATAGTCCTTCAAGAACTCCATCTACCTTCTCTGCCTCAAATTCAACTCTTTCTGTGTAAAGAGATATTTGAGACTCTTGTGATCGATAAAAATCTCGAACGTTTCACCATACAGATAGTGTCTCTAGATTTTTAACGTGAAAATGATCGCTGCTAGTTCCAGGTCGTGAGTGGGATAGTTCTTCTCATAATCTTTCAACTGATGGGAACCATGTGCGATTACATGTTCCCATTGATTCAAAATACATCCTAACCCACTGTACGAAGCATCACTAAAGACAACAAAACCACCACTTCCTGATGGTAATGCTAAAATAGGTGCGAAAGTGAGTCTCCTTTTTAATTCTTGGAAACCCTTTTCGCATGCCTCAGTCTACTCGAATTTAACATTCTTTTGAGTGAGCTGAGTGAGTGGTCCAGCAAGTCATGAAAACCCTTCTACAAAGTGTCCTGTAATAACCTGCAAGACCTAGAAAACTTCGAATCTCAGTTACTGTTTGTGGCTGCTTCTACTGTACTACAACCTTGATCTTTGTAAGATCAACAGTAATACCTGCTTTTGAGATAATATGACCCAGAAAACTGACTTGATACAATCAGAAGTCACATTTACTTTATTTAGCATACAACTGCGAATCTCTCAATGTTTACAATGCCAGACGTAAGTGATCTTCATGCTCTGTCTTTGTCTTTGAATAAATGATTATATCATCAATGAATACCACGATACACTGATCAAGATAAGGTTTGAAGACTCGATTCATCAAGTCCATAAATGCAGTAGGTGCATTGGTCAACCCAAAGGGCATGACGAGAAATTAATAGTAACCGTAGCCCGTTCGAAAAGCTATCTTCAAAATATATTCAGCTTTCACCTTCATTTGGTGATAACCCGATCGTAGATCAATCTTTGAAAAGAACCGCGCTCCTTATAACTAATCAAAGAGATTGTCGATTCGGGGGAGTGGATATCTATTCTTGATCGTCAGTTTATTGAGTTGATAAAAATCAATGTAGAGGCGCATCGAACCATCTTTCTTTTTCACGAACAACACCGGTGCACCCTACGGAGACACACTTGGTCTGATAAAGCCTTTATGAAGAAGCTCCTGTAACTGTTCTTTGAGTTCTTTTAGCTCTACTGGTGCCATTCTATACAGTGCTTTCGATACTAGGTCGGTACCCGGAGCTAACTCAATAGCGAATTCCACTTCCCTGTCAAGAGGTAATCCTGGCATCTCATTAGGGAACACATCAGGGAATTCACAGGCAATTGGTACATCTGAAAGTGAAAGTTTCTTCAC
Organism: Chloranthus sessilifolius; assembly: GCA_021018995.1. Classification (NCBI taxonomy): domain Eukaryota; kingdom Viridiplantae; phylum Streptophyta; class Magnoliopsida; order Chloranthales; family Chloranthaceae; genus Chloranthus; species Chloranthus sessilifolius. The sequence continues at coordinate 84,849,617 of CM037597.1, forward strand.
CTCATGATCTTTACTTTGAATGAAAGTAATATACCCTTGAGCACCATTATTAAGTAATTGTCGTGCTCGAATTGCGGATATCAGAAAAAGATTAGTTGACGGTACCCCATAAAATTTAGCTAATTTCTTCTTTTACGACTGAAAAGAGACAATCTTCTTTCGACAGTCAACATTCGCATGGTGATTGAACAACCAATCCATGCCAAGGATTACGTCGTATCCTTGCATCGGAAGTAAGATCAAGTCGGCTACTGCTTCATATCCCCAGTAGTCCTTGATCCATACGATAATCGATCGATATACCATATCAGTTGTGAGAAATTGTCCAGTCGGAAGTGTTACGTCTAAAATGAAGTCAAGAGGTTCTGGACTACTTCCCAACTCTTCAATTTTTCAGCAAACTGGGTAACAAACAAGTGTGTAGATCTGGGATCTATCAAAACTCGTGCATCATAACACAAATGAGCATCTTTTGGATATAATTGCAAGATACCTAAGGCATACATATTAGTGTTAGCTAAGTATGTCTAAATACCAAATAGGACAGTAACACAATATCTTAATACCTAAATATAGACGAAATTCTCCTAGTTCACTAGATGCACTTTCTCTATCTAAAGAAAATTATGGAAAATATTAACGTAGGTATTTATTGGACAAACATACCTTGAATGATGTCATTACTATTGCGTGCATCCTTTGATGATATGATGCTCGACCTTGTATCGTAAAATGCTGTCTTGATTAACAACAGTCCTCTTTAATTCGGTGTCCCATCTTGCCACATCAAAAACATGCACCAGAAGCTTTACGGCACTCATCTATTTTGTGTGCCTTTCCACATTTCCCGTAAGTCTCTTTCAAAGCAACTAATGAAGCTGTGTAAGATCCTGTGCGAGAACCTGTCGGCCGTGCTTGTGAAAATCCAAATGTACTTCTGGCCACCATTGGAAAAGATTGGTTCTTAACACGTGGAATCCTCGGTGGTAATGGAAACGTCGACGAATTGTAAGGCCGTGTATATGCTCCTATAGTCGGTTGAAATGCGGCTTGTCCTTAGAATTGTGGTCGTTTACTGATTTGACCAGTACTATAGGATTGGGATGGAGCTTTTCTGGCCTTCTATTTTTCTTCTCTTCTTTTGAACATGGTATCCACATCGGTTTCCGCTATCAGAGCCAATTTTATCACATTGGCATAGGTCATTGCTTGAAACAATGAAATACGTTCCTTGATCAGGGGTTTTAAACCTCGCTCAAACTTTTGTATTTTCATCAACTCGGTGGCGACCAAGAAAGGTGCAAAGCGAGAGAGACGTGTGAATTCAGCCTCGTATTCTCATACAGTCATCTGGCCTTCAACTAAGGTTGCAAACTGTACCTCTAGCTTACATCTCTCAGGTGCTGGGAAATATTTTTCATTGAATGCCTCAGTGAACTTTGCCCATGTCTATGGTACTCCCGACATTCTTGTTCTCTCGATAGATTGCCACCATGGCTCTGCCTCACTCTCCAATTTATACGCTGCCCAACTCACATTTTCTTCCTCGGTGCACGTGACTCTTTACAGCACTTTCTCAATCTGCGTTAACCTGTTGTCAGCCTCCATTGGGTCATGCTGACCATGAAAACTTGGTGGTCGAAGTTGAACAAATTCTGTGAAACCCTCGGGACATCGAACAACAAGCATGGCCATAGTGTTGACCATAGTCTCCATCAAATGCGGATTGTGTCCTGTATTTTGTTCAACTCCAGGAGTACTTCCCATCCGAGGTGTATTTACAACTGGCGGAGTCTACGCTGGCGGAGTATGCTCTGCAACATTCTCCATCGTCATTTGACTTTTGGCCATATGTACATTCTCACAACTTCCTGAAGCAATGTCATGCTCATAACCTGCTACTGGAATCGCATTCAGCCTAGTGCGATGGGGAAATGGTGGTCTACCCCTACCTCTTCCACGATGTGGTGGAATCTCAACCTATTTTGATCAGAGAACAACTTGATCAAACAACATAACTCAATCCAAATCCTATTATGAACTAACCAACTATCAAACATTTTGCCATATATGTACGCCAGAGTTAAGTCTCCAAATGAGTTAACGCCTGAGCTCTGATACCACCTGTGACGACCCGACGTTTCCCTTCATAGTATATTAGAACCGTCGCGTCGTCGGGTCACCTAACATGATCCTTTCATCTATGAGGTCATTTCTTGTATAAAGTTTTGCAAATGCGGAAGTAATGAATTTACTCTGACAGTTGATAATAAGGCAAAATAACTGATTTTACTTATCTAAGCAGGAACTAGTAACAATATAGAAAAAAACAAAGGATCTGATGTATAGCTTTCCACCGATGACGGCCACCTGTCATCTAAATAATGGAAAGAAAACCTATACATCCTAAAACAAAGTATCTCAAAATACTATCTAGAATTTATACAAGTTTATCCCATGTCTCTATCTAAAATTTCTCTCTCTCTCTCTCTCTCTCAATGCACAAGCCACAAACCTATTTTGGTAAGAAGTCTTCTGCAAAATCGTCTTCCTCGTCTTCATCATTGTCTTCTTCTTCTTCCTCTTCTAGCATGTATGTAGGGTCCGCTGCGTGCTCAGGATCCGGCTCTGCAACTAAGACATTGAAGTCGTAGAATGAGCTATCATTACAGCTCAGTAGAGAATTGTACATTGTGAATATGCCTTGTAGATTTCCATATTCTTTTTAAAAGGTAATTAATATAAAAGAGTGTATGAAGATATTAACATGCTAATAAGATAAGATGCTGACATACTGCATGAACTCATGATATCATGATGTAACAAGTACGAGGAATCAAACTGAAACAAACTATACGTGCATGAACAGAAGAATCAAGCTCTCGAGTTAGTGGGATCACTTGTCAAGCTCCCGAGTTAGTGAGATCACTTGAATCGAGACAAAACAAGCTCCCGAGTTAGCGGGATCACTTGCATCGATAAAAATCAAGCTCCCGAGTTAGCGGGATCACTTGGTACAAGTATACCGTCAACCTCTTGCTTGACGAAAATAGAGCAAGAACGTGTAAAGGAATATCAAGGATATCAGATTTGAATAATGCCATATGTACTATGCATGGATGGTCAAGAACATGCATGCTTAACTAAAATGTAGGAAATGCAGTAAATATAGTAAACAAGGAGAATGAAGTTCTGCCTCTGTATATAACAGCTATAGTAGATGTAGATTCTGCTAACACGTGCTTTTGTTTCTATTCTTCAAAACTAGTATGCAGGTATCATTTATCATCAACATTGACATGCAATTATTATCAACACAAGGGATACTGATTCAACTTAACACAATATTTCAAACTTGATCTGGTTTCAAATGTGATATTTATGTTTCAGACTGATTGGTAGATATATTGTTCTTACTCTATTGTTCATCATGTAAGTATTTCAGTATGCTATATATATATATATATATATATATATATATATATATATATATATATATATATGGCTCTATTACCTACACCATGAAAGGAATAAAAATCAAAGATAGATTAACAAATAAATTCCCTACCTATCTACACTTTTACGTGCTTTCATGCCGGGAAGATCATTGCATAACGAGTGCATTAAGTGGCACCTATAGGGTACCTATCATATGTCATATGTATATATTTAACGGTTAGTATATACATATCAGATGGATTCATGGTTTACCTGAGACCCATGGTCATATGGGCCATTAATAGACCCAAGGCCCGTTATGTAAGAAGCACAACCCCCAAAAAAATAGACCAAGGTCCATGAGGCACAACAATAGCCAACCAGGGGTTGCTGAGGCAAGTTTCAACGGTTGTCACGGCAAGCTTATAAGGTTGCCATGACAAGCTCACTAGTTGAGCATCTTGCCGTGACAACCTTATAAAGTTTTATGACAGCTGGACACTTCGGGCTTTTCTTAGTGGTTCACCGTATATCCCTTTTCTACGTGTCATCTTTACTGCACCTTTGAGTTTAGTGCTTTCAACTAAATATTATCCTAGCTTATTAACATAAATTTGATTATAATCTTAGTATAATCAGTGCACCATGAAGGAGGTTTGTAAGTTCGGAATGAATTGATCTTCATGAGTCCGAGTTCAGTGCACCAATCTGCACTCAGACTTCATGTATTCACGCTAAGCTCAGAGGTTTTGCTTCAAGTCCAACTTAGTATATACGACCCTATATTGTTAATGTATATTGACGGCATACCTTTTTGGTGGCTGCGAGGTTATGATGCGACCAACTTGGTATCAAGATCACCAAGCTTGACAATTGAGAACCAAAATCACGTGACCATATTTGTTGGGTTACTTTGTGATCTTGAGCACCGGAAGCATAACAGAAAGGTCTCTCTATAAAGTTCTATGGTTGATGAAACTGGATTTATGGCTGTGATTTCCTAGGTGTAGGGTCAGCTTGCAAAGAAATGGAAACGGGAAGATGAAAGGCATTCTCTTGCTTTTTATAATATCTTAGCTGCACTCTGCGTGTATGAAAACGCAAGATGACTCATGGAGTCGTGTAACCACAAGCTCATGCAAGCAACTTACAAACTTTGTTTTGGTTGTTTTTAAAGTTAAGACTTCGTGTAAAGCCAACACTGCATAGGTGAGTGTATTGCAGTAAAAACAATAAGAGCCAGGCTTTTATGCAAATCGTATTCTTTGTGCTAGCATATAAGCCAATGGAAGGCTTTATTTGTATGCAAAGCTGTTATACTCAACCACTTCTATTATAGGAAAGGAATAAAATAACTAGAAATGGAACGTCAAGTGTGAGGCAGTAATATATATACCTTAATATTTGCTAGAGATCAGAGTATCTTAATATACTGTAGCTATTAGTTTCAAGTATAACTCCTTTACAATTAAACAACCAACAGGGACTTGTCAATGTAAAGTTCCTCCCTTTTCAATCTGACGACATGTTTGATCGGACCGGACTCTTATCGATACTGTGTAGTGTACAAATCTGGGAATCGTTACACATGCAGTGTAGATCTATGGCAGGAGCGTGTATCTGACTGCAGTGTTCCTGACAGTTGTAGCATTTCTAAACATGTTTACAGTAATCTAATTCTATAGTGGTCCAACAGTATCCCTGCCGCAGAATTTTCTTGGCAAGCATGTGACCGCTGATGTGGGCTCCGCATACTCCCTTGTGGATATCCTTCATGATACTGATTGTTTACCTTCTATAAGGCAACTTAACAAAACATTATTATAGGATTTCTTGTAAAGGCATTCCTCGCAAATGACGTAGCCTGCCGCTAGACGTTGAATGGTTCGTTGGTTCGTCTTGGATGTACCCTCAGGGAAGGCTAGTGTCTCGAGGAAATTCTTGATATCCGAGAACCAAGGTGGCTCATCATCAGGCTTTGTTGGTTCCTCAATCTGGAGGAAGAAGGCCGACTCATTCCTTTGCTCCATCATGATTGGCTTCATCTCAGCACCATACGAGATTTCTATCATCGATGCCAATGTTGCTAGTGCATCAGGGAAGCGATTCCTTATCCGGGGGACATATGAGAATGTCACGTCTTGAAAGCAAGCTATAAGATCCTCGAGGTGCTCATGGTAAGGGATCAGTTTCTCATCTTTTGTCTTCCAGTCACCGTTTGTTTGGCATATGATCAATTACGAATCGCCAAATACTCGGAGGTGAGTTATATTTAGATCGAGAGCCACTTGCAGACCAGTGGCACAACCTTCGTATTCAGCCATATTATTTGTGCAAGGAAAGTTAAGCTTAATAGAGATTGGTACATGGGATCCTTTTGGTGAGATTAGAATGGCACCGACTCCCTGACCTTCTGCATTAGCTGCCCCGTCAAAGTGCATTACCCATGAGTCTTTGCTTCTTCTGTATCATCTTCTGTCATGAATAGGATGTCCTCATCGGCAAACTCAGTTCTCAAAGGCTCATAATCTGGCAAAGGATTGTCGGCAAGATGATTGACGAGTGCTTGCCCCTTGATCGACTTCTGAGTGACGTATGTGATGTCGAACTCTGATAATAAAAGCTGCCAGCGCGCGATCCGTCCAGTGAGGGCCGGCTTCTCGAACAGGTATTTCAACGGGTCCATGCGGGCCAAAAGTAGAATGGCCTTAGATAGCAAGTAATGGCGGAGCCTCTGAGTAGCCCATACAAGGTCTAGGCATGCTTTCTCTAGATGAGAATAGCGTGTTTCATAATCAATAAACTTCTTGCTCAAATAGTAGATGACTTGTTCTCTTCTTCCCGCCTCGTCATGCTGCCCTAAGACACATCCCATCGAGACTTTTGTCGTGGAGAGATATATCAAGAGTGGTCTCCCTGGCTCGGGTGGTACCAACACAGGTGAATTGAGGAGGTAGCTTTTGATTTTATTGAATGCTGTTTGGCAGTTGTCATTCCATTCAACGGGCGAGTTCTTCCTTAATAGCTTGAAGATCAGCGTGCAAATTGGAGTTAGTTGCACAATGAACCGACTAATATACTATATTCTGTTCAAGAACCCTCTAACCTCTTTCTCAGTAGATGGTGGTGGCATCTCTGTGATAGCTTTGACTTTGACTGGGTCGACCTTGATCCCTCTCCTGCTGACGATGAATCCTAGCAATTTTCTAGACATAGCGCCAAAAGCACACTTCTGTGGATTCAAACATAACCTATACTTTCTCAGCCTCTCAAATAGTTTCTAGAGGTTTACCAAGTGATCGCCTAGCTCTGGTGACTTGGCTCTCATATCATCGACATATACCTCAATTTCTCGGTGCATCATGTCGTGAAACAGCGCAGTCATGGCTCTCTGGTACGTTGCACCGGCATTTTTCAGTCTAAATTGCATGACTCGATAGCAAAAGGTTCCCCAAGGAGTAATGAATGCAGTCTTCTCTCGTTCGGCCTTTGCCATCTTTATCTGGTTGTATCCTGAGAATCCATCCATAAATGAAAGCATCTCGTGCTTAGCAGTGTTATCGACCAAGATGTCGATGTGTGGCAGTGGAAAATTGTCCTTCGGGCTCGCCTTGTTCAAATTTTGAAAATTGATACACATGCGGACCTTTCCGTCCTTCTTCGGCACAGGCACAATATTGGCTAGCCACTATGGGTATTTGGATACCATGAGAAACCCCACATCATACTGCTTGATGACCTCGACTTTGACTTTCAACATCCACTCGGGTCAGAGACGTCTCAGCTTCTGCTTAACCGGCTTCATATCGGGGTAGAGAGACAACTCATACTCGACCAAATCAGTGTCAAGACCAGGCATGTCCTTGTACGACCAGACAAAAACATCTTGGTATGATCGGAGGAAGTCGATCATGCTTTTCCTTTCTTCAGGTGACAGCGACATTCTGATTTTGGTTATTCTGGGAATCTCACTCACTAAATTGACGTCTTCAGTTTCCTCGACAATGGGGGTAGGTCCATGCTCAAATTCGACAAACCGATCAAGGAGCTCATTGGGGAGCTCCTCAAATGAGACATCTTCGTCCAGACTCATAACACCTACCTATTCTTGTATTTCTACAGGAAAGGGGTCGATTTTACGTGGGACGAATATTTTGATTAAGGCATCATTTTGTGGAATTTTATCTAGAATTTTAAATGACAATATTTTTAAACTTTTTATTTTTTCGATGTTTTTAGAATTTTATATTTTTTCAATGTTTTTGAGATTTTTGTTTTCTTCGGAGACGGACCCTTGGCAGTGCGAGTCTGTATATATACAAGGTATTGCCTGCCAAGGGCTTATCTCACTTTTTATAGGTTCTTTTTTTTTGGTAAACGAGTGCCAAATTTTAGGTCACTCTCCGCTTTTAGGGTTTGGAGCAAAGATGCCCATTTACACCGAGAGGTCGCTTTACTGCTCGCATTTAAGGGTGTCGATATGGCTCTTTGGAGTCAGCCTCCAGCATGTTGATCCTCATTTCTTCTGAGATCATATCCTCAAACATCAATACCATTTTGTGGTGATTTACCACAGGGGGAGTTTGTTCAGGTACTAGCCGTCATTCCTTGAAGAGGGACAACGTGGCCAAATCTATTTCTAGGCTGGAAAGGGAGATCGGGGATTGGTGGGATGGATTGGGGCTATGGGTTTGTGTGTGGTCAAATGGGTTACCCCATTTCGATCGATCTTTACAACCCTAACGCTAACAAAGGATTCCCTGATGTGCGGCCTTGGACGAGATTTTTCTTCTATGTTGATTCCTCTTGCCCTTGCAACTGCAGTGACCTTGGCTTTCTCTTTAGCCTCTCGGACCTCTTCCTCTATGGGCTTGTATCCCAGCCCGAATCAGACCTTTTGTCCCTTAGCAACAACTGGCTCTCTTCTGCCTTGCAGTTTAGGTTCGAGCCCTCTGCCTTTCTGATAGCCCCACTTTTGGAGCATAGCCACCGTTGCTACCATACCGCCTCCCGTTTTAGGCATGATGCCATCAATGGGCTCTGGAAGTATCGCTGATACCTCATGTTCAAAATTGTAGAGGTCGACGTCCTCAGCGGTGTGCGGTACATCCAACATATTAGGTTTTTCGATGCTATTGGCAACCTTTTCTTTCTCGCTGTGCCCCTCACCAATGATCGTGACAATCTTGTGCCCAGATGCAAACTTGAGTTTCTGATGCAAAGTGGAAGGTATGGCTTCGACCTCGTGCAGCCACGGATACTCCAACAATAGATTAAACTAGGATTTGATATCCATTACTTGAAACAAGATGGAAAAGGTCATTGGTCTTATCAACAACTCAAGATCAACTTCTCCCATTATTTCTCTCTTGATATTGTCAAATCCTCTAGCGCTGGTTCTGGTGGGCCTCAACATGCATGGATCGACCTCGATCTTGGTGGCGGTTCTTAATGGGCATATATTCAATGCAGACCTATTATTGATAAGAACCAAGGGGATTACCATGTTTCCAGACTCGGTCGTTATATTCAAAGACTTCGAGTGGCTACCTCCTTCTTCTGGCAAGTCAGCATCAGAAAATGAAATGGCATTCGGAGCCATCACTTGCCTAATTATCTCCCCGACTTCATCTGGGCTGACTTGAAGTGACACATGTGTATTTTTCAATGCCCCCATTAATGCTTGAAAATGGAGTGGAGACGCCATTAACAGATCCCACACAGTTATATGAGCGGGCATTCTTCTTAGCTGAGTTTCTAGTATATGTTCCCGACTCATTTTTTCAAAGGGGTTCACCACGCTATCTTTCTTCCCCTCAGGCTAGGCTTGTGCTGCTACTAGTGCTTTTGGCTACTTTGATATCCTCCCAGACCGTGTGACAAAGTCCACTTCCACTTCTCTACTACTGCTGCCGGCATTGACATTTGTTTGCTCGTAGCTTAGCGGGACCTGATGAGGATCATAGGTTGGTCCCGAGTGCGAGAAAGGTATGGGTGTCGGTGCTTGAGGCACTTGTACTGTGGGCTCAGGAGGTGTGGGCAACACCTGATTTATTTCGGTGGTAGCGGGTTGGGTAGAAAGATTGGGCCAAATGGGGGTGGTGAAGTTTACCGGTTGTTGCACCGGGGGTAGTAGGGTGGGCGTAGGCCATTGGCAGTCGATGGGTGCGGGCGAAGGATTGGGGGTTTGATGGGCCACTAGGGAATTGACAGGAGTGGTAGAGTTTGTGGGTGGTTGAAATGGGGATAATGGGGTGGGTGTAGGCCACTGGTAATTGATGGGTGCGGGTGGAGAATTGGAGGCCGGATGGCTTATTGGGTAATTCAAGGGGTTGGTGGAGTATGGTTGATACGCATTTATTTGTACGTAATTTATGGGAGTGGATGGTGGAAAATAGGCCCTAAGATCTAGGGGTTCGGCTTGTGGTGTAGGAGTGGGAAAGTAATCCGCTAGATTCAGGGGTTCAATCACCCAAATGGTTCTTTGTTCTCGGTCTTGCTGCCTTGGGATCATAATGCTTTCTCTGTTACTAATGTAATCAGAGGGGTCAAATTCATACTCTTCTTCAATTTCCTCTACCATCCCTATGGTGGGTCTGGGACCTGCTATTCCTGTAGGATGTAGTGGTAAAGGCACCTGATGGATATTCACATATTGGTTTGCTTGGGTGGGTGCTGGGGGAATGATCTTCCCAACATCGATTAAGTCTTGGATCGCATGCGTCAATGGGAAGCAGCGATCAGTTGGGTGACCCGGACCTTGATGGAAATTATAATGTGTATTGGGGTCAAAATTATATGGAATCAGATTGGAAGGAGGTCGTAGTTGGAGCGCAGTTACTAATCCCTTTTCAATTAATAAAGGTAAAAGTACACTAAAGGATTGCCCCAAGGGCGTAAAGACTCGATCATAATGGGCTCTCCTCTCAGTCATTTGTGTCCCCTGCCCATTCCCTGCTCTTTGTACTGGCCTTGTCCTGACGGGAGCTGGTTGCGCTACTTTAAACTGGAAGGGCGCTACATTGTTATTGTTGGGCTAGGTGTTTGCAATATTTTGTACCTCTACCCCTATTCTTCTATCATTTTTCTGCTCGGAGAACCTCCTAACCCCGTTGGGCCCCCCGGATGCATTCTTATTGAGCCATCCTTCCTTGATGGCATCCTCACAGCGGTCGGTGTTTCTTACCAAATCAACAAAACTTGACTGCTATTGGTAGACAAGAAAATTAGAAATCACTGGCAAAGTGTTTTTTGAAATCATCTCTATCTACTCATTGTTCAGTATTCTATTTCTAACTTGAGCTACCAGTGCTCTCCAACGCCCCAAATAGTAGCTGAAGGTCTTGTTGGGATTCTATTTCAAACGGGCTAAATCAGACTTATGCGGTTCGATATCAGTATTGTAAACTTACTGTTCTTGGAACAAATGCGTCAAGTCCTTCCATGTCTTCATTATGGATGGTTCAAGAGAGGTGAACCACCTCAGGGCTGGACTGGTCAAACTCTTCTGAAATACTTTTATTAGCAGTCTCTCGTACTCCCCGTACTGGCACATGCCCCCACAATAGGACTTGAGGTGTGCAATCGGGCAGCCCGTGCCATTGTATTTGTTGAATACTGGCATTTTAAATTTAGGGGGCAGGGGGACCTCGGCAAACACAAATTCGTGAAATCTGTGGCGTGGATTTCAGCACCACCCATCTTCAATAACTATTTTTGGATCTTGTCTAGTTGCTCCCTTAACTATTTCGATTCTTTGGACATGGGGCCTACTTTCTCAACAATCGGTCGGGACTCGCTCTGTACTATTGGGGGTGGGGTAGCTACCGGTGGAGGATTAATAGTGGTCACTACCTCGACATAGGCAGGTGGAGGATTAATAGTGGTCACTACCCCGACATAGGCACCACTGTTTCTGATCTCGTCCTCCTCATACTGTTGATCTATGTAAGGTGCAGTGAGGACGAGATTCTCAAACTGTTGTTGCATGAACTGGATGGGATTGGATTGGATATGGGTTGGGTGAGCCCCTTGAATATAAGGGAAGTGTTGTGGGGTGATGGGATGAGTGGTAGTTTGGTTTTGGGGTGGGGCCTGATGAGGCCATTGGACATGGGGGAAGGTTTGGGGATGGTCTTGGGGTGTGGGGCCATGAGAAAATTGGGTTTGAGGTATGGCATGGGTTTGACCCGGTTGTGAAGGTTGGGGGTGGGTGGAGTGTTTGGGGTATTGTGGAAGGTATGGGTGTGGGGCCTCAAGGTTTGGGCCTTGTTGGGTTTGGGTAAAGGGGCAGGGATTTAGAGGGTCTTGGCCTATTAGGCCTTGATGGGTATGGCCCATTGGGCTTTGTAAGGCTTAGGCCATGGGCCATTGGTGGGTATGGGCCTGGGCCAGATGGGTTTGGGCCCTTGGTGGGTTTGGGCCATGGGCCTAGGGAGGTCTAGCCTAGTGGGCCTTGGTGGGTTTAGGCCATAGGCCCTGGGTAGGTCTGGTCTATGGGCCTTGATGGGTCTGGGCCATAGGCCCTTGGTGGGTCTGACCCAGTGGGCTTTGAGGGGGTATGGGCCATGAGCCCTTGGGTAAGGGTTTAGGCAATGGGCCCTTGGGGTACATGGGCCTGGCCCACTGTGTTTTGAGTGGTATGGGCCATGGGCCATTGATGGGTTTGGGCCATGGGCCCCTGGGTATGGGTGATGGGGTGTTGGGCCAATGGGCCTTGGAGATCATGGGTGGTGGGGTTTTGGGCCAATGGGCCTTGGGGCATATGGGAGATGGGGGTTTGGATGCTGTGAATTATGAGGGGTTGATGGGGGTCATGGGGGAGTGAGGCCTGGAGATTGGCTAGGGTATGGGGTGGGTTCATGGGCATGGGGTGTGGAGGAGAGGTATTTTGAGAAGCCTTCCATAAGGAGTAGGCTTGGAACATCTCCTCCATCATGGCCATGGAGGGGGGATCGGATGTGAATGGTGGATTTAAGGGGTGATGAGACGTAGATGGAGGGGATGTGGAGGAAAAATTGGGCATGGATCCGGTATGATCGGGCATGGCCATGGTTGGTAGTGGGATATGGGGTGGATGAGATGAGTCATTGGGAAAGGGGAAGGTATGGTGGATGTATGGGGATGATGAAAGGTTAGGTGTAGGTGTTTGGGAAAAACCGAGCATGGCCCCAATAAAAATGGGCATGACCCGAGTAGATGGGGGGATTTGTGGGGGGTCGGATAGGGAAGAAGTGGTGTATGTGAATGTGGGTGGATCGGGCCTATAGGGGGAAGATGGGAAATGGGGCATGGATGTGGATTGGGAGAATGGGTTTTGTGTGGATGTGGAGGGGAAATGGGTTGGATTTGGCATGAGTATGGTTTGGGCAAAAGATGGAGAATGAGGGGTTGAACTTTGGATATTTTGGGGAGTATTGGTTGGGAAAATGGGGGCACTAAACGGGCCGGTAACGGTAAAGTGGGGTTGGGTGAGGGGAATGGTGAAAAAAACTTCTCCCGAATGGGAGTGGGTTGGAGAATGTGGTGGGGATGAGTCAGGATCGGCGTAAGCTGGGTCCACTACCCACGACATTCTACGAGAATGGGTTGGGTAAGGGTGCCTTGGATAAGGCCCAAAAATCCTCCTCCTTCTTCCCCTACGGGACGACGGAGGGCAAGATGATGCCGTTGTGCTGGCACCACAAAATGTATTTTTTTTTTGGGTTTTGGATTGCTTTTATTATTATTATTTTTTGATTTTTTGAAAAAGTTTTTGAAAAAGCAAAGGTTCCGAGGCCTTGGAATTCGCTTTTTGGATGGCTCTCATACCCTAATTCAAGACCCGCGGCGACGACTCCGACGCACTTCGAAAGAATCGAAGGAGAACCTTCGATCTATTAAACGTACGGAAATTGAGGCAAACAACCCAATCCCTCGAAATGAGCCAAAAAGAAGTTGCCCTCTTTTGATCGATGGGGGCGTATTTGGTGTCGGAGATGGCGGGGCCCAAACAAGGCACAAAGTACACTGATCGGAGGATTCGAGAGGTGAAAAAGGCCACAGATTTGGGCTGGTGCTGTACAAAATAGACCTGGCACAACTAATACATGCGCCCAGGTTGCAGGACTCCCTTTTTACACTGGCGCAACTATTAGTTGCGCCAAGGTAAATTGTAGAATTTTAAAGCTGACGTAACTATTAGTTGTGCCAGTTATAAATTTCCAATTTTTGCACTAGCACAACTAATACCTGCGCCAGGCTAAAATGGGTCTCCAGATGTATATGACAGCAACAAGCAACACCCGAAATGAGTCTCTTTTTTTTTTTGGTTTTTGTGGAAGCTAGGCTTTCGGGAACTGAGCTATTTTTTGTGATCGATTCTCTCCTCACCGCGCCTAAAGGATTTGAGTCCGGTATAACTTGCTAGCGCGCTCCCCAAGGGTTTTAAGCTTTGGAATGGGAACCCACCCGATATACCTCCGGCACAAACGCCTTCTCAGATACTAGGTAGGCTGAGACTTTTCTGGATCGTCACCACTAGGGGCTGCCGTCATACTAAGACCCGGGTGGTTGTGTGTTTGCCTAATCCCAACCCTTTAAAACCTATCCTGTAAAAGTAAATTAATTAAGCTCCCTAACTTGGTTCAATTTTAATATTTTTTCAAAGCTTTTCTTCTTTTTTGGAAGTTATCTTTAGTTCAAAGACCGGGGGTGATGATCCCATCCCGCCACTACAGGCCGGCGTCTACTGTTGGAATATGAGTGCACAAGTAGGCCCGCCAATTGGCTAAGACACTTTAAATGACAAAAAATTAAAGAAATTGAAAGACAATGCTCAAGTAGGCCTGCCAATCGGCTAAGACACTAGAATGACAGAAAAGTGAGAAAATTTAAAAGATGATACGCATGTAGGCCCACCAATCGGCTAAGGCTCGTAAATGCTGGAAAAGTAGGGGTGAGAAAAAATAAAATAAAAAATAGTAAAAAAAATCGCAAAAATGGTTAGTAAAATAAAAAATAAAGCGCCAATCTTCAAGGAGAAGCTCTCCCCAGCAGAGTCGCCATCTGTGCAACCGTGGGATTTGTGACGATCCCGTCGCAGCGATGCGTTCGCTTGCAAAAAATATAGAGTCGCCACCCGGAGCTTTCGGTGTCCTGGGATACCTATATCATTTTTATAAGCACTGAAGTGCCACAAATATGACTTTTAATCCGGTCCACACCAAAGACTCTTGGGTAGGGGCTTCGGTTATTGATCGGGAAGGTGTTAGGCACCCGATCAACCCGCTTAATGCGGTCTCTACTTATGGCCAAACTAGAAATGACATAAAAGAAAAGAAAATAGCTTCCTTTTACCCAAAAGAGTTTAAAATCCTATTTGTGCCCCTCCGTTCCTACCAAAAATTCGGCAGCGTAATGGTACAAATGCAAGGATGAGAAGAGCCAAAAAGAGATAGGATAAGAAAGGGGAGAGCCGGAGCCCTCGGGTCCTTGTAGCACCATAGGAGAGCCTTGCGTTGGCTTTCTTTAATGAGCTTTTGAAGGCTTGAATGGTAGAAAAATGGGTTCTAACTCCTAAGGCTTGAAGTGAAGAGGTAGAGAGGGAAGGCTAAGGGATTACACACCTAACCTAAAGGCTTTTAGTGAAATGCGAAGGTCTAAGGGAGCTTTTTGAAATATGAAATTTATATGGGAAGTGTGCACCAAAGGGAGAAAGATCTTCTCAATTTAAGCTCTTTCTCTCTTAGGCCAAAATTCTCAACCCCTAAACCAAGGGGTGGGGGCTCTATTTATAGGAAATGGGTGGATTAGGATACCACTTAAGTGCTAATTGGGGTTAGTTATTAGGTAATCTCAAATTTAAGGTTTCCAAGGATTTTTAGAGCCTTGAAATGTGTGAAAGGGTCCTACAATGGTGGATGATGGGGTGAGGACTTAAGCCACTTGAGGGGTTACAAATAGGTAGTGAATGGGTGCAACAGAACTATCAAAACACACCCCAAAGGTCGAGGTGGTCAAACAAGTTAAAATCCAATCACAAATTTTGGGGCAAAAATCAAGAGTTACTGTTCATATGCCTGGCGCAACTAATAGTTATGCCAGGCAAATGTACAGTAAAATAGTGCTAAACAGTGCTTGGAAGTTGGCTTGCGGGGGTGGGGTTCACATTTAAAATTGGTGCAACTATTAGTTACGCCAGGCAAAAGTATTACTGGCGTAACTATTAGTTGCGCCAAATCCCAAGGGGGCCACTTGAAATTACATTTCAGCCCTCCGGGTTCAGGCTGCCATATCTTTTGATCTGTAACTCCGATTGGGGTGATTCTTAGACCGCTGGAAAGTTGACGACTTCTACTTTTCAATTGTATAAGATTTGATTATAGTAGATAGCTGTAGCTGGTTTTGGTGCACCCCTCCTTTTTTCAAAGCTTGGGAGGTTAGGTTTAGGTTTAGAATGGGTTCTAAGGGTCAGGATGGTTAGGGTTGATTCCTAAGGGTCCGGAAAAGGTTCCTAGGGGTTCAGAAGGGTCTCATACATGCCATCAAAACCTCAGAAGTGCACCTCTCTCTAAATGTGTTCCGATCGGGCCTTTGTCCGAATTTGGGTGTCTACAAAAATTTACGAGAGTTGAAGAGAAGACTGAGAGAGAACGAGGTGAAGTATGAGCAATCGAGCAGAAATTGAATGAAGAAATTGAAGAAATTGAATGAAGAAATTGAGAGATGACAACCATACAAGAATCGTACAATCTAAAAAAGGAATCCATACACTCCACGGATCAAGGAGAATTGGCAAGAATTACTGCTGCTGAAGATCAGGAAGAATAAATCCTACACGCCTCTAGTAGTCGAAACAAGAATGATATGTATTAGGTAGTTGAGTGTTTTAAGAACCTTAGTTTTATAAATTTTTCTTTGTTTAGAGTGTTAAATTATTGTAACATGGCTCTTGTAAATCTATAAATAAGAGGGCCTACGTTCATGAATAAGCATCCTAGAAATCTTGATCATAGCTGACAACTAAGATTGGGAGGATGAAAGATCAACCTAGAGTAGTTTTATTTTCAATCTTTTATTTTATGCAAAGTAGAATAGTTTTAATTTCAGCTTGTATTATCCAAGGATCTTCGATCTTACTTGACAACTAAGGGTGAATTTTTTGAAGATCATCGTAGCATAAATTTACTTTTATGCAATTCATTTTCCCACACACCTTAATTTTCTGTACATAAATATCCAAATACTGACAAATTTTAATTGACAACTAGAATCTGACAGGCTGAGGATTAGATTTATTTTTCTGTAATTTTATTTCAGCATTTAGGATATCGAAAGTATTTCAGATTTTAATTGATGCTTAAGATCTGGGAGACTTGAGATCTATTGTAACAATTTTCAATAGTAGAATAGATTTATTTTTCTACACCGTAGTTTAAACAAAAACAACCATTCCTATACTCCTGCTATAATACCGTTGTACGCTTACAATAGGTTAAGACAAGGAATAGTTATAGAGCTACAAAGTTTTTGGCGCCGCTGCTAGGGAAGTAGAATTTTCTCTGAAAATTAATATTTGTCTTTCATTTTTCTTTTCTTTTCCTTTTAATTCTTTATTCTTTGCAGGTTAGAGCAAGAGCAGCAGATCGGAGTTTCAAAATCTCTTCTGATAAAGGAACCTAGAGGCCAAGATTTGTCTTCTTTCTATCAATTATTTAAAAATAAATAAAATAATAATAATAAAAAAATAAAAAAATAATATAATAAAAAAATAATTTCTCTAGTGTATGCATCACACTCGATCCCAAAATTTAAATATTTTTTAGTGTGATCCAAAAATCAAGAGGACTCTCTTATGGAACTTGGCTTCTAACCAAAAATTTGAGAGAATCCATCACGATGGCTAAAGATCACCTCATTCAGGAGCATTACACCCTAGTTACATTGACCGCGCCCTCATGCATCACTTTATCAGAGGCTGCGAATGGTCAAAACTTTGAGATCAAGCACACCATACTACAAGCCCTTCCAAATTTTCACGAACTTGATCGCAAAGATTCCAATCAACACCTTAGGGATTTCATAGAACTCGGTACCATATTGAAAATCTCAGCACTTGATGACAAGGCTGTGAAATTATGACTATTTCCCTTCTCTCTCAAAGACCGAGTGAATGCATGGCTGATTTCTCTTACCATTGGAAGTATTACCTCTTGGGAAAGACTACAGGCCAAATTTCTGACCAAGTATTTTTCGATTGGTAGAACCAAGGATCAAAATATTGACCAAAATTTCAGTTTCAGGCATGACCGAAACAGAAAATTTGGATCAAAATTTCTGTCGAAAATCGATAATTTGGCCAAAATTTCGGCCGATAATTTCAATCCCATACAAAATATGACCGAAATTTTGGTCCAAGTTATTGTTTCGGTGAGGATCGAAACCGATAATTTGGACCGAAATTTTGAATATTTCGGCCGAAATTTTGATCCTTGGGTAGAACTAACCAAATTCTCCAAGCAATTCAAACCTTCAGGCAATCGCCTGAAGAACTGTTTCACGAGAGCTGGGAAAGAATGTAAGATCTCTTGCGATAATACCCTCATCATGAAGTGTTGAATTGGTCCATAGCCTAGAGTTTCTATCAAGGATTAACTGAGGTTAACCAACAAATTGTTGATGCTGTGTGTGGAGGGACCTTCATGGCCTAGATGGATGACGGTCTTGGGACCTTTTTGAAAAGCTGGCTGATAATTCCAGCAAGCTTAACCATCATACTAAATATGTATGCTCCTTCACCAATTTTGTCAAGTCGCACATCAAACTGAGCAATCTCATCGAACGACTTCCAAGCCTTCAGATGTGCTAGCAGTCCAGAGGATTTTTGACTTAGAGCGTCAGTAACTACGTTCGCTTACCCGAATGATAATTTATCAAAGAATTGTAGTCCTTCATGTACTTTATCCATCGTCTCTGTCTTAAGTTAAGATCTTTCTGAGAGAATAAATATTTGAGGCTCTTGTGGTCCGTATAGATCTTGAAAGTCTCACCGTATAGATAATATCGTCAAATCTTAAGTGCAAAGATGACTGCAGCCAACTCCAGATCATGAGCTGGATAATTCTTCTCATGTGGCTTAAACTATCTCGATCCGTAGGCAATGGTCCTCTTATGTTGCTCCAACAAACATCCAAGTCCCTGGCATGAAGAAATCGTGTAAACTTTATAATCACTAGGTCTAGAAGGTAAAGTGAGAATGAGAGCTGTCGTGAGCTTCTGCTTTAATAAATTAAAATTTTGCTCACACTGATTGGTCTACACAAGTTTGTTATTCTTGCGAGTTAGCATAGTGAGCGGTAGTGCCAGACGAGCGAATCCCTCTACAAATTTATGGTAATATCTGGCTAAGCCGAGAAAACTTCTCACTTTGATGACTTTCTTCGATGTTTGCCAATTCACAATAGCTTCAACTTTTGATGGATCCACCAAAATCCCTATGGTGAAAATCATGTGACCCAAGAAAGATACTTTCTCAAGACAAAACTCACACTTTTTCAATTTTGAATACAATTTGTGCTCACAGAGAGTCTGTAGTACAATACAAAGGTGGTCCTTATGAGCTTCTTTCATGCAAGAATAAATAAGGACATAGCCTATGAATAAGACAATAAACTTTTCGAGAAACTACCTGAATACATGGTTCATCAAATCCATAAACACAGCAGGCGCATTCCTGAGTCCAACAGGCATAACAAGGAACTGGTAGTGTTCATGCCTTACCCCAGAAGCAGTCTTTGGAATATCTTCTGCTCTGACTTTTAACTGATGATATCCAAACTTGAGGTCTGTCTTTAAAAAGTATGTAGCACCTTATAGCTGATCAAATAGGTCATCGATACGAGGAAAAGGGTATTAATTTTTTATGGTGACATTATTCAGCTATCGATAGTCAATACAAAGTCTCATCGAGCCATCTTTCTTCTTTACGAATAAGACCAGTGCTCTCCATGGTAACTCACTACGGTGGATAAATCCCTTATCATATAATTCACGCAACTGAATCTCTAACTCTTTCAGTTCTGCTGGTGCTATTCGGTATGGAACTTTCACAATCGGTAAGGTACCAGGCGCGAGATCAATCTTGAACTCTAATTCTCAGTCAGGTGGAAGTCCAGACAAATCTTTCAGAAAAACATCGATGAATTCCCCAACGATAGGAATAACTGAGGGGTCTGCTTTCTCATCACGTTCACTGTCGAGTGTAGCAAGTAGGGCTGCTCATTCCCTTTTAATGCCACAAAATTTGAATGAAGGGCTCCCAATCGGTCAAAAGATGACTACTTTAGAAAAGCAATCAACTGAGTCATGATAAGCCGCTAACCAATCCATGCCGAGGATGATATTAAAATCTTAGAATCCGAGCACCACAAGATCTACGGGTAACTCATGTGTTCTAATTATTAAAATCATAGCTTTACAAACATTGGATGCCACCATCACATCTCTTGACGACGTAGAAATCGCAAGCGTACGATCCAATGGTACAAGCTTAGCTCCAATTTCAGAAACGAAACTTGGTGTAATCAATGAGTAGGTTGATCCGGAGTCTCCAAGCATGACAATCAGACGAATCGGTAGGTCTAGAAACTTTCATAGTTCCTGAATTATACAAAAGTTCACACGTGATCTAAATATACACATGCTAAAGCATTCTCAAGAAAATAACAAAACAAAATCATACACAAACAAACTATAAAAGCAATCGAAAGAAAATAAAGCTTAATAAAGTAGATAAGGTGTAGTTCGTACCCTGAACGACCTCATCGGTAGCTAAGGCATCCTGATGTGACATGGTAAAAACTCGACCTTAGGCTCGAGGCTGCTGTTGCTGACCCCTCGGAGGAATATCCATGGAAGGGTCTCACTCTGGGCTATCTCGAACAAAGTGTCCTGACTTCTTACATCGAAAACACATACTTGTATGAAGTAAGCATTCACCGGACTTGTGCCTCTTGCTGCACTTGGTACATATTTTGTACAAAACATAAGGGCGCTGGGGAAAGGTACTCGTAGGAGTTGCTGTCTTCTGATACTGAGCTGGGGCATTCCTGGGGTATGCCATAGTTATAATGCTTCTCTGAGCAGTTTGAGCTGTAATTGTCCCTAGGTTAGTGTAACCAGACGAAGGTGCAAGTCTGGTAACTGAAGACAGTAAGGGCTCTCTATAATGGACGAGTCTGAGGGTACTGTGTGAAACGTTGCTGTCTTTGTACTAGTGCAAATCTAGAAGGAGGTGCTTTCGGAGTAAGGGACGAAGAGTCTTCTTGAATCAATTTACCCCTCTTTGCTGTCTGACAGGCTACATACGAGAGCACAGTTTTTCATTTTCCTGCTCCTGGATATGGGCCCATTCCACAAGCTCTCCATAAGTCAAAATTTTTATTATCGTGATTTTACTCCTGATAATGGAGTTGAGTCTTTTATGAAAATGGTAGCATTTTTTAGCTTCATCTGCTACCAACATAGTCGCGAATCGGGAGAGTCGGTCAAACTTTGCCTTGTATTCGGTTACGGACATGGTTCCTTGCTGTAATGCTAAGAACTAACTCTTCTTTTGAGTCTTCGTGGCATTAGTGAAGTACTTGCTGTAAAATACTTCTCTGAACTGCTGCCAAGTCCAGTGTTCTTTTTCTTGCTTGTTTTCTAACCTCTTTGCTGACGTCCACAAATTTTGTGGATCACGTTGCAGACACATTATGGCCTAAGTACTTTCTTATTTTTCGCAGGAGTAGAGACATTGAAAATCTTCTCTATCTGTGTGATCTAATCATCATTAGTATCAAGATCCAACTATCCAAGAAAGTGTGAAGGTCAGGCTTTGGAGAAAGTCACATATCTATTATAATTATTGTTCTCAAACCGAGGTGGTGGTTGAGGTGTAATCGGACCTCAGTTGGCAAGATTGTTCAATTGCTGGGCAATCAGGTTCAGGTAAGTTTTGGCCTGTTGTTGTAGTTGCTGATTAAACCCTTGAATCAACTTGGCAGTCTCTTACTGATGGCCCTCGTTCAACTGGGCCACATGTTATTATTGTTCAGCTATCAACTCGCGTATCATATGCGCTATCTCACTTTCATCTCCCTGGGATGAAGGTCCCTCACCATTCCTTCGCGGTGCCATCGTAATCTTGTTTAAAAAAATTTAAGGATTTAGAACTCATAATATCTTAAGTTCCCAAATTCCAACATAAAGTAAGGCCTGAGCTTTGATACCACTCTATCACGACCTGAAATTCTACCCCATCCCGAGGGCCTAGAATTCTGAATTGTGACCCGCACACATCCTAAATACATTAAGCGGACATACACATAATTAGAATTCTTGCGTAAATCTGGTTCCACAAAATCCGTGAAAACCAACATATAGAGATGGAATATAAAATAATCATAAATGCGAAATAAATGTGATAAAATATCATAAATCCATAAATAAATGCAAGTCAAGTCGAAGACAAATCTGATAAATAGAAATCATATTATCAACAATAATAAAATAAGACCAACTCAATACCGAGTCTAAGAAAGTCAAGATCCGACACCTGAATCAAGATCAGCACTGAAGTCCTCTTGATACTTAGCTATGTCGCTCTCTTAAGGCTCCTGGTACTCCGCGTCCACATGGTCAATGTACTCAGCACCAATCGGGTCAGAGGAACCCACGTCCACTCTGTCAAGATAGTCACCTGCAGTAGTTAAATTTTTATGGGATGAGTTTATTCAGTCACGTAAACTCAGTGGATACACCACCAATTCACCTCATTCTACTCAGGTGGATTGTGGGTGCATCGTGTGAGTGATGATGATAATATTTTAGAAATCAGGAAAGGATGACAATCAAGTGTACATTGTAAACTCATATCATAATCGTGAATGTAGGATCATGATCTAGACACTCGTACCTAATCAGTCACATAATTTACCATTTTATCACCCTTAACTTAGTGATGCTAGGATTTAGTTTGCTACTAATAACTTACTGATGTACAACTATTAGAGATAAATAGTAAAAGGGAGCCTAAGTATTAGTATTCATCAAAGTGAACTCAAATAGCAGTAAGAATGACGATTAAGTGTATAAGATGATTCGCCTTTACAAGAAAGATGAAAAATCATACTTAACGATTTTACGCTACTGCTAAAGTGAGAAGAAAGAAAGAAATGAGAAATCATAATTTTATGATTCTTTAAAAAGGCGATTCTTCAGAAGTGACAAAAGAGTAAAAGACGACAAGAGAAAAAGCAATCATTTATAATAGAAAATCGTCCAAAGACCAAGTTCAGTATGAAAGCCCTGAGAATAGAAAATCGTGATTTATGATTTTCCAAAGAAGCTATAATAGAAGAAGAAATTGTGATTGATGATTTCTCAGAATGGAAGCTTTCTACCGTTGCTGATCATGTGAAAGCTATTACCGCCATGAACAAAATTAGAAGATCTCTAGAAGTCTGGTGAATCACGGATCTGAGAAGATTGATGAAGATACACTGTGAAGATCTTTGCTGCCGTTACTAAAGATCAATCCAGAAGCATATCTACCGTCTAAAGTAAAGAGAGATAAAATTAGGAATTAGAGTTATATTAGAAATATTTTATTTTAGTAGTTTCTTTTATTAGAATTAGAAGTCTTTGTAAACCAACTCCTTATGATCTATAAATAAGAGAGCTTGGTGTAGGAATAAGCATCAAATAATTTCACCATCAATTGATGCCTAGGTTGGATTTTCTTCCAATCAAAATAATGTAAAATAGTTAGAGTAGATTAGATATCAGAGGTTTCTCAAGAGCAATTGACGACGACTGCAATTGAGTGCTGAAGGTTAAAGTAGATATCTATAGTTTCTCAGGAGCAATTGACGACTGCGGCTGTGGGGTGAAGGATATATTTTACTTTGCTTTTTAGTTTAAATTTATAGCTTTGTAAATATCTCTAAGTTTTAATTTGAATTGATGACTCGGGTTAAAATTTGTAGATTAGTGTAACTGTTTTTATTTTTCCATCTTTAGTTTTCTAAGGTTTGATTGACGCTCAAATTTTAGGAAGTTGTTAATTAGATTAAATCTGTATTGATAGAATCTTAGACTTGATTGACGACCAATGCTAAGAAATTAGAGATATAGTGTAACGGTATTATTTAAATTCATAAATATCCGATAGCTTAAGATTGGGATTGCTGCCCTCAATCTGAAAAAGGAGGATTAACGTTTATTTTATGTATTTTAGATTAAGAAACCATTCTTTTATTTATATTTCTCCAGCAGATTAGATCTTAAAGATAAATATAAGTTTTTAAGATAATGATTTAAGTAGAAGATATAAATAAGAAGTAATTAGATAAATAAACTTCCTCGTGGGAACGATCTTATGCTAGTTCTATAATTTCCATTGTGCGCTTGCAATAGGTTAAGACTTGAATTCAATATAATAATAATATACAAAATAAGCAGCGAACAGTACCTTGCCATATTTCATATCATATTATATCATATCATATCTTTTTCATCATTCTCGCATATATGTCTGTACATCGCATAAGCGTAACTAATATACTCATAAATCCTAAACGACCTGTATTAGAGTCGTTGCTAGAGTTACCATGTGAGGGTCACTATAATATCATACCACCATATCATAATGTCCTTCAATCATACTCATATCATACATCCCATCCAGTCATAGGGGTGGCCAACGAGTGATAACTCATAATGTCTCCCAGAGACCTGCCTTAACTGAAAGAAGTTGTTGCCCTTATAGTTCCTACGCAGGGAACGACATGTACATCGACTTAGGTTCTTAATCTTTTATTGGCCTATACAGCGATGTCTTATTATCATACTTGTAACATACTTTATCTTACTGACTCATATGTTATCATATTGACTCATATCTTATTATACTTTTATAACCTAAAGGTCCAAACCCCATACCTTAATTCATATATTATTCTAGCATATTAGAACTCGAGGGTGGTAGGATCACGGTATATGCCACCGTATATAAGGTTACACTGAATTCACACTCATCCTACTCGTCATGATGTCCCATACCATCATGAGTTTTAGGGTATGTGAATACAATGTATTCCATACTTCGATACCATCTGAGTGAATCACCACACCCAAGCGTAGGTATGATCTTGTACACTTGCGTCATATGACCAAACCTGTCCTTAACTCGTATTATGATTAAAATGAAAGTATAAAATCATCATATGCATGACAGGTTTACATCCAGATTATCGTTATGTTTGTAAATATAGTTATTCACATAGCACCCAATAAATATAGAGTAGGAAAGTTATTAGTCTGCTTTCGATAACTTGAAGGTCGGAGTTCGATTTCATAAAGGCATCAAAGTTCTAACACTTCGTATTATCGAAGTGGTCGTGCTGAAGCAATAAAAGTGATATTTATATATATATATATGTATATATTTACTATTATCAAGAGTTTAAATAAAATATTATTATTTTAAAGGTTAAGTGCATCACGACCATTGATCGAAAAGTGAAAGTGATTAATGTGTACTAAGTTTTGGTTGTGCAAGAGTGTAATAAAGTTTGTTGGTTAGGACGCGGATCAATCAATTTGGTTTTAGAATCGATCCATCAGGTGTAGTATATAAGATACAAAATTCGAGTCCAGATCGATCGGTTCTTGGAATCAATCGATTGATTTAAAGCAATTAAAAATGAACAATATTTTGGTTCTGTTTAGAATCAATCGATCGAACAAAAGGGTCGATCGATCGAGACATACAGGCTAGAGGCAGAGAGTCAATCCGCTGCCTGAACAGGACTTGTTTATTATATTAATGCAATATTTGTACACAATGAACTAAGATATATTAATAAAAAAATGAGTAAGTACTCAAGTGTCCATGTTTTATATACATATTTAATAATATTATAATATAAATATTTAATGCCTTTACTTATTTTATATTACCATCCTTATCCGTTTTCACTTTAAGTATAATATAGTATATATCTAAAACAAGGGGGTATAGTTATTATAATAATATCTAACGAGATGTCATCATTAGTCATACCAACCATTTCAGCAACACAGTGTTCAATGAATAGTCGATCGATCAAGAACAAGGATCGATTGATTGAAGTTAAGTTAAGGTGTCAAAGCTAGAAGTCAGACGAGGTAACACAGTTTGGATTATTTAACTAATTTAGCCCAAAATCGATGGATCAATCATGTATCTCGATCGATCAAGTGTATAAAACAGCAGAGCGTTTATATCAAAAATAGAGTTTATGGTCGCGATTTCAAACTAATTGATCGATCGAAAGTGTAAATCGATCGATCTACTATTGGGATTTTTGATCGGATTACAGTTCCAAGAATGAAAATAAACCATAGGATAATACATTAGACATATTTAAATAAATCAAAATAAAAGATTTAACCATCTATTCCACTCTAAAGCAATTATATACACAAA
Source organism: Chloranthus sessilifolius (assembly GCA_021018995.1). Taxonomy (NCBI): domain Eukaryota; kingdom Viridiplantae; phylum Streptophyta; class Magnoliopsida; order Chloranthales; family Chloranthaceae; genus Chloranthus; species Chloranthus sessilifolius. The sequence continues at coordinate 84,875,547 of CM037597.1, forward strand.
ATAAATATATGGTTCATTTATTTAGCCCGTTGATATGCGATCGAACGTATCTTACGCGATGAGATCTGAGAAGAATGAGATGGATGGATGGGTACCCACCTCTTGAAGCATGACGATAATTCAACGACGATTAAGGTGATAGAGATCAACATCCACGTGGTGACCTATCCACGATTATACCGTCTTCTTCCTCCTTGATCTTGATGGCGAAAAATAACCCACGGTGTTCTTTGTGGAAGAACACACTAAAGGTTTTTGGGGAAGAGATTAGGTAGTCTTTAGAAAAGGGTGGGTAGAGAAGAAGATGCTTGACGGCTAGGGTTTTTAAGAAAAGAAAATAATAAGGAGCGGAAATGGCTAGGGTTTCTTTTAAGAAGAATTTTCGAAGTTATCCTCCGTAACATCTTATTTATAATATGTTGGGAATAATCCGGTGTTGGGTTATCATACTAAAGAAGGGTGTATAAGCTCTTTCTTCAAGATCCAAAATAGAGGTTTAAAACCTTCGTACCAAGGCTTGATCCTTAAACCTCTTGACTATATGACAAGCCTCTAACCAGTAGGTAACACACAACTTGTGTCAATTATTGACAGAAATAAATATACGAGTTGTTCTCGAATAGGTTAGGTTCCGGTGTGGAGCGCTAACATTATAAACGGTACAAAACATATGTAACACCATAAAATTAATTTAGAAAAATCTGGGTCGTTACAGGGGTACTTGGCAGAACTATTTTATTTAATATGTTTCAAGTATTATTTAGAAAGTTATCTCACTGCTAATTTTCTGAAATTGAGTATGTTTCAATTTCTTGAATAAAGTGGTCTGAACCAATGCTCTTAACTTTTCCATATATCTCATATGCAATAGATCTCTTAGAGTTTGCACGCATCTCATATACAATCCATCTTATAATTATACAATCTTATGTTAAAGGATACATAGTTGTTCAAAATAATTTTTAAATGCCACAACAATAGACTTCCAACACATAAAATTCAAGATTATAGAATGTGGTAGATATAAGTCCTAAAAAATGGATGGATAGACTATTCAAGTGTGATTTAAGTATCAAAATTTTGTTATTTGACAACAACCCTCACCTATTTAACTAATTTTTTATATCGCGAAAAGGGTGCAAAGAAGACTTGCAATAGAAGCATGGTAGGGCATGTTTCATCTTGGACTACTCGACATAACCGGGAATGCAGCTATGTCCACAAAGTTTCTCATTCATTCCCCCATGTTAGGTGCAATGTATAAAATGGCCTCATCAATTTCACTATTTTTTCAGCGATGCCCATTGTGGAACAATACCCTTCCATTTTTTCAGTCTTGTTTATCACTCAAACTCTCGCTGGAATCCGGTCGACTTTAGTTTCATTATAGATCTTCTGATTTTTATTGGTATTTGGTATCCACATGCTTGTAGAAATTTGCCTCAATTGCAAGCCGAAAATGTAGATGACCAAAGGTCTAAAGATGTGAAGGAGATGTCAATTACTCACACAAGTGTTATCTCTGATGTCACACAACTGTCCTAATTAAGAGGTTGGGATGCCTGAGGAGCCACAAAAGAAAAGTAAGGTTTGTTATGCACAACGCAAAATTGTTATAAGGCCGACTCTTTAAACTATCATATCGGTTGTAATTTTTGCCTTTTTCTTTGTTGCACACACGAATAAGAATAATGGGGATCAAAATTAAATGGATTGAGAAATATCAGAATGGAAATAAACAACCACATGACAGCTTCAAAGTGTATCATTGTACATAAAATGAACTTAATTGCACATATCAATTGGAAACAAAACCAGCTTCATTAAGTATTGGCAAATGGAAAATACACATGAGAAGATGGCACACAGCCCACAAAAATGTACATCTATTAATTGTTAGACATACTTAAATACTATTGGTTATTCCATGTAATTAAAACACTACCACCATGATGAGCATATCTTTGATTCTCCACCTCCACGGGGGCACCATCAACTCCAAGTACCTCCTATACTAATAGTCTGAACCGTACAACACTTCAATCGACATTAAGCTCTGTGTTGAAACTGGGATAGGTTCCAAGTTAAGATACTGGGCAATGTCAATTGGTATTTCAGATTGTCCCTCACAAATATTTAATACCTCGACAGGGTTTGCCCTCACTTCTACTCACGCCCACCTCTTGGTCTCCCTAGAAAATGGGAATATCCAGCAAGTTGTTATTCTCTTCTATGGGGAGAGCCTTCTCAAGTTGGGCTAAGTATGTGCTTTTGGTAGATTAGGTACACTAAATATGTGTGTAAGTGTTTTACACAAAAAAAAGGATAAGTATAAGCGGGGTAAAGAGGAGTAAATGCTTTCATGTTAGTTGAGTGATTTATGAAGAGAGAGAGAGAAGGGGGAGTAACGAGGTGGGAAATTTATGAGGGCTTTGTAATTCTGTGTGCTCGAGGAATTGGAGCCACGCATTTAATTGGGCGTTGGATCTCGCGAAGTTCGAAACTTCTAACTGCAAAACCCTGGCCTGGAGTGCGAAGCCATGGATCGACGGAATTGTCGATTCGAAGGTATGATCGTGTGAACTGTTTTGATGAACTCTCAATGATTTGGAATTGTCTAATGGATGGAACTCTCAGTGATTTCATAACTAGGTTAAAATTAGGACTCAACTCATCAGTCATTCCCATGGGGCTCAGCCATATGGTTGCTGCCTTGATGGGGTGTAATTTTCATTATTATTACTTTTGGGGGCAGTGATTAGGTCCAACTGGTTGAACCTGAGTTCATGTTCAACTAGTTTTGTTGTAATGCCTTAGAAAATCCCGACCTTTGAACAGTACCTTGGGATGCGGTAGCGTGGGAGCACGTGCTTGATCAGTGGATAGTTGAGGGGTCAAGTAGGTTGTCAGTACGTGAAGCTAAGAATGGGTGTAGGGCTAAGTATGTGCTTTTGGTAGATTAGGTACACCGAATATGTGTGTAGGTGTTTTACCCCAAAAACAAGGATAAATATAAGAGGGGTAAAGAGGAGTAAATGCTTTCATGTTAGTTGAGTGATTTATGAAGAGAGAGAGAAGGGGGAGTAATGAGGTGGGGAATTTATGAGGGCTTTGTGATTCTGTGTGCTCAAGGAATTGGAGCCATGCATTTAATTGGGCGTTGGATCTCGCGAAGTTCGGAAGTTCTAACTGCCAAACCCGTGCTTGGAGTGCGAAGCCTTGGATCGACGGAATTGTCGATTCGAAGGTATGATCATGTTAACTTGTTTTGATGATAAGATTTTAGAGAAAAATTGTAGTAAAAAAGTGTAGGTGGAAAAAGAAAATTAGTAGAAATGAGAGAAAACCCATGGAAATGGATATGAGAGGAACAGAGCCTAGCTATAGATGGTTGGCCCGACCGGTCGAATTTTAAATCGACCGGTCAATTTCACTATGAAGTAAGGTGATTGGAGCCAAGAATGATTCCGACCAGTCAAAATTAATTTGACCAGTCGATTTTGAAAAATCGATCGGTCGAAGTAGAATTGACCGGTAGATTCCCACAAAACAGGAGATAGAAATTTATAGTTTTGGGCCCGACCGGTTGAACCGAAACTGACCGGTCGATTTTGGATATCCGACTGGTCAATTTAGGAAATCGACTGGTCAGTTTTAGTGTCAAGTGAAGTATTGGGTTTCTTGAGCGAAACAGACCGGTCGAATTCATGAGTCGACCTGTTGATTTTGGAAACCGGCTGGTCGAAATGGGATTCGACCAGTCGATTCTTGACAGTTAAGGTTGTCTTTAGTTTTGAGGTTTGAGTCTTTGGGGATATGAAATATCTCCCTAGTTCACATCAATTCTAACGTTCTGATCATAATCAGGTATATATTAGCTGTGATTGAATCTTGAGAGTGAATGTGAAGCAAGCTCGAGCTACGTGAACCTAGGAGCTTTGCACGAGGTGAGGAAAACTATTTAAAGTGAAGTTGAATTTAGTAAACATGTGTGTAGTGATACATGAAGCATGTGACTTATAAATACGTTCATTTTGACATTTGTTATGCTCTTTTGAAATGTGCACATTTTGCTATGTGTGTGCACTCACTAAAATAAGTTATATGAAATCTTATTGTGGATTTTGAGAAGCACATAGGTACTCTCGGCAGGTATCTCTGAAGTACGCAAGTGAATGTGATATGTGATTGAGATGAATCCATGTGTGGTGTAAAACTTTTAAAACTTTGAAAACTACTATATTTATCACACTCTCACGGTGAATAACTATATGTAACTTTTGCACATTGTTTTAAGGTTATGTGAATACTCGACTGACACGGCAGTATAACCGCGACCGACACGGTAGGATATCTGCGACCGGTACGGCGAGATATCCATACAACTGGTGCTCCGGTCCGTCGGGATATCCAGTCTTTGGGTTCCAATTTTGGAACCATTTCATCCGACAGGTCCCTTAGTTTCGAGGGCCTGTAATTTTGAGAAAAAGGGTTGAATTGAACGGTGGGTATTCCATCGGGGCCCGATGCTATATTGCTCGGGGATTATTTAAGTGAAATGTTTAAGTGTGTGTGTTGAGTAAAATGGGTCATTTTTTTCCATATAATGATGAGAAAATTTCCGAAGGTGCATCTTTTATCAATTTTCATCGAATTACCATTGCTTGTGAATCATGTGTTTCCATTTCAGTAAAATACTTACTATGAATTATCATGAAAGATATGTTTACGAAGAAGCTACGCATATTAGATCTGTTTTTCTTCATTGCGCTATGTTGTAGCTCACTCTTTCAACTATACGTCACAGGTACAGGTGAAGATTCTTTCGTAGAGGACCTGGATAGGTTCGATTTGAATTACGTTCCTCGTGAGGAAAACGAGCCTCCTTCAGAGGACTTCTTTTAGGGGGGGACTCTCGGCAGAATTCAGATATTATTTTGTAGGGCCTGGTATGTCAGGCCGATTACTTTTAAAACTGTGTACTATGTATAGAGAGGATATTTTTGGCGAACCATCGAGGGTGATAAGAGGATTTCACTGATGGTTCGGTTCGGTTTTTTATCCCATGTTGTAGACATAGGGGTTAGAACCGTCTTCTGGACTATTGATTAGATATGGTTATGATGATAGAATAGACCTCTTATGTTCTCTTTATGTCATAAAACATAGTTTTTTCTCTACTTCGTGAGTGTTAGTACCACGTATTCTGCAAGTGTGCTTGGGCACGACCTCGTAGATCGTGCCGATGGCCTGAGTTTCGGGGCTCCGAAATACAGGTTGTCATAGTTAGTATCAGAGCAAGGTTTCGATCCTCGGACTTGTGGGTTATGGGCCCACAGGTCGATTTGGTAATCCCACCGGTCGATTTGGAAATCGATCAGTCGAAATTGCAAGTCGGGTTTTAAGTGGGAAAACCAATCGGTCGATTTTTGAATTTGACCTGTTGATTTTGTTCAGACAGTTTATAATGGGGATTTTATTCCTGACTCTTTATTTCCAATTTTGGGGGTTCTTTTGGGGGCTTTGCTAGGGTTCAGAGGAGAGAAGTGGGAGAAGGATTTGAGGGTGGGCGATTCCACCCTGATTATTCGCAAACTTGGATACAAAATTGATTAGTCTTTGAATCTTTGATTTTGAATTTTACCGTTCATTTGGATCCCTGGTTATCATTGTTTGGACAAAACCCTAACCATGCCACCGAAAATGAGACAATCTTTGAAGCCTTGACAAGCTTGTTGCTTGCCGACGCCTACCCACCACCTACTATAACACAAATGTCGGCACCATGCACAGCCCCACAGCCTGTGACGCCTACAAGTGAGCCTTCACCACCACCGCCACCACCTTTAAATCAGCCCAATGAGTGGTGGGTAGGCAAGAAAATTGATATCGAGTACATCATTGATCGTGCCCTGTTTGAGGACTCAGAGGTGCAAGGGGATACTGTATGGGCTCGAGACTATCTTGAGAGGGCTGGCTTGATCAATGGGTTAGAACCATTGCATGGCTACTATTATCTGAGGTTGGTGCGCCTGTTTTACCAAAACCTCAAATCCACTAGCACGTCATTAGCGATTATGACCTAAATTGATGGGCGTGATTATCGGTTCACTTGGGATCATGCGTCTAGGGCCCTTGAGTGTTACGATGAGTATTCAGACGCCAATCAATTATTGCCCCCTTTCTCGTCAGAAGTAAACTATATGGAGATTAGGAATGAATGTTCCAGGGATGACACAGTTTTGGTCATTATATTCGGAGAGTGGATTTGCCTCCCTATTTATGGATGCTAGATACAATAATAAAGTGCAACCTCTACCCTATGTGACATAATACCGAAAGGGTAGGGGAGGTGTAAAAAGCGTTATATGCGGCGTTCAGGGGCCGTTGGTTCAACGCAGCTAAGATGGTGTTTGAGGGCATGATATATATACAAGGAAAGTTGCTCAAGCGCGGAGTCAAATAGAAAGAATGTATTCTGTACGCCCTCTGTATATCCTCAATGTTTGAATAGTATGCGGATACGGGACTGTATCTGGTTTCTCCAAAGGAACCGAAATTGAATGACCAGGTGGAGTTATTTACCTTCGCGGATTGGAACCAAACTTATAATCAGTTGAAGAAAATCTTACCTCCCTAGGGGGAGAAGAACCACCTCCTCCACTCGAGCCTGAGCAAGCACAAGGCGATCAAGTTCCCCCTCCCAAGCAACATGTGCCCTTAGCACCTGAACCTCCAATTCAGCAGCAAGCCCATTATCAGATGCCTCCTCTGCCACGGTTGGACTCCAAAATTTTGCGTGATATCCTCGCTCGTATGACCCAAGTAAAAGAGAGCAACCGATTACTACATCGTCCCATGGATCATCATGAGGGTATCTTCGCACAGTGGATGCAGTATGCATACCCCGCCGATTATATGACACGCCTAGCGGATACTCGCGCCGCTATACCTAAACCGTGGTACTACTCCGCTGGAGTGTCTACATTAGGCGGTGTTCTCGATGACGAGGAAGCGGACGTGGCACCTACGGACGAGGTGGGACCTTTCGAAGCTCCACCGGGGGATGCGGAGGCTTGATTTGAAGCTCATGGGAGTGTTTGATTGTTCTTTTTGAAAATTTCTGTAATTAATACAGGTTGGGGGTCAAAACATTGAACTATTGTGGCACGGTTGCCACGTTGACTAGATTTTTGTGTTCTTTTTGTAGCTATTGTGACTTGATGGTCACTTGCTAAATACACACATATAACTTTTTGACTGTGCATGTAGATATATGAAAATGTGAATGTGATTCTTTTACAGGTACTTAAATTACAACCAGTCACCTCATAAATTAATAGGTGAGGTCTTGTATTTGTGTCATGAGGAGAATGTCGACTGGTCTTGACTAGTTGTTTTAATTAAGTTAGGATTTGCTCAGTCCTTCTTAACGGATTGGATTCTCTAAATGTCGGACACTATGATTTCCCTCCCTTCGCTCTCCGAGTGTGGGGGGGGGGGTGGGGGGAGAGGGGATTGGGTTTTCCACTCGAGTGTGTAGAACCTTAGTCAATTTTCAGGGATAAAAATTCCTAAGGAGGGGAGAATGTAATGCCTTGGAAAATCCCGACCTTTGAACAGTACCTCGGGATGCATTACCATGGGAGCACGTGCTTGACCGGTGGATAGTTGAAGGGTCAAGTCGGTTGTCAGTACGTGAAGCTAAGAATGGGTGTAGGGGTAAGTATGCGCTTTTGGTAGATTAGGTACACCCAATATGTGGGTATGTGTTTTACACCAAAAACAAGGATAAGTACAAGAGGGGGTAAAGAGGAGTAAATGCTTTCATGTTAGTTAGAGTGATTTATAAAGAGAGAGAGAGAGAGAAGGGGGAGTAACGAGGTGGGGAATTTATGATGGATTTGTGATTCTGTGTACTCAAGGAATTGGAGCCATGCATTTATTGGGCGTTGGATCTCGTGAAGTTCGGAAGTTCTAACTGCCAAACCCTTGCTTGGAGTGCGAAGCCTTGGATCAACGGAATTGTTGATTCAAAGTTATGATCGTGTGAACTTGTTTTGATGATCTGACTTCAGAGTAAAATTGTAGTAAAAATTTGTAGGTGGAAAAAGAAAATTAAGTTGAAATGAGAGAAAATCCATGGAAATGGATCTGAGAGGAACAGACCATAGCTAGAGATGGTTGGAAAAAACCGACCTGTCGAATTTTAAATCGACCGGTCGATTTCACTATGAAGTAAGGTGATTGGAGCCAAGAACGATTCCGACCTGACAAAATTAATTCGACCGGTCGATTTTGAAAAACCTACCGGTCGAAGTAGAATCGACCGGTCGATTCCCACAAAACAAGAGATAGAAATTTATAGTTTTGGGCCCGACCGATCGAACCGAAACCGAAACCGACCAGTCGATTTTGGATATCCAACCGACCGATTTAGGAAATCGACTGGTCGGTTTTAGTGTCAAGTGAAGTATTGGGTTGCTTGAGCTAAACCCACCGGTTGAATTCATGAGTCGACCGATCGATTTTGGAAACCGACCGGTCGAAATGGGATTCGATCGGTCGATTCTTGACAGTTAAAGCTGTCTTCAGTTTTGAGGTTTGAGACTTTGGGGATATGAAATATCTCCCTAGTTCTCGTCAATTCTGACGTTTTGATCATAATCAGGTATATATTAGGTGTGATTGAATCTTGAGAGTGAATGTGAAGCAAGCTCGAGTTACGTGAACCTAGGAGCTTTGCATGAGGTGAGGAAAACTATTTAATATGTGTAGTTGAATTTAGTAAACATGTGCGTATTGATACATGAAGCATGTGACTTATGAATACGTTCATTTTGACATTTGTTATGCTCTTTTGAAATGTGCACATTTTGCTATGTGTGTGCGCTCACTAAAATAAGTTATATGAAATCTTATTGTGGATTTTGAAAAGCACATTGGTACTCTCAACAGGTATCTCCGAAGTATGGAAGTGAATGTGATATGTGATTGAGATGAATCCAGGTGTGGTGTAAAAAATTTAAAGCTTTGAAAACTGTTATGTTTATCACACTCTCATGGTGAATAACTATATGTAACTTTTGGACATTTTTTTTAAGGTTATGTGAATACCCGACCGACGCGGCGGTATAACCGCGACTGATGCAGAGGGATATCTGTGACCGGTACGGCGGAATATCTGTACAACCTGTGCTCTAGTCCAGCGGGATATCCGGTCTTTGGGTTCCAATTGTGGAACCATTTCGTCCGACAGGTCTCCATTTCGAGGGCCTGCAATTTCGAGAAAAAAGGTTCAATTGAACGACGATGGTGGGTATTCCATCGGGGCCCGAAGCTATACTGCTCGGGGATTATTTAAGTGAAATGTTTAAGTGTGTCTGTTGAGTAAAATGGGCCATTTTTTTTTTATATAATGATGAGCAAATTTCCGAAGGTGCATCTTTTATCAATTTTCATCAAATTACCATTGCTTGTGAATCATGTGTTTTCGTTTCAGTAAAATACTTACTATGAATTATCATGAAAGATATGTTTACGAAGAAGCTACGCATATTAGATCTGTTTTTCTTCATTGCGCTATGTTGTAGCTTACTCTTTCAACTATACGTCACAGGTACAGGTGAAGATTCTTTCATAGAGGACCTGGATAGGTTCGATTTGAATTACGTTCCTCGTGAGGAAAACGAGCCTCCTTCAGAGGACTTCTTTTAGGGGGGGACTCTTGGCAGAATTCAGATATTATTTTGTAGGGCCTGGTATGTCAGGCCGATTACTTTTAAAACTGTGTACTATGTATAGAGAGGATATTTTTGGCGAACCATCGAGGGTGATAAGAGGATTTCACTGATGGTTCGGTTCGGTTTTTTATCCCATGTTGTAGACATAGGGGTTAGAACCGTCTTCTGGACTATTGATTAGATATGGTTATGATGATAGAATAGACCTCTTATGTTCTCTTTATGTCATAAAACATAGTTTTTTCTCTACTTCGTGAGTGTTAGTACCACGTATTCTGCAAGTGTGCTTGGGCACGACCTCGTAGATCGTGCCGATGGCCTGAGTTTCGGGGCTCCGAAATACAGGTTGTCATAGTTAGTATCAGAGCAAGGTTTCGATCCTCGGACTTGTGGGTTATGGGCCCACAGGTCGATTTGGTAATCCCACCGGTCGATTTGGAAATCGATCAGTCGAAATTGCAAGTCGGGTTTTAAGTGGGAAAACCAATCGGTCGATTTTTGAATTTGACCTGTTGATTTTGTTCAGACAGTTTATAATGGGGATTTTATTCCTGACTCTTTATTTCCAATTTTGGGGGTTCTTTTGGGGGCTTTGCTAGGGTTCAGAGGAGAGAAGTGGGAGAAGGATTTGAGGGTGGGCGATTCCACCCTGATTATTCGCAAACTTGGATACAAAATTGATTAGTCTTTGAACCTTTGATTTTGAATTTTACCGTTCATTTGGATCCCTGGTTATCATTGTTTGGACAAAACCCTAACCATGCCACCGAAAATGAGACAATCTTTGAAGCCTTCGGCTTCGAAGTTGCCGGTTCGACGCCCCAGTGCGTCGGCACCGCCACCACCTACTATAACACAAATGTCGGCACCATGCACAGCCCCACAGCCCGTGACGCCTACAAGTGAGCCTTCACCACCACCGCCACCACCTTTAAATCAGCTCAATGAGTGGTGGGTAGGCAAGAAAATTGATATCGAGTACATCATTGATCGTGCCCTGTTTGAGGACTCAGAGGTGCAGGGGGATACTGTATGGGCTCGAGACTATCTTGAGAGGGCTGGCTTGATCAATGGGTTAGAACCATTGCATGGCTACTATTATCTGAGGTTGGTGCGCCTGTTTTACCAAAACCTCAAATCCACTAGCACGTCATTAGCGATTATGACCTAAATTGATGGGCGTGATTATCGGTTCACTTGGGATCACGCGTCTAGGGCCCTTGAGTGTTACAATGAGTATTCGGACGCCAATCAATTATTGCCCCCTTTCTCGTCAGAAGTAAACTATATGGAGATTAGGAATGAAATGACCCAGGGATGACACAGTTTTGGTCATTATATTCGGAGAGTGGATTTGCCTCCCTATTTATGGATGCTAGATACAATAATAAAGTGCAACCTCTACCCTATGTGACATAATACCGAAAGGGTAGGGGAGGTGTAAAAAGCGTTATATACGGCGTTCAGGGGCCGTTGGTTCAACGCAGCTAAGATGGTGTTTGAGGGCATGATATATATACAAGGAAAGTTGCTCAAGCGCGGAGTCAAATAGAAAGAATGTATTTTGTACGCCCTCTGTATATCCTCAATGTTTGAATAGTATGCGGATACGGGACTGTATCTGGTTTCTCCAAAGGAACCGAAATTGAATGACCAGGTGGAGTTATTTACCTTCGCGGATTGGAACCAAACTTATAATCAGTTGAAGAAAGTCTTACCTCCCTAGGGGGAGCAAGAACCACCTCCTCCACTCGATCCTGAGCAAGCACAAGGCGATCAAGTTCCCCCTCCCAAGCAACATGTGCCCTTAGCACCTGATCCTCCAATTCAGCAGCAAGCCCATTAACGGATTGGATTCTCTAAATGTCGGACACTATGATTTCCCTCCCTTCGCTCTCCGAGTGTGGGGGGGGGGTGGGGGGAGAGGGGATTGGGTTTTCCACTCGAGTGTGTAGAACCTTAGTCAATTTTCAGGGATAAAAATTCCTAAGGAGGGGAGAATGTAATGCCCTGGAAAATCCCGACCTTTGAACAGTACCTCGGGATGCATTACCGTGGGAGCACGTGCTTGACCGGTGGATAGTTGAAGGGTCAAGTCGGTTGTCAGTACGTGAAGCTAAGAATGGGTGTAGGGGTAAGTATGCGCTTTTGGTAGATTAGGTACACCCAATATGTGGGTATGTGTTTTACACCAAAAACAAGGATAAGTACAAGAGGGGGTAAAGAGGAGTAAATGCTTTCATGTTAGTTAGAGTGATTTATAAAGAGAGAGAGAGAGAGAAGGGGGAGTAACGAGGTGGGGAATTTATGATGGATTTGTGATTCTGTGTACTCAAGGAATTGGAGCCATGCATTTATTGGGCGTTGGATCTCGTGAAGTTCGGAAGTTCTAACTGCCAAACCCTTGCTTGGAGTGCGAAGCCTTGGATCGATGGAATTGTCGATTCAAGGTATGATCGTGTGAACTTGTTTTGATGATAAGATTTTCCAGTAAAATTGTAGTAAAAATGTGTAGGTGGAAAAAGAAAATTAAGTAGAAATGAGAGAAAATCCATGGAAATGGATATGAGAGGAACAGACCCTAGCTAGAGATGGTTGGTGAAAACTGACCGATCAAAATTTAAATCGACCGGTCGATTTCACTATGAAGTAAGGTGATTGGAGCAAAGAACGATTTCGACCGGTCGAAATTAATTCGACCGATCAATTTCAAAAAACCGATCGGTCGAAGTAGAATCGACCGGTTGATTCCCACAAAATAGGAGATAAAAATTCATAGTTTTGGGCCCGACCGGTGGAACCGAAATCAACCGATCGATTTTGGATATTCAACCGATCGATTTAGGAAATCGACTGGTCGGTTTTAGTGTCAAGTGAAGTATTGTGTTTCTAGAGCGAAACCGATTGGTCGAATTCACGAGACAATCGGCCGATTTTGGAGACTGACCGGTCGAAATGGGATTTGACCGGTCGATTCTTGACAGTTAACGCTGTCTTCAGTTTTGAGGTTTGAGACTCTGGGGATATGAAATATCTCCCTAGTTCATATCAATTCTGACATTCTGATAATAATCAGATATATATTAGGTGTGATTGAATCTTGAGAGTGAATGTGAAGCAAGCTCGAGCTACGTGAACCTAGGATCTTTGCACGAGGTGAGGAAAACTATTTAATATGTGTAGTTGAATTTAGTAAACATGTGCGTAGTGATACATGAAGCATGTGACTTATGAATACGTTCATTTTGACATCTGTTATGCTCTTTTGAAATGTGCACATTTTGTTATGTGTGTGTGCTCACTAAAATAAGTTATATGAAATCATATTGTGGATTTTGAGAAGCACATTAGTACTCTCGATAGGTATCTTCGAAGTACGCAAGTGAATGTGATATGTGATTGAGATGAATCCATGTGTGGTGTAAAAATTTTAAAGCTTTGAAAACTATCACACTCTCACGGTGAATAACTATATATAACTTTTGCATATTGTTTTAAGGTTATGTGAATACCCGACCGACGCGGTGGTATATCCGCGACCGACGCGACCGGATATCCGCGACCGGTATGGTGGGATATCTGTTCAACTTGTGCTCCAGTCCGACGGGATATCTGGTCTTTGGGTTCAAATTGTGAAACCATTTCGTCCGGCAGGTCCCTCTGTTTCTAGGGCCTGTAATTTAGAGAAAAAGGGTTCAATTGAACGACGATGGTGGGTATTCCATCGGAGCCCGATGCTATATTGCTCGGGGATTATTTAAGTGAAATATTTAAGTGTGTGTGTTGACTAAAATGAGTCATTTATATATATATATATAATGATGAGCAAAGTTTCGAAGGTGCATCTTTTATCAATTTTCGTCGAATTACCATTTGTTGTGAATCATTTGTTTTCGTTTCAGTAAAATACTTACTGTGAATTATCATGAAAGATATGTTTATAAAGATACTACACATATTAGATCATTTTTCTTCATTGAGCTATGATGTAGCTCACTCTTTCGACTATACGTCACAGGTATAGGTGAGGATTCTCGGCGGAATTCAGATATTATTTTGTAGGGCCTGGTACGTCAGGCCGGTTACTTTTAAAACTGTGTACTATGTATAGAGAGGATATTTTGGGCGAACCATCGAGGGTGATAAGAGGATATCACCGATGGTTTGGTTCAGTTCTTTGTCCCATGTTGTAGGCATAGGAGTTAGAACCGTCTTCTGGACTACTGATTAGATATGGTTATGATGATAGAAGAGACCTCTTATGATATCTTCATGTCATAAAACATAGTTTTTTCTCTGCTTCGTGTGTGTTAGTACCATGTATTCTGCAAGTGTGGTTGGGCACGGCCTTGTAGATCGTACCGATGGCCCAGGTTTTAGGGCTCCGAAATACGGGCTATCACATTTGTAGTGCATTGGATAGAAGAAAATCTTGACTTCCACGGTATCCATTTTATAGGATGACACATAGTCAAGATTCTCCTATATCTAATGTTTGTAAAACTAGTTAAACAGGATATCTAGTTCAACTAGTTAGACTTGATCATTGCCCTTTTGTGTTAAGGAAATTTAACTTGAAATTTGATCCACAAACGTGTCAAAAAAGATGATTGGTGATGATAAAAGGATGTCTTCAAACATTAGATTTCAAGTTTCCAAGTTGTTTTTATTTTTGCTATGAGGAAAAAGAAATAACTTCATCATTCCTAAATAAAAGCTTAAAAAAATATTATTTTTATATTATTAACAAGGCGTCTTTCAAGTCTAAATTAGGGTTACCCAATTCCTTTAGCTTTGGGTGGTTAGAAAAAAGATGAGAGCTGGAGTCGATTCTCCAACTTGGGCAAACATTAAATGGCACTTTAGAAAAACTACCTTAGTTTCCAAACGTTTTAGCCTATTATACCAAAAGCAAACTTTTTAGCTAAAAGACTTTGCACATTTTTTTGAAGTTTTAATGTTTGTGAGATTGAAAATTCTTCGCATGTATTAAGTACGGTTGAAAATGTGACTTTACTAAACTAACCTTCTATAAAGGGTAGTTTAGAAGCAAAATTTTTTTGATCAAGGTTAGTTTTCTACACAGCTTCTCTCTTAGCACTCGTTCTAGCACATTGCTATGCAAGTTCTTCTCCAAGGTTTCTTCTCTACTGATGATTACAGCAAGGGAAAAATATTTTATTCTATAGCACATTTGATCAAGAAGAACCTTCTCTTTGCTTTCGTTTCCACTACAGATTATAGTTAGGGCAAAAGACATTCGCAACAGCACATTTGATAAAGAAGGTTCTTCTCTTTGCTTTCGTAGGCACTACTGATTACTACAAGGACAAATAAGATTCGTTCCAGCACAATTGTATAAAAAGTTTCATCTCTTTCTCCTCTACCTATTACAGCAAAAGTTGTGGACCTTCAAATCCGATGGTGAAACCTCACGAAGGGGTCTGCTCTATTATTTTTTTCTGCTATATTGTTCAAGTGCCCATCGCCCTGAGACCTTTTTTGCGGCTGTTCTTTTTTTTGGCTGTTCAAGCGCCCATCACCCTCAGATCTTTTTTTGCGGATCAGCTAACGGTGAAACCTTGCAAAAGCATCGCTCATTCCGACAAACATTGAATAGCATAAACCTTCTAGCCGGAAATCGACCCCGAGCTGCTCAGATTTCTCTGCGCGATCCGTCGTTTCTCGAATTGTTGGTGAGCTGCTCAATCATTTTTCTAGCTTTTGAACCCATTATTTATTTCTTGGAAAATGAATGTGTGTGGGTGGTTTAGGCAGCCATTTTTATAATATATTTTTGCTTATCTCTTATGCAAATCAACCGAGTGATCTGGAAGGTTTATGCCTTCTCAAAATTGAAGGACCATCTGACGCTAATATAAATTTTTTTTCCCTTTTTTCCACTTATTATTCTTGTCTAGATTTCATTACCGTACTGTTCGACTTTGAATCCTATAGTTAAAGAACTTTGAATCTTGTAGTGTTGTCTTTACTCCGTTCATGTAGTTTCATAGAGAATGTAAAAGGGTTTTTAAAACAAGGTTAGATGACATAGGCATATGAAAGGTCCTATAAAGAAGAATGGAAATTGCTATTCTCATTTTTGTGCTATTGCCCATATATTGGTACCTGGTATAATGAGAGATATGAATTTTTTAGTGAATTTTGGTTCTTTCATATAATACTTCTTGATATTGGCCTTCCCGAGCATGGATTTTGAGCTACAAGTAAATTACTGTCCTATTCTGAAAGGTCCCTTCTAATTTTTATCCCAAATTAATTTCAAAACATCTTTGGTTGAACTAAAGTGCCCTATATAATAAGTATATTTAGAACTATTAATCTCTATCATGGCTAATTTTGAAAAACCAAATGTTTGAATTTGTACACAAGTATTGAGAGTTATTGTCATGCATAGTTCAAGTTTCAATAGTAAAATCTGATTTTCTACTTCAAGTGATATCTATGTTTCCAGCAGTAAAATTAAAAGAAGAAAAAATATTAGAATTGACAAAACATCAGTTGCTTTAGCAATAGACCATAAATCCATAACAATAGTCAGGCATTGCAATATTGCTTTTTGACATAATGCTTATCTCTGATTTAACATCTTCCAATATGTCAAGAATACTACTACTTAGAGATGTTGGCTTAGATATACTGTGAGACATATGATGTAAGCAAAAATTTCAGAAAGAAGGAAAAGGTTGTCGGAAGGCCAACTTTAAGATATTTTAATCTCACCCTTAGGCATAGGTTCCATCGGCCCTATTTTGGCAGCAACCATTGCAAACAATGAAAATGTTAACAGAACACAACCAAATGTCAAATGAAAAGCATTTGACATTTGCGGACTATTGGGGAAGTAAACATCTACTCTTCATTAAGTGGATATATGTTGAAGCAAAGGTACCTGTGCTATTCATTGTAATATGTTTTCTGTTTTCTTTTCAGTTATGCCAGTGTAGGTATATATTGTGTTCGTTAGCAATCATGTTTCCCCATTCTCTCTTTAATCATTTTGTTTGCTTAACTAGTATGGTTTCTTGGTTTCTCTTGCGATTGCTTCGATTTTGCAAGTAAACTTACAGTTGTTGTCCATTCTGATTGCCATCCTTACACGATTGAATTGAATATGATGCGTTTAAGTAGGTTTTTTATATTTGTAGGCTACAACATATTATAGGTTTTTTATATTTGTAGGCTACAACATATTATCTTCGTTTGTCATCCTGTACCCTTTTGAATTCGGAGATGGAGAAAATGGCATGGTCTTCCTCAATAATCTTTCAATTACTATCTTTGGTATAATAATGTTAAAATATGGCATTGTATGTTAATAACTCTTTACCGCTTTCTAGGATCTCTTGAGATGCAATATAAAGAAGATGAGTTACTTCGTTGGTGACTTTTCTATACTAGACAGGGAAGGCATTAAATCCATAACATTCTCACCTCTCCTTGCATTGTTAAGAGTACCTATTTGTCTCAATTTAATTTTTTAGATTATCAAAAATATGGAAATTGAGAGTGGTGTCTTAATAGTCGGCAATAGGAGAATAAAATTTGAAGAATTTGAGATTGAATTAGTTCTAGGACTAAAACTTGTGGGTTGGAGCTGTGGTGATCAATCAAATTCAAATATAGATGACCCCGAGATAAAGATGCTCATTAAGAAATACTTTGCAAAAATATCTGATATTAGTAGAGACGAAATCCAGGCGGTACTTTCTAAGTTAGATTTGATGAAAGAGTCAAAAGATTTTATATGATTGTCGCTCTTTTATTTTATTGTGTATTTTTTGCTTCCCAACTGTGACAAGAATGTTGATATTATTTATGTTGAAATAGTTTGGGACATTCAGAAATTCAATAAATTTGTATGGGGAAAGTTAGTTTATGTCTTCTTAATGGAGTCGTTGAATAAATGTGCTTTTGAACTATATGTCGATGAAGACCCACACTATTGTCGAAGGGTGCACATTTGCGCTTCAGGTAACTTCCTCGTGACCAGTATTTCCTCCTATTCAAATGATTTAAATTCAATATTGTAAAATGAGCATAATATTGTTTGTGACATCATCGTAGATTTGGGCTTATGAGCATTTCCCAAACTTAGCTTTGCACAAGCTACAATGGTTGTCCCAAGATACTTGCGCTATTCGAAGATTGAAAGATGAAATCTCCCTTTTTATAAGGCGGCTATTATAAATCCCAAGGTATGAAGCGTAGTTCTCCTTATGTTACATGTATTTTTTACGTGATGTAGTAAAAGCTGATGAAAATATTCATTTTGTAGATCATTTTTGATATCTCATCCACGTCACATGGGAAAGAAGATTACAATAAGAGATCGAGTGTGGGCCAAAAGTTGGGTAGTAAATACGAGGCTCTAAGTAAACATGCTAATAAAATAGAAAAGAGCCATAAAAAACATTTTAAAGATTGCAAGGAAGTCACAAATCGCGGTAAAGTGATAGAGCGTAAAGTTGCAAATCTTAAAGTGAGTGCATTGCTTTTTCTAGTTAAATTTCTTTTCAATATATTTTACCCATAATCAATCTTCAACTTTTGTAATTTTATTTATCGATTTGTACTCATTAAGGACGAGAAAGAGAGGCATCCCATGTCAAACTCCATGCCACCAAAGAGCACATCAATGAAAGTGGGAGAAGAAAGAGTGCCTTCCCCTAAGGAGTCTTGTTACAAAAGCCTAAACTTTACGACCAAAAACAAAGGAATGGAAGATCATGAAGAGGGAAAATATAGGATTATTCATTTAGATGAGCTTTTAAGAGAGTAGGTTTTGGAAGAAGCTGTCAAAAGAGAGCCAAAGGTGACAATATTAAAATCTAATTAATAAGTGAATCTCCATCCTAGTTTCTAACAATTTATTTTTATTTTATATAGATGATAAATATGACTGGTAAGCCATAGAGAAAGAAATATCTTTCGACGTCCTTGAGGTCGCCTTACATGACTGATTTTAAAGTAAATAAAAAAACTAAAAAGGAGACTGAGCCATGCGAAGGGAAGAATATTATGGAGACCGATAAGGTAATTTGTAACATTATTTAAATTTATTACATAAGTATAATAAAAAATCGCTAATTTCTTACTTGTTTAACAGTTTAAATAGGTGCATGTAGAGGAGGGTAATACGACGGATGATGACTAGGTATTATTCATTAGCCCAAAAATTACCTGTTAAAATGCGCCTGATTTGGTATTACTCACAGCTATAAAATTTCTGTTTAGGACCCTAAGGCGATTCTTTTAGGAGAAATTCTTAAGAGGCTATCGAGTCTTGAAGTGTTCTAACCCTTCGTCAAAGAAACATCAAAAGTACAGTAATGAAAAACCCGTTGATCTGGTAATAACAAACCCTTCACCCTTTATTCACATTCATAGTTATACTTGCTTAGGACTTCATGTGAGGTATGAATACGGAGTTGGTTTAGGCCTAATGCTTGGGTCTATTGATTAGGCTTGCCATCAAGTTAAGCTCCCACTCTTAAAGGAAGACAACGAATTAATTGACTCGCATTGGGAAGATCCAAACAATAGGTAAGTAAATTCTTTTATTCAATTCACATTTAAATTTATCGCATATATTTTTGTAACTTAAATACCTTTATTTTGTTTGGGTTATATATCGAAGTAATGTAGATGGAGTACGCAATTTCTTCCTTGATCAGTTGCACTCGCTGAAACCGCCAAACTGGGTAGATGGAGTGGTAATGTGCTCTATAATTCGATTCGTCATCTTAAATTTTTATCATTGGGTTAAACAATTTCAATACCATCTTAATCTATGTGGGCACATGCGATGACATCATATTTTCATTTGTTAATGAGACGAGAGGAGTGGAATCTAGATGTGTTTCATAGATGTCATTTCTTCCCTGCGCATTATCTGGCAAGTGTAAAACCATGTTCCATTGTTTGTACTTGGTAATATCAGTCATGATTCCAATATGTTTCTGATATATTTTATTATTGTTACATGTTAGGAATTGTTGACTCATTTATCAAACGCCTATAGTAAGTGGAGAGTAAATAGAAAGTACAAAAAGTACAATGTTCTAGATGGTCCCTTACCTAAGCATTTTAATATTCCAAATGGTGATTTGAAAATATGGCTTGACCCTGTACGACCTCAAAAAAAGCTCAATAGCTGTGAGAATGAAGATTTTCTTCAAATTTTTATGTAGAGGAGCTACGAATAGACCATTCTTAATAACTGTGTAAGGTTCCCAATCCTCTAATTATTAAATATGAGCTTGTCAAAGGTATTTTTACCAATATTTAAGTGGGGCCATTGGGATTTGTTTATGTTATATATTCAAGAGAAGAGGGTGGAGATATTGAATTTGTTTTACAATGATCACATGGCGAGGTCCACAATGAGATTTTGCTACTGGTATGTGTTATTCACTAAAAAGTACCACTTTTTACCTCTTAACCTAGCCTTTGCTGGACCTTGAAGCTCACTAATAATCATGTTTTAAGTTTGTTCTGTAGTTAGTAATAATCTGTGCAGCTTAATACAAAATCCATGCTTATTGGTCCAAAAAAGAGAGGGAATACATATAAAGATGACAGCCGAGCCAAAGTCTAATAGAACACCCTGGTAGTGCTCACCATGGTGATTCAATTGCTGGTCATCATTGACCAAAAGCCTAGCAGATGGAAGAAGTTAGCTGAGAATAGAGGAAGCTGCAACAGCAGCAAATGCAATGCATCAGAGTGTCAAAAGAATCATCTTGCAGAGTTGAAGATCCCCCTCGCGAAGCTAAAGATGCAGTGAAAGTTGCTCTCGAGCAGATCGGCCGCGCAGTCAAGAGGAGAACAGAAAAGAAATCGCGAAGATCTCGCGATTTAAAAACTCTCAGAATTTGTCCTCGCAAAGCTCTCGTGAAGATCGAGCCCCAAAGCAGCTATGCGCAGAACATAGAGAATTTATATGCACAAAGAACAATCTGTCACCTCGCAGAGTTCTCGAGTAGCCAAAGAAGGGAGAGATGCCTAGAAATTCTCTCGTGCACCCTGGAGCCTAATCAGTTACTACGTGAGCATAGGCGCCTTACTGCATGAGTGCTCAACGAGAGAGGGAGCTTCTGAAGCTCTATCTGCACGAATAGTCTTGGCGCTCTAGATCATCTCTGCGACAGCAAGGCAGTGTAAAGAAACTGTGTGATGAATTGAAGATTGACTGCACGAATAAGCACTTCTCACTAGCTAAAGGCAACTCTGGGAGGGCTTTGCAACTATGCGAATGAACTAATGCAGATGCTATCCTCGCGAAGCTCGGGCTCTCCACTTCTCAGTTTTAACTGAAGGACTTTTTAGGAATTTCCTAAGGCTAGGGCACACTTCTCGAGGTACAAATTTTGAGGCGCATATATCCAGGCATTCAAGGGTTGAAACAGTGCCACGTTTACTAGAAAAATTAGGGTTAATATCTTCAGAGCCAAAGCCTTATGGACATAGTATATAAGCTGTACTTAGAGTTTATTATTTTTCATCTTTCCTTCATCCTCTTTCGGCTGAGAACTTTAGCAGGCTAGGGTTAGGGTTTGATCAACTCTTTTTCTTATTTTTCTTCTCTCTTAGCCCAACACTTGCTGGCCAACCCCCTTGTAAGCAGCTAGGTTTAGTTTTATTTTAGTTTGTAATAGGTTTTTTTTGGTATACATTGGGATTGTGGATGAGCAGTTATGTATAGTCTGTAGCCTGGAGACAGTTCATTGTAAGTTTTGTGTTCTTTAACGGATTACCGTGTTAATGCTTAATTGAATCTAAAGATCTTATGGTTTCTTTAGATGTCCATAGGATCCATGTATTTGGGACTAGCCCATTCAGTTTCTAGTAGATCTATTATTTACCATATGATTTTCCTTGGTTTGATAGCCCCATGGAAAGCAATGCTGGATCTGTAGTGAGATCTAGGGAGCTCGAAGGCCTGTGGACGATGGTGGCTGCAACAATTTTCATGCTCTTTCTCAGGCCTCTGTGGTATGGACAGACCAATGGGATACCCTGTGACCATTCGAGTGGACAGAGTATAGCCCTAAGGTTATGTCCATTCACATGTTTGAGAAGGATTCTTCTCTCCTGCACATGAGCTTCAAGAGCCTTGTGAGGAAGTTTGTACAGGAACTGGCTCCCCTCTATTTTACCTAGCTGACATCAAATATTAGATCTGATCTCCCTGTAGTAATTGTAGCTTGAGGCTGAGTCATTGCAGGCCATTTGTAGTGATAATTAGCTAAATCTAAAGCCCTATTCAACCTGTTGCATAGTCCTTTTTGTGGGCACTAGTGAGCCATTGGCTTTAGCGAAGCACTTAGGATCTTATGGGTTGGAATACCTATGGATGTCAGCCAGATTTATGCATAAATCTGGGGAGCTTGTAGCACTGGCATTACATAGTGCTGCAATAGTATTCATGGCTTGATCTGGTCCAGTGGCTGGGGAAATGATTAGTCCACTCCCCTGGGTTAGATTGGCAATATTTGTTTTAACCAATGGGATTTGACAGACTCTATCAGATATCCTGTGACCATTAGGGTGGACAGAGTATAGGCCTAAGAGCGCCCCAAATGGCATGGGTTAAATCGAATATTTTTACCTTGTTGAGGCTTTTAATAGCTTCTCAGCAAGGAACACTGCAGAGACGGTAAATTTGAGTTACATCACTGCTTTAACTCTAGTTTAACCTGCTTACTTCTCATAATTTTTATATTTTATTTTGGCACACACTACCACCATCTTCCTCTTAACCCTTTCTTTAGGATAGGACTACATTTTATTTCTTAGCTTTTAGGATTAATTTAGTGTAGTCGTGACACCCAACTCCCTTTCTTTAGGATTGTCAGATTTGTAGCCAGATATGGAGGCCTACTATTATAGCCCATTTTGGGTTCTAGATCAATTTCTCTATGGAATAAACTTACTTATCAAAACTTGCTACAATGGACCCTATATCTTGCAGGACTGTGTGTATTTCAGACTTACTGTGCTGATCCATCTCTAATTCCCGACTCTTGATTTATTCTCTCCGCTGTTCTTAATAAAATAGTAGCAAGAGTCTCGAAATAAAAATACGAACATGTTTTTGGCGCCGCTATTGAGGATATTGATCTTTTTAGTAGACTTGAGTTATATTATAATTTAGACTAACCAATTCTTTATAGCTGTGCCTAATTTAGAACAAAAAGTACTATTGATTCTTTATGAAATTTTACAGAAATGGATCGCAAAAGAAGGGAGAAGCTAAAGTTGCAGCTGGAGTGTAGCTAGCTCTGTTTGCACTTCCTTCCCCCTAAATCTCAGTCCATTTATGTTAAATTCCCTGTTATTTGTTTAGTGTAAACTGTGTAGTTGTTAATTTTTACTTAAGATTCTTTGTGTGTGCTTGTGAGTATTTTCTGTACTTACTGTGAGGGTGAGTTTATGCATGGATGAAGATCCTTAAACCCTGAGTTGGAACCTCCAATTCTAGAGGTTGAAATGATCCTTAGACTTAGGCACACCACACAGGGCCCTACTATTGAGACTGAACCAACTACTATGGCTGAGAGGCAGAGGACATTAAAGGAATACAATGCACCTGGGGAGTACACCTCTCCCTTCTGCATTCAGTTTCCCTCTATTGAGGGAAACTATGAAATTAAATCCTCCACCATCAGTATGCTGCCTTCATTTTACGAGCTGAGTAAAGAAGATCCCTACAAGTAAATCGACTAGTTTTTAGCATTTTGCACTACCTTCAACATTTCTGGCTTGGGGCCTGAGGCCACTAAATTGAGCCTTTTTTCTTTCTCATTAAAGGACAAAGCTAGTACATGGCTATCAAAGCTCCCAGCCAACAACATACAGTTATGGAGTGACCTTCAAACCAAGTTCCTGGCAAAATTTCTCCCCATTAACAAAATAAGTTAGATGAGGACAAATATTCTATCATTCACTCAGTCCTCAACTGAGAGTTTTAATGAAGCTTGAGAAAGATTCCAGGAGATGTTAAAACAATGCCCCCACCACCAAATCCCAATGTGGCAACTTGTTCAAATGTTTTATCAAGGAATTAATGCTAAGAGCAGGGATATGGTGGATGCTTCCTGTGGTGGTAGCTACCACCACAAGACAGCTGAGAAAGCATTGGAGTTGTTTGACATAATAGGGGAAAATTCCATGCAGCAGGAGTCTCTGTCACACAATGACAGTCAGATTCCAGTTAAAATGGTGAAAGAGGCCACCCTTAGAGGTGGAATATATGAAGTGAAGGTGCAAGGTGATCTAGAGAGGAAGGTGGACAACCTGAGCTTGAAGTTTGATAAATTGATGAATGTGATGCAACCTCGGATGGTTGCACAGGTGGAGGAAGCATGTCTCTTATGCCAATCCCCCACACATTCTATTCATGATTGTCCATCTGTCAACCCGTTTTCAGATTTTGTTTTGGAGCATGCCAATACTGCTCAAACTTTTGGGCAGCAGCCTGCTGGGTATTCTTGGAGGAACCACCCAAATCTGCGATGGAGATAAGACTCATATCCTCAACCCCGACAGTAGCAAATGGTAGCTCCCTACAGACCCCAGCACCAGGTTAATCAAGGTTATCCACCAAGGCAAAATTTTCTGTTACCTACCCCACAGTCTAACCAATTGGTCCTGCCCCCACAACAGCCCAGATCCTCTTCATTTGAAGAGCAGATGCTGACTTCAATGTAGAACTTGGGGAGCTTGGTGCAAACTGTAAATTCTCTTGGATAGAGCATCAAGAAGATTGAGGACCAGCTGAATCAGATTTATAATGCTATGAATAGGAGGGAGGAAGGAAAATTGCCCAGTTATCCCCTAACAAACCCAAAAGGTCAATTTATGATTGGTGATGCATCCTCTACTCAGGAGGAGGCAAGTGCCCAGTGATCCAAATATTGGCAATAAGTGTACCATATGTATGAAAATGCTGTTTTGATTTATGTTCTTTGGAATTCTGTCAGTTGTATTTTTAGTAAGTTGTTGAATTACTTGTTTTGTCGTGTCTGTGTTTACATTTTGTGAATGAATACTTGTGCATGTGTGTCATCTGAGTTTGCTAAGTGTTTAATGAAGAATGGTTGAGGTACCCTTATCATAATTTGCATAAAGTTGAGCTGAAAAACTATTTTTAGGATTCTGCAATATTGATGAACTGATGATTGAAAATGGGCATATATTTTTCACAATTGAAATGAAGTACATGTAAGAGTTTGGCGCTCATGCACAGTGGTTGGGTGCACAACAGCATGGATGCACTAACCAATGTACTGCACTGAGCTAACAGAGTAAAGATTGAGAAGAAATGCTATCTCACTGAGCTAAAGAAAGCTTAAATTGGCTGTGCGAACCACCACTAGGCTTCCTCACGTGCTAAAAGCATGAGCAAAGGCTATGAAAAATGCCTCGCAGAGCTGCTTCTGCTCCGCGAACCAAATCTGTATGTGAAGCATGGCTTTAGAGCTGTTCTACACGAGAGTTGCACGAGGTAACTTTCTGAAGCAGCACAGAGCCTCGCACACTAGCACCATTGAGTCAGCTCTGCGATTCTCAATGTGAGGCAGTTTGCCCTTCAGTGCACAGAACGTCTCGCGGACTTAAAAGCCAACTGTTCGAAAATCCTACTCCGCGAGCACCTATTGCCAACTGTGCGAACCGCGGGATTTGCTTTATAAACTCAGTGAAACCCCTTATTTTCTTCATTTCATCTGTCTGCCCTAGTTTTTGGCGCACTCAACAAGAGCTCCCAGTTCTTTCTTTCTTCTCTACCCCTTAAACCACTCCACCTTAAGCATTTTCCTCTTACCAATTTATTCCCTTGCACCTTCCGGTCTCTTTGAACAAGGTTTGAGGGGATTTGAGCTGCTGTGAACACGTTGAGGTGGAACCCTAGCTCTCAAATGGTACGATCTCCATTTTCTCTCTGTGCTGTGATTGATTTGATTTTCAGGGAAAAGTAGGGCAAAAAATTTAGTGTTTCAGTGTTTACTCATTGCGTTCTGCATTTTTCAAGATTTGTGAACCCTCGTTTTAAAATTTTTGAGCACCCATGGCCAAGAGTTCAAAATTTATCGATACATTTGCGGCTATGCTAGACCCTACTCTGCAAGGATTGCAGAGGCCTCCACATTGGAGACCTTTGTGGTGCCCTCACCTGGTGCTGACCCCACAATTTTGAAGGAAAAGAAGAAATTCTCCCCAAAGAAGAGGGCCAGAGAGCACCCACCTGCTGAGAACCCTAAAATTTCAAAGAAGAAACAAATCAAGGGCAAGACTATGGCCCCTGAGGTTGCGAACGAAGAGAACAGGGTCCCTTCTGAGTTTGTATCAGCAATTCCGCTGGAGGCTGAAACCATTTTTGATAAACCCTACTTTAAGGAGCTACCAGAGACCTCTGCCTCCATTGAGTATCTGACCAATGCATCTCTGCTGCCCCTGTTGAGGCCCCCAATGTAGCTGGTTTTCTCAAGGATAGTGAGATTATTCTATTAGACTATGAAGTTAAAAATGGGTGATGATGGGAACCCAGCACTGCTGGTCTTAATTGATGACTTCGAGATGCTGTTCAACCAGGCAGACATTGCAACAATAGTAGGGATACCAACTGGGTATAACCATGAGTGGAGTTTGGGCCCCCCTTTGACAGCCTCCATTACTAAAATTGCAAAAGAATTAACTAGAGGAATCACTGCCTCAGAAGACTCAATCAGAAAGAGAGATCTGAATCCCAAACTCAGGCTCATAGATGCAGTATTGAAGAAAAATGTGTATTGCTCTGGTCATGAGCAGGAGAGGAGGTACCCCATGGCTGATGCCCTCCTCTCATTTCACAGAAACCACTACTTGGATGCAGCCAAGTTGATTTTTGAGGGAATTAAAGATCTGTGTGAGAAGGTGAAGGTAAAGAAAAAACCTCAGGCCCTCCCCTACTGCAGGCTGATCACTGCCTTGCTGTAGTTTGGACAGTGACCTTCAAAAGGGAGGAGGAGACAGTGGCCCTGAACCCCAAAAATAGTGGAAAGAAATAATGAGGTATCAGTGGTACAATGATGGGAAAGAGGAAAAAGAGGAAGGAATTATTGAGAGAAGCAGCCCCCACCATTCAGGAAGCTGCTGCTGCTGTTGTTGCTGCTGCTGCTACTGTTGAGGCAACAACCTCTATTGGCCCAGCCAGGCCCCCAATCTCATTGCCAGCACATACCCCCTCTCCCTCAGCTGTATCTACACCCATTGCCTCACCACCTCCACCCTTCATCCAAACATCACTACCCCTCATAAGCATAGTACCCTTATCTGAGCCTATCTCTCCAATCACCACAACATTACCCACCCCAATCTTACCACCAACCATGATAACCATTGCCACCCTACCCACTACTGCACCCTTACCCCCTTTTTCAGATCATACCAGCCCCCTATAAAAATTTCCTACACTAAGAAAAGAAAACTCACAAAAAGTAAAGCCCCCAAAGAACCCCAGCCCACCTATATTTCTCGAACCATTTCAATCCTTAATACCACCTTCATTCTAGACCCAATACACACAACCTATGCACCATAACCCCATACCTCTGACCCCCCCCAACAATCCATTGAGACTTCCCTACCTTTTGTACCTATCTCTAGTGAGCCTGTAGACCAATCCATTCCCTTATCCCATGATAGTGAGCCATTTGCAGGAGAGGAATTTTCTATTATGATGTCTACTATCCTAGGAGACATCAACCTAGAGTATACCCCTCTCCCAGACTCACCTCTCCCCTCACACTTTACCCCACCACATGAACCATCACAGGCCACTACTTTCACTCATCGACCCACATCTCCCTTCGAACCAGTTTCACCTATCCAACCCACACCCAATATCATACCAGACCTCTTACCCCAAATCTTACACCTCTTACTCTCCCTACAAGCCCGAGTGTTGGCCACTAACCAATCCCAATCCTCCATTGCGACCAACCTTGAAACCATTACGCCCACCCTCCTTAATCAATCCTTTATCCAAGCTAGCCTGGAGTCAATCCAGTCCACCTTATCCCTATTACCCCATCCTTCACATCAGCCACCTACCCTTGCAGTTACAATGGCCTCCACCTAGACTGACCCTGCACCTGAACCTCTTCTTACTCTCATTTCCTTACCACTTCTGTCACTGTTTGCTATTTCACCTGCTATGGCAACTTCCAATGCTGCCACTGATGTGGAGGATTTAATACCTACCTATTCCAAGACAGTTCAAACAGACCCTGAACCCCAACCCCAACTTGAACCTCCATTTGCACCTCCCCAGACCACCCCCTCTCCACTTTTGGCTGGCCCTTCTTTAAGTCAGGCACCTCCCCTACTTCTTGCCTCTTATTTTTCCATTTCTTCTTACTCTACCCTCTTTCATGCCATGCAAGCCAATCCTTACATCAAAAGAGATTTATTCGAGGACTGACTACTATTAAATAGTCCTACGAAAATAGGATTAATCTCCTCAGAGGGGATATCAAAAAGCTGCTGCAGGACATCGCGAAGGGTTGGAAAAAAATGTTGCGTCTATATAAAGCCCAAGAGATTTCGGCTACACAAGAGAAGCTCAATGCTGATCAAGAGAAAATGGCCGCTGTAACAGAAAAGCTAAGAGCTGATGCATTAGAGAAAAGGTTGACTGCCTCCAAGGAGATCAGGGCACTCCTTATTGCTTGAGCTGAATTGGCTGAACAAAAGACTGAAATCCTTGAGAGGCAACTAGCTATAGCAACTGGAAGAGTACTCCCACCAGCTGTTGAGGAAAGAGCGAGAGGAAAAAGAGTTATCATTAAGGATGAACCAGCTGACCCTTAAACACTTTATCAATTTTGCACTTGTATGTCGTTAGGAAGTCGGGTGTCATTTTTTGTGTAGTTTACTTCCACCTACTTCGTACACACTTTAACTGTATAATAACACTGCTCCTTATTTTGTTTTGTTTTGTTTCCAATTTGTCACTTTTTGTTTTTATGTTTGTTTGTTTTTTTTGTTATGTGTTCTGCTTTTCCCTCTTGTAGTTTTTGGTAGTTAATTTCTATGTTTTATACCTGCTTCACATCTCACTTTGAATCAGTTAGGACACTGCTCCTCATAGGTTTGGGGGTGTGGCAGGTTCTGTCAATGAAGTAGTTAATCCAAGTGTAGCAGAGTCAAGTAAGTAAAGATAGGAATGGAGCCATGTTCGCCTAAGAATCATAAAAATTAAAGAAATTTAAAATTTTTACAGACCTTTAGGCATTACAAACTGATTAAATTTCAACCTTTTCATGAGATGAACACCAAGAAAACTCACTTGCATCAACACTTAGTAAATTACTAAAGAGAGAAAAAGATAAGGACATGCCTAAGAACTCAATTGAAGACCATAACTAGTGAGTTTTGGGCCTACACAAAATTTTCTTCCTTTCTTTGAGGAGTGACTGAGGTAATTCTTCTAGCCCTAAGGACTGGCTGAGGCATGCCCTCATTAGAAGTTAGGCATCTCCAAGTTGAAATAATTGACATCACTCATGATACTTAGGAAAGGATCAAGGCCTTCTCTTAGACAGTTTGAGCCTAAACAGACCAAACCTTAATCAACTGCCCTTGTGCATACACCCTTTGAGCCTCGAATTCTAATTTTCTTTCAAAATATACCTGAGTACTTGTACCTGAATCTATGGACTTGATTCAAATTTACCCTCACTCTGAGGAATCAGAAGGTAAAGGAAAAGGAGATGAAGATGGACAAGATA
Organism: Chloranthus sessilifolius; assembly: GCA_021018995.1. Taxonomy (NCBI): domain Eukaryota; kingdom Viridiplantae; phylum Streptophyta; class Magnoliopsida; order Chloranthales; family Chloranthaceae; genus Chloranthus; species Chloranthus sessilifolius. The sequence continues at coordinate 84,905,086 of CM037597.1, forward strand.
AGGTCAACATTGGGTGAATGGAGAAGAGAAACCTAAGAGCTTAACAGTGTAGCAACTGAGGAAGTGGCAGGTCAGAGAAATAAAGATCTGATGGTCTAATTGAATCTCAAAATTAAAAAAATAAAAATAAATAATTTGAAGAGGAATAAGAGAGGGGTCAAAGAGGAAAATTTCATTTGAAAAATCAAAAATAGGAGGAGAAGCTAGCCACTTCAAGTCTGGAGAGTTTAAAGAAAATGAAATGTGCTAAATTAAAGAAGGTGAAGTCATGAATCACCTCCTTCACCTACTACTTTCTCAATTTTGAATCCCTTCTTAACCTTCCATTCTTTATAACCCATACTATAAGCCACATCACAACCCAGTCAAAAGACCTTGTTATCCACAGTTGAATGAGCTGTCATGCAGAGATGAGGAGTTGCCCAATCTATGGCGAGGACTAGCCAATGATATCAACACTTAGATGCTTTGCAGATGCTCATGCTTACAGACCCATTTGGGAGTTATAGCTGCTCTTGAGCTTGAGAGAAAATAAAAACCCTCAAGGTTCATTGTGAGAGTATGCCTTGGAGAGCATTGGGTCTGACATTGAATGTATTGGGGATGACCTAACCTAAATTTTGAATTAATGATTAGCTTAGTGCTGACATACAGGTGTTGTCTCCCTTGTTGTGAACTAATTGGAAATGTTATGCATGCATGAGAAGTTTGTCATGATTAAATGTTTGTGCATACCATGTATTTAAATTTCTCACATTTGTATTGATTCAAAGGTGAACAGATGCTTTATTCCTTGACAGCTAACTTGATGATCTTGCACTTTTGCTAACTGTTTCATTGAGAAGTTTGTGGGTATCTTCACTCCTCCACTAGGGATCACCTAGGGGTTCAAAAAGCTTAATACATATGCTAAATGTATCCGTGCTTCCTACGAAAGTGGCATTTAAATTTTTAGTGTAATTGTTTTAAAATTTTCTTTGCTCAGGGACTAGCAAAGATTAGGTTTGGGGGTGTGTTATTCACTAAAAAGTACCACTTTTCACCTCTTAAACTAACCTTTGCTGGACCTTGAAGCTCACTAATAATCATGTTTTAAGTTTGTTTTGTAGTTAGCAATAATCTGTGCAGCTTAATATAAAATCCATGCTTATTGGTCCAAAGAAGAGAGGGAATATATGTAAAGATGACAGCCGAGCCAAAGTCTAATAGAACACCCTGGTAGTGCTCACCATGGTGATTCAATTGCGATCATTATTGACCAAAAGCCTAGTAGATGGAACAAGTTAGTTGAGAATAGAGGAAGCTGCAACAACAGCAAATGCAATGCATCAGAGTGTCAAAGGAATCATCTCGTAGAGTTGAAGATCCCCCTCGCGAAGATAAAGATGCAGTGAAAGTTGCTCTCGCACAGATCGGCCGCACAGTCAAGAGGAGAACAAAAAAGACATCGCGAAGATCTCACGGTTTAAAAACACTCAGAATTTGTCCTCGCAAAGCTCTCGCGAAGATCGAGCCCCAAAGTAGCTGTGCGCAGAACATAGCAAGTTTCTATGCACAAAGAACAATCTGTCACCTCACAGAGTTCTCGCGTAGCCAAAGAAGGGAGAGACGCCCATTAATTCTCTCGCGCAGCTCTCGCGCACCCTGAAGCCTAATCAGTTACTACACGAGCACAGACGCCTTACTGCGTGAGTGCTCAGCGAGAGAGAGTGCTTCTGAAGCTCTATCTGTGTGAATAGTCCTGGCACTCTAGATCATCTCTGCGATAGCAAGGCAGCATAAAGAAACTACACAATGAACTGAAGATTGATTGCGCGAGTTAGCACTTCTCACCAGCTAAAGGCAACTCTGCGATGGCTCTGCAACTGTACGAATGAACTAATGTAGATGCCAGCCCCACGAAGCTCGGGCTCTCAACTTCTCAATTTTAACTGAAGGACTTTTTAGGAATTTCCCAAGGCTAAGGCACACTTCTTGAGGCATAGATTTTGAGGCACATATATCCAGGCATCCAAGGGTTGAAATAATGCTACATCTACTGAAAAAATTAGGGTTAATCTCTTCAGAGCTAAAGCCTTATGGGTAGAGTATATAAGCTGTACTTAGAGTTTATTATTTTTCATCTTTCCTTCATCCTCTGTCGGCTGAGAACTTCGACAGGCTAGGGCTAGGGTTTGATCATCTCTTTTTCTTATTTTTTTTCTCTCTTCGCCCAGCACTTGCTGGCTAACCCCCTTGTAAGCAGCTAGGTTTAGTTTTATTTTAGTTTGTAATAGGTTTTTTTTGGTATACATTGGGATTGTGGATGAGCAGTTATGTATAGTCTGCAACCTGGAGACAGTTCATTGTAAGTTTTGTGTTCTTTAATGGATTACCGGGTTAAGGCTTAATTGAATATAAAGATCTTATGGTTTCTTTAGATGTCCATAGGAGCCATGTATTTGGGACTAGCCCATTCAGTTTCTAGTAGATCTATTATTTACCATCTGATTTTTCTTGGTTTGATAGCCCCATGAAAAGCAATGCTGGATCTGTAGTGAGATCTAGAGAGCTCGGAGGCTTGTGGACTATGATGGTTGCAACAATTTTCATGTTCTTTCTCAGGCCTCTGTGGTATGGACAGACCAATGGGATACCCTGTGATCATTCGAGTGGACAGAGTATAGCCCTAAGGTTGTGTCCATTCACATGTTTGAGAAGGATTCTTCTCCCCTGCACATGAGCTTCAACAGCCTTGTGAGGAGGTTTGTACAGGAACTGGTTCCCCTCTGCTTTACCTAGTCGACATCAGATATTAGATCTGATCTCTCTGTAGTAATTATAGCTTGAGGCTGAGTCATTGCAGGCCATTTGTAGCGATAATCAGCTAAATCTAAAGCCCTATTCAACCTGTTGCATGGTCCTTTTTGTGGGCACTAGTGAGCAGTTGGCCTTAGCAAAACACTTCGGATCTTATGGGTTGGAATACCTATGGATGTTAGTCAGATTTGTGCGCAAATCTGGGGAGCTTGTAGCACTGACATTACATAGTGCTGCAATAGTATTCATGGCTTGATCTGGTCCAGTGGCTAGGGAAATGATCAGTCCACTCCCTTGGGTTAGATGGGCAATGTCTGTTTTAACCAATGGGATTTGACAGATTCAATCGGATACCTTGTGACCATTAGAGTGGACAGAGTATAGCCCTAAGAGCGCCCCAAATGGCATGGGTTAAACCGGATATTTTTACCTTGTTGAGGCTTTTAATAGCGTCTCAGCAAGGAACACTGCAAAGACAAGGTAAATCTAAGTTACATCACTACTTTAACTCTAGCTTAACCTTCTTACTTCTCATAATTTTTATATTTTATTTTGGCACACACTACCACCATCTTCCTCTTAACCCTTTCTTTAGGATAGGGCTACATTTTATTTCTTAGCTTTTAGGATTAATTTAGTGTAGTCGTGACACCCAACTCCCTTTCTTTAGGATTGTCAGATCTGTAGCCAGATATGGAGGCCTACTATTATAGCCAATTTTGGGTTCTAGATCAATTTCTCTATGGGACAAACACTTACTTATCAAAACTTGCTACAATGGACCCTATATCTTGCAGGATTGTGTGTATTTCAGACTTGCTGTGCTGACCCATCTCTAATTCCCCACTCTTGATTTATTGTCTCCACTGTTCTTAATAAAATAGCAGCAAGAGTCTCGAAATAAAAACACCGACAGTATGTTCTCAAAGCCCTCAAATTTATGAATCAGAAAACTTGAACACCTTAGAGGATATTTGTACAAAGTTTTGAGCTAGTAGATATTTCCAATACATTTGTGCCTCAAATCAATCATATTTGAACTATAACCTTTCATACTTTGCAAAGGAATTTTCTCCCTCGACTACTCACGCGTTTAAGGGTCAACATTTTTTATATCACCAATTGTCCAATGCAACAATGTGGGGATATTTTTAAACAAGTCAATGGTTTCGATTGTGATGTATTTATGATGAAATATGTTGATCATTCCTCTCGTGGTTTGCCATATACCTTCACTAAGGTACATCCTATGAACAATTAGATCCGCACTTTGTTTGTACACACCTTTGCAAGAGTATTAATCATTCCATGTGTCTTTAGGATGACATGAATTCGTTTAGGAGGACGATAGCATTGGAAATCCTACGTAAGAAGGCCTTACCATAGGTACATTAAAGATCAATAATTTGTATTACTTACTAGTTATTTTCGTTGGAGGGGCACTGACACCATTTTTCCATTCAAAATTTTTCCTTCAGGTTGAGATAATGTTAAACCTTCTAAAATTGTAAGAAATAGCTGAACTATTTATAAATAGGTCTTTGATGTGAATTTGGAACAAGCTGAATGGGGTAGTGCCATCCCCTAGGGAGCAATGGCTATTTCAGGTTACATTGCAGGATTGGCCTCGGGTCTCTTGATCAAGTCGCATTACTCTATAACCTTAGTCAGAGTACTAATGCAGGTATTTGTTTGTAATTAGCTTTCTTTATATTGTTGTCTAGACAATGTGCTTTTTACTTGATTCCTTAGTCTCTACTCTCTAGTATATAAGGTCCCACCAGTGTTCACTGTTCAATCATGATCCGACTGCAATTAGTTGATCACTGTTCTTGGCTAGATTCCACTATCAAAACATAAAAAAAATCCCAAGTTGAACGACCATTTCATCAGGGATATATATATATATATATATATATATATATATATATATATATATATATGTTCCACTATAATTGTAATCTATGGTGAAGAATTATCTATAAAATAGTCTAATATACCTTGTGTACAATGGCAGTCAATTGGCTTTATCAGACCGGGGGTATCATTGCTCTGCTTGAATTTTCCATAAACACCAGCAGTAGAAGCTGTGTTCATGACTGCAGCTCTGAGATTCAGCTCTTCGGGACTTTAGAAAAACAACGTGCTCATGAGAAATTTTGTAAAGTCCCTAGCTATGTTCATGGCCTTTAATAGGGCTATCAAGGGGGCACCCAAGAGAGGGATTGGAAGCCCAGTGATCACATGAACAAAAAATTTGTGTCCTAATAAATCACGTGATCACTTTAGTGATATCTCATGGGCTATTGGGCCTCACAATCTACATGATCTAAATCCATCCAATCTCGTACCAGACAATGTAGATTCATTCTTACATCGAATGCTTCCAGATGTTTAGTCAACAACCCAAAGGCCACCCTATTCAGATGGTCTAATCATTCTTAAATTGAATGCACATAAAAAGTAAAGGTGCGTTTATCAGACATGTTAGATCATCTTATAAGGGTATATTTTTACTATAATGGCCTGTTCATGTGGATGGTCCAGGCACATGTATCACACATCCCATAGACTATGGCATGTGAATCGTCTGAGCACTCATCCCATAGACTACATGCTAATTTAGCATGTACCTAGGTACAAGGAAACTTGACTCACACACATGTAAGGGATTTTACAGCATGTTGGGCATCAATTAAAAATCACATTTTATTCTATACTTTGGTTTGTAATATGCTTGATTGTATCAAGTGCCTTTTAGTGGTAGAAGTTTTAGAGGACTTGGCTTTTCGATTTGTAATTTATTTATCTCCCCTGACATTCTACATAACACTGGTTCTATGGAATTAATAGTTAAACATACATTTGCAAAAGCTGTTGCAGTTTTCAGCCATTCAGTTTTCTGTGTCTTGAGGCCTATACACTTACAATCAATTTTGAAGATCTTGTCTCATGCTTTCGAGATCCAGCTGCCAGACTTAGTGAGAAGAGTAATTTTGAGTCTTGTCTTTGGTCTCACCAATCTTTTAATCCCGTGACCTTAAGGTCAAACAATGAGAATTTCAGACGAACAAAGCAACACAGGAGATAGGTCAGGTTTGTCTCCTTTTGAAAGAGTTATAGGCAATGTTTGACAAACATCACGAATCGGAGGACATTATGTCCCTTCTTCTATATGTGTTGTATAATCAGTTGATGACACAAATCCCAGTTATCCCACAATAAAATAGAATTCGATCAAAAGCAATGAAAAATGTGGTGAAAGGAGCTGGAAGAACACATGGCTATGTTAGATTATGAGCGGATTATGTTGGCTAATCACATTGACGGAATGACCTGACTATAGTGCTGCCCTATGGGGTCAGATTGTTTTCGAGAGATGCACTAGTTTCTGGCCTATTTTTAGTAGTTATCCTATCGAGAGATGCACTAGTTTTAGTAGTTATCCTATGTTCTGAAGGACTCTTTATAGGATTCCTATTTTCTTGCATTTAATTTTTTCCCATATCTCTCAATCAAACGTTTCTCAACTACAACAATCAAAATGAGCTTCGAACTCCATGATGTGGACACACATATCTCGAACACTTTGTAAAAGAAATTTCATGCTTGAACCTGTTCATGAGGTGTGACTTGTTCTACAAACATTGTAATAGCACACACCTCTAAGAAAAAAATTGTAATTTTATCAAAAGATGCTATAGATGAGTTTCTTCATTTCCTAAGATGATCTCCAGAAAATTTGAACCTTTTTTTTTGCTAATTAGTAATAGGAGCTATCCAACATAGCTGAAAAATATTCTCAAAGGACCACAGGACGACATTGACTATATATAGGGACAAAGAGCAAGAATATGTAGAGTAGTTTCCTACATTTGGTCTCACGGGTAACACATTGTTGCATCCATGATCAGGTAATAGGTCAATACACTGTTTTTCACTTGCTTCCTATGAGTGTGAAACCATGAAAGGAATATGATGTTGACAAGGGTCATTTCTTACAATTTCCAAGCTATGTGAAGTTAAACCTGATCGTTCTCTCTATTATTTCTTATCATCTTGGAGTTTTCCAACATATATGGATGCACAGTTTAATTCAGAAATACTATGAAAGGGAGAAGATCAAGGCAAAATATATGTATGTTGTTTCTGGAGACTCCTAGAGAGGTTCTACGCCAACACCTTTCTCTTTGCTAAAATGAACACTAGGCACATGTTTCTTACTTTACTGCTAGAGTTTCATTATCCTATTCCAACTCCAACATCCAAATGTCATTGTTGTAGTAATGAGATTTTCAGATATAGGTGATTGCAAGAAACATCAAAGCATTTCTCTCTCTATTTTATCTTGAATTTGCATGCTGATGTGATTTCTAATGGATTACATATATATATCTATATATATATATATATATATTATATAAGTTCAAAATGTTGTGTATGATCAATGTTGTAAGAACCATACTTTTATTGGAATCAAAACAAAGTATACCACAATTATATTTTGCTCATGTAGATTGTGTGGCCCTTCCAGATGTATCGTCAACAGCCCAAAGGTCACCCTGTTCCTATGGTCTAATCATTCTTACATCAAATGCACATAAAAAATTAAAGGTGATTTTATCAGAGATGTATGATCATCTTATAAGGGTGTACTTTTACTATGATGGCCTGTTCATGTGGATGGTCTAGACACATGTATCACACATCTCATAGACTATGGCATGTGAATCGTCCGAGCACTCATCCCATAGACTACATGCTAAGTTAGCATGTACGTGGGTACAAGGAAACTTGGCTCACACACATCTAAGGGATTTTACAGCATGTTGGGCATCAATCAAAAATCACTTCCAGATGGATATGATAGCTGATGGGCCTTTTTCAATTTCTCACCATTTTCAATTTCTCCGTCACGATGTTTCTGATAGCTAATGGGCCACACAATCTACATGAACCAAATCCATCCAATCTCGTACCAGACAATGTAGATTCATTAATATCTAACTTAGAAAAAAGTGTTCTATATCAGATCCTTGCTATAATAATAAAACTGGCAGCCACAGAAACTAAATGAATTTTGTATACTTTTTGAGTGATTCGAATCATCCGATCTATGCACCCTAATACCAACGATTGTTCTCACTTTTGATAGTTGATATTAAACTTCGCCGATCGGATGGTTTACATCCACTTATAATCTTCTAATTCTAAATGTGTTATTTCATTGTCTTCTTAGCAAATAAACATATGACAGGGGGTGAGCATGCAACTCAATCTAAGGTTGACAAGGTCGATTGTTCAATCCCAGTTGACCTGTCAAAAAAAAAAACAAGGATAAATTCTGCTCAAAGTACATCACATACCCACGCTCGAGTGTCAATCCCAGCTAATGCTCGAGAAGCCAGAGGAAAAGTAGTCATGAAGGAGAGCCTAAAAGAGTTTATCGAAGGCTTGGATTTTCTGCAGAAAGCAAAGGCTAATCTTTTGAGCCTCACTCCCCATTCAAGCTGAACAATTAGCTAAAGATCTAGATAATGCGTTGGATATGTTATGAAAGGTTTCATTCAAACACATTTTTAGTTAAAATAAAAATGAACCGCTGCATTGGTGTTGTTGTTATGGTGGGGAATCTTTGTAATTAAATCTTTATAGTTTTGTGGACAATGGCTATAAATGAATTTTGTGTAGAGATCTTTTATAGGACATCTATATCTAAGTTTGATGTAAATGAATCTAATATGATCTAGTCAAGATACAATGGTGTTGAGAATTGCTATCTCCCATTCAGAGATAGTCTTCATATCCTACTATCTGATCATGGAAGATATTGATTTTGTTAGTATGTAGGGATTGACTTTCCTCACTGACATCATATGATTATTAACAGTTATAAAGTAGCCTCAACCTCAAGGGGTTTGTTGTTATGGCCAGGTATCCTCAACTGTGAAAGCCAGAGCCATTAGTTCGAAGCCCCCCGTTGAGGCCACTAACAAGTGCTAACTTGGGGCTTGCATGTGCCTCTGAATTTTGTCGGGTGCTTTAAGAGGCCTGGACACCCAGGTTATCAGCCCTAAAATCATGTCAAGAAGACCTCACAGTTTTTTTGGGGCACTGAAATATGTTGAAGTCAGCCGTTTATTGGATTGAGGAGGCTGTAATCATCAAATGCCTTGATATTTTTATGATGAGACATCTTCGGGTTTACGTTACATCCACTAGTCCAGTTGGTGAAAATGTTAGTGCCATGTGGACAAATTGTCATTTGTGCGTATTCTAGATTATTCACGGGTTGATTCTAAGACTCACAACACAGGCGATCAGTGGTTGGTAGAAGCATGCAATTGAATTCAATTGTAAGCTTAGTAAAGTTGGAGAGTTAATAGGCAAAAATAATAAATTCAAATTTGATTTATGGAATGACACTGTACAACTTTTTCAAAATGATTTGTGGGCTGCACTTGGCACTCATCTAGGATCAGATGTAATTACAACTTGCCCAAAGATGATGAGCTTCTACTCAAAAGCAAATTATCTTCCTTGACTCTATATATAAAATCTCGGGTCATGTTGGGTCATCAGATGCATCATGCCTAACCAGACTTGATATATCAAGTTTATGCGGTTGTCGGGTAATGTTGATTGGGTATCGAAATGACCCGAACCATTGCCTAGCTTGGTTACTCAATTGCACTGGATGAGGGCATGACTTGAGTAGGCTTTAATCATCAACCCAATCCATGCCAAATCAAGGTACATCTTCTGTATATCCAAGGGGAAAATATCTCTAAAAATAAAGGGGTAAAGGCAATAGTGGCCATATAAAATGTTTGATTAAAATGGAAAATGCATATTAACTACATTAAGGTAATAATACAAACCTACTGGAACTATTAAATACAAACAAGAGAAATAAAGATCGAGAGTAATCCAATCGCAATGGAGATGGTGGCAAGAAGATGCGACCGTGGCATATTGAGTAGCGAATTTTGCGTCCTCTTTTCTTCCTTGACGCCATCAATATTTCCTGAGAGTCCTAAAGCGCTCATCGTCCTTCGGAAGTCCATTTCCGCCTCAGAAAGTGTGCGATATCCTTTATAACTAGCTCCTTCAAAACCATTAACTTGGACGTGACAATCATACCACCGGTCATATATTCCAGGCTGTCGACCGGTAAGTACGACATAATACTTCCATTTCGCCATGTTGAAATATCCATAAAAAGAACATTATATAGAAGTTAATTAATCTTAGTAGCCTCAAAATTCTGAGAACGGGAAAGGGCCATTACGGGGAGGCTTAATGCCGGTATTTTGAGGCCTGGTTTAAATTTACAGTAAAAATGAATGGTCGAACCAATGCTGATATACTATCTGGGGTGGGCCCAGCCCAGAGTGCTAGTTGAACCAACTTGGCTTGTAAACTCCTGGCCCTATTAAGATCAGGCCAAAACCCAGTCTTGGGCTTGGTTTCTCTAAACCAGGTTACGCATTGAGAAAAACTAGGTTCTGACTTTAGAAGTGATCAAATTGGGAAAAAAACCCAGCAAAAATAGGGAGAGAGAGGGGGGGAGAGAGATTGAGAGAGAGAGCGATATAGAGAGATAGAGAGTGAGAAAGAGAGGGAGTGCGACAGTTTGGAAGAGAGAGATAGAGCGATGGAGAGAGAGAGAGAGCAATAGAGAGAGAGGGGTTGGTGTCGATGGAGAGAGAAAGAGGGGTTGGTGAGAGAGAGCGATAAAGAGAGAGATGGAGAGAGAGAGGGGTTGGTACCAGCTGTGCTCGCACCTTTCAATTTGTGAATGATATGGTGATTGAGGGGCAATCAAGGATAAAGTCCTTGCTTTTGGTTTGGTTTATAGATTGTTGGTAGGGCGTACTGGTTTGGTGTATGATAAGGTGAACGTGATAGATGTAACCGAAGAGATCCCTTTATTTGGCCAAAGGCACGATTGACACGTACTTTGAGAAAGGCATACTTTTGAGCATTCTAAAGCATTACTCAAACCCTTAAGAATCATCCCGTACCCTTAGAAGCCAACTTGAACCCTTAGGAACCTTCCCGGACCCTTTGAAGACCATGCTGGACCCACAGAACCCGATTTAAACCAAAATAGCGGATAGAAAGAAGAGTGCCAAAGTTTACATAGACATTTTAAAGAATTGAGGCCTATACCATTAGAAATATGAGGTTCACAGCTTTCTAACGAGCCAAGAATCGCCTAATTTCGAGTTGTACATCAAAAGTTATGGAGAAATGAATATTACAGAAAAATGCAGGAATTTGGCTAGCCAAATTGACTAAAGTCAAGCTGCCCCCCCCTGCGGGTCTTCACTTCCAGACCCCTTTTGGCCTAGTTCTTAATAGAGGCATGCATCTTATGCACGCCTTCATTAAAATTCAATTTTTTTGTAAAAATGACAGAATTTCAACTTTGGGGTTTGACTTGTGGACCATCCCAAAGTTTGGGGTGGATTTCTTTAGGACCCTAGTGCCCCCACTAGCTCTCTTTATCACCCTTTTCCCACTTAAATCTCCACCCTATCATCTACCATTAAAACTCAATTCCCACCTATCTAAGCCTTAGAAAAACCTAGAAAACCTAGAAAACCTTAGATTACCCATTACCTATTTTCTAAACTCATTAGCACCTAAGCACCCTCCTAGTCACCTCTCCACTTATAAATAGAAACCCCCCCTCCTTGTTTAGGGCACCTTTTCCAAATCTAAAAAGAAAAACTCTACACAAATATCCTCTCATTCCCAAGCTAAAACCCATCCAAGCCTTAAAACTTTGGTTCGTCCCTCACCATTACACTCCATTTCCATCATCCCTAAGCCTTCAAAGCTTTAGCTCATCCCTCATAGTATCACTCCCCAAACTCATATCATCCAAGCCTTGGCTAGTTAGAACCTTTCCCTAACCCATTGTACTATCGGAAGCTCACCGAAGTTTGCATTCAAGCGAGGATCCAACAATGATGCTACAAGGGCCTGAGAGCTCCGGCTCTCCCCTCTTTTCTTCTACCTTCTTTTGCTTTCCCTCTATTTTAGAATTTGAGCCGTCACGCCGCCGAAATTTTGGTGATTACGGGGGGCTCAAATAGGATCGGAGTGCCTACGAGCAAGGGGAAGTGCCACACAATTTTATTTTATACACTTAACCATAGTAGAGACCGCTTACAAGTGAGTCAATTGGGTGTACCTAACACCTTCCCGATTGATAACTGAAGTCCTTACCTAAGAGGCTTTGGAGTTGACCGATGATTCGGAGTCATATATCGCACTTCAGTGCTCACGATCTTGATTTAGGTATCCCGGGACACCAAAAGCTCCGGGTGGCGACTCTATTTTTTCGAGTGCATCATCGTGATGGACTCGCAGTCTATGGTTGTACAGATGGTGACTCCGCTGGGGATAGTTTTTATAACTTCTCGTTGAAATAGGCCCCATTGCATGTGTTTTTCACTTTTTTGTCTATATTTGTGTTTGTTTTTACTTACCCCTATGATTTCACATTTTTTTTACTTACCCCTACGATTTCCAACATTTTCTGCTTAAGCCGTTTGGCAGGCCTACTTGATAATTTTGTTTAAATTCCTTTCATTTACCGCCTAAGCCGTTTGGTGAGCCTACTAGATAATTTAGTTTAAATTCCTATCATTTACCGCCTAAGCAGTTTGGCGGGCTCACCTGATAATTAGATTTAATTTTTCGTCTTTTATATTTTGGCACTTTATGATTTTTCCTAGTCGCTTGATTGACCCCATAATTTTTCTTATTACATGGCATATTTCACCATTGGACGCCGTGGTGGCGGCACGGGACTCTCATAGCCTGATTTGGACAGTGGCAAAGGCCCCATTGAAGACTTAAGTGAACTTCCCTTTAAGTGAATTTAAAAAGAACCAAGAGGGTACTTAATTGAATATTCTTGCAGGTACCTTTTCAAAAAGGGGGGGGGGGGGAGAATTAGGTAGCGATACACTCAACCCAATTCCAAGTAGATGGGCAACCCTAGTGGTGATGATCTCGAAAGGAACCCCCTAATCTAGTATCTGAGAAGGCGCTCACGCCAGAGGTATATCCGATGGGTGACCGAGTTTGTTACGAAGCCTTAAAATCTTGGGGTGAGTGTTAGTATATATCGAAACGACCTTGTATCCCTTTAGGCACGGAAAGGAGGAACCAGGTAAGGCAAAGAAAAAGTCCTGGGTGGCATCACCCCTAAAAGGCAAGTAAAAATACCAACTAGGATCTGCTGTTTAGAAGAATAAAAAAAATAAATTATATATATATATATATATCAGTCGAGCATGCATATTATGCACGCCTAGCAAAAATAATTAGTTTTTGCTTAGGCGCGCATATTATGCATGCCTAGCTTATTTGCTAGGCAATCCGAATTGGGAGCCTTTTTCACCATTCCCTTATCCCCTCGCGTACGTTGGTATTTAAGCTCTTGATAATTCCTACACTTTAAACACCCAAAATGCCCTCACTTGACTCTTCCCAGGGATCAGGGTATGATCAGTCACATGATTTACCATTTTATCACCTTTAACTTAGTGATGCTAGACCTTAGTTTGTTACTAACAAGTTAATGATGTGTAAATATTAAGAGAAATCAGTAAAAGAGAGCCAAAGTGTTAAACTTTGTCAAAATAAATTCAAAAAGCAGTAAGAATGATGATGGATCGTAAAAGATGATTGAACGAAGCTGAAGAAGAGACAAAAAGTAAGAAATCATAAATTACAATTCTTAAAGACATTCAGAAAAGTAAAATGCGATACGAAGGTGAAAATCGATCGATTATAAATAAAATCATAATTAGAAGAACCTCTTGTGCTACTGATCATGTGAAGAAGATTTACGATTGTATAAATTGAACCTCTTGTGCTACTGATCATGTGAAGATGATTTATACCATCATGCATATAATTAGAAGAACTCTTAAATTAGAAGTTTGGTCACTCACGGATTTGAGAAGATTGACAAAGGAAGACTCCTAAAAGATCTCTGTTACTGAAATAAAGGAGAAAGTTCAGAAGCGCATCTACCATTCAAAGCAAGGAAAAGCTAGGATTAGAAGTAGAGTTATAATAGGAATATTTTATTTTAGTAGTTTCTTTTGTTAGGATTAGATCAATGTAAACCGACTCCCTATTATCTATAAATAAGAGAGTCAGTATAGGAATTCTTCATCGAAGGAATTCTGAGCATTAATTGATGACTGAGGTTGAGTTTTCTTTTGATCAAAAATTTAGAGTAGATTAGTTTAGATATCCAAGGTTCCTCAATCATAATTGATGACTGGGATTGAGAGTTAGTAGATTAGTGCTGATATCCGTAGTTTCTTAGAAGCAATTGACGCATGCGGCTGAGGGGTGAAAGATATATTTTTATTTGCTTTCTAGTTTAAATTTCTTTTATTGCAATTTACTGCTTTATAAACATCTCCAAGTTTTAATTTGAATTGAAAACTCAGGTTGAGATTTGTAGATTAGTGTAACGAATTTACTTTTCCATCTTTGATTTTTTAGAGTTTGATTAACGCCTAAATTTATGATAGATTAAAGATTAGTATAGATCTATGTTAAAGGATGCTAATTTTTGATTGATGCCCAAATTCTAGAGAACTAAGATATAGTGTAACGGTATTTTAAATTTGTAAACATTCAATACCTGAAGATTGTGATTGACGGTCACAATCTGAAGAAGGAGGATTTAGGATTTATTTTCTGTAAATTAGTTTAAGAAATTATTCTTTCATTCATATTTCTCAAGTAGTTTAGGATCTTAAAGATAAATGTAAGTTTTTAGCATAACGAAATATAAGATAAATCACTTTCTCATGGGAACGATCCTATGATAGTATTACAATTTCCATTGTGCCCTTACAATAGGTTAAGACTTAATTAGAATAACATAAAAAGCACATCAAATTTTTGGCGCCATTGCCAGGAAACAAATTTTATTTTATACTAGTTTTAGAAAACAACTATTTGTCTTTCTCTTTTTATATTTCTTTATATTTTTATATTTTTCTTTGATCACTTCTTAAGCTTTTGCAGGTTTATTTGGATCAGCGAATCAAAGGTTTCAACACTTCTGCTGGCCACAAAAACTAGAGGCTCAGATTTGTTTCTCTCCCTGCTTTAAAAGATAAAAATCAAATAAAACTAAAAGCAAAATAGATATTTATAATAATCGTTCTAGCCACCCTGCTCTATTTCTAATTCCTATCAATATGGCAGGAAAAGACTAATATGTGGCTTAGGCAATAGGAGAATACTATGCATTCACACCTCTTACACCTCTCCCATGCATTCACACCTCTTGCACCGTTATTCAAATTAAGAACTTGTCAGAAGCATCCACTCATTTGAGGCTATTTTCATATCCCTTAGAGATGAGGCAAAGCAGTGGATAAACTCTTTGCCCTAAAATTCGATTGCTAATTGGACAGAATTGGAACATATGTTTCTTACAAAATTCTTTCCAATCTGTAGAACGAATAGAATCTGACACCTTATAATAACGTTTCAGCAATTTCTGGATGAACCTCTTTTGAAAAGTTGGAATCGTCTTAACAATCTACTCCACAGGTGCCCTCACCACGGGGTTATGCACTGGCAAATAGTGCTCACTTTCTATGAAGGCCTTGACGATGCAACTTGACACATGATTGATGTGGCCTATGAAGGTATGTTTTGTGAATTGATAGCAGAAGAAGCTTGGGAACTCCTTGAGACCTTTAGCAAGGAACCGGTGCAACACCAAGCATCGGGTGAGCTTGATTTGGAGACTTTAATGAATATATCTCCTAAGCAAGGAGGATTATATAAATTAAAACTAAAGATGAATTGTCTTTCAAAAACAAGTTTTTGGAAAGCAAAAATTCATTCTCTGGTGGGTATAAAATTATACCCAACATCTAAAAAAGGTGAAGCTTGTGGTCCTAACCATGACCCAACTCAAGTAGTCCCCCAACCTCCAACTGTACCTTTCCACCCCACGGGAACCCAAGACAATACTGATGCAGAGGAAGCCTTATCACAGATAGCCGAAAGCTGGCTATAACATGGTCGTATACAAACGCAGTTACTCAACTCTCTTAGGCAATGTAAAGTTAGAAACTCAAATTGAGCAACTAAACCTTTTAAAGAGAAAGAGTAATTTATATCCTTCACGCATGACTAGAGGACATATCCTTATGGTAGGCACATCAACTCCCTTGGACTTAAACTGCGTTCCTCTAGAACTCGTTGACCTACCGACTCACCCGTAGCAAACACTTATAACTTATCTACATAATTTAATATTGTTAGAAGGTATTCTACGATCTATAGTGTACAAGAGTACATTCAATCATAGAAACTCTTCTGTCATAATCACTTTAAGTGTATAAATTTATGATTTCTCATGATTTATAGAGTCAAACTGTAGCGAGTATGATTTAAAGCATCACAGAGTCTCATTTTCGTTCTTCAGAATTGCAAATGACAATTCTGGGGAACAAGCGATTCTAGTGATCGATCTTATCAGTTACATTGGAATTCGAACACATTTAATTCATAGAGGAAGTGGATACGCATCACATTCAATGTTACCACTTGCCAACTACCCAAGCCTAAAAGCCTACACCTTGACATGCGAACCCTTCCCTTCCTATAAAACTAGACCTTTACCTTCCCAAAAACCCATCTCTTTCGTCTTCCTTTCATACCCTAAACCTTATGACGAGAGAACCCAGCCAAAGCGATTTCAGTAAAAGACTTGATAGAATCCTTGAGATACATAAGGCTGAGGTCCTGACTGCAATACAAAAAGTAGAAAATCTGAAGTGTTAGTGACCTATACCAAATACTGAATTGTCCACCAAAACTACTCTTAACCCTAAACCTAACCCAAATTTGAAACCCCATTCGACGAACCCATTTCCCCCCACTTCCTAACCTTTATACCATCACAACCCACCTTGAATGCGAGTTCCTATATAATGATGGTGGGTTGAGCCATCCCTTGCCAGCCCTCTCCATTGCTCATACTCACTGCATTTTCTTGGTTCTCTTCATAGAACCCTTGCAGGGGAGTAATATAGGGTGAAGGGTGATCTGGAGATGTGTTCACTTCCCCACTCTTCATAGAACTTCCACCGTGGCATTATATTTCTTCTAAGGAAGACTTGTGAAGTGCTTTACTTGGGAGAGATTTTAAAGGGCAGTGAGAAGTGTTCCGACAACTCTTAGAGTAGCGACCCTGCCAAGGTGTGGATACTCCTTTGGTAGGAAGGAATGAGAGACTCTGATTAAAGGTGGTTAGAAGTCAATGACCGATCTTTATCGAAGACATCTTCTCTCGGACATTGCTGCGAGTGTCGTAGATAGCGTGTGTCTAGATTTTTCCTAGGTTTATACTTTCATGTAATTAGTTTTTACTTTTTCAGCACTTTAATTCTATAGATTTCTCTCCATGACATTATAAATATTCCATGAATATATGAAGTTTTTCTTTGACTAACTTCATAATATAGCTCCTGTTTCTAATTTTTCTTTCCCATTTTTGTTACTTAGGATTTGAGATTAAGCCGAATGTGTTTTTCTTCAAGTTTGAGGGAAACTCTTATGACAAGATTTTTTTCACCCGGTGCAATATCAACAATTTTAAGTAATTCACGGTAAAATATATTGAGTGTCTCCTATTTTTGTGCCAATGAGGACATTGCCCTATTTAAGTTTGGGGGGATACACAACAACTGTGTATATTAGTTTAGTTTATTTTATGTTCCTTAGTTTATTATTCTACTTTTTGTTAGTTGCTTTTTGCATATAATTTTTTTTTTTTTTTTTTCTGTTTTGTAAATATTAGGACCAATTAACCATTATATGGGAGTTATGATGAAATTTTTTATGAATCTATATAACTAACGATCCATCATAGTAGAAGTTCAACAATCAAATATAGAACAGTTACAATTCATGTTTAGCTCTTTGAACACTGTATCAGATTGAATGTTTGAAATAATAGATTAATCTAAATTGCAATATTTAGACTATAGTTTTAAAATTATATAACTAGTGAGCTTTAGAGACTAACTTTTCCTCTTCTATTCTGAGAGAGAAACTGCTTCTATTCAAGTTTAAATTTTCTTGAACTTCTTGACTGTTTTAAATAAAATCTCATATTGTTGAAAAATAGAATCAAAATATTCTGTGATTATGATGATTTGTTTCTTTTAAAATTATCTATTAATTATATCAAAACAATATGACATCCATGCTAGTAAATCGTAAAGATGATTAAAGGCTATCTTTTGTTTAACCAGAGCCAAAAAGCCAAAATCCCAGAAAATAATTTATCCTTTGAACCCAAATTAGAAGCCTAAACTGAATTTCCTTACACTAAAATTTTGTAAACCCTTAACTATATGTACCGCCCAAAATTTTCAACTTTTAACCTTTACATTTTCTGAGAATTTAGAATACAAAAGAAGGGAAGAAGTGGGAGTGAAAAGAGTAAAAGTTAATAGATAAGGGATATGCTGAAAAATGGTACAACTGAAAAGAAATAAGAAAAGAATATGGGAAATAGTTAGAAATCGTAACATACGATTCTATACGAAGAAGCAATCAAAAGGATAAAAGGAAAGAAAAATCGTAAAACATGATTCTATAAGTCTGAAAAGAGAAATGGGATTTTACAAAAATAAGAATTAGTAAATGGGAAGAAGCATCCAAATTCTTGGATACTTACTGATACTAAAATAAAGAAAGAAGAAGAAAAGATAGGAGAAGGAAGCACTAAATTCTTAGAAAACTTTGAATCCTATCTACCTTTCTTTGAAACCTTTTTAAACCCAAAACCCCATTACAAGCTGAAGGAAAGACTTTTTTGATTTACGATTTACAAAAGCATGAGTCTAGTAGAGATATATGTAATAAATACTATGAATGAACAAAGAAATCATATGAACATAATTGATTATCCATTTAATGAGATTTATCTTTATTCAATTGTCCTTTGAATTTTTCATATATATCATATTGTGAGAACACAAAAATTTTGATACCATTTTGAGAGTATGCCAATAGTGAGTTTTTGAATGAAAATATTTTCTAAAACTGTAGTTTAGAAAAATCTATGAAGAATAATCTGCTCACTGATGCATACATTCCATGCTTATTATGAATTAAAATTGTTGGAGTTCTGATCAAGGATAACTGCTATGATGGAAAGTAAGGATAAAAGATTTGTAATTTTAGAAAATTATAATAAACATGTGATGATTAACTTAGTTAGTGTTCACAATTAGTTTAGATTTTTAACCTTTTGTTTTCTTATTAATTTTGAAAAAATATGTTAAAAAATATAAAATATTTGAAGTTTGTAGGTAATTTCATAGAAAACCTTCAGGAGACTACAACTCCTCCACTAGGGATCACCTAGGGGTTTGAAGGCTTGTTACATCTGCTAAATGCAATCGTGCACTCTACAACAGTGGCATTTAAATTCTTAGTTTAGGATATTTTATATTTCGTGTTTGCTAGGAACTAGCAAAGCGTAAGTTTGAGGGTATGATCAGTCATATAATTTACCATTTTATCACCATTAACTTAGTGATGCTAGACCTTAGTTTTTTACTAACAATTATTGATATGCAAATATTAAGGAAAATTAGTAAAAGAGAGCTAAAGTGTTAAACTTTGTCAAAATGAATTCAAAAAGTAGTAAGAATGATGATGGATCTTAAAAGACGATTGAACGAAGCTGAAGAAGAGACAAAAAGTAAGAAATCATAAATTACGATTCTTAAAGACATTCAAAAAGTAAAATGCGATATAAAGGAGAAAAGCAATTGCTCGTAAATAAAATTATAAATGAAGAATTGTCCTGAGAGTGAAAGCTGTAAAAAGAGAACAATTGTAATTTACGATTGTATAAATTGAACCTCTTGTGCTGCTGATCATGTGAAGAAGATTTACACCACCATGCATATAATTAGAAGAACTCTTAAATTAGAAGTTTGGCCACTCACGAATCTGAGAAGTTTGACAAAGGAAGACTCCTAAAAGATCTCTGTTACTGAAATAAATGAGAAAGTTTAAAAGCGCATCTACCATTCGTAGCAAGGAAAAGCTAGGATTAGAAGTAGAGCTATAATATGATTCTTTTATTTTAGTAGTTTCTTCTGTTAGGATTAGATCAATGTAAACTGACTCCTTATGGTCTATAAATAAGAGAGCCCGATATAGGAATTCTTCATCGAAGGAATTCTCAGCATCAATTGATGACTGAGGTTAGATTTTCTTTCGATAAAAAATTTAGAGTAGATTAGTTTAGATATCCAAGATTCCTCGATCACAATTTTAGAGTAGGTTAATTTCGATATCCAAGATTCCTCGATTACAATTGACGACTGCGATTGAGAACTGGAAGATGAGTGTAGATATCCGTAGTTTCTCAGAAGTAATTGATGCCTGCGGTTGAGGGGCGAAAGATATATTTTTATTTACTTTCTAGTTTAAATTTCTTTTTATTACAATTTACTGCTTTATAAGCATCTCCAAGTTTTAATTTGAATTGATGACTCAGGTTGAGATTTGAAGATTAGTGTAACGGTTTTACTTTTCATTTTTGATTTTCTGGAGTTTGATTGACACCCAAATTTTTGATAGATTAAAGATTAGTATAGATCTATGTTAAAGGATGCTAGTTTTTGATTGACGCCCAAATTCTAGAGAACTGAGATATAGTGTAACAATATTTTAAATTTGTAAATATCCGATAACTGAAGATTGTGATTGACGACCGCAATCTGAAGGAGGATTTAGGATTTATTTTCTGCAAATTAGTTTAAGAAACTATTCTTTCATTCATATTTCTCAAGTAGTTTTGGATCTTAAAGATAAATATAAGTTTTCAGCATAACGAAATATAAGATAAATCACTTCCTCGTGAGAACGATCCTATGCTAGTATTACAATTTCCATTGTGCGCTTGTAATAGGTTAATACTTAATTAGAACAATATAAAGAGTACATCAGGGGATCACGTGAAAATCTGTGCCTTTAAAGATAAAGAGATTTCTCTTTGATTCTTAAAAAGGGCATCTGGGTGCCGTCGTCGGAAGCGTTGGCGATGTGAGTACCATCCGAGAAGGGAGTTCCAAGATTCCAACAAGCATGGTAAGGAAAAGAGAAAAGGAACCAAGGGGAAGGAAAGAGAGAATTTTGAGACAAAATTTTCCTAGGAATCATCATCATCAAAACCAAAAAAAAAAAAACCAAAAAGTCAAGAAAATAAAAAGAAACAAGAGAGAGCATGTGGTGTCGTAGCCATGGCATCACCGCACCCACCGTCATCCCGTAAGGGAAGGAAAAGTAGTCTTTTGGGCCATACCCACAGAACCCATACCCCACCCGCCTTCAAACCATGGTTTGGCCTGTGGTAACATTTGCTAAGATGTCCCCACCACATCCCGAAATGGAGGAGATTCCCATCTCCGATCCCTCAACCCAACCCCCATTTAATGTCACTGAACCATTTGGTGCCCGCATTTTCCCCTCCACATCAACCCAAAATATACCCATCTTTTCCTCCACATCCACCCAACATACACCCCATTTTTCCCTGACATCAACTCAAAATACACTCATTTCCCCCTCCACATCAACCCAAGATGCACCCAATTTTCCCTCCACTTCAAACTAAGCACCACCACCACTCTATACAGTTCCCCCATCAAGAGAACACTCCACATCCCCTCCCATGACCAATCTTATGGTCTTGATGGAGGAAATGGTGAGAACATTTACTGCAAAGAAGGCTTCTCAAAGTCTTCCCAATCCACCCCGAATACCATTAAATCCACAACAAACCCTCCAAAATCTTCACACCCCATTTACCTAAAACACCAACCCCAATAAACCACCCATAGTTCACACCACCCAACCATGGAGCCATCCGAGTGGGCCTCAAAGGCCCTATGTCCAACCCCAACCCAACTTAGGCCCAAACCCAAGGGTCCCATTTTCAAACCCTTCCATCATTCCCCTAATTTCCCACATACACCCACACCCAACAAACACACCTCATCCCCCCTCAAATAGCCTACTCAATTCCACAACCCGGCATGAGCCCTAACCATCCACATCTACCTTACCCAACCCAACAAGGGAACCCATCACAAAGCTCCAACCCACCCCAATTTACACATCCTCTCACCCCTCAACCAAATCATCAAAGTTCCCATCAACCTCAATGGTCTCACCCAACACCCAGTCAACATCCAAAAAATCTCCAGTTCCCACATCCCCTCACCCCTCAACCAAATCAGCAAAGTTTTCATCAGCCACAGTGACCTCACCAGATGCCCACTCTAACCATTCAAAACTCTCCCGATAATCTCACCCTTCCTCCACCATTTTTTGATGTAGGTCATCAATATGAGGAGGATGAGACCAGAAGTACCGATGCCTACATGGGGGCGTTTGCTAGTTTCAAACCCCCACCCACCTTCACTAACTAGCAGGCAACCAAAAATAATTGGGGGCAACCTAGTGAGGGAGAAGCCCCAGTTATACAGTCTAGGAAATTGGAACTGTTAAAAGAATAAATGGACAAAATCCAAAAATAATTGATGAAGTTAGGGGGAGCCGAAATTTACACTACCGATTTCTCTGATTTGTGTCTGTTTGTTGAGGTACCATTGCCGCCTAAGTTCAAAGTACCGTCATTTGATAAATACAATGGCAACGACCCTATTGCCCACCTAAATTCATACTGTGGAGACATGTGCCAGTATGGCGGAGATGAACGACTCTTCATCAAAGTGTTCTAAAAAAGTCTCACAGGCACACTTCTATCAAACCATCCATGATAAGAACATGGAAAGACCTCACCCACCTGTTCTAAGAACAATATGTCTACAACATGGACATTGAACCATGCAAGTCAGATTTGACATGGTTGAAACAAAAGTCCGATGAAACTTTTAGTGAATACCTTAGAAGGTGGAGGGCCCTAGCAGCCCAGGTGAGAAACCACATACCAGATGAGGAATAAATTGAAATGATCTCAAAAACTGTATTAGTAGTCATCTCTGATTTTTTGGTGTACCAATAGCAGGCCAGTGTTGCTGACCTAGTGAGAAATGTCAACTACTGTGAGGATGCGGTAAGAGAGAGGCATTTCAATAAAACAGTGGCCAGTGGGCTGGCAAATTTACTAAGCAGAGGAATGAGAAGAGAATAGGGGCAGAGGTTCAAGCAATAATGACCTCACAACCCACCACGAGCATGGCACCCTTTCAGTTTGGGGTAGTACAACAAGCTCTAGCACAATGACTCGACAATGGTTCATGGGCACAGATGACCCTGGAATAGAAAAGGGCTTGCTATAACCAAGTATTCACTCCCCTGGGACAATCTCTAAATGTTCTCTTGCCATTGTTAATATAGAAGGGTTTGCTTACTCCACTTTAGTCACGACCTCCACTGAATTCGCTCCCTAGAAATTACGATCCTAGTACACATTGCAACTTCCACCAGGAGCCGGGACATCCAACAGATCAATGCTTTCCTCTAAAGCATGAAATACAGGATCTAATTGAGGCAGGAAATATCATCCCACTGGGACCTCCCCAGGCAAATCCTCACACCAATATTCTCCAAGCACTGTTACCGCCATACTCGCAAGGGGGAATGGGCCCGAGGGCCACCATTAACATGATGGAAGGATATGGGAGAATTTGACCCCTCAGAATACATCGCCACGGGGAAAGCCTCATGATTCCAAGACCCGTGGAGGTAGGAGAACAAGATCATAGGAGTAGTCGAGCCTTTGAATTTAGCCGACTACTTCCCCAATCCTACACCCCATGCAACCCCTTTGAATTTAAGGATGTATTTTTCGGCACTAGCTTTCGTCAACCATGTGCAGCCCAGTTTGGCCTCACCCCTGTTATACTAACCATTTCCAACACCAACCCCTATCAATCATACATTCCCTAATTTTACCTCACCCCCATTGTTCCATCCACCTTCAACACCAAACCCCATCTGGCCCACTCTTGCTGCACCCCCACCAGTAATTCAATCTCCATCACCAATCAACCATATTTGGCCCATATTCGCCACACCATCAACCCACCCATTCCCTATGCCTTCGTCTGCTCCGTTTTAAATCTCCGGACTGACCTATAAACCTCACCAGGTTCCGTTCAACTACAATCAAATAGATATTAATGCGGGCAGCGGTAGTGAAGAGGCAGTTGAGTTTATCACACGATCGGAGAGGATCCCCAAATAGCCAAAAGTACTGGGAGCAGCCCAACCCGAAGAAAGAAGGGAACCAGTAACAGTGCACCCCATGGAAAGAATGAGCTGGGAATATGCATTGGAAACACAATTCTGGCTCATATCACCATCTGGGACTTACTTATGACGTCTCTGCCACACTTCCAAGCACTAATGGGAGCCCTAAAAGATGCTCATGTCTCTAACAAAGTTTCCCTAGATGAGGTGGGACAGATGATTAGACAAGTGTTGGCTCCTAATGCCATCTAGTTCTTTGACGCCGATCTCTCAACCGAAGGAGGCAACCATTCCTGATCCCTCAATATTACAACAGAATGACGAACTTGGTGATCCCTTTGGTGCTAATAGACAATGGCTCAACACTAAATGTGTGCCCTTTGAGAACTGCGATCGATCCGTCGATGTTCAGATCGACCATGACAAGAGCTTAAGGGTTTGATAACACGAGAAGAGAGGTAATAGGAGAAGTTGATCTTGAGCTCACGATTGGGCCAATGGCCTTCTCTATCCCCTTTCAAGTTATGGATATCAAATCCACCTTCAATCTACTGCTAGGGCACCCATGGCTACATGAAATCGGGGCCGTACCCTCAACCCTACACCATAAACTCAAGTTCATCTCTGAAGAGAAAGTCATAGCTATCCTAGGAGAGGGACGAGAAGAAGGAGAATGTGCTGCCGACAACATAGAAAACCTCAAGATGTTAGACATGCCACATACAGCTGGGGACACATATCTTCACAGTTTTCAATATGACGTGTCAGCAGTGGCGCCCCTTGAAAAGGTCTCCACAAAAATTAGAGGAATGATTATAGTGGTATCAATGCTCTAGAAATGGGGCTACCAGAAAGGAAAGGGATTGGGTCCTCGCCTACAAGGCCGACGGGACCCAGTCAGAGAAAGAGGCGGATAACAAATCAAATTCAGTTTAAGATACAAGCCTACCGAATAAGATGTCCAAGAGGCCTAGGAAAAGGCCTGCGTAATAACCATCGCCAAAGCCAGGGGATAGATCTGAAGGATGAACCCCGTCCGAGGCCACACACCGGGAGTACATTTGTGAGCACAGGGGTCATAAAGATTGACCAAAGTGGGGCAACTCAGCTAACCCCACACAAAAAATTCACCATTCACGAGTCTAACCCCCAAATCACCCCCCTGAAATAGAAATAGACCTAGCCTCCCTGTCACTTTTTGAGGAGGTACCCTTGCCAATACAACCACCGGTCCTAAACCATCCCAAGCCCATGCTAATATTCGGGGACCAGGTTTCAGATGAGGATGGCCTTGAAGGGCAATCTCACTCCCCCTCATCCACAACACAAGGTAAAGGGGTAACAACCAAAGTAAGGAATTGGGCATCAACACCCATAAATCTGGAAGCTTTTGGTGGCCTAAAATTTGGCACCAGCTTCTAAAAAAAAAACAACCTATAAAAGTGAGAATAGCCCTTGGTGAGCATTGCCATGCATGTATAAAAACGCTCATGGCCAAGGGCTGATCTCCGAAGAAAAAGAAAAACTTAGAAAAATACAAAACCCAAAAATATTGTCTTTTAAAATTCATGAAAAAAGCAAAAAATTTGATACCTTAAATAAAGAACCCATTCGACGAGAAATTGTCCTCTTTCCTGTAGAAATATAAGGAGAGGTAGGAGTCACAGATCTGGATGAGAAGGTCCAAGCTGAAGAGCTGCCCAATGAGCTCCTTGAGCAATACGCAGATTTTGAGCATGGCCCTATCCCAATCGTTGAAGAAATAGAGGACGTTAATCTAGGGACCGACGAGGTTCCTTGTATGACCATGAGGAAAGAAAAGGCATGATTGACTTCCTTTGATCATACCAAGACGTCTTCGCATGGTCATACAAGGATATGCCTGATTTGGACACCGATTTGGTCGAGCATGAGGTGCTACTATATCCCGATGTTAAGCCAATCAAACAAAAGTTGAGGTGCCTTAAGCTAGAGTGGATGTTGAAAGTGAAAGATGAGGTCATAAAGTAGTACAATGTCGGGTTTCTCATGGTAACCAAATACCCGCAGTGGCTAGCAACATCGTCCCAGTATCGAAGAAAGATAGAAAGGTTCGCATGTTCTTCGATTTTAAAAATCTTAATAAGGCGAGCCTGAAAGATGACTTCCCCTTGCCACACATCGACATCTTGGTCAATAACACTGCCAAGCATGGGATGCTCTTATTCATGGATGGGTTTTATGGTTATAATTAGATCAAGATGGAAGAGATGGACTGAGAAAAGACAACATTCATTACTCCATGAGGAACTTTTTGCTACTGAGTCATGCCATTCAGGTTGAAAAATGCCGGAGTGACGTATTAAAGGGCGATGACGGTACTATTCCACGACATGATACACCGAGAAATTGAGGTGTACGTCGACAACATGATTGCCAAGTCATAGGCAAGAGGTGATCATCTGTTGAACCTCCAGAAGTTGTTTGAAAGACTGAGAAAATATAGGTTGTGTCTGAACCCTCATAAATGCGCATTTGGCGCCATGTCAGGAAAGCTATTGGGCTTCATCATCAGCATAAGGGGCATTAAAGTTGATCCGATAGAAGTAAAGGCCATCGTAGAAATGCCTCTGCCATCTATCGAGAGTGAAGTCAGAGACTTCTTGGGCAAAATACAGTACATCAGTCGGTTCATTGCACAATTAACTCCTATCTGCACACCGATTTTCAAGTTACTGAGAAAAGATTCACCCATTAAGTCGAATGACGATTGTCAAGCAGCATTCGATAAAATCAAAAGCTATCTCCTCAATCCTCCCATTTTGGTACCACCAGTCCTTAGGTGACCACTCTTGATGTACCTCTCTACAACAAAATTCTCGATGGGATGTATCCTAGGACAACACAATGAGACCGAAAGAAGGGAGCATGCCATTTACTACCTGAGTAAGAAATTCCTCAATTATGAGATGTGCTATTATCATCTGGCGAAAGCATGCCTGAATCTTGCATGGGCTACACAATGACTTCCTCACTACCTACTCTCCCAGGCAGTTCTCCTCCTAGCTCGAATGGACCCTCTGAAATACTTATTTGAAAAGTTAGCTCTTACTGGGTGGACCGCGCGTTGGCAGCTCCTCTTATCAGAATTTGATATCACGTATGTCACCCAAAAGTCAATCGAGGGACAAGCACTCAATGATCATTTTTTCGAGAATCTCTTACCTAATTACGAGCCTTTGAGAAGAACTGAATTCCTTGAGGAGGACATCTTGTTCATGACAGAGGAGGACACAAAAGAAACAGAGGAGTCATGGGTAATGCACTTCGATGGGGCATCAAATGTCAAAGGTCAAGGAGTCGGTGGTGTTCTAATCTCGCTAAAAGGGTCCCGCTTACCAGTCTCCATCAAGCTCAATTTCCCTTGCACCAATAACATGTCTAAATATGAAGCCTACTTAGCTGGCTTACAAGCAGCTCTCGACCTAAATGTAACTCATCTCAGGGTATTTGGTGATTCATAGCTGATCGTATGCCAGACCAACAGAGATTGGAAAACAAAGGATGAAAAGTTGATCCCATATCATGAGCACCTGGAGGATCTAATCACATGCTTCGACGATGTCACTTTCTCCTATGTATTGCGAGCAAGAAATCGATTTACTGATGCACTGATAACACTGACATCAATGATCGATATATCCCAAGGCATTGAGATAAAGCCAATCATGATCGGCCAGAGAAATGAGCTTGCCTTCTACCTCCAGATCGAGGGATCCGCAAAGCCAGATGATGAGTTTCTTTGGTTCTCAGATATCAAGAACTTCCTTGAAACTCGGGCATTCCCTGAAGGTACATCCAAGACGGATAGGCAGACCATCCAACGTTTAGCGACAAATTACGTCATCTGCGATGAGTGCCTCTATAAGCGATCATATAACAATATCTTGCTCTGATGCCTAACTGAAAGCATGGCAACAAACGTCATGAAAGAGATCCATGAAGGAGTATGCGGGGCCCACATCAATGGCCATATGCTTGCTAAAAGGATTCTACGCTTACTAAAAGGATTCTACAGCAAGGGTATTCCTTGACCACCATGGAAACTAACTGTTAAAAGCACATTCAAAAGTGTTACAAATGCTAAGAACACTCCAGTCTAATACATGCTCTAGCCATAGATCTACACAGCATGACCACTCCATGGCCATTTACCACATGGGGTCTCGGCATCGTTGGAAAAGTCAATCCAAAAGCCTCTAATGGGCACCGGTTCATCCTCGTCTTCATCGAGTACTTCACAAAATGGGTAGAGGCAGCATCTTATACGAACATCACAGCCAGTCATGTTGAGAAGTTCATCAAAAATAACATCATCTGCTGATTCGGCATGCCCAAGGACATCATCACAGACAATGAAACCAATTTTGTGAACAAGCACATCAGGGCCTTATGCGAGCAGTATAAAATCTAACATCACCACTCATTACCATATCGGTCGCAAACCAATGGAGCCATAGAAGCTGCTAACAAGATAGTCGTCTGCATCCTCAAGAAGATGGTTGTCACATACCAAGATTGGAGTGAGGTGTTACTTTTTACACTATGGGCCCATCAAACGTCGATCCGTATGCTACAGGGGCAACACTATTTTTCCTTGTGTATGGAACTGAGGTCGTGCTACCAGTTGAGGTCGATGTACCCTCACTTCGTATCTTCATCGAGTCCGGCTTACTTGAGGCCGAAAGAGAGAGAGCACGTTTCAAACAACTAAACCAGATCGATGAGAAGAGGCTTCTAGCTTTGTGTTACACCCAGGTCTACCAGGGAAGAATCGTACCTGCTTACAACAAGTGTGTCCATGCTCGAGTATTAAAAGTGGGTGACTTGGTACTCAAGAAGATCTTCCCTTCTCTCCATGTTGATCCTTGAGGAAAATTCAAGCTCAACTGGGAAGGACCTTATGTCTTCCAAGAAGTGCTTCCTGGATATGCACTTTGGCTCGTCACAATGGATGGAGATCACTTTCTTGAGCCGATCAATGCTGGATATGTATATCGATTCTACTCCTAGTCTCCCGCAACAAGGTACGTATTGATAAAATTGGATACGTGATTGCTTAAGGACACCATATTAGATTCTATTATTTTAAAGCCAAGTAACCAAAAAGTGTCCCTAAATGCTCACACCCTTTACTACCTAACTTGAGTTGATAGCCTTTCTTTCATAAACCTCTCCCCAAAAAAAGAAAGAAAAAGTTTATATTCCAACAAAAAAGAGAAAAGAGTTCTCATCAAATTTCAAAAAAATTCCGAAAAGCAAAATCCTAAAAGGAGGAAAAAAAGAAGGCGAAAAGAAAAAAAAATAGAAAAATGAAAGAGATAGAAAAAAAATCATTGGGCATGTATAGCAAAAATTCCCAAGCAAGAGGTGTATCACTATAGCAGGAGCCCAATCAAGAGGCCCCCTTTAAAGCCCAGAATACCCTCAAAATTCCTAACCTATTAACCCATGGTCACGATTCATCCCTAAAGAAAGCCCTCTTTAAGGTCTACAAGTAGTCACAGTATCTGCTGAGTCAGCAAAAATCGAGCTGAATGACAACAAAGGGAATTTCGTCTAGCCGGCTATGATGGAATCCGCACCCAAAAAGGAAAGAAATTTTTTTTAACGATCTAAAAAAAAAAGGACGTGGTGATAACCCGCAAGGGCGCCACAGGTAAAAGAGTGAGCTTGTGCTGAGTAGGTGAAAACCTGAAAAGGTGCCTGGGGTAAAAGCATACCCATGGACGTAGTGAAAATCCGAAAGGGCACTACAGGTAAGAGGGCAATAACAGGCATGTCGAAAACCCATCTTGGGCATTGTGAGTAAAAATATTTTAAAAGAAAAGAAAAAGAGAAAGAAAAAGAAAAGAAAATAGCATCAGTTACTCCTTTGGTAAAATTTTCGGATTAAATGGTCTTCAATTGGGCCACTCATGTTAGCTCAAATCTGGTCCTAATCAGGTGTATCTTTAGACTGCACAGTCAAATGCATGACCATAGGTAAGGATAAAAGGTTAACTCAATCCAACGGGATGGACGTTTCGATCTTGGTAAAATTCTGGACCTCACTCAAGCCCAACCACATGAACAGGGTTCGACTATTCTCAAAATGGGACCCGTTACCTCTTCTCACATTTAAGGCATCAAACAAAAAAATATAGAAAAGAAAAATGTATATAAAAAAAAAAGAGTTCCCTTTTTCATTTTATTTCTGTACTTTGCTTGCGCCACATCTCAAAGAAATAATCTGTGTGACGCTGTGCTTTCAACCTTTACGTTTTAGAAAAAGAAACAAAAATAATAAAAAATACATGTATAAACCCCAAAAAAAAAATCTGTTAGGGGTTTTTGTACCCCCTTCCTTTGGTATTTGATCTCCGTTGAAGTATGTGCAGGATAGGTCAACGACCCAACTCGCGTTCTGAGTCACGAATCTTCTTAAATAAGGCGTCTTCGCGAGCATTTTGATCACTCTCCCATCGCCCATGAAGGCCCTCGTAGCGCTTCCGAGAAATGTGTGCAACCATGGATCTTATCTATCCGTCGCGACGATGCGCTCATATGAAAAATGTAGAGTCGCCACCCAGAGCTTTTGGTGTCCCGGGAAACCGATATCAATATTGAAAGCACCAAAGTACCAAATATGACTCTGATTTACCAATCCACACCAAAGGCACTTGGGTAGGCGCTTTGGTTATCCATTGGTAAGGTGTTAGGCACCCGATTGACCCGCTCATAAGTGGTCTCCAGTATGGCCGGTTCTATGTGTGGCTGATTATATATATATATATATATATATATATATATATATATATATATATAAATAAAGAAACAACATGAGCAGCACTTCTCCTTGCTTGAAGGCACACCGATCCTATTGAGCCCTTCCCGCTTGCCAAAATTTAGGCAGCGTAACGACTCAATTCTAAGATAGTGGAAAAATAAAGAAGGTAGAGGAATAGAGGGGAGAGCTGGAGCTCTCAGGCCCTTATAGCTCCGATGTAGACCATCGCGTTGGTGCATTTCCGGTGAGCTTTCAATAGCAAACAGGTGTAGGAATGCGTTTGAACCTCTAAGGCTTGGTAGCTAGAGGGTAGGAGAGGTAGGCTAAGGCTTTGATCTTGGCAAACCTAAGAGATTTATGATGGAAGATGGGTTGTGAGGGGTGAACTTCAAATCTAGAATTTGTATGGATGAAATGCTAAAACGGGAGAAAAGGGGTCGCTTATTCTTTTTTCTTTCTTTGGAAAATTTTCAAGCCCTTTGCAAGGGAGGGTGCCTCTCTATTTATAGAAAAAGGGGTGAAGGGTTGAGTCACTAATAGATTTAGAAATTAGGTAATGGACAATCTAAGGTTTTTGGGGTTTTCTAGAGCTTGGAAAGAGGGATTTGGGTTTAATGATAAATGATAGGGTGGCGACTTGAATGACAAAAGGGTGATAACTTAAAACTAACAGGGTCACTAGGGTCCTAAAGAAATACACTCCAGACGTTGGAATGGTTCACAGGTCAAACCCCTAATGTCAGTTTTGGCCAGTTTTTGAAGGAAAACTAGTCTCAAATTGTTGGAAGTTGAAGACCCGCAGGGGCCCAGCCCGGTTTTGCAATTTCCTACAGAAATCTGTAATCTTCATTTCACCATAACTTTTGATGTACAACTCCGAATTAGGCGATTCTTAGCTCGTTGAAAAACTGGGAACCTATACTTTCCAATGGTATAAGTCTTAGGTTGGGAAAATGTCTATGAAGACTGTGGCACTCCTCTCTTCATTAGCTATTTTGGTTAGTTCGAAATTGGCTCTATGGGTTCGATTTTATAATTTCCTGTACAAATTTACAATCATCATTTCGCCATAACTTTTAATGTACAACTCTAAATTAAGAGATTCTTAGCTTGTTGGAAAGCTGGGAACCTCTACTTAACAATGGTATTAGATTTAGGTTGGGAAACTATCTATAAAAATTTTAGCACTCCTCTTTCTAACCGCTATTCAGGAGGGTTCAAAACTGGTCCGAGAAGGGTTCTAATGGGTCTAGGAAGGCTAGGGTTGATTCCTAAGGGTTTGGGAAAGGTTCAAAAGGTTTTAGGATGATTGCTAAGGGTTTGAAAAATTCTTTCGAAAGCTCAGAGGTATGCCTTTTTCGAAGTATGTGTCGATCGGGCCTTGGGCCAAATTTGGGTGTCTACAGATGCCCCTCTTTGGTATCCGATTAGTAACGATTGGATGTCAAAGAAAGAGACATTCGAAGTGGCTGTAGAGAACTAGAAAATACCATTTTCCACCCCTTAACCTGGGCCTTGATAGACCCTTGAGAGAACTAAATAAGTGTTTTAAGTGCTTGTGTTACAGCTAACAATAAAGACAGGCTTAACCATGAAAGCAGCCTAAAAGTGCCAAAAAGATGATAATCCATGTCGATCCAAAGGAAGAAAGAGAAGGGACAACATCACTAGCTGTCAAAATGCCTGAACTGAAGAGGCAAAGACCTGGTCTCAACCCAGAAAAGAAATGTGGAGCAATTCGAACAGAAAAATGCACTACAGAGTGCTTTTTGAAAAGAATCTGAACATTTCCAAAAGAACCTGAACTCTGCGAAAAGAACTAAAAGCTCCAGGCTTAGCTTTCGAAGAGCACCTGAACTCTTCGAAAGGACGATTGACCTATTCGAAAAGAAGAGAACTCCTTGCGAACAGAACCTGATCTTTGCGAAAAGAGCTTCAGGAGTCACAGTACCTTGCGAAAAGTTCCCTAAACTATGCGAAATGGTATTCTGGAGATTCCTAGCTTCTTCAAGGGTAATTCAGTAATCTTTTGCACGTGTCCCAATGTAGTTAAAAACCTAGGGACATTTCAGAAGATTCTAAGCATGAAGCGAAGGCATATTCCACCCCATGTGAGCACCCGAAGATGAAATCACTTGGCGGGAACTTCTAGAAGCTCTAACTGATTTTCAAATTGCATAACAGAATTGATGCTTATGTCTCGATTGAACCAGATCGAGTAATTCTGATTGGCCAGAACAGATCTGGATCCTTGTGCTCGACTACCATTGGTTGATACAGATCTGAGCACTTCTGATTGGTCGATACGCATCTGAGCTAGACCTAGGGAAAACTATAAATAGATGAACCATTTGTCCAATTTGGGTATCCAGATTTTGAGTTTCATTCCTATTCCCCCATTTCCAAATCAGCTAGTTTGTCTGAAACCCCTGTAATAGCCTAACTTTTACTTGCAATTGAGAGCTGTGAGATACCTCTGTAATTCAAAAGAGAATTATATTCAAGACTACAAATCTAAGAGTGCTTAAGTCATGCTCTGTAATTGTAATGGTGAATTTGAAAAGGTTGTAAACCGTACATTCTCAATTGGATTCGTGTTAAGGGTTCCTCGATCTCCTTATTGCACTAGACTCCTTTAGATTCTCGCTTTTCATGTAATTTCCTTGATTCATTAACCCTGGGGAATTAGTGTTTGTAACCTAATCTCTCACGGACATTTGTAGTGATATTCTTGTTCTAAATTAAGGGTTTAGATTAAAGACTATTGGATGGTCTGCAGGCCATTGAAGTGATGACCATAGCCATAAGCCTAAATCTAATCCTTGAGTTAGATTTATTTCTCTTACATCTGTGCTTGTAGCCAGATGAAGATTGGATCATCTCTCATTTGATCTGCAGTCATTCTCATTGTGTTTCAAGGACCAAATCAAAGTTAGATATTATTTCTCCATTTTTATAAGTTTACATCAAAATTCCCCCAACTCAGATCTGGATCATCTAGTTTAACTTTTACTTTTATCATTTAGTTAATGTGATAAATTCAACCTCCCATCTTATGTGCTTTGTAGATAGGATAAGAGGCCAGATCTGGTAGCTCAGATCTGGAGGTTTATCTTGCATTTTAAACAAATTCTTTGTGGACGATCTTTTACTCACTTACATTTAAAACTTGCTACAATTGGCCCTGATCTTGCAGGCTAATTCACTTCTCTCTGTGCTGATATTTCTTTACTCTTTTTAATGTTCCAGATTCATTATAACTTAGCAGTTGCAAATCTGTTTTCAAAATACAAATAAATCATGCACACTTAGAATCACCAACAAGTTTTTGGCACCGTTGCCGGGGAATTTGTTTTAAAATAGGTAGACCTAAGTTTTCATTTTTTTTTACATCAGTGCTAAACTATTCTATTGTTTATATCTGTGCAGTTATTCATATCCATTTTGAAGAGGGGAATCTACTTTAAAAGGAATTCTGAAGGTTTGCTGTGCATAAATCTGATTCTCTGTTCTGTGTTGTATGTTTGGTAGGAGGACTCTCAGCCCTGAGATTGTCCCTCTAAATTTAGAAGTTGAAAGGCTATTACGAACCAGACAAACAACACAAAATTCTGCTGAAACAGTTACTATGGGTGAAGAACCTCGACTTTTGAGGGATTACTTTGCACCTGGTGCTTATAATTTTCCCTTTTGCATTTAATTTCCTACTGTTGAAGGAAATTATGAGATCAAATCATCAACTATCCAAATGCTTCCTTCCTTCCATGGGTTGAGTAAGGAAGATCCATACAAACATATGGATAAATTCTTGTCTCTTTGCACCACATTCAACATAGCTGGACTTGGTCTAGAGGCAACCAAGCTTAGGCTCTTTCCTTTTTCATTAAAGGACAAAGCTAGAGCATGGTTGCCTATGTTAGCACCAAATAGTATCACTTCTTGGAATGATTTGCAGTGTCAATTTTTAGCCAAATACTTCCCTATGTCTAAAACAAGCCAATTGAGACAAAGTATTATTTCCTTCTCACAAAACTCAACTGAAACTTTCCATGAAGCATGGGAAAGGTTTAAGGAACTTTTAAGGCAATGTCCTCATCATCAAATTCCCCGATGGCAGGTTGTTTAAAACTTCTATCAAGGAATTGATCAAAAAGGCAAGAATATGGTAGATGCTTCCTGTGGAGGCACTTACTTGCAAAAAACAGTTGAGGAGGTTTGGGACTTATTTGAAGTAATTGATGAAAACTCAACTCAACAGGAATCTTTGTC
The DNA here is from genome assembly GCA_021018995.1 of Chloranthus sessilifolius. Taxonomy (NCBI): domain Eukaryota; kingdom Viridiplantae; phylum Streptophyta; class Magnoliopsida; order Chloranthales; family Chloranthaceae; genus Chloranthus; species Chloranthus sessilifolius. The sequence goes on from CM037597.1 coordinate 84,940,280, forward strand.
AAGAGATATTGAGAATCTTGCTAGGTTGAACAATCAGCAAACCACCAAAGGAAAGATTTATGAGGTGAATGAGTTGGAAAGAAAGATGGATAATTTAACCACAAAGTTTGATAGATTGATGGACTCACTTAAAAATCCAATGGTTGCAAGAGTAGAGGAGGCATGTCTGATATGCCAGTCCCCTACTCATTCACTTGACCAATGTCCTGCTGCACCACAGTTCCAAGATCTAGTGGTGGAACAAGCTCATGCTGCCCAATCATTTGGACAGATGCAGTCAAATGAATATCCATGGAGAGGGCACCCCAATTTGAGGTGGAGCCAGGGGAATTATCAATCACAACAAAGAAGAACAACCAAAGAACCAAATGCCTTTCATTATCGCAGAATTTTATGCCAAGCTAAATTTTCAGTAGCCCATTCCACAACCTGTACAACAATCTGCTCCAGTTTAAATCCCTTCCAGGTCCCCTTCTTTTGAAGATCAAGTCCTAAATTCACTCTAGAATTTAGGATCTTTAACTCAGACTGTGAACTTTCACAGTCAGAGCATAAAGAAGATTGAAGAAATATTGGGTCAACTTTCAAATACTTTGGCCAAAAGAGAGGAAGGAAAGTTACCCAGCCAACCTTTGAACAATCCCAAAGGATAGGTCATGGTTGGAGAGGCTTCTATTTCACATGAAGAAGTAAAAACTGTCACAACTTTGAGAAGTGGAAGAATTATAAATAACAAAGTGGGTACTGAAGAAGAAAAAAGTGAGGAAAATGATAAAGATACGCAGCAGGAGCAACATAATGTTAGCAGTGGGGGTGCTGATGTACCTCAGAAAAATAAAAAAAATCAAAAAGATTCTGATAATGCTTCTAAAGCTGTAGATGAAGGACTAGTTCCTCATTTACCATTTCCTCATGCCATGAAATCTGTATCCCCTTTTGATAAAGGGAACACAAAAATAGATGAAATGATGGAGACTTTCAAGCAAGTCAAGATAAATCTACCTTTGCTTGATGCAATTAAACAAATTCCAGCATATGCAAAATTTTTGAAAGATATTTGCACTCACAAAAGACAGTCTAGGATACAGTTATCCAAGAAGGTCTTTGCTGTGGAAAGAGTTAATCAGGTGTTGTCTATTACCACACCTCCTAAACTTCAAGATCCTGGAATCCCCACAATCCCTTGCATTATTGGGGAACATACCATTGAAAAGGCTTTATTAGATTTGGGTGCTAGTGTCAACTTGCTTCCGTATTCTGTATATGAGAAACTAGGTTTGGGAGAATTAAAACCCACTCATGTGGTGTTACAACTAGCAGACAGATCTGAAAGAAACCCAGTTGGGATGATTGAGGATGTATTGGTGGGAGTAGATAAATTTTTCTATCCTACTGATTTTCTAGTTTTGGACATGGAACCTACAAAAAGCAAAACTTCCATCCCTGTCATTTTGGGAAGACCATTCACTGCAGCGACAAATGCTTGCATTCAATGCAGGTCTGGTATTATGGAAGTCTCTTTTGGAAATATGAAGGTGAAATTAAATGTTTATAATGCAGTCACACAGCCTCAATTCAGCTCTGAGGAATGTTTTCATGTTGATCTATTGGATGAACTGGTGGAAGGGACTTTACAACAGTTTTTGCAGTGTGAAGATTTAACCACAGATTCTAAAGATGCTTGGGGAAATTCTGAGGAAGAAACATTGTGTACCTCAAAGTCTGAGGAAGTAAATGCTGTGCAAGGAACTCATAATCAATCAAATAAGTTTCTCTTCTTGAAACCTGCTATTCTTCCCTTCCACAAACAACTAAGGTACCTTTGCTACCTTCTTTCTCAAATTTATCTGATGTAGAACTGAAGCAGTTGCCAGAAAATTTGAAATATGTGTTTTTAGGAGACCATAAATCATTGCCTGCGATTATTTCTTCCTCCCTCACAAAGGAGCAGGAGGAAGAGCTGTTGATTGTTTTGAAACAACATAAAAGGGCAATTGGCTGGACTATTGCTGATTTGGGAGGAATCAGTCCATTGTTTGCATGCATAAAATCCATTTGGAGGAAGATGCAAAGCCTTCTAGGAAATGCAAAGGAGGTTGAACCCTCATATGCAAGAAGTGGTCATGAAAGAGGTTGTTAAGGCTCTTTGGATGCGGGGTCATTTATCCCATTTGATTCAGACTTGGGTGGCACCTACACGGGTGGTACCTAAGAAATGGGATCATTGTAACCTCAGATTACGGTGAGCTTATGTCAACCAGGACAAACAAGCTGGTTGGAGGGTGCAGATGATTACGAAAATTAAATTCAATGACCGAAAAGACCATTTCCCTCTCCCATTCATTGATCAAATTTTAGATAAGCAAGGGAGAAGCTTATTATCGCTTTTCTTGATGGTTACTCCGGTTACAACCAGATTCTGTGTACCCACAAGATCGTGAAAAGACCACATTCACTTGCCCTTTTAGCACTTTTGCCAATAGGAGAATGCCTTTTGGTCTTTGTAATGCTCCCGCTACCTTTCAAAGATGCATGTACTCCATTTTCTCTGATATGATTGACCAATTTATGGAGATTTTTATGGATGATTTTTCAATCTATGGAGACAGTTTTGCCCAGTGTTTACATCATCTCAAATTGGTGTTACAGAGATGTGAAGAAACCAATCTAGTTTTGAGCTGAGAGAAGAGCCATTTCATGGTCACCCAGGGCATTGTCCTTGGCCATGTTGTCTCCCACAAGGGCATTGAGGTAGACAGAGCAAAAATTGATTTAATTGCACATTTACCACCTCCCAAAACCGTTAAACAGATCGAAAGTTTTTACGAGACATCTTTGGATTTCTGAAGGTTCATTAAAGACTGCAGTAAAATAACCAAGCCTCTTTGTCATTTATTATGCCAAGATGTCCCTTTTGTTTTCAACAATGAATGCATGAAGGCATTTGAATTCTTGAAAAATTGTTTGATTTCAGCTCCAATATTACAGTCTCCAGATTATTCACTGCCTTTTGAATTGATGTGTGATGCATCAGATTATGCTTTGGGAGCTGTCCTTGGACAGAGAAAGGATAAGTTGCCTCATGTCATAGCTTATGCCAGTAGATCAATGATTGATGCACAACTCAATTACACAACAACTGAGAAGGAGCTGCTGGCAATTGTTTTTGCTTTAGAGAAATTCAGGTCATATGTCTTGGGTTCACAAATAGTGGTGTTGACTGACCACTCTGCCTTGAAATACCTTCCGTCTAAGAAGGACACCAAACCAAGATTAATCAGGTGGATCCTCCTATTACAGGGATTTGATTTACAGATCAAAGATCAAAAGGGTGTGGAGAATGTGGTGGCTGATCACCTGTCTAGAATTTTAACTGCTGAGATTGATAGGATGCCTATCAATGAATCTTTCCCTGATGAGCAAATTTTTGCTATTAGTATACACACCCCTTGGTTCGCAAACATAGTCAACTTTTTGGCTACTGGAAGAATTCCTCAACATTGGAATAAAATGGATAAAGATCTTTTCTTCTCAAAGGTTAAACATTTTATTTGGGAAGATCCTTATCTGTTTAAGATTTGTGCAGACCAAATAATAAGATGTGTCCCTGAAGAAGAATTTCATAGCATACTTTCTATGTGTCATGAACAGGCCTGTGGAGGTCATTTTAGTGGAAACAAAACTGCTGCAAAGGTTTTGCAGTGTGGATTCTATTGGCCTACACTTTTCAAAGATGCTCTGCAGCACTGTAAGTCTTGCCAGAACTGCCAGAAATTGGGCATCATTTCCAAGAGAAACTCAATGCCTTTACAGCCCATTTTGGTAGTTGAATAGTTTGATATTTGGGGGATAGACTTCATGAGTCCCTTTCCTCCTTCCAATGGGTGTAATTTCATTTTAGTAGCTGTGGATTATGTATCCAAATGGGTTGAAGCCACAGCCACTAAAACCAATGATCACAGAGTGGTTCTAAAATTTTTAAAGGACCACATTTTTTCCAGGTTTGGTTTTCCCAGAGCTATTATCAGTGATGGGGGAAGCCATTTTTGTAATAAACATTTTGAAGCTTTATTGAAAAAATACTCTGTGACTCATAGAGTAGCTACTCCATATAATCTACAAACCAGTGGACAAGTGGAGATTTATAATAGAGAAATCAAACATATCTTTGGAAAGAGCGTGAAGAAGAAGAGAAAGGATTGGTCCTTTAATTTGAATGATGCATTGTGGGCATATAGGACAACCTATAAAACCCCAATTGGCATGTCCCCATTCATTGGTCTATGGCAAAGCATGCCATTTACCGGTGGAGTTAGAATATAAAGCCTTTTGGGCTATTAAAACATTGAACATGGATCGACTACTCTTTGGTAATCACGAGAAAGCTACAACTTCTTTGAGTTAGAGGAGCTGAGAATGGATGCATACACCAGTTCAAGATCTTACAAAGAGAAAGTCAAAGCCTTCCATGATAAAAATTTGTTGAGAAAAGAGTTCACAGCTGGCTCTAAGGTATGGCTATTTAACTCAAAACTTAAGTTTTTTCCTAAAAAGCTGATATCCAGATGGGAAGGGCCATATACTGTCATTCATGCAGCTCCTTCTGGGGCTGTTGAAATTTTAGACCCAAGTGATGGAAGAATCTTGAAAGTAAATGGTCAGAGGCTCAAACCATGCATTGAAAATACCCAGGAGCCTGTGTTGCCCATCTATCATCAAGAACCTCCCCAAACCTGATGGTATACAATTATACAATATGTTTTTGTTTTGTAGTTTTTGCATAGTTTTCTATTTCTCTGTTTTTAGTCATCTTTGTTCTCTTTTCGAGAAGTTTAAATATGTGAAAAAATTAATTCGCAAAGTAAAAATTGTCTTTTCGCAAAGTTCAATTTGCTTTTTGAAAAGGATCTGGATTTATAACGAACTGCTCGAAAGCAATGATTTGCTTTTCGAATAGTTGTTTCTGAAGCCATTTGCTTTTCGAAAAGTTATTTCTGAAGCTATTAGCTTTTCGAATGGTACTGATGCCATTCTCTGTTGTAAAAAGGACTGTTTTGGAACTTTTTGAAAACTTAAAAATGACTTTGCGAAAATAACTTTGAGCATATTTAAACCCTTTCGAAGTAAGGGTTTCATATTCGAAAGCTTTCTGAGAACGTCCTGTTCCACAGAAACCCCATTTCTTTCTTTCCTTGCGTGATTTTAGAATTCAGCCACACTTTTCTTCACATTTGCTCGATCATTTAAGCTTGAAGAGAGGGATTTTAGCTTCTGGTTCTGGTGGATTTCAGCGAGCAAGCAACACGTTCAACCAAAACCCTTGATTTCGATATTTTTCTGTGCATTTCCTCTATTTATCATTTGCAAAGTTTGATTTTGTGTCAGCATTTATTGTGGGCGTTTTTATACACAACTTTAGAATGGGAAAATGAAAAATCCTATGTTCCTAAAATCTTCTGCTAAGAAAATTAGCAAACCAACCCCGAAAGGAAAAACCAAAGCTTCAGCCAAAAGAAAACTATCAATGGATAGAGCTGATAGGATTGAGAAAGGGAAGAAGGTTAGACATGAGGAACCCATCCCAGCAGCTGCTAGTCCCGAGCCTGAGCTTCCTCCTCTGCCTATGCATTTGGTACTGCCAAATCCATTCATTGAAGCTCAGAAGCTTATTCCTGAGCTTATCGTGGATGAAACTTTTTCACAACAAATCGGATATCATTATCTTTAAGATACATTAGGGATGCCTCAACAGCAATATCCTTACCCCTCTTGGAGAAAATTTATCCATGAATGGTGAAATTATGGTACCAAAACACGGTAAAAGTGACGAGAAAGATCTTGATGTCCCTACTCTTGTTATCTTCATTGATGATTGTGATCTAACTGTCACATATGAAGACATTGGGAATGCTTTGGGATACCTTTTCAATATGATCCCGCCGGTCCATTACGGCACTAAGCGACCTCTTTCAGAGAAATGACTGTATATTTAACCCAAGGGATCGTTGGGACTGGACAGTCCATAATGGGGAGTGACCTAGCACCTCAATTTTACTAATGGATTCAATTTTGAGGAAGTTTTATATGTCCTTTGGAGCACGGCCAAGATAGGAGGACACCAATTTTAGAGGCTCTCTTTCATTTTTCTAAGGGCAATTTTTCAATGCCCCTATGTTAATTTTTTGAAGCCATGGTTGATATTAGTGCCAAGTTGAAAAAGAGCATAAATTAGTCGAATCCCATTTGGTAGGTGATCACATCTACTAAGAGCTAAGTTTGACATTGATGACCAGGAGCCATTTGAAGTCATAGCTCCTCATACTTTTGGAAAAAAGGCTTGGACTATAAGCCAAGCAATGCTGAAAAGAATAAGAGAGGAAGGTGAGCCTGCACCTGCAATTGCTACTGAGCCTGCATCTGCAGCTGCTAGTGGACACATATCGTGAACACTGCCTGCAGCTCCCTTAGAACACCTTTGCGGACCACAGGTGACCAACTCTTTAACCATTCTTGAAGAAGCTATCCTTCTGTGGTGACCAGCTCTTACTGCACCCATTCTTGAAGAAGTTGTCATTTTACCCTCCTCACCTAGTCCAGCTCCTGCCACTTCACCTATTCCAGCAGTCCCATCTCCCATACCCACCATTATCCCAATTGCAGACTCCCCCTATACACCAACCACTTCAGCCATACTCACACCACCAATTTCTCCCACCAATACCAAGACCTGGCCACAGATTTTATTGAACAATCTCCTAGCACTCCTCTTCTCCAAAGCCCCTCAAGTTCACCTGCTCCTTCAGCCCACACACCTGAAGTAACCCATACCCCTGAACCTGAGCTTTTCACTACAGAGGCTTATTCATCATTAATGGGGTCTATTTTTGAAAACGTTGGGCTTGAATCTGTCCCTATACCTGACCCTCCTCATTTCACTCACTTGGCTACCACACCCACACTTGAATCAATTAGCCAAATATTTACCTTTCTCCAATCCATCCAAGCCCAACTACAGATCAACACAGATAATCAGTCTGTGACCAATGACCTTCTCCAAACCTTAGCCTCCACATCCCACACAACTACCTTAGCCCTTTGTACATTGTTGATGACCATGCTACCCAAACTGAACCTGAGGTAGTATTGGTTGATCTGCCCACCCTCACCACTACTGCCCATGCTACCCAAACTGAACCTGAGGTAGCTCTTGTTGAGCCCCCTTCACCTCTCCTCACTTTCTCTGATCAAGCCAATCAGACCGACCCTGAAGTCATCCTTCTGGACCCCTCTTCTCCCACTCCCACAGCTGGGATACCTTTGGTCCCCTACCATTCCATTCCCATTCCCAGATTTGTCGCTCTCAAAAGGGCCATGGAAGAAAATCCATATATCTGTCGAGATGTCCTCAAGGGGTTAGCTGATTTGCAAGCTTACATTAGAACCCCTTATGAAAACCAGATTCGGAAATTGGAGTTATTCATGAAATTTGAGAGAGAAAATGAAGGACCTGCTGGGTCAAACTTTTCAGATGGTTAGGAGTGAGCAGCACAAGGTGACCATGTTGCAAGCACAGCTTGAACAGGAAAAACTGAGGACTACTAGACTTGGAAAGTACATTGGCCTCACCAAAAAGATCAAATCAGAAGAATACACTGAGTTGCAAAACACAATCCAGGAGAAGGCTAAATCGAGTTAGACTCAATCTGATTCTAGTTCGACTCGCGGTGACTCGATTCTGATCGCATTGAACCAACTTATGATACAGATTTTGACCCCAGTTATTAGATCACATTGTACTTATCTGTGTTATGAGTTTGTAATATAAAATTCTGGTTTTTCTTATGTAATTACTGTGCATTTATGTTCTTTCTTCTTATCATTATGATTTCTGCTTGATTGTTTCTTTTCTTTGCTTTGGACCAGTGCGGACCCTGCTCACCAAAGGTTTGGGGGTGTGGCAGAAATGTCAATAATTGAGTTAACATGAGTTAACATCAATGCAGCTTATGATCAGTAGAATTTTTGAAAATGAAGTAATTTCACACCCGTTGTTTTGAAAAATGAGGAAGTTAAAACTTTTTAAAGTTAATTTCTAGTGTAATTCTAATACTTTCATGAAGTGAATGTCAGAAAATTTTCAAAAGAAAATTGATGTTTTAGTAAACCTAAAAAGAGAGAAAACAGTGATGATATACCTCAGGAATTTGATAGAAAACCACACCCAGTGAGATTTGGACCTGAAATGTATTCTTTGGAGGTATGAATTGGCATTTTTTTCTGCTCTTGGGACTGTTTGAACCTGCTTCTTTTCACTAGAAGTTACACATATTCAAATTGAAATAACGTGACAGCAATCATGATATTAAAGACATGATATAAGGCCTCCTTTTGGACAGTTTGAACTTTACAAAGCCCCACCATTTGAAACTGCCCTTGATACACACCATTTGAGCTTTATAAATCTAAGATTTCTTTGAAACCTCATCAGCCTCATTTAGCCTAATCCTCACTCTGAGAAGTCAGAAGATAAAGGGAAGGAAGCTGAAGAAAGGAGAATTGAGTAACAGTTTGATAAAAGAAGAAGAATCATAATTAAAGGCAATAATGTATCAGCAGAAGAAATGTGGCATTCCAGTCAATGTTACCTTAAAGAAAAAAAAGAAGGAAAAGGCATTTCATTGGAAGTTTGAAAAAGAAAGAGAAAAAGATGGCCACTTTGGCTTTGAAAATTCAAAGAAGAAGATGAAATTGTGCTGAATTGAAGAAGATGTGTCTATCACCTCCTTACCTTGACTGACTTCTCAATTTTGAACTCCATTCCACCCCTTTATTCTTGATAAATCTCACCCATAAGCCACATTACAACCAAAGAAAAGTCCTTGCTGATCAATGATGGATTGAGCTGTCACATGGAGATAAGGATCTGTGTAATCTATGGTAAAAAGAGCAGTGAATTCAGAACTAAAGAGCAATGCCTATGCTCATGCTTACAGTCCTATTTGAGGGCTGTAACTACTCTTGAGCCGTGTGAAATGGTACAACCCTCTTATTTGCATGTTGAGTGAAAATCCTGGAGAGAGTTGGGTTTGAAATCAACTCAGTGGGGTAACATCAAAACTGAATTCTCAAATAGAAGGCAAGCTTTTCACTAATTTTTCTTTTAGAAACTTTTTGACACAAATCAAGTGAATGGTAAAAGAGTTACAGCAGAATTTTAGTTTTGAACTGATGTTTTCTTGAAAATCTTCTTACAACTTGACTGATGCAGGTGTGAATAATCTGATTGGATGAAAGTCTGCTTTAACAGAACTGCATTAATATTAACTGATTTATTGGAGAAGTTTGTGGGTACCTTCACTGAAAACCCTCAGGAGACTTCACTCCTCCACTAGGAAGGCTTGTTGCATATGCTAAATGCAACTGTGCTCCCTACAAAAGTGGCTTTTCATTATGTTTTTAATTGTCTTTGCTCAGGGACTAGCAAAGCTTAGGTTTGGGGGTGTGTTGAGAACTGGAAAATACCATTTTCCACCCCTTAACCTGGGCCTTGATAGACCCTTGAGAGAACTAAATAAGTGTTTTAAGTGCTTGTGTTACAGCTAACAATAAAAACAGGCTTAACCATAAAAGCAGCCTAAAAGTGCCAAAAAGATGATAATCCATGTCGATCCAAAGGAAGAAAGAGAAGGGACAACCTCACTAGCTGTCAAAATGCCTGAACTGAAGAGGCAAAGACCTGGTCTCAACCCAGAAAAGAAATGTGGAGCAATTCGAACAGAAAAATACACTACAGAGTGCTTTTCGAAAAGAATCTAAACATTTCGAAAAGAACCTAAACTCTGCAAAAAGAACTAAAAGCTCCAGGCTTATCTTTCGAAGAGCACCTGAACTCTTCGAAAGGATGATTGACCTATTCGAAAAGAAGAGAACTCCTTGCGAACAGAACCTGAACTTTGCGAAAAGAGCTTCAGGAGTCACAGTACCTTGCGAAAAGTTCCCTAAACTATGCGAAATGGTATTCTGGAGATTCCTAGCTTCTTCAAGGGTAATTCAGTAATCTTTTGCATGCGTCCCAATGCAGTTAAAAACCTAGGGACATTCCAGAAGATTCTAAGCACGAAGCGAAGGCATATTCCACCCCATGTGAGCACCCGAAGATGAAATCACTTGGCGGGAACTTCTAGAAGCTCTAACAGATTTTCAAATTGCATAACAGAATTGATGCTTATGTCGCCTGATTGGCTGAACCAGATCGAGCAATTCTGATTGGCCAGAATAGATCTGGATCCTTGTGCTCGACTACCATTGGTTGATACAGATCTGAGCACTTCTGATTGGTCGATACGCATCTGAGCTTGACCTAGGGAAAACTATAAATAGATGAACCATTTGCCCAATTTGGGTATCCAGATTTTGAGTTTTATTCCTATTCCCCCATTTCCAAATCAGCTAGTTTGTCTGAAACCCTTGTAATAGCCTAACTTTTACTTGCAATTGAGAGTTGTGAGATACCTCTGTAATTCAAAAGAGAATTGTATTCAAGACTACAAATCTGAGAGCTGTTTAAGCTGTGCTCTGTAATTGTAATGGTGAATTTGAAAAGGTTGTTGTAAACCGTACATTCTCAATTGGATTCGTGTTAAGGGTTCCCTCTGATCTCCTTATTGCACTAGACTCCTTTAGATTTACTATTTTTCATGCAATTTCCCTTGATTCATTAACCCTGTGGGAATTAGTGTTTGTAACCTAATCTCTCACAGCATTTGTAGTGATATTTCTTGTTCTAAATTAAGGGTTTAGATTAAAGACTATTGGATGGTCTGTGGCCATTGAAGTGGACAGACCATAGCCATAAGCCTAAATCTAATCCTTGAGTTAGATTTATTTCTCTTACATCTGTGCTTGTAGCCAGATGAAGATTGGATCATCTCTCATTTGATCTGCAGTCATTCTCATTGTGTTTCAAGGACCAAATCAAAGTTAGATATTATTTCTCCATTTTTATAAGTTTACATCAAAATTCCCCCAACTCAGATCTGGATCATTTAGTTTAACTTTTACTTTTATCATTTAGTTAATGTGACAAATTCAACCTCCCATCTTATGTGCTTTGTAGATAGGATAAGAGGCCAGATCTGGTAGCTCAGATCTGGAGGTTTATCTTGCATTTTAAACAAATTCTCTGTGGACGATCTTTTACTCACTTACATTTAAAACTTGCTACAATTGGCCCTGATCTTGCAGGCTAATTCACTTCTCTCTGTGCGGATATTTCTTTACTCTTTTTAATGTTCCAAATTCATTATAACTTAGCAGTTACAAATCTGTTTTCAAAACACAAATAAATCATGCACACTTAGAATCACCAACAGTGGCCCAAGGCACGCTAACGGGTCTGCTATATTTAAAATAAATCTCCAATATAAAAAAGTAAAACAACTAAATGGAGAGTGACGTAAGCCCAATATCAAGGAAAACGTGCATCACTCGAGAGTAGCGGAAGCCCCAACATTAGGGAAAACTTTCGTTCCTCAAAGATATCGGTCCCCAAGTGCTTAAAGATGTTGTTGAGCATAACCGAGATGGTGTAATTTGAAAATGCATGATATTTGAGATTCATTTCAAACAAGACTGCCCCACGAGTAGGAGGGTGATTGACCCATAATTAAAAATTGGTGTAAAGAAATGACGCAAGATCCAACAGTTTATTCCTAATCACATGAGGCATTGATTGCCCAATTTGATTGGCCACAGGTGCCCCTACGCAAGGTAGGGTTTGAGATTTTTGGGTGAACCCATCAATTCCGAAGATAATTTAGCACAACTACTTGAATGGAGCGAATATTGATATTGCAACGCTTTTTGAGAGTGTGTGCCATTTTTGATAGTGTGTCCTAAATCAACATGACTTAGAGTACCTAACTTTAAATAATACTAAATAGATCCAACCAAAATTGGGTGCCTACCGAAGGAGACATCCAATCCTGGTCTCTGTCGATAATGAAATTACAAACGAAGGACTATGCATAAACATGCATCTATCAGGAGATGATAAATGACAAGGCAATGGAAGTCCTGACCTAGAACCCATCCAAGGACCATTTACAGGAACAACGACCATCCACGGATACCCAGATGCATGATGCCTATCTAAGGGACCATATAAATGCAGGTTTTAAGCCTACAACCCAGAATGAGCCCTTCTGAATGCATATTTGAACATAGTCGTTCGATAGGTAATTTCTTTTTGACAGGCTGGTCTTAACCAATGATTGACCTCTTTCTATGGAATCTGAAGCTTAAAATACTAAAGTTCACATGAATCCAAAGACGGAGCGCTTAGCTTAAAGATTTAGCAGTGAAATCAACCTGATCGAAACATTGTCTGCTTGATCAGGATTGACACCGTTGCTTGTACTCTAAAGTAGGATCCAAAGGTCCAAGGCGAACCTTAGACTTAGGATATTAATTTAGCATAGCTGCATTGCCTATAAAATATTGACATTTCACCGCATTGAGCCACACATGTGCGTAGCTGTGCATGGCAGAAGTACTACGAAGATATAACTATCTTTTTTTCTTTTTCAAACTGAATTTATTCTCTCTTTTTTCTTTCTCTTTTTTTGGAATAGACCGGACGTCAGTGGTGAGATGCTTCATCTGATTTGTCCATCACTGAGAGGTTTCCTGCTTCAAGGCTTAGGACTATTTGATGTTTCTACATATTCTTGAGAATACGTCAGTCTCTTTTTTATTTATATAGGTAATAATATGCATCCTAATTAATAGAAAGAGAAGTAAACCTTTACCTATATATTTTTAAATTTCGAAATTTATATATTTTTAGATTTTTATTTTCAGAATTTTTTTTTTGTTATTTTTCTTCATTTTTGAGATGGAAGTACGTTGCTTTAAATATGTACATGGAAGAAGTATATATTTTTTAGATTTTTTTAGATTTCTTATTTTTCTTGTTTTTCTCTTTCTTTTCTTCTTTTTTTTTTGTCTAATGCCTTAACAATGAGGTGAAGTAACAGGTCCCATTTTAAGCATAGTCGAACTAGTTCATGGGGTTGGATCTGAGTGAGGTTCAAAATTTTTACCAAGGTCGAAACATCCATTCCTTTGGATCAAATCAACCTTTTCTCCTTATCTCGGGTCCTACGTTTGACGGTGCAGTCTGAAGATATACCTGATTAGGACCTGATTTGAGCAAAAATGAGCGGCCCAATTGGCGACTAGATAATTCGGAAATGCAATCAAAGGAGTCATTGAATAAATTTTCTTTTTTTTCTTCAACCCTTTTTACTCACTGCGCCCAAGATGGGTTTTCGTCATGCTCGTTGTTGCCCTCTTTTTTACCCGTAGTGCTCTTTCAGGTTTTCACTTCGTCCATGGGTATGCATTTTTACCCCAGACGCCTTTCTAGATTTTCACCTGGTCCGCACAAGCTCGCTGTTTTTATCCATGACACTCTTTAGGGTTTTCACTATGTCCTTTTTGCTTTGAGCTTGTATTTTTTCTTTTTCTTTTCTTTTTTATTTTCTCAAAGGCCACAACATAGGCGTTGATTCCGTCATAGTCGACTAGATGAAGTTATTTTATCGTCTCTCAACTTGGCTCGTGCTGACTCAATGGATACTGTGACTGCTCATAGACCTTAAAGAGGACTTTTTCTCAGGATATATCTTGGCCATGGGATAGGATAAGAATTTTGAAAGTATTCTTGCATTAAGAAGGTTTCCTTAATAGGGTTCTAGTTGCCGTAATACACTTCTTCCTTGAGAAATTTTGATTGTACATGCCTAACTTTTTCTTTTCTATTTTTTTTGTTCTTTTTGCTTTTTTCAGACATCCTCTTTTTGGGATTTTACTTTTCTGATTTTTTTTGGATTTGATGATAACTCTTTTTCTCATTTTTTTTGTTTGGTATATACACTTTTTCCGTCTTCTTTTCTGGGGAGGTGTTTAAAGAAAGAAAGGTCAATGGCTCAATGGGTGTAGCCAGGGTATAAGTATTCAGGGATGCTTTTTTGGCTACTTGGCTTTAAAATGATGGCCTTTTTTATGGGGTCCTTAAGTTGTCACGTATCTATCTTATCAATACTTACCTTGTCGTGGGAGACTTAGGAATAGAAACGTCGGACGTATCCAGCGTTGATGGGCTCAGGAAAGTGATCTCCGTCCATAGTGGCGAGGTGGAGCGCATACCCTGGGAGTACTTCTCGGATGATGTAAGGTCCCTCCCAGTTGGGCTTGAATTTCCCTCTTGGATTGGCGTGAAGAGAAGGAAATATTTTCTTGAGTACAGTATCACCCACTTTTAAATCTCGAACGCGAGCATGTTTGTTGTAAGCATAAGAAATCCTTCTCTAATAGGCCTGGGTGTGACCCAAGGCTAGGAGCCTTTCTCATCGGGCAGGTTTAGCTGCTCAAAATGGGACCTCTCTCTTTCGGCTCTTGGTATATCATATTCGATGAGAATGCAGAGCGAGGGTGCTTCAACCTCAACTGATAGGATGGCCTTGGTTCCATACACAAGGGAAAATGGCATTGCCACTGTAGCGGTATAGGTTGGTGTTCAGTAGGCCCATAATGCCAATGGTAACATTTTACTCTACTCTCGGTATGTGACAACCATCTTCTCAAGGATGCGAAAGACTATTTTGTTAGCAGCTTCTACAGTACCATTGGCTTGTGGCTGATATGGTGATGAGCAATGATGTTTTATTTAATATTGCTCACAGAAGGCTCTGATACGCTTGTTTGCAAAGTTGGTGCCATTATCCGTGATGATGTCTTTGGGTACACCGAATCGACAAATGATATTATTCTTGATGAACTTCTCGATATAGTTGGCCGTGATATTTGTATAGGATGTTGCCTCTACCCATTTAGTGAAGTATTTAATGGCGGCGAGGAGAAACTGATGCCCGTTCAAAGCTTTTGGTTGACTTTTCCGACGACGTCGAGGCCCTTAGTGGTGAATGGCCAAGGAGTGGTCATGCTGTATAGATCTATGGCTGATGCATGTATCAAATTGGAGTGTTCTTGGCATTTGTAGCACTTCTGAATGTGCTTGTAATAGTCAACTTCCTTGATAGTCCATAAATATACTTGTCGTAGGATCTTTTTGGCGAGGATGTGCCCATTGACGTGGGCCCCACATACTCCCTCATGGATCTCTTTCATAATGTTGGCTGTCTCGCCCTCAGTTAGACATCAGAGAAGGATATAATTATATGACCGCTTGTAGAGGCACTCATCGCAGATGATGTAATTGGCCGCTAAACGTTGGATGGTCTGCCTATCCGTCTTGGACGTACCTTCAAGTAAAGTTTGAGTTTCAAGGAAATTCTTAATATCTGAGAACCATGGAGGCTCATCATCTAACTTTGTGGGTCATTCAATCTAGAGGCAGAAGGCCGGCTCATTCCTCTGCTCAATCATGATAAGCTTCATCTCGACACTCTATGGAATTCGACCATCGATGCCAACGTTTCTAGTGCATTGGCAAAGCTATTTCTTGCTCAGGATATAAGAGAATGTAATATCATTGAAGCACGCGATCATATTCTCAAGGTGCTCGTGGTATAGGACCAGCTTGTCATCTTTCATCTTCCAATCCCTGTTGGTTTGGCATATGATTAACTGTGAATCGCCCAACACCCTAAGATGAGTTACGTTTAGGTCCAAGCCTGCCTGCTGGCATGCTATACAGGCTTTATATTCGGCCATATTATTTGTGCATGGAAAGTTGAGCTTGATGGACACTAGTACGTGCGACCCCTTTGGCAAATTCAGAATAGCGCCGACTCTTTGACCCTCAGCATTTGTTGCCCCGTCAAAGTGCATTACCTAGGATTCCTTTGTCTCCGCCTTATCATCCTCTGTCATGAACAAAATGTCCTCATCTGGGAGTTCAGTTCTCAAAGTCTCGTAGTTAGGCAAAGGATTTTCGGCAAGGTGATTAGCAAGTGCTTGCCCCTTGATAGACTTCTGTGTGACATATGTGATGTCAAATTCAGATAGGAGAAGTTGCCAACATGCAGTTTGGCTAGTGAGAGCCGGCTTTTCGAATAGGTACTTCAATGGATCCATTCGCACTAGGAGTAGAATAACTTAAGATAGCAAGTAGTGGCAGAGCCTCTGGGTAGCCCATATGAGACCCAGGCATGCTTTCTCCATATTAGAATAGTGTGTCTCGTAATAGGTGAAAATCTTGCTCACGTAATAAATGGCCTGCTGTCTTCTTCTTGTTTCATCATGTTGCCCTAGGACACATCCCATCGAAACTTTCGTTGTGGAGAGATACATTAAGAGTGGTCTCCCAGGTTCGGGCGGCACCAAAATTGGTGGGTTGAGGAGGTAACCTTTAATTTTATCAAATGCTGCCTGACAGTCGTCATTCCATTTGATTGGTGAATCTTTCCTTAGTAACTTGAAGATCGACGTGTAAATAAGAGTCAGCGGTGCAATGAATCGACTGATGTACTGTATTATGGCCAAGAAGCCTCTGACTTCTTTCTTGGTAGATGGCGGTGGTATTTCGACGATGACTTTTACCTTGATTGGGTCAACCTCGATGCCTCTTCTGCTGACAGTGAAGCCCAATAGTTTTCCTGACATGGCACCGAATGCACACTTTTGAGGGTTCAGACGGAGCCTATATTTTCTCAATCTTTCGAACAACTTCTGGAGGTTCACTAGATGGTCACCTCTTTGCAGAGATTTGGTGATCATGTCGTCAACGTACACCTCAATTTCTCAGTGCATCATGTCGTGGAAGAGTGCTATCATCACTCTCTGATATGTTGCCCCAACATTTTTCAGTCCGAAAGGCATGACTCGATAGCAGAAAGTTCCCCATGGAGTGATGAATGCTATCTTCTCTTGGTCTGCTTCTGCCATCTTGATCTAATTGTATCCAAAAAATCCATCCATAAATGAGAGAATCCCATGCCTAGCAGGGTTATCGACCAAGATATTGATGTGTGGCAACGAAAAGTCGTCTTTTAGGCTTACCTTGTTTAGGTTTCTGAAGTCGATGCACATGTGAACCTTTCCATCTTTCTTTGGTACATGGAGGATATTGGCTAGCCATTGTGGGTACTTAGAGACCATGAGAAATCTTGCATCGTACTGTTTGATGACCTCATCCTTCACGTTTAGCATCCATTCTAGCCTGAGGAGTCTCAACTTTTGCTTGACTGACTTAACATCTGGATATAGCTGCAGCTCATGCTTGACCAAATCAGTATCCAAACTAGGCATGTCCTCATATGATCATGCGAAGACGTCTTGGTATGATCGAAAGAAATCAATTATGCTTTTTCTTTCCTTAGAGATAGCGACATTCTGGGCTTGATGATTTTAGGAACCTCCTTTGTACCCAGGTTGACATCCTCTGTTTCTTCAACGATTGGGGTAGGGCCATGCTCGAAATCGGCGTATCATTCAAGGAGATCATTGGGAAGCTCCTTAGCAGGGATTTCCTCGTCTAGACTTGTGACACCTACATCTTCTTGTATTTCTACAGGAAAGGGTCGATTTCATGTGGGACGGGTTTTTCAATTAAGGAATCTTTTGTTGTAGTATTAGCAAGAATTTTAAAAGATAATTTTTTTTGGTTATTTTGTATTTCATTTATTTTTTTGGATTTTTCTTTTTGTTCGAAAGTGGACCCTTGGCAAGGTGGGTCTCTATGTACACATTGTATTGCCTACTATTGGTTTGCTTACCTTACAACTATTAAAGGGTTAAAACATTAAATTAAAAGGGCAAAGTAGAGATACATGGGATCAAGGTAAGCAAGTAATCCTGTAAGAACTAGGGCTGTTGCAGCAAGTTTTAATAGGTAAGTCAGGGTAGGTCCACAGGGAAATGTGTTTTGAAATGGGGTAAATGTCTAGATCTATGACAGATCTGACACTCTATGCTAATTTAGACTAAATCAAAATAGGAAAGAGGAGAGGTTCCTAAGATTTGTCACTTTACTAAGAACTACAAAAATCAAAAGCAGAATGATCCATAATAGATTGAACTCAAATTCAAGGGAATGAAGAAAAAGATTAAAATCCAAAAGGTGGAGAGCAACAGCTATGGATTTTGGTCTTTGCTAAAAATCAATTGGATCAAAGGCAATGAATACGACAGATTTGCTACAATCCTTCATCTGGCTATAAGCCCAAATGTAAGGTCTAAGAATCTAATCTCAAGCAGAGAATTGAAGCAATCCTAAGGCTATGATCTGTATACTTGAATGGTCACGGATCATCCCAAAGATTGTCCCAATTTAAGGATCTTGACTGGAACAGGTAAGCTATTGCAGATGTTGTGGGTGCCAAGCTACAATCTCAACCATCCATAGGGATATCTAATCCAGGGACATCAAATACAAAAAAGTGAAATTTAGATTAGAATCAACCTTAAAAACCACAATTGCATTGTAATAATACAACTTACAATCCTATTGTGCTCAGATTTGCAATCTGTGCAACATATAATCCCTTACAAAGCCTGGGAAACTCTCAATTTACAGCTCTCAACTTCACCCTAGCTACTGAAGAGGTTTAGCCAACCATGATTGGCTAAGGAGAGAATGGGGGAAGAAGGAAGAGAGAGAGAATTTTTGGAGGGAAATGAAATTTTGAACTGGCTCTGGTTCTCTCAATTTCTGGATGATCTTTTTAGTGCAATTTCTCCTCTATTTATACTCTTCCCACATATCTGTTTCAACCAATCAGAGCTCAAGAGAATAATTCAGTTATTCTCAGCTGCTGATGTGGTTGATTTCTCTTCTAGAAGCTCTTCCCCAATTGGTCTAAAATTGGCAAGTACAAGTGATGCGATTGGAGGATTCCTATTTGTGAGCATTTATGTTCCAAAAATACCCCCAAGGGTTGCTGACGTGCCTTAGAATGTGTGCACAAAGTACTGGAGTTGGCAGCTACATTGAATGGAACTGAGAAGTTCTAAATTTGATTTTTAAGAGGTTCAAGGAACCTCTCGACAAGTTTTGAGTCTGCTTTGCATTCATTTCGACAGGATTGGAGTAGCTCTCGATAGGTTCCTTTACTTCTCGATAGGTTGAGTTGCACTAGTCGACAGGATTGGAGCCAATTTTCATCTTTTGTCTAGTTCTTCATTCATCCTCTCGACAAGTTATAAACAACATGCTGACTTGTTATACAGTCGTTTATTAAGTGCACGACAGGTTGCTTCAATCCTCGCAAGAATGAGTGTAGCTTCAGGTAAGTCATCGACAGGTTGCCTTGCACTGCTCGACAGGTTCAGTTGAACATCTCGACATGTAGCTGGGATCTCCCGACTTCCCCTACACCTCCAGGTATCCTCTCGATAGGATCTTCTGCTGTGCCTCCAACTTCTCGATAGGTAGGCATATACTTCCAGAACCTCATGACAGGTTGATGGAACCTGTCGATAACTTGGTTTTTGAGCCTCAGGACCTCTCGAGAGCTAAAACTAACCTCTCGATAGCTTGACTTTTGCCTCTAGAACCTCTTGACAAGTACTGGGAACTTCTCGATAGTTTGGTATTTGAGCAACCCAACCTCTCGACAACTTGGAGTGTCCTCTCGAGATGTTCTGCCTTGAGTTTCCATAGTTGGCACACATCTTTGGTGTGCTGTCTTTCATCTGTCATCACACAGTAACCTTGGTGGGTTCAATCTTCATTCCATGCAACTGCACTTGGTCCCAAGCATACCCAGTTGGGCCCATGACATTCTCATGAACTTCTACGGCTCTTTGGATTTTTTGATTGGCTGGCCTTTAGGCTGTTTGAGTGCATGTTGAGTAGCACATTGCTTCTTTGGACATTTTAGGTGGATATCTGCACTAAGACTATAATTTATTGCTTATCTACAAAATATACTTCAAACACATTATTGGTCAACTCAGAGATCCGTCAAAGGTTAGGTTAGGAGGTGAAAATGGTATTTTTCATTGCTTAACACACCCCTAAACCTAAGATTTGCTAGTCCCTGAGTAAAGGAGAAATTAAAAATAATTTTGAAAATAAAAAATGCCACTTCTGTAGGGAGCACAGATGCATTTAGCATATGCATCAAGCCTTTTAAACCACTAGGTGATCCCTGGTGGAGGAGTGAAGTCTCCTGAGGGTTTTCAGTGAAGGTACCCACAAACTTCTCCAATGATTCAGTTAATATCAATGCAGCATGTTAAAGACAAAATTCAAGCAAAATAAAATTCATTCCTCACCTTGTTCATTAAATTTTAGAGGATTCTCAGCAGAAGATCAGCAGTTTAAAACTGAAATTCTGCTGTAATTCCTTCACAATCAATCAGCTCATGTCAAGGTATTTTGTATGAAAATTAATGTAGAGCTTACCATCAAATTTAGAATTCTATTTTGATAATGCCCCCAACAGATTCAATGTCAGACCCAAGTTTCACCAGGGCTGTCACTCAGAATAAACATGAAAGGGTGCATCATTTCACACAACTCAAGAGCAGTTCCAATCCTAAAATAGGACTGCAAGCCTGAGCATAGACAATGCTCTAATGTCTAAAATTTCTAACTCTTTTCACCATAGATTAACAAATTCTCATCTCCACATGACAGCTCAATCCATTTCAGATTAGTAAGGTCTTTTTTTTATTGGATTGTAATGTGGTTTATGGGTGAGGTTTCTAAAGAATAAAAAGGAATAAAAGGATTCAAATTTGAGAAATCAGTAAGGTAAGGAGGTGATTCTTGACTTCACCTTCTTCATTTCAGCACAATTCCATCTATTTCTTAAATTTTCAGATTTGAAGTGATTAATTTCTAATCTTCATTTCAATGTAGACAATGAAATGACTTCTCTTTTATTTTTGTATTTTCTATTTTTCTTTTCTTTTTCTTTCTGTATGCTTTTCCTTTGTATTTTTCCTAATATTTATATATTTTTATGATATAGAATGCCACAACTGCCATCAACTGTGTTTCCTTCTCTTTCAACCAAATATCAAACCAGCTCTACCTTCTTCAACTCTTTCACCTTCACCTTCTGAAATCTCAGGATGGGGTTAGCCTGCATCAGGTCACTGAGGCTTTGGGTTCAATTTTTTTGGTTTTTATCAAAGAAAAACTTAGATTTTAAAAGCTAAAATGGTGTGTATCAAGGGTAGTTCAACGGTGGGAAATTTTAGGCTCAAACTGTCTAAAGGATGGCCTTACTTCATGTCCTCAATGTCATGAATGCTGTCAAGCTGTTTCAACTTGGATTTGCTTAACTTCTAGTGAGCAAAACTAGATCCAATCAGTCCTTAGAGCAAAAAAATTGCCAAAACACTCCCCAAAGAAATTTTATTCAGGCCCAAATCTCACTGGGTGTGGTCTGTCATCAAATTTCTGGGGGATATCCTCACAATTTTCTCTCTTTTCAAGTTCACTAAGCATCAAATTTTTAAAATTCCTGACATTTGTTTCATGACAATGTTAGAGCTACAGCAATATTCAGTTGTAAAAAGTTTTTAAATTCCTCTTTTAAAAAAAAATATTAGGTGCTAATTCACTTTATTTTCACTAATTGTATTCAACATTGCTACACTAACATTAACTATCCCATTGTCACACCCTGCCATACCCCCAAACCTATGAGGAGCAGTGTCCTCACTGCTTTGGAAGTACATCAACAAGACACAACAGGGAAATATAAGGACAAGAACAAAAGAAATATAAGCAACAAAGCTAAATACAAAGGAAGGCAAGGACACAGTGGAATTTACAAAATAAAAATATTATTGTAGACAAGTAATTACAAAGTATCAACAGAAGCAGTACAATCTAAACAGAAATATATACAGTACAAACAAATCCTAACTACAGGCTAAAGACTACAAGCAAATCCTAAACACAATCTACTCCTAATCAGAATCTAAATCAAAGCTAGTGCTGGATAAAGACATTGGCTCCCATCCTTGTTGTGTAGCCAGCTTGTCATACTCTTCCTTGACTTGCATTCTTCTTTTTTGCCTCTTAGTACTGTCAGTTCTTGCCTTAGTCCTTTTGGCAGCTGGCTTTCTAGGCTTGGATTTAGCCTGGGGCCTAGTGGGCTCCTTAATGGACACCCCAGCTGCTGAGGGTGGCTTGCAGTGCGTTAGCTAGCTTGGCTAGCATATCAGATTTTTACCTCTCTACATCATAAAGTGTGGGGGCTTGCTTGCACAGTCCCTCCCAATGAAGCTTCTCCCATCTATGCTCAATTTTCAGCTTGTCAATCTATTCTACCAAGGGTTGCCTCACCCAGGTCTTCAGCATAGCCACCCCTTGTTGGACATCCCTCTAGGACATCCCTCTAGATGTAGGGATTTTCACCCATGGCTCTATAAAGAGTGGAAAATGGGGGTGTAGGGATGAGGTATTTAGGTAAAATGACCCTCTCATTGGGGTCAACATATAGATGGTGGGGAGTGGATGAAAAGGATGTGAGAGAAGGGGAAAGTGAGATGGGTGATGTTAGCTCTCCTACCTCCACAATAGGCTCAGGGGAGGTGGAAGGATAGGTAAAAGGTATAGAAGGCAGGGCTACCTCCTCAAAGTCAGTTTGAGTGGAGGAGTCTCTGGTGGAAGGGGTTGTAATGGTGGAAGGGAGTGGCTCCTCCACTTCAATAGTGGAAACCACTGCTAAAGGAGATGGAGGTGGTGTGGGTAAAGGAGTAGGGGTAGGAGTAGGGATTGGAAGGGTCGGGGTGGCTGGGACTAAAGTTGCTTGAATGGCATGCAGACAGGTGGCCATGGCAGCTTGGTTAGCTGTGTTGGTTTGGAGCTGGGCTAGGATGGTGGTAAGAAGGGAGAGGATTTGGGTGGAGGCTTCAGGTAGGATATGGGCTTGGGTAATAGTGGAAATGGGGATAATGGGATGGAAGGGAGATGTGGAAGAATGTTGGAAAGGTGGGATGACAGCAGGCTAGACATGAGTAGGTTGTCGGGAGTAAGGTAGGGGGGTATATTCATGCCCAATGTCCTCCACAATGGAGTCAATTCGGGATGAATATCCCTCAGTGGTCAGGTGGTCCAGCTCTTGGGTATGGGTAGGTGATAAGCAGCAGGTGGGGTGAATGCCAAAGGGTATGGATGGTGGAGAAATGGTAAATGGATCAACTGATGTATATGGTGTAGGGCTCAAGGGTTCAACAACTGGGATGGATGGGTTGTCTAGAGGGGTTGTAGCTGATCTTCTCAGGTAGGTGGCTGTGATGGGTGATGAAGGTAAGGTAAGGATGGGGTCTGTGGTAGGAGGAGCTGACAGAGGCAAGGAAGTGGTGATGGTGGAATAGGTGGCTGTGCTGCTGGGAGGTAAGGAGACTACAATGGAGGGAATGGGATCTGTGATGGATGGTAGAGAGGATGGTGGAATGGAAATGCTAGCCAAATCAGAGCTGACAACAGGCAAGGGCACAACTGGAGGTACTGAGCTGGGACCAACAGAGGTGGGTGGAGGCTCGGAGGTGACTGATGTAGAGATCTCGGGGGGAGGTACTGAGCTAGTAGCAGCAGTAGGGAGAGGCTTTGAAGTAGCTAAGGTAGAGGTGTCAGGTGCAACATCTGAGCTGGCTGCTTGTGGAGCTTCAATCTCAGGACCCTCTGCTGATTTGTTCTTGCTCTTCCCAATCAGGGTCTTGCTGACAGACCAGGCCCTCTTCCCAAACACCTTGGGAGTCACCTTCTCTACAGGCTCATCTTTTTGAAACACAAATTTTCTCTTTTTAAGCAAAACAGTGATGAGCCTGGTGTAGGGAAGCCCTGGCAAGTCCTGCACTTTTCTGATCTTCTCATTTACATCTTCCATTGCCTCAAATACCAGCTTGGAGGCATTCATAAACTGGCCCTTGGAGAAAAAATATAGGGCATCCACTATGGGGGTTCTCCTCTCTTGTTGATGGCCATTGACATCGATGTTTTTCCTTAGAATTGAATCAATGATGAGCATGGTAGGGTGTAAATCTCTCCTCATCAATGACTCCCCAAAACCCACAATGCCTTGAGTCAGGTGTCTGGCTATAGCTCTAAAGGACACACTCTCAGGTTCTGCTAGACCATAGGCTGTATCAAAGACAAATGGGACCCCTAATGCCAACCCTATATCACTGTAGTCTATAAAAATCTCCCAGTTATCAATTAAAATCACAAGGCAAGGCTCAGTTGATCCTGGCTTGGTTTTCTTCCTGATGTTCTGATACCACAATTTGACTAGCCTAGGGTAGGATTTTTCTTGTAATGGGGTCATCAATGGTGTCAGGCCTGCCTTCACAAAATAATCCAAGGTATCCTTGCACTCCTCGTCCTTAGATAAATAGGGCAGGTCAATAATTGTCTCAGGGATCAGGCTTAAAGCATCCACAAATTCATTGGTAGTAGATAGGTTCCCAGGGACTTCAGGTTCAGCCTCAGGGTTAGGTTCAGGCTCAAGGACTTCAGGCACAAGAATAGGTTTTGCCTCAGGGGCCTCCTCAATAATTTCTTCATTGCTTTTGGTCTTCTTGGATTTCTTAGCTTTCTTAGATTTGTCAGATTTCTCAGCTTTATCCATGACAAGCTTTCTTTTAGCAGGTGGGTTCTCCTTAGGCTGTGTGGTAAGCCTACTGGATTTCCTAGTAGTTTTGGTGGCAGATTTGGAAGGGGCTTTGAAAAGGTTAGCAAGGGTATCCTCTTGGTCAGCCATTGGGCAAACAATCCACACAAATAACTTTCAACAATTCACAGTAGTTTCCTCGTGCCCAATAAAATTACCACACAACTTAAAAATAGAAGTACAAAGCTCAGAAATCATAGAGTGGAGTTAAAGAAAAGCTTACCCACAGAAACCCTAGGGTTTCTAAGATCTCCATGTGCACCGCACCAAACCAGCTCAAACTAGGTGCAAAGTGTAGCCTTTGTGAAATATAGGGTACTTGGAAAAATGGCAAGGTGCTTGGAGTAAAAACCAGTGAGATGTAGGAAGAAGGAAACTGGAAATCGACAGAGAGGGAATAGACTTGGACATAGAAGCTATCGAATGGCTAGACTGAGCTATCAATAGGTTTAAAATAATGAAAATTGTGTTTCGACATGATTAGAGAAAGGGTTTCGACAGGTTGGTTCAACCTGTTGAAAAGTTAAAATCCTTTGGGGCTTGTGGACTTCTCAGGCTGAAGGTGTCGAGAAGTTGGCTAAACCTCTCGAGGGGTACAAGGGCTTCAGATTTTCCAAGTCGAGAGGTACTGACATCCTCTCGACAGGTTTAAAATTCTCAAAATTCAACCTCTCAACAGGTATTA
Source organism: Chloranthus sessilifolius (assembly GCA_021018995.1). Taxonomy (NCBI): domain Eukaryota; kingdom Viridiplantae; phylum Streptophyta; class Magnoliopsida; order Chloranthales; family Chloranthaceae; genus Chloranthus; species Chloranthus sessilifolius. Next base: position 84,965,567 of record CM037597.1, read on the forward strand.
GATCCTGTCGAGGACGCAGCCTACACCTTCAGAACTTGTCGAGTTTCTCTCTCAACATCTCGATAGGTTCACAGATCCTGTCGAAAATTATTTGTGCACCTTCAAAATCTGTCGAGATGCAAACTAGGAGCCTTCAGAACCTATCAAAATGTACTCTATACCTCTCGACAGATTGTCTTTCAGTTTAAAAAGATTTCTAATTAGTTCCTAGTCTATCTGTCACACAAATTTATCAAATCTATTCAACTGCCATTCATTTCTCTTGCCTTGGAGTTGATGACACATGCTTCAAACCTACTGACTACTGACTCATGATTTGTAAATGCAAATATTAAGTAGAAACTACTACATATATGTACACTGCCTGACATATTTTGAAACAACAACAGACACAAAATCACAGTTATGATACATAGTATACATTGTTGAGAATCAGTCACGTTTTGGAGGTTCTTGAAGGTGGATGGTCACCACAGGCTCCACCATATTTTTAATAAAAAGTTTGAGCCTTTGACCATTCACTTTCATTATCCTTCCATCTTTGGGATCCTTGATTTCAACAGCTCCAGATGGGGATACATGCTTGACCATCTAAGGTCCCTCCCATCTAGATCTCAACTTACCTGGGAAAAATTTTAATTTAAAATTGAACAACCATATCTTGCTGCTAGCTGTGAACTCCTTTCTTAGCAAATGCTTGTCATAGAAAGCCTTAGTTTTCTCTTTGTAGATCTTGGCATTGAAGTAAGCTTCTAATCTCAATTCTTCCACCTCGGATAGCTGGAGTTTCCTGTGCATGCCAGCAAAAGTTAGATCAATATTCAATGCTTTAACATCCCAATAAGCCTTGTGCTCAAGCTCCACTGGTAAATAGCATGCTTTGTCATACACCAGCCTGAAAGAAAACATTCCTATTGGGGTCTTATAGGTAGTCCTATAAGCCCAAAGAGCATCATCTAACTTCAGGAACCAGTCCTTTCTATCTGCTTTCGCAGTTTTCTCCAAAATGTGTTTGATCTCTTTATTAAAAAATTTCACCTGCCCATTAGTTTGTGGGTGGTATGGGGTGGCAACTCTGTGTGCCACAAAGTTTTTTCTAAGCAAGTTCTCAAACTGTCTATTGCAGAAATGGCTCCCCCATCACTAATGATAGCTCTGGGGGTGACAAACCTGGAGAAAATATTCTCCTTCAAGAAGTTAAGTACAACCTTGTGATCATTGGTTCTTGTGGCTACGACCTCAACCCATTTGGACACATAGTCTACAACCACAAGAATATAATTGTAACCATAGGAAGGAGGGAAAGGACCCATGAAGTCAATCCCCCAAATGTCAAATAGTTCAAGCACAAGTATAGGCTGTAAAGGCATGGAGTTTCTTTTGGAGATACTTCCCATCTTTTGACATCTTTCACAAGCTTTACAATACTGCCATGCATCTTTGAAGAGAGTGGGCCAATAAAATCCACTTTGGAGCACCTTGGCAGCAGTCTTGTTCCCACTGAAATGGTCTCCATAAGCTTGTTCATGACACATAGTATGTTATGGAATTCATCATCAGAGACCCATCTCCTCACCACTTGGTCTGTAAAATGCTTAAACAGGTATAGATCCTCCCACATGTAATGTCTGATCTTTGAAAAGAATAGCTCCTTGTCCATTTTATTCCAATGTGGGGGGCTCTTAGGCACTGCCAAGTAGTTCACAATGTTTGCAAACCAAGGTGTAGAGGTGCTGAGAGTAAATAGTTGTTCATCAGGGAAGTGTCATTGATAGGCAGCCTATCAAATTCCTCAGCCAGGATCCTCGATAAGTGGTCTGCAACCACATTTTCAATCCCTTTTTTATCTTTAATCTCAAGATCAAACTCCTGTAATAGGAGGATTCATTTGATTAATCTTGGCTTGACATCTTTTTTTGACAAAAGGTACTTCAGGACTGAGTGGTCTGTGAAGACCACTATCCTAGATCCCAACACATAAGGTCTGAATTTCTCTAAAGCATAGACAATTGCCAATAATTTCTTCTCAGTTGTAGTATAATTTAACTAAGCATTAATCATAGTTTTGCTTGTATAAGCAATCACAGAAGGTGCCTTATCCTTCCTTTGTCCCAAGACTGCACCAATAGCAAAATCTGATGCATCACACATCAGCCCAAATGGCAAAGAAAAATCAGGTGCTTGAAGGATAGGTGCAGATGTTAAATAGCCTTTCAAAAGCTCAAAAGCCATAAGGCATTCATCATTAAATTCAAAGGGAACCTCTTGGCACAACAGGTGACAAAGGGGTTTTGAGATCTTGATAAAATCCTTGATGAATCTCCTATAGAACCCAGCATGCCCAAAGAAAGATCTGACTTTTTTCATAGTTTTTGGTGGGGGCAAATGTGCAATCGGATCAATTTTAGCCTTGTCTACCTCAATGCCTCTATGGGAAACCACAGTGCCAAGGACAATGCCTTGATTGACCATAAAATGGCTCTTTTCCAAACTCAAAACCAAGTTGGTTTCCTCACATCTCTGCAACACAAGGTTGAGATGGTGTAGATATTGACTAAAATTGTCTCCAAAATTAGAGAAATCATCCATGAATATCTGTAAAAACTGATCAATCATGTCAGAAAATATAGCATACATGCACCTTTGGAAAGTTGTAGGGGCATTGTATAATTCAAATGGCATCCTTCTATAAGCTAAGGTGCAAAATGGACATGTGAGAGTTGTCTTTTCTTGATCTTGTGGATAAATAGGGATTTGGTTATACCCTGAATATCCATCAAGAAAATAATAGAAAGCCTTGCCTGCCAACTTATCCAAAATTTAGTCTATGAAGGGCAAAGGGAAGTCGTCTTTTCTAGTTACCAAATTAAGCTTTCGGTAGTCTATACAAACCCTCCAAACCATGGTTTCCCTAGTTGGAACTAGCTCACGAAAATTAGTTTTTACCATAGTTATCCCAGATATCTTAGGGACCATCTGAGTAGGTGCCACCCATACAGAATCTGAAATAGGGTAGATGACTTCAACATCTAGCAATTTAACCACTTCTTTCATTACCACTACTTGCATGTGGGGGTTCAATTTTCTCTTTATTTCTCTAGAGGGTTTGGAACCCTCTTCCAAGTGGATTTTATGCATGCACACAATAGGGTTGATGCCCCTAAGGTCAACAATAGTCCATCCTATTGCTCTTGTTGGGTCGGTTATCCTGTGCTCAAAAAGGGGTTTAAAATCAAACAATTATAGAATCTATGGATTGCACACATGTTGTCGCTCCAAGTGTGCCATAAATGTGTGCATTATGAATAAAAAATTAAAGAATTAAAGAATGCTAAGTTATATGGATGTTAACTTATGAAAGGGATATCAGCACATTGGGGCTAACACTGGCCTGCAAGATCAGGGCCAATTGTAGCAAGTTTTAAAAGTAAGTATTTCAAGATCGTCCACAGAGAATTTTGTCTAAACTGAGAGATAAACCTCCAGATCTGTGCTACCAGATCTGGCTCTATAATTATCTAAAAACAAGAATAGATAAAAGAGAGTGTTGGATTGTGTCACATTTAACTATAAGCAAATAAAGAAAAGAACTAACTACATGATCCAGATCCGAGTTGGGGAGATGTTTAAAATAAGACAAATGCAGAAATAATAGCTTCATGTACTTTAGCCTCTGAATTTTAATGGAGAATCTGTAGTACAACAGAGCAGATTCAATCTTCATCTGGCTACCAGCACAGATGTAAGAGAAATAAATCCGAATTAAGGAATAGGTTTAGACTTATGGCTGTGATCTGTCCAGTTAAATGGTCACAGATCCATCACTAGTCATGTGCCTATTCTTTAGTTCACATGAACATCATCAGAATCTGCTAGAATTAGGTTACCAACGCTAATTCGCAGGGGTGATGAATTAAGGGAAGTTGCATGCGGATGAGTGAATCTAAAGAAGTCTATTGCACTAAGGTGAACATTCAGGACCCTCGGCATGACTCCAATGGAGAAGACACAAATTACTGCAACCTTTTAAAATCCAACGTTACAATTACAGCGCACAGCTTCTTAGAGCGCCCTCAGACTTACAGTCTGAGCCTCTCGGAGAGCCCTCAGCTTTACAGTCTAGAATCCGAACTTGGAAGGACAAATCACTCACAATGGCTCTCAAAGGTAAACTACAAGAAGGGATTACAGGATTGGATAAGCTATCTGATCGGAATGAGGGAAACAGAGATGAAAAGTCTAAAATCTGGATGCGCAGTTTGGGCAGATGGGTCGTCTATTTATAGTTTTCCCTAAGTCCAGCTCAGATGTGTATCAACCAATCAGAATTGGATAGATCTGTATCGACCAATAGGAGTCGAGCACCGTGATCCGGAGTTACGCCGTAATCGCTGATCTGGTTCACCAATCGAGAACAGAGGCATCAATTACATTATGCATTTTGAAATTCTGTTGAGCTTCCGGAAGTTCCGCATGAATTTAATTTAACTACGCTCACATGGGGTGGAATATGCCTTGAGATCTTGATTGGAACCTTCCGAATGTTCTGGTCTTTTGATTGCATTGGGCGTGCAAAGTTTCTGAAATACCCTTCGGACAAGCGCAAATCCCGAATGCCATTTCGCATAGTTTAAGGGCTTTTTCAAAGTAGTTAGAGTTTCTAAAAGTTCCTTAAGTAATTTCATCTTTGGGTGTTCACATGGGTGGAATATGCCTTTGGTTCGTGCTCGAATCTTCCTAATGTCTCTGGGCTTTTCAATGCATTGGGGCGCTGCAGACATCGAATTGCCCTTGTTAAGTGCGAATCTCCGAATACCTTTTGCAGAGTTCAGGCCTTTTCGCAAAGTTCAATGACTTCAAGCTCGCTCGCAAAGTTCAATCTTCTTTTCGAGGAGTGTTTTTCTTCTTTCGCAAAGTTCAAGGTTCTTACTGAAAAGTGCAAGTTCTTTTGAATAGTAAAAGTTCTTTGCGAATTGAACTCTAGGCTCCCATTCTTCTTTTGCGAATAGTAGAAGTTCTTTTGAATTGAACTCTAGGCTCCCATTCTTCTTTTTGCGAATAGTAGGAGTTCTTTTGAATGGCTCTCTCTCTTGCTTGGTCTTTGTCCGCTCTTTTAGACCCTCTTTAGCCATTCTTTGAGGCTTTCTTCACTCCTTCTTTAAACTTGACATGAGTCGACTTTTGATCTTTTTGGGATGCTTTTGATTTGGACTGTCGATTGGTTAGTCATAAAATGCACACTAAAGCACTTATTTAGTCTTCTCAAGGGTCTTTCAAGGCTCATGTTTAGGGGTGAAAATGGTATTTTCACTACTTAACACACACCCCAAACCTAAGCTTTGCTAGTCCAGCAAAGAAACGTAAAAGCAAAATAAAGAACCACTTTTGTAGGGAGCACAGGTGCATTTAGCATATGCAGCAAGCCTTTTAAACCCCTAGGTGATCCCTAGAGGTGGAGTGAAGTCTCCTGAGGGTTTTCAGTGAAGGTACCCACAAACTTCTCCATGGGACGGTTGGCATTAGTGCACTGTCATCCCATGAGCAATCAAAGATCAAAATTAGTTACTCTTGAATCAATGTTTAAACAGAAATTTAGGTTTATTGTTTGCAAGGGGATTTCAACATTTATAAACCTTATGAATGTTTCACTCTTTCCAATCTGTGAGCAGCCCTAGAAATCATGCAAATGTGTCAGCAGTAGTTCATCATTTGAATAAAAATTAGGTTATAAGTCATACTTAATGTGCTCAAGTTCCAACCCAAACACTTACCAGGGTGTACTCTCATCAAGATTTTTGTTGAAGGGTTCATTTTCACTCAAGCTCAAGAGCAGTTACATCTCCCAAATGGATTTGTAAGCATGAGCATAGGCATGATTCTCAGGTGCTGGCATCCTTGACATCTCCTCACCATAGATTGGGAAACTGCTTATCTCCACATGACAGTTCACTCAACTTTGGATCACAAGGACTTTTAGGCTGGGTTTGTTGTATGGCTCGTGGAGTGAGGTTTCAGGGATAGGAAGGTTGAGCAGTGTTTGGATTTCTGAGAAGTCAGGAATTGAAGGAGGTGGTTCATGACTCCACCTTCTTGAGTTTAGCTTCTTTTGAGATTCTCGTGTTCAAAGTACTCAGTTCTTCTTCCTTTGATCTTGAATTTTCAACATAAAGTTCCCCTTTTTGCCTTTTTTTGCTTGCTTCTTTTTCACATTGTTTTTCTTTTACTTTCTCAGTCACCATATGCCCATTTTTATTTCTTCTTCATTTATTTTGATATTTGCCCAGAAATGTTCCATCTTTACTTCTTCCTCCTTTAACTCCTGAATTCTCAAGGTGAGGGAAGGCTGAATTGGTTCCATTGGTTCAGGTGCAAGAAAAATGGGTGTTTTGATGAAGCATTGTAGGATTTATAGCTCAATTGGGGTACAAACAAGGGCAGATCTTTCTTGGTTGGTTCATTAAGCTCAAGCAAAGAAGGCCTTGATCTTTTCCTCGATTTCATGAATGTCTTGCTTGTTTTGATTTGGAATTTCCTAATTTCTAGTGGATCTAATGCCTCAGCCAGTCCTTTGAATCAGAAAAGGGTTGCCTCAGTCACTCTTCAACAGAGATGTAAAACATATAGGCTCAATTCTCACTGGTTATGGTTTTTCCTTGAGCTTTTAAGTATATCTTTACCTTTTTCTCTTCCTGTGGACTTGCTATGTGCTAATACAAGTGTATTTTCCTGGTGTTAACATCATGGAAATGTGGAATATTGTAGGGTTTAGAATGTCTAAATTCTTGCAAAGAAAATTTTAAAATTTCCACATTGTCATGATTCTTAAGTAAATTGATTCATTTCCTGATTACTTTGGTGATTGTGATGCCCTTATGCTAATTATCCCATGGGCAGGACCTGTTTGCCAATCCCCCAAACCTAAGATGAACATTGTCCTCAATGTTCTAGACAATGAGAGACTAGGGGCAGCAGAGTAAAAGAAGAAAGAAAAACTAAGAACAGAAAAAATCTAAACTATATGCAGCAGAAAATAAAAATGTAGAACTGAAGATATGAGCAAGGAAATGGAAAACATGATATACAAATGCAAGAAAAATCAACAAACCAACGCTAGAACTGCTAAATAAAATCTAAAAAATAGAAGGATTACTATGCAAATGGAAGGAAACTAATGCTAATAACAGAGAAACAGTAAAAACAAGGTAAGGGACTGAATATAAAGTTAAAAAAAAATAAAAATAGAAAAGTGTTGATACAAAAACAGAATTTGTGAATGCAAAATAGGGAAACAAAGTTAGAAACTAACTGTACTCACAGAAAAATGACAAAAATCAGTAAAACGAGGACACATTAACCGAAGAAAGAAAAAAATCAGCGATCTAAAAATAGAATTTGAAACTAAAATTCCTAAAACAGAAAATCTAATGCCAAAAGTGTCTTTCGAAAGGTAAAAAATCTTGAGAAAGTGTAGTTCGCAAAGAACTGAGCTTCAGTATGTCTATTCGAAATGGATTTGGCTCCAGAAAGATCTTTTCGCAAAGGACTTCTCCCCAGATTTTCTATTCGAAAAGGAAATTTTAACTATTCGAACAGAACATGGTTCTTTTCGAGTAGTTCATTACAGCTCCAGAATCAATTCGAATAGAACTTTGGACTTTTCGAAAAGTACTTTTTACTTTGCGATTTGAACTTTGAAGTGTATTTACACTATGCGTACAAGAAAAATAGACAGAAACAGCAAAAATCAGAAAAACAATGTTGTACAAACATATTATACACTTTTCTACCATCAGATTTTTGGAGATTCATGATGATAGGTGGCAAGGGCTCGGTGTTTTCAATGCATGGTTTGAGCCTCGACCATTTACCTTGAGTATTCTTCCATCCTTGGGATCCGAAATATCCAGCTCCCGAGGGAGGCCTTGATGATGCAGTATGGCCCTTCCCATCTAGATCTCAATTTGCCGGAAAGAATTTAAGTTTAGAGTTGAATAACCATACCTTGGACCCGTATGAACTCTTTTCTCATGAGGCTCCTATCATGGAATGATTTAACCTTTTCTTTGTACAACTGGAGCTAGTGTAGGCATCCATCCTCGGTTCTTCCAGTTGAGTTGAAGCTTCACTGTGGTTACCAGCAGTTAGATCCATATTAAAAGTTTTGATTGCCCACAAGGCCTTATATTCTAATTCTCTTGGTAGATGGCATGCCTTGCCATAAACCGATCGAAAGGACATCCCTATAGGAGTCTTGTAGGCGATTCTCAGATGCCCACAAAGCATCATTAAGCTTAAAGGACCATCCTTTCTCCTTCTTCAGCTTTTTCAAAATGTGTTTGATCTCTCTATTTGAAATCTCCACCTCCCACCGGTTTGTGGATGATAGGGAGTGGCTACTCAGTGAGTGATGAGTACTTTTTAATAGAGAGTCAAACTCACTAGGTCCCCATCACTAATGATGGCTGGGAATCCAAATCTGGAAAAAATGTGGTCTTTGAGGAATCTTAAAACCACTTTGTGATCATTGGATTTGGTAGCTATGGCCTCAATCCACTTGGAGACATAATCCACTACCAAGATGAAATTGTTTCCATTAGAAGGGGAAAGGGCCCATAAAATCTATGCCCCAAACATCAAACAACTCAACTACCGGATTGGTCATAGGGCATTGAGTTTCTTTTGGAAATCTTGCCAGCTTTTGGCGATTCCGCAAGATTTACATCTTTAAAGATTGTGGGCCAATAGAAACCACTGCAGAATTTTTGCTGCTTTATTGCTAACCGAAATGGCCTCCACAGCTCTGTTCATGACACATTGACAATATGCCGTGGAATTCATGGTCCGACACACTTTCCGATCACTTGGTTCACATAATTCTTGAATAGATAAGGATCTTCCCAAATGAAATGTTTAACTTGTGAGAAGAAAAGATCTTTATCCATTCTATTCCAATGTTGAGGAATCATCCAATAGCCAAGAAGTTGACTATGTTTGCAAACCAAGGATGGGTATTGATGGCAAAAGTTGCTCATCGAAATGATTCATTAATGGGTAAGCTATCATCCTCTCAGATTGAGAATTCGGATAAGTGATCGCCCACCACATTCTCCACTCTTTTCTTATCCTTAATCAGAGATCAAACTCCTGTAATAGGAGGATCCACCGATTAATCTGGCTTGGTATCCTTCTTAGATGAAGGTACTTTAGGGCGAGTGGTGGTCAGAACACCACAATTTGTGAACCTAAAACATAAGGCCTGAATTTTTCCAATGCAAACACAATGGCCAGCAGCTCTTTCTCAGTTGTTGTGTAGTTGAGCTGGGCATCTATCATGGATCTGCTGGCATAAGCTATGACATGGGGAAGCTTATCCTTTCTCTGCCCTAGGACAGCTCCTAGGGCATAGTCTGATGCATCACACATCAGCTCAAAGGGCACTGAATAGTCCGGGGACTGCAAGATGGGAGCTGAAATCGAGACATTTCTTAAGGACCTTAAAGGTCATGCATGCATTCATTAGTAAACACAAAAGGAACATCTTGACACAATGAAATGACAAGTGGCTTGGAAATTTTCAAATCTTTGATGAACCTCCTATAAAATCCTGCATGCCCTAAGAAACAAACCCAAAAGCGAGATACTTATGAATCTAAGTGATTATAAAATGATTAGCGTGAATACAAGGAAAAGCAAGATTCATAAGATTGACCCTTTGTTGATGATGTGTATGAAAAAAAAAATAATGAAGCATGGGAGCACATATTAAAAACAGGGTTCACACACAGCTGAGACCCCTTTATGATGAAGAAATCTCGAAGGAAAATAAAATTAGTGGGTCCATTGAATATTCAAAACAGCCTATGATTCACTACTCATTATCCTACATGATTCCTAAAAAAAAAAAAAAAAATGATCTCAGCAGGTCCAGATGGGAAAAGTGGATGCAAATGGAAAAACATTACCCATCCTAAGATATCTATATTGTTTTTATAATTTTCTATTTTATTATTATTATTATTTTTTTTACTTGTTTTGATCAGCGCTCAACAAGAGCCCTTATTTACTATCATGAAAATAATGAGAAACAACTAAGAGATTTTCTATTTGTGTTTTCACTTCTTTTATTTTGTATTTGGTTTTGTAAAAAAAATCGCATGCCTAAAAGACGTGAAATTATAATCAAAACAAACATTAAACACGAGAATTCGGTTCTCAAAAAATAGAAAATGAATACAAAGGAGAAGGGGATGCAAACTCAAGCGGATCTGCTCCACTTTGGTCAAGATGCTCCTTGTTGACGGTTGCTCGGATCTACAAACATCCAAAAAAGCTGCAAGCAGACTTTATTCAAGTATTGACAAAAATAAAAGAAAAACTCAAAGCTCTTCGCCCAAATTTGACAAAAGACAAAAGAGTGGCGCAGATTTATTCAAATAACTAGAAGGCAAAGAATAAAAACTCGTAAAAATAAAAAAAAAATAAAATTTGCCGCAAAGAAAAGTTTTCTATACAAAACTGCTGTAGACATTTAATCAAGCACTTGGAATGCAAAGTGCAGGTTTAAAGCAAAAATTAAAATAAAAATCAAATCTACAAAATAAAAAAACTTAGGTCTACCAATTTTAGAACAAACTTCCCCGGCAGCGGCGCCAAAAACTTGTTGTCGCTCCAAGTGTGCCATAAATGTGTGCATTATGAATAAAAAATTAAAGAATTAAAGAATGCTAAGTTATATGGATGTTAACTTATGAAAGGGATATCAGCACATTGGGGCTAACACTGGCCTGCAAGATCAGGGCCAATTGTAGCAAGTTTTAAAAGTAAGTATTTCAAGATCGTCCACAGAGAATTTTGTCTAAACTGAGAGATAAACCTCCAGATCTGTGCTACCAGATCTGGCTCTATAATTATCTAAAAACAAGAATAGATAAAAGAGTGTTGGATTGTGTCACATTTAACTATAAGCAAATAAAGAAAAGAACTAACTACATGATCCAGATCCGAGTTGGGGAGATGTTTAAAATAAGACGAATGCAGAAATAATAGCTTGATGTACTTTAGCCTCTGAATTTCAATGGAGAATCTGTAGTTCAACAGAGCAGATGCAATCTTCATGTGGCTACCAGCGCAGGTGTAAGAGAAATAAATCCGAATTAAGGAATAGGTTTAGACTTATGGTCGTGATCCGTCCACTTAAATGGTCATAGATCCGCTCACCAGTCAGTGGCCTATTCTTTAGTTCGTAACATGAACATCATCGTAAATGCCGCTAGAATTAGGTTACCAACGCTAATTCGCAGGTGATGAATTAAGGGAAGTTGCATGCGGTTGAGTGAATCTAAAGAAGTCTAATGCACTAAGGTGAACATTCTGAGCTCTCGACACGTCTACAATGGAGAAGTCACAAATTACAGCAACCTCCTAAAATCCAAAAATACAACTACAGAGCACGGCTTCTTAGAGAGCCCTCGGACTTACGGTCTAAGCTTCTCAGAGAGCCCTCGGACTTCTGATCTTGAATCCGAACTTGGAAGTACAAATCACTCACAATGGCTCTCAAAGGTAAACTACAAGAAGGGATTACAGGGGATTCAGATAAGCTATCTGACCGGAATGAGGGAAACAGAGATGAAAACTCTAAAATCTGGATGCCCAATTTGGGCAAATGGTTCGTCTATTTATAGTTTTCCCTAAGCCAGCTTAAATGTGTATCAACCAATCAGAATTGGATAGATCTGTATCAACCAATAGAGTCGAGCACGGGATCCGGATCTGTTACGTGCCATCGCTGCTTGATCTGGTTCACCAATCGGAAGCAGAGGCATCAATTACGTATGCATTTTGAAATTCTGTTTGAGCTTCCGGAAGTTCCGCCAGTAATTTAACTTTGGGCGCTCACATGGGGTGGAATATGCCTTGGATCTTGATTGGAACCTTCCTGAATGTTCTGGTCTTTTGATTGCATTAGCGTGCAAAGTTTCTGAAATACCCTTGGACGAGCAAATCCCAGTAATGCCATTTCACATAGTTTAAGGGCTTTTTACAAAGTAGTTAGAGTTTCTAGAAGTTCCCGCCAAGTAATTTCATCTTTGGGTGTTCACATGGGGTGGAATATGCCTTTGGTTCGTGCTCGTAATCTTCCTAATGTCTCTGGGCTTTTCAATGCATTGGGGCGTCGCAGACATCGAATTGCCCTTGTTAAAGCCGCGAATCTCCAGAATACCTTTTCGCAGAGTTCAGGGGCCTTTTCCCCAAGTTCAATGACTTCTGGAGCTCTGTCCGCATAGTTCAATCTTCTTGTCGAGGAGTGTTCTCTTCTTTTCGCAAAGCTCAAGGTTCTTTACGAAAAGTGCAAGTTCTTTGCGAATAGTAGAAGTTCTTTGCGAATTGAACTCTAGGCTCCCATTCTTCTTTGCGAATAGTAGAAGTTCTTTGCGAATTGAACTCTAGGCTCCCATTCTTCTTTGTGAATAGTAGGAGTTCTTTGCGAATGGCTCTCTCTCTTGCTTCAGGTCTTTGTCTGCTCTTTTAGACCCTCTTTAGCCATTGCTGAGGCTGTTTCTTCACTCCTTTAAACTTGACATGAGCTGTCAGCTTTTTGATCTTTTTGGGATGCTTTTCGGATTTGGACCTATCTGATTGGTTAGCGGTAAAATGCACACTAAAGCACTTATTTAGTCTTCTCAAGGGTCTTTCAAGGCTCATGTTTAGGGGTGAAAAATGGTATTTTTCACTACTTAACAACACACACCAAGGCAAACAGACTCACAGACCTACAAGTATTCAGGGCTATTGCAGCAAGTTTTAAAATGGGTAAGTAAGGGTATGTCCACAGGGAAATGTGGTCTAACATTCCGTAAATCTCTAGATCGAGAGTGGATCTGACACTCTATTCTAATCTAAGAAAGAGGAGAGGTTTTGAGGTTTTGTCACTTTAACTACAAACTACAGAATTATGTGTTACTGATCTAGATCTAATTCAACATAGAGATCAGGGGAGATATAGAAGTGATGAAAAATCAAAGGATGAGAACAACAGCTAGGGGTATTGGTCTCTCACTAACAATCAAAGGAATCAATGGCAATGCTAAGATCTGATTTGCTACAATCCTCTTTTTTGGCTCCCAGCTTCCTAGGTTACCCTGGCAGAGGTGAGGTATAATAATCCAATCTCAATTAGAGAATTGAAGCAATCCTAAGGCTATGATCTGTCCACTTAAATGGTCACAGACCACCCTAGAGATTGTTTCGCTTCAAAGATCTTGATTAGAACAGGAAAACCATTGCAGATGCTGCAGATGCCAGGATATGAGACCCTCATAGGCTAACATCTACAGGACTATCAAACCCAAGGAAAATAAATATGAAAAAGTGAAATATAGATCAAAATGACCTTTAAAATCTATAATTATATTGCAAAATTACAACATGATTGTGCTCAGATCTACAATCTGTGCATCTTATAGTTCCATACAATGCCTTTGAATCTCTCAATTTACAGCATAAGACCTCACCCTAACTACTGAGAAGAGTTTAGCCACTCATGATTGGCTAAAGAGAGAAGGGAGAAAGGAGGAAGAAGAAGGGAGAATTTTAGAAAAATGGATCTCGCCCTAAGCTCTGGTTTTCTCAATTTCTGGATCATTTTTTCTGTATTTTTTTTCTAAGCTTTTATACTCTCCTCCTCTATCCTCAGATCCATTTCAGCCAATTAGAATACAAGGGAATAATTCTGTTATGCTGATGTGGTTGATTTCTCTTCTAGAAGCTCTTCTCCCATTGGCTCTCATCTGACAAGTACATGTGATACCGTTAGGGTTTCCGCACATGGCCCATTGTATGCCAAAAATACCCCCAGGGGTCGCTGACATGCTTTGGAACACGTGCACAGGCATTTGGCATGAACAGTTGCTGAAGAAAGAACTGAGAAGTTCCCCAAATCGAGTGTCGAGAGGTTCTGAGATCCTCTCGATAAGTTCTGTTTAGCTTTGCAGGCAAATCGACAGGTTTGTAGACCTATCGAGAGGATTGATGGTGCTTGTCGATAGGATTGAAAATCATTTCATTCATCTGCTCGACAGGTTATGGATGACTCGTCGATTGGTTGTCGTAGATCCTATCAACAACTTTCTTTCATCCTCTCGAGGACCACACCTAGCAGGTATTGACAGGATTGAGTGTACTGCACGACGGGTTTAGTTGAACCTCTCGACATGTGAATTGCTCCTCTCGCTATCTTCTCATTTAGGCACCAGATCCTCTTGGCAGCTTAAGAGAACCCCTCGACAGCTTGATTTCTATGCTTTCTTGACTGGCACGCGCTTCTAATGTGTTGTCTTTCATCTGTCTCACCCTCAGTCACCTCTGGGTGGATTCAATCTTCATCCCTTGGAATTGTACTTGGTCTTAGGCCACCTAGTTTGGGTTCATGGCCTTCAATGAGTTTCTAAGGCTCTGTGGATTGTTGGAGTTTGAGCATAGGTTGAGGCTGCAGGTTGCTTATTTGGCCCTTTTTGTTGGATGTTTATGCTAAGGTTGCAATTTATTGCTTATCTATAAAACATACTTAAAATATATTATTAGACACCTCAAGGGTCTTCCAAGGTCAAGTTAGGAGGTGAAAAATGATATTTTTCACTGCTTAACACACCCCCAAACCTAAGCTTTGCTAGTCGCTGAGCAAAGGAGAAAGTGAAAACAATTATTGAAAATGAAAAATGCCACTTTTGTAGGGAACACAGATGCATTTAGCATATGCATCAAGCCTTTTAAACCCCTAGGTGATCCCTAGTGGAGGAGTGAAGTCTCCGGAGGGTTTACAGTGAAGTTACCCACAAACTTCTCCAATAAGGTCAGTTAATATTAGTGCAGAATATTGAAGCAAGCAGCAAGCAATCATAAAGTTCAATCCACACCTTTGTCCAATCAGTTTTTAGAGTATTCTCAGCAAAAATATGGCAGTTTAAACCAAGGTATTGTTGTGGCTCCTTCATAGGCACTCAGCTCATGTCTAAGTAATTTGTGTGAAAAATAGTGCAAAGTTTACCATTAAATTGAGAATCATGTGCCAATTATGCCCCCAACAAACTTGACTTCAAACCCAAATCTCACTGGGTAGGCACTCTTAATCAAAGATAGAAGGGTGTATCGATTCACTCAGCCCAAGAAGAGTTACAGCCCTCAAATAGGTCTGCAAGTATGAGCATAGGCATTGCTCTAATTTCTGAAATTCCCTAACCCTTTGTACCATAGATTAAACAATTCCTCATCTCCATATGACAGATCAATTAATTTCAAATCAGTAAGGTCTTTTTATTGGGTTGTAATATGGCTTATGGGTGAAATTTGTAAAAGAATAAAGGGGCAAAAAGGATTCCAATTGACAAATTAGTAAAGGTAAGGAGGTGGTTCATGACTTCACCTTCTTCATTTCAGCACAATTCGATCTATTTCTTGAATTTTCGGATTTGAAGTGATCAGTTTTTAATCCTCTTTTCAGTCTTTCAATAAAATGACTTCTCTTTCTCATTCCTTTTGTTTTTCTTTTCAGTTTATTTTTTACTTTTTTATGGGTTGGAATGCCACAACTATACATCACACTAGCCATCAAATGTACTTTCTTCTTCTTTTAACCAAACATCGAACCTTGCACCTCTAACCTCACTTCTCATTCTATTTCCTGACTTCTCAGATTGAGGGTGAACTGAAATAGTTCGAGAGGTTTTTGGGTTCAAATTTTTTGGTTTTTATCAAAGAAAACTAGGAATTTTAAAGCTCAAAAGGTGTGTGTCAAGGGCAGGGCAAAGGTGGAGCATTTTAGGCTTAAACTGTCCAAAGGATGCCCTTACTTCATGTCCTCAATGTTAGAGCCAGGTCTAATCAGTCCTTGGAGCAAAAAGAAATGTTGCCAAGACACTCTTCAAAGAATTTTTTTTTTCAGGCCCAAACCTCACTGGATGTGGTCTTCCATCAGATTTCTGGGATATAACCTCACAATTTTCTCTCTTTTTCAAGTTCACAAAGCACTAATTTTCAAAAATTTCTTGACATTTACTTTCTGCACATGTTGGAACTCCAACACTTTTAGTTTAAAAAGTTTTCCATTTCCTCTTATAAAGAAAAATTAGGTGGGGATTTTGCTTTCATTTTTTGCAGATGTCTGTTTAATTCTGGCTGCACTAATATTAACTATCCTATTGGCAAGGTATACTTTGCTACACCCCTAAACCTATGAGGACCAGTGTCCTCACTGTTCAGAGAGAAAGGTGTAATGCAGCATGGAAACAACATAAGTACACAGAGAAAAAATACAAACAAAAGGCATAAACATTAAAGAAACTAAGCAACATAAAAAAGAAATTGTATTAAAATATCTACAGGGAGTATGCAAAACCGAAAAGTAAATCCACAGGAAGAAAACTAAAGCATGCTACAATTATTTGCAAGCATCATCAGGCCATTCATAGAGATCAGCTAGTTTCCTCAATTCTTCGTTGGAGAGAGGTCTTTTCTTCTTGGGTTGGGGCTTCTGGGCTGTCTGGCTTGGTGCCTCCTCAGACTGGGCCACGAGTCCTTTGTCCTTCTTTGGAGTAGCACTAGATGGGACAGATCTTTTTGCAGTG
The DNA here is from genome assembly GCA_021018995.1 of Chloranthus sessilifolius. Lineage (NCBI taxonomy): Eukaryota > Viridiplantae > Streptophyta > Magnoliopsida > Chloranthales > Chloranthaceae > Chloranthus > Chloranthus sessilifolius. The sequence goes on from CM037597.1 coordinate 84,982,189, forward strand.
ACCTTTCTCCTTGAAGAAGTTCGCTTAGGCTCTAGAGGGGCAGGCTCAGTGTGGGGAGGAGCAACATCCACAGGTGGAGTAGGAGTAGGTTGAGTGGAAGTGGGATTGGAGGGAGGAGCAGTAGCTAGGGGGGTTGGCTGAAATGGTTGAGAGGTCAGCGCAGTAATCCTTCTCTTCAGAATTTCAATTTTCTTCTGTGCATAAAGGAGACTGGACTCAGCGAGTTCTTGGGTGGCTTTGTTTATCTCTTGGGCATTGTTCAATTTTTTCTGGAGGAATTCAACTTGCTTCTTCTCGGCTTTAGAAATGAGACGCTCAGTGTCAGCAAGTAATTTTGCTGACTCATAACGAACCAACATTTTCTTCCAACCTTGCGAGATATCCCGCAGCAGGATTCTATGCTCCAGCTTAGCAATCCTCTCCTCATAGGTGGCTTCAAGGGAAGTGCGGAGAGCAGCCATTCCTCTTAGGACATCCCTATGGATGTAGGGATTATCCCACATTGCATGCAAAAGAGTGAGGTAAGGGGCAATGCAGAAGGAATGGAGGGGAACAATGGGAAGGGAAGGGAGTGGAGTGGAGGAAGATGAGGGAATGCAGGATGCCAGTTCCTCAGGGGAAGGTAAAATGACAGGGCTTGGTGGGAAATGGGGTGGAGGAGATTCAGGGTCAGTTTGGGTGGAGGCATCTATGAAGGCAGGTGGAGTGACCTCTGCAATTTGGTGTGGGGAAGAAGTAGGTGGGGTCGGTACATGAATAGGTGGTTGTGGAGCTGGTTGGGCTAAATTGGTCAATGTAGATTGGATGGCTACCAAGGTCTGGGAGATGGGGGCTTGGTTGAGAAGGGTGGAAGTTATGGATAAGAGTGTGGCCTTAATGGAAGATTGGGTAGTGATATTGGCTATGACATGGGATTGTATTGATTGGAGGAGGTCTAGGATTTGGGGTAAGGGGTTAGGTTTGATAGCAGGTGGGTGTTGGAAGAGAGGGGGTAGTGGAAATGAGAAAGTGTGGGCATGTTGGTGAGAGGTTGAAGGAGGTTGAGAATGAGAAAAATAGGGGAATGTGGGCTGTGGAGAGTCAGGTAGTGGATTATAGTCATGTCCAATATCCTCCACTATGGATGTCATCAGGGATGAAAATCCTTCAGTGGTTGATAGGTCTAGGGTTAGGGCAGGTGAGATGGAAAAAATTGGCTCACTCGCAAGGGGAGTGAAGAGTGGAGAAGGCATGGAAGGGCTAAAAGGGATAATGGTTGATGTAAATGAGCTAGCTGGAATGGTGAATGAGGGCAAAGTAGGGATGGGGTTTGTGAGAGAAGGACCTAAAAATGGGGTGGATGTGGAAATGGTTGTAGATAGGGAGATTGGACTGTTGTGGGGAATGGGAATTGACAATGAAGGAAAAGAAGGGGGGATGATTGGTGTGAGAGATGGAGGGATGGTGGAGCTTGTAGCAATGGAACTGGCCATAGAGAAATGCAGATCAATGGTCGGGGTGAATGAGGGTGTAGAGGATACGAGTGGAGGCTCCGAGCCAGGGGTGCTGAACTCGGGGCAACAGAGGTGTTAGGAGTTTCTTCCTTAATCTCTTCAGTTGACCTGTGGGTGCCTTTACCAATGAGGGTCCCACTGGCAGACCAAGCCCTTTTTCCAAACATTGTAGCTTCACCTTCATTACTTCCTCATTTTCTTTAAACACAAATCCCTTACTCCTAAGCAAAGCCGTGATGAGCTTGCTGTAGGGAAGCCCTGGTAGGGCTTGAGCTTTCGTACATTTATCATTCACATCTATCATTGCTTCAAACACCAACCAGACAGCATTAACAAATTGTCCTTGAGTCAGCAGCTTGGCCATTGATTTGAAAGAGACATTCTCAGATGCAGCCAGGCCATAAACTGGGTCATAAATAGAAGGGACTCCTAATAGGGACTCCCAATGCTATCCCTATGTCTATGTAATCCACCACCATTTTCATATGATCAATCAGTATTATCAGGCAGGGCTCAAGAGAATCTGGCTTGGTTTTTTTCTCGAGATTCTGATACCATAACTTAACCAGCTTGGGATAAGATCTTTCATTTAATGGGTTCATCATGGGTGTCAGGCCTGCCTTCACCAGATAATTGAAAGTACCCTGACACTCCCCTAGCTTAGAAAACTAAGGGGTGTCGAAAATGGTTTCAGGGATCAGATTTAATTTATCCACAACTTCATTGGGTCTGGACAAGTTGACATTGACCTCCAGCTCATGGACTTCAGGCTTAGTGGCTGATACTGTCGCAGGGGCTTCCGCAATCTCTTCTTCACTAATTTGGACCTTTTTAGCCTTTTTGGTCTTCTTGTGTCTTGTAGTATGCCCAGCTTCGTCCCTGGCAAGTTTCTTTTTTACAGGGGGGTCTCCTTAGGCTTTGCAAGTTGCCTAATGGGTGTCCTAGTGGCTTTGGTGGCGGATTTAGAAGGCATTTTGAAAAGATTTGCTAAGACGTCCTCTTGCTCATCCATTGATTAGTCAAACGCTTCAAATTCATAACTAATCACCACACAAGCTTCTGAGGATGCTCAAATTATTCCCCTGGATTCACAATATAAACTCCCAAACTTAAAACAACAGAGCAAAGCAAAAGGGAAGCTTACCGACAGATATCTAGGGTTTGCGATATCTTGATGGGCGCAGGACCAAAATAGCTTGAACCAGGTGCAAAATGTAGCTTTTGATGGATTGAAACAATGTGGAAAATTGCTAGGAGGTTACGATAATAGCCAGTGTGGTGGAGAGGGAGAAAGCAAAAATGGGAAAAATTGCCAGAGTAACTCTCAGCACAAAGAGAAGGTGTCGAATGATGGAAAATGAAGCTGTCGTTAGGTTTGAAGAAAAAGTCAATTTTTGATAGGATTGGGGGAAGTGTCGACAGGTAGTTCCTACTTGTTGACGGGTGAAAGGTGGCCATTCCTTGCGAGCGGTTCGATTTTAATCTTGTCGATAGGTTCCAAAACTATTTAGGAGCCTTTCGAGAGGATTAGAGATCCTCTCGATAGCCATTTCAGCTCAGTGCAAGCCTATTCTCAATAGGTTCCAGGTTCCAGAGACAAACACTTTAAGAGGTTTGAATATCCTCTCGACATGTATCCTGAATCTATCGAGAACTTCACCGATCATCGTCAGAAGCTATCGACGATCACTTCTACACCTCCAATACCTGTCGACAATTAATTCAAACCTCTCGACAGGTTAAAATGCAATTCAACTCGATTTAAATCATTCCTCAGTACCCCTCTGCACATCATTTTGTCGACTCCCACGTCAACTCACATAGTAGCTACTTAAGTTAGCTAATGAATGACTCTAGATTAGTGCTTGCATATATTACACCTTATTTAAAATGCTAAACAGTAATGAACAAAAAACAAAAACAGCAATAAATCAAAACAAAACAGCTAGTATACATAGTGTACATCGTTGAAATTCAGACCTGCTATGGGGGTTCATGGAAATGGGTGATCTTCCCAGGCATCACTGCATTTTCAAGCATATCACCACCATCATCAAGCAAATTATCATAGGGCAACAACTTGGGCTAATTATCAACTACAAGCTCACCTAATGCATTAATGAAAAAATAGTACTCACTATTCAGGTGAGTTTGATTAGCTGCATTATAGACATTCAATTTGACCTTCATATTGCCAAAAGTTACTTCCATGTCCCCTGATCTACGTTGTATGCATGTATTTCAGTGGCCAAAAATAGCTTGCCTAGGATCACAGGGATAGAAGTAGCACACTTGCTCAGCTCCATATCAAGCACCAGAAAATCAGCAGGATAAAAAAATTTGTAAACCCCAACCAAGACATCTTCTATGATCCCCACATGTTTCCTCTCAGATCTGTCAGCTACTTGTAAGACTACATGTGTGGGCTTCAATTCTCCTAAGCCCAGCTTCTCATATACTGAATATGGAAGCAAATTTACAGTAGCTCCCAGATCTAACAAGGCTTTTTCAATGGTATGATCCCCAATGATGCAGGGGATAGTGGGGACTCCAGGGTCTTGAAGCTTTGTTGGGGTTGCAATATTCAATATTTGCTACACTTTATCTATTAAAAAAACTTTCTTGGAGAGATGTATCATCGATTGTCTTTTGTGGGTGCAAAGGTCTTTTAAAAACTTGGCATAGGCTGGAACTTGTTTGATTGCATCAAGTAAAGGTAAATTGATCTTTACTTGTTTAAAGGTTTCCATCATTTCCTCTACTTTGGCATGTCCTTTATCAAAAGGGGAAGGTGCTTGCATTGCCCTAGGAAATGACAAATGTGGGATTGCTCCCCCACTTGCAGCGTTAACCAACTCATCATCTTTCTTTTTGTTTTTATATTTTTGTTGAGGATCATCATCTTCCTCTTCATTCAACATGAGTTGCTCTTGCTGTACATTCTCTGTAGTTACTTCTTTTTCTTTTTCTAAATTTTTCACAGGCCTACAACCTACTTGATTGTCCACCAGCCTTCCACTTCTCAATGTGGTGACAGATTTGGCTTCCTCGTGAGAAGAGGAGACCTCACCTACTGCATATTGTCTCCTTGGGTTGTCCATAGGTTGACTGGGTAGCCTCCCTTCCTCTCTCTTGGTCAAAGCATTAGACATTTGGCCTATCTTTTTAATGTTTTGGCTATGAGAGTGTACAGTTTGAGACAAGGGCCCTAAATTCTGCAATGAGGCCAGAACTTGTTCCTAAAAAAAAAGTGATCTAGCAGTTGGAGGGGGTGCAGTTTGTTGTACAGGCTGAGCCATGGGTTGTTGGTAATGGGGCCTTGGAAAGTAATTCTGTTGGTAGGGCTAAGTATTTTTATAAGGCATGGACTATTGTGACTGCTGTTGCTAGTTTGGAAGAGTATCTTGTCTCCACCTTAGATTGGGGTAGTTTTTCCATTGGTAACCAACAGTAGGCTATTGCCCAAATGACTGAGTAGCAGCCACGTGTTCCATCACAAGATCTAAAAATTGGATTGATGAAGGGGATTCCTCAAGGGAGTGAGTGGGGGACTGTCATATAACACAAGCCTCCTCTACTGTAGTAGCCATGGGCGACTGCATTGATCCCATGAGCTTATCAAATTTTTGGGTAAGCTATCCACTTTTCTCTCCAAATCATTGTGTCCACTCACCTCATACATTTTTTCTCTCGTGGTATTATGTTTCACCATTCTAGGAGTTCCACAATCCCTGACAAATGTCTCTCTTTGCATAGAGTTCTCACTATTGATATCAAAAAGTTCCCAAGCCTCCTCAGCAGTTTTTTGGAGGTAGGTACCACCACAAGAGGCATCTACCATATCTTTGCTTTTAGAGTCAATTCCCTGATAGAAACTTTGAACAAGTTGCCATTCAGGGATTTGATGATGAGGACATTGCTTCAACAGCTCCTTGAATCTCTCCCATGCTTAGTGAAAGTAGTCAGTTGGGGCTTGAGGAAATGAAATAATGTCCTTCCTCAACTGGCTTGTCTTGGACATGGGGAAAAACTTGGCCAAAAACTGACATTGAAGGTCACTCAAGGACTGAATATTGTTGGTTGGGAGCATTGACAACCAAGTTCTGGCTCTATCCTTTAGTGAAAAAGGAAAGAGTCTCATCCTAGTTGCTTCCTCCCCCAAACCTACAATATTGAATGTGGTACAAAGTCCTAGAAATTCATCAATATTCTTGTATGGGTCTTCTTTGCTCAGGCCATGGAATGAGGGTAGCATTTGGATAATGGAGGACTTGATCTCATAGTTCCCTTGAACAGCAGGGAATTGAATGCAGAAGGGAGAATTGTAAACCCCTGGTGCATTGAATTCCTTCAATGTCCTAGGTTGCTCACCCATTGCAGAATTATCAGAATTAAGAACAGAAGTGTGCAAGGGGAGCTTAGGTCTGAGAAGTCTTTCAACCTCAGAATCCAAGGGAGCAATCTCAGGATTAAGAGATCTCCTCCCAAGCATACACACCTCAAGGATCAAGAAGAACACAACAAATCACAGTATAAGGAGCAACAATTCAATCACGAGATAAACAACTACACAGCTACTGATATGCTACGCTACAGATCTAGAAATAGAAATAGAGTTAAGAGATGCAAACTTAAGCACTGAATGCTTTTTCCAAGTGATACAGAGCTCCTCTTAGCTCCACAGATCCAAATTTGAAACAGAGTTAATCTACAACAAAAACTAAAGCAACAATTAATCAAATACTTATCAAACAATTTAAAAAAATGTTAACCAAAAAATGAGAAAAATTTGGATCTACCAAGTTAGAAATACAGATCCTCGACAGCGGCGCCAAAAACTTGTTGGGCCATTTACCTTGTGCTCAAAAAGGGGTTTAAAAGCAAACAATTATAGAATCTATGGATTGCACACACACTAAGGCAAATAGACTCACAGACCAACAAGGAAATGTGGGAAATGTGGTCACAGGGAAATGCGGTCTAACTTTTCATAAATCTCCAGATCCAGAGTGGATCTGGCACTCTATTCTAATCTAAGAAAGAGGAGAGGTTTTGGGGTTTTGTTACTTTAACTATAAACTTTAGAATTACGTGCTACTGATCCAGATCTAATTCAACACAGAGATCAGGGGAGATATAGAAGAGATGAAAAATCAAAGGATGAGAACAACAGCTAGGGGTATTGGTCTCTTACTGACAATCAAAGGAATCAATGGCAATGCTAAGATCTAATTTGCTATAATCCTCTTTTCAGGCTCCCAGCTTCCCAGGTTACCTTGGCAAAGGTGAGCTATAAGAATCCAGTCTCAATCAGAGAATTGAAGCAATCCTAAGGCTATGATCTGTCCACTTTAATGTTCACAGACCATCCAAGATATTGTTTCGCTTCAAAGATCTTGATTAGAACAGGAAAATCATTGCAAATGCTGTAGATGCCAGGATATGAGACCCTCATAGGCTAACATCTATAGGACTATCCAACCCACGAAAAATAAATACAAAAAGTGAAATATAGATTAGAATCACCTTTAAAATCCATAATTATATTACAAAATTACAACACAATTGTACTAAGATCTGTAATCTGTGCATCTTATAGTTCCATACAATGCCTTTAAATCTCTCAATTTATAGCTTAAGACCTCACCCTAACTACTAAGAAGAGTTTAGCCACTCATGATTGGCTAAAGAGAGAAGGGAGAAAGGAGGAAGAAGAAGGGAGAATTTTGGAAAAATGGATCTCCCCTAAGCTCTAGTTTTCTCAATTTCTGGATCATTTTTTCTACTTTTTTTTTCTAAGCTTTTATACTCTCTTCCTCTATCCTCAGATCCATTTCAGCCAATCAGAACACAAGGGAATAATTCTATTATACTGATGTGGCCAATTTCTCTTCTAGAATCTCTTCTCCTATTAGCTCTCATCTGACAAGTACATGTGATACTGTTAGGGTTTCCGCGTGTGGCCCATTGTGTGCCAAAAATACCCCTAGGGGTCGCTGACGTACTTTGGAGCACGTGCACAGGCTTCTGGCATGGACAACTGCTGAAGAAAGAACTGAGAAATTCCCTAAATCGAGTGTCGAAAGGTTTTGAGATCCTCTCGACAAGTTCTATTTGGCTTTGCATGCAAATCGACAGGTTTGTAGACCTATCGAGAGGATTGACGGTGCTTGTCGATAGGATTGAAAATCATTTCATTCATCCCCTCGACAGGTTATGGTCGACTTGTCGATTGGTTGTCGCAGATCCTGTCGACAGCTTCCTTTCATCCTCTCGAGGACCACACCTAGCAGGTATCAACAAGATTGAGTGTACTGCACGACGGGTTCAGTTGAACCTCTCAACATGTGAATCGCTCCTCTCACTATCTTCTCATTTAGGCACTAGATCCTTCTTGGAAACTACAGAAAGAGGAGAGGTTTTGAGGTTTTGTCACTTTAACTACAAACTACAGAATTATGTGTTACTGATCTAGATCTAATTCAACATAGAGATCAGGGGAGATATAGAAGTGATGAAAAATCAAAGGATGAGAACAACAGCTAGGGGTATTGGTCTCTCACTAACAATCAAAGGAATCAATGGCAATGTTAAGATCTGATTTGCTACAATCCTCTTTTTTGGCTCCCAGCTTCCTAGGTTACCCTGGCAGAGGTGAGGTATAATAATCCAATCTCAATCAGAGAATTGAAGCAATCCTAAGGCTATGATCTGTCCACTTAAATGGTCACAGACCACCCTAGAGATTGTTTCGCTTCAAAGATCTTGATTAGAACAGGAAAACCATTGCAGATGCTGCAGATGCCAGGATATGAGACCCTCATAGGCTAACATCTACAGGACTATCAAACCCAGGGAAAACAAATACGAAAAAGTGAAATATAGATCAAAATGACCTTTAAAATCTATAATTATATTACAAAATTACAACATGATTGTGCTCAGATCTACAATCTGTGCATCTTATAGTTCCATACAATGCCTTTGAATCTCTCAATTTACAGCATAAGACCTCACCCTAACTACTGAGAAGAGTTTAGCCACTCATGATTGGATAAAGAGAGAAGGGAGAAAGGAGGAAGAAGAAGGGAGAATTTTAGAAAAATGGATCTCGCCCTAAGCTCTGGTTTTCTCAATTTCTGGATCATTTTTTTTGTATTTTTTTTTCTAAGCTTTTATACTCTCCTCCTCTATCCTCAGATCCATTTCAGCCAATTAGAATACAAGGGAATAATTCTGTTATGCTGATGTGGTCGATTTCTCTTCTAGAAGCTCTTCTCCCATTGGCTCTCATCTGACAAGTACATGTGATACCGTTAGGGTTTCTGCACATGGCCCATTGTATGCCAAAAATACCCCCAGGGGTCGCTGACATGCTTTGGAACACGTGCATAGGCATTTGGCATGAACAGTTGCTGAAGAAAGAATTGAGAAGTTCCCCAAATCGAGTGTTGAGAGGTTCTAAGATCCTCTCGACAAGTTTTGTTTAGCTTTGCATGCAAATCGACAGGTTTGTAGACATATCGAGAGGATTGATGGTGCTTGTCGATAGGATTGAAAATCATTTCATTCATCTGCTCGACAGGTTATGGATGACTCGTCGATTGGTTATCGTAGATCCTATCAACAGCTTTCTTTCATCCTCTCGAGGACCACACCTAGCAGGTATCGACAGGATTGAGTGTACTGCACGACTGGTTCAGTTGAACCTCTCGACATGTGAATTGCTCCTCTCGCTATCTTCTCATTTAGGCACTAGATCCTCTCGACAGCTTAAGAGAACCCCTCGACAACTTGATTTCTATGCTTTCTTGACTGGCATGCACTTTTAATGTGTTATCTTTCATCTGTCTTGCCCTCAGTCACCTCTGGGTGGATTTAATCTTCATCCCTTGGCATTATACTTGGTCTCAGGTGCACCTAGTTTCGGTTCATGGCCTTCAATAAGTTTCTAAGGCTCTGTGAATTGTTGGAGTTTGAGCACAGGTTGAGGCTACAGGTTGCTTATTTGGCCCTTTTTGTTGGCTGTCTGTGTTAAGGTTGCAATTTATTGCTTATCTACAAAACATACTTAAAACATATTATTAGACACCTCAAGGGTCTTCCAAAGGTCAGGTTAGGAGGTAAAAAATGGTATTTTTCACTGCTTAACAGCTCTCTTATGCTTCTTTAAAACACACAATAACTCTTCCTCTTGCTCATTAGTGAGAGGAAGAAATGATCACTGACAACTTCTTATTTGCCTCCAAAAAAATATATTTTAAGGTCTTAGCTAGTTGTTTCAACTTCACATCTGGTGGGCATATGAGAGACGGCAACAGAGGTGCCTTTGATGGTGGTGGAAGAGGCAACGCAATAGGTTTCCAAGAAGGATACTTTATTGCTGGCCCCACATAAGAAATTAAGGCTTTAACCTATTGAACCATGGGTGTAGGGGCCTTCTCTTCCATAATCTCACTCCACACATTCTCAAAAACATCACAAAAATCATCACCATGCAATAGCTTGGGTAAAGTCTCTTACACAAGCTCATCCAAAACATCAATTTAAAAGCAATCCTCACAATCGCAGTGAGGCTCGCTGGCTGCATTGTAAACATTTTATTTCACTTTCATGTTTCCAAATGACACCTCCATTACTTCTGATCTACACTAAATACAAGCATTGACAGTGGCCAAGAAAGGCCTGCCCAAAATCATAGGAATAGAGGTGGTGCACTTGCTTGGCTCCATGTCAAGCACCAAAAAATCTGCTGGGTAGAAAAACTTATCAACCCCAACTAACACATCCTCTACCATTTCCATAGGCCTCCTTTCAGATCTTTCAGCTATTTATAACACCACATGTGTGGGCTTCAATTCTCCCAAGCCCAACTTCTCATAAACTGAATATGGAAGTAGGTTTACACTAGCTCCCATATCTAACAAGGCCTTCTCAATGGTATGATCCCCATTGATGCAGGGGATTGTAGGAACTCTAGGGTCTTGAAGCTTGGTTGGGGTTGCAATGGACAACACTTGGTTCATTTTCTCAGAACAAAAGACTTTCTTGGACAAGTGTATCTTAGATTGTCTTTTGTGGGTGCATAATTCTTCCAAGAACTTTACATAGGTTGGAATTTGCTTGATAGCATCAAGTAAAGGCAAGTTGATCTTTACTTGTTTGAATATTTCCATCATCTCCTCCACTTTAGCATTCCCTTTGTCAAAAGGAGAAGGTGCTTGAAGTGCATTGGGAAATGGCAAATTGGAGACTGATCTCCCATTTGCTGCCTTAGCAAGCTCATCAGTTTTCTCTTTATTTTTATTTTCAGTTTTCTGTTGGGGCACATCAACATTCCCCTTATTTTTTATATGCTACTCTTGCTATATATCATCATAGGTTGCACTTTTCTCATCAGGTTCAATACCAACTTGGTTACCAACTAGCCTTCCATTCCTCAAAGTGGTGACAGATTTGGCTTCTTCATGTGAAGAAGTCTCACCCACCATGTACTGCCCTATGGGGTTATTCATGGGTTGACAAGGTAGTCTTCCCTCCTCTCTCTTAGTCAAAGTATTAGATAGCTGACCAAGGTGGTCCTCTATCTTCTTAATGCTTTGGCTATGAGAGTTGACTGTTTGAGACAAAGAGCCCAAATTCTGTAATGAAGCCAGAACTTGCTCTTTAAATGTGAGGGGTCTAGAGGGTGTTGGGGCTGGTGCACTTTGATGGACAGGTTGAGCCATTGGCTGGGCCATAGGCTGTTGTTATTGGGACCTTGGGAAGTAATTCTGCTGGTATGACTAGGCATTCCTATAAAGCATGGATTGCTGTTGTGGCTGCTGGTTTTAGAAGGTATCTTTTCTCCACCTCAAGTTAGGGTGGTTTCTCAAATGATAACCAGCAGTAAGCTATTGTGCAAAGGACTGAGCAGCATTTACATGTTCCATCACAAAGTCTAGAAATTGGGCAGTAGAGGGACATTCCTCAAGGGAGTGAGTGGGGGACTGACATATCACACATGCCTCCTCCACTTTGGTAGCCATTGGAGACTGCATTGCTCCCATAAGCTTATCAAACTTTTGAGTCAAGCTGTCCACTTTCCTTTCCAAATCATTGTATCCACTCACCTCATACATTTTTTCTCTTGTAGTGGTCTCTCTCACCAATCTAGCAGGGGTCTCAAAGTCCCTTGACAAAGTTTCCCTTTGCATGGAGTTTTCACTAATGATATCAAACAACTCCCAAGCCTCATTAGCTGTCTTATGGAGGTATGTACCACCACATGAGGCAGCAACCATATCCCTGCTCTTGGAATCAATTCCTTGATAGAAACTTTGAACAAGTTGCCATTCAGGAATTTGGTGATGGGGACATTGCTTCAAGAGCTCCTTAAATCTCTCCCATGCTTGATGAAAGTCTTCAGTTGGGGCTTGAGCAAATGAAATAATGCTCTTCCTCAACTGACTTGTTTTGGACATGAGAAAAAACTTGGCCAAAAATTGACATTGAAGGTCATTCCAAGACTGAATACTATTGGTTGGGAGCATTGACAACCAAGTTCGGGCTCTATCATTTAGTGAAAAAGGAAAGAGTTTCAACCTGGTTGCTTCCTCCCCGAAACCTATAATGTTGAAAGTAGTGCACAATCCTAGAAATTCATCAATGTGCTTGTATGGGTCTTCTTTGCTCAGGCCATGGTATGAGGGTAGCATTTGTATGATGGAAGATTTGATCCCATAGTTCCCTTGGACAGCAGGGAATTGAATGCAGAAGGGGGAATTGTATACCCCTGGTGCATTGAATTCTTTTAATGTCCTAGGTTGCTCACCCATTGCATAAATATCACAATCAATCACAGGTGCGTGTATAGGTTGCTTAGGTCGAAGAAGTCTTTCAATTTCAAGATCTAAAGGAGCTATCTAAGGATTAAGAGATCTCCTACCAAGCATACACACAAGAATCAAGTACAACACAGAAAATGTAGCACAAATTTCAGCAAAACAAATTCAAAAACACACAACTAATACTACAGATCTAAAAAGTTACAGTTCTAAAATTGTAAAGGAGTTAGAAAATGCACACTTTAGCACAACTTGCTCTTCCAATTAGCACAAAGCTCCTCTCAGAACCATATATCTAGATTTGCAATAACAAAATTAAACTACAAAAAACTACTGCAGCAATTAGTCAAACACAAAGCAGACAATTAAAAATTTAAATCTTAAATAAGAAAAACTTATATCTACCACTTTTAAAAACACAAATCCTCGACAGCGGTGCGAAAAACTTGTTGGTTTGCTTACCTTACAACTATTAAATGTTTAAAATATCAAATTAAAAGGGCAAAGTATAGATACATGGGATCAAGGTAAGCAAGTAGTCCTGCAAGAACCAGAGCTGTTGCTGCAAGTTTTAATAGGTAAGTAAGGGTAGGTCCACAGGGAAATGTGTTTTGAAATGGGGTAAATCTTCAGCTCTATGACAGATCTGGCACTCTATCCTAATTTAGATTAAATCAAAATAGGAAAGAGGAGAGGTTCCTAAGATTTATCACTTTACTAAGAACTACAAAAATCAGAAGCAAAATGATCCAGAAATATTGAACTCAGATTCAAGGAAATGAAGAAAAAGATTAAAATCTAAAAGGTGGAGAGCAGCAGCTAGGGATTTTGGTCTTTACTGAAAATTAATTGGATCAAAGGCAATGCATAGGACAGATTTTCTACAATTCTTCATCTGGCTACAAGCTCAGATGCAAGGTATAAGAATCTAATCTCAACCTGAGAATTGAAGCAATCTTAAGGCTATGATCGGTCTACTTGAATGGTCACAGATCATCCCAAAGATTGTCCCAATTCAAAGATCTTGATTGGAATAGGTAAGCTATTGCAGATGCTATGGGAGCCAGACTACAAGCTCAAGCATCCATAGGGTTATCTAATCTAGGGACATCAAATACAAAAAAGTGAAATATAGATTACAATCAACCTTAAAAATAATAATTACACTATAATAATATAACTTACAATCCTATTGTGCTTAGATCTGTAATCTGTGCAACATACAATCCCTTACAAAGCCTCTGAAACTCTCAATTTACAGCTCTTAACCTTGCCCTAGCTATTTAAGAGGTTTAGCCAACCATGATTGGCTAAGGAGAGAATGGGGGAAGAAGGAAGAGAGAAAGTATTTTTAGAGGGAAATGGAATTTCGAATTGGCTCTGGTTCTCTCAAGTTCTGGATGATCTTTTTAGTGCAATTTCTCTTCTATTTATACTCTTCCCTCAGATCTATTTCAGCTAATCAAAGCTCAGGAGATTAATTTAGTTATTCTCAGCTACTGATGTGGTTGATTTCTCTTTCCCAATTGGTCCAAAACTAGCAAGTACATGTGATGCAGTTGGAGGGTTCCCATTTGTGCACATTTATGTTTCAAAAATACCCCCAAGGTTGCTGACGTGCCTTGGAATGTGTGCACAAAGCACTGGAGTTGGCAGCTGCTTTGAATGGAACTGAGAAGTTCTAAATTCAATTTTTGAGAGGTTCAGGGAACTACTCGACAGGTTCTAAGTCTACTTGACATTCATTTCAATAGGATTGGAGTAGCTCTCGATAGATTCCTTTACTTCTCGATAGGTTGAGTTGCACTAGTCGACAAGATTGGAGCCAATTTTCATCTTCTGTCCAGCTCTTCATTCATCCTCTCGAGAAGTTATAAACAACATGTCGACTTATTATATAGTCTTTTGTTGAGTGCTCAACAGGTTGCTTCAATCCTCACAAGAATGAGGGTAGCTTTAGGTAAGTCGTCGATAGGTTGCCTTGCACTGCTCGACAGGTTCAGTTGAACCTCTCGACATGTAGCTGGGACCTCTTGACTTCTCCTGCACCTCCAGGTATCCTCTCGACAGGATCTTCTGCTGTGCCTCCAACTTCTTGAAGGGTAGGCATATCCTTCCTGAACCTCACGACAGGTTGATGGAACCTCTTGATAACTTGGCTTTTGAGCCTCAGGACCTTTCAATAGCTTGGCTTTTGTCTCTGGAACCTTTTGATAGGTACTGGGAACTTCTCGACAGTTTGGTATTTGAGCAACCCAACCTCTCGACAGCTTGGAGTGTCCTCTCGAGATGTTTTACCTTGAGTTTCCACAGTTGGCACACATCTTTGGTGTGTTGTCTTTCATTTGTCGGCACACAGTAACCTCTTAGTGGGTTCAATCTTCATTCCTTACAACTGCACTTGGTCCCAAGCATACCTAGGTGGGCCCATGACATTCTCATGAACTTCTAAGGCTCTTTGATTGGTTGGCCTTTGGGCTATTTGAGCACATGTTGAGCAGCAAATTGCTTCTTTGGCCATTTTAGGTGGATGCCTGGACTAAGACTATAATTTATTGCTTATCTACAAAATACACTCAAAACACATTATTAGTCAGCTCAAAGGCCCTTCAAAGCTCAGGTTAGGGGGTGAAAAATGGTATTTTTCATTGCTTAACACCTGCTAATGGCTAACCTGACTTTTTATAGGTTTTTTTTTTTTAGGAAGCGGGTGCCGAATTTTAGGCCACCCGATGCTTCTAGAGTTATGGGTATTGATGCCCAATTCCTTACCTGCGGTGTTATAAGTTTAAAATGGGTTGATTGATATGATTCTTCGAAGTCAGCCTCCATCATATTAATTTTGGGTCTGGGATTCTGTCCTCAAACGTTAGTAAGGTCCTGTGGTGGTTTATCACAGGGGAAATTATGCAGGTATGAAAGACTCTTCCCCAAAAAGGGACAGAGCAGTTAGGTTTATTTTCATGTTGGGGGGAATAATTTGGCGATTGGTTGGGTGGATCGAGGCTGCCAGCTTGTGTGGGGTTAGCTGTGTTATCCCATTCTGATAAATTTTTATGACCCCGACGCTCACGAATGTACTCCGAATGTGAGGCCACAGACGGGGTTCGTCTTCCAAGTCTATTCTCTGGGCTTTTACAATAATAATGGCTCGGGCCTTTTCATTAGCCTCTTAGATTTCCTCTTCGGTAGGCCTATAGCCTAAGCCGAATCTGACCTGCTTTTCGCCTCTGTCTCTAACTGGGTCCTTTCGTCCTTGCAAATTAGGTCCCAACCCTTTACCTTTCTGATAGCCCCATTTATGGAGCATGGCTACAACTACGACCATTCCACCTCAAGTCTTCATGGTGATCCTCTTGAGGGGCTAAGGGATTACCGTCGATATATCATATTCAAAACTATGGAGGTCCGTGTCTTCGATCGTGTGTGACAAATCCAACACTTTGGGGTTCTCGATGTTGTGGGTAGCTTTTTCTCTTTCCTCCTGGCCCTCATCCAAAATGGTGATGATTTTCTGCTCTGACACAAATCTAAGCTTTTGGTGCAGGGTTGAAGGTATTGCCCCGACCTCGTGTAACCATGGTTGTCCTAATAACAAATTTAATGTGGATTTGATGTCCATAACTTGGAAAGGTATGGAAAAATCCATTGGCCCAATAATGAGCACAAGATCAACTTCTCCAATTATTTCTCTTTTTGTGTTGTCAAATCCTCTGGCGCTTGTTCTAACTGGCCTGAACATGGAAGGATCCACCCATATCTTGGTTGCAGTTCTCAGCAGGAACACATTCAAGGCTGATCCATTGTCTACCAATACTAATGGGATCACCAAGTTTCCTGCTTCTATAGTGATGTTGAGGGGCTTGGAATGATTATTTCCTTCATTTGGGAGATCAGCATCTGAAAATGAAATGGCATTGGGAGCCAAAACTTGCCTAATTATCTGGCCCACTTCATCAGGGTTACTTGGATGGACACATGTGCATCTTTTAGAGCTCCCATAAGAGCTTGGCAGTTGAGCGAGGATGTAATTAATAGGTCCCAGATCGTGATGTGGGCTGGCATTCTTTTCAACTGAGTTTCTAGTATGTGCTCTTGGCTCATTTTTTCAAAGGAGTTCATCACAGTAGTTTCTTTCTTATCTTTTGGCCAGGCTGATATTGATACTTTAGGTTGTTTAGAGATTCTTCCTAATCAAATAACAAAATCAACTACCCCTTCTCTGCTGCTACCTATATTGATGTCCTTCTGCTCATAACTAAGTGGGACTTGATGGGGATCGTAGGTTAGTCTTGGGATCTAAAATGGAGTGGATACAGGCCTCGAGAGTGCTTGGATTGGTGGATTGGGATAGGTGGATAACACTTGGTTAACTCCTGCTAGAGGTGGATAAGTCTGAGGAGTGGCAAAAGATGGCCAAATTGGATTGATGGGGTTTGTGGATATCTGAATTGGCGGTGGTGTGGTGGGGGTAGGCCACTGGTAATTAATTGATGTCAGAGGGGGATATGGGGTAAAATTGGCCATTGGGTAATTGGTTGGGGTTGCCATTGCGTATGGTTGATAAGAGCTAGGTTGGACATAGCTGACGGGAGCTGGTGATAGAAAATACATCCTCAAATCTAAGGATTCTGCTTGGGGTGTAGGATTGGGAAAGTAATCAACCAAGTTCAAGTGCTCGATTACTCCAATGCTTCTATCTTCCCGATCCCCCTGTTGCGGTGCTATGAAATTCTCTCTAACACTGATATACTCAGAAGGGTCAAACTCTTCACCATCTTCCTCTATCATGTTGGCAGTGGGTCTTGGGCCCATTCCTCCCTTTGGGTGCGGCGACAATGGTGCTTACATGATGTTGGTGTGGGGATTTTCTTGGGGAGGTGCCAGAGGTGTGATCTTTCCTGCCTCTATCAAATCCTCTATTGCGTGCTTCGAAGGAAAGCACCAATAATTTGGATGTTCTAGCTCTTGATGGAAATTAGAATGTCAGCTGGGATTATAATTTTTTGGAATTAGATTCGGTGTAGGTCACTGTTGAAGATGAGCCACTAAACCCTTCTTAATTAGAAGACGCAAAAGGACATTCAGGGATTGCCCTAAGGGAGTGAACACTCAGTTATATCGGGCTCTTCTCTGCTTAGGGATCTGCTACCCCCAGGGGACATTATTTTGCCTCAGAGCTTGATTTGTTGGTATTGGGGCCTGCGGTGCCGCCCCAAACCGGAATGGTACTATGTTAGTATTAGGATGCGTGGTCATTACAACTTGGACCCCCCCGACTCTTCTCTTAGTTCTCTGCTCAAGAAATTTGAGAACCCCAGTGGTTACTGCTCTGCTTAAATGGCCCTCTCTTACTACATCCTCGTAGCGGTTAGCATTCATTATTAAATTTGTAAAGCTAGATTGTTGCTGGTACACCAGGAAATCTAAGATGACTGGCAGAGTACTTTTCTAGATCATCTCGATTTGCTCATCATCGAGTATTCTATTTCTTACTTGAGCTGCTAATGCCCTCCACCACCCAAGGTAGTAACTGAATGCTTCGTCGGGTCTCTGCTTCAGACGGGCTAGATTTGTCTTGCGAGGTTCAATGCCTATATTCTAGACATACTATTCTTGGAATTGGTGGATCAGATCCTTCCAAGTTTTAATCATGGAAGGTTCTAAGGAAGTGAATCACCTAAAATCTCGACCCGTAAGACTCTTCTGGAACACTTTGATGAGGAGTCATTCCTCTCCGCTGTACTGGCACATGTCCCCGCATAGGACTTGAGATGTGCAATGGGGTTGCCCATGCCATTGTATTTATCGAAGATTGACACTTTAAATTTTGGGGGCAAAGGGACTGCTGTGAATAGGCATAAGTCAAAAAAGTATGTGGCATGGATTTAAGCTCCACCCATCTTTATCAGTTGTTTTTGGATCTTGTCCATTTGTTCTTTTAACAGCTCTAAGTTCCTAGATGGTGGGGCTGGTCCCTCAACAGGCTACCTCCATTCACTCTAGGCTGTCGGTGGGTTGGTGAACATTGGTGGTGGGGGATTGAAGCTGGTGAATGCCCCTGCATAGGCTCCACTATTTCTGATCTCATCCTCCTCATACTATGGGTGCATATAAGGTGGGGGAGGGTGAGATTATCCTGTTGGTTTTGAGTAGGCTGGATGGGTGTCTGGTGGGACCACTATATATGGGGGAAGCTTTGATGGGTGATTTGTAGATGGTTGATGGTATGGGATGGATTCCCATATTGGATTGGTTATGAAGGATGTGGGTGAATGAGGCCCATGTTGGGTTGATGGAGTGAATGAGATGGGCTTATTATTTGAGGGGGAATAGGGGCCTATTGGGTATTAGTGAAGATGGGATATTGGGGGCATGATGGAGGATTTGAAAATGGGGCGCCCGAGTTTGGGCCTTGATAGGCTTGGGCATAGGGTATTGGGCCTTGATGGGCTCGGGCTTGGGGTATTGGGCATTGATGGGCTTGGGCCTGGAGTATTGGGTCTTGATGGGCTTGAGATATTAGGACTTGAATGGCTTAGGCCTAGGGTATTGGGCCTTGATGGGCTTTAGCCTGGAGTATTTGGCCTTCCTGGGCTTAGGGTATTAAGCCTTGATGGGCTTGGGCCTGAGGTATTGGGTTTTCATGGGCACGAGGTATTGGGTCTTGATGGGCCTGGGCTATTGGGCCTTGATGGGCTTGGGGTATTGGGATTTGATGGGCCTAGAGTATTGGGCCTTGATGGGCTTGGGATATTAGGCCTTGATGGGCTATGGTATATGGTGCTAGGCCTTGAGGCCTACTCAAATGGCCCCATGGTTGATGGGAGGGGCCTTGTGTGGTGTGAATTATGGGAGGTTGATTAGGGTTGACATTTTGGGTGAATGGGGTGTGGAGATTTTGGAGGGTTTATTGTGGATTGGGTATTTGGGGTGGATTATGGTGGAATTGGGAAGCCTTCCATGCCATAAAAGTGCTCATCATCTCTTCCATGATGGCCATGGGATCGGATATGGAGGTAGATGTAGATGTAGATGATCCATCCAATGGGGGAGATGCAAGGGGTGGTGGCAATGATTGGATTGATGATGTGGGGAAATTGGGCATGGATTGGGTGGATGTGGGGGAAAAATTGGGCATGACCTGGGTAGATGGGGGGAAATGTGGTGGATTTGCATTGGATGTGGAGGGAAAGTGAGGTGTATGTGGAGCGGACATAGGAAAATTGGGCATGACTTTTGTAGTGTGGGGAAATGGTGCATGATTTCTGTGGATGAGGGAAAATTGGGCATTGGATTGGATGTGGATGGGAGAAAATTGGGCATTGGATTGGATGTGGATATGGGAAAATTGGGCATTGGATTGGATGTTGATGGGAGAAAATTGGGCATTGTTTGGGTAAATGTTGAGAATTGGGTTGGATTTTGGGCTGATGTGGATGGAAAATGGGATGGATTTTGGGTGGATGTGGAGGAAAAATGGGAGAGATTTGTAGTGGACGTGAAAGGAGAATGGGGTGAATTTTGGGTGGTAGTGGAGGGAAAAGGGTGGATTTTGAGTGGTGGTGGATCGAAAAATGGGTGCACCAAACGGTCCAGTGACATTAAATCGGGATTGGGTGGGATCGGTGATAGGTATCTCCTCCATGTGGGAATGTGATGGGGAATGTGGTGGGGATGAATCCTTCTAACTCTCACAGTTTAGAACCAATTCTTAATCATACGGCCTGATATTTCTGATTTCGGACCCGAATTCAGCCCAAAAAATTTAGTTTTTTTAATTCTAATTTCTTAGTTTAACAACTCCAAAAAAAATCCTAAATATTAATTTTAGTTTTTCATAATTCTAGTTTACAATTTAATTCATAATTATTATTCTGAAATCAACTTTGAAAAGCCTAAAAATATTACTTTACCATCCAAAATTTAATTTTTTTTCTTTTTAATCTCAGCCACCCGATTTGCCCAAGGGAGCTTACGGAGGGTACTCGGGAACGTGGCCAATCCTCCTTACTATAGCGGGCCCAAACCCTCTTTTTTTAGAGTTTTTTTGTAGAATTAATAAATTACTTTAATTAGTTTATATCTAGACATAATTGGTTATTTGCATTAATTAGGCTTTGATATAATTATTAGAGTGTTAAATTAGAGTTTTCCTTTCATTAATTTAGTTAATTGATTATTCCAAATCCGAATTCTAGGAAGTTTAGTTTATTCATGATTAGTTATATTTTTCCATCGTAAATCCGTCAATATTTAGGGTCGTAGAAAAATCAGTCCTTTCGTTTTCATTAATATTATAATAGAAAATCAAATTTATTGTTGTAATTAGGCCCGTAAGAAAAAGCAGTATTGTTATTTCAATTAGAATTATTGTAGAATTATTACGAGTGCTTTAATTAGAATTATAGTAGAATTACTACAATTGCTTTAATTAGAATTATAGTGGAATTACTACAATTTCTTTAATTAGAATCGCAGTACAGTTAGCATGCTTAATTTTAGTTAGAACATTATTAGAACTGATACATTTGCACTCCTAGCACCAATAGGAGACTGAAATCAATTGGACTTTTAGTAATATCAGAACCTTGATGCTCACTGGACTCTTGACAGCATTAGAACACTAATATAACTCACCTTAATAAGTCCATACAACCAAAGCATAATAATAATAGAATTGGAAAATCTAAACTGATCGGAATTATAATTTCAAAGGGAAATAAGAGGAAAATTAAACTAACTAAACTAAAGAGAAGCACTGCTGCTGATGTTCACAGGCGGATGATTCAGTATAGAAGTAACCCACACCCGCTTCACAGCGTGATCACTGATGTGTTGCAGCGTCGTTAAATATCTGCAGCTGGAGATCGCAATCAAACTAGGAACCGTCCTAGAAAAATCCCCCCTTTTTATTCATTTTTGTCATTTTAAACACCGCATCTCTAGAGTCCACCTAGGCAGAATTGGAGCCACTGATTCAAAGGGAGTCGAGAGGAACCCTGAAAAAGCGTGCACCAACAATGGGGGGTCAGGGCAATGCCCTATGGGACGTTTTCTCTACTTTTTGGGTCCCTCCTTTTTGTGCCTAGAGGATACAAGACTTTTTCGATTTTGCTAGCGCTCTCCCCAGGGTTTTAGGGCTTTTTCTTAAGCTCGGTTACCCGATATACCTCTAGCGCAAGCGCTTTCTCAGATACTGGATGGGGTGGTACTTTTTCAGATCATCGCCACTAAGGGCTGCCGTCGTACTAAGAATCGAGATATTTGTATCGCTGCCTAAATTACCACCCTTTAAAATCTACCCATGCAAAAATGAATTGAGTCCCTTAGTTTACTTTTAAGGTTCAATTTTAAAAGGGGAGTTTACTTAGGTTTAAAAACGGGTGGTGACAATCTCGTGCTGCCTCTACGGGCCGACGTCCACTGTTGGTATATGAAGTTAATTTAACAAGTAGCCTGCCAATCGGCTAAGGCGTGTAAATGACGAAAAAGTAGGGATAAGTAAAAACAATGCTCAAGTAGGCTCGCCGAGCGGCTAAGTCGTGTAAATGCCAGAAAAGTAGGGGTAAGTAAAAACAATGCTCAAGTAGGCCCGCCGATTGGCTAAGGCATGTAAATGATAGAAAAGTAGGATAAGTAAAAAAAAAAGTGCAGAATCGTAGGGGCAAGTAAACAAAAATGAACAAAAAGGTTAGTGGAAAGAAAAACACATGCAACAAAGGGGCCAAAACTTCAAGGAGAAGCTCTACAAGCTATCCCCTGCAGAGTCGCCATCTGTGCAACCATGGATCTTATCGATCCGTCGTAAAGATGCACCAGTATGAAGAATATAGAGTCGCCACCCGCAGCTTTTGGTGTCTAGGAAATCGAATTCAATATTGAAATCACTAAAGTGCCAAATATGACTCTGATTTATCGATCCGCGCCAAAGGCTCTTGGGTAGGGGCTTCGGTTATCAATCGGGAAGGTGTTAGGCACCCGATTGACCTGCTCGTAAGCGGTATCTACTATGGCCGGGCCTATGTGTGGCTCATTTATATAATATATATATTATATATAATTATATATAATTATATATATATATAAAGAAATAAAATGAGTGGCAGTTCCCCTTGCCCGAAGACACACCGATCCTATTGAGCCCTTCCCGCTTGCCAAAATTTGGGCAGTGTAATGACTCAATTTTAGGATAGAGGAAAAACGAAGAAGATAGAGGAATAGAGGGGAGAGCCGGAGCTCTTAGACCCTTGCAGCATCGATGTGGACCTTCGCATTGGTGCACTTCCGGTGAGCTTCCGATAGCAAACGGGTGTAGGAATGGGTTTAAACCTCTAAAGCTTGGTAGCTAGAGGGTAGGAGAGGTAGGCAAAGGCTTTGATCTTGGAAAACCTAAGAGATTTATGATGGAAGATGGGTTGTGAGGGGTGAACTTTAAATCCGGAATTTGTGGATGAAATGATGTTAAGTAGTGAAAATACCATTTTTCACCTCTTAACCTGACCTTTGTTGGACCTTTGAGCTGATTAATAATGTGTTTTAAGTATGCTTTGGAGTTAAGCAATAAATTACAAGCTTAATACAGATTGCTACTTAAAAGAGCCCAAGAAGCACTGTACTACCTAATTGGAAAGGCCAGAGAGTCCAACTGCAAGAAATAAAGTTTGAACCTATTAAGGGGCTGCTGAGTGCCGAACAATAGAAGAACATCACACCCAAGAGGTGTGCTAGCTGTGGAAGCACTGAAAATAAGCTGCCGAGAAGTTCCTTGAAGTTATCGAGAGCTTCCTAGCACCTGCCAAGAAGTTTTGAGAGCAAGGAGTGAAGCAGTCGAGAGGTTGAACATGGGTAAAAGAAGCTGTCGAGAGGTATTAAGTTAAAAAGATAAAGATTTCGAGAGGTTCCAGCACCAACCGAGAGGTTGGAAGTATAGACGTGGATCCTGTCGAGAGGATACTTCAAGGTGCAGATGAAGTTGAGAGGTTCCAGTCACTTATCGCGAGGTTAAACTGAACCTGTCGAGCAGTACAAAGCAACCTATTGGTAACTTACCTGAAGCAACATTCAGTCTCGTGAGGATTGAGCCAACCTGTCGAGTACTTCACTAAAGATTGTATAAATCGTCGACAGGATTGTCTATAACCCGTCGAGAGGATGAGTGTGGAACTAAGCAGAATGAAGAAATAAGCCTGCAATCCTTTCGACAAGTTCAAACCAACCTCTCGAGATGTTCTCCCAAGCTGTTGACAGGATCTCCATCAACCTGTCGAGATGTGTTCAAACCTATCGAGAGCCATTCCAAACCTATCAAATAGTACTTCAAACCTATCGAGAAGTCGACAAAGTTGTCGGAAGCTAATATAACCTGTCGACATGATTATAATGCAGATTCAGAACTTGTCGAGAGGATCCCCTGAACCTCTCGACACTCATTTTGACAACTTCTCAGTGTCTTCCTTCAGTAGCTACCAATTCCAGATTTTTATGCACGAGTTCCAAAGCACTTTAGCAACTCTTAGGGGTATTTTTGGTACATGTTTGGACACACATGAAAACCCTAACTACTTCACCAGTATTCACTAGTTGAGAGCCAATGGAAAGAGAGCTTCTAGAAGAGAAATCGGCCACATCAGCAGCCCAGAATAACAGAATTATTCCCTTGAGCTCTGATTGACTGAAACATATCTGAGGATAGAGGAGGAGGGTTTAAAAGCTTGAAGAAAACACAAATCAAACATCTAAAATTTGAGAGAACCAGAGCTTAGAGCAAGATCCATTTTTCCCTCCAAATTCTTCCTCCTTCTTCCTTCTTCTCTCATTCTCTCTTTAGCCAATCATGAGTTGCTAAACTCTTCTCAGTAGTTAGGGTGAAGTCTTAAGCTGTAAATTGAGAGATTCAGAGGCTTATAATAGACTGTATATTACACAGATTATAGATTTGGGTGCAATAGCATTGTAAGCTTGCAATATAATTGTGAATTTTAAAGGCTATTCTGATCTATATTTTACTTTTTCGTATTTAATTTCCATGGATTGGATACTCCTGCGGATGCCAGTCGAAAACGGGGAGCTGGTAGGCTGACATTTACAGCATCTGCAATGGTTTTCCTATTCTAATTAAGATCAAAGGATTGGAACAATCTCTAGGATTGTCTGTGACCATTAAAGTGGATAGATCATAGCCTTAGGATTGCTTCAATTCTCTAGTTAAGATTGGATTCTTATACCTCACCTCTGCCGGGGTAACCTGGGAAGCTTGGAGCCAGAAAAGAGGATTGTAGCAAATCAAATCTATGTAAGTTCTTTGATTCCTTTGATTGTTAGTGAGAGACCAATACCCCTAGCTGTTGTTCTCACCTTTTAAATTTTTCATCTGTTCTATATCTCCTTTATTCTCTGTGTTGGACTAGATCTGGATCAATAACAATTAATTCTGTAGTCTGTAGTTAAAGTGATAAAACCATAAAACCTGTCCTCTCTCCTGCTTTAGTTAGTCTAGATTAGAATAGAGTGCCAGATTCACTCTGGATCTAGAGATTTACCATTCTTTAGAACACATTTTCCTATGGACATACCCTTACTTACCTTTTAAAACTTGCTACAACAGCCATGTTTACTTGCAGGCTTTGTGTAGGCTTACCTTGGTGTGCAGTCCATAGACTTTTAATTTTATGAATTTAATCTCCTTTTGAAGCACAAGGTAGCCAGACAACAAGTTTTTAGCGCCGCTGCAGGGATCTGTGTTTTAAAAATATTTTGGTTGTAGTTTCACTCTGTTTCAAATCCGAATCTAGGGATCTAAGAGGAGCTCTGTATCACTTGGAAGAATAGGCATTGCTTAAGTTTACATCTCTTAACTCTGTTTATATTCTTAGATCTATAGTGGAGTAGATTAGTAGTTTTGTATTTGATTGTTTTGTGATTGTTGTGATTGAATTTTATGCTACGATTTTCTGTTTTGTATTTGGTTTCTGTGGTGTGTATGCTTGGGAGGAGATCTCTTAATCCTGAGATTGCTCCCTTAGATCTTGAAGTTGAAAGACTTTTTAAACCTAAGCAAACCATACACATACACCTTTAGTTGATTCTGAGATTTTTGCAATGGGTGAGCAACCTAGGACCTTAAAGGAATTCAATGGACCAGGGGTTTATAATTCTCCCTTCTGCATTCAATTCCATGTTGTCCAAAGAAACAATGAGATCAAGTCTTTTATCATCCAGATGTTACCCTCATACCATGGCCTGAGTAAAGAAGATCCATATAAGCATATTAACAAATTTTTAGGACTATGTACTACCTTCAATATTGTAGGTTTGGGGGAGGAAGCAACTAGGTTGAGACTTTCCTTTTTCACTAAAGGATAGAGCCAGAACTTGGTTGTCCATGCTCCCAACCGATAGTATCCAGTCCTGGAATGACCTTCAACGTCAGCTTTTGGCCAAGTTCTTTCCTATGTCCAAAACAAGTCAGTTGAGGAAGAGCATTATCTCTTTTACTCAAGCCCCAACTGAAGATTTTTACCAAGCCTGGGAGAGATTTAAAGAGCTCCTAAAATAATGTTCCCATCATCAAATTCCTGAATGGCAACTTGTCCAAAGTTTCTATCAAGGAATCAATCCTAAAAGCAGGGATATGATTGATGCTTTTTGTGGTGGTACATACCTCCACAAGACTGCTGATGAAGCTTGGGAGTTGTTTGATGTCATTAGTGAAAACTCTATGCAAAGGAAAATCTGGGCAAGAGATTTCGAGACCCCTAAGTTGGTGAAAGAAAATACTATCAGAGGGAAGATGTATGAGGTGAGTGGACATAATGAGTTGGAGAGGAAAGTGGACAGTCTGATCCAACAGTTGGAGAAAATGATGTGAGCAATGCAGTCTCTAATGGCTGCTAATGTGGAAGAGGCATGCCTCATCTGCCAATCTCCCACTCATCCCATTCAAGATTGTCCTTCAGCTGCCCAATTTCCCGATCTCGTGATGGAACATGTGTAGGCTGCTCAGTCCTATGGGCAATAGCCTGCTGTTGGTTTTCAATGGAGAAACCACCCCAACTTGAGGTGGAGATAAGACAATATGTAAAATCAGCAGCAGTAGCAGCCACAGCAATCCATGCCCTACAGGAATGCCTAGCCATATCAGTAAAACTACTATCCAAGGCTCTAATACTAATATCCTATGGCTCAGACAATGGTTCAGCCTGTGCTTTAAAGTGCACTAGCCCCAGCACCCCCTAGGTCCCTCACATTTGAAGAGCAAGTTCTAGCCTCATTGCAGAACTTGGGCTCTTTATCCCTAATAGTTCACTCTCATAGCCAAAGCATTAAAAAGATAGAACACCACCTTGGTCAACTATCTAATGCCTTGACAAGGAGAGAAGAGGGGAGGCTACCTAGTCAACCCATGGACAATCCAAAGAGGAATTATGTAGTGGGTGAAGTGTCTTCTTCCCATGAAGAAGTCAAATCTGTCACCACCTTGAGGAGTGGAAGACTGGTCGATAACCAAGTTGGTATTGAGCCTATTGAGCCTGTTAAGCCTGAGGAGTCAAGTGAAGAAAAAGAAGAGTCAACCAATGAGAATTTATAGTAGGAGAAGCAAATCCAAAATAAAGGGGGTGATGTGCCCCTACAAAAAATTGAAAACAAAAATAAAGAAAAGTTTGATAAACTTGCTAAGGCTGCAAATGGGAGGATAGTTCCCCATTTACCATTTCCTAATGTAAAGAAGGCAACTTCTCCTTTTGACAAAGGGAATGCCAAATTGGAGGAAATGATGGGAACTTTTAAACAAGTAAAGATCAACTTGCCTTTACTTGATGCCATCAAGCAAGTTACAGCCTATGTAAAGTTTTTAAAAGAATTGTGCACCCATAAAACATTCTAGGATACACCTATCCAAGAAGGTCTTTTGTGCTAAGAAAATAAACCAAGTGATGTGTATTGCAACCCCAACCAAGCTGCAAGACCTTGGAGTTCCCACAATCCCCTGCATCATTAGGGAGCATACCATTGAGAAGGCCCTATTAGATCTGGGAGCTAGTGTGAACCTACTTCAATATTCTGTCTATGAGAAGTTAGGCCTGGGAGAATTGAAGCCCACACATGTGGTGCTACAACTAGCAGACAGATCTGAAAGGAAGCCTGTGGGAATGATAAAGGATGTGTTAGTTGGAGTTGATAAATTCTTTTACCCACCTAATTTTCTAGTGTTGGACATGGAGCCAAACAAGTGCACCACCTCTATTCCCGTGATCTTGGGCAGACCATTTTTGGCCACTGCCAGTGCATGTATTCAGTGTAGATCAAGAGAGATAGAGGTGTCCTTTGGCAACATGAAAGTAAAATTGAATGTCTACAATGTAGCCACCCAACCTTACTTTAATAGTGAGGAGCGCTTTTTAATTGATGTCGTGGGTGAGCTTATGAAAGAGGCTTTGCCTAAGTTGCTGCATTGTAATGATCTTTGTGACGATGTTGGTGATGTTTCTGAGAATGTGGTGGAGCCTGTATCGACCATCCTCTATCATGAACCTCCATGACATGATTAACTTCCAACAAATGTACACTATGTATAATAAATTATGTCTTTAGTTATTTATTTTTTCTAATTTTTCCTGTCTTTGTTTCAGTTTTCTTAGGCATTGTATATAAAATTTTCCATGTATGTTAGCACCCCAGGTATGAGAATAAGTCAGAATTGGTGAAATGATCAGAGTTGGAGTGTCAGATCTATTGAGAAATGAACTGGAAATGGATTACAAGCCTGTTTAAACTAAAATACAACCTGTCGATAAGTTCTAGGAACATGTCGACAGGTTTTGAGAGTTCCCAGTTTACTTTTCGATAAGATATAGAAGCTGTTGAGAAGTGTGAATTAATTCTCGATAGGTTTGAAAGGTGTAAAAATGGGTGTCAATAGGATCTAGGAGCATTTTGACAAGTTCTGAAGACTTGTGGTTGAGTTTTCGATAGGTTTAGAGTACCTATCGAGAGGCTCTATGAACCTCTCGAAGTAATTCGTTTAAAGCCTAGAACCTGCCGAGAGGATTGCTTACTGAATTCAAGGAACTTGTCGAGGGTTTCTATGAACCTCTCGAAAAGATGGCTTCTATCTTTTTGAACTTTTCGACAGGATTGCATGAACCTCTTGCTAGGATCATTGCCTTTCTACTCTTCGATAGGTTGCATCATGTCGACGACTTGCCCATATCCTGTCGAGAATTGTTTTCCACTGCTTTAAACCTAACGACAACTCCATTTTTGCCATTCGACAGCTTCTCTTTGCACTTTAAGTTTGCTCTGGCGATTTTTTCCATTTTGCTTTTTCTCTCTCTATCTCACTGACCATTACAACAACTTCCTAGCTATTTTTCCATTTGCTTCAATCCATCAAAAGCTACACTTCGCACCTGGTTTGAGCTGGTTTGGTGCTTTGCATTTTAAGATCCCTAGGTTTCTGCTAGTAAGCTTCTTTTAAGCCCCTTTCTGTGATTTCCAAGCTTGGCATTTCATCTTTACTTTGTGTGGGTCATTTGAGCATTCAAGAAGCTTTTGTGGTAATTGCTATTTAATTCTTGGTGATTGATATTGTGTTGATTAAGTAATGGCTGGTCAGGAGGACACATTAGCTAACCTTTTCAAACTGTCTCCTAAATCTGCTACCAAAGGCACTAGAAAATCTACCAGGCAAACTACAAAGCCTAAGGAAACCCCACCTGCCAAAAGGAAGCTTGTCATGGAGGAAGTTGAGAAAATTAGTACAGACATTGTGGAGGAGGCCTCTGAGACACGACCTACACTTGAGCCTGAAATTCCTGAGGCTGAACCTAACCCTGAATTGGTGCCTGAAGCCCCTTCGCTCAGATCCACACCCAATGAATTTGTGGATAAATTAGATCTGATCCCATAAACCATTGTTGACACCCCCTATTTCTCTAAGGTTGAGGAGTGCCAGGGAACTTTGAATTATTTGGTAA
This sequence comes from Chloranthus sessilifolius, assembly GCA_021018995.1. NCBI lineage: Eukaryota > Viridiplantae > Streptophyta > Magnoliopsida > Chloranthales > Chloranthaceae > Chloranthus > Chloranthus sessilifolius. Next base: position 85,011,487 of record CM037597.1, read on the forward strand.
AGGCTGGCCTGACACCCATGATGAGCCCATTGAATGAAAAGTCTTACCCAAGGCTAGTTAAGTTGTGGTATCAGAATCTTAGGAAACAAACCAAGCCAGATTCAATTGAGCCCTACCTTGTAATTTTAATTGATCATATGGAGATGGTGGTGGATTACAGAGATATAGGGATAGCATTGGGGGTCCCTTCTGCTTTTGATCCAGCCTATGACCTGGCTACACCTGAGAATGTCTCTTTCAAAGCAATGGCTAGGCACCTCACTCAAGGCATTGTGGGGTCTGGGGACTCAATCATGAGACGAGATTTACACCCTAGCATGCTCTTCTTTGATGTAATTTTGAGAAAAAACATCTATGTGAGTGGGCACCAACAAGAGAGGAGAGTGCCAATAGTGAATGCCCTATATGCCTTCTCTAAGGGCTAGTTTTTTAATGCTGCCTAGCTAGTTTTTCAAGCAATGATGGATGTGAATGACAAGTGTAGGAGGGCCCAAGCCCTACCAGGGCTCCCTTACAGCAGGCTCATTACTGCCGTGCTCAAGCGAAAATAATTTATTTTCAAGGAGGGGGAGGAAGTGGAGAAGGTGTATTTGAGAAGAAGGCCTGGTCTGCCAGTAGGACTATGATTGGGAATAGTAAAAGCAAATCTGTAGAGAGTCCTGAAAGGGAGGCACCTCAAGTGGCCAGCTCTGTAGCTACTCCTTTGATTCCCTTAGCATCTGCAGTCATTCCCTCTATTCCAGCTAATATCCCTAGTTTCCCCATCCCATCAGCCTCTCAACCACCCACCTCATTTCCTTTGCCTTCCATCTCAGTTTCCCTACCTTCCAGCACCTTAGCCACCATCTCCACCATCACCACACCCACACCCTTATCCATCCCTTTTACCATTGACCCAATCCCTACCTTACCTGCACCCACCATTGCAGTCAGCCCACCCATCTTAAACACCCCCACCTTTAAGCCCTGCATCAACCTCTTCAGCTGGTCCAGCCACTTCTTCCTCTCCATTCATTCCCTTTGACTTTGATTCCACTTTTCACATCTCACCTCCACATGCCTAGGACAAGTTGACCACTGAGGGTTTTTCATCATTGATAAAATCCATTGTGGAGAATATTGGGCATGATTATACTCCCTTACCAGAACCTCTACATCCTACCACTCCACAACCTACCCATGCACACACCTCACCCATTCCACCAATCCAACCCACAGCCCCTATAACACCTGACCCTTTACCCCAAATCCTTCAACTTTTACTGTCCCTTCAACCCCAAGTGATGGCTAACACCCAAACCCAATCATCAATTGAGGCCACACTTCAAGCAATGAACTCAATCCTCCAAAGTCAATCCTCCCTGCCTACCACACTTTAGGCCATTCACTCCACCCTGCAACTTTTACCCAAACCTTCCCAACAACTAGCCACCCGCTCCCCTACTTATAAGGATGCCTCTACTCAAACTGTACCTAAACCAGAGCTCTAGCCTGGCCTCATCCAACCTCCCATCATTCTCTTACCTCTGTCAAACATCCTCCCACAATCCCAACCTCATCTCCCACCTATGGTAGCCACCTCTGATGCTGCCACAGATGTGGAGGACCTAATCTCAACCCCAACTTACCCAGTTCCTAAACCTAAAACTCCTTAGCACATACTCCCTACCTCTTCTTCTCCCCACCCCCCTTTATATGCCACCCTCCTCCACATCATGAAATAGAACCCTTACCTCAAGAGGGATGTTGTGCGAGGAATGGCTGCCCTACGCAGATCAATTGAGCTGCCCTATGAAGCAAAGATCGAACAAATGACTGTGGACTACAACTGGGAAATGTCGTAGATATCCAAGGGCTGGAAAACCATTTCACTCTATTATGAAGCTGGAAAGCTCATTTCAACCTCTGAGAAATCAAGAGCTGATGGATTAGAGGAAAGGTTGGCTGCCTCCAAAGCTAGAAACAAGGAAGCCCAGGAATTGTATGATACTGATGCTGCACTGTGTGTGAAAAAGATTGAAATCCTTGAACGTCAAATTGCTATCTTGACTGTTGGCCAGCCAACCCTCCAGATGATAAAAGGAGAGATAACTGCCCGGTCTAAGGAGGTAGCCACTCCCAAAGAGCATTCCAAGGCTGAGAAGAGAGCTGCCAAATTACAAAGGAAGAAGAGGATGAGAGAGGAGTATAATGAGATAGCTGCCAAATATGGTTGAGAGCCAAAGCCCCCATCTAGCTCTTACTCAGATCCTGATTCTGAGTAGGATGTATATTGTCAGATGATTAGAGTTGTTAAGTTAGGATATTTTTACCTCATTTCTTGTAGAACACTTTCCCTTACATTCTACATATTTTGGTGTTACTATAGAACTTTTGCTTTAGTCTTGTCCTCTTTTGTGTATATTGTTGTTCTCTCTTATACGTTTCAATACCAGCGCACAATTGGTCCATTTTGGACTGGCCCTTTGCCCTCTAGAAACCGCATAAGATGTGATTGTACGCCCAACATAGAGTGTGTAATCAGATTATGCGCCTCAACACAAGCGCATAATTGGTTCCTAAGCCAACCCGAACTCTAATTCTCTAGACTGCCTGAAAATCCCCAATTATGCGCTCTTAATTGAGCATAAAATTGATTGTGCACACTATTTGGAGGGCACAATTGGTCTAATGAGACTAGAACTATGCTACTCGACTGAGCCAGTCAGCCGGTCACTCACTGAGCTAGTCACCGACTCAAAGTGATTGTGTGCCTGATATTGGGAGCACCAAACTGGGCGCATAATTAAAATTCATTGACCAATTGTGTGCGCCCCACAGGGTGCGCAATTGGCAAAATACCTATAAATAGGACCCACCACCTTGTCCCAAAAACACATCAACTCATTATCACATGGACTTCTCTCAAGTTTCAGCTTCCAACCTTAGGATTTCGAGATTTCTCTCTGTGGCTCTGGCCTCAGGTATACCTCCCTTCTAGTTTTTTAGTTCTTCTAGTTCTAGCTCTTAGCTCCAGTTCTTAGTTCTAGACCTTAGATATTAAGCTTTTAGTTCTAGATCTTAGATTTTAATCTCTTTAATCCTTAATTCTTATCTATTTTTTTCTTTTCCCTTACTCTAGTTCTTAGGTTCTAGAACCAGTTCTTCCTTTTTTTTAATTCTAGATTTAGTTTCTAACCCCTCTAGTTCTTAAATTCTAGATCTTAGATTATAATTTAAATTTCTAGTTTTTCTCATTCTAGTCCTTAGTTTCTAGAACCAGTCCTTAATTTCAATCTTAAACTCAGTCTTAGAATTTTTTAATTTTAGTTCTAATATTTAAATCGATTTTCGATCCATAAATCCACATTTTATAAATCAAAAATTCAATTTTTAACCCATATTATTAAGATAACCCCTAGCCACCCAATTTGCCCATGGGAGCTTATGGAGGGTACCCAGGAACGGGGCTAATCCTCTCTAGCATAGCGGACCCAAACCCTCTTTTTTTAGATTTTCAGTAAAATTAGTATATTTACTTTAATTAGAATTTTAATAAAATTAGTATATTTTAATTAGAATTTCAATAGAATTAGTATATTCCTAATCAGTTTTCGTAGAATTAACATATTTACATTCCTAGTAGGATTAGGAGGCTTAATTAATTAGATTTCTGATAGGATTAAAAATGATTAAATCTCTGGTAGTCATAGTAAGAGTAGGAAAGGCAAAGTAATTAGAAGAGAATTAGGAAAACCAGCTTAACTAAACTTACAGGCAACCCAGTGCTGTTGACATCGGCCGGCCAATGATTCAATAAAGAGAACTACCCATATCTCCACCTCGAAAGGCATGATCAGTGATATGTTGCAGCGTCGATAAAACATCTATAGCTGGCGATCGCAGCGAACTAGGTTTTTCTTTGAGATTTACCATTTCTTTTTCAATATTCAATTACCTCTAAAAACATCGCCTTTGCCAGAGTCTACTTGGACCAAATTAGGCCACTCTTTCAGGGGACCGAAGGGGACCCAGATAAAGCACGTACCAATAGATTGGAGATTGTGATGGGACATCTTGTCACCGAAGTCGCCCGTGTTTAGTTAATTTTCCTTTTCTTCTAGTTAGTTTGTTTTTAGTTTTAGTTTTATTACTTTTCGCATTTAAGTCTATTATCGAGAGCACATGAACATACACCAGAAGCTCGAGATGCTAGTGTTGGACCGTTTACCTTGCGCTCAAAAAGGGATTTAAAATCAAATAATTATAGAATCTATGGATTGCACACACACCAAGGCAAAAAGACTCACAGACCTGCAAGTATTCATGGCTATTGCAGCAAGTTTTAAAAGGGTAAGTAAGGGTATGTCCATAGGGAAATATGGTCTAACTTTTCGTAAATCTCTAGATCCAGACTGGATCGGGCATCTATTCTAATCTAAGAAAGAGGAGAGGTTTTGGGGTTTTATCACTTTAACTACAAACTACAGAATTAAGTGTTACTGATCCAGATCTAATTCAACATAGAGATCAGGGGAGATATAGAAGAGATGAAAGATCAAAGGATGATAACAACAGCTAGGGGTATCGGTCTCTCACTAACAATCAAAGGAATCAAGGGCAATGCTAAGATCTAATTTGCTACAATCCTCTTTTCTGGTTCCCAAATTCCTAGGTTACCCTGGCAGAGGTGTGGTTAAGAATCTAATCTCAATTTGAGAATTGAAGCAATCCTAAGGCTATGATCTGTCCACTTTAATGGTCACAAACCATCCTAGAGATTGTTCTGCTTCTAAGATCTTGATTAGAATAGAAAAACCATTGTAGATAATGTAGATGCCAGGATATGAGACACTCATAGGCTAACATCTAAAGAAATATCCAACCCAGGGAAAACAAATATGAAAAAGTAAAATATAGATCAGAATCACCTTTAAAATCCATAATTATATTACAAAATTACAACACGATTGTGCTCAGCTCTGTAATCTGTGCATCTTATAGTTCCATACAATGCCTTTGAATCTCTCAATTTACAGCTTAAGACCTCACCCTAACTATTGAGAAGAGTTTAGCCACTCATGATTGGCTAAAGAGAGAAGGGAGAAAGGACGAAGAAGAAGGGAGAATTTTGGAAAAATGGATCTCACCTTAAACTCTGGTTTTCTCAATTTCTGGATCATTTCTTCTGCATTTTCTCCAAACTTTTATACTCTCCTCCTCTGTCCTTAGATCCATTTCAACCAATCAGAACACAAGGGAATAATTCTGTTATGCTGATGTGGTCGATTTCTCTTTTAGAAGCTCTTCTCCCATTGGCTCTCATTTGACAAGTACATGTGATATCATTAGAATTTTCACGCGTGGCCCATTGTGTGCCAAATACCCTCAGGGATCACTGACGTGCTTTGGAACCCATGCACAGGCTTTTGGCATGGACAGCTACTGAAGAAAGAACTGAGACGTTCCCCAAATCGAGTGTTGAGAGGTTCTAGGATCCTCTCGATAGGTTTATAGACCTATCGAGAGGATTGATGGTGCTCATCGATAGGATTGAAAATCATTTCATTCATCCCCTCAACATGTTATGGTCGACTCATCGATTGGTTATTGCAGATCCTATCAACAGCTTCCTTTCATCCTCTCAAGGACCACACCTAGCAGGTATCGACAGGATTGAGTGTACTGCACGACGGGTTCAGTTGAACCTCTCAACATGTGAATCGCTCCTCTCACTGTCTTCTCATTTAGGCACTAGATCCTCTCGACAGCTTAAGAGAACCCCTTGACAGGTTGATTTCTATGCTTTCTTGACTAGCACACACTTCTAATGTGCTATCTTTCATCTATCTCGCCCTTAGTCACCTCTGGGTGGATTCAATCTTCATCCCTTGGCATTGTGCTTGGTCTCAGGTGCACCCAGCTGGGTTCTTGGCCTTCAATGAGTTTCTAAGGCTCTGTGAATTGTTGGAGTTTGAGCACAGGTTGAGGCTGCAGGTTGCTTATTTGGACCTTTTTGTTGGCTATCTGTGCTGAGGCTGCAATTTATTACTTATCTATAAAACATACTTAAAATACATTATTATACACCTCAAGGGTCTTCCAAAGGTCAGGGTAGGAGGTGAAAAATGGTATTTTTTACTGCTTAACACACCCCCAAACCTAAGCATTGCTAGTCCCTGAGCAACGGAGAAAGTGAAAATAATTATTTAAAATAAAAAATGCCACTTTTGTAGGAAACAGATGCATTTAGCATATTGTTAAGTAGTGAAAAATGCCAGTTTTCACCCCTTAACCTGACCTTTCATGGACCTATGAGCACACTAATAAACACATATTGAGTCTGTTTTATAGATAGCAATAAAAGACAGGAATAGTGTAGAAAACCACTAAAAAATGCTGCACAAAGAAGTCCATCTCTTAGCAAAGTGCAGACCCAACAATGGCACATAAGAGGGCTGCACACGATTGGCCACTTGGGGCGTGTGACAACAGCAGGGTAGAGTTAAGGAAGTGAAAGCAGGCAGAAAACATCCTATCGAGAGGTTATCTGAAGGCTTCGATAGGAGGTGAGGGCTAAAAATGGAGGAATTCGTGCAGATGGAAGGGTTTCGATAGGATCTAAAGACAGACAAAGGAAGAATTCTTGAGGATTGAGAAGTTCGATAGGATCCAAGAACCTATCGAGCAGCTAAAAGAAAGAAATAAATCATCCTATCGAAAGCCTGCCTGAGGTGTAAAGGGAACCTATCGGATGGTTGCCTGGACCTATCGAGATGGAGAAGCTGGAGCTCGGACCTATTGGTAGGTACTTGAACATTTCGACATGAGTGAGAGCAATCCTATCGAAATGCTAGCATGTAGAGCTGAACTTGTCGAAAAGCTTTCCCAACCTGTCGAATGCTCCATACAAAGAGGCAGAGAACGCTGAAGCTTCAAGAGAAGGCTCATCCTATTGAAACCTATTGAAGAGATCTAAGAACCTAGCGAAAGGACCAAAAAGCTCCATTTGAACCTGTCGGAAGCTTCCTCAACTTGTCGAAATCATGTGAAGAACTTCTCATAAAATAGGTTGTTCACACATTGCAACATGGTGACCCACTGCATGCAACCCGTGGCACTTTGGTGATCGGCACGACGATCCTGAAGATGCCCTAGGAAACCCTAACCAACCCCACGTGCTCTAACAGAACTCTAACGAACTCTGAGGACCTTCTAAAAGGGAATATTGGCAGGAGAAATGAGAGGGAAAAGCTATATAATGAGATCCCCAATTGTAATTTTGGGAGATTAAAATCTGGAGATTAGGGCTTGCAACAAAATTCTGTTTTCCCTCCTTTAGCTCAACTATGGTTGGCTAACTCCCTCGAAGCAGCAAGGGGTGAGGTCTGATCTGTAATTGGGTAAGGTTGAGAGTGTTATTTGTGGGTCAATTACTGCACAGACTACAGATCTGAGAGCATTTCATTGTAGAGTGAGTTTTATGCAATGTAAATGTTGATTTTATTGTTTTAATTAGATCTATAGTTCCCTTGATTTCATTTGGTGCTCAATTGAATTTGTGTAGAGGAGTTTGCTGATCAGTTCACCCACTTAACTGGTAGACCTCTTGGATGTCATTTGATCTCCCTAGATCTGATATCCCTGCAATTCCCTGTGTCTGCGACCTGATAATTACAACATCTGTAGGGGTTTTAATGTTCTGATTGAAACCTTTGAGTTGGAGGAAATCTATAGGATGGTCTGTGACCATTGAAGTGGATAGACCATAGCCTTAAGATCAGTTCAATCTCTGGTTTCACTTGGATTCTTCCACCTTAAACCTTTGGGTCGAATGAAGTCTATAGGATGGTCTGTGACCATTGAAGTGGACAAATCATAGCCTTAAGATTAGTCAAATCCCTTGGTTTATAGTAGATTCTTCTACTTTACAGCTGTGCTTATAGCCAGCTGAGGGATTGGTGTGCTTTGAATCCCCTATAACACGATCAGCTCAACCCAATTGCAGTAAGTCCAAACTCTAAGCTGTTCTCCATTTTCTATTTTTAATCCCTTCCAATTGTGAGATCTAAACTCTGGACTCAATCTCAGTTAATTCTGCATTTTATTTGTAGTTTAGTTTAAGTGACAACCCCTTAAAACCTCTCCTCGTTCTTTTACTAACCTAGTATTAGGTAGGGTGCCAGATCTCTTTCAGATTTGGAGATTTACCATATTTTGGACTCACCTCCCTGTGGACATTCCCTTACTTACTCTTTTAAAACTTGCTACAACAGGCCCTGAATACTTGCAGGTCTGTGTGTGTGATCTGCCTTGAATTGAGTGAATTTAAACCCTTTTTTGAATGCAAGGCAGTTTACCAACAAGTTTTTGGTGCTGCTGTCGGGGAGGTGTGCTTTTAAATTGGTAGATCTAAGTTTGTTTTAGTTTAGATCATAGATCTGTGATAGTTTGTTTGATTTTTCATTAACTATGTTTGTAAGTCTTGTTATTTTCTAGTTCTTTTTGTCATTTCATCGGACCTGGAGCTGCTGCTAAGGAAGAACATTGTGCTAGAGGCTGCTCTTGAATTTATTTCCCTCTCCCCTTGTTAATTTGTCAAATCTGTTGATTTTATTTTAGATTCATTGGCCATTTGTTTTTGTTCCGGATTATTGTGTTTGAAGATTTACTTTGCAGTAAGATTGTGAGTGGTGTATGTTTGGAAGGAGAACTCTGAGCCCTCAGATTGTTCCATTAAATCCAGAGGTTGAAAGAATAATCAGATCTAGACAAATTTCACCCACATCTGTTGCAGTTGAATCTACCGAAATGGGTGAGCAACAGTAGCCTAGAACTCTAAAGGAATTTAATGCACCAGGGGTTTACAATTCCCCCTTCTGCATTCAATTCCCTACTGCTCAAGGAAATTATGAAATTAAGTTTTCCATAATCCAGATACTATCCTCATTCCATGGCCTGACCAAAGAGGATCCATACAAGCACATTGATGAATGCTTATGACTGTGCACCACTTTCAATATCACCTGTTTAGGGGAGGAGGCAACCAAGATGAGACTCTTTCCTTTTCCATTGAAGGATAGAGCTAGGACCTAGTTATCTATGCTTCCCCCCAACAGTGTTCAGTCCTGGAGTGATCTTCAATGTCAATTTTTAGCCAAAATTTTCCCCATATCCAAGACAAGCTAGTTGAGGAAGGGCATTATCTCATTTGCTCAAGATCCAACTGAGGATTTTCACCAATCTTGGGAGATATTCAAAGAACTCCTGAAAAAATGTCCTCATCATCAAATCCTTGAATGACAACTTGTCCAAGGTTTCTATCAAGGGATTGACTCCAAAAGTAGGGATATGGTTGATGCCTCTTGTGGTGGTACTTACCTCCACAAAATTGCTGAGGAGGCTTGGGAGTTGTTTGATATCATTAGTGAGAACTCCATACAAAGGGAGACTTTGTCTAGGGATTTAGATCCTCCTAGAATGGTGAAGGAGAATACTATCAGAGGGAAGATGTATGAGGTAAATGTGCATAGTGATTTGGAGAAGAAAGTGGACAGTTTGGCATTGAGATTTGATAAGCTCATGGGAATAATGCAGTCACCCATGGCTGCAAGAGTGAAGGAGGCATGTGCTATATGCCAGTCCCCCACTCACTCCCTTAAGTAATGCCCCTCAACTGTCCAATTTCCAGATTTTGTTCTAGAGCATGTGGCTGCCACCCAGTCTTATGGACAAGAGCCTGCTGCTGGGTACTAATGGAGAAACAACCCCAACATGAGGTGGAGACAAGATGCCTACCCAAACCAGCAGTAGCAGTCACAGCAGCCCATGCCCTACAAAAATGTTCAACCCTACCACCAAATCTATGTTCCCAAGCCTCATTACCAGCAGCCCATGACCCAGCCTGTGCAGCAACCTGCACCCCCTCCAGCTATGAGATTATCTTCTTTTGAGGAACAAGTTCTGGCCTCATTGTAGAATTTGGGTCCCTTATCTCAAACTATGCACTCTCATAGCAAAAGCATTAAAAAGATAGAAGACCATCTTGGTCAGGTGTCTAATGCTTTGACTAAGAGAGAGGAAGGGAGGCTGCCTAGCCAACCATTGGATAACCCAAGGACACAGTTTGTAGTGGGTGAAGTTTCCTCCACCCATGAGGAAGCTAAATCTGTTACTACATTGAGAAGTGGAAGGCTAGTGGATAATCAAGTGGGCAGTGAGCCTATGAGAAATTTGGAAAAAAAAAAGTAGTTTTCGAAAGGACACAACAAGAGCCACCAATGGTGGACAACCAAGAACAACCCAGTTTGAATAAGAAAGAGAATGAGGATTCTCAAGAAAATAAAAAATTTAAAAAGAAAGATGACCTGTTGGCTAAGGGTGCAAATGAGGGAGTAGTCCCACATTTGTCATTTCCCAAGGCATTGCAAGCACCTTCCCCTTTCGACAAAGGGCAAGGTAAAATAGAGGAAATGATTGAAACTTGTACGCAAGTGAAGATCAACTTGCCTTTACTTGATGCAATCAAGTAGATTCCAGCTTATGCCAAGTTTCTAAAGGAGCTATGCACCCATAAAAGACAGTTTAGGATATATTTATCCAAGGTCTTTTCAGCAGAAAAGGTAAAGCAAATATTGACTATAGCCACCCCAACCAAACTCCAAGACCCTGGAGTTCTTACTATCCCTTGCATCATTGGGGATCATAAAATTGAGAAAGCCTTATTGGATCTGGGAGCCAGTGTGAATTTACTGCCATATACAGTATATGAGAAGCTGGGCTTAGGAGAGTTGAAGCCCACACATGTGGTCTTACAACCGGCTGACAAATCTGTAAGGAAGCCGGTGGGGGTCATTGAAGATGTCCTGGTGGGAGTTGACAAGTTTTTTTACCCTGCTGACTTTTTGGTGCTAGACATGGAGCCAAGCAGATGTGTTTCTTCCATACCAGTGATTTGAGGAAGGCCCTTTTTGGCCATGGCTAATGCCTACATTCAATGCAAGTCAGGAGTCATGGAAGTCTCCTTTGGCAACATGAAAGTAAAGCTGAATGTGTTCAACACAACCCATCAACCCCCTCTAGATGAGGCCTGCTTTTCCATTGATATACTAGAAGAGGTTGTGCCTGAAAATTCACATCAGCTGTTGCAGGGCAATGGTTGGTCTACAAAGGCAAAGAAACACTCAGGGGATGGACATCTGCTGTAGAAAAGATCCACAAAAGGTTACAAGTTTGATGAGCCGGAGGAGACCGTTGACCTTCCAGATCCTCTAAGCTAGCCCCTGAGTTTAGTATGTATCATCTATACCATATTTTGCTTTTATTTTAGGTGTTTACTTTGTGTTTTGATTAATTTTATTTTGCAATAAAAATGCCATGATAAATACTAGACCATCATTTCAATATTGCCAGCTATCCTGAGATAATGGGAGCTTGTCCACAAGGGAGACAAATCGTAGGGCAGCACAGCAACAAAGCCTGCTGAGTGCTGAGACTGAGAGTTCACCCTTCGTTAGGTCACATGGTGATTTTGATAGGATATTTGATGGTTTTGATAGGCACTGAGGCTTTTCGACAGGTGAAACCAACTTCTCGATAGGTTAAAAGGGATAAAACAAAGATTTTGATAGGTTCTGGATACCTATCGGGAACCTATCGAAAAGATGAATCGTGTACCATTTAAATCTATCGGAAGGATGGTTCCACCTATCGAGATCCTATCGAATCACCCCTTTTGAAAGGTTTGTCTGCTAAGCTTTCGATAGGACACATTAACCTATCGAAACCTTCCATTTCATCCTATCGAAATCGTATTTCACCCTTTATATACCTGATGATAGGTCATTTCTAGCCCAATCGATACCTTCTGCAAAACCCTAGCTCTCTTCCTCATTTTTCGCCTCCCTCCACTAAATCCTCACAGAACCTTCAGTTATTCAGTCTGCCATTTTGTAAGTACATTGATCTTGCATAGAGGAGTATTTTGCACCTGATTTTGGAGAAATTGGAGCTGTGCATTGCGATATCTGTAAAACCCTAGGAGTTTTGGGGAAAGTTGCCTTCCCACCACCAATTTGTTGTTGTTCTAATTATTAACCTCTGAATTTCATTACAAGCTGGTGAATGAGTAATCCCTGAGAGTAAAATGGCTGAGCCTTAGGAAACCCTAGCAAACCTACTCCGGAGACCAGCCGCTTCTACCCTGAAATCCTCCAAGAAATTGAAGCCAGCTACCAAACCACCTGTGAAGAGGAAGCTCTCTGAGGAGACACCTAAGAAGGCTCCTAAGGCCAAGAAAGTAAAAGCTGTCAAAATTCAGGAGCCTGAGGTAGAAACACCCTTAGAGAGGGCTGCTCTAGCTGCGGAAGCCCCTTTGCCCACCCTTGACAGACCACCTACAGTAGAGCTTCCAGCTGTGTTGACCACCCCCAATGAGTTTGTGGATAATTTGAGTCTTGTCCCTGAGACAGACTTTGATCCGGCATACTTTGCCAACATTGGGGAGTGCCAGGGGACACTGGATTATTTAAAGGAAGGTTTACTACCCCTACTTATGCCCTTGAAGGAGAATGTGTACCCTAGGCTGGTTAAATTGTGGTACCAAAATTTGAAAAAGAAGGTGGTGCCTGGGAAAGAGGCTGTGCTGGAGATTTTGATTAATGATTGGCAAATCACAATGAATAGCAAGGATATTGGGATGGCTTTGGGAGTTCCACACAAATTTGACTCCAATAGATATGAGGGAGCACCCAAATGGGTTATATTCAAAGAAATGGCTAAGGAGCTCACTAATGGAATTGTGGGATCTGGTGAATCCTTGATGAGAAGAGATCTCCAACCCAGTCTTAGATTCATTGATACCATTTTGAGGAAAAATGCTTATGTCACTGGGCACCTGCAGGAGAGAAGGCCCCCAATTGTAGATGCTTTATACTACTATTCACAAGGGCAATTTTTAAGTGCACCTCAGTTGATTTTTGAGACAGGCTCATTACATGCTTGCTCAAGGCTGGAAAGTATGTGGTTAAGAGGAATGAGCCACTGGAGAAGTTGACCACAAAAGTGTATGGGAAACGGGAATGGTCCACCAGCCTCACCTTAATTAAGAAGAGTAAGTCAGCTGGAATGGAGGAGGCTGAGGAGGTGGCTACTACCATGGTAGCAAATCTTCCTGCTGCGATACCACCATCCATCCCTTCACCTACCCTACCTGTCCCATTACCCACACCTCCACTCACGTTGTTTTTTCCCTTTGTATCTGTCCCTCTTCCAACAGACCTCTTTCCACCCACCTCTGGACCTGTTTTACTTTCACCCACCACTTAGGTCTTCCAACCTGAAGTCCTTGCACCTCCTACATTCTCAGAGCCCACCCCTACCATGTCTTCTCCACCCATTAACCAACCCATTTCTGATTGCTCCCCTCCTCAACCCCTTCTGCATACATAGAGTGGGGACCAGTTCACCACCACTGGGTTCACTGCCCTCATGACTTCAATTGTGGAGGATGTTGCTCATGAGTACACCCCACTTCCTGACTCCCCACACCCCACTCCCCCTCATTTTAACCATTCACCCTCTTCTCCTTTCCATCCCATCCAAACACCTGTCCCCTCTACCCCCACCATGCCTGACACTTTCACCCAAATTCTCTCCCTCCTACACTCCATTCAAACTCAATTGACAATCAATACCGACAACCAAGCCCTCATGAGCTCCTGCCTTCAATCCATTCAGTCCACACTCAGTCCACCCTCTTCAGCTCCCCAACCCTCTCACACTTCTCCACTCTCCCCGGTTCCTTCACCTCTCCATTTATCTCCTCCGTCTTCCCCCATTGCTTCACCTTCCACAGCAGCTATCCAGTATGTGGAGGTAGCAGCTCCACCTTTTCCCATACCTCCTTCCTCACCATCCTTTACTCCTTCCTCCCCAGCAGTAGTAGCTACTGCAGCTGCTGCATCACCCATCACCCATTCACCCACTCTTGTCCCTCCTGTATTCAAAGAGGCCTCCATCGAAATAGAGCTTTGTCAGGATTTGGTTTCCTCCACCCCCTCCTCTTCTTCCACTCCACCCCCTTCCTTGCCCATTATCCCCAGGTCCCACATCTACATTCCCCCTTACCTCACCCTACTGTATGCAATGAGGGACAACCCCTTCATCCGTAGAGATGTCCTGAGTGGTATGGCAGCCCTCCGCATTTCCCTGGAGGTCACTTATGAGGAAAGGATTGCTCTCCTGGAATTGGCACAGAGGATCCAGCTGCGTGATATTTCTGAAGGATGGAAGGAAATCCTCACTCGTTATTAGACGGCCAAACTCATTGCTGAGGCTCAGGCTCGTATTGCCGAGTTTGAAAAGAAGAATGTTGACAATCTTCAGAAACAATTAGCCAATGCCAGGGAAGTCATTAAGGCCACTCAGGAACTTGCTGAGACCACTGAACTCTACACTGCGAAAAAAATTGAAATGCTGGAGAGAAGGATTGCCTTGATGACTTCTCAACCTTATCAGCCAACTCCTCTTGCTTCAGGCCCCTTCGGACAATCCTACCTCCACCCAACCTTGTCCACCTTCTTCCAGTTAACCTACTCCTCCACAACCTGTAGATGTCCCCCTCAACCTACTCCTACCCCACCTGTAGCTGTTCCCCCTCCTCCGTCCCAAGTTCCTCCTCCTGTACAACCTACCCCTCCAAAACCTAAGAGGACTTATATTAAGAGGAAGGTCACTGCAATGAAAAATGTGTCCCCTGCTTCTGCTCGCAAAAAAGGGAAGCAGCCTACTACCCAGTCTGAGGAGATAGCCCCCACCAGGTCCCCACATGACACCTCCTCCACTCTACTCTCCACGAAAGAAAGAAGACAAACTGCTGCTGCCCTTGGACTCAATCCTACTGCCCTCTTCCTATCTGATTCTGATTCAGATGATTGGTTCATTCCTCTTGCTGCCTCTATAAAGAAAAGTACGAAATCTGCTACCCAGTCTGAGGAGGCCCCCAAGCAGTCCACCAAGAAGTCCCAATCACAAAGCAAAACTCCTTTATCAAAGGACGATTTGAAAAATCTGCAAGATTTATATGATTGGCCTAATGATGCATGTAAATAAATGTAGTTTACTTTTTCTGTTTTGCCCTTTGTACATATTTTTCCTGATTAAATAGTCATTTCTTTTTGCATTTTCCCTTTCTGTGTACTACCATGCTCCCCACAATGAGGACACTGTTTAGTTTAGGTTTGGGGGTGTGGCAGGTGTGCCAACCAATGAAACGAGTGCAGCTATGTTGAAAAAGTTTTTGAAAATAAAGTGATTTCCCACCTGATTTTTTGGAAAAAGAGGAAATTAAAAACCTTTTAAAACTGAAATAAGCTGTAGTCTTCATGAAGCAAATGTTAACAATTTTCAAACAAATTTTAATGTGTAGTAAACCTGAAATGAGAAAAGACTGTGAGATGCCCCCCAGAAAATTTTGATGGTAGGCCATGCCTAATGAGATTTCGGCCAAAAAAAAAAAAAAAATCTTTGAAGAGTGTCTTGGCAATTTTTTTTGCTCTAAGGACTGATTGGATCTAGTTTCGATCACTAGAAGTTAGGCAAATCCAAGTTGAAACAACTTGACAGCATTCATGACATTGAGGACATGAAGTAAGGCCATCCCTTAGACAGTTTGAGCTTAAAATGGCCCACCTTTGAACTGCCCTTGATACACACCATTTGAGCCATAAAAACCTCAGTTTTCTTTGATGAAAACCAAAAAATTTGAACCCAAAACCTTTTGACATGTTTTAGTTCACCCTCAATCTGAGAAATCAAGAAAAATGAGAAGTGAGGTTAGAGGAGCAAGGTTTGATGATTGGTTGAAAAAGAAGGAAGCACATTTGGTGGTATTGTAGCATTCCTGCCCATAAAAAGAGAAATCGAGAAAAATACAAAAATAGAAAAACGTATAACAAAAAAAGGAAAAAACAGAAAAAAATCAAACAAAAAGAATGAGAAAGAGAAGTCATTTCATTTGATATTTTGAAAAAG
The DNA here is from genome assembly GCA_021018995.1 of Chloranthus sessilifolius. Taxonomy (NCBI): domain Eukaryota; kingdom Viridiplantae; phylum Streptophyta; class Magnoliopsida; order Chloranthales; family Chloranthaceae; genus Chloranthus; species Chloranthus sessilifolius. Next base: position 85,027,498 of record CM037597.1, read on the forward strand.
AAGATTAGAAACTGATCATTTCAAATATGAAAATTCAAGAAGCAGATGAAATTGTGCCGAGATGGAGAAGGCTGAGTTGCAAATCACCTCCTTACCTTTACTGATTTCTCAATTTGAATCCTTTTTACCCCTTTATTCTTTTGTAAATTTCACCCATAAGCCACATTACAACCCAATAAAAAGACCTTATTGATCTGAAATGGATTGAGCTGTCATGTGGAGATGAGGATTTGTTTGATCTATGGTGCAAAGAATTAGAAAGTTTCATAAATTAAAGCAATGCCTATGCTCATGCTTGCAGTCCTATTTGAGGGCTGTAATTGCTCTTGAGTTGTGTGAAATGATGCACCGTTCTATTTTTATTATGAGTGAACAGCCCTGGTGAGACTTGGGTTTGAAATCCAATTTGATGGGGGTAGTATCAAAACATAATTCTTAAGTGAATGGTGAGCTCTGCATAAATTTTTAAGAGAAAGGCCTTAATAAACTGATTGATGATGAATTTACAGTAGAATTTCATGTTTTGAATTGGTGATTTTTATGCTGAAAATCTTTTAAAATTGAAGGTACATGGTGTGGAACTTACTTTATTTACTTAAACTCTATTTTAGCATGCTGCATAAGTAGTAACTGATTTTATTTGAGAAGTTTGTGGGTACCTTCACTGAAAACCCTCAGGAGACTTTACTCCTCCACTAGGGATCACCTAGGGGTTTAAAAGGCTTGATGCATATGCAAAATGAATCCGTGATCCCTATGAAAGTGACATTTTAATTTTCTTTATTTTTTCTTTGCTCAGGGACTAGCAAAGCTTAGGTTTGGGGGTGTGTTAAGTAGTGAAAAATGCCAGTTTTCACCACTTAACCTGACCTTTGATGGACCTGTGAGCACACTAATAAACACCTAATGAGTCTGTTTTATAGATAGCAATAAAAGACAGGAATAGTGTAGAAAACCACTCAAAAATGTTACACAAAGAAGTCCATCTCTCAGCACAGTGCAGACCCAGCAATGGCAAATAAGAGGGCAACACACCATTGGCCACTTGGGGCGTGTGGCAACAGCAGGGCAGAGTTAAGGAAGTGAAAGCAGGCAGAAAACATCCTATCGAGAGGTTATCTGAAGGCTTTGAAAGGAGGTGAGGGCCAAAAATGGAGGAATTCGTGCAGATCGAAGGGTTTCGATAGGATCTGAAGACAGAGAAAGGAAGAATTCGTGAGGATTGGGAAGTTTGATAGGATTCAAGAACCTATCGAGCAGCTGAAAGAAAGAAAGAAATCATCCTATCGAAAGTCAGCCTGAGGTGTAAAGGGAACCTATCGGATGGTTGCCTAAACCTATCGAGATGGAGAAGCTGGAGCTCAGACCTATCAGAAGGTACTTCAACATTTCGACATGAGTGAGAGCAATCCTATCGAAATGCTGACATGCAGAGCTGAACCTGTCGAAAAGCATTCCCAACCTGTCGAATGCTCCAAACAAAGGGGCAGAGAACGCTGAAGCTTCAAGAGAAGGCTCATCCTATCAAAACCTATTGAAGAGATCTGAGAACCTAGCGAAAGGACCAAAAAGCTCCATTTGAACCTGTCGGAAGCTTCCTCAACCTGTCAAAATTGTGTGAAGAACTTCTCCGAAAATAGGTTGTTCACAAGCTGCAACTTGGTGACCCGCTGCATGCAACTCGAGGCACTTTGGTGACCGTCACGATGATCTTGAAGATGCCCTAGGAAACCCTAACCAACCCCACGTGCTCTGACAGAACTCTAACGAACTCTGAGGACCTTCTAGAAGAGAATATTGGTGGGAGAAACGAGAGGGAAAAGCTATATAATGAGATCCCAATTGTACTTGTGGGAGATCGAAATTTGGAGATTAGGGCTTGCAACAAAATTTTGTTTCCCTCCTTTAGCTCAACGATGGTTGGCTAACTCCCTCGGAGCAGCAAGGGGTGAGGTCGGATCTATAATTGGGTAAGGTTGAGAGTGTTATTTGTGGGTCAATTGCTGCACAGACTATAGATCTGAGAGCATTTCATTGTAGAGTGAGTTTTATTAATGTAAATGTTGATTTTATTGTTTTAATTAGATCTATAGTTCCCTTGGTTTCATTTGGTACTCAATCGGATTTGTTTTAAGGAGTTTGCTGATTAGTTCACCCACTTAACTGGTAGACCTCTTGGATACCATTTGATCTCCCTAGATCTAATATCCTTGTAATTGCCTGTGTCTATGACTTGGTAATTGCAACATCTGTAGTGGTTTTAATGCTCTGATTGAAACCTTTGAGTTGGAGGAAATCTATAGGATGGTCTGTGACCATTGAAGTGGACAGACCATAGCCTTAAGATCAGTTCAATGTCTGGTTTCACTTGGATTCTTCCACCTTAATCCTTTGGGTTGGATGAAGTCTATAGGATGGTCTGTGACCATCGAAGTGGACAGATCATAGCTTTAAGATTAGTTAAATCCCATGATTTATAGTAGATTCTTCTACTCTGCAGCTGTGCTTGTAGCCAGCTGAGGGATTGGTGTGATTTGAATCCCCTATAACACGATCAGCTCAACCCAATTGCAGTAAGTCCAAACTCCAAGCTGTTCTTCTCCATTTTCTATTTTTAATCCCTTGCAATTTTGAGATCTGAACTCTGGACTTGATCCCAATTAATTTTGCATTTTATTTATAGTTTAGTTTAAGTGACAACCCTTTAAAACCTCTCCCCTTTCTTTTACTAACCTAGTATTAGGTAGGGTGCCAGATCTCTTTCAGATATGGAGATTTATCATATTTTGAAGTCACCTCCCTGTGGACATTCCCTTACTTACTCTTTTAAAACTTGCTACAACAGGCCCTGAATACTTGCAGGTCTGTGTGTGTGATCTGCCTTGAATTGAGTGAATTTAAACCCCTTTTTGAATGCAAGGCAGTTTACCAACACATATGCATCAATCCTGTTAAACCCCTGGGTGATCCCTGGTGGAGTGAAGTCTTCTAAGGGTTTAAAGTGAAGTTACCCACAAAGTTCTCCAATAAGGTCAATTAATATTAGTGCAAAATATTGAAGCAAGCAGCAAGCAATCATAAAGTTCAATCCACACCTTTGTCCAATCAGTTTTTTAGAGGATTCTCAGCAAAAATATGGTAGTTTAAACCAAAGTACTGTTGAGGCTCCTTCATAGGCACTCAGCTCATGTCCAAGTAATTTGTGTGAAAAATAGTGCAAAGTTTACCATTAAATTGAGAATCATGTGCCAATTATGCCCCCAACAAACTTGACTTCAAACCCAAATCTTACTGGGTAGGCACTCTTAATCAAAAATAGAAGGGTGTATCAATTCACTCAGCCCAAGAATAGTTACAGCCCTCAAATAGGACTGCAAGCATGAGCATAGGCGTTGCTCTAATTTCTGAAATTTCCTAACCCTTTTTACCATAGATTAAATAATTCCTCATCTCCATATGACAGCTCAATTAATTTCAGATTAGTAAGGTCTTTTTATTGAGTTGTAATGTGGCTTATGGGTGAAATTCGTAAGGGAATAAAGGGGCAAAAAGGATTCAAATTGAGAAATTAGTAAAGGTAAGGAGGTGGTACATGACTTCACCTTCTTCATTTCGGCACAATTCTGTCTATTTCTTGAATTTTTGAATTTGAAGTGATCAGTTTCTTATCCTCTTTTCAGTCTTTCAATGAAGTGACTTCTCTTTCTTATTCCTTTTGTTTTGCTTTTCTGTTTGTCTTTTTTTTTTTATGGGTTGGAATGCCACAACTATACATCACACTAGCCTTCAAATGTACTTTCTTCTTCTTTCAACCAAACATCGAACCTTGCACCTCTAACCTCACTTCTCCTTCTATTTCCTGACTTCTCAGATTAAGGGTGAACTAAAACAGGTCGAGAGGTTTTTGGGTTCAAATTTTTTAGTTTTTATCAAGGAAAATTGGGAATTTTAAAGCTCAAAAGGTGTGTGTCAAGGGCAGTTCAAAGGTGGGGCATTTTAGGCTCAAATTGTCCAAGGGATGGCATTACTTTATGTCCTCAATGTTATGAGTGCTATCAAGCTATTTCAACTTGGAATTGCCTAATTTCTAGTGATCAGAGCCAGGTATAATCAGTCCTTGGAGCAGAAAGAAATGTTGGCAAGACACTCTTCAAAGAAATATATATATATATATATATTTTTTTTCAGGCCCAAACCTCACTGGATGTGGTCTTCCATCAGACTTCTGGGGTATAACCTCACAATTTTCTCTCTTTTTCAAGTTCACAAAGCACTAATTTTTGAAAATTTCTTGACATTTACTTCCTGCACATGTTGGAACTCCAACACTTTTAGTTTAAAAAGTTTTCCATTTCCTCTTATATAGAAAAATTATGTGGGGATTTTCCTTTCATTTTTCACAAATGTTTGTTCAATTCTGGCTGCACTAACATTAACTATCCTATTGGCAAGGTATACTTTGCCACACCCCCAAACCTATGAGGAGCAGTGTCCTCACTATTCAGAGAGAAAGTTGTAGTGCAGCATGGTAACAATAGAAGGAAAATCGAGAAAAGGAAACATTAAACAGGCAATCAAATAAATGCAGTACATCAATCGAGAATTACGCAAGTAAAGGAAAACATAGAACTATTATATAAAGTAGTACATATATGCCGAAAAAGTAAAAATGTGTACAATGACATAATGACAGAAAAAGGGGTAAAAACCTAAAAAAAATCTAGACACAAGGTATCAAAATGACTCGTAGCCTGCTCCGGGATATCCTCAACCTGCTGCTCCTGGAAGAGGAACTGCAAGCCAGAGGGGGGGAAAGTTTTAAGGGGGAGGGGGCTGGGTAGGGGGTGGAGAGAGTGAGGACGACGGGGGAGAGGATGTCGGAGGTTCTAGCTTTTGTTTTTTCTTCCTTCTCTTATTCTTTTTCTTCTCCTCCTTTGCCAAAATCCGTTGCACTTCGTCATACTCGTCCCATAAAAATTGTAATGGATCAGGCTCGACTGGTGGTGGCGGTGGTGGCCAGACGGGGTAGAATTTGGTTGGCAGATCTTTGGATTTGTCGTCTGCCATGGTTGGGGTTATGGAAGGACGGAAGAGGTTAGGAGGGAATGGATGTGAAAGAGGTGGACGAGTCTGATATTTAAAATGCATGGGTGGTGGAATATGAATCGATATAATAAATCGTTCGCATTCTTCCAAGCTTAATTGCTTAAGAAGAAGGTGCGAATAAATGGTAAGGCGGTTGCTGTATGGGGAGTTGTGTGAATTGATATGGGGAATGGAAACGCGGACTGCATGATGGGCTATATTTAGCAATGGTGTTTAAGTCAAGGAAGTATGCGCAATTAATGCTTAGACACCGACTTGTGAACAAGGATGAAAACGAGCTCCGACAAGATTGGTGATGCGGTTTCGACAGGTTGGTGCAACCTGTCGAGCAATTAAAAACTATTGAACCTCTTGAGAGGTTCACTCCATCTTGTAGACAAAATCATGTCGAGAGGTTCTCATAATTCAGGTACGCTCGCGACTTACCGACAGGTTCTCTTTTCAACAGACATCATCTCGAGAGGTTCGTAAACCTCTCGACCAGTACTCTAAACCTGTCGAATGTACCACTCATTATTAGAACTTATCAACAATCATTTTATTTTTATTTTTATTTTATTTTTTATTTTTTCCAATCCTGTTGACAATTGCTTCATACCTCTCGACAGGTTTCAGATCTTGTCGAAATGAACACTTAAAGCCTTCAGAACTTGCCGAACTATACTCTACTCCTCTCGACAAACTATAGTATAGTGTAAATAGGTACACTGAATCCTATTAACTAAGCTAAATATTGACAAGCTATCAACGCGACAGTAGCAACACTAACAACTACAGTAACTATGATATGTAGTGTACATGATTGAGAATCAGTCAGGTAAGGGCAGTTCTTGGAAGAAGATGGTCATCGTAGGTTCCACTATCTTTGAGCCTTTGACCATTTACTTTCAGGATCCTACCATCTTTAGGATCCCTGATTTCAATAGCTCCCGATGGGGATATATGCTCAACTATGTACGGACCCTCCCATTTGGATTTCAATTTTCCTGGGAACAACTTCAACCTCGAGTTGAAAAGCCATACCTTTTCGCCAACACTAAACTCTTTTTTCAACAGCTACTTGGCAAAGAAGGGTATCCTCTCCACAGTCAAGTAGTTGACTATATTTGCAAACCAAGGGTCACTCATCACAATAGCAAATAGTTGTTCATCTGGGAAGGAGTCATTGATGGGCAAGCTGTCTAGTGCAATAGCTGGGATCCTGGATAGGTGGTCTGCTACCACGTTCTCAACCCCCTTCTTGTCCTTAATTTCTAGATCAAACTCCTGCAAAAGTAAAACCCATCATATAAGTCTAGCTTTAGCATCTTTTTTAGACAAGAGATATTTTAAGGCCAAGTGGTCAGTGAACACAATGATCTTAGATCCCAGCACATAAGATCTGAATTTCTCCAAAGCATAAACAATGGCCAACAACTCCTTCTCAATTATTATGTAATTCAGTTGGACATCAGCCATTGATTTGCTTGCATAAGCCACTACACTTGGTGCTTTGTCTCTTCTTTGTTCCAAGATTGCACCAATGGCTAAGTCTGATGCATCACACATCAGCTCAAATGGTAGGGAGAAATCGGAGGCTTGTAGAATGGGTGCAGTGGTCAAGCATGTCTTCAGTAGTTCAAATGCAGCCAGCCATTTATTATTGAATTCAAAAGGAACCTCTTGGCACAACAAGTGGCAAAGAGGTTTGGAGATTTTGCTGAAATCTTTGATGAACCTCCGATAGAAACCAGCATGTCCCAAAATGACCTGACTTGCTTGATAGTTTTGGGTTGGGAGAGATGTGCAATTAAGCCAATTTTAGCTTGATCAACCTCTATCCCTTTGTGGGAGACAACATGTCCTAAGACAGTCCCTTGAGTCACCATGAAGTGACTCTTCTCCCAACTCAAGACTAAGTTGGTTTCTTCACATCTTTGCAGCACCAAACTAAGGTGCTGCAAGAACTGGCTAAAATCATCCCCATAAATGGAAAAGTCATCCATAAAAATCTCCAAGAACTGATCAATCATGTCAGAGAAAATAGCATACATACATCTTTGATATGTGGCAGGTGCATTACACAGTCCGAATGGCATCCTTTTGTATGCAAAGGTTTCAAAGGGACATGTAAAGGTAGTTTTCTCTTAATCTTGTGGGTATACAGGGATCTGGTTATACCCTAAATAACCATCAAGAAAATAGTAAAAAGCTTTGCCTGCTTGTTTGTCTAAGATCTGATCAATAAAGAGCAATGGGAAGTGGTCTTTGTTGGTTTTCTCATTGAGCTTCTGTAATCTAGCACACCCTCCAACCAGTGGTTTGCTTGGTTGGAATCAGCTCTCCTGAGGTTGCTTGAACTATAGTGATCCTAGACTTCTTGGGCACCAACTGGGTCGGTGCCACCCATTTAGAATCCGAGATGGGGTAAATGACTCCAGCATCTAACAGCTTGACAATTTCTTTCATGACAACCTCCTGCATGTGTGGCTTCAATTTCCTTTGCATCTCTCTAGAGGGATTGAAGCCCTCTTCAAGATGAATCTTATGCATGCACACTGCAGAATTTATCCCTCCAAGATCAATAATAGTCCACCCTATTGCTCTCTTATGCTTCCTTAGCACACAAAGTAGCTCTTCCTCTTACTCAAGAGTGAGGGAGGAAGAAATTATGACTAGTAGTTTCTTGTTTGCTGCTAGGAAGGCATACTTTAAAGATTTTTGAAGCTGCTTTAACTCCACATCTGGGGGACTGATGAGGGATGGCAATAGGGGTTCTTTAGAGGGTGGTGGGAGAGAAAGTAAAACAGGTTTCCATGGATGTTGCTCTGGTGGTCCCCCTTTTTCATCGACAATTTTCACTTGCTCAATCTCGAGTGTGGGGACCATTTCTTCCACTGTTTCCTCCCTAGTTTCTTCAAGATCACCAAATAGATCATTACCCTGCAGTAATTTAGAAAATATTTCTTCAATAAGCTAATCCAGCACATTAAAGGAAAAACTGTCCTCATTCCCCAAATGAGGGTTATGAGTTGCACTATAAACATTCAACCTGACTTTCTTGTTACCAAAAGTCACTTCCATGATCCCTGATCTGTATTATATGCATGCATTTGCAGTGGCCAAAACTGGCCTGCCTAGGATCACAGGGATAGAAGTAGCACACTTGCTCGACTCCATATCAAGCACCAAAAAATCAGCAAGATAAAAAAATTTGTCAACCCCAACCAAGACATCTTCTATGATCCCCACAGGTTTCCTCTCAGATCTGTCAGCTAGTTGTAAGACTACGTATGTGGGCTTCAATTCTCCTAAGCCTAGCTTCTCATATACTGAATATGAAAGCAAATTTACACTAGCTCCCAGATCTAACAAGGCTTTTTCAATGGTATGATCCCCAATGATGCAGGGGATAGTGGGGACTCCAGGATCTTGGAGCTTTGTTGGGGTTGCAATATTCAGTATATACTTCACTTTATCTGCTGAAAAGACTTTCTTGGAGAGATGTATCATCGATTGTCTTTTGTGGGTGCAAAGGTCTTTTTGACATTGCTGAAACTTGCTTGATTGCATCAAGTAAAGACAAATTGATCTTTACTTGTTTAAAGGTTTACATCATTTTCAATACTTTGGCATGCCCTTTATCAAAAGGGGAAGGTGCTTGCATTGCCCTAGGAAATGGCGAATGTGGGATTGCTCCCCCATTCGCAGCCTTAACCAACTCATCATCTTTCTTTTTATTTTTATTTTTTTGTTGAGGATCATCATCTTCCTCTTTATTCAACATGAGTTGCTCTTGCTGTACATTCTCTGTAGTTACTTCTTTTTCTTTTTCTGAATTTTTCACAGGCCCATATCCTACTTGATTGTCCACCAACCTTCCACTTCTCAATGTGTTGAAAGATTTGGCTTCTTCATGAGAAGAGGAGACCTCACCTACTACATATTGTCTCCTTGGGTTGTCCATGGGTTGGCTAGATAGCCTCCCTTCCTCTCTCTTGGTCAAAGCATTAGATAGCTGGCTAAGATAGTCTTCTATCTTTTTAATGCTTTGGCTATGAGAGTGTATAGTTTGAGACAAGAGCCCTAAATTCTACAATGAGACCAGAACTTGTTTCTCAAAAGAAAGTGATCTAGCAGTTGGAGGGGGTGCAGTTTGTTGTACAGGTTGAGTCATAGGCTGAGCCATGGGCTGTTGGTAATGGGGCCTTGTAAAGTAATTCTATTGGTAGGGCTGAGCATTTTTATAAGGCATGGACTATTGTAGCTGTTGTTGCTAGTTTGGAAGAGTATCTTGTCTCCACCTCCGATTGGGGTGGTTTCTCCATTGGTAACCAGCAGTAGGCTGTTGCCCAAAAGACTGAGTAGCAGCCACATGTTCCATCACAACATCAGAAAATTAGACAGATGAAGGGCATTCCTCAAGGGAGTGAGTGGGGGACTGGCATATAACACATGCCTCCTCTACTGTAGCAGCCATGGGTGACTGCATTTCTCCCTTGAGCTTATCAAATTTTTGGGTTAAGCTATCCACTTTCCTCTCCAAATCATTGTGTCCACTCACCTCATACATTTTTCCTCTCGTGGTATTATCTCTCACCATTCTAGGAGTTTCACAATCCGTGACTAATGTCTCTCTTTGCATAGATTTCTCACTGATGATATCAAATAGTTCCCAAGTCTCCTCAGCAGTTTTGTGGAGGAAGGACCCACCATCGGAGGCATCTACCATATCTCTGCTTTTAGAATCAATTCCCTGATAGAAACTTTGAGCAAGTTGCCATTCAGGGATTTGATAATGAGGACGTTGCTTCAGGAGGTCCTTGAATCTCTCCCATGCTTGGTGAAAGTCCTCAGTTGGAGCTTGAGCAAATGAAATAATGTCCTTCCTCAACTGGCTTGTCTTGGACATGGGGAAAATTTGGCTAAAACCTGACATTGAAGGTCACTCCAGGACTGAATACTATTGGTTGGGAGTATTGACAACTAAGTTCTAGCTCTATCCTTTAGTGAGAAAGGAAAGAGTCTCATCCTAGTTGCTTCCTCCCCCAGACCTGCAATATTGAATGTGGTACACAGTCCTAGAAATTCATCAATATGCTTGTATGGGTCTTCTTTGCTCAGACCATGGAATGAGGTAACATTTGGATAATGGAGGACTTGATCTCATAGTCCCCTTGAACAGCAGGGAATTGAATGTAGAAGGGAGAATTGTAAACCCCTGGTGCATTGAATTCCTTTAAGGTCCTAGGTTGCTCACCCATTGCAGAATTATCAGAATCAAGAACAGAAGTGTGTAAGGGGTGCTTAGGTCTGAGAAGTCTTTCAACCTCAGGATCCAAAGGAGCAATCTCAGGATTAAGAGATCTCCTCCCAAGCATACACACCTCAAGGATCAAGAACAACATAGAAAATCACAGTGCAAGGAACAACAATTCAATCACAAGACAGACAACTACACAACTACTGATATACTAAGCTACAGATCTAGAAATAGAAAAAGAGTTAAGAGATGCAAACTTAAGCCCTGAATGCTTTTCCAAGTGATACAGAGCTCCTCTTAGCTCCATAGATCCAGATCTGAAATAGAGTTAAACTACAGCAAAAACTAAAGCAGCAATTAATTAAACACCTGTCAAAGAATTAAAAAAATGATAACCAAAAAATGAGAAAAACATAGATCTACCAAGTTAGAAACACAGATCCCCGACAGTGGCGCCAAAAACTGGTTGGGTCATTTACCTTATGTTTGAAAAGGGGTTTAAAATCAAATAATTATAGAATCATGGATTGCACACACACTAAGGAAAACAAACTCACAGACCTACAAGTATTCAGGGCTATTACAGCAAATTTTAAAAGGGTAAGTAAGGGTATGTCCACAGGAAATGTGGTCTAACTTTCCGTAAATCTCCAGATCCAGAGTGGATCTGGCACTCTATTCTAATCTAAGAAAGAGGAGAGGTTTTAGGGATTTGTCACTTTAACTATAAACTACAGAATTAAGTGCTACTGATCCAAATATAATTCAACACAGAGATCAGGGGAGATATAGAAGAGATGAAAAATCAAAGGATGAGAATAGCAACTAGGGGTATCGATCTCTCACTAACAATTAAAGGAATCAATGGCAATGCTCAGATCTGATTTGCTACAATCCTCTTTTCTGACTCCCAGCTTCCAAGGTTACCCTGGCAGAGGTGAGGTATAAGAATCCAATCTCAATCAGAGAATTGAAGTAATCTAAAGGCTATGATTTATCCACTTTAATGATCATAGACCATCCTAGAGATTGTTCCGCTTTAAAGATCTTGATTAGAATAGGAAAACCATTGTAGATACTGTAGATGTCAGGATATAAGACCCTCATAGGCTAACATCTACAAGAATATCCAACCCAGGGAAAACAAATACAAAAAAGTGAAATATAAATCAGAATCACTTTTAAAATCCATAATTATATTACAAAATTACAACACGATTGTGCTCAGATCTGCAATCTGTGCATCATACAGTTCCATACAATGCCTTTAAATCTCTCAATTTATAGCTTACGACCTCACCCTAACTACTGAGAAGAGTTTAGCCACTCATGATTGGCCAAAGAGAGAAGGGAGAAAGGAGGAAGAAGAAGGGAGAATTTTGGAAAAATGGATCTCGCCCTAAGCTCTGATTTTCTCAATTTCTGGGTCATTTATTTTGTATTTTCTCCAAGCTTTTATACTCTCCTCCTCTGTCCTCAGATCCGTTTCAGCCAATCAGAATGCAAGGGAATAATTCTATTATGCTGATGTGGCCGATTTCTCTTCTAGAAGCTCTTGTCCCATTGGTTCTCATTTGACAAGTGCATGTGCTACTATTAGGGTTTCCGCGTGTGGCCTATTATGTGCTAAAAATACCCTCAGGGATCGCTGACGTGCCTTGGAACACATGCACAGGCTTTTAGCATGGACTGCTGTTGAAGAAAGAACTAAGAAGTTCCCTAAATCGAGTGTCGAGAGGTTCTGGGATCCTCTCGACAGGTTCTGTTTGGCTTTGCATGCAAATCGACAGGTTTGTAGACCTATCGCGAGGATTGACGGTGCTCATCGATAGGATTGAAAATCATTTCATTCATCCCCTGGACAGGTTATGGTTGACTCATCGATTGGTTGTCACAGATCCTGTCGACAGCTTCCTTTCATCCTCTCGAGGACCACACCTAGCAGGTATCGACAGGATTGAGTGTACTACACGATGGGTTCAATTGAACCTCTCGACATGTGAATCACTCCTCTCGCTATCTTCTCATTTAGGCACCAGATCCTCTCGACAGGTTGATTTCTATGCTTTCTTGACTGGCACGCACTTCTAATGTGTTATCTGTCATTTATCTCGCCCTCAGTCACATCTGGGTGGATTCAATCTTCATCCCTTAGCATTGTGCTTGGTCTCAGGTGCACCCAGTTGGGCTCACGGCCTTCAATGAGTTTCTAAGGCTCTGTGGATTGTTGGAGTTTGAGCACAGGTTGAGGCTGCAAGTTGCTTATTTAGCCCTTTTTGTTGGCTATCTGTGCTAAGGCTGCAATTTATTGCTTATCTACAAAACATACTTAAAACACATTATTATACACCTCAAGGATCTTCCAAAGGTCAGGTTAGGAGGTGAAAAATAGTATTTTTCACATCTTAACAGTTAGGAATACGAAGGATTAGAATCGGTGACCCGCCGTTATGGGGGTACCATAATAACCCACTATACCGTGAGCAGCCCCTCGAGGATTCAACATAATACAACCCAAAAGTTAACATGGCCAATGGTGAGGAAACTCCCTTCACACCGAACACCAACCTCAATGACGGACATAAAGATAGCAGCTCTGGGCATAACTTTACGGCTCGATAACTTGTGGATCTCAGTGTCCATAAATTACAAAGGGGAGGAGATGAAGCCGACGAACTACTCTGCGACTTAGCCACAGCATACGAGACCATCAAAGAATGACAGGAGGCAGAAGAACGAGAATGACAAAGACAGGATAGGCCACCCCCTACTCCGACAATGATATCACTGCACGTGTCGCCACCCAGGGACACTCTCCACACACTCCTCAGTAATGGACAACAAGACAGAATTCGTTTCCAGACAGCTAGGCAAGATGCCGTCATAAGGGTAGACAATTTCCCTAAAATGATCGACGAATACATGACTAAGAAAAACTGCCCTGGTTTGTCATTCAGATTTAACAATTATTGCTGAGACCTAGAATTTAATCTACCTGCGAGATACAAGCGCCCAAAGTTTAGCAAGTACAACGGCACTGGAAATCTGAACCATCATCTAGCCTTGTTTTGCAGTGACTGCCGACCCATTCATGACAATCATGGACTTCTGATACAGTACTTTTAGAGGTCACTCGAAGGGGAAGCCCTCAATTGGTTCGTCGGGCTCCCACTACATAAAATCGACACATTTAAAGAATTAGCCGGACAGTTCTTAGATCAATACAAGCACCTGATACAAGAGGCCGTCAGTCTCAGTGACTTGATGATAATAAAGTAGGAAACAGAAGAAGAATTTGCAGATTTTGTGTCATGCTAGAGGAAGATAGCAGCTCACAAAGGAAGTCAAATGAGAGAAAAAGATGCAATTGACATCATCATAGATAATGTCAGAGAGCCCCTTAGGAGCCCTCTAATCATAAGTGATTGCCCAGACTTTGCAACGCTGCATCTGCGTGCCGGTCGTATTCAATGGCACATAAAAGAAGGAGATCTCGCCTTTTCAATCACAGCACCAAAGGCATCGACTTACGGCAATTCAAAGCCCCAAAATAACAAGAAAGGCTCATGCTCTAAGCAAGTTAGCACAGTCGCTAATCAAAATCAAGGCAATGTGAATAAGCAATAAAGGAACTTCGGTCAGGGTTAGTACCAGAATCAGCAACGGTATGCCAATCAAAATCAAAATCAATATCCTAATCGAAATCAGCATCCCAACCAGAACCAAAATGCCACCCGATATTGTGTGTTAAGTAGTGAAAAATATTATTTTTCACCTCTTAACCTGACCTTTGTTGGACCCTTGAGCTTACTAATAATGTATTTTGAGTATATTTTATAGTTAAGCAATAAATTATAAGCTTAATATAGACTTCCACTTAAAAGAGCCCAAGAAGCACTGTGATACCTAATTGAAAAGGCTGGAGACCATGTCCAGCTGCAAGAAATAAAGTTTGAACCTACTAAAGGGTTGCTGAGTGATGAAAAAATGAAGAACAACACACCAAAGATGTGTGCTAGCTGTGAGAGCACTGAAAATATGATGTCGAGAGGTTCCATGAAGCTATCGAGAGCTTCCCAGCACCTGTCGAGAAGTTCTGAGGGCAAGGATGAAGTAGTCAAGAGGTTGAACATGTGTAAAAGAAGCTGTCGAGAGGTACTGAGCTGAAAAGATAAAGATCTCGAGAGGTTAGACTTACAGGTGTGGATCCTGTCGAGAGGTTCTAGTTACTTATCGCGAGGTTCAACTGAACCTGTCGAACAGTATAAAGCAACCTGTCGGTAACTTACCTGAAGCAATGTTCATTCTCGCGTGGATTGAGCCAACCTGTCGACCACTTCACTGAAGATTGTATAACTCGTCGACAAGATTGTCTATAACCTATCGAGAATATGAGTGTCAACAGGATTGTCTATAACTAACCTCTCGAGATGTTCTCTAAAGTTGTCGGCAGGATCTTGATTAACCTATTAAGACATTTTCAAACCTATCGAGAGCCACTCCAGTCCTGTCGAGATGCTGCCAAACCTATCGACTAGCTACTTCAATCCTGTTGAGGAGTCTGTGAAGCTAATGCAACCTGTCGATGAGAACTTAAGGCAAATTTAGAACCTGTTGAGAGGATCCCTTGAACCTTGCGACACTCATTTTGGCAACTTCTCAATATGTTTCTTTAGCAACTGCCACTTTCAGATTTCAGTACACGAGTTCCAAAGCACTTCAGCGACCCCTGGGGGTATTTTTGGCACATAGTTGGACACACATGGAAACCTTAACTATTTCATGTGAATTTTTCAAGTAAGAGCCAATGGGAAGAGAGCTTCTAGAAG
The DNA here is from genome assembly GCA_021018995.1 of Chloranthus sessilifolius. Lineage (NCBI taxonomy): Eukaryota > Viridiplantae > Streptophyta > Magnoliopsida > Chloranthales > Chloranthaceae > Chloranthus > Chloranthus sessilifolius. The sequence continues at coordinate 85,042,675 of CM037597.1, forward strand.
AGAAATCGGCCACATCAGCAGCCCAGAATAACAAAATTATTCTCTTGTGCTCTGATTGGCTGAAAAGAATCTGTGGACAGAGGAGGAGAGTATAAAATCTTGAAGAAAATACAGAACATCCTTCCAGAATTTGAGAGAACCAAAGCCTAGTGTGAGATCCATTTTTTTCCTCCAAATTCTCCCTCCTTCTTCCTTCTCCCATTCTCTCTTTAGCCAATCATGAGTGGCTAAACTCTTCTCAGTAGTTAGGGTGAGGTCTTAAGCTGTAAATTGAGAGATTCAGAGGCTTGTAATAGACTGTATATTGTACAGATTGCAAATTTGGGCTTAATAGTATTATAAGTTGGCAATATACTTATAGAGTTTAATAGTTATTCTAATCTACATTTCACTTTTTCATATTTGATTTCCCTGGATTGGATACTCCTGCGAATGCCAGCCAGAAATGGGGAGCTGGAAGCCTAGCATCTGCAGCATCTATAATAGTTTTCCTGTTTTAATCAAGATCCTTGTAGTAGAATAATCTCTAGGATGGTCTGCGACCATTAAAGTGGAAAGATCATAGCCTCAGGATTGTTTCAATTCTCTGGTTGAGATTGGATCCTGATACCTTACATCTGGCAGAAATGGGGAGCTTGTAGCTAGATGGAGGATTGTAGCAAATCAGATCTATACAGGGCCTTTAATTCCATTGATTTTTAGTGAGAGACCAATACCCCTAGCTGTTGTTCTCACCCTTTTGATTTTTTATCTTTTCGATATCTCCCCTTGTCTCTGTGTTTGATTAGAGCTTGATCAATAGCATTTATCTTTTATAATTTGTAGTTAAAGTGACAAAATCATAAAACCTCTCCTATTTCCTACTTTAGTTTAGTTTAAATTAGGATAGAGTGTCAGATCTACTCTGGATATGGAGATTTACCATCCTTTAGAATACATTTCCCTGTGGACATACCGTTACTTACTTTTTAAAACTTGCTATAATAGCCCTGGATCTTGCAGGACCGGCTGCTCACCTTGATTCAACATTGTTGTAATTTGTTTAGTAATTTGTTATTTTAATCATTTAATAATCACAAGGTGGCAGCAACAACAATTTTTTGGCGTCGTTTCCGGGGATCTATGTTTTTAAAAGTGGTAGATCTAAGTTTTCTCATTTTTTAGATTTATGTTTTCCATTGCCTGTTAAGTGTTTGATTAATTGCTGCTTTAGTTTTTATTATAGTTTCACTCTGTTTCAGATATGGATCTGTGGAGCTAAGAAGAGCTCTGTATCACTTGGCAGAACAATCATTGCTTATGTTTACATCTCTTAACTTTGTTTACATTCCTAGATCTGTGGTTGAGTAGATCTATAGTTTTGTTTGTTTTTTTATTGTTTTGCTGATCTTTATAGTGTGATTTTCGATGTTGCACCTGATTTCAGTGGTGTGTATACTTGGGAGGAGATCTCTTGATCCTGAGATTGCTCCCGTAGATCCTGAAGTTGAAAGACTTCTTAGACCTAAGCAAACCATATAAACACCTTTAGTTGATTCTAAAATTGTTGCAATGGGTGAGCAACCTAGGACACTGAAAGAATTCAGTGCACCAGGGGTTTACAATTCTCCCTTCTACATTTAATTCCCTGCTGTTCAAGGAAACTATGAGATCAAGTCTTCTATCATACAGACGTTACCCTCATACCATGGCATGAGCGAAGAAGACCCCTATAAGCATATTGATGAATTTCTAGGACTATGCACTACCTTTAATATTGTAAGTTTGGGGGAGGAAGCAACCAGGTTGAGACGCTTTCCTTTTTCACTAAAGGATAGAGCCAGAACTTGGTGATTAATACTCCCACCTAAAAGTATTCAGTCCTAGAATGACCATCAATTTTAGTTTTTGGCCAAATTTTTCCTCATGTCTAAAACAAGTTAATTGAGGAAGAACATTATCTCTTTTGCTCAAACCCCAACTGAAGATTTTCACCAAGCCTGGGAGAGATTTAAAGAACTCCTTAAGCAATGTCCCCATCATCAGATTCCTGAATGGCAACTTGTCCAAAGTTTCTATCAAGGAATCGATCCTAAAAGCAGGGATATGGTTGATGCTTCTTGTGGTGGTGAATACCTCCACAAGACTGCAGATGAGGCTTGGGAGTTATTTGATATCATCAGTGAAAATTCTATGTAAAGGAAAACCTGGGCAAGAGATTTTGAGATCTCTAGGTTGGTGAAAGAAAATACTACCAGAGGAAAGATGTATGAGGTGAGTGGACATAATGAGTTAAAGAGGAAAGTGGACAACTTGACCCAACAGTTGGAGAAAATGATGGGAACAAGGTAGTCTCCAATGGTTGCCAAAGTGGAGGAGGAATGTATCATATGCCAGTCCCCTACTCACTCCGTTGAGGAATGTCCTTCAGCTGCCCAATTTCCAGATCTTGTGATGGAGCATGTGAATGTTGCTCAATCCTATGGACAACAACCTACTGCTAGTTATCAATGAAAAAACCACCCCAACTTGTTGGTGTGGTTTATTTCAAATTTTTATTACTATTTTATTAAGAACAGTGGAGAGAATAAATCAAGAGTGGGGATATGGAGATGGGTCATCACAGCAAGTCTGAAATACACATAGTCCTGCAAGATACAAGGTCCATTGTAGCAGGTTTTGATAAGTAAGAGTTTGTCTCATAGAGAAATTGATCTAGAGCCCATCATGGACTATAGTAGTAGGCCCCTAGATCTGGCTGCAAATCTGACAATCCTAAAGAAAGGGAGTTAGGTGTCACGACTATACTAAATTAATCCTAAAAATAGAGAAATAAAATATAGCCTTATCCTAAAGAAAGGGTTAAGAGGAAGATGGTGGTAGTGTGTGCTAAAATAAAATACAAAAATTATGAGAAGTAAGCAGGTTAAGCTAGAGTTAAAGCAGTGATGTAACTCAGATTTAGTCTGTCTCTGCAGTGTTTCTTGCTGAGACACTATTAAAAGCCTCAATAAGGTAAATATATCTGATTTAACCCATGCCATTTGGGGTGCTCTTAGGGCTATACTCTTTCCACTCTAATGGTCACAGGGTATCTGATAGAGTCTGTCAAATCCCATTGGTTAAAACAGACATTGCCAATCTAACCCAGAAGAGTAGACTGATAATTCTCCTAGCCCCTGGGCCAGATCAAGCCATGAATTCTATTGCAGCACTATGTAATGCCAGTGCTACAAGCTCCCCAGATCTGCACACAGACCTGACTGACATCCATAGGTATTCCAAGCCATAAGATCCTAAGTGCTTTGCTAAGGCCAACGACTCACTAGTGCCCATAAAAAGGATCATGAAACAGGTTGAATAAGGCTTTAGATTCAGCTGGTCATTACTACAAACAGCCTGCAATGACTCAACCTCAAGTTGCAATTACTACAAAGAGATCAGATCTAACATCTGATGTCGACTAGGTAAAATAGAGGGGAGCCAGTTCCTGTACAAACCTCCTCACAAGGTTCTAGAAGCTCATGTGTAGGGGAGAAGCATCCTTCTCAAATATGTGAATGGATACAACCTTACAGCTATACTCTGTCCACTTGAATGGTCATCGGGTATCCCATTGGTCTATCCATTCCACAGAGGCCTGAGAAAGAACATGAAAACTGCTGCAACCACCATGGTCCATAGCCTCCGAGCTCCCTGAATCTCACTACAGATCCAGCATTGCTTTCCATGGGGCTATCAAACCAAGGGAAATCAGATGATAAACAATAGATCTACTAAAAACTAAATGGGCTAGTCCCAAATATATGGATCCTATAGACATCTAAAGAAACTATAAGATCTTTAGATTCATTTAGGCATTAAAATGGTAATCCATTGATGAACACAAAACTTATAGTGACCTGTCTCCAGGCTGTAGCCTGTATAAAACTGCTCATCCACAATCCCAATGTATACCAAAAGCCTATTACAAACTAAAATAAATCTAAACCTAATTGCTTGTAGGGGCGTTAGCCAGTAAGTGTTGGGCTAAGAGAGAAAAAAAATAAGAAAAAGAGATGATCAAACCCTAACTCTAGCCTGCTGGAGTTCTCGGTCAACAGAGGATGAAGGAAAGATGAAAATAATAAACTCTAAGTACAACTTATATACTCTGGCCATAAGGCTTTGGCTCGAAAGAGATGACCCTAATTTTTTCAGTAGACGTGGCACTGTTTCAACCCTTGGATGCCTGAAGATATGCACCTCAAAATCTGCACCTCGGGAAGTGTGCCCTAGCCTTGGGAAATTCCTAAAAAGTCCTTTAGTTAAAACTGAGAAATGGAGAGCTCGAGCTTCGCGGGGCTGGCATCTGCATTAGTTCATTCGTGCAGTTGCAGCGCCATCGCGGAGTAGCCTTTAGCTGGTGAGAAGTGCTAACTCGCATAATCAATCTTCAGTTCATCGCACAATTCCTTTGCACTGCCTTGCTATCACAGAGATGATCTAGAGTGCCTGGACTCTTTGCATAGATAAAGCTTCAGAAGCTCTCTCTCTCGCTGAGTGCTCATGCAGTAACTGATTAGGCTCCAGGGTGCGCGAGAGAAATTCTGGGCATCTCTCTTTTCTTTGGCTATGCGAGAACTCTGCGAGGTGACAGATTATTCTTTATGCATATGAACTCGTTATGTTTTATGTGCAGCTGCTTATGGGCTCGATCTTCGAGAGAGCTTCACAAGGACAAATTCTTAGAGTTTTAAACTATGAGATCTTCGCGATATCTTTTCTGTTCTCCTCTTAACTACGCGGTCGATCTGCGTAAGGGCAACTTTCACTGCATCATTAGCTTCATGAGGGGGATCCTCAACTCTGAGAGATGATTCTTTTGTCACTCTAATGCATTGCATTTGTTGATATTGTAGCTTCCTCCATTCTCAGCTAACTTCTTCCATCTGCTAGGCTTTTGGTCAATGATGACTAACAATTGAATCACCATGGTGAGCACTACCAGGGTGTTCCATTAGACTTTGGCTCGGCTTTCATCTTTACATGTATTCCCTCTCTTCTTTGGACCAATAAGCATGCACTTTGTATTAAGTTGCAAAGATTATTGCTAAGTACAAAACAAACATAAAACATGATTATTAGTGAGCTTCAAGATCCAGCAAAGGCTAGGTTAAGAGGTGAAATGTGATACTTTTCAATGAATAACAGATCCCTAGGTTGGTGAAAGAAAATACTACCAGAGAAAAGATGTATGAGGTGAGTGGACATAATGAGTTGGAGAGGAAAGTGGACAACTTGACCCAACAGTTAGAGAAAATGATGGGAGCAAGGCAGTCTCCAATGGTTGCCAAAGTGGAGGAGGCATGTATCATATGCTAGTCCCCTACTCACTCCCTTGAGGAATGTCATTCAGCTGCCCAATTTCCAGATCTTGTGATGGAGCATGTGTATGCTGCTCAGTCCTATGGACATCAGCCTACTGTTAGTTATCAATGGAGAAACCACCCCAACTTGAAGTGGAGACAAGAAAATTTTCAAAACTAGCAACAGCAGCAGCCACTACAATCCATGCCCTATAGGAATGCCCAGCCATACCAGCAGAATTATTTTCCAATGCCCCAATACCAACAGCCATGGATCAGTCAATGATTCAGCCTGTGCATCAAAGTGCACCAGCCTTAGCACCCTCTAGGTCCCTTACATTTGAAGAGCAAGTTCTGGCTTCACTGCAGAATTTAGGCTCTCTATCTCAAATTGTTAACTCTCACAGTCAAAGCATCAAGAAGATAGAGGACCACCTTGGTCAGGTATCTAATTCTTTGGCTATGAGAGAAGAGGAGAGACTGCCCAGTCAGCCCATGAACAATTCAAAGGGGCAATACATGGTTGATGAGACTTCTTTCCATGAAGAAGTCAAATCTGTCACCACCTTGAGGAGTGGGAAGCTGGTAGATAACGAAGTTGGTAATTAGCCTGATGAGTCAAGTACAGAAAAGGAAGAAACAACCAATGAAAATATACAGCAGGAGCAACATTTAAAAAATAAGGGGGGTGATGTGCCCCTATAAAAAATTAAAAACAAAAATAAGGAAAATTTTGATAAACTTGCTAAGGCTGCAAATGGGAGGATAGTTCCCCATTTGCCATTTCCCAATGCAATGAAAGCAGCTTCTCCTTTTAACAAGGGAAATGCTAAGGTTGAGGAGATGATAAAAACTTTCAAACAAGTAAAGATCAATCTGCCTTTACTTGATGCCATAGAGCAAGTTCCAGCCTATGTAAAGTTATTGAAAGAATTGTGCACCCACAAAAGACAGTCTAGGATACACTTATCCAAGAAAGTCTTTTGTGCTGAGAAAGTGAACCAAGTGCTGTCTATTGTCACCTCATCAACACCTCTATCCATCCCTTTTACCATTGACCCAATCCCTACCGTACCTTCCCTCACCATTCCATCCAGCCCATCCACATTGTCCACTCCACCTTTGAGCCCTGCACCAACTTCATCAACTGGCCCAGCCACTTCTTCCCCTCCATCTGTTCCCTTTGACTTTAATTCCACTTTTCCCATCTCACCTCCACACACTAAGGACCAGTTGACCACTGAGGGTTTTTCATCCCTAATAAAATCCATTGTGGAGAATATTGGGCATGATTACACTCCACTACCCGATTATCCACACCCCAACACTCCACAACCTACCCACTCATTTACCCCGCCAATTCCACCACTCCAACCCACAACCCCTGTCCCACCTGACCCCTTACCTCAAATCCTAAACCTTTATCTTTCCCTCTAATCCCAAGTGATGGCCAATAACCAAATCCAATCATCAATTGAGGCCACACTTCAGGCCATGAACTCCACCCTCCAAAACCAAGCCTCTATTCCTTCCACTGTGCTAGCCATAAATCCCACTTTATAAATTTTAACCCAATCATCCCAAAAGCATGCTAGCCCTTTACCCATCCATATCACCACTCCCTCCATTTCTCCACAACCCTTACAATTAATTGAACCTATCCCTATAGTTCCTCTCCCTACCTTTACTACTGCCTCCACCAAAACTGACCATGACCCTGAGGTTCCCATTCCCTCTACTTCTATCCCACCCATGCCATCCCCCATCACCCTTCCATAGCTGGCTGACCCTTCTTCCCCTGCTGATTTATCCATCTTACTTACCTCCCTTAATTCCCTTCCTCCCTAACTTACTCTTCTCAAGGCGATGCAAGCCAATGCTTATATTGAGAGAGATGTACTTTGGGGCATGGCTGACCTGAGAACCACTGTGAGGCAGCAGCCTCTGCTTGATCATATCAAATTTCTACAAGTGACATACAAGCTGGAGAAGAAAGAGATCAAGAGGGGTTGGCAGGAAATTATGGTGCAATACAATCAGGAGAAGACTAGAGCTAAGGGCCAGGAGGATGTGATAAAGGCCCTACAGGCCCAGCTGAGAATAACACAGGACAAAGTTCAGGAGTATGGACTAACTATTACAGCCATGCAGAATGATTTAACTGCAAAGACTAACAGGGAGTTAGCTGAGGCTCTCTCCAGAGAATTAAACCCTGATGCACCTCCCTTGGCAACAACCCCTCTCCCATAGGAGCCGAGCAAAGTCAAGCCTGACATCAAATTCAAGGAGCCCCCTTCCAAGCCTAAGCCACCCCCTCCAAAGAAAACCACCTCCAGGGCTAGAAAAGCTTCCTCCACAAGCTCCTAATCCACTGCTGCTGCTAGGAAGGAAGCAAAGGGTAAAGGACTCAAAGATCCGCTTGAGGTTGCAGAAGAGTCAGATGATTAGAGTTGTACAGTTAGGATATTTTTACCCCATTTCTTGTAGAACACTTTCCCTTACATTTTTCATATTTTGGTATTAATATAGAAATTTTGCTTTAGTCTTGTCCTCTTTTGTGTATATTGTTGTTCTTCCTTCAGCTACACTTTAGTTTTGTATTTTTCTGTCCTTGTTTCCTTGTTTATCTTTTTCTCTTGCTGGACATTTTCCTATCTTCCAAGCAGTGAGGACACTGCTCCTCATAGGTTTGGGGGTATGGCAGCTTGCCAATGGATAATTAATGGTAGTGCAGCAAGGTTTTCAACATAAATTGAGGAAAAGAAATAATTTCACACCTGATTTTTGTTCGAAAGAGAGAAAATTAAAACTTTTTAAAACTAGAACATGTTATAGTTCTAAAAAAAATGTTAAGAATTAAGAATTTTCAAAAAAAAATGAATGCTTAGTGAATCTGAAATGAGATGAAATTGTGAGGATATACCCCAGAAGTCTAATGAAAGACCCTACTCAGTGAGATTTGGGCCTGAAAAAAAAATAAAAATTCTTTGAAGAGTGTCATGGCAATTTCTTCTGCTCTCTGGACTGATTGGACCTAGCTTTGCTCACTCGAAGTTAGGCAAATCTGAATTGAAACAACTTGACAGCACTCATGACATTGAGGACATGAAGTAAAGCCATCCTTTGGATAGTTTGAGCTAAAAAATATCCTTACCCTTTGAACTGCCCTTGGTACACACCTTTTGAGCCTTAAAAATCCCAGTTTTCTTTGACAACAACCAGAAAATTTGAACCCAAAACCTCTTGACCGGTTTCAATTCACCCTCAACTTGAGGGTGAAGTTAGGTCGAAGGAGGTCGAAGGAGCAAGGTTTGACAATTTGGTGAAGAATGAAGAAAATATAGTTGAAGGCAAGTTTGAGGTATAGTTGTGGCATTGCAGCCAATAAAAATATAAAGAAAAATAAAAAGAGAAAAAGGATATAAAAAGAAAAAAAGAAAAAGAAAAACAAGAATGAGAAAGAGAAGTCACTTCATTGGATATTTTGAAAGAGAAGAAAAAAAAAAGCTGGCCACTTTAGCTCTGAAAATTCAAAGAAAATGAAGACTATGCTGAAATGAAGAAGGTGTACATGTCACCTCCTTACTTTACTGATTTCTTAATTTTGAATCTCATTCCACCCTTTTATTCTTTATAAATTTCACCCATAAGCCACGTTACAACCCAATAAAAAGACCTTATTGATCTAAAATTTGATTGAGCTGTCATGTGGAGATGAGAATCTATTTAATCTATGGTGAAAAGAGTTAGAAAATTTTAGAAATTGGAGCAATGCCTATGCTCATGCTTGCAGTCCTATTTGAGGGCTGTAACTACTCTTGATCTGTGTGAATTGATACACCCTTCTACTTGCATTAAGAATAACAACCCTGGTGAGTTTTGGGTCTGAAATTAAGATTGATAGGGGTACTATCCAAAACATGATTCTCAATTTGAAGGTAAGCTTTGCATTAATTTTCATACAAAATACCTTAGCATGAGCTAATTGATTGTGAAGGAATTATAGCAAGATTTTAGTTTTAAACTATCATGTTTTTGCTGAGAATCCTCTAAAAAACTAAATGGACAAGGTGAGGAATGAATTTTATATTACTTGAATTTTGTTTTAACATGCTGCACTGTTAGTAACTGACTCTATTGGAGAAGTTTGTGGGTAACTTCACTGTAAACCCTCAAGAGACTTCACTCCTCCACTAGGGATCACCTAGGGGTTTAAAAGGCTTTGTGCATGTGCCAAATGCACCCGTGTTCCCTACGAAAGTGGCATTTAATTTTGTACTTTAATTATTTTTACTTTCTCCTTTGCTCAAGGACTAGCAAAGCTTAGGTTTGGGGGTGTGTTAAGTATTAAAAATACAATTTTTCACCTCTTAACCTGACCTTTGTTAGACCCTTGAGCTTACTAATAATGTGTTTTGAGTATATTTTGTAGTTAAGCAATAAATTGCAAGCTTAATATAGACTACCACTTAAAAGAGCCCAAGAAGCACTGTGATACCTAATTGGAAAGGTCGGAGACCACGTCTAGCTATAAGAAATAAAATCTGAACCTACTAAGGGGGCTGAGTGATGAACAAAGGAAGAACACCACACCCAAGATGTGTGCCAACTGTGAGAGCACTGAAAATATACTGTCGAGAGGTTCCATGAAGTTTTCGAGAGCTTCCCAGCACCTGTCGAGAAGTTTTGAGGGCAAGGAATGAAGCAATCGAGAGGTTGAACATGTGTAAAAGAAGCTATCGAGAGGTACCGAGCTGAAAAGATAAAGATCTCGAGAGGTTCCAACACCCGCCGAGAGGTTGGAAGTAAAGGTGTGGATCCTGTTGAGAGGATACTTCAAGGTACAAATGAAGTCGAGAGGTTCCAGTCACTTATCGTGAGGTTCAACTGAACCTGTCGAGCAATACAAAGCAACCTGTCAGTAACATACCTGAAGCAACATTCATTCTCGTGAGGATTGAGCGAACCTGTCGACCACTTCACTGAAGATTGTATAACCCGTCGACAGGATTGTCTATAACCTGTCGAGAGGATGAGTGTCGACAAGATTGTCTATAACCAACCTCTCGAGATGTTCTCTAAAGTTGTCGACAGGATCTTCATTAACCTGTCGAGATGTGTCCAAACCTATCGAGAGCCACTCCAGTCCTGTCGAGATGCTGCCAAACCTATCGACTAGCTACTTCAATCCTGTCGAGGAGTCTGCAAGTTGTCGAAAGCTAATGCAACATGTCGATGAGAACTTAAGGCAAATTCAGAACCTGTCGAGAGGATCCCCTGAACCTCGCGACACTCATTTTGGCAACTTCTCAACGTGTTTCTTCAACAACTGTGACTTCTAGATTTCTGTGCACGAGTTCCAAAGCACTTCAGCGACCCCTGAGGGTATTTTTGGCACATAGTTGGACACGCATGGAAACCCTAACTACTTTACAAGAATTTTCCAGTTGAGAGCCAATGGGAAGAGAGCTTCTAGAAGAGAAATCAGCCACATCAGTAGCCTAGAATAATAGAATTATTCCCTTACGCTCTGATTGGCTGGAATAGATCTGAGGACAGAGGAGGAGAGTATAAAAGCTTGCATAAAATACAAAACATCCATCCAGAATTTGAGAGAACCAGATACTAGTGCGAGATCCATTTTTTCCCTCCAAATTCTCCCTCCTTGTTCCTTCTTCTCCCATTCTCTCTTTAGCCAATCATGAGTGGCTAAACTCTTCTCAGTAGTTAGGGTGAGGTCTAAACTATAAATTGAGAGATTCTAAGGCTTGTAATAAACTGTATATTGCACAGATTAAAGATCTGGGCGTAATAGTATTGTAAGCTTGCAATATAATTGTGGAGTTTAATGGTTATTCTGATTTATATTTCACATTTTTATATTTGATTTCCCTGGATTGGATCATGCGGATGCCAGCCAGAAATAGGGAGCTGGTAGCCTGGCATCTGTAGCATCAATAATGGTTTTCCTATTCTAATCAAGATCCTTGAAGTAGAACAATCTCTAGGATGGTCTGTGGCCATTAAATTGGACATATCATAGCCTTAGTATTGCTTCAATTCTCTAGTTGAGATTGAATCCTTATACCTTGCATTTGCCAGAAATAGGGAGCTTATAGCCAGATGGAGGATTGTAGCAAATCATATCTATGCGAGGCCTTTGATTCCATTGATTTTCAGTGAGAGACCAATACCCCTATCTACTGTTCCCACCCTTTTGAATTTTCATCTTTTCAATATCTCCCCTTACCTCTGTGTTTGATTAGAGCTGGATCAATAGCATTTATCTTTTGTAGTTTGTAGTTAAAGTGACAAAACCATAAAACCTCTCCTCTTTCCTGCTTTAGTTTAGTTTAAATTAGGATAGAGTGTTAGATCTACTCTGGATCTGGAGATTTACCATCCTTTAGAACACATTTTCCTGTGGACATACCCTTACTTTTTAAAACTTGCTACAATAGCCCTGAATCTTGCAGGACTAGCTGCTCACCTTGATTCAACATTGCTGTAATTTGTCCATAGTGGCCACGACCCTGGCCTGCTAACCTCAATTACACCATGTTCTGTGCTTTTCACTAATACGTGGGACATAACTTGGAAGACTTTTGGGTGTTGAGAGATATGATATACGACATGAACGATCTGAACCAAATTGACTCGAAATCCCTTCAAAATGCTAACCAAAATAACCAACAACCCCTGCAAAACCTTAGAATCGTCAACAATCCTCTGCCAAACCACAATTAAGGATCGGTCACCCATGTCACCATGGTAGACCTTCCGGACCGAGCCTTGTTTCATTTGTCTACCCTCATCACACGAGTTAGCCATCCTGACGCTACAGCCAGTCCTCCGAGGCCCACTATCATTCTGCCTCACCCCTCTACCTTCATAACCCGAGTTGACCCACCAACTCCGTCGCCCTACCCAAACTTCACTCGAGTTCGAGTCTAATCTTTCTAAGATCGAAGGCCTATCACTCAATCCAAAGAACCTTCTACACCCCCAAACTTTGATGTAGCTCCTAGTACTGCTGAGCCAGAATATGAGGACCGGGTCCTTCAAACTGCAGAATAATTCGCGGCATGGGTAGACAGTGTCACCCAGAATACCACTAGTCAACAACATGAGGAGACAACTGAAGAACACCCATCAACGGTGGAGAGAAGACAACAGGAGGAAGAGCTCGCTAAAGAAGAAGTACTAATCTCCACATTCCTCGAAGGGGAAGACTACACTCAATACCTCCCACCCTGGAATGGTATAGCCCCGGTACACATTCCTTCATTGAATTTTGCTTCTTTCACCACAAGTACCGCATCGAATCCTCTGACACTCCAAGGTCACTAGACAACATGCCCGGTCCTTAAATCTGGAGCCAACTATCCACCTCCACCATTCCCTAAGGAAAAGCAGAGCAACCATGCACAACCATCTGACCGTATAGCCAAGGAACGAGGGGTGAACATACCCCCCCACCTCACATAATCCCTCTGCCTCTAGCACCAGTGCCTCAACCAGCTCCACAAAACGGGTGTAGAGCGCATCGACCCAGTAAAGAACCTGCCCTAGAAACAAGCCAGGAATATGCTTCGCTCTGACACCTCGCAAAGGTGCTAGTGCAAATATCGATCCTTGAACTCATCAAGAAATTGTTAGAGCATCACCAACTGCTTGTGGAGACATTAGATGAGACGCCTGTGAACGAAGATACCACTTTGGATCAGCTGCATGAGATCGCCTCAGTTATGACTCAACCTCCCGCACTTACCTTCATTGAAGCTTATATGCCTAAAGAATCATTACGTGGAAGTTCCGCTCCTATCTATCTAACCATCATAATCAGAGGATTTTCGGTACACCATGCATTGGTCGACACCGGGGCAAGACTTATCATTTGTCCTATAACAACATTGAAGATCCTTGAACACACCAAACAAGATATAAGGCCTTCATCCTTATCCCTCATCGCTTATGATGGCTCTCGACGCTTCATCAACGGAACCATCAAGTTACAAGTTCGCCTTGGGCCAGTCACCAAGGATGACACTTTCCATGTCTCAGATTCCTCAAGCACTTATAATCTGATATTAGGAAGGAAATGGCTAGAATCCATGAAGGCAGTAGCATTGACATATCACCAATGGGTCAAATTCTCACATAAAGATTCCATCATTAGAATATACATCGATACACCCCTCAAAGAAATTGACACAGACTACGCGGTGAGCATTCCAATAGCGCTTGACTCGATACTGAGCACAAGAAATATAAAGAAGATGCAAGAGCCTGATGATGCATCAATAGCAGAAGTTAGCTATCCTCGGTCCTTACTAGCCAAAAGTAGTGAGAAGAGAAGTCGGGCCTGATCTCGCTCGACTGTACGACATAAACCCGACCACGGTAAAAGGATGGGACATAATGTATCAGCTAGGATACATCCCTCACACTGGAATCAACAAAGATAAGTAAGGATGCATAAGACCGGTCGTCTTAAAGAAACTATGTAAACACATCTGATTGGGTTATCAGTTAAACGGCAAGCAAGCCAACATCCTACCCACTTCACCAAAGTGGTCACTCTATGACCATTTCATATATGGAACTACCGAGAAGGCTAATGTGCCGAAGAGAAGAAAGGAGTCATCCTTCACTGAAGCTCAGGCAATCGAGATCGAGCAAGTGACCAAAGCCTTCGCTGACCTGACAAACCTAAGGCATGATAGTGACAACATGGACAAGCCGCTTGAGGGAGTCGAACCATTATTCGAAATGCCTAAAGAGCCAAAGCCATGCATAGAAGATCAGGAGTCAATCGACAAGGAGGACTTCCACATCGCCATGTTAGCAAGTGATGAAGAACTAGAGTCAGGGGCACCCTAGCCTCATGAACCAAGAAGAGAAGATTGGCTCTCAATATCAAGTGAAGAAGAAGACTACTAAATTGGCTATATAGAAATAGAACTTGAAGATCACTTAAGAGCAGAACGGCTGAAGCTCCTCGAGGAGGTCAATAACTCCCAAAGCAAAGAAACAGACTATGATGATGAACTTGATCATCAATCCTTACTAGATAACTGGTGGTTCCCTCACCTCTGCTCTTACCCAGAATCCTCCTATTACAACCTATGTGCATCCATCTTAACACGATGCGAAAGAGTTGTCCTGCATAAGATACGACGGACAAACCGCCTTTGAGTGATGATGAAGACTATTGGATAGATCTCCCTGCACTCGAATTAGCAAAACAATTGGAACATGGCTTCCAAGCACAATCAGACGAAGAGGAAGGTCTTGGCCCTGGAAATAGTAACCTCAGCCTCGATCATGAAGGATGGGAATGCCCCTAGGAGTATATCTACATCTCTCACCCATATTAGCCTTGCTGTCAGGCATGCATACTTTTCACCGTCTACCACGAGATCCAGAGGAAGGAATTCCCAGATTCTTACTTCAATGATGATACTTTTAAGCGCTTCTTCACTGCATGGGAGTGCCCATGAGAATTTTTATGCACCTTAATAATAGAAGACTTCTAACAAGAGGGCCAAACCAATCCCCTTTCTGCACTATGGAGACTGGTTGAAAGCAACCCAGGTTCGGTAATTAAGTTCATAGAACCATATCTACAGTTAATACGAAGTGAGGAATCTCAACAACAAGCAAACCTCCGACCCGATTCCGAAGACGAGAACTTGGACAACTATCATCTTCAGGCTCTCTTCGACAACGAAGCACTTCACATAGTAGAAGAGGAAGACGAATCGTCTGACAAACCACTGCCAGCATCGCTCATTAGGAGGATCGCCCCAGATGAGGACTCTAAAAAAAATGTCAAATTCAGATCGAGTTCACATCATCCGTAGACTCGCCCGAATGGCTCCAGCGGCCGTTCCACTTCCCCAACTAGGAGAAGTATCCTCGCCGGTTTTACTTCAGGTAACTAACCCTGTACCATACTTATTATCAAAAATCAAAAAAATAGAAAATCCTAAAACCCATAAAAATAAAAAAATAGAAAATCACAGAAAGGGGGGAGCCCTTCATCCCAAACTCATTCAGCGACCAATAAGGAGACTTTTATCCAACGAATATGAGCAGTGACCACCTCAACAAAATCAAAGGAGTAACCGACAAGATCACACCTGGTCATTGTCCTGCCCTCAACATCAAAGAGGCTTGTCTTCACTTAGTTCAAAGTAACCATCCTACCTCGTCCTCGCAAAATTACTGAGCATCTCGACGAAGTAACAAGCCTATAATCATACCTAACGAGATACTCAGCAACTTCGAGAGGAAGATGAATAACCTCGACCGACACCTAACAAAAGATGTTGCGATCATAAATTGCACTGATGTAGGGTTACCTCCCGCAAAACTAACCTCCTAGTGTAGTTCTTTTATAGTGTATGAACTCACAGACGAAGAAGAAGGGGCACTAGTCATCGAGGAAACCCAGGACTTCCAATGGGTCATAAAACGTTCGATGACCAAACACAAGCTACTGCAGAGCCTACCAAAGAGATAAATTTCGACACCAAGGAAGAGCCTAAAAAGCTGCTGATCAACGCAACACTCAAACCCAAGGAGCAACAACAGATTATCCAGGTTCTCTAAGATCACCTCCGTTCTTTCGCATGGTCCTATGAGGATATGCCTGGATTGGACGAGAGCTTAGTAGAACATCAGTTGGTCCTGGAACCCGATGTTAAACCCATCAAGCAGAAACTTAGAAGGATGCATCCCTAAACAACACTACAAGTCAAAGAGGAAGTCGACAAGCAAAATAAAGTAAAATTCATCCGAGTCATCTTCTACCATAAATGGATTGCCAGCATATTACCTGTCACCAAGAAGGACGAAAAAGTGCGGGTATGCATCGATTTCTGAAATCTCAACAAAGCATGCCCAAAAGATGACTTCCCCCTACCACACATCGACACCCTGGTCGATAACACTTTCGGACACGAGATGTTTTCCTTTATGGATGGCTTCTCCGGATACAATCAGATTAAATTAGCAGAGTCAGACCAAGAGAAGACTTCGTTCACCACCCCATGGGAAACTTACTGTTATGTCGTCATACCTTTCGGGCTCAAGAACACAGGAGCCACATATCAACATACCATGATGGCCATATTTCATGACATGATGCACAAATGTATTGAAGTCTACGTCAATGACATACTAGTGAAGTCATAGCCACGAGTAGGACATACCAAAGCACTACGATTGGTGTTACACAGATCCGAGCAATTTCAAATGAAGATTAATCTAAGAAAGTGTGTGTTTGGAGTAACCTCCGGGAAACTATTAGGATTTATAGTCAACAAACGAGGTATCAAAGTCGATCCGGTGAAGGTCAGATCCATTCTCGAGATGCCACCTCCCAGCAACATTAAAAATTTATGAGGGTTGATAGGAAGTTTGCAGTTCATTAGGAGATTCATCCCCCAGCACTCAGATCGATGTGATCCTTTCTACAAACTACTTAAATCAGGAGCTAAATGTAGATGGGATGACCAATGTCAGCAAGCCTTTGATAGCATCAAGAAGTACGTCCTCAATCTGCCAATACTATATCCGCTAGTTCTTGAAAGACCCCTAATCCTTTACCTCTCAGCGAACGATAAAGCAATGGGAGTAATCTTCGGACAATATAAAGAAGATGGCAAGAGAGAGAAGGCTATCTACTACCTCAGAAGGACAATGATCGAGTACGAACAGAAATACATGCCAATGGAGAAGACCTACCTCACACTAGTGTGGGCCTCGACAAAACTGTGATACTACTTTGGAGCACACAAAATATTAGTACAGCATGCATGGACCCTCTGAAGTACATCTTCGAGAAGCCTGCCACCTATGGGAAGATCGCCCGATGTCACATATTGCTATAGGAATTTGACATCACCTATGTCACAAAGAAATCTGTCAAAGGACAAGTGATTGTTGATTACCTCACCGACTTACCACTCCCAGGCGACCAGCCTCTGCATGTAGACGTCCCTGGCGAAGACCTACTCACAATTCACAATGAAGAGCCCACAAGACATTATGGACCCTCTACTTCAACAGAGCTCTTAACCACAAAGGGAAAGGTATCGAGATAGTCCTACTAAGCCTAGAAGGAGTTGTCATACCAAAACCTTTCCAACTCAACTTCCTAGTCACTAACAATGTTGCAGAATATGAAGCTTTCATCGTCGGATTACGAGCAGCGCTACAGCTAGGAGTCAAGCAGTTGAAGAAAATTGGCGACTCCAAGCTTGTAATATCACGAGTTATCGGAGAGTGGAAAACAAAAGAAAGATGACTGGTCACCTACCTGAAGCTCACACAAATGAAGGGCACTCTACCCCAAGCACTTCTGTGGAGAAAGAAACCACTGTCACCATGTTCAGATTTGAAAAATCACCAACCGACGATGGGCAACCATGGTACTTTGACATCTAGAATTTCCTAAGGCATCAACATATCTCTCCTTATGCTACAAAGATCGAACGAAAAACCATAAGGAATCAATGTGTGAGATTTTACATACTCGGTGAAACCCTATATAGAGAAGCCTACACTAAAGGAATACTACTGCGATGCATCACGACGGTTGAAGGACAACACATTATCCGAGAAGCACACACTAGTACCTGCGATGCCCACACCGGTAGACAAAGACTCACAGATCATATCATACGACAAGGTTACTTCTGGCCAACAATGGTAAGAGACTGCCACCTTCACGTCTAATTCTACAAGCAATGCCAAGAACACGCCCCGCTCATCAAAGCTCAATCAATTGCATTGAATCCTATAACCTCACCATGGCCATTCTCGACGTGGGCCTTCGATATTATCGAACGCTTCACGGACATAGTGGGGAACACCCACAAGCACGCATTCATACTCACTGTGATCGAATACTACACCAAATGGGCAAAAGTTGAATCCTACGTCAAAATCACTGCTTTGACACTCATGAGGTTTATCATTCAAAACATTATCACCCGGTTAGGAGAACCTAGGATGTTCGTCGCTGACATCGGACCACAATTCATAACAGAGAAGACGAAGAAGCTATGAAAGAAATTCGACATCGATCTACATCACTCATCACCGTTCTATCCTTAGGGAAATGGAAAAGCAGAAGCTATAAATAAAATGCTGATTCGAATTCTGAAAGGAACAGTGGAGACGAGCAATGGAGCCAACTGGCCTGAATGATTATCAAAAGCCCTCTAGGCCTATAGGACTTCTATTCACATGACCACTGGCTAAACTCCGCACAAGCTCGATGTTTTTACCCATGGCGCCTTTGCAAGTTTTCACCACATCCTTTTTGCTTTGAGCTTGTAATCTTTCTTCTTCTTTTCATCTTTATTTTTTCAAAGCCACAACAAGGACGTCAACTCCATCATAGCTGGCTAGATGGAGTTCTTTCATTGTCTTACAGCTTGGCTCATGCTAACTCAACGGATACTGTGGTTGCTCATAGACCTTAAAGAGGGCTTTCTCTCAGGATGAATTGTGGCCATAGGTAAGGTTAGGAATTTTGAAGGTATTTTAGAGTTAAAAGGTTTCCTTGATTAGGCTTCAGCTACTGTAATACACTTCTTCCTTGGGGGAATTTCACTGTACATGCCCCATGATATTTCTATCTCATTTCTTATCTACCTATATATATATATATATATATATATATATTTCTTTTTTTTTTCAGACAATCTCTCTTTTTGGGGTTTTACTTTTCCAATTTTTTTTGGATTTTGAGGGTAACTCTTTTCTCTTCCCTCTTTTTTTTTTGGTATATGCATATTTACCTCTTCTTTTTTCTTCCTGGGAGGGGTTTATAAAAGAAAGGCCCATGGCTCAATAGGTGTAACAAAGGGTATGAGTATTCAGGGATAAGTTTTTGGGTACTTAGCTTTGAAATGATGGCCTCTTTTGTAGGATCCTTAAGCAGTCACGTATCTATTTTATCAATACTTACCCTATCGTAGGAGACTTAGGAATAGAATCATCGTACGTATCCAGTGTTGATGGGCTCAGGAAAGTGATCTCCGTCCAGGGTGGCAAGGCAAAGCGAGTACCCGAGGAGCACTTCTCAGATGACATAAGGTCCCTCCCAGTTGGGCTTGAATTTCCCTCTTGGATCGGCATGGAGAGAAGGGAAGATTTTCTTAAGTATAGTGTCACCCATTTTCAAATCTTGAACGCGAACACGTTTGTTATAAGCGCGTGTGATTCGCCCTTGATAGACCTAAGTATGACACAAAGCCTGAAGTCTTTTTCATTGATCAAGCTTAATTGATCAAACTGGGATCGCTCTCTCTCAACTTCTGGTAGATTGGACTCAATGGGGATACTGAGTGAAGGCACTTCAATCTCAACTGGTAGCGGTATGGATTGATATTTGTTAGGCCCATAATGAAAAGGATAACATTTCACTCCAATCTCAGTAGGTGACGACCATTTTCTCAAGGATTCGGATGAGTGCCTTGTTGGCCACTTCAATGACCCCATTGGTTTATGGCCTATATGGTGACGAGCGATGGTATTTGATTTTGCACTACTCGCATAAGGCTCTTATGCGCTTGTTTGTAAACTTGGTGCCTTCATCTGTGATGATGTCCTTGGGCATGTCGAATCGATAAATGATGTTGTTCTTGATAAACTTCTCGACATGACTGGCCGTAATGTTTGTGTAAGATGTTACTTCTACCCATTTGGTGAAACACTCGATGGAAACTAAGATGAACTGATGCCCATTCAAAGCTTTTAGATTGACTTTTCCGACGACATCGAGGCCCCATGTGGAGAATGGCCGAGGAGTGGTCATGCTGTGTAGATCTATGGTTGGAGCATATATTAGATTGGAGTGTTCTTGGCATTTGTAGCACTTCTGAATGTGCTTACAATAGTCAATTTCCATGGTTTTTCGTAAAAACCCTTGGCGTAGGATCTTCTTGGCGAGCATGTGCCCATTGGCGTGGGCCCCACATCTCCCTCGTGGATCTCTTTCATGATGTTGGCTGCCTCGCCCTTAGTTAGACATCAGAGCAAGATATTGTTATATGATTGCTTGTAGAGGCACTCGCCACAGATGACATAGCTTGCTGCTAAATGTTGCATGATCTACCTGTCCGTCTTGGGCATACCTTCGAGGAAAGCTCGAATTTCGATGAAATTGTTTATATCTGATAACCATGGAGGCTCATCATCAGGCTTTTCAGATCTCTCAATCTGGAGGCAAATGGCTAGCTCAATCCTTTGTCCGATCATGATTGGTTTCATTTTGACGCCCTATGGAATTTCGACCATTGATACTAATGTTGCTAGTACATCGACAAAGCGATTTCTTGCTCGCGGGACATAACAGAAGGTAACATCATCAAAGCACGTGATCATATCTTCGAGGTTCTCATGGTATGGGAACCACTTTTCATCCTTTGTCTTTCAGTCTCCATTGGTTTGGTAAATGATCAACTGTGAATTGCCAAATACTCTGAGATGAGTTACATTCAGGTCAAGTGCTGCTTGTAAGTCGACTACGCAAGCTTCGTACTCAGCCATATTATTGGTGTAAGGGAAATTAAGCTTGATGGAGACTGGTACATGTGACCCTTTTTGTGAGATTAGAATAGCGCCAACTCCTTGACCTTCGACATTTGTTGCCCCGTCGAAGTGCATTACCCAGGACTCCTCTATCTCCTCTCTGTTATCCTCTGTCATAAACAAGATGTCTTTATCTGGGAATTCAGTTTTCAAAGGCTCATAGTTAGGTAAGGGATTCTCGGCCCAATGATCAACTAGTTCTTACCCCTTTATTAACTTCTGAGTGACATATGAGATGCAAAATTCATATTAGAGAAGTTGCCAACATGCAATTCGACCAATGAGGGCAGGCTTTTCAAATAAGTACTTCAATGGATCCATTTGTGCTAGCAAGAAAATGGCTTGGTATGGCAAATAATGATCGAGGCTCTGTGTAGCCCAAACGAGAGCTAGGCATGCTTTCTCCAAATGAGAATAGCGTATCTCATAATCAGTGAATTTCTTACTCAATTAGTAGATGGCTTGCTCTCTTCTTCCTGTCTCATCATGCTACCCTAGGACGCATCCCATTGAAACTTTCATTGTAGAGAGGTACATTAAGAATGGTCTCCCTAGTTCGGGTGGTACCAACACTGGTGGGTTGAGAAGGTAGCCTTTGATTTATCAAATGCTGCTTGACAGTCATCGTTCCATTCAACAGGTGAATCTTTTCTTAGTAGCTTGAAGATCGGCGTACAGATAGGAGTGAGCTATGTGATGAATCGACTGATATACTGTATCCTACCTAAGAAGCCTCTGACCTCTTTCTCAGTAAATGGCGGTGGCATTTCAATAATGGCTTTTACCTGGATCAGGTCAACCTCGATGCCTCTTCTGCTGATGATGAAGCCTAGTAGTTTTCCTGACATGGCACCTAATGCGCATTTCTGAGGGTTCAGGCACAACCTGTATTTTCTCAGCCTCTCAAATAGATTTTGGAGGTTTATCAGATGATCACCTCTCTTTGGTGACTTGGCGATCATGTCATTAGCATACACCTTAATTTCTCGGTGCATCATGTCGTGAAAGAGTGTTGTCATCGCCCTTTGGTAGGTCGCCCCAGCATTCTTCAACCAGAATGGCATGACTCGATAACAGAAAGTTCCCCATGGAGTAATGAGCGTTGTCTTCTCTCAACCTACTTTGGCCATTTTGATCTGATTGTACCCAGAGAATCCATCCATAAATGAGAGTATCCCATGCCTAGCAGTGTTATCGACCAAGATATCGATGTGTGGCAATGGGAAGTCATCTTTCGGGCTCACCTTGTTCAGGTTTTTGAAGTCGATGCACATGCGAATCATTCCATCTTTCGTTGGTACAGGGATAATATTCGCCAGCCATTGGAGTATTTGGAAACTATGAGAAACCCTGTATCATAATATTTGATGACCTCATTCTTCACTTTCAACATCTATTCTGGCCTGAGGTGTCTCAACTTCTGCTTGACCGGCTTAACATCTGGATATAGCGGCAGCTCATGCTCGACCAAATTGAAATCCAAACTAGGCATATCCTCATATGATCATGCGAAGACGCCTTGGTATGATCGAAGGAAATCAATCATACTTTTTCTTTCCACAGGAGATAGCGACGTTTCGAACTTCGTGATTCTAGGAACCTCCTTTGTACCCAGGTTGATGTCCTTTATTTTTTCAACGATTGGGGTAGGGCCATGCTCAAAATTGGCAAATTGGTCAAGGAGCTCATTAGGGTGCTCCTCAGTAGGGATATCCTCGTCTAGACTCATGACTCCTACCTCTTTTTGTATTTCTAAAGGAAAGGGGTCGATTTCACGTGGGGTGGGTTTTCCAATTAGGGTATCATTTTTCTTGATTTTATCAGGAATTTTAAAAGATAATTTTTTGAATTATTTTATATTTCTTTTATTCTTTCAGATTTTCCTTTTTCTTCAGAGATGGGCCCTTGGCAAAGAATTTTTTGGATTATTGTATATTTCTTTTATTTTTTCAGATTTTCCTTTTTCTTCAAAGATGGGCCCTTGGCAAAGCAGGTCTTTATATACACATGGTATTGCCCACCAAAGACTAATCTCGCTTTTTATAGGTTGTTTTTTATTTAAAGCTGGAATCGTGTTTACGACCACTCGATGCTTCTAGGGTTAGGGGCATTGATGCCCAATTCCTCACCTGTGGTACCATACCTTTATCAGCTCTGATAGAGGAGGCTAATTGAGATGCCTTTTGGGAGTCTTCCTGCATCATGCTTATCATGTGCTCGTCCGAGACCAGTCCTCAAATGTCAACATGGGTTTGTGGTGGTTTACGGCAGGGGGTGCATTGACGGGGGAACCTCTTCCTCGAAGAGGGATAGTGATGTTAAGTCTATTTCCATATCGGGGGGAATGATTTAAGGATTGGTTGGGTGGATAATAGTTGCCTACTTGCGTGGTCAATTGCGTTGCTCCATTTTGATCTATTTTTATGACCCCTACACTCACGAACGTGCTTCGGATGTGAGGCCGCGGAGGGGATTCATCTTCCAGGTCTATCCCCCTGGCTTTGGCTGCAATAATGGTTCGGGCCTTCCCTTTTGCCTCTTGGACCTCCTCTTCTTTGGGTTTGTAACCTAACTCAAACTTGATCTGTTGTACCCCTCTGGCTCTAACTAGGTCTTTTCGGCCTTGCAGGCGAGGACCTAAGCATTTTCCTTTCTGGTAGCCCCATTTCTGGAGCATGACAACTGTCGCAGTCATTCCACCCTAATTTTCAGGGAGACCCTTTTGAGAGGTTCGGGTGCCACTGCTAAGACATCATATTGAAAACTATAGAGATCTGTGTCTTCAGCTATGTGTGGTATGTCTAGTACCTTAAGGTTCTCAATACTGGGTGTGGCCTTTTCTCCTTCTTCCTCTCCCTCACCTAAAATGGTGATGATCTTCTATTCTAATACAAATATGAGCTTTTAGTGTAGGGTTGTAGGTATTGCTCTAATTTCATGCAGCCATGGACGCCGTAGTAGCAGATTGAAGGAGGATTTGATGTCCATAAGTTGGAAGGGGATGGAGAAGGTCATTGGCCAAATGGTGAGCTTGAGATCAACTTCTCCAATTATTTCCCTCCTTGTGTTATCGAATCCTCTAGAGATTGTTCTAGCTAGCCTGAACATGGAGGGATCCACCCCTATCTTGTTTATAGTTCTCAGAGGGCACACATTTAATGTTGATCCATTGTCTATTAGCACCAACGAGATTACTAGGTCTCTTGCTTCTACTGTGATATTGAGGGTCTTGGAATGATTGTTTCCCTCACTTGGAAGATCGACATCTGAAAATGAGATTGCATTGGGGGCCAATACTTATCTGATTATCTGTCCCACTACATCTGGGGATACCTTGCTAGAGACATGTGCATCTTTCAAAGCTCCCATTAAGGCTTGGAAATGGAGCAGAGATGTCATGAAGAAGTCTCAGGCGGTGATATGAGATGGCATCCTTTTCAGCTGTGTTTCCAACACGTGCTCTCTGCTCATCTTTTCAAAGGGGTGTATCGCGTTAGGTTCCTTTTTCTCTTCTGATCAGGGTGGTAACGATGTCTCGGGTTACTCAGAAATCCTCCCTGATTGTGTAATGAAATCCACTATCCCCTCTCTATTACATTGACGGTGGGCCTTGGGCCCATCCTCCTGGTGGATGTGGAGGCATCGGGACCTGATGTATGTTGGCATACTGACTTGACTGGGAAAGTGCCAGAGGGATGATTTTTTCGATGACTATTAGGTCTTGTATCGCATGCTTCAAAGGAAAGCATTGATCGGTCGGGAGACCTGATCCTTGATGGAAATTGAAGTGAGTATTGGGGTCATAATTTTTAGGAATTGGATTTGGTGGTGGGCATGGTTGGAAAGGTGTAACAAGACCTTTTACAACTAACAAAGGTAGAAGGATGTTCAAGGATTGCCCCAACGGTGTAAAGACTCGGTCAAAACGGGCCCTTCTTTGTTTCAGGGTCATCTGTGCCCCATGCCCATTGCCTGTTCTCTGCAGGTTGCTTCATGTTGGGGCTGATTATGCCACCTTAAATCGGAATGGGGTTATGCTAGTGATGGGTCGTGCATTTATGATATTTTGTATATCCGCTCCTGTTCTTCTCTTATTCCTCTGTTCAGTGAACTTTCAGACCCCACTGGTTATGTTTTTGCTTAACTGTCCTTCTCTGATTGCATCCTCACAATGATTGACATTTCTTACTAAGTCAACAAAGCTAGACTGCTGTTGATATACCAGAAAATCTGAGATGATCGGCAAATTGCTTTTTGAAATTATCTCAATTTACCCATCATCGGGTATTCTATTCCTGACTTGGGCTACCAATGCTCTCCATCACCCAAGGTAGTCGCTGAATATTTCGTCAGACTTCTGCTTTAGTTAGCCTAGATCTAACTTGCAGGGTTCGATGTCTATGTTGTAGACATACTGCTCTTAGAACAAGTGGGTCAGATCTTTCCAGGTTTTAATCATGGATGGTTCAAGAGAAGTGAACCATCTCAAAGTTTGGCCCGTAAAGCTCTTCGAGAACACTTTGATGAGGAGTCATTTGTCTCCGCCGTTCTGGCACATGTCCCCGTAGTAGGACTTGAGGTATGCAATGGGGTTGCCCGTGCCATTGTATTTGTCAAAGGTTGGCATCTTAAATTTTTAGGGCAAAGGGACTTCCACAAATAGGCATAAGTCAGAAAAGTCTGTGACATGGATTTCAGCTCCACCCATCTTCATCAGCTATTTTTGGATTTTATCCATTTATTCTTTTAACAGCTCTGACTCCATAGATGGTGGGGCTAGCCCCTCAACAGGCTACCTCCATTCACTTTGGACTACCTGTGGGTTGGTCGGCATGGGATATGGGGGGATGAAATTGGTATATCCCCCACGTATGCCCCACTATTCCGGGCTTCATCCTCCTCATACTGATTGTTGGTATCAATAATAATTGGGGGAGTGGGATTGATTGAATTTCGGAAGTTTTGGGTGGGTGCCTAATGAGGCCCTTGGAAGTAGGGGAAGCTTTGCTGAGTGTTTTGGGGGGTAAATGGATGGGTCAATAGAGGGTTTTGAGTGGGGGCCTAGTGAGGCCATTGTGCTTGGTAAGGATTTTGACGATTGGGTTGGGAGGCAAGAGGATGGGTGAATTGGAGATGGTTGATGGTATGGGATAGGTCTCCATATTGGGTTGGGCGTGAGAGATGTGGATAAATGGGGCCCACATCGTGTTGAGAGATTGTATGAGATGGGTGTACTATTTAAGGGGGAATGGGGGCATGTTGGGTATAGGTGAATGTGAGATACTAGGGGAATGATGGAGGGTTTGCAAATGGGGTTACTGGGTTTGGGCCTTGATGGGCTTGGGTATAGGGCATTGGACCTTGATGGGCTTGGGCCTGGGGATATTGGGCCTTGATGGGCTTGGGTATTGGGTATTAGGTCTTGATGGGCTTGGACCTGTGGTATTGGGCCTTGATGGACTTGGGCCTGGGGTATTTGACCTTGATGGGCTAGGGTATAGAGTGCTAGCCCATAGGGTGTTAGGCCTTGACGCTCGCTCGAATGACCACGTGGTTGATGGGAGGGACATTGTGTGGTGTGAATTATGGGAGGTTGATTGGGGTTGGCATTTTGGGGGAATGAGACATGGAGGTTTTTGAGAGTATGTTGAGAGTTGGATATATGGGATGAATGAGAAAGGGTTGTAGAAGCCTTCCAGGCTATGTAGGTTTTGACCCTATCCTCCATCATGGCCATTGGATTGGTTATAAGGGTAAATGGGTATGGCCCTTCCAATGTATGGGGAGATGTGGGCATCACCTGGGTAAAAGGGTGAGGAAAATTGGGCATGACCTAGGTAGATGGGGGGTATGCGGTGGATTTGGGTTGGGGGGAAGATGTGGAGTGGGTATGGGAAAATTGGGCTTGGCTCGGGTGTACGTGGAAAAGTGGGGTGGATTTGCGGAGAAAAAATAGGGTGTGCTTTGGGTGGAGGTGGAAGGAAAATGGGATGGATTTTGGGTGGATGGGAGAAAATTGGGTATGTTGGAGGTGGAAGGGAAATGGGATAGATCTTGGGTGGTGGAGGAGGAATAGGGTAGAAAATGTGGTGAATTTTGAGTTAACATGGGGGAAAAGGGGGGGGGGAATTTTGTTTTGAGGTGGAGGGGAAGATGGGTGCAATGAAAGGTTCGGTGACATTGAAATGGGTTTGGGCAGGGGAGTCGGATATGGGTATATCCTCTAAATGGGAATATGTTGTTGGGGAATGGGGTGGGGATGAATCGGGATCGGCGTTAGCCGGATCGACTGCCCAAGATATGGTTTGGCGACAAGTCGGGTATAGATTTCTTGGGGGAGGCCCGAATATTTTCTTCCCCCTTCCCCTATGGGATGATGGAGGGTAAGGCGATGTCGTTGTTCTGGCACCACAAGATCCCTTTTTTGGGTTTTGATTTTTTCTTGATTTCTTTTGTTTTATTATTTCGAATGACAAAACAAAATTCTCTCCCTTGATTAAGGTGGTACTTTTTTCGGGGCCAAGGGGAACTCCCTTTTCGGGCAACGTTCACGCCTCTGATGCCTCCCATGGCGGGACTTCGATGCTCTTCGGAGAAATCAAAGGAAATCCTTTGATCTATGTGAAGACACGAAAATTCGCACGATGACCCAATCCCTCTTTTGACCGTCGAGGGCGTTTTGGGAGTCGAAAGGTGGGGGAACAATCGGGAGTATGAAAATCGCTAAGAGGGGGGCTCAGGAAGGGTGAAAAGGGTCTCTGATTCAGGCTACATGAACCAGAATAGTCTAGCGTATGTACTATATATGCTAGGCTAAAATCTTGAAGATTTGGCTTAGCATGTGTATTATACACACTAGGCTAAATTTCTAGGATTTTGGCTTAGCGCGTATATTATACATGCTGGGCAAATTCTGGGGGGTTTTGGCTTAGCATGTATATTACACATTCTAGGTAAAAATAGTGTATATGTATATATTTTATATAGTAACAGCAGACCCGAGTTGGTCTATTTTTTGGGTTTTCTGAAAGCAGTGCTTCTGGGGACTATTTTTTCTTATTATTTTGAGTCCCTCTTAATCATACCTAGGGATACAAGGCTCTTTCAGGGAATTCTAACGTGCTCCCCAAGGGTTTTAAAGCTTTTTCTTAAGCTCGATCACCCACCAGATATATCTCCGGTGCAAGCGCCTTCTCAAATACTGGATGGGGTGGTACTTTTTGGGATCATCACCACTAGGGGTTGTCATCGTACTAAGAACCGGGACGTTTGTATCGCTGCCTATTTCCCCCTCCCCCCCCCCTCCTTTTAAAATCTACCACACAAAAATGAATTAAGTCCCTTGTTTCAATTTTAAGTTCAAAAAAAAAAATTAAGGGAGTTTTCTTAAGTTCAAAAACGAGCGGTGAGAAACCTGTGCCGCCTCTACAGGCAGGCGTCCACTGGTGGGATACAATTGATAAGAAAATTAAATGCTCACGTAGGCCCGCCAAACGGCTAAGCCAGTAAAATGCACAAGTAAGCCCGCCAATCGGCTAAGGCAGTAAATGACCGAATCGTAGGGGTAAGTAAAAAAAGTTGACAGAATCGTAGGAGTAAGTGAGCAAAAGGAAAGAGAAGAAAAAAAATAAGCAAAGGGGCCAACTTCAAGTAGAAGCTCTAAAATATCCCAGTGGAGTCGCCATCTGTGCAACCATGGACTTTAAGGGTCCGTCACGACGATGCGCTCCCTTTGAACAAAGGATGGAGTCGCCACCCGGAGATTTTGGTGTTTTGGGATACCAAAATCAATATTCTAAGCACCGAGGTGCAAGATATGACTCCGATTTATAGGTCAACACCAAAGGCTCCTGGGTAGGGGCTTCAGTTATCTATCAGGAAGGTTTTAGGCACCCGATCAACCCGTTTGTAAGCAGTCTCTACTATGGCTATTTGGATGTGTATAATATATATATATAATAAAAGAAAAAATGGACAACACTCTCCCTTGCCCGAAGGCACTTCGATCCTATTGAGTCCTTCTTACCCGACGAAATTCAGCCGACGTAATGGCTCAATTCAAGGATAGAGGGAAAGCAAAGAAGGTAGAGGAATAGAAGGAGAGACGGAGCTCTCGGACCCTTGTAACACCGTTGTGGACCTTCGCGTGGATGTGATTCCGATAGGCTTCCGGTAGCAAACGGGTTGAAGGATGAGTTTGAACCTCTAAGGTTTGGTGACTATAGGGTAGTAGAGGTAGGCTAAGGCTTTGATCTTGGCAAACCTAAGGGATTTATGATGGAAGATGGGCTGTGAAGGGTGAACATCAATTCTGGAATTTTGTATGGGTGAATGCTAAAATGGGAGAAGAGGGATCACTTAATCTTTTTATCTCTTTGGAAAATTTTCAAGCCCTTAATCCAAGGTGGGTGGCTCTCTATTTATACAAGAGGATAGGATTACTAAAGGGTTTTAGGTGCTAATTGGGTTAGCAATTAGGTAATAGGGATCTAATGTTTTCTATGTTTTCTAGGGCTTAGATAGGTAGAAATTGAGTTTTAATGGTAGATGATAGGGTGGGGTTCTAAGTGGAAAAATGGTTAAAAAGAGGGCTAGTGGGGGTGCAACAGTCCTAACGAAACCAACCCCAATGGATGGGGTGGTCAACAAGTCATTGTTTCTAAGCCTAGCGTGTGTATTAGACATGCTAGGTTTGGGAACAGTGTTCTCTGAGAATCCTGGAGGTTCAGAACCTGCCATGGGGCCCACAAAAGTCAATTTTGCCTAACGTGTCTATTAGACACACTACGCCAAAATCTATCAAAATTGGCCTAGCATGTGTAATATACACACTAGGCTAATTTCCTACCTTTCTGCCCGATTTTCAAACTGCCATAACTTTTTATATACAACTCGGATTGAGGCGATTCTTGGCTCGTTGGAAACCTAGGAACATCCTCCTTCTGATGGGATAGTTTTTAGCTCTAGTAAATATTTGTGTAAACTTTGACACTCCTCTTTTCAACCACAACCCGGGAGGGTTTAAAACAGGTTTGGGAGAGGTTTTATAGGTTAGGGTTGATTCCTAAGGGTCAGGGATAGGCTTCAAAGGGTTTGAGTTATGTTTTAAGCGTTCAGGAAGTGCTCTCGGAAGCTCGAAGGGTACACCTTTCTCAAAGTATAAGTTAATCGACCCTTGGGCCAAATTTGGGTGTCTACAGTAGCGTTTCACGTGTCAGACTCATCCAGCACCTATAATTTGATCTTGGGAAGGAAGTAGCTGGAATCCCTGAAAGTTATAGCATCAACTTATCATCAGTGTATCAAATTCCCCCACAAGGACATTATAATCAGGGTATACGTTGATGCTCCTTTTGAGAACATGGACACTGATTATGGTGCAAGTATTCCGCTGGTCACGATTTGGAATTATCTGCTGGCCACATCGGAAAGACAAAAGCTCTTGACAGCACATGAATAGCAGAAGTGAACCCTCTATGGTCTAAAAACTAATGAAGAGAGAAGTTGATCCCGACCTTGCACGAATGTACGATGTAATCCCGACCGCAACAAAAGGATGGGACCTCATGTATTAATTGGGTTATGTCCCTCACACAGGACTTGGCCAAAATAAGAAAGCATGGATAGGGCCCATAGTCCCAAAGAAGTTCTACAAGCTTACTGGTGTAGGCTATCAACCAAACGGCAAAGAAATCGATGCCTTGGCAACATCGCCTAAGTTTTCATTGTATGACTATTTCGTCTATGGAACTACTAAGAAAGCCAATGTACTGGAGAGAAAATGATAAACCTAAGCCAGAACGATGATACCGACAAACCACTCAAGGGGTCGGCCGATTGTTTAAAGAATCCCCTGGCAAAAAGAACCAAGACCGCCCAGAACCCAAGCCGCTCGTAGAAGATTGGGAGTGACAAATGAAGAAGACTTCCACATCACAGTTATAGAAATTGAAGAATAATTGACAATCGATACCCCTCAACCCCCGAGATCACCACCACTTCAAATTTTTTAGAGATCATTAGAGGAAGAATAGCAGAAACCACCGAGCGATTATGAGGATTATTAGTTGAACCTCCCCACACTTGAGTTAGAAGAACAACTGTGGGCAGATTTTCGAGAGCTGTTCTGAGAAGAAGAAAGCAGAAACTATGATATCAATAAAACCCTTGCTGAAAATTTTCAACATGGAATTCCCACGTCAAACTAGGCATGTACATTGGAAGGCCTATACCGGGGATACGTCTGCGAAGAGTTGCAAAAATAGTTATCCTTGAATAACTACCAATTCCCTCTACCAAGTCCCTACGAGAAGGGTGACCCTCATGTCACCCCAATCGGAGGCCTAACTCCCGGATCCTCGTAAGCAAGTGAAGAATGGCAACCACCTCGCAGTGATTGGCAAGAACTGACTACTGAGCCGATCCCTTCAAGCCCTGATGGAAAAAAGGACCCGACACCTAAAACTATGCATAACTGGCAAAATTACTGGTCAAACATCCTAAAATAAGAGAAGAACAACTATGGGCAGATTTCCAAAACTTGTTTCGAGAAGAAGGTGATGAAGAGTATAAACTAGAATGGACCATCATAGAACCAACTTGGAACCCCCCACCTGACCTAGAATGCCCATGGAGGGCCCATGCATTTGCATCCAGACAAACCTCTCTACAGAGCGTGCATTTTTGTGCTAAAGTATCACAAACCACAAAAGGAAGAACCCTCGACACTATTGAGAAATGTCCAGCCACGACTACCCGAACTTGAAGAGGAAGAGTCAGAAGATTATGATGTCCAGATTTTTTTAGGCCCAGGCAACATGGAAGATGAGACAATTCACATGACAGAAGAGGTCGGTTCATCAAACGATCCACCTTCTTCATCGCTCATCCAAAAAATCACACCAAAAGATCACTACTAAAAAAAATGTCAAATCCCGAGAGGATCCATACAATCTGAAGGCTCGCCCGGACGACCCCAGTAGCCGCCACTCTCCCCGAACTAAGGGGACTATTCCCATCGACTCCTCTTCAGGAAATTGACCCTATATCCTACTTATTGTAAAAAATAATAAAAAAATAGAAAACCACAAAATACCTAAAAATCTAAAAATTAAAAACCCACAAAAAATAGAAAATTTTGAAAAAGAGAGGGAGCCCTTCATCCCCAACACGCTTACCAACCAAAAAAATGAATCTAAGAGACTTTTATCTTAAGGATACAAGTAATGGTTGTGCTAACAAAGTCAAGGAAGAAGTAACTGATACACCCAGGCCAAGTTGCATCACTACTTTTGACACCACAGGGCCACCCCTTGATCCTACTCAGCACAACCTTACTACCTCCCCCTCACAAAAACGTAAGGCATCCCATCCAAAATACAATCCAATAATCATACTTGACGAGATACTATACGATTTTGAGAGGATGAATAGCCTCAATCTCCACCTTACCAAAGATGTTGCAATTATTAATTGCACCGATGACCTCTCGTAAAATTAATACCCCAGTGTGATGATCTTGTAGTTTATGAATTTACTAATGGTGAAGAAAAAGGACAAGCTACGAAGGAAAAATAAGACTTCCCATAGGTCATCAAACGCTTCAATGAGCAAACCCAGGCTGCCACTGAACCTACAAAAGAAATCAACTTTGACCCTGAGGACAAGCCCAAGAAGTTGCTAATCAGCGCGATGCTTAATCCAAAGGAATGACAATAGATAATTCAAGTCCTAAAAAAGCACCTCAGTTCATTCTCATGGTCCTACGAAGATATGTCTGGCTTGGAGCCGAGCTTAGTAGAACATCGTTTTGTCTTAAAACCCGATGCTAAACCTATCAAGAAAAGCTAAGAAGAATGCACCCACAAACCGCGATACAAGTCGAAGAAGATGTTGACAAGCTAAACAAAGCAAAGTTCATTTGAGTCATCCTCTATCCAAAGTGGGTTGTTAACATAGTGTCGGTCGCTAAGAAAGACGGCAGGGTACGGATATGCATCGATTTCTGAAATCTTAACCAAGAATGCCCAAAAGATGACTTTCCACTCTCTCCCATCGACACTCTGGTTGATAATATAGCAGGACACGAGATGTTATCTTTCATGGATGGGTTCTGGGGATACAATCAGATCAAATTAGTAGAGCCTAACCAAGATAAGACTTCATTCACTGTGCCATGGGGAACTTACAGTTACGTAGTCATGTCTTTCAGCCTGAAAAATGCAGGTGCCACATATCAACGCGCCATGATGGCTATATTCCATGGCATGATGCACAAGTGTGTAGAAGTCTACGTCGATGATATATTAGTAAAGTCACAAGCCTAGGAAGGCCATGCCGAAGCACTCCGACTTGTATTAGAATGGTCAGAGAAATATCAGCTAAAGATGAATCCAAAGTAATGCGTGTTCAGGGTGACCTCCGGAAAGCTACTAGGATTCATGGTTAGCAAGTGAGGAATCGAAGTCAACCAGGTGAAAGTCAAAGCCATTCTCCAAATGCCACCTCCCAGCAACATCAAAGAACTATGAGATCTAATAGGAAGGTTACAATTCATTAGGAGATTTATCTCCCAGCACTCAGATAGATGTGATTCCTTCTATAGGCTACTAAAAGGAGGAGCCGAGTACATAAGGGTTGACCAATGCCAGCAAGCCTTCTACAATATCAAGAAGTAACTTCTTAATCCTCTAATTTTACCACAGCTGATCCCTAGAAAACACTTGATTTTATGTGTCAGCAAATGATAAAGCAATGGGGGTGATCTTAGGTCAACACGACAAAGATGGGAAGAAGGTAAAGGTCATCTACTACCTCAGCAGGACGATGGTCGAATATAAACAGAAATATATACCTATGAAGAAGACTTGCCTAACATTGGTATGGGATTCAACAAAACAACGACACTACTTTGGGGTTCACAAAGTAATGGTATTGGCCCGCATGGCCTTGAAGTAAATATTTGAAAAACCCGCCACATCTAGGAAAATTGCTCGATGGCATATGTTACTACAAGAATTTGACATCACCTATGTCACACAAAAATCAATCAAAGGACAAGCAATCACTGTTTACCTCACTAATTGTTTGCTCTTAATCAACAAGCCGGTACGAACTGACTTTCCCAATTAAGACTTACTCTTAATTCAAGAAGAAGAACCAGGTAAGACCTCATGGACATTATATTTCGACGGGGCTCTTAATCAGAAAGGGAAGGGTATCGAGATAGTCTTATTAAGCTCAGAAGGAGTCGTCATACCTAAAGTCTTTCAACTTGACTTCCCAGTTAGTAAAAGCATCACTGCATATGAAGTGTTTATTGTCAGACTACGAGCCACTCTACAGCTAGGAGTCAAACAATTAAAGACCATAGGCAACTCCAAACTTGTGATATCATGTCATGCCCCCATGCATCCCTGGTCTGTTTGGCGGAGCCGAGCAGCGGCGTAGGAGCGTGATGTGCCATGCTTACACTCATATACATATACTTTCATATTCATAACTTTTGGGTTCAATTTCTTACTTCATATCTCTTTTAAGATAAATTATCACCTATATTTTTTTTTTTAAATATTTTGAAAAATATTTTAAGTGTGAAAACGAATTATTATTTATCAAAGAATGCTTGGAAACTTAAGTTAAACGTTATTGGTTTAACCTCCCAATTTCGTTAACCTGGCAGGCATACTTGGAATTACGACTTAGTGATAATAGAACTCAAATAAATAAAATAATGTAATGAAGACAACTTTAAAACCTTTTCTATCAAAATAAAACCTTAAAAATTAAGCTATTTATACAAGCCCGATTATAAAATCATATAACCATTAATTCAAAAGTAACAGACTTAGAAACAAAACCAAAAGAAAACAGGAAGGAAAGATCCTTTCAAAACTATGTGTATGTGCTGTTAGCTCTACTAGACAAAAGGAGTTTCAAAATTATCAGCTTGTTGTTGCTCCTGGATCCTTCTGTGTCCTGCTACGCCAATCTTAACTGGGAGGCTGCTGACTGGCCTCTGGAATTTTTGGGTCATGAAAAGACCGTAAGAGATAAAGCTCAATAAAATCTTAGTTAGCATCATCATAGATTTATAATACAAGTAGTATATAGATATTCCATAGGTACATGTGTAAGTGGGGTTTCCAGTAGTTGTGAAAGTAACTAATTATCAAGCAAGAATTCTAACTGTACACAATACAACAGGTGCTAATTAATACACAGGTAAACTTTTGCAGAGATAATAGCAGTTCAATGATATTCAATTTATTACTAGGTAGGAAACAATATGATTTAAAGAGTAAGTACAAAATTATAATCTACAAATTATCTACAACAATAATATGAAAAGAGAGGAATTTCAATAATTTCATTAGGCATAAATATATGAAAAAAGAGGAATTTAATATCATTAGGCATAAATTACATTTCTTCCAGATTAAGCATAATATGATTAAGTGAAAATTTAATTGTCTTAAAGATTAATTAATTATTATTAAATTGTGAAGTATGAGTTAATTATTAATATCTTTTAATTAATTCAGTGTTGATACCAAACAACAACCATGGTCCAGACATAATTCAGAGGCCAATATTGATTAGACAAGGGTCGACACTCTCCGCCATTTAGCCAATCAAGGCAAGGATCAATCACCTTGTTGGTCTAACAAGACCCGATCCTCAGCTAACATTTCAAAATTCTTTTACATATAGAATGCTCATACAAGCCCGTTTGTGAGAACAGTGATCAGCTACATGAGGCCAGAATAGAACATAATAGTATCAACTTTCCACTTTTAAATATTCCAGCTTTCGTTGCATTATCTTTCAAATTTTGTATTCTTTTATATAAATCAGATTTTATCTTTCATCTTCTATATTCTGTGCCCTAATTTATGAGGTTTTGTAACATATTACCTTATTTTTAAGGTCCAGATTCATATTCAGATACCCATTTTGGGTCCAAATTTCAGATATTCAGATAATCTTTTTAGATTCAGAGTTCAAGTATATAAATATTCTGTTTAGATTCAAAATTTTTTCAAATTCAGAGTTTAAGTAGACAAATATTCTTTTCAGATTCAAGTTCAAGTATGTCTAGCAAATAGCTCATGTCATTATTAGACATTTCATTTCAAGCATTTCAGCTTCATGTTATATGCATATCATATTTACTATCTTGTCAAACCATTTTACTATCATATCAGATCATATCATAGCATATACTATCTTATCAAACCATTTTAATGGTCATGAACTTATCATGTACTTATCATATACTTATCATGTACTTATCAAAACTTTTCATGTACTTATTAGATAATTTTCATGTACTTTTGAGGTACTTTTCATCTACTATCAACTTATAAGTACTATCATGTTATATTTACTCCAATTGTATAATCAAGAGTCAGTCACTTTACTTATGTTGTAATGTCGGGTATAGGTGCAATAGATTACGGGTCCAATAGATTATAGGTCTGAGGAGTCCAATCCAATTGTTAATCCAATGTAATATGGGTCCAATGGATTTTAGGTTCAGAGGGTCCAATGGATTTTAGGTCCAAAGTGTCTAATGGGTTCGATACAATATGGGTCCAATGGATTTTAGGTCCAAATGGTCCTTTAGGTTCAATACAATATGGGTCCAATGAATTTTAGGTCCAAAGAGTCCTTTAGGCCATTCCCTAGGTAATTCAGGTCTTTACTAAATCTAAAACTAAGGTTGCGGGCCTTTCCAAGGTCTAGGCTGTTGTCTTACTTACGTTACAACTATTAACTGGTTAAAACATCAAAATAAGAGGACAAAGTACAGAGGTATGGGCTCAAGGTAAGCAAGCAGTCCTACAACAGCCAGGACTGTTGCAACAAGTTTTAATAGGTAAGTCAGGGTAGGTCCATAGGGTAATGTGATTTGAAATGAGGTAATTCTCCAAATCTATGACAGATCTGTCACTTTATCCTAACTTAAACTAAATCAAAAATAGGAAAGATGATAGATTTCCAAGATTTGTCACTTAACTAAGAACTATAAAAATCAAATATAAAATGATCCAAATCTGATTGAACTCAGATTCAAAGGAATGGAGAAAAAGATTAAAATCAAGAGATGGAGAGCAGTAGCTAAGGATTTTGGTCTTTACTGAAAATCAATTGGATCAGAGGCAATGCAAAGGACAGATTTGCTACAATCCTTCATTTGGCTACAAGCTCAGATGCAAGGTATAAGAATCCAATCTCAACCAAAGAATTGAAGCAACCCTAAGGCTATGATTTGTCCACTTGAATGATCACAGATCATACCAGAGATTGTCCCAATTCAAGGATCTTGATTGGAACAGGTAAGCTATTGCAGATGCTATGGGTGTCAAGCTACAAGCTCAAGCATCCACAGGGATATCTAATCCAGGGAAATCAAATACAAACAAGTGAAATTTAGATCAGAATCAACTTCAAAAACCATAATTACATTGTAATAATACAACTTACAATCCTATTGTGCTCAGATCTGCAATCTGTGAAACATACAATCCCTTACAAAGCCTCTGAAACTCTTAATTTACAGCTCTCAACCTCACCCTAGGTACTGAAGAGGTTTAGCCAACCATGGTTAGCTAAGGAGAGAATAGGGGAAGAAGGAGGAGAGAGGGAATTTTTGGAGGGAAATGGAATTTTTGAATTAGCTCTGGTTCTCTTAATTTTTGGATCGATTTTTAATGTAATTCCTCTTCTATTTATACTCTTTTCTCATATCTGTTTCAGCCAATCAAAGCTTAAGGGAATATTTCAGTTATTCCCAGCTGCTGATGTGGCTGATTTCTCTTCTAGATGCTCTTCACTGATTCATCCAAAACTGGTAAGTACATGTGAAGTGGTTAGAGTTCCCATTCGTGCCCAGCTGTGTTCCAAAAATAACCCTAAGAGTGGTTGACGTGCTTTGGAATGTGTGCACAATGCACTGGAGTTAGCAACTGCTTGTGAAAGGGACTGAGAAGTTCCACATTCGAATGTTGAGAGGTTCAAAGAATCTCTCGATAGGTTCTAAATCCTCTCTATGTTCACATCGACAGGTTGCTGAAGGCTCTCGATAGGTTGCTTGACTGCTCGACAGGTTCTGGTGAATTTGTTGACAGGATTGACAGAAAAATCTTATCTGTTGTCCGGGCTCCCTCAATCCTCTCAATAGGTTATAAAACATCCTATCGAGTAGTTATACGGTTCCATTTAAGTGCTCGACAGGTTCTCTGTTGCTTCTCGACAGGTTGCTGGAACCTCGCAAGCTCCCCTGCTTCTTCACGTAAGCTCTCGACAAGATGGCCTATACTCATCGACAGGTTCCACTGCTATGCCTGAATCATTTGGCAGGTTCAACCTCTCGAGATCTTCCTATTTCCACCTCAGTACCTCTCGACATCTTATAATATACTTCCAGAACCTCTCAACAAGTCCTTTCCTTCAGTCCCAACTTCTCGACAGGTACTGGGAAGCTCTTGACAGGATCATATACAAACACCCAACCTCTCGAGATCTTCATTCCTTCCTCTCAGAACCTCTCAATAGCTTGAGTTAACCTCTCGAGCTCTTCTTATTCTTGCTTCCACAGCTGGCACACTGCTCTGGGGTGTTGTTCTTCATATGTTCAACACTTAGCACCTCTTGAGGGGTTCAATCCTTATCAGATGCAGCTGGTCTTGCTCCCTTGTGTGCCCATGTGGACACATATCATTGCCATGGAGCTCTGGGGATATGTGAACTGCTTGATGGCTGGCATTTTTGGCTGCATAAGCACATGTTGAGACAGCAGGTCTGTTCTTTGGCACTTTTAGGTGGATGTCTGCACTAAGACTGTAATTTATTGCTTATCTATAAAACATACTCAAAACACTTTATTAGTCAACTAAAAGGTCCATCAAAGGTCAGGTTAGGAGGTGAAAAATGGTATTTTTCACTGATTAAAACACCCCCAAACCTAAGCTTTGCTAGTCCCTGAGCAAAGGAGAAATTAAAAGCAATGACTAAAAATAGAAAATGTCACTTTTGAAGGGAGCACAAATGCATTTAGCATATGCATCAAACCTTTTAAACCCCTAGGTGATCCCTAGTGGAGGAGTGAAGTCTCCTGAGAGATTTCAATGAAGTTACTCACAAGCTTCTCCAATGACTCGGTTACTATCAATGCAGCATATTAAAAACAAAATTCAAGCAAAATCAAATTCATTCCACACCTTGTTCATTTAATTTTAGAGGATTCTCAGTAGAAAATCAGCAGTTTAAAATTGAAACTCTGCTGTAATTCCTTCACAATCAATCAGCTCATGTCAAGGTATTTTGTATAAAAATTAATGCAAAGCTTACCATCAACTTGAGAATTTGGTTTGATAATGCCCCCAACAAACTCAATGTCAGACCCAAGTCTCACCAGGGCTTTCACCCAAAATAATCATGAGGGGTGAATCATTTCACACAGCTCAAGAGCATTTGTGATCCTCAAATAGGACTGGAAGCATGAGCATAGGCATTGTTCTGATTTATGAAATCTTCTAACTCTTTTCACCATAGATTAAACAAATCCTCATCTCCACATGATAGCTCAATCCATTTCAGATCAGTAAGGTTTTTTTATTGGGTTGTAATGTGGCTTATGGGTG
The DNA here is from genome assembly GCA_021018995.1 of Chloranthus sessilifolius. Classification (NCBI taxonomy): domain Eukaryota; kingdom Viridiplantae; phylum Streptophyta; class Magnoliopsida; order Chloranthales; family Chloranthaceae; genus Chloranthus; species Chloranthus sessilifolius. The sequence continues at coordinate 85,082,261 of CM037597.1, forward strand.
AGGTTTATGAAGAATAAAGGGTAAGGAAGGTTTCAAAATTGAGAAATCAGTAAGGTAAGGAGGTGACAAGTACACCTTCTTCATTTCAGCACAATCTTCATCTTCTTTGAATTTTCATATTTGAAGTGATCAATTTCCAATCCTCATTTCAATGTAGCCAATGAAGTGACTTCTCTTTTATTTTTGTATTTTCTTTTTTTCTTTTTTTTTTGTATGCTTTTCCTTTGTATTTTTCCCAATATTTTTGTATTTTTATGGGCTTGAATGCCACTACTATCAACTGCGTTTCTTTCTCTTTCAACCAAATATCAAACCAGCTCTACCTTCTTCAACTTTTTCACCTTCAACTTCTGAAATCTCAGGATGGTTAGGCTGCATCAGGTCATTGAGGTTTTGGGTTCAATTTTTCTGGTTTTTATCAAAGAAAAACTTGGATTTTTAAGGCTCAAATGGTGTGCATCAAGGGCAGTTCAATGGTGGGAATTTTTAAGCTCAAACTGTCCAAAGGATGGCCCTACTTCATGTCCTCAATGTCATGAATGCTATCAAGCTGTTTCAATATGGATTTGTCTAACTTCCAGTGAACAAGACTAGATCCAATTAGTCCTTAGAGCAGAAAAATTGCCAAAACACTCCTGACAGAAATTTTATTCAGGCCCAAATCTCACTAGGTATGGTCTTCCATCAAATTTCTGGAGAATATCCTCAGTTTTCTCTCTTTTCAAGTTCACTAAGCATCAAATTTTGAAAATTCCTAACATTTGTTTCATGACAATGTTAAAGCTATAGCAATATTCACTTTTGAAAAGTTTTTAAATTCCTCTCTTTCAAAAATCAGGTGGGACTTCACTTTATTTTCACAAATTTTATTTAACATTGTTGCACTAACATTAACTATCCCATTGGCACACCCTGCCATACCCCCAAACCTATGAGGAGCAGTGTCCTCACTGCTTTGGAAGTATAACAACAGGAATCAACATGGTACATATAAAAGACAATAGCAAAGGAAACAAAAAAAATATATATGAGAACAAAATGAAACACAAAGGAAAGCAAAAGGCACAGTGAAATGTACAAAACAACAAATTTATTCATACAAGTGATTACAAAGTTACAAAAAGAAGCAGTACAATTAAACAAAAATATATACATCAGAAACAAAAACAAACTAATTACAAGCAAATCCTACTACAAGCTACTGACAACCAGCAAACCCTAAACACAATCTATTCCTAATCAGAATCTGAATCAGAGCTAGATATGGTCATTGGCTCCCACCCTTTCTGTGCTGCAAGCTTGTCATACTCCTCCTTGAGATTCTCTTTCTTCTTCAGCTTCTTAGTGTTGGCATCACCTTCTTTAGTTCCTTTTGCAGTTGGCTTCTGAGGTCTTGAACTGCCTTGGGACATGGTGGGCTCCCTGATGGAAAGTGCTTTGGATCTTGAGGGACCCAGGGCAGAGTAGAGGGAGAGGGTCTCTACCAGTCTGGCAAGCATGTCAAATTTGGTCCTATAGGTTCTGTACAGGTCGAGGGAGTTGAGGACCATCATCCATAACTTCCATTCTTCAACTCGATGAGCCTCTAAAACTAGTTCAATCTCCTGCTGGTGGGCCTGCTGTTGCAACACCATGACTGCATCTATTAGGAACTTCACATCCTCCTAGACATAGGGATTGGCCTCAATGGCATTGGCAAGGGATGGCAGAGGGGAAAGGGTGTTGGTGCTATATGGGACAATGGCCCAATGGTGAGGGTCATCCATGGAGGAAGGGGTAATGGGCAGCTCAGGGGGTGGTGATGATGGTACAATGAGGGTAAGTGGCAGGTCCTCCTCCATAGCCAGAGACTTAGGTGGGGTGGAGGGGTGGGTGAAAGGTAAAAAGGGTAGGTCTGCCTCTATGGGGTCAGTTTGGGTTGAGGAATCTCGAGTGGAAGGTGTAGGGAGAGGTACTTCCACCTCAGCAGTGGAGACCACTGCTAAAGGAGATGGAGGTGGAGTGGATAAAGGAGTAGGTGTAGGAGAGGGGATTGGAAGAGGATGGCTGATTGAGGTAGATAGGATGAGGGTGGATTGAATGGTCTGAAGGCAAGTGGCCATGGTAGCTTGGTTAGCTGTGTTGGTTTGTAGCTGGGCTATGATGGTGGTGAGAAGGGAGAGGATTTGGGTGGAGGCTTGAGGTAGAATATGGGCTTGGGTAACAGTGGGAATGGGGATAATGGGTTGAAAGGGAGATGTGGAAGCATGCTGGAAAGGTGGGGTGGCAGCAGGCTGTGAGTGGGTAGGCTGTGGAGAGGTGGGTTGTGGAGAATCAGGTAATGGGGAGTATTCATGCCCAATATTGTCCACAATAGACTTTATCATGAATGAATACCCCTTAGTGGTTAAATGGTCATGGTCCTGGGTGTGTGGAGGTGATATGGAAAAGGTGGGGTCAATGTCAAAGGGTATGGGTGGTGGAGAAGTGGTAAATGGATCAGCTGATGTAGATGGTGCAAGGCTCAAGGGTTCAAAACTAGGATGGATGGGATGGCTGGAGGGGTTGCAGCTGACCTTCTCAGGTAGGTGGGTGTGATGGGTGATTAAGGTAAGGTAAGGATGGGAGTTGTGGTAAGAGGAGCTGACAAAGGTGTAAATGTGGTGATGGTGGAAAGGGTGGCTGAGCTGCTAGGAGGTATGAAGACTACAATGGAGGGTAGGGGAGCTAAGATGGATGGTAGAGGAGGTGATGGAATGGAGGCGCTGGCAATGTCAGGGGTGACAACAGGTAAAGGCACAGCAGTGGAGGGGATGAGTATTGGTGCAAGGGCCCCAAGTGGAGGTTCTGAGCTATGAACAATAGAGGTGGGTAGAGGCTCAGATCTAGTTGAAGTAAAGGTGTCAGCTGCAGCAGTTGAATTTATTGCATGTGCTCTCAAGACCCTCAGTTGACTTGTTCTTGCTCTTCCCAATCAGGGTCCTGCTAACAGACCAAGCCCTCTTCCCAAGCACCTTTGGAGTCACCTTCTCCATAGAATCATCCTTCTAAAATGCAAATTTTCCTCTTTTTAACAAATCAGTGATGAGCCTGCTGCAAGGCAACCCTGGCAAAGCCTGTGCTCTCCTGATTTTGTTATTCACATCAACCATTGCCTCAAATACTAGCTGCAAGGCATTCATAAATTGGCCCTTGGAGAAAAAATACAAGGCATCCACTATGGGGTTGTCCTCTCTTGCTGATGGCCACTGACATATATGTTTTTCCTTAGAATTGAATCAATGAAGAACATGGTAGGGTGTAAATCTCTCCTCATCAATGACTCCCTAGAACCCACAATGCCTTGAGTCAGGTGTCTGGCCATAGCTCTAGAGGACACACTCTCAAGTTCTGCTAGACAATAGGTTGTATCAAAGACAGATGGGACCCCTAATGACAACCCTATATCACTGTAGTCTACAACAATCTCCTAGTTATCAATTAAAATCACAAGGCAAGGTTCAGTTGATCCTGGCTTGGTTTTCTTCCTAATTTTCTGATACCATAATTTGACTAGCTTAGGGTAGGATTTATCTTCTAATGGGGTCATTAATGGTGTCAAGCCAGCCTTCACCAAATAATCCAATGTGTCCTTACACTCCCCTTCCTTAGAAAAATAGGGGAGGTCAAACGTTGTCTCTGGAATCAGGCCTAAAGCATCCATAAATTCATTAGGAGCAGATAAGTTCACGGGGACTTCAGGTTCAGCCTCAGGGTTAGGCTCAGGGATTTCAGGCACAGGAGTAGGTTCTACCTCAGGGGCCTCCTCAACAATTTCTTCACTTATTTTTCCCTTCTTGGATTTCTTAGCTTTCTTAGATTTGTCAACTTTCTCAGCTTTATCCATGATAAGGTTTCTTTTAGCAGGTGGGCTCCCCTTGGGCTGTGTGGCTAACCTACTAGATTTCCTATTGGTTTTGGTGGTGGATTTGGAAGAGGCTTTGAAAAGGTTAGCAAGGGTATCCTCTTGGTCAGCCATTAGGCAAGCAATTCACTCAAAATTAGCTCTTAACAATTCACAGTGGCCTCCTATTGAAAAGAAAGTACAAAGCTTTTAAAATCACAGAGAGGAGATAGAGAAGAACTTACCCACAGAAACCCTAGGGTTTCTCAGAACTCGATGTGCAAGGCACCAAACCAGCTCAAACTAGGAGCAAAGTGTAGTCCTTGTGAAATTAAAATATTTGGAACAGCGGCAAGGTGCTTGGGATTTGAGCCAAAGAGATGGAGCAGGAAGAAGAAGGCTGGAAATCGGCAAGGGAGAGAGTAGGGTATGCACACAGAAGCTATCGAATGAATGGTCTGACCACTCGATAGGTTTAAAACAACTAAAACTGTGTTTCGACAGGATTAGGGACAAGGTGTCGATAGGTTGCATCAACTTGTTAAAGAGTAAAATAAACATTTGGACTTGGGGATTTCTCAGGCTGAAGGTGTCAAGAGGTTGGTTGAACCTCTCGAGAGGTACAAGGGCTTCATGTTTTCCAAGTCGAGAGGTATTGACATCCTCTCGATAGGTTTAAAATTCTCAAACTTTAACCTCTCGACAAGTATCAGAACCTGTCAAGGACACAGCCTACACCGAACCTGTTGAGTTTCTCTCTCAAAGTCATTTGTGCACCTTCAGAACCTGTCAAGATGCAAACTAGGAGCCTTCAGAACTTGTCAAAATGTACTCTATACCCCTCGACAGGTTGTTTTTCAGTTCAAACAGATTTCTAATTAGTTCCTAGTCCATCTGTCACACCAATTTATCAAATCTATTCAGCTCCCATTCATTTCTCCTGCTTTGGAGTTGATGACACATACTTCAAGCCTACTGATTACTGACTCATGATTTTTAAATGCAAATATGAAGCAAAATCTACCACATATATATGTACACTGCCAGACACATTTTAAAATAGTAACAGACACAAAATCACAGTTATGATACATAGTATACATTGTTGAGAATCAATCATAATTTTGGCAATTCTTGAGGTGGATGGTCACCATAGGCTCCACCATATTTTTAACAAAAAGTTTGAGCCTTTGACCATTCACTTTCATGATCCTACCATCTTTTGGATCCTTGACTTCAACAACTCTAGATGGGGATACATGCTCTACCATGTAAGGTCCCTCCCATCTAGATCTCAACTTACTTGGGAAAAATTTTAATTTAGAATTGAACAACCATACCTTGCTGCCAACTGTGAACTCCTTCCTCAGCCAATGCTTGTCATAGAAAGCTTTGATTTTCTCCTTGTAGATCCTTGCATTGGAGTAGGCCTCCAATCTCAGCTCTTCTAGCTCTGATAGCTGAAGTTTCCTCTACATGCTAGCAAAAGTTAGATCAATATTCAATGCTTTAACAGCCTAATAAGCCTTGTGCTCAAGATCTACTGGTAAATGGCATGCTTTGCCATACACCAGCCTGAAGGGAGACATCCTTATTGGGGTTTTATAAGCAGTCCTATAAGCCCAAAAAGCATCAGGTAACTTTAGGAACAAGTCCTTCCTATCAACTCTCACAGTTTTCTCCAAAATGTGTTTGATCTCTCTATTAGAAATTTTTACCTACCCACTAGTTTGTGGGTGGTATGGGGTGGCAACTCTGTGTATCACAAAGTTCTTTCTAAGCAAGTTTGCAAACTGTCTATTGCAGAAATGACTCCCCCATCACTAATGATAGCCCTGGGGATGCCAAACTTGGAGAAAATGTTATCCTTTAAGAAGTTAAGGGCAACCTTGTGATCATTAGTTCTCGTGGCTATGGCCTCAACCCATTTGTATGCATAGTCCACAACCACAAGAATATAATTATAACCATAGGAAGAAGAGAAAGGACCCATGAAGTCAATCCCCCAGATATCAAACAGTTCAATCATAAGTATAGGCTGTAAAGGCATGGAGTTTCTTTTAGAGATATGTTGTGGAATTCTAGTGTGCTGATTTATGGTGTAAAAATCAAGAGAAAACAGAGATGGATTCAGCACAGCTAAAATATCCTAAGCCTGCAAGATACAGGGTCCTTTGTAGCAAGTTTTAAGAGAATGGTAAGGGAATGTCCACAGAGAGGTTGTTTAAAAATAGGATAAATCTTCATATCTATAAGAGATCTGACACCCTAGTTATGTCTACTTTAGTTAAAGAACAGGGGAGAGTTTTGAAATGAGTTGTCACTTATACTAAACTACAAATAAAATGCAGATTATTTTGGATCAAATCTGGAGCTTCAGATCTTGCAGATGGAAGGTTTAAAAACTCAAAAAAATGGAGAAGAGCAGCTTGGAGATTGTTTTCACTATAATCAGGTTGAGCTAAGCATGTCACAGGGGTTCAAAAGAACAGAGCCTTTGTCATAAACAGATTGGGCAAAACTTCCACTCCAAATCACAGGATCCACCTGGCCTTAAGGCTGTGATCTGTCCACTTTAATGGTCACAGACCATCCTATAGGCTTTATCGAATCCATGGATTGCAGTAGATAAATCCAATTGAGGCCTGAGCTCAGATTTACCTGAAGGTTATGATCCTCCCACTTTAATGGTCACAGACCATCCTAGAGATCTCCTACAAAGCCAGGGCCTCAATTCAAACAATTAAAACCACTACAGATGCTGCAATTTCCAGGTCACTGACACAGGAAATTATAGGGATATTAGATCCAGGGAATTCAGATGATATCCAAGAGGTCTACCAGTTAAGTGGGTGAGCTGATCAAGCAACTCCTCTACACAAATCCGATTGAGCACCAAGAGGAATCGAGCTTTAGCTCTAATTAAAACATTAAAAACAGCATTTACATTACAAACTAGGTCACTCTTATAATGAAATGCTCTCAGATCTGTAGTCTATGCAATAATTAACCCCAGCAACACTCTTAACCTTACCCAATTACAGATCTAACTCACTCCTCGCTGCTCCAAGGGATTTAGCCAACCATGGTTGGGCTAAAGGAGGGAAAAGGGAATCTAACGGCAAGCTCTGATCTTCGGAAAATTGCTCAGAAATTCGATCTCCCCCAATGGCAATTGGGGGTTCCAATATATAGCTTTCCTTCTCTATTTTTCTCGCCAAAGATCCCTTCTAGAAGGTTGTCAGAATTTTTTAGGGTTCTGTTAAAGCATGTGGGTCGGTTAGGGTTCCTAGGGCATCTTCTAGAACGTAACGCTAGTCACCAAAGTGCCTCGGTTTACGTGCAACAAGTCACCAAGTGTCAGCGTGTGCATAGCATGGTTTCTGAGAAGTTCAGCACACGACTTCGACAGGTTGAAGAGGCTTCCGACAGGTTGAAAGTAAGCTTGTAATTCCTTTCGATAGGTTCCCTGGTCTCTTCGATAGGATCCGATAGGTTGAGTTTAGCTTCACTGCGCTTGATCATGGGCTTTTGACAAGTTGGAAGAGTGATTCGACAGGTTGATTATTTACATTCTGTCGCTTCGATCGGATGAACTTTGTTCCTATCGAAAGGTTCAGATCATTCTACGATAGGTGCTGTCTCAACATTTCTATTTCGATAGGTTCAGTGAACCATTCGATAGGTTCAGTGAACCTTTCGATAGGTCTCCTTTTTCCCTCAGCTAGCTTTCAATAGGTTGAATTCTCTTTCTCTTTCAACTGCTCAATAGGGTCTTGGATCCTATCGAACTCTTCACTTCTGCACGAATTCTTCCTTGTGCTACTTTTTGATCCTATTGAACCCTTCAGGTGACTAATCGATAAGACGTTATCAACCTATTCTCGCTTCCTTCACCTTATTCTGTTGCTAGGTCTGCATGATGCTGAGAGCTAACTTCTTTGTGGGCATTTTTAAGTGGTTTTCTGCATTATTACCAGATTTTCCTGCTAGCTACAAAATGCACTCAACAGAGGCTTATTAGTGTGCTTGCAGGTCCATGAAAGGTCAGGTTAAAGGGTGCAAAGTGGCATTTTTCACCACTTAACACACCCCCAAACCTAAACTTTGCTAGTCCCTGAGCAAAGGAGAATTCAAAAGAAAAATAAAATGCCACTTTCGTAGGGAGCACGGATGCATTTAGCACATGCACCAAGCCTTTTAAACCCTTAGGTGATCCCTAGTGGAGGAGTGAAGTCTCCTGAGGGTTTTCAGTGAAGGTACCCACAAACTTCTCCAATATAACTAAGTTAATAGTAGTGCAGCGTGTTAAAGCAGAATTGAAGCAAATCAAATAAATTCAAATCATGTCCATTCATTAAGGGCATTTCATATTTCCATTTGGGCATGTGAAAGTCTATGAATCTCTCCATTATCACTTAGTTTGTATCCAGGAACTTTCTTATGGAATTTCATGCATAACTCACCATCAATTTAAGGATCCTGCTTAGATACTTCTCCCATCAACTGGATTTCAGACTCAAATCTCACCAGGGCTGTTCACTCATTAGTACAGAGAAGAGGGGTAAACCATATCACTCAGCTCAAGAGCAGTTACAGTCCCCAAATAGGACTGCAAGCAAGAGCATAGGCGCTGCTCTAATTCATGATGTTTTCTAATTCTTTGCACCATAGATCAAACAAATCCTCATCTCCACATGACAGCTCAATCCATTTCAGATCACTAAGGACCTTTTATTGGGTTGTAATGTGGCTTATGGGTGAGGTTTATAAAGAATAAGAAGGGTGGAATGGGATCCAAACTTTGAGAAATCAGAAAAGTAAAGAGGTGATTTGCAACTCAACCTTTTTTATGTCAGCACAATTTCATATACTTCTTGAATTTTCACGGCTAAAGTAGCTTGCTTTTTCTCTTTCTTTCAATCTTTCAATGAAATGACTTCTCTTTCTCCTTTTTTTTTAATTTTTTTTTATGGGCTGGAATGCCACAACACCATCAAATGTGGTTCCTTCTCTTTCAACCAAATTTTAAACCTTGCTCCTCTAACCTCACTTCTCCTTCTTTTTCTTGATTTCTCAGATTGAGGGTGAACTGAAACAGGTCAAGGGGTTCTGGGTTTGAGTTTCCTGGTTTTCATCAAAGAAAATTGGGATTTTCAGGGCTCAGATGGTGTGTATCAAGGGCAGTTTACAAGTGGGGAACTTTTAGGCTCAACCTGTCCAAGGGATGGCCTTACTTCATGTCCTCAATGTCATGAATGTTGTCAAGTTGTTTCAACTTAGATTTGCCTAACTTCTAGTGATTAAATATAGATCCCATCAGTCCTTAGAGCAGAAAAAATTGCCAAGACACTCCTCAAAGAAAAATTTTCAGGCCCAATTCTCACAGGGTATGGCCTTCCATCCAATTTCTAGAGAGTATCTTCACAGTTTCTTCTCGTTGCTGGTTTATCACACATTACAGGCTTCCTGCAAAAATTCTTGACATATTCTTCATGAAGAATGTTAAAACTTCAGCTTATTTCAGATGCAAATGGTTTTGTAGGTTTCCTTAAGAACAAATAGGAAATGAATTCATTCTTTTTCTAATTATTCCTTTTTAACTTGGCTGTACTACAATTAACTAGTTTATTGGCATACATGCCACACCCCCAAACCTAAACTAAACAGTGTCCCCACTGTTGGATGACAATGCAATAAAGAGGGAGACAAATGAAAACGAAATATGATAAAAGAAATTTTTTTATAGAGTATCATAACAAAAATGTCTAATATATACAAGAGATAAATGAAACCAAAAAAAAAACACAGGGCCATAGTTGGAAATAGCCAGCTACCAGCTACCGACTAGATGCAGGGGCTTTGCCCTTGGATTTGGATTGCTTAGGATGCTTAGCGCGTGCCTCCTCAGACTGGGCAGCAGGCTTTTTGCCTTTAGGAGCAATAGCAGGTGGAGGATCAGAATCCGAATCGGAAGGGAAAAGTTCTATGGGGTCCTGTCCTAGGGCCGCAGCAGCCTGTCGTCTTTGATCCATAGTGAGGAGAGTTCCATGGGGATCAGTCTGAGGGGAGAACCTGGGGGGAGCAGCTTCCTCAGATGGGGTAGCAGGTTGTTTCCCTTTTTTAATAGCGACAGCAGCAGCAGATCTCTTAGTGGTGGTGGTTCTTTTGGAGTAAGTCCGCTTTCGTTTGGGAGGGATAGGTTTGTCAGGTGGAGGTACATCTACAGAAGAGGGGGGTGGAGCCTCGACAGATTGGGTGGGAGGGGCATGCGAGGTTAGAGGTGAGGGGGGAGGGGCAGTGGCAGTAGGAGCAACATCCACAGGGGAAGTTGTGGAAGGAGTAGTAGTAGGGGGAGGGCATGGGGGTGGGGGGGTAGGTTCAGCAGGAGGCACTATAGCAAGAGGGGTAGGTTCAAATGGTTTAGACAACAAGGAAGCAACCTTTATCTCCAAAATATCAATCTGTTTGGCAGCATAGAGGAGGTTAGCATCAGAGAGTTCCTTGGTGGCTTTGAGTATCTCCTGAGCATTTTCTAATTTCTTCTTGAGGAGTTCAGCATTCTTCTTTTCATATTTGGCAATGAGACTCAGCCGCTGCCAATTGCTTTGCTGACTCATATCAAACCAGGATCTCAGACCATCCTTGAGAGATATCGCAGAGTTGGATACGGTGTTCTAGTTTGATATTGGCAATCCTCTCCTCATAAGGAGCCTCAAGGGAAGCTCGAAGTGCAGCCATGCCTCGCAGGACATCTCTGCGGATGTAAGGGTTGTCCCTCATTGCATACAGGAGGATGAGGTATGGAGGGATGTACATGGATTGGCGAAGGTCAAGGGGTAAAGGTAAGGGTGGAGGGGATGAAGAGGAGGGGGTGGAAAGAATCAGATCCTCCCATAGATCAGTTTGGGTAGAGGCATCCTGGAAAATAGGGGGGGAAGACAAAGGGGAATGGGTGGAGGGAATCTCAACAACTGTCGAAACAAGGGCAGGTGAGGATAAAGGCATAACAGGTGTTAGGGAGGGAGGTGGGGGTAAAGATGGAGTGGCTAACTCCACAAAAAGAATATCAGTAGGGATGGGGGAGGGCATAGGTGATAAGGGAGGAGAGAAAAGTAAAATAGAGGGATCAGGGGAGGTAGGAGAGATGAAAAAAGGATGGGAGACTGAAGTGGGGGGAGTGAGGGTGGATTGAATAGATTGGAGGCATGAGCTCATGAGGGCCTGGTGGTCAGTGTTAGTGGCCACTTGGGCCTGAATGGAGTGAAGGAGGGAGAGGATTTGGGTGAAGGTATCAGGCAGGGTGGAAGTAGAGGGGATGGGTGAATGAATGGGATGGAAAGGGGAGGACAGGGCATGGGTAAAGTGAGGAGGGGTGGTGTGAGGAGAGTCAGGAAGTGGGGTGTACTCATGAGCAACATCCTCCACAATTGAAGAAATGAGGGCAGAGAAACCAGTAGATGTGAACTGGTCCACACCCTGTGTATGTGTAGGTAATGGTGGAGGGGGACAATCAGGAAGGGGTTGGAGGGAGGGTGGGGAAGATATGGTGGGGATTGGCTCTGAGAAGGTGGGGATTTCCAGGATCCCAGGTGTAGGTGATGGTGTAGGTAAGGTGGATGAAAAGGTGGGTGAAGTAGGAGGAATGATGGGTGAGGTGATGTCAGCAGTAAGATCTGCTGCTGAGGTATTGGCCACTTCCTTTTCTGCTGCAATCGGCTTGGTCTTTTGAATCAGGGTTAAACTTGTAGACCATTCTCTCTTTCCAAAAACCTTGTGAGCCATTTTCTCCATTGGCTCAGCCTCCTTGATCCTATATTTCTCAGCTCTGAGCAGACAGGTGATAAGTCTGCTGAAAGGTAAGCCTCCTCCCTTTGCAAAAGCCTGTCGTTTGAGCACCTTGTCATTTATGTCCACCATAGTTTCAAAGATCAGCTTAGGTGCATTCCTGAACTGTCCCTTGGAATAATAAAATAGGGCATCCACTAATGGGGACCTTCTTTCCTGCAAATGTCCTGTAACATAGACATTTTTTCTTAAGATGGTATCCATGAATCTGAGGCTAGGATGGAGGTCTCTTCTCATCAGGGATTCTCCTGAACCCACAATCCCATTGGTTAGCTGCTTGGCAATATCTTTAAATGTAGCTCTAATAGGTGCTTCCTCAGAGCGGTTGGAATCAAATTCGTATGGGACCCCCAGAGCCATTCCTATGTCTCTGTGATCGATAGTCAGTTGCCAATCATCAATCAAAATTTTTAATACATCATCTGTCCCCTGTGCCACCTTCTTCTTCAGATTTTTGTACCATAACTTCACCAACTTGGGATACACTGATTCTTTCAATGGCGAAAGTAGGGGCAACAAGCCTTCTTTCTTCAAATAACTCAGTGTTTCCTGGCACTCTCCAATGTTGGCAAAATGTGTCAGGTCAAATCCGGTCTCAGGGACAAGGTTTAACTTGTCAACAAATTCATTGGGGGTGGTTAGTATAGCCGGAAGCTCTACGGCCATGGGCCTGTCAGGGGTAGCTCTCTCTAAGGGTGTTTTTGTCACAAGTTCCTGGATTTCTATAGCTTTGGATTTCTTAGCTTTAGGACCCTTTTTGGGTGTCCCTTCAGCAAGCTTCCTCTTTACAGGTGGCTTGGTAGCAGGGGGTACATTCTTGGAGGATTTAGGGGAAGATGCAATTGATTTTCGACGTATGCTGGCTAGAGTTTCCTCAGGCTCATTCATTGTAATCTCACGGAGTAATTTCTCACCAGCTTGGAATGGGAATGCTTAGAAAGACAACAGAGTCATAGTAGGAAGGTAACTCACCACCAGGTACCTAGGGTTTCACAAATCTAGCGATGCACCATTCCAATTTCTCTAAAATTAGGGGCAAAATGCTCCTGTACGTAGGCTGGATGTATTGACAAGATGGCACACTAAACAACAAAAGATTCTATGGGGATTTAGTAGAGAAAGAGGGAGGCGACAAATGGGGAAGGAAACTAAGGTTTTTTTCAGTGGGAAGGAGTGGAGCACAAATGACCTATCGACAGGTATATAAAGGTACAAATGCAATTTCGATAGGATAACTGAATGGTTTTGATAGGTCGAGGCGTCCTATCGAAAGCTTAGACAATAAAGCTTTCAAAAGGGATGATTTTTGCGGATTTCGATAGGTGAGACCATCCTGTCGATAGGTTTAAACAGCAGAGACAACATCATTTCGATAGGTGTTCGATATGTACTCAGTACCTATCGGAATCTATGTTTGCCCTTATTTAACCTATCGAACAATTGGTTTTACCTGTCGAAAACTCCAGTTCCTATCGAAACTAGTAGGTATCCTGTCGAAATCAACATGACACCTAACGAAATGTGGATTAGGCCTATCGAAAGTCTCAAAACCCAGATAAAACTTTCCTTGTGGGCACCCTTAGCTTCAGCACTAATCAGGCTCAGTTGCTGTGTGGCCCTATGATTGGATTCTTATGTGGATGAGCACCCCTTATCTTATGCCAGCTGGCAATTTTGAAAATTTGATTCACTACAGAACATGGCATATTTATTTCAAAAGAATTCTACTAGAAATGCAATTTTAAAGCAAAAATAGAATATGGTACATATGATACATACTCAACTGCGGGTGCTAATCTGGAGGATCTGAAAGGTTAATAGCCTCTTTATGTTCCTTGAACTTTTCATCCTTCTTGGATCCATTCTTCAGCAATTGTTCAACCCCTGATTGCCATTTTATCTCTATGGGCCAATCATTGTTTTGCAGCAGCTGTTGAGGATTATCATGCAGAGCCTCCTCCAGCCCTGCAATGAAAAAATAGGTTTCATCAAAAGGGGGTTGTACACATGCAGTTTTACTTTCATGTTGCCAAAGGAGACCTCCATGATTCCAGATTAGCATTGAATGCAGACATTTGCAGTGGCTAAGAAGGGCCTGCCCAGAATCACAGGGATGGAGGAATTACCTTTACTTGGCTCCATATCTAACACCACAAAGTCAGTAGGATAAAAGAAAATTTCCACACCCACCAAGATATCTTTCCTTTCATTCCGATTCTTGCAAGACTACAGGTGTGGGCTTCAAGTCTCCCAGGCCCAATTTTTCATAGACTGCATAGGGCAGCAAGTTCACACTGGCTCCTAAGTCTAACAGGGCCTTCTCAATTTTATGATCCCCAATGATGCAGGGGATAGTGGGCACTCCAGGGTCTTGAAGTTTGGTGGGGGTTGCAATGGACAGAATGTGTTTTACCTTTTCTGCTAAAAAGACTTTCTTGGACAAGTATGTCCTAGACTGTCTTTTATGGGTGCATAACTCCTTCAGAAATTTGGCGTAGGCTGAGACTTATTTAATGGCATCCAGTAAAGGCAGATTGATCTTTACTTGCTTGAAAGTCTCCATCATTTCCTCAATTTTGCCTTGCCCTTTGTCAAAAGGGAAGGGTCCTTGCAATGCTTTGGGAAATGGCAAGTGTGGGGTTGCTCCTTCACTTGCAGCCTTAGCCAATGGGGCTTCTTTTTTTCTAATTTTTTCTTTTTCTTGAGGATCCATGTCATCCTCTTTATTGACACTAGGTTGTTCCTGCAAGTCCACCACTGGTGACCTCTGTTGTGTTCTCGAAAAACTCCTTCCGTTATCTTCCTTCTGACTTTTCACAGGCTCACAGCCCACTTGATTATCTACTAGCCTACCACTTCTCAAAGTTGTAACAAATTTGGCTTCCTCATATGTGGAGGAAACTTCACCCAATACAAACTATCTTCGTGGATTATCTTGTGGTCGGCTAGGTAACCTTCCTCCTTCTCTCCTAGTCAGAGCATCAGACAACTGACCAAGCTGGTCCTCTATCTTTTTGATGCTCTGGTTGTGAGAATGCATAGTTTGTGTCAAGGTGTTCAAGTTCTATAATGAAGATAGAACTTGTTCCTCAAAAGATGGTGTTCTCACAGCTGAAGTTGGTGCAGCTTGCTGCACAGGAGGAGTTACAGGTTGGGCCATGGTTTGCTGATATTGAGGTCTTGGGACATAACCATCTCGATAGGGCTGAGCACTTCTGTAAGGCATGGGATGATGGGGCTACTACTGCTGTTGACTGGGGTATCTATCTTGTCTCCACCTCAAATTGGGGTGGTTTCTCCATTGATACCCAGCAGCAGGCTGCTGCCCATAGGTTTGAGTTGCAGCCACTTGGTCTGTTATGAACTCAGGAAATTGGGCAGCTAAGGGGCATTCATCTAGGGAGTGAGCAGGAGACTGGCATATAGCACCTGCTTCCTCTATTCTAGCAGCCACAGGTGGCTGCATTGCTCCCATGAGCCTGTCAAACTTCAGAGTTAAGCTGTCTACTTTCCTTTCCAACTCACTTGGCACATTCACTTCATATATCTTTCCTCTTGAGGTGTTCTCTTTCATTAGTTTAGATGGTTCTAAATCTCTTGCCAAGGTTTCCCTTTGCATAGAGTTCTCACTGATGATGTCAAAGAGTTTCCATGCCTCCTCAGCAGTTTTATGAAGATAAGTGCCTCCACAAGAGGCATCTATCATGTCCCTGCTTTTTGAATCAATTCCTTGGTAAAAGCTTTGAACTAGTTGCCATTCAGGGATTTGATGGTGGGAGCATTTCTTGAGGAGTTCTTTGAATCTCTCCCAGGACTGATGAAAATCTTCAGTTTGATCTTGGGTAAAAGAAATAATACCCTTCCTCAACTGACTGGTCTTTGACATAGGAATGAATTTGGCTAAAAATTGACATTGGAGATCACTCCAGGACTGTATGCAATTAGGTGGAAGAAGAGATAACCAGGTTCTGGCTCTGTCCTTTAATGAAAAAGGAAAGAGTCTCATCCTGGTGGCCTCCTCCCCCAAACCTATGATGTTGAAGGTGGTGCACAGTCCTAAGAATTCATCTATATGCTTATAGGGATCCTCCTTGGTCAGACCATGAAATGAAGGCAACATTTGAATGATGGACGATTTAATCTCATAATTCCTTGGAGCAGCAAGGAACTGAATGCAGAAGGGTGAATTGTAGACCCCTGGTGCATTGAATTCCTTGAGAGTTCAAGGCTGTTGCAGCTCACCCATTTCGACAGCTTCAAATTCAACAGCTGTGGATGTATTTGTCTGGTTCTGAGAAGTCTTTCAACCTCTGGATTTAGTGGAATGATCTCTGGTTGAAGAGTTCTCCTACCAAACATACAACTCCCATAACTGAAATCAGAGTAAAACTTCACACAACAAATAGGAACACACAATTGATTAACTAATAAAAAAAAATTAACAGATCTGAAAATAAACAGGGGAGAAGTGATGCAAACTATAGAGCAGCCTTCAGCACAGCTCTCCTCTCATTCTGTACTTAGATCTGCTAAAATGGACATAAAGAGTACTGGAAAATAGCAAAACTCACAAATGCAGTTAGTAAATTCAGACAAAAACTACAAAACTATTATAAAAACTTAAATCTATCAATTTCTAATCTACCTCCTCGGCAGCGGCGCCAAAAACTTGTTGTGGAATTCTAGTGTGCTGATTTATGGTGTAAAAATCAAGAGAAAACAGAGATGGATTCAGCACAGCTAAAATATCCTAGGCCTGCAAGATACAGGGTCCTTTGTAGCAAGCTTTAAGAGAATAGTGAGTAAGGGAATGTCCACAGGGAGGTTGTTTAGAAATAGGATAAATCTTCAGATCTATAAGAGATCTGACACCCTAGTTATGTCTACTTTAGTTAAAGAACAGGGGAGAGTTTTGAAATGAGTTGTCACTTATACTAAACTACAAATAAAATGCAGATTGTTTTGGATCAAATCTGGAGCTTCAGATCTTACAAATGGAAGGTTTTAAAACTCAGAAAAATGGAGAAGAGCAGCTTGGAGATTGTTTTCACTATAATCAGGTTGAGCTAAGCATGTCACAGGGGTTCAAAAGCACATAAGTCCGTCACCGCCACAGCCGTCCAGAACACAGTAGGGCTTCCACTCCAAATCACAGGATCCACCTGGCCTTAAGGCTATGATCTGTCCACTTTAATGGTCACAAACCATCCTATAGGCTTTATCGAATCCATGGATTGCAGTAGATAAATCCAATTGAGGCCTAAGCTCAGATTTACCTTAAGGTTATGATCTGTCCACTTTAATGGTCACAGACCATCCTAGAGATCTCCTCCAAAGCCAGGGCCTCAATTAGAACAATTAAAACCACTACAGATGCTGCAATTTCCAGGTCACAGACACAGGAAATTACAGGGATATCAGATCCAGGGAATTCAGATGATATCCAAGAGGTCTACCAGTTAAGTGGGTGAGCTGATCAAGCAACTCCTCTACACAAATCCGATTGAGCACCAAGAGGAATCAAAAGACCTTTAGATCTAATTCAAACATTAAAAATAACATTTACATTGCAAACTAGGTCACTCTTACAATGAAATGCTCTTAGATCTGTAGTCTATGCAACAATTAACCCCAGCAACACTCTTAACCTTACCCAATTACAGATCTAACTCACTCCTCGCTGCTCCAAGGGATTTAGCCAACCATGGTTGGGCTAAAGGAGGGAAAAGGGAATCTCGCGGCAAGCTCTGATCTCCAAAAAATTGCTCAGAAATTCGATCTCCCCCAATGGCAATTGGGGGTTCCAATATATAGCTTTCCTTCTCTGTTTTTCCCGCCAAAGATCCCTTCTAGAAGGTTGTCAGAATTTGTTAGAGTTCTGTTAAAGCACGTGGGTCGATTAGGATTTCCTAGGGCATCTTCTAGAACGTCGTGCCGATCACCAAAGTGCCTCGATTTGTGTGCAACAGGTCACCAAGTATCAGCGTGTGCATAGCATGGTTTCTGAGAAGTTCAGCACACGATGTCGACAGGTTGAAGAGGCTTCCGACAGGTTGAAAGTAAGCTTGTAATTCCTTTCGATAGGTTCCCCGATCTCTTCGATAGGATCCGATAGGTTGAGTTTAACTTCACTGCGCTTGATCTAGGGCTTTCGACAGGTTGGAAGAGTGATTCAATAGGTTGAATATTTACATTCTGTCGCTTCGATCAGATGACCTTTGTTCCTATCGAAAGGTTCAGATCATTCTGCGATAGGTGTTGTCTCAGCATTTCTATTTTGATAGGTTCAGTGAACCATTCGATAGGTTCAGTGAACCTTTCGATAGGTCTCCTTTTTCCCTCAGCTAGCTTTCGATAGGTTGAATTCTCTTTCTCTTTCAACTGCTCGATAGGGTCTTGGATCCTGTCGAACTCTTCACTTTTGCACGATTTCTTCCTTTTGCTGCTTTCTGATCCTGTCGAACCCTTCAGGTGACTAATCGATAGGACGTTATCAACCTATTCTCACTTCCTTCACCTTATTATGTTGCTGGGTCTGCATGATGCTGAGAGCTGGCTTCTTTGTGGGCATTTTTAAGTGGTTTGCTGCATTATTACCAGATTTTCCTGCTAGCTACAAAATGCACTCAACAGAGGCTTATTAGTGTGCTTGCAGGTCCATGAAAGGTCAAGTTAAAGGGTGCAAAGTGGCATTTTTCACCACTTAACAAGATACTTCCCATCTTTTGGCATCTTTCACAAGCTTTACAATACTGCCATGTATCCTTAAAGAGAGTGGGCCAATAAAATCTACTTTGGAGCACCTTGGCAGCAGTCTTGTTCCCACTGAAATGGCCTCCACAAGCCTGTTCATGACACATAGTTAGTATATTATGGAATTAATCATCAAGGACACATCTCCTCACCACTTGATCTGCATAATGCTTAAACAAGTATAGATCCTCCCACATGTAATGTCTGATCTGTGAAAAGAAAATCTCCTTATCCATTCTAATGTGGCGGGATCTTACCGACTATCAAGTAGTTAACAATGGTTACGAACCAAGGTGTAGAGGTGCTGATAGTAAACAGCTGTTCATCAGGGAAAGAATCATTGATAGGCAGCCTATCAAATTCCTCAGCTAGGATCTTGGATAAGTGGTCTACAACCACATTTTCAACCCTTTTTTGTCCTTAATCTCAAGATCAAACTCCTATAATAGGAGGATCCATCTGATTAATCTTGGCTTGACATCCTTTTTTGACAAAAGGTACTTCAGGGCTGAGTGGTCTGTGAAGACCACTATCCTAGATCCCAACACATAAGACCTGAATTTTCCAAAGCATGGACAATTTCCAATAATTCCTTCTCAATTGTAGTGTAATTTAACTGAGCATCAATCATAGTTTTGCTTGTATAAGCAATCACACAAGGGGCCTTATCCTTCCTTTGTCCCAAGACTGTACCAATAGATAAATCTGATGCATCACACATCAGCTTAAATGGTAAAGAAAAATCAGGTGCTTGAAGGATAGGTGCAGAGGTTAAACAGCCTTTCAAAAGCTCAAAAGCCATAAGGCATTTATCATTAAATTCAAAGGGAATCTCTTGGCACAATAGGTGACAAAGAAGTTTTGAGATCTTGCTAAAATCTTTGATGAATCTCCTACAGAACTCAACATGCCCCAAGAAAGATCAGACTTGTTTCACAGTTTTTGGTGGGGACAAATGTGCAATCAGATCAATTTTAGCCTTGTCTACCTCAATGCCTCTGTGAGAAACCATATGGCCAAGGACAATGCCCTGATTGACCATAAAACAGCTCTTTTCCCAACTCAAAACCAAGTTAGTTTCCTCACATCTCTGTAATACAAGGCTGAGATGGTGTAGACATTAGCTAAAACTGTCTCCATAAATAGAGAAATATCCATGAATATCTCTATAAAATGATCAATCATGTCAGAAAATATAGCATACATGCACCTTTGGAAAGTTGCAGGGGCATTGCACAATCCAAATGGCATCCTTCTATAAGCAAAGGTACTAAATGGGCATGTGAAAGTTATCTTTTCTTGATCTTGTGGATAAATAGGGATTTGGTTATACCCCGAATATCCATCAAGAAAATAATAGAAAGCCTTGCCTGCTAACTTATCCAAAATCTGGTCAATGAAGGGCAAAGAGAAGTGGGCTTTTCTGGTTTTCAAATTAAGCTTCCGATAGTCTATACACACCCTCCAACTAGTGGTTTCCCTAGTTGGAATAAGCTCACCATAATCAGTTTTAATCACAGTAATTTCAGATTTCTTAGGGACTACCTGAGTAGGTGCCACCCATTTGAAATCTAAAATAGGGTAGATGACTCCAGCATCTAACAATTTGACCACTTCTTTCATTACCACTTCTTACATGTGGGGGTTTAATTTTCTCTTCATTTCTCTAAAGGGTTTGGAATCCTCTTCCAAGTGAATTTTATGCATGCACACAGTAGGGTTGATGCCCCCAAAGTCAGCAATAGTCCAGCCTATTTCTCTCTTATGCTACTTTAAAACACACAACAGTTCTTCCTCTTGCTCAATAGTGAGAGAGGAAGATATGATCACTGGAAACTTCTTGTTTGCCCCTAAAAAGGTATATTTCAAGGTCATAGGTAGCTATTTCAACTCTACATCTGATGGACATATGAGAGAAGGCAACAAAGGTACCTTTGATGGTGGTGAAAGAGGCAACACAGCAGGTTTCCAAGGACCTTGTTGTTGGCCCCATATTAGAAATTAAGGCTTTCACCTCTTAAACCATGGGTGTGGGGGCCTCCTCTTCCACAATCTCACTCCACACATTCTCAAAAATATCACAAAGATCATCACCATGCAGCAGCTTGGGCAAAGTCTCTTCTACAAGCTCATCAAAAACATCAATTAAAAAGTAATCCTCACTATCCAAGCGAGGTTGGCTGGCTGCATTATAAACATTCAATTTCACTTTCATGTTGCCAAAAGATACCTCCATTACTCCTGATCTACACTGAATGCAAGCATTGGCATTGGCCAAGAAAGGATTGTCCAAAATCACAGGAATAGAGGTGGTGCACTTGCTAGGCTCCATGTCAAGCATCAGAAAATTTGCTGGGTAGAAAAACTTATCAACCCTAACTAATGCATCCTCTATCATTCCCACAGGCCTCCTTTCAGATCTGTCAGCTAGTTGTAGCACCACATGTGTGGGCTTCAGTTCTCCCAAGCCTAACTTCTCATAAACTGAATATGGAAGTAAGTTCACACTAGCTCCTAGATCTAATAAGGCCTTCTCAATGGTATGATCCCCAATGATGCAGGGGATTGTGGGAACTCCGGGGTCTTAAATCTTGGTTGGGGTTGCAATGGACAGCATTTGGTTCCTTTTCTCAGCATAAAAGATCTTCTTGGATAGGTGTTGAAGTATTTTAAGTGCTTGCTACTGACTTTATTGGAAATGGTGATAAGAATTGGGTTAGTGAATATCAAAGAAGGATTGAAGAGCAGCAAGCCTAAAAATACATAAACCTGCAAGATACAGGGCCTATTGTAGCAAGTTTTAATAAGTAAGAGTTTATCCCACAGGGAAAGTTGATCTAAAGCTCCAAGGGAGCTATCTTTAGTAGGCCCTCCATATCTGGCTACAGTTCTGGCAATCCTAAATGGAAGGGGATTTAAGGTCACTATTGTCTAAATCCTAAGGTAACCTGTTAAGACCTGAAAAGTACCACTTTTCACCCCTTAACTTGATCTTTGATTAGACCCATAGCCACCTAATAAGTCCTTGTTAAGTGTTTTATGTAGGTAGTACCTAGCAGTGAAATAAGGCCAGGAATCCTGCTAAAAAGCCTGTTTTGGCACCAAAAGTCTCTTAGAAGGATGAAGTCTGAATCAAGACCTAAAAATGAGCCTCGCGCAGTCCAGCTGAGCTTCCCAAGACTCTACAACAACTTCTCGCGCAGATGATTGACTGAAAAGCCTCAAAAAAATAAACTCGCACAGCTCTCGTGAAGCTCAAGAATAGAACACCTCGCGCAGTCTCGCACAGTTCAAAGCAGACTTCTCTCAACCGCGCGTAATTCACTCAGAATGGTTGAGAAGAGAGAGCTTCAAAAGACTCCTCGCGTAGTTGTCTCGCAGTCGTCACGGGATGCAACTATCAGAAGAGAACTCCTCGTGCAGTTCTTGCGCCATTCAAGAAGAAAGTGTCCTTGCGAAAGCAAAGCCACCCTCACGAAGATCAGTTAAGACATGGAACCTCGCGCAGTTCAGAACTCATCAAAGCCTTGTGAGGTAACTCACGAAGCCCAGTGAAGATAAGTGCTCGCGAAGTTCTCGTGCTATTCAAATCTATCCTCGCAAAGATCAACCTCGCGACTGCTTAAGCTCCAACCCCGCGACATCTGAGGCTCTGATGTTCACTTAACCTCGCGACTGCCTGAAGAGCAAACCAAGCCAACCTCGCGAAGGCAGAAGCTTTAATTTCAAATCATCCTAGCGAAGAATAAAAGCTACCACACGACAAGTCTGAGAAACAATGGCTACCTAGCGAAGCTTTGAACCTCAAACTTCCATCTCTTCAGCTGAGGACTTTTTGGGAATTTCCAGTGATTAGGGCATGCACTCCCACGCTCAAATCTCTGTGCACGCGCCCCAAGGCATCGAAGGATCACTATTCGGCCACGTGGCATCGTTAAAATTAGGGTTTCCTAACCCTAATGTGCCGCCACACCACTGCTATAAATACCCGCACTTAGCTTACGTTTAAGGAGCTTAGACTTTCTTTTCTTTCTACATCCTGGAATAGCTAGGAACCCATCTCATTTCTGGGAGACCTGATCTGAGATCGTTTAGTTTTTCTTTTTGTAGTTGTAAGTAGTTTATTTTTTCTTTTTCCTTCTCTCCATAGCCCAGCACTTGCTGGCTATGTCTTTGTATGTATTTTGAACTAGATTTATGGAACTTCTGTAATAGGATCTGTACTTTGTGGGATTTGTGTTTGTGTGTGAGATGCTCTGTGCAAGGTTGCTGCCTTGTGATCCGCCATTGCTTTGGTTGTGTTTCAAAGCAATGGAGGACTGATTCTAAGGGCCACTCAGATCCAAGTGACCTGTGTGTCTGGGCTATCATGGTCCTATAACCTTAGCCCCACCACAAGACCCACTAGATCTGAAATCCCCATGGGAGCTTGAGCTGGTAGCCTTGTGACCATGGTGGTAGCAGCGATATTCTTGTTTTGTCTTGGGCTCCGTGAGGAGGATAACCTTTGGGATAGTCTGTGACCATTTAAGTGGATAGATTATAGCCTTAGGGTGATTCTAATCCACCGATCCAAGATGGATCCTTCTTCTTTACACTTGACCTTGTAGAAGCCTGGTGAGAGATTGTACAGAGGCAGACTCCCCTATATTTGTATAGATCCACCATCAGATGTTGGATCTGAGCTGGTTATAGAGATTGTAGGCTGGTGACTGGACCATTGTAGCCTCACTCAAGCAATGGACAGCTAGATCGAAGGTTGTACTCAATCTCTTGCTGGTTCTATGTTTCTGGGCTATCATGGTCCTATACAGCCTTAGCCCCACATATAGAGCTTTAGAGGTTGAGGTTCCCTATGGATTCTTGAGCTGGTAGCCTGGATGAAATAGTGCCTGCAATGATTTACTGGTTATGTTTTGACCCATCCCTGGATAGTGGTTCCCCTATGGGATAATGTGACCATTTGAGTGGACAGGTTATAGCCTTAAGGGTGGAATCATGGTAGAGTGATGGGTTGGATCCTTTCTCCTCAGTGGTGATTATGTAGCCACTGAACAGGATTTCTATAACATCATATCTGAATCTGAGTTACAAAACTCCTCTGATCTGGGCTCAATAACATACTTCTCACCTTTTTATATTTATTTTCCACACTCCATCCATCCTCTCAACCCTTTCTGCAGTTTAGACATTAGAATACTTAGAATAAGTGACCTTAAACTCCCCTCCTTTTAGGGCTGCCAGATCTATAGTCAGATCTGGAGGGACTACTAGAGATGGCTCTTTTGGAGCTGTAGATCACCTTTCCCTGTGGGACAAATTTTGACTTATCAAAACTTGCTACAATGGACCCTGTATCTTGCAGGTCTAGGATTTCTTAGTTGTGCTGATTCCATCCCTTGTTTTACTCTTTCTTTGATTTTTAAATGACTTTCACCACCAACCAATAATATAAGCACACACTCAGAATCCACCAACAAGTTTTTGGCGCCGTTGCCGGGGAAAGATGATCTATTAGTAGACCCTTAGTTTTTGTATTATTAGTATTCTTTGCACATGTGAATGATTGATACTGCTGACATAATTTTGAATCTTTCTTGCAGATCTAGACAGCAGCAGCGAAGGACAGTGGACTGCATTTGGAGCTTAGCTACATCTATTTGCAAACTCTCTGACTTTTAAAACTCTGTCTATCTTTCTTAAAAAAAAATTTCTAGCAGTATCTAGGATAGTTTAAATGTATTCTTTGAATAGCTGTAAACTAGTTAGATAAATTTGTTAGTGTACAATTATTCTTTTGCAATGTGCCTGCAAGAAGCTTTCCTTGCTGTTGGTGTGGTTGTATGCTCTTGAGGAGATCCCTCAGCCCTGCTTTAGAGCCTCTTAACCCTGAGTTAGAAAGGGGAAGGAGACTTAGGAGAGACAGGCACAGCACAGGAGAGCCCCCAAGTGAATCTGTGACAGCAATTATGGGTGAAGAACAACCCAGAACCCTCAAGGAGTTGAATGCTCCGGATGACTATAACTCCCCTTTTAGCATTCAATTCCCTGATGTTCAGGGGAACTATGAGATAAAAACTTCAATCATCCAGATGCTGCCAGCTTTCTATGGGCTTAGCAAGGAGGACCCTTACAAGCATATTGACCAGTTCTTGGCCTTGTGCACCACTTTTAATATCACTAGTTTGGGACCTGAGGCTACTAGGCTCAGACTCTTTCCCTTCTCTCTTAAGGATAGGGCCAGTACCTGGCTGACCACTCTTCCCAACAATAGCATTGCTTCATGGAAAGACCTACAGACCAAGTTCCTAACCAAGTTTTTCCCTGAGACCAAAACTAGCTAGTTGAGGAAAGAGATTTTTGTGTTTGCTCAATCCCCAACTGAGGATTTTAACCAATCCTAGGATAGGTTTAAAGAGATGCTCAAATAATGCCCCCACCACAAGATCCCTGAGTGGCAGCTTGTACAAAGCTTCTATAATGGGATTGATGAGAAAAATAGAGATATGGTCGATGCCTCTTGTGGTGGATCCTACATGCACAAGACTGCTGAGGAGGCATGGGAATTGTTTGAGGTGATTAGTGAGAATGCTTTTCAAAAGCCATCCCTAGCAAGAACTAGTCAGGAATCTGAGTCAAAGGTGGGGCCTGCTGCTGGATAAAGAGGAAAAGTTTATGAGGTGTCTGGGAACAATATCCTGCAGCTGCAGATGCAAACCTCTCTATGAAGTTTGACAAATTATTGACTGTGATGCAACCCAGAAGGGCTGCTCATGTGGCGGAGGCATGTCTGATATGCCAGTCCCCACAACACACAATGGAGGAATGTCCATCTATAGGGCAATTTCCCGAATTGATTTTGGAACATGTTGCTGTTGCTCAATCTTATGGCCAGCAACAATCTGGGGGCTATAATAGGCAGCCATATGGATACCAGCACAAAAATGCTGGTTACCAATGGAGAGACCACCCAAATCTGAGGTGGAAGCAAGACAACTACATGCAGCCCCAGCAGATGTTGGCCTTACCACAAAGGCCACAGCAGCAGTTCAATCAAGGGAATGCCCCTAGGTCTACCTTCCAACACCATCAGCAGCCCCATCAGCAGCAAAATCAGTTGGTCTTACCCCCTTCTCAACCTAGAAATACTTCTTTCGAGGACCAGGTCTTGACCTCATTGCAAAACCTGGGTTTCTTGGCTGAGACAGTGAACTTTCATGGTCAAAGCATTAAGAAGATGGAAGAGCAGATTCGCCAACTAGCGAATACCTTAGCCAAAAGAGAAGAGGGAAGGTTGCCCAGTCAACCAGTGGTTAATCCCAAGGGCCAATTTTTGATTGGTGAAGGATCCTCAGACCCTGAAGGGGATCTTTCATTGAATTGATGATAAGAACTGTGCACCTTTGTATAATATGTACTTTACAGTTTAGAGGAATTTATAGCAATCTTATTGGAATCTGAGTTTAGTGCTTTATGCCTACTTTTATTCCTGTTCCCCTTGTTTGCTAATTTCAAGTGATTGAATTACAATGGTAGTATTTGAATGCTTTTCATGATGTGTGAATTTAATGCTTTGAGAGTATGGGAATTTGTGAATGCCTTATAATGCTTATGGGTGTCCCTGGAAGAGAGTCTGTGAGAGAATCCACCCACAAAGTCAGGGTCAAAAAGTTGACTAGTGGGTGAGTGGATTCTAACTCGGTTAAGCCATCGCGGGGTTCTGAATAACGGGCTTGGTCCCCTCTCGCACAGTTCATAAAGAACTACCTTGTTTTGCGGTCGCGAGCTTCAGATATAACTGGGTGGGCTGCCTCACGCAGTTTAAATGAACATCTAATCTCGCGACCCATTCATGCCCATCCAGCGAGCAGATATTTTCAAAGCGCGCCGAGCCTCGCGATATTTAAATCCCACCCCACGCTGCTTTTCCTTACTACTTTCTCTTTCCTCTCCTGCCAGCGAAACCCTAGCTCCCATTCCTCTCAATCTCTCTCCTCCAGCTTTCTGTCTACAGTTCATTGCTCACTTTGAAATTCTGGATTTTTGTTCTTAAAACTTCCATCAACAGTTGCCCCCTGCTAAGAGCTCTTGAGATCCACCGTGCGTCCAATTGAATAGAACCCTAACTTTTAGGGTTAGACTCAGCTCTTGATCTTTCCTTTCAAAATTTCAACTGCACACTCACCAAGAAGAATCTTGATGGCTCCTAAAAGTGCACCTGTGAAGAGAGCCAGGGACCAGGCCACCGTGGAGCCTGTCCCTAAGAAAGCCAAGTCCTCTATGGCACAACAAAAAGGGAAGGAGGTGATTCCTGAAGTGGCTGCAAATGCACTTGATTACTCTACTCCCTCTGAGCTCCTCATTTCCATTCCCTTAGAACCTGAAGCCATTTTTGATATGTCGTTCTTTGAATCTGAACCGTTGCCAGCTCCCGCCATTGAGTTCCTGCACAAGGCTGGTTTGTTCCCCTTGATGCAAATGATTCCTGCACTAGCCTATCCTAGGTTAGTGCAACTCTTTTACCAACACCTTAGGGTTAGACCAGACACACATGGGCAGCCTGGCCTCCTTGTGTTAGTTGACAATTTTGAGATGTTGCTTAACCCAGTGTTGATTGCTGAAGTCATGGGCATCCCTACCATTTTTTATCCCAACTGTGGTTATGGTGCCCCTGTGAGTGCCCCTCTCGATACCATTGCCCAGGCCATTACCAGAGGCTTGAAAGCCACAGGGGACTCCATCAGAAGAAGAGATTTGGATCTCAAGCTGCTGTTCATCGATCAAGTGCTAAGGAAGAATATCTACTGCTCCGGCCATCAGCAAGAAAGGAGGACACCAATTGTTGATGCTCTCTATTCCTTCTCTCTGGGCCACAGATTTAATGCTGCATGGTTAATTTTTGAGGCCATGAAAGATATGATGGTGAAGCTTGGGCTGCAAAAGAAGGTCCACACTCTCCCCTACAGAAGACTCATCACCAAATTACTTCTAAAGGGAGGATGCAAGATACCAGTGAGGGAGTTATCTGCTGACCTCACTCCCACCACTTTTGCCAAAAGACAATGGGGGATCAGCAGAACTCTAATGGATCCCCAGAAGAAGAAGAAGAAGGTTGAAGCTCAGAATGTTTTCGAGCAGGGAGAGGGAGCTGCTGTTGCAAAGGCCACCCCTGCCCCCAAAAAGAAGGCTAAAACCCCTGCCCCAAAGAAGGTGGCCCGAGCTTCTGTCACCTCTGCTTCTGCAGCAATCCCTCCATCCACCATACTTGCCTCTCCACTAACTTCTTCACCTATTCCATCTCTCCCTTTCCCTCTCTTATCTCCCTTTTCCATTCCACCCCCACTTTGTGATTCGTTCTCGGTGGAAAGTGTTGAACCCCATGACAACACCCCTTCACCCACCTTACCTCAAAACATGGATTGCGACATCCTCTGACCTCAACCCTGACAGCCCTCCCTTGATAACCTACCTTAAAAAGAAAACCTCTCACACTACCCCTGCCTTATCTTTACCCACTTCCACCTCCCCTGTCATTCCCACAGACACACCCCATATTGACCAACCCTTAGTCCAACCCCTCCATGTTCTTGACTTTAACTTAGCCACCACTTCAAGGTATCAGGCCTTCAGGACTACCTTGCTTGATACCTTGCCCACCCATGACATCCCTCTCTCAGATTCACCACTCCCTTCACCACATCACTCCCCAGCCCTTTCACCTTCTCCCCCTACCACGTTCCATCATGCCCCCACTTCCCCTTTCCAACCTGTTCCTTCCTATCCTCATACTCCACCTCAACCAACCTCAGATACCCTTACCCATATCCTTTCCCTCATACATGACATCCAAACCCAACTCTCCAACACCACACAGACCCAAGCCCAAATGCAAACGGACATCACCAACATACAATCCACCCTTCAACATTGACAACCCCAACCATCCCTACACAACCTCCTACCACCCCATTGACCCAACCCCCTTCCACCTCTGACTCCACAGTTCCACCAGACCTCACCCACATTTACTTACCTACACCCTTCCCCCTCCATGACACCATACCCGACCACTCCTTTCCCTCTCTACCTACCCTACCCCCTCTAATACTACCTCCACCTCAATTTACCAACACTTCTACCCAAACTGACCCCATTCCATTCCCATCCACCTTTCCCATTCAACCCCACTTCTTTTCAACCTCATCCCTTCCATTTCGACCCTTCCATTTCGACCCTTCACCATTCCATTCTTCCCTTACTCAGACGCATCCACATCCACTGCCCCTCCTTCATTTCACTTTCCACCCATACCTTCCATTCCACCTCTTCTCCCACCCCCTCCTCAATTCACTGACCATTCAACACAGACTACCCCAGCCACTTCCACCACTTCTCTTGACTTCATCCTTACACCACCCACTCTTCCCCCCCAAGATCAATCCCTTTCTACTTCTTCCACTCTATTTCTACCCATCTTACCCAGACACTCCTATTACACCCCCCCCTACTTCACCCTCCTCCATGCCATGAGGGACAATCCCTATATCAAGAGGGATGTTCTCAATGGCATGGCCCAACTCCGCCAAGCCATCGAATACCCCTTATTGCAGAAACTTAGTGACTTGAAGCTTGCTCACTGCGAGCAGCTAAGAGATATTTCCAAAGGGTGGGAGGCAATTTTGGAGACCCTAAATGCGAACAAGGCTGCGGCAACGTATTACAGAATGACTACTGAGATTGAAAAAGCCAATGCAGAGATGGCGAAAAAGCACAACAGGCTATTAGAGAAAAAATTTAACAATGCTCAAGAGATCAACCGACTCAGTAAGGAGCTTGCAGATACCAATATCCTGTGGGCTAACAAGAAAATTGAAATCTTGGAACAGAGAGTTGCCTTCCTACTTTCCCAACCCATACAGGCCACCCCTCTCGCCACAGCTCCCCCTAAGGCCCCATCTTCTTCCACACAACCAGGCCCATCTTCTTCCACTGCCCCTACCCCAACACCTACACAATCTGTTCCCCCACCTCCCACGGCCCCAACTCTGGTACCTCCTCTTGTTCCTCCTACACAACCTGTTCTCTGCTCAAATCCTCACTGCAGCCTCCGCCCTGCCCTCTGCCCCTATTCCCTCTCCTGCTCCCAAAAGAGAACGCACTCCTTCCAAGAAAATGCCCACTTCTAAAAGAGCCACTACAACCCAAAAAGGCAAAAGGCTGGCTCCTCCATCCCCACCTCCAAAGGTCACCAGAGCTTCTGCTCAGGATGATCCCCATGATCGCCTACTTTCCAAAGAGGAACGCACAGTTGTCACGCCTTCTGGATTGGATCCCACTGAGCTTTTTCCTTCTGACTCCGACTCTGATTCTGCACCAACAAAGGATCCCAGTGCCCCCACTACTGCTGCTGCTCCTTCATCCAGCCCTACTAAACAATCCTATCCTCAGCGAAGGAAGGTTGCTACCAAGAGGACTACTCCCCCAAGTCGCTCTTTGAAAATTGGAAAAGACAAATCTGCCCAGTCTGAGGAGGCACCACCACTAAGCCAGCCCGTGAAAGGGAAGAGCCCTGCCATTCCTGCAGCCAAAGTACCAGATCCATCTTCTGTGGCTCCCCCTAAACCAGTAAAAGGGAAAAGTCCTCTCCTGCCTCAAGAAAAAGCAAAAGTTAAATCCCCTGTTGTCCCTCCTGAGCCAGCACCAGCCCAATCCCTTCTTATTCCCCCTCCGGCCCAGCAAGGGCAAGCCTCCAAAGGTAAGGGCCCCAAAGGAAAATCTCCCACCAAACCCCCTGAGCCAACCTCGGATAAATCTTAGAGATCCCTCCTAAACCAAAGAAGAGAAAAATGAGGGTCAGGGCTCCAACCATACCTAAAATGGCCGACCAAAGAAAGGCAGAGAGAGACCAAAGGAAGAAAGAGGAGGAGGCTTACCTTCAAGAACATGACAAGAAAATGGGGTGGGACAAGTTTTGAGCCAGATTCTGCCTAGATTGTCCATAGGATTTTATCTATTTTCGCACTCTTTTTCTTCTATTTTCTTGTAGTTTGTACACTTCTCATTTTGAATAAACTTTTTTCTCTTATCATTACTTTTTTACTTTGTATGTTATGTGTTTGTTTCTTGTAATAACTCGTCAAGACAGACACCTTTGAACCAGTGAGGACACTGCTTCTCATAGGTTTGGGGGTGTGCCAGGCAGACCCTGCCAATGGAATAGCTAACATAAGTGCAGCAGACTCATCTGAGCAATATGAAAATGGACCTCTATTCACTTAAGAATCATGAAATTAAGAAGTTTAAAATTTTTGCAAACCTTGGACATTATAAACTTCTAATACTCCACATTTCCATGATAATATCACCAAGGAAACTCACTTGTATCAGCACTCAGTGAATCAGTAGAGAGAGCAAAAGGTGAGGACATACTTAAAAGTTCAAAGGAAGACCATAACCAGTGAGAATTGGGCCTATAAAAAAATTTTCATCTTTTGAGGAGTAACCAAGGCAATCCCTTCTAGTTCTAAAGATCGATCGAAATCCTGTGCTCACTAGAAGTTAGGTAAATCCAAGTTGAAACAACTGACAGTACTCATGAGACTGAGGAAAGGATCAAGGCCTTCTCTTGGACAGTTTGAGCCTAATAAAACCAACCCTTAAGTAACTGCCCTTTTTCCATACCCCCTTTGAGCTTTAAATCCTAAATTTCTTCAAAATACACCTGAGTACTTGAACCTAAACCTATGAACCTGCTTCAGCCTACCCTCACTCTAAGAATTCAGAAGGTAAAGGAGAAAAAGTTGAAGATGGACTAGCTATGGTCAACAGTAGGTGAACGGAAAAGAAACACCTCAAATCTGCCAGTATGATAATTGGGAGCATGGTGGCATTTCTGAAAAGTAAAAACAAAAAAAATAAATAAATAAATAAATAAAAATTAAATAATTTCACAAGAAGGAAACAAAAATAACAATGAAAAGAAGTAAGGGAGGAATCAAGAGGAACTTTCATTGGAAAATTAAAATCAAGAAGAGAAACTGATCACTTCAAATCTGGAAATCTCAAAGAAGATGAAAGGAGCTGAATTCAAGAAGTGAAGTCATGAATCACCTCTGTCACCTACTGATTTCTCAATTTTGAACCCCTTCTCAACCCTCCATTCTTTCAACCCCACTCCATAAGCCACATTACAGCCCAATTAAAAGCCCTTGTGATCCAAAAGTTTCGTGAGCTATCATGTGAAGATAAAGAGTTATCCAATCTATGGTGAGGAACTGTCAATGATGTCAGCAATTAAGAACTCTGCCTATGCTCATGCTTACAGACCCATTTAGGGGATGTAACTGCTCTTGAGCCTGTGAGAGAATGAACCCCTCAACAAAACCCTTGTGAGAGTATGCCCTCCAAAGTTTTTGGGTCTGAACTTGAATGCATTATGTATGACCTTAAACTAATTTTTGACCTAATGATAAGCTCAGTGCTGGCACACACTAGTGCAGTTTTCTATGATTGTAAACTAATTGGAAATGCTGTGCAATCATGAAGAGTTTATGCTGTTTAAGTTACTGTGCAACCAATGAATTAAATTTCTCTTTTGCTTAATGATGCAAGAGTAAACTAAGTCTGCCCCTTGATTGCTCATTGGATGATATTGCACTTTTGTTAACTGTTTCATTGAAGAAGTTTGTGGGTGTCTTCACTGAAAACCCTCAGGAGACTTCACTCCTCCACTAGGGATCACCTAGGGGTTTAAAAGGCTTGGTACATATGCTAAATGTATCCGTGCTCCCTACGAAAGTGGCATTTAATTTTTATATTAGGTTTAATGTAGCTTTGCTAAGGGACTAGCAAAGATTAGGTTTGGGGGTGTGTTAAGACCTAAAAAGTACCACTTTTCACCCCTTAACTTGATCTTTGATTAGACCCATAGCCACCTAATAAGTCCTTGTTAAGTGTTTTATGTAGGTAGTACCCAGCAGTGAAATAAGGCCAAGAATCTTGCTAAAAAGCCTATTTTGACACCAGAAGTCCCTTAGAAGGATGAAGTCTGAATCCAGACCTGAAAATGAGCCTCGCGCAGTCCAGCTGAGCTTCCCAAGACTCTACAACAACTTCTCAAGCAGATGATTGACTGAAGAGCCTCAGAAACATAAACTCATGCAGCTCTCGCGAAGCTCAAGAATAGAACACCTCGCGTAGTCTCGCATAGTTCAAAGCAGATTTCTCTCAACCACGCGCAGTTCACTCTGAACGACTGAGAAGAGAGAGCTTCAAAAGATTCCTCGTGCAACTGTCGTGTAGTTGCCACGAGATGCAACTATCAGAAGAGAACTCCTCGCGCAGTTCTCGCGCCATTCAAGAAGAAAGCGTCCTTGCGAAAGCAAAGCCACCCTCGCGAAGATCAGTTAAGACATGGAACCTCGAATAGTTCAGAACTCATCAAAGCCTCGCGAGGTAACTCGCGAAGCCCAGTGAAGATAAGTGCTCGCGAAGTTCTCACGCTATTCAAATCTATCCTCGCAAAGATCAACCTCGCGATTGCTTAAGCTCCAACCCCGCGACATCTGAGGCTCTGATGTTCACTCAACCTCGCGATTGCCTGAAGAGCAAACCAAGCCAACCTCGCGAAGGCAGAAGCTTCAATTTCAAATCATCCTAGCGAAGAATAAAAGCTACCACATGAAAGTATAGGAAACAATGGCTACCTAGCGAAGCTCTGAATCTCAAACTTCCATCTCTTCAGCTGAGGACTTTCTGGGAATTTCCAGCAATTAGGGCATGCACTCCCACGCTCAAATCTCTGTGCACGCGCCCCAAGGCATCGAAGGATCACTATTCAACCATGTGGCATCATTAAAATTAGGGTTTCCTAACCCTAATGCGCCGCCACACCACTGCTATAAATACCCACACTTAGCTTAGGTTTAAGGAGCTTAGACTTTCTTTTCTTTCTACATCCTGAAATAGCTAGGAACCCATCTCATTTCTGGGAGACCTGATCTGAGATCATTTAGTTTTTCTTTTTGTAGCTGTAAGTAGTTTTCTTTTTCTTTTTCCTTCTCTCCATAGTCCAGCACTTGCTGGCTATGTCTTTGTATGTATTTTGAACTAGATTAATGGAGGTTTTGTAATAGGATCTGTACTTTGTGGGATTTGTGTTTGTGTGTGAGATGCTCTGTGCAAGGCTGCTGCCTTGTGATCCGCCATTGCTTTGGCTCTATTTCAAAGCAATGGAGGACTGATTCTAAGGGCCACTCAGATCCAAGTGACCTGTGTGTATGGGCTATCATGGTCCTATACAGCATTAGCCCCACCACAGGACCCACTAGATCTGAAATCCCCATGGGAGCTTGAGCTGGTAGCCTTGTGACCATGGTGGTAGCAGCGATATTCTTATTTTATCTTGGGCTCCGTGAGGAGGATAACCTCTGGGATAGTCTGTGACCATTTAAGTGGATAGATTATAGCCTTAGGGTGATTCTAATCCACCGATCTAAGATGGATCCTTCTTCTTTACACCTGAGCTTGTAGAAGCCTGGTGAGAGATTGTACAGAGGCAGACTCCCCTATATTTGTATAGATCTGCCATCAGATGTTGGATCTGATCTGGTTATAGAGATTGTAGGCTGGTGACTGGACCATTGTAGCCTCACTCAAGCAATGGACAGCTAGATCGAAGGTTGTACTCAATCTCTTGCTGGTTCTATGTGTCTGGGCTATCATGGTCCTATACAGCCTTAGCCCCACATATAGAGCTTTAGAGGTTGAGGTTCCCTATGGATTCTTGAGCTAGTAGCCTAGATGAAATAGTGCCTGCAATGATTTACTGGTTATGTTTTGACCCATCCCTGGATAGTGGTTCCCCTATGGGATAATCTATGACCATTTGAGTAGACAGGTTATAGCCTTAAGGGTGGAATCATGGCAGAGTGATGGGTTGGATCCTTTCTCCTCAGTGGTGATAATGTAGCCATTGGACAGGATTTCTATAACATCATATCTAAATCTGAGTTACAAAACTCCTCGGATCTGGGCTCAATAACATACTTCTCACCCTTTTATATTTATTTTCCACACTCCATCTATCCTCTCAACCCTTTCTGTTGTTTAGACATTAGAATACTTAGAATAAGTGACCTTAAACTCCCCTCCTTTTAGGACTGCCAGATCTGTAGTCAGATCTGGAGGGACTACTAGAGAAGGCTCCTTTGGAGCTGTAGATCACCTTTCCCTGTGGGATAAACTTTTACGTATCAAAACTTGCTACAATGGACCCTGTATCTTACAGGTCTAGGATTTCTTAGTTGTGCTGATTCCATCCCTTGTTTTACTCTTTCTTTGATTTTTAAATAACTTTCACCACCAACCAATAATGTAAGCACACACTCAGAATCCGCCAACATAACCTAATGCCTAAACTACAGAAAAGATTGAGAAGAATGATGGAGTGTGAGAAAATAAATATAAAAGGGTGAGAAGTATGATATTAGGTACAGATCTGATGGGTCTTATAACTCAGACTCAGATCTAGATCTGCTGTTATAGAAATCCTGTTCAATGGCTACATTATCACCAAAGGGGAGAAAGGATCCAACTCACCCCTGTGCCATGATCCAATCCCTTATGGCTATAACCTATTCACTTAAATGGTCATAGACCATCCAATAGGGGAACCAAAATCCAGAGATGGGTCAGAACAAGTTTATCATTATAGGCACTACTTCATCCAAGCTACCAGCTCAGGAATCCATAGGAACCTCAACCTCTAAAGTTCCGTGTGTGGGGCTAGGCCTACAACGCGCACTAGCCTGGACACACAGAACCAGCAAGAGTTTGAGTACTAGCTTTTAAGCTTGGTTGTTCACTGCATTAGAAAGACAGCAGTGATCCAGTCACAAGCCTACAATCTCTACAACCAGATCAGATCTGCCATCTGATGGTGGGTCCATACAAATACAGGGGAGTCTGTCTCTGCACAATCTCTCACAAGGCTATAAGCACAAGTGCAGAGAAGAAGAATTTGTCTTAGATCTGTGGATTGGCCTCACCCTAGGGCTATAATCTGTCCACTTGAATGGTCACAGACTATCCACAGAGGCTATCCTCCTCACAAAGGTCTAAGACAAAACAAGAACATTACTGCCGCCACCATGTTCATAAGGCTACAAGCTTAAGCTCCCATAGGGATTCAGATATCGTGGGTCCTGTGGTGGGGCTAGGCCTGCAATGTGCCTAACCTAGACACACAGGTCACTTGAATCTAAGTAAAACCTTAAAGACAATCCTCCATTGCTTATAATATAACTTAGCAATGGAGGATCTCAAGGCAGCAGCCTTGTACAGAACAACTCATAAAATACCAATCCCATACATGCAATAGATCCTATTACAAAACTCCATTAAAACTATACCAAATAATCATACAAAGGCATAGCCAGCAAGTGCTGGACTATGGAGAGAAGGAAAAAGGAAAAAGAAAACTCCTAACCCTAACCTTAGCCTACTGTAATTCTACAGTTGGTTTCAAGGAGTACAGAAGTCAAGTCGCTTAAACCTAAGCTAGGCTTAGGCTTATATAGCAGTCGGCTCTCTGTAAATTAGGGTTAAGAAAACCCTAATTTATCAATGCTATCATGGCCCATTTCTATTCCTTGGATGCCTCGGGGCACGTGTACGAAGATTAGAGCATTAGAGTGTGTGCCCTAATTGCTGAAAGTTCCCAGATTGCCCCTGCAGAAGTGGGGAGAAGTTAAGAACCCGAGCCTCACAAGGTAGAAAGGCTTTCCAGGTCTTATCGCGTGATAGAATTGGCATCGCGGGGTTGCTTTGACTTGAAGCTCTTGTAGTCACGAGATTGATACTTTGGTTGTCACGGGAATGCTCTGGTCGTCGCGGGATTGCTCTTTCCATTTGAATGGCACGGGAATTGCGCGCGCAGTTCGTTCCTTGATGAATCCCGCGGTGATCTTCACGAAGAAAACAATGTACATGGGCTTCTGGATTATGCGAGCAGCTCCTTGAAAGTTTGTATCCCGCGGCCACTGCGCGACAGCCGTGCGCAGGAATGCCTGGAGCTCTCTCTATTCAGTGAATTGCGCGAAGGATGAAGACTCATTTCTTGAGCTATGCGAGATTACGCGAGTGCTTATGACTGAGACTCACTAGAACTACATGAAGTATGCTTTTTACTCCCTGCTGACATCCATCTGCGCGCGAACGGCGCGAAGACTGCGTGACCAGTTGGTGTGCTCCCTTCAGAATCCCGCGACAACTACGAGATGCATTCTTTCTGGTTCAATTGACCCCTGCGACATCTGCGTGAGGCATTCTTCTTGATTTGTTTCTACTTTGTTGTGCCTATGCTGCAGCCAATTCTCTGTCTGGGTTCAACCTTCTTTCTTCTGAGGAACTTCTGGGGCAACAGTAGGCTTCTTGGCATGGTTAGGGGCTTATTTGTAACTTATACTTATTACCTACAAGATAGACTTAAAACACATTTATTAAATGATTCAGGGTCTAACAGAGATTAAGTTAAGTGGTGAAAAGTGGTACTTTTCAGGTCTTAACAATAGGTGAATCCTAGACTGTCTTTTGTGGGTGCATAATTCTTTCAAGAACTTTACATAGGCTAGAACTTGCATGAAAGCATCAAGTAAAGGAAAGTTAATCTTTACTTGTTTGAATGTTTCCATCATCTCATCCACTTTAGCATTCCCCTTATCAAAAGGAGAAGGCACTTGAAGTGCATTGGGAAATAGAAAATGGGGAACAGTTCTCCCATTTGCTGCCTTAGCAAACTCATCAGAATTCTCTTTATTTTTATTTTCAATTTTCTATTGGGGCACATCAACACCCCCCTTATTTCTTGTTTGCTGCTCCTGCTTCATATCATCATGGGCTGCACTTTTCCCAGCAGGTTTAACACCAACCTAGTTATCAACTAGCCTTTCGCTCCTCAAAGTGGTGACAGATTTGGCTTCCTCATGTGAAGAAGTCTCACCCACCATGTACTGGCCTCTTGGGTTGTTCATTGACTGACTAGGCAGTCTTCCCTCCTCTCTTTTAGTTAAAGTATTAGATAGCTGAGCAAGGTGGTCCTCTATCTTCTTAATACTTTGGCTATGGGAGTTGATAGTTTGTGACAAAGAGCCTAAATTCTATAGTGAAGCCATAACTTGCTCTTAAAATGTGAGGGATCTAGAGGGTGCTGGGGCTGGTGCACTTTGATGGCCATAGGCTGCTGGTATTGGGACCTTGGGAAATAATTCTGCTGGTATGGCTGGGCATTCCTATAAAGCATGGATTGTTGTTCTGGCTACTGTTGTTGTTGGTTTTGGAAGGTAACTTATCTCCACCTCAAGTTGGGGTGGTTTCTCCAATGATAACCAGTAGGAAGCTATTGTCTAAAGGACTGAGCAGCATTCACATGTTCCATCACAAAATTTAGAAATTGAGCAGCAGAGGGACATTCCTCAAGGGAGTGAGTGGGGGACTGGCATATCATACATGCCTCATCCACTTTGGCAGCCATTGGAGACTGCATTGCTCCCATGAGCTTATCAAACTTTTGAGTCAAACTGTCCACTTTTCTTTTCAAATTATTATAGCCACTCACCTCATACATTTTCCCTCTTGTAGTGGTCTCTCTCACCAATCTAGCAAGGGTCTCAAAGTCCCTTAACAAGGTTTCTCTTTGCATGGAATTTTCACTAATGATATCATACAACTCCCAAGCCTCATCAGCTGTCTTTTGGAGGTATGTACCACCACATGAGGCATCAGCCATATCCCTGCTCTTGGGATTAATTCCTTGATAGAAATTTTGAACAAGTTACTATTTAAGAATTTGGTGATGGGGACATTGCTTCAAGAGCTCCTTAAATCTCTCTCATGCTTGGTGAAAATCTTCAGTAGGGGCTTGAGCAAAGGAGATTATGCTCTTCCTCAGCTAACTTGTTTTGAACAAGGGGAAAAACTTGGCCAAAAATTGACATTGACGGTCATTCAAGACTGAATACTATTTGTTGGGAGCATTGACAACCAAGTTCTTGCTATCTTTTAATGAAAAAGGAAAGAGTTTCAGCATGGTTGCCTTTAAGTAGTGAAAAATATTATTTTCACCTCCTAACTTGACCTTTGAGGGACCCTTGAGCTGACTAATAAAGTGTTTTAAGTATGTTTTGTAGATAAGTAATAAACTGCATCCTTAGTGCAGACATCCATCTAAAAAGGCCAAAGAAGCAACCTACTGCTCAACATGTGCTCAAACAACCCAAAGGTCAGCTAATCAAATAGTCCACAAAGCTTTAAAAGTTCATGAGAAGGTCATGGGCCCAATTGGGTGTGCTTGGAACCAATTACAGTTGCAAGGAATGAAGATTGAACTCACTAAAAGGTTGCTGAGTGTTGAACAAATGAAGACAACACACCAAAGATCTGTGCCAGCTGTGGAAGCACGAAGCAGAACTTATTGAGAGGTCCTGATAAGAAAGGTTCTAAGAGAAAGGAATGAAGTTGTCGAGAGGTTGGATGTGTGTATATGAAGTTGTTGAGAGCTTCCCAATACCTGTCGAGCAATTGGGATTGAAGAAAAGAACCTGTCGAGAGGTTCTGGGAGTGCAGGCTTACTTATCGAGAGGCTGGAGGTGCATCAAAAGAGAACCTGTCAAAGTCTTACCTGGAGATGCAGGGGAGCTCGTGAGGATCCAACAACCAGTCGACAGGAATTTGTATAAGGTGTCTAGAGGATTAAGGTAGCTCAGGCAGAAGTTAAGATTTCTCTATCAATCCTGTTGACTAGTTTTAGCCAACCTGTAGAGCAGTGCAAGGAACTTGTCGACAACTCACCTAAAGCCACGCTCATCCTCGTGAGGTTCAAGCAACCTGTCGAAAGCTCAATGGGAGTTTTACAAAGATGTCGATAGGATTTTCTATAAGTTGTCGAGAGGATCACTACAGAACTTGACAGAAAGTGAAAATGAACTCCAATCATGTCGACTAGTGCAACTCAACCTATCGAGAGCTACTCTAAACCTCTCGAGAAGTCTACAAAGCTGTCAAAAGCCACTGCAACCTGTCGATGTTAACACAAAGCAGATTTTGAACCTATTGAGAGGTTCCCTGAACCTCTCGACACTCAAATTAGGAACTTCTTAGTTCCTTTCACAGCAGCTGCCAACTTTAGAATTTTGTGCACGAGTTCTAAGGCATGTTAATGACTTAGATCAAAGAAGAGAGGAGAAGAGTATAAAAGCTAACATCTAGAAATTGAGAAAACCAGAGCTAAATCCGATCCCTATTTTCCCTCTAAAAAAATTCTCTCTCTTCCTTCTTCCCCCATTCTCTTTTCAGTCAATCATGGTTGGCTAAACCCCTTCAGTAGCTAGGGTGAGGTTGAGAGCTGTAAATCGAGAGTTTCAGAGGCTATGTAGATGGATTGTATGTTACACAGATTGCAGATCTGAGCATAATAGGATTGTAAGTTATATTATTGCAATGAAATTGTGGTTTTTAAAGGTGATTATGATCTATATTTTACTTTTTCGTATTTGATTTCCCTGGAGTAGATATTCATGTGGATGCTTGAGCTTGTAGCTTGGCACCCACAGCATCTGTAATAGTTTACTTGTTCCAATCAAGATCCTGGAATTGGAACAACCTCTGAGATGATCTGTGGCCACTAAAATGGATAGATCATAACCTTAGGATTGCTTTAATTCTTTGGTTGAGATTAGATTCTTATACCTTGCATCTGAGTTTGTTGCCAGATGAAGGATTGTAGCCAATTTGTCCTATACATTGCCTTTAATCCAATTGATTTTCAATAAAGACCAAAATCCCTAGCTGCTGCTCTCCACCCTTTTGAGTTTAATTTTTTCCATACCCTTGAATTTATGTTTAATCAAATCTGGATCAATTGCATTTAATTTTGTAGTTTTTTAGTAAAGTGACAAATCTTATAAACCTCTTCTGTTGCCTATTTTGATTTATTTTAAATTAAGATAGAGTGCCAGATCTGTCATAGATCTGGAGATTTACCATAGTTTAATTACATTTCCCTGTGGACATACCCTGACTTACCTATTAAAGCTTGCTACAACAGCCATGATTCTTGCAGGACTGCTTGCTTGCCTTAAGCCCATTTGTTGAAGTTTGTTCATTTAATTTTCTATTTTAACCATTTAATAATTGTAAGGTAATCAAGACAATAAGTTTTTTGCGTCGTTGTTGGGGATCTGTATTTTTAAAAGTGGTAGATCTAATTTTTTCTTATTTTAGATTGAGAATTGTTATTGCCTATTTTGTGTTTGACTAATTGCTGTTGTAATTTGCTGTAGTTTAATTTTGTGATTGCCGATCTGGATTTGTTGTTTTGAAAGGAGAATTGTGCCAATTTGAGGAGCAAGTTGTGCTTAAGTTTGTATTTCTTAACTCTGTTTACACTTCTAGATCTGTAGTTTCTAGATCTGCAGCATTAGTTGTGTGTTTTCAAATTTGTTTTACTTAAATCTGTACTGTGATTTTGTGTGTTGTTCTGTATTTTTGTGGTGTGTATGCTTGGGAGGAGATCTCTTAATCCTAAGATTGCTCCCTTGGATCCTGAAGTTGAGAGACTTTTCAAACCTAAGCAACCCATACACACACGTCTAGTTGATTTTGACAGCTCTACAATGGGTGAGCAACCTAGAACATTGAAGGAATTCAATGCACCAGGGGTGTACAATTTCCCTTCTGCATTCAATTCCCTATTGTTCAAGGGAACCATGAAATCAAATCCTCCATCATACAGATGCTACCCTCATACCATGGCCTGAGTAAAGAAGATCCATATAAGCACATTGATGAATTTCTAGGGCTGTGCACTACCTTCAACATTGCAGGTTTTGGGGAGGAAGCAACCAGGTTGAGACTCTTTCCTTTTTTATTAAGGGATAGAGCCAGAACTTGGTTTTCAATGCTCCCAACCAATAGTATTCAGTCTTAGAATGACCTTCAATGTTAGTTTTTGGCCAAGTTTTTTCCCATGTCCAAAATAAGTCAGTTGAGAAAGAACATTATTTCATTTGCTCAAGCCCCAACTAAAGACTTTCACCAATCATGGGAGAGATTTTAAAAACTCTTGAAGCAATGTCCCCATCACCAAATTCCTGAATGGTAACTTGTTTAAAGTTTCTATCAAGGAATTGATCCCAAGAGCAGGGATATGGTTGATGCCTTATATGATGGTACATACCTCCACAAGACAACTGATGAGGCATGGAGTTGTTTGATATCATTAGTGAAAACTTAATGCAAAGGGAGACCTTGTCAAGAGACCTTGAGACCCCTACTAGATTGGTGAGAGAGACCACTACAAGAGGAAAAATGTATGAGGTGAGTGGATATAATTATTTGAAAAGTAAAGTGGAGAACTTGACTCAAAAGTTTGATAAGCTCATGGGAGCAATGCAGTCTCCAATGGCTGCTAAAGTGGAGGAGGCATGTGTGATCTACTAGTCCCCCACTCACTCCCTAGAGGAATGTCCCTCTGCTGCCTAATTTTCAGACTTTGTGATGGAACATGTGAACATTGCTCAGTCCTTTGGACAACAGCCTACTGCTGGTTGTCATTGGAGAAACCACCCCAATTTGAGGTGGAGATAAGACACCTTTCCAAACCAGCAGTAGCAGCAGTCACAACAGCATCCGATGTCTTATAGGAATGCCCAGCCCTACCAGCAGAACTACTTTCCAAGGCCCCATTACCAGCAGCCTATGGCCTAACCAATGGCTCAACCTGTGTAGCAAAGTGCACCAGCCCTAGCACCCTCTAGATCCCTCACATTTGAAGAGCAAGTTCTGGCTTCACTGCAGAATTTAGACCCTTTATCACAAACTGTCAACTCTCATAGCCAAAGTATTAAAAAGATAAAGGACCACCTTGGTCATCTATCTAATACGTTAACTAAGAGAGAGGAGGGAAGACTGCCAAGTCAGCCCATGAATAACCCAAGAGGACAGTACATGGTGGGTGAAACTTCTTCCCATGAAGAAGCCAAATCTGTCACCACTTTGAGGAGTGGAAGGCTGGTTGATAACCAGGTTGGTTTTAAGCCTGAGAACAGTTCAAGAAATGATAGAACAACCCATGGAGATATGCAACAGGAGCAGCATATAAAAAATAAAGGGGGTGTAGATATACCCCATGAAAACACTGAAAACAAAAATAAAGAAAAATCTTATGAGCTTGCTAAGGCAGTAAATGGGAGATCAGTCCCCTATTTGCCATTTCTTAATGCACCTCAAGTACCTTCTCCTTTTGACAAGGGAAATGCTAAAGTAGAGGAGATGATGGAAACATTCAAACAAGTAAAGATCAACTTGCCTTTACTTGATGCTATCAAGCAAGTTCCAGCCTATGTAAAGTTCTTGAAAGAATTGTGCACCCACAAAAGGCAGTCTAGGATTTCACCTATCCAAAAGGAACCAAGTGTTGTCCATTGCAACCCCAACCAAGCTGCAAAACCCTAGAGTTTCCACTATCCCCTACATCATTGGGGATCATACCATTGAGAAGGCCTTGTTAGATCTGGGAGCTAATGTAAACCTACTTCCATATTTAGTTTATGAGAAGTTAGTCTTGGAAGAATTGAATCCCACATATGTGGTGCTATAACTAGCTGACAGATTTGAGAGGAGACCTGTGGGAATGATAGAGGATGTATTACTTGGGGTTGATAAGTTTTTTTATCTAGCAAATTTTTTGGTGCTTGACATGGAGCCAAGCAAGTGCACCACCACTATTCCTATGATTTTGGGCAGGCCCCTCTTGGATACTGCCAATGCTTGTATTCAGTTTAGATCAGGAGTAATGAAGGTGTCATTTGAAAATATAAAAGTTAAATTGAATATTTATAATGCAGCCAATCAGCCTCACTTGGATAGTGAGGATTGCTTTTTAATTGATGGTTTTAATGAGCTTGTGGAAGAGACTTTGCCCAAGCTGCTACATGATAATGATTTTTGTGATGTTTTTGAGAATGTGTGGAGTGAGATTGTGAAAGAGAAGGTCCCCCACACCCACAGTTCAAGAGGTGAAAGCCTTAATTTCTTATATGGGGCCAGCAACAAGGTGTCCACCATGGAAACCTACTATGTTGCCTCTTCCACCACCATCAAAGGCACCTTTGTTGCCTTCTCTCATATGTCCATCGGATGTAGAGTTGAAACTGGTGCCTAAGACCTTGAAATATATTTTTTTGGAGGCAAACCTGAAATTGTCAGTGATCATTTCTTCCTCTCACACTGATGTGCAAGAGGAGAAACTGTTGTGTGTTTTAAAGAAGCATAAGAGAGCAATAGGCTGGACTATTGTTGATCTTGGGGGTATCAACCCTGCTGTGGGCATGTATAAAATCCACTTGAAAGAGGGTTCCAAACCATCTAGAGAAATGCAGAGAACATTGAAACCCCACATGCAAGAAGTGGTAATGAAAGAAGTGGTCAAATTGTTAGATGATGGAGTCATCTACCCAATTTCAGATTCCGAATGGGTAGCACCTACTCAGGTGGTCCCTAAGAAATTTGGAATTACTGTGATT
Organism: Chloranthus sessilifolius; assembly: GCA_021018995.1. NCBI lineage: Eukaryota > Viridiplantae > Streptophyta > Magnoliopsida > Chloranthales > Chloranthaceae > Chloranthus > Chloranthus sessilifolius. The sequence goes on from CM037597.1 coordinate 85,126,304, forward strand.
AAAACTAATTCTGGTGAGCTTGTTCCAACTAGAGAAACCACAGGTTGAAGGGTGTGTATAGACTATCGGAAGCTCAATTTGAAAACCAGAAAAGACCACTTCCCTTTGCCCTTCATTGACCAAATTTTGAATGAGTTGGCAGGCAAGGCTTTCTATTATTTTCTTGATGGATATTCGGGGTATAACCAAATCCCTGTTTATCCATAAGATCAAGAAAAGATAACTTTCACATGCCTATTTGGCACCTTTGCCTATAGAAGGATGTCATTGGGCTATGCAATGGCCCTACAACTTTTTAAAGATGCATGTATGCTATATTTTCTGACATGATTGATTAATTTTTAGAGATATTCATGAATGATTTCTCTATTTTTGGGGACAGCTTTAGCCCATGTCTACACCATCTCAGCCTTGTGTTGCAGAGATGTGAGGAAACTAACTTGGTGTTAAGTTGGGAAAAGAGTCATTTCACGGTCAATCAAGGCATTGTCCTTGGCCATGTGGTTTCCCATAGAGGCATTGAGGTAGACAAGGGTAAAATTGATCTAATTGCACACTTACCCCCACCACAAACTATGAAACAAGTCAGATCTTTCTTGGGGCATGCTGGGTTCTATAGGAGATTCATCAAGGATTTTAGCAAGATCACAAAACATCTTTGTCACCTGTTATGTCAAGTGGTTCTGTTTGAGTTGGATGATGAATGTCACCATACCTTTGAGCTTTTAAAAGGTTGTTTAACCTCTACACCTATCCTTGAAGCACCTGATTTTTCTTTGCCATTCAAACTGATATGTGATGCATCAGACTTTGCTATTGGTTCAGTCTTGGGACAGAGGAAGGATAAGGCCCCTTGTGTGATTGCTTATGCAAGTAAAATCATGATTGATGCTTAGTTAAATTACACCACAATAGAGAATGAATTGTTGGCAATTGTCTATGCCTTTGAGAAATTCAGGTCTTATGTGTTGGGATCTAGGATAGTGGTGTCACTCAGCCCTGAAGTATCTTTTGTCAAAAAAGGATACTAAGCCAAGATTAATCAGATGGATCCTTCTATTATAGGAGTTTGATCTTGAAATTAAGGACAAGAAAGGGGTTGAAAATGTAATTACAGACCACTTATCCAGGATCCTAACTGAGGAGTTTTATAGGCTACCTATCAATGATTCTTTCCCTGATGAACAACTGTTCACTATCAGCACCCCTACACCTTGGTTTGCAAACATTGTGAATTACTTGGCTGTGGGTAAGATCCCCCCACATTGGAACAAAATGGATAAGGAGCTATTCTTTTCACAGATCAGACATTACATGTGGGAGGATCCATACCTGTTCAAGCATTATGCAGACCAAGTTGTGAGAAGATGTGTCCCTGATGAGGATTTCCACAACATACTATCCATGTGTCATGAACAGGCTTATGGAGGCCATTTCAGTGACAACAAGACTGCTGCCAAGGGGCTCCAAAGTGAATTTTATTGGCCCACTCTCTTCAAGAATGCATGGCAGCATTGTCAAGCTTGTGACAGATGCCAAAAAATGGGAAGTATCTCAAAAAGAAATTCCATGCCTCTACAGCCTATACTTGTTGTTAAACTTTTTGATATCTGAGGAATAGATTTATGGGCCCCTTTCCTTCTTCATATGGGTATAGTTTTATCCTTGTGGCAGTGGACTATGTGTCCAAATGGGTTGAAGTCATTGCCACAAGGACTAATAACCATAAGGCTGACTTAAAATTTATCAAAGAAAATATCTTCTCAAGATTTGGCACCCCTGGAGCCATCATCAGTGATGGGGGCAGACATTTCTGTAACAGAAATTTTAAGAGCTTGCTCAAGAAATATTTTATTACACATAGGATTGTAACTCCCTACCACCCCCAGACTAGTGGGCAGGTTGAAATCTCAAATAGAGAGATAAACCACATCCTAGAGAAGACAGTTAGGGCAAATAGGAAGGACTGGGCCATGAGGCTTAATGATGCGCTGTGGGCTTATAGGTGTTAGTCACTATTTTATACCATTTTATTCCCCTTTAAACTTGGCTTTTGATAGGACTTAGAGCATTTAATACTTGTTTTTAGTGTTGTTTTGCAGCAAGGAGTTAATTTTATCCTTAGTGCAGTTTTCAATTAAAAAGCGCCAATAAGGAGAGTTTTTAAGTCAATCCACAGCTGAGAATGAGAGATGAATGGCTAGGCACATTGGAGGTGTTCTGAGGGGTCACTTGCAGCTCAGCAACAGTTTGGGTTTGATAGCCAACTGAACCTCTTAGCCAATGTTGAACCTGTCAAGGAAGGCCAATGAAGAATTGAAACTGCAAGTTTATCAAGTGTGCAAGACAGTTAGACCACAACCAATCTATCAAGGTGTGCACACAGCTGATAAGCAAATCTGTCAAAGATTGAGACAGTGGTTTCAGCGTGGTGAAGCCCCAATATATTCAACATCTTCACTGGAGCACACAACATATCTATTGAGGTGCACCATTAAAACTGCCAACAAACCTATCTAGCTCACTCCCCAGCCTACATCCAAGTAGTCCATAGCAGTTATATATATATATATATATATATATATATATATATATATATATATATATCTTATGCACACTCCAGCAATTACTCGAACAACAGAAAAGAACTCAGCTACACTCCCTGCCATCTTGTGAAGATAGGGAACTCCAAATGCAATAGCAATCTATCAAATGGTGCAGCTCCCACACATGTAGATCCTATCGACCATTGGAGGAGGTACCTAACCTGTCGAGTTGTGCCATTTGTAATCCTCTCGAATTGCACCTTTGGACCTCTCGACTTCTGCATACAGCTACTCCCAAACCTGTCAACTTCAGCAAGAGGAGCTGCAGTAACCTCACGAGATTGTACCTGCTATCCTGTCAACCTTTGCAGCCTGCAACCTCTCAAGGTAAAGGGGCACAATCCTCCCAAAATCCATTGCAGCTCCGCTTTACAAACCTGTCGAATGCTAGAGTGCTAGAGCTGAGCACTTATCGAGCAGATGAGCTTCATACCTGTCGACCAGCATCTTCATTCAGCAGCCTTTGAACCTGTCAACAACAACAATTGCAGCCCCAATCCTGTAGAAGTGTAATGCCATGCAGCTACCTTCAAACCTCTCGACACCTTGCATTTGCAGCTGCAACAAATATCCCCTCCAAACATGTCAACTAGCATGTCAACCAGCAACTTGAAACCTCCCATAACCTGTCGACTGGTATAAAAGTTTCAGCAAAGCTCCATCCTCCCATGCAACCTCACAACATCTCTACCCACACCTTCAGCCCTACCTATCCAACCTCTCGACTTCAGCATCCTCTCGACCATGTAAGAGCCGAAAGCTGCAGAAACCCACCATTCAATCCTCTCGAGAACTCCCTTGCATGCAGCCTCTATCCTCACAACAGCTTCTCCAAACTGCAACCCTCAAACCTATCGACCATTTATACTTCAACCTGTCGACACCTTCATTACAGCAACCTCAATCTTCACACCAATAGAATCTGTCGACATCTTTGTGAATGTAGCTCTTGACCTCTCGACCAGCACTTACAATCTATCTCCAATCCTCTCTGGTAGTTTAGATGCCATTCAAACCTGTCAATAGCATAATAGCAGTTGCACTTCATCTTCTCCAGAGCAGCAGATTTGAATAGAGCCACATCAGCCCATGCTTCCTCAAGCCGATCCGACTCGGGTTTCACCAAATCTAAAAGTGAGGAGGCTATTTTGTTAAAGGCTGCAGCTGGAGTGTATTTTTAGGTAAAATATTGTTGGACGAAAGGGGTATTTTGGGGTAGTCAGAGTAATTAATTTGTGATGCATCCTCAGCATTTTAGGTGCAATCACTTGAGGTGTGCAACTGGAAAGAATAATGGACAGCAGGGGTAGCTTGGGTTCACTTTATTGACAGAAATTATAAAGAGATGCAACTGGGTATTTTTGGCTAAACAAGGACAGTTTTGGAAACTCCAAAAATAGGGGCGCTGAACATGGGCAAGACTAGCTGATTGTATGAAGGTTTCAGCAGAAAATGTTAATGGTTGGCAAGGGCAGAGTTGGGAACTCCAAAGCATCAAATTCTCTCCTCTGTTTGGCTGCAATTCAAAGCACACGGATCACTGCAAATGTATAAATAAAACTCCTTGCTGCTGTAATTCTTTAGCAAGGAATCCATAGAATAGCTTTGGTTCTCCTTCGCTCATTTAGGTTTAGGTTTAGGTTTTATTTTTCTCTTTTCTTTTCCCCCCTCTCTCCCTAATCCAACATGTTGGATTAGATCTAGATTGCAGTTCAGATCTGGTTTTTTATTGTAATTTAGCATGAAGGTCTTGTGGATTGATACAGAGACTACAGATATGAGAACAATATCATTGTAAAATATTTTTGATTGAATGATTTGTTGATTTTATTGCGTAGTTAGATCTATAGATCATGTTGTTTCACTTGATTCTCTATCGGGTTTGTGTAGATGAGACCAGCCCACCCACTTAACTGGTAGATCTCTTTAATACCATTTGATCTTCCTAGATCTGATACTCCTGTGGATGCTTGTGCCTATGGCCTGGCATTCACAACATTTGTAGTGGTTATCATGTTCTGAGGGAGGCTTTAGAATGGAGGGACACTATTGGATGGTATGTGGCCATTAAAGTGGAGAGATCATAGCCTTAAGAGCAATCTAATTCTCTGGTTGAAATTGAATTATTCTACCATGCAGCTGTGCTTGTAGCCAGATGGGGGATTGCTGCACATTCACATGCCTTGATCTGATTTGCAATGAAAACCAGGTTTAAGCTATCTATTTCTCCCCATTTTACATTTTATTTCACCATCCATCTCCTTCAATCTTATAGTTTAGTTTTATATTAGTTTAGTTTTATATTTCAATTTTATAAATTAGATCTAGTGACACCCAAAAAACTCTCTTTCTTCTTAGAATTATCAGATCTATAGTTAGATCTAGAGGTCTACTATACACCTTATAGGTTTAGATCACTACTCCCTGTGGGACAAACTCTTACTTATCAAAACTTGCTACAAATAGACCATGTATCTTATAAGTCTAGGATATTTTAGATGTGCTAAATCCATCCTTTATTTTACTTTGTTTTTATTTTGTTTTTCATTACACAATAATCAGCACACTAAAATTCCCCAACAATAGGACTACCTATAATACCCCAATTGGCATGTCCCCTTTCAAACTGGTGTATGGCAAGGCTTGTCACTTGCCAGTAGAGTTAGAACATAGAGCCTATTGGGCTGTTAAAGTATTAAACATTGATCTAACTTCTGCTGGCATGCACTGGAGGCTCCAGCAGTCAGAGCTGGAAAAGCTAAGATTGGAAGCATACTCCACTGCTAGGATCTACAAAGAGAAAACCAAAACCTTCTATGACAAGCATTTGCTAAGGAAATAGTTCACAGCTAGTAGCAAGGTATGGTTGTTCAACTGTAAATTGAAAATTTTCTCAGGTAAGTTGAGATCTAGATGGGAGGGACCTTACATGGTAGAGCATGTATCCCCATCAGGAGCTGTTGAAATCCAGGATCCAAAAGATGGTAGGATAATGAAAGTGAATGGTCAAAGGCTCAAACTTTTTAATGAAAATGTGGTGGAGGCTGTGGTGACCATCCACCTTCAAGAACCGCCAAAAATGTGATTGATTCTCAACAATGTATATTATGTATCATAGCTGTGATTTTGTGTTTGTTGCTATTTTTTTAGAATGTGTCTGGCAGTGTACATATATGTGGTAGTTTTTTCTTAATATTTGCATTTACAAATCATGAGTCAGTAGTCAGTAGGTTTGAAGCATGTGTCATCAACTCCAAGGCAAGGGAAATAAATGGGAGCTAAGGAGAATTGATAAATTTGTGTGACAGATGGACTAGGAGCTGAGTAGAAATCTATTTGAACTAAGAAACTACCTGTCGAGATGAGTGGAGAACATTTTGACAAGTTCTGAACGTTCCCAGTGTGCATTTTGACAAGATCTGGGACCTGTCGAGAGGTTTAAATCAATTATCGATAGGTTCTGAAGGAGTAAAGATGATTGTCAATAGGATCTATGGACTTGTCGACAAGTTTTGAAGGTTTTTGAGTGTATTATCGACAGGTTCAGAGTACCTATCAAGAGGTTCTGTGAACCTCTCGAAGTGATTTTTTTTTTGAAGCCTTGACCTTCAGTTGCTTTTCACTTTTCGACAGGTTGTATCAACCTGTCGACACCTTGTCCCAATCCTGTTGAAACTCGATTTTCATCATTTTAAACCTATCGACAACTCATTTCAGCCATTCGATAGCTCGTTCACCGAGGCTTATTTTCTCTCTGCCGATTTCCATCTTCTTTCTTCTTCCTTTCCCTCACTGGTTCCAACTCCACTCACTGTGCCCTTGCTCCAAGTGCTGCAATTCCTCAAAAGCTACATTTTGCACCTATTGGAGACTGATTTGGTTTTGTGCACATCAAGATTTGAAAAATCCTAGGTTTCTATTAGTAAGTCCTCCTTCACCTTCACTCTATGATTTCCTTGCTCAGTACTTTCATTGATAATTTTTGTGGTAATTCATTTGAGACATAGAAGATTTTTATGAAGTGTTGAGATACAATTTGTGTGGTTTGAGTGTCTAATGGCTGACCAAGAGTATACCCTAGCTACCCTTTTCAAAGCTCCCTCCAAATCTTCCACCAAAACCACTAGGAAATCCAGTAGGCTAGCTACACAGCTCAAGGAAACTCCACCTGCCAAGAGGAAGCTCAACATGGATAAATCTGAGAAACCTAGGAAAGAAAAGAAAGCTAAGAAGGCCCAAATCAGTGAGGAAATTGTTGAGGCCCCTGAGATAGAACCTAACCCTATACCTGTGTCCGACCCTGTGCTTGAAATTCCTGAGCCTGTGGCTAACCCTGAGGAAGAACCTGAAGTCCCTGTGAACCTATCTACTCCCAATGAATTTGTGGATGCCTTAGGCCTGATTCCAGAGACAGTTGTTGACCTCTCCTATTTTTCTAAGGAAGAGGATTGTAAGGATACTTTGAATTATTTGGTGAATGCCGGCCTGACACCCATGTTGACCCCAATGACTGAAAAATCCTACCCTAGGCTGGTCAAGTTGTGGTATCAAAACATCGGGAAGAAAACCAAGCTTGGGTCAACTGATCCTTGTCTGGAGATTGTAATTGGTCACCAAGAGATTGTTGTGAATTACAGTGATATAGGGTTGGCTTTAGGGGTCCCATCAGTTTTTTATACCACTTATGGCCTAGCAGAACCTGAGAGTGTATCATTTAGAGCTATGGCCAGACACCTGACTCAAGGTATTGTGGGGTCTGGGGAGTCCTTGATGAGGAGAGATCTACACCCCAGCATGTTATTCATTGATTCGATTCTGAGGAAGAACATATATGTCAGTGGACATCAACAAGAGAGGAGAACGTCCATAGTGGATGCCCTATATTTTTTCTCCAAGGACCAGTTTATGAATGCCTCCAAGCTGGTATTTGATGCAATGGTGGATGTGAATGAGAAAATTTAGAAAGTGCAAGCTTTGCTTGGGCTACCTTACAGGAGGCTCATCACTGCCTTGCTTAAGAGAGGAAAATTTTTGTTTAAAGAGGATGAGCCTGTGGAGAGGGTGAAGCCAAAAGTGTTTGGGAAGAGGGCCTAGTCTGCTAGGAGGACCTTGATTGGGAAAAGCAAGAACAAGTCAGCAGAGGACCCTAAGATATGATCTCCACAAGCAGCCAGCTCAGATGCTGCTCCTGGCACCTCTACTTCAACTAGATCAGAGCCTCTCCCTGCAGCCACTACTAGCCCAGTACCTCCTCCTGAGATCTCTACATTAGTCACCTCTGAGCCTCTACTCACATCTGTTGGTCCCAACTCAGTACCTCCATTTTTACCCTTTGCACCCTATTCATTCCCTCCTCAGCTGTATTTGTGCTTGTGATTAGCTCCACTGATGCCAGCCTCACCATCCCCTCCCCTGCCATACCTTCCATCTCAGTTTCCATTCCCCCTAGCAGCTCAGCCACCCTTTCAACCATCATCACATCCACACCTCTGTCAATTACTCTTCTTACCATAGACCCCATCCCTACCTTACCTCCAGCTAGCCCCTCCATATAAGTTGTTGAACCTTTCAGTCCTGTACCTTCCACATTAACTAATCCATTCACCACTTCTCCACTATTCATATCCTTTGACATTGATCCAACATTTTCCATCTCACCTCCACATACCTAGGACCAGTTGACTACTGAGGGGTATTCATCCCTGATAAAGTCCGTTGTGGATAATATTGGGCATGAATACTCCCCATAACCTGATTCTCCACAACCAACCTCACCACAGCCTACCCAATAAAGTCCTTGTACATGTCATTAGTTAGGATATTTGTGTATATTCTTTTTGTGGTTCTTTTCCCTTGCATTGTACAAAATTTTTATGTTATAAATGAAATTTCTCTTTAGTATATTTTGTGTAATTTGCTTTATGTCTTTATGTTTGTTTGTTTGTGTGTTTTAATTGATTGTTTGTACCTTGTTTGATGTTGCTTCTTACTTTATTTAGATTTGTTTTGTGTCTGATTTTACCCTGCTGCACATGCACTTTCTTTTTAAATCGGTGAGGACACTGCTCCTCATAGGTTTGGGGGTGTGGTAGGGTATGCCAATGGATAGTTAATGTTAATGCAGCCATGTTAAACAAAATTTATGAAAATAAAGTAAAGTCCCTCCTGATTTTTGAAAAAGAGGATATTTAAAAACTTTTTAAAACTAAATAGTGCTACAGCTCTAACATTGTCATGAAACAAATGTGAGGAATTTTCAAAAATTATTACTAAGTGAACTTGAAATGAGAGAAAACTATGAGGATATCCCCCAGAAATTTGATGAAAGACCACACCCAGTGAGATTTGGGCCTGAATAAAATTTCTTTGGAGAGTATTTTGACAATTTTTCTGCTCTAAGGACTGATTGGATCTAGTTTTGTTTACTAGAAGTTAGACAAATCCAAATTGAAACAGCTTGACAGCATTCATGACATTAAGGACATGATGTAGGGTCATCCTTTAGACAGTTTGAGCTTAAAAATTCCCACCTTTGAACTGCCTTTGATACACACTATTTTAGCCTTGAAAATCCCAATTTTTCTTTGATAAAAACCAAAAAAATTTAACCCAAAACCCCTTGACCTGTTTCAGTTCACCCTCAATCTGAGAAATCAGGAAATGGAAGGAGCAGTGAGGTTAGAGGTGCAAGGTTGGATGTTTGGTTGAAATAGAAGAAAGCACACTTGGTGGCATTGTGGCATCCCAGCCCATAAAAAGAAAGATGGAGGAAAAAGTACAAAAAGCATACAAAAAGAAAAGAAAAATAGAAAAGCAAAACAAAAGAGTGAGAGAGTAGTCATTTCATCAGATATTTTGAAAAAGAAGAGAAGAAAATGGCGACTTTGGCTCTGAAAATTCAAAAAAAGAAGATGGAATTATGCTGAAATGAAGGTTTTGAAGTTGCAAATCACCTCCTTACCTTGCTGATTTCTCACATTTGAACCCTTCCTTTCCCCTTTATTCTTTGTAAACCTCACCCATAAGTCACATCACAACCCAATAAAAAGTCCTTACTGATCTAAAATTGATTGAGCTATCATGTGGAGATGAGAATTTATTTAATCTATGGTGAAAAGAATTAGAAAAATTCATAAATTAGAGTATTGCCTATGCTCATGCTTGCAATCCTATTTGAGGGTTGTAACAGCTCATGACCTGTGTGGAATGATGTACCCTTCTATTTTTATTGTGAGTGACAGCCCTGGTAAGACTTGGGTCTGAAATTGAATTTGTTGGGGGCATTATCGAAGCCGAATTCTCAATTTGATGGTAAGCTCTGCATTAATTTTCATACAAAATATCTTGACATGAGTTGATTGATTATGAAGGAATTACAGCAGAGTTTCAATTTTAAACTGCTGATTTTCTGCTAAGAATCCTCTAAAATTGAATGAATAAGGTGTGGAAGGAATTTGATTTTGCTTGAATTTTATTTTCAATATTCTGCATTGATATTAACTGATCCATTGGAGAAGTTTATGGGAGCCTTCACTAAAAACCCTCAGGAGGCTTCACTCCTCCACTAGGGATCACCTAGTGGCTTAAAAGGCTTGATGCATATGCTAAATGCATCTGTGCTCCCTACAAAAGTGGCATTTTCATTTTTAATAATTATTTTTACTTTCTCCTTTTCTCAAGGACTAGCAAAGCTTAGGTTTAGGGGTGTGTTAAGCAGTGAAAAATATCATTTTTCACCTCCTAACCTAACCTTTGAGGGACCCTTGAGCTGACTAATAAGGTGTTTTAAATATATTTTGTAGATAAGCAATAAATTACAGTCTTAGTGTAGACATCCATCTAAAAGGGCCAAAGAAGCAACCTACTGGTCAACATGTGCTCAAACAACCCAAAGGTCAACCAATCAAATAGTCCACAAAGGTTTAGAAGTTCATGAGAAGGTCATGGGCCCAATTGGGTGTGCTTGATACCAATTGCAGTTGCAAGGAATGAAGATTGAACCCACCAAGCGGCTGCTGAGTGTTGAACAAATGAAGATAGCACACCAAAGATCTGTGTCAGCTGTGGAAGCACAAAGCAGAACTTGTAGAGAGGTTCTGATGCTCAAAAGCCAAGATGTCGAGAGGTTGCATCAACCTGTTGAAAGGTTCTAAGAGAAAGGAATAAAGCTGTCGAGAGGTTGGATGTGTGTATATGAAGCTCTTGAGAGCTTCTCAGTACCTGTCGAGCAGTTGGGATTGAAGAAAAGAACCTGTCGAGAGGTTCTAGGAGTGTAGGTTTACTTATCGAGAGGTTGGAGGTACATCAGAAGAGAACCTGTAGAAGTCTTACCTGAAGATGCAGGGGAGCTCGTGAGGATCCAGCAACCAGTCGACAGAATTTTGTATAAGATGTTAAGAGGATTGAGGTAGCTCAGGCAGAAGTTAAGATTTCTCTGTCAATCCTATCGACTAGTTCTAGCCAACCTGTTGAGCAGTGTAAGGAACCTGTCGACAACTCACCTGAAGCCACGCTCATCCTCACGAGGCTCAAGCAACCTGTCGAAAGCTCAACGAGAGATTTATAAAGATGTCGACAGGATTTTCTATAAGCTATCGAGATGATTACTATAGAACTGGACAGAAGGTGAAAACGAACTCCAATCCTGTCGACTAGTGCAACTCATCCTATCGAGAGCTACTCCAAACCTCTCGAGAAGTCTACAAAGCTATCGAAAGCCACTGCAACCTGTTGATGTGAACACAAAGTAGATTCAGAACCTGGCGAGAGGTTCCCTGAACCTCTCGACACTCGAATTAGGAACTTCTCAGTTCCTTTCACAGTAGCTGCCAACTTCAGAATTTTGTGCACGAGTTTCAAGGCTTATTAATGACCTTTGGGGGTATTTTTGGAACACAACTAAGCACGAATGGGAACCCTAACTGCATCACATGGGCCTACCTATTTTGGACCAATGGGGAAAGAACTTTTAGAAGAGAAATCAGCCACATTAGCAGCTCAGAATAACAGAATTATTCTCTTGAGCTCTGATTGGTTGAAACAAATTTGAGAAGAAAGGAGAAGAGTATAAAAGCTTGAAGAATTTACAGAGCTAGCATCCAGAAATTGAGAGAACCAGAGCCAAATCCGATCTCCATTTTCCCTCCAAAAAATTCCCTCTCTTCCTTCTTCCCCCATTCTCTTTTCAGCCAATCATGGTTGGCTAAAGCCCTTCAGTAGCTAGGGTGAGATTGAGAGCTATAAATCGAGAGTTTTAGAGACTGTGTAGATGGATTGTATATTGCACAGATTGTAGATCTGAGAACAATAGGATTGTAAGTTGTGTTATTACAATGAAATTATGGTTTTTAAGGTGATTTTGATCTATATTTCACTTTTTCATATTTGATTTCCCTAGAGTAGATATTCCTGTGGATGCTTGAGTGTGTTGCCTGGCACCCACAGCATCTGCAATAGTTTACCTGTTCCAATCAAGATCCTAGAATTGGAATAATCTATAGGATGATCTGTGGCCACTAAAATGAATAGATCATAACCTTAGGATTGCTTTAATTCTTTGGTTCAGATTAGATTCTTATACCTTGCATCTGAGCTTGTAGCCAAATGAAGGATTGTAGCAAATCTATCCTATACATTGCCTTTGATCCAATTGATTTTCAGTAAAGACCAAAATCCCTACCTGCTGCTCTCCACCCTTTTGAGTTTAATTTTTTCCATTCCCTTGAATCTATGTTTAATCAAATTTGGATCAATTGCATTTAATTTTGTAGTTTTTTAGTAAAGTGACAAATCTTAGAAACCTCTCCTCTTGCCTATTTTGATTTAGTTTAAATTAGGATAGAGTGTCAGATCTGTCATAGATCTGGAGATTTACCATAGTTTAATCACATTTCCCTGTGGACATACCCTGACTTACCTATTAAAGCTTGCTGCAATAGCCCTGATTCTTGCAGGACTACTTGCTTGCCTTAAGACCACTTGCTATAGTTTGTTCATTTAATTTGTTGCTTTAATCATTTAATAATTGTAAGGTAAGCAAGACAACAGTTGCTTCCTCCCCCAAACCTGTAATGTTGAAAGTAGTGCACAGTCTTAGAAATTCATCAATGTGCTTGTATGGGTCTTCTTTGCTTAGGCCATGTTATGAGGGTAACATTTGTATGATGGAAGATTTAATCTCATAGTTCCCTTGGACAGCAGGGAATTGAATGCAGAAGGGGAAATTGTATACCCCTGGTGTATTGAATTCTTTCAATGTCATAGGTTGGTCACCCATTGCAGAACTATCACAATCAATCACAGGTGTGTGTATGGACTGCTTAGGTCTAAGAAGTCTCTCAACTTCAAGATCTAAAGGAGATATCTCTCGATTAAGATATCTCCTACCAAGCATACACATAGCAGGACTCAAGTACAACAAAGGAAATACAGCACAAATTTCAGCAAAACAGGTTCAAAAATACACAACTAATGTTACAGATCTAAAAATGTAAAGGAGTTAGGAAATGCAAACTTTAGCACAACTTGCTCTTCTAATTAGCACGATGCTCCTCTCAAAATAACAAATCTAGATCTGCAATCACAAACTTAAACTAGAAAAAACTACAGCAGCAATTAGTCAAACACAAAATAGGCAATTAAAAATCTAAATCTAAAATGAGAAAAACTTAGATCTACCAATTTAAAAACACAAATCTCCGGCAGCGGCGCCAAAAACTTGTTGTCTTACTTACCTTACAACTATTAACTAGTTAAAACATCAAAATAAGAGGACAAAGTATAATGGTATGGGCTTAAGGTAAGCAAGCAGTCTTGCAAGAATCAGGGTTGTTACAGTAAGTTTTAATAGGTAGGTTAGGGTAGGTCTACCGGGAAATGTTCTTTGAAATGAGGTAAATCTCCAGATCTATGACACATCTGGCACTCTATCCTAATTTAAACTAAATCAAAAACAGGAAAGAGGAGAGGTTTCCAAGATTTGTCACTTAACTAAGAACTATAAAAATCAAATATAAAATGATCTAGATCTGATTGAACTCAGATTCAAAGGAATGGAGAAAAATATTAAAATCAAGAGATGGAGAGCAGTAGCTAAGGATTTTGGTCTTTACTGAAAATCAATTGGATCAAAGGCAATACATAGGACAAATTTGCTACAATCCTTCATCTGGCTACAAGCTCAGATGCAAGGTATAAGAATCCAATCTCAACTAAAGAATTGAAGCAATCCTAAGGCTATGATCTGTCCACTTGAATGGTCAAAGATCATCCCAGAGATTGTCTCAGTTCAAGGATCTTGATTGGAATAGGTAAGTTATTGCAGATGTTGTGGGTGTCAAGCTACAAGCTCAAGCATCCACAGGAATATCTAATCCAGGGAAATCAAATATGAAAAAATAAAATTTCGGTCATAATCAACTTCAAAAACTATAATTACATTATAATAATACAACTTACAATCCTATTGTGCTCAGATCTACAATCTGTGCAACATACAATCCCTTACAAAGCCTCTAAAACTCTCAATTTACAGCTCTCAACCTCACCCTAGCTACTGAAGAGGTTTAGCCAATCATGGTTGGCTAAGGAGAGAATGGGGGAAGGAGGAGAGAGGAAATTTTTGGAAGGAAATGGAATTTTTGAATTGGCTCTGGTTCTCTCAATTTCTGGATCGATTTTTAATCTAATTCCTCTTCTATTTATACTCTTTCGTCAAATCTATTTCAGCCAATCAGAGCTCAAGGGAATATTTCAGTTATTCCCAGCTACTGATGTGGCTGATTTCTCTTCTAGAAGCTCTTTACTGATTGATCCGAAATTGGTAAGTACATGTGAAGTGATTAGAGTTCCCATTCATGCTCAGCTATGTTCTAAAAATACCCCCAAGGGTCACTGACATTCTTTGGAATGTGTGCACAAAGCACTAGAGTTGGCAACTGCTGACGAGAGGGACTGAGAAGTTCCACATTCGAATGTCAAGAGGTTCAGGGAATCTCTCGACAAGTTCTGAATCCTCTCTGTATTCACGTCGACAGGTTGCTGAAGGCTCTCAATAGGTTGCTTGACTGCTCGACAGGTTTTGGTGAACTCGTCGATAGGATTGACAGCAAAATCTTATCTGCTGTCTGAGCTCCCTCAATCCTCTCGACAGGTTATAAAACATCCTGTCGAGTAGTTATACAGTTCCATTTAAGTGCTCGACAGGTTCTCTGTTGCTTCTCGACAGGTTGTTGGAACCTCGCGAGCTACCCTGCTTCTTTGGGTAAGCTCTCGACAGGATGGCCTATACTCATCGACAGATTCCACTGCTACGCCTAAATCATTCGACAAGTTGGTTCAACCTCTTGAGATCTTCCTATTTCCACCTCAGTACCTCTCGACATGTTATAATGTACTTCCAGAACCTCTCGACAGGTCCTTTCCTTCAGTCCCAACTACTCGATAGGTACTGGGAAGCTCTCGACAGGATCATATACCAACACCCAACTTCTCGAGATCTTCATTCCTTCCTCTCAAAACCTCTCGACAGCTTGAGTCAACCTCTCGAGCTCTTCATATTCTTGCTTCCATAGCTGGCACACTACTCTGGGGTGTTGTTCTTCATCTGTTCAACACTCAGCACCTCTTGAGGGGTTCAATCCTCATCAGATGCAACTGGTCTTTCTCCGTTGTGTGCCCATGTGGACACATATCATTGCCATGGACCTCTGGGGTTATGTGGATTGCTTGATGGCTAGCTTTTTTGGCTGCATAAGCACATGTTGAGATAGCAGGTCTGTTCTTTGGCACTTTTAGGTGGATGTCTGCACTAAGACTACAATTTATTGCTTATCTATAAAACATACTCAAAACACTTTATTAGTCAACTCAAAGGTTCATCAAAGGTCAGGTTAGGAGGTGAAAAATAATATTTTTCACTGATTAACATAGGCCATGGGTATTAGTTCTCATTGGCCTTGATTCATACGTCTTGGGCTGAGCTGTAAACAAAATTTATCAAGTTATGGGTTAGATCCTTAAACTAAGCTCTTATTTATTCTATCAATCCTATTTGCTAATATTTTAGGGTTTTTGGCATTATCGAGTCATCAAAGTTAGGCCTTTCACTTAATTGACCAAATTTCATGTGGGTCTTTACTATGGGTTGGGTTCATATTGATCATGTGATTGGGCCTTCCCGATGGTCAGGGGTCTCAGGTCAAGGAACGAGTACTAGGCCTTTATCCTATATGTTCAGAATTTCTGAAAAAGTGGCAGACAACCTATAGTAAATTGGCCATCATTTTTTGCTCCGATCGAATTTTCAAATGCTTCTAAAGCTGGAGCCAATATGACTGATGAGAGCATCTTTTTCAAGTGGTGGCATCCAAAAATATGATACGGTCTGATCATGGTAGACAGATCACCGAGATCTATTCTGTTTTATCAAGGTTTCGGGCTTCGGTGTCAAGTCCATAACTTTCAATTCTGACAATAGAATCAAGCACTCAGTGACTCTTTGGAAAGATCCGTGAGTTGGCCAACTTTTTAATTTACATTTTTTAGGTCAAAAGTCCACATATCAGGATATAATAGGGCCCATCCGATTGAAGAGGTCGGGTTTTGTTTTATAGTTGTGTGCCATTTGCCAACATTCCAAGCTACAATTTGTCGAATTTCTTGCCATCAATTCTGATTTAATCGAGGCAAGAAATTTTTACCAATCCTTAAGGATGTACTAAGGTATATGTTCAATTTATTCCAGATCTTCCTTCAAATGTATCAAACACAGAAACTGGAGCTTATTATAGCTATATTTTCAGGTGCAACGGGGCAGATTCGCCACATCGTGTTTCGGGTGCCGTAACTTTCAAATCATACGAGATTTGGGTCTGAAATTTTTACCGACCATCGGGAGCTCATTCAAGTATGTCCCATAATTTTTAGATATTTTTTTGACATTTATTTCTATTTATTCAGTTCACTGTTCCAGAACTGATTTTCTGTAGGCTACAAGGTCGATAGACTTGGACCTTAGATGGGGTCCACATGGTGGTAACATTGACCTCCTAGGTCAATCTAACCCATTAGATGGCCTTGCATGTGTACCAAAACCACATGCATGGTACCATTTGACTCAGGTCCATGTTACATTATAGAATATATGAAAATGTCATATTAAAATTCTGTTTTATCCTAAAAAATTATAAAATGTTCAAGCTATGTTACAAGAATGGCCTAGCTTGACTTTCTTGGTCCTTTAGGACCATTGGATGACCGTACATGTGTGTAAAAATCACGTGCATGGTCATCTTTATCACTGGTCCCACTTTATTCCAAATTATATAAAATCAATTCTAATCATGAAATTTACAAGAAAATCTCAAGATCTAGTGGTCTAGGTCCATTTGGCCATCATGGACCATTGGATGACTCTAAAGTGATCATACATATCACCTCTATGAGTTCTAAGGTGCTGTCCCATGTAAGAACATGGTCATTCCAGACTTTAGCCATCTAAAATCAAAAGAAAATGACACACTATGAGATAATCTACATATTTCAAGACTATGAGTCTAGACAATCAAGACTAAACTAAGATTTTACCTTTGCAAGCTCTATCTCCTTGTTGTTTTTCTCCAAACCGTGGGGTGAAGAGTGCTGGAATGGGGCTTAAATCAGGTATGTGGATGTGGGGAGAGTGGGGAATAGATTGATGGTTTTAGATCTTGACTCTAAGGGTTGGAATGGGAGGAGAAGAATTTCTACACACTAAGGTTCTGAGGGCTCTAATGGAGTGGAGAAGAGAGGAGGAAGAAGATTGAATGCAAAAGGGGAGTCCCTATAGTGATATCCGAAGTTTACAATGGGAGAGGGGACGGGCAAAAAAATTGTGCCACTTGGCACCCCTTCACTTCCCAAGTCTTATTTCTCCTAGTCCCCATATATGTCTATAATTACAACTCTCACTCTCTCTCCTCCAATTCCCCACACTCCTCTCATCTTTGACCACTTTGACTTCATCTCCACACCACACATCTAGTCTAGTCTTGTCTTCTATGGTTCTTTGGGTCTTTGTGAAAGCCCATTTTCTATACAATCTTGTGGTGCATCCTAGTTGGGGCATCTTACACCTTAGACTTCCCTAATGCAAATTGGGTGGTGTAAGATGGGTTCACTTGGAGTCAACAAGATCAATGGTGTAGATTGACTAGAGAATTGTAAAATTATATTTTCTAATTTCAAATTTTAGGAAAAATCAATTATATTTACCCTTGAGCTTTTGGTAGATTTATAAGAATTGTCACTGAAGTGTATAAAACACTAACATTCAATCCTAAGTGTTAGTACATCTCCCAACTTCTATCTCATAGGTCAATCTTTAACTTTAAGTATCTAGGAATCTTGTGATGATCTTTAGAATCTGATCCGTTGGTGATGATCCTCTCATCACCTCCAAGGTCCAGGCCCATTTCGAGTCAAACCTTGGGTCAATCATCTATCCATGCAATAATCCGGGTTAAATGTGAGGTATGAGATGTGGTGTGTGTCTCATTTCTTTTCCTAACACACCCACCTAATTAAATAGAGTGCCATATGGGTGCAACTAAAAATAATTAAATTTTCATTACTTTAAGGTGGGTGCCACTACCAATAGTCAAATTCTCATTGATCTAGGGTGGGTGCCACTGGTAATAGCAAGTTTCCTATTTATTTAAGGTGGGTGCTTCAAGAATTTTGATGGACCTGACCTCAGGTAGTCACCTGACACGGTCAAGTCACACTAGTGTCCAATCAACATTTTAACCAACACAGAGATCTAGGGGCACATGTTACATATCACAAGTAATCGGAGAATGGAAGAAGAAAGAAAGAAGACTAATGACATACTTAGAGACTGCCCAGTTTTTGGTAAAGAAGTTTGAGAGGATTTCCTTTACCCACATCCTGAGATTAGAGAACGAATTGGCGGACTCTCTGGCCACCTTAGCTTCGGTTATATAAACACCAATCAGAAAAAACACCAAGTCATTCATTATCGAGAAACTCAACATGCCCACCCATGAGATAGCTTGGAAGGTCAAACCAGAACTACTAGTTCTCCCGAAGACTGCTAAACAAGAAAGACAATCTACCACAGGAAGTCCCACAAAGAAAGAGGCTACCGTCGCTACCTTCAGATTCCAACAATCTCCGACCGACGATGGACAGCCATGATATCATGACATCTAGAACTTTCTAAAGCATTGGCACATCCCACCTTACACATCAAAGATCGAGCGAAAAATAATAAGGAATCGATGTGCCAGATTTTACATCTTAGGAGAGGTACTGTATAAAAAAGCCTTCACCAAAGGAGTACTCTTACGATGTGTTACAAAGGTCGAAGGATAGTATATCATCCATGAAGCACATACAAGTGCCTGCGGCGCTCACGTTGGTAGTCAAAGACTCTAAAAAAAAATCATGCGACAAGACGACTATTAGCCCACAATGACGAGGGATTGCAACGTCTACGTTCAATGTTACAAGCAATACCAAGAACACGCCGCACTCATCAAAGCTCTATTAGTTGCACTGAATCCCATGGTCTCACCTTGGCCATTTACAATGTGGGCCTTTGACATAATAAGACCATTCACAAACACAGTTGGGAAAAGCATGCCTTCGTTCTCACTGCAACTGCAACCGAATACTACAATAAATGGGCAAAGCTCGAGTCCTACTTCATAATCACTACCTCAACACTGATAAAGTTCATTATTCAGAATATCATCACAAGGTTTGGAGTTCCCAGAATGATCATCACCGATAATTGACCATAATTCATTGTTGAGAAGATAAAGAGATTGTGCAAGAAATATGGCATTGACCTACAACACTCGTCTCCCTTCTATCCTCAAGGGAATGATGAGTTGAGGCTACAAATAAGACCCTGATCTGAATACTAAAATGAACAGTGAAAATGATCAATTACCGAAGGCACTCTGGGCCTATAGGACTTCCATTCGAGCAGCCATTGACAAAACTCCTTATCTTCTCACATATGGGATGAAGGCGGTCCTACTGTATGAAATACAAATATCATCCCTACGCATTCAGCTTGGTGATCAGCTATCCATAGATGAAAGGAGAGTTGCACTATTGAACCAGTTAGAGCAACTTGATGAGACATGTCTAAGGGCAGTCGACCATGCACAAGTATATCAAAAGAGAGTGGCCAGAACTTACGATAAGAAGGTCCTTGAGTGAAGTTTCGAGATTGGAGACTTAGTCTTGAAGAAAATCATGCCCTCCAAGCATGCTCACCCTAAGGAAAAACTAAAACCGAATTGGGAAGGACTATACGTTATAGCAGTTGCATACCTAAAAAATCTGTAGAAATTAGTGAACCGAGATGGGGAGGAACTTCCTAACCCATGGAACGCTCTGTATCTGAGGAAATACTACCCTTAACGACAGTAGTCATCATGTCCTATAACTAGATAGGGGTACTCACATTTATCACTCCCGTAGTTATCATAAGTCATTCATTAGTCATACGTCATTATGTTTTAAATTATCTTTTAAAATTTTCTAACTCATCTCCCACCTTCTTATTTGGTCAATTTCCTCAAAAGGATTAGTGGAATACGAAACTTTTCTTAAAAAATGTAGGAAACGTTAGATTCTCACCCTTATCCCACCATTTGAGTAGATGTTAGAGCACAGAAAATGAATATTTTAGGTTCAATCAAAACTCATAATTCTTGTATTAGCGGGCAGTTTTAAAAGATATATATACATGCTTCAAGAGAGAGGCGAAAGAGAGACCAAAAAAAAAAAGAGAGAAAAGAAGCATAACCGAGCGAGAGCATACGACGAGTGAACAAGTCAATGAGCCCAAGGAAGCATAAGTAAACTATGACGACATCTTTGGTATCTTTTGTCACGACCCGAAATTCTACCCCATCCCGAGGGCCTAGAATTCTAAGTTATGACCCGCACATATCCTGGATATGCTAAGCGGACATACACCTAATCAGAGTTCTCGCGCAATAATGGTTCCACAAAATCCGTGAGATCTAACAAATAGGGTGGAATATGAATATAATCATAAATGCTGAATAAGTGTAATAAAATCATAATCTGCCAATAAAATGATAATGAAAGTCGGAGACAAATCCGATAAAATAAACTATAAAATTCGCAATACTAATATCAATAAAACTCAATACCAAGTCCACAATGATCAGTAATCGGCACTCGAATCAAGATCAGCACCGTAGTCCTCCTGATAACCGGCAGCGTCGCCCTCCAAAGGCTCCTGGTACTCAACACCCGCGGAATCAATGAAATCAGCGTCGGCGAGATCTAGATGGTCGGCGTCTACTCCACCAGCGTAATCACCTGCAACTGTTAGATTATCGTAGGATGAGTTTACTCAGTCACGTAAACTCAGTGGGATACACCACCAATCCACCCCATACTACTCAGGTGCATTGTGGGTGCATCTGGTGAGTGATAAACATAATATCTCAAAGCAGATAACAAAAGGAAGACAAAATCACGTGCATATCGAAATACTCGTATCATAAATGCAAGACCATGATCTAGACACTCATATCCTAACGTGCCTTACCATATCTCATAACATATCATACCATGTATTGTTATCATTCTCGCACATACGTCTGTACATCGCATGAGCGTAACTAACATACTAGTGAAATCCTAAACGACCTGTGCCAGAGTCGCTGCTCGAGCTACTATGGGAGGGTCAACATAGTATCATACCACCATATTATAACGCCCTCATGTCATACTCATACTCCACCACCCAGCCAATGGGGAGACATAATGGCCAAACTCACTCATAACGCACTCATACTCATAATCTCTCCCAGAGATCCGTCTTGGCTGAAAGACGTTGTTGCCCTTACGGTGGCTACGCAAGGAACGGCACGTACAGAGACTTAAGTTCTTTATCTTTTGCTGGCCTACACAGCGATGTCTTATTATCGTACTCGTATCATAACTTATCTTATCTCATACTCATATCTTATTATACTCTTATACTTAATCCTATGACAAACTATAGTGAGGCAACCTTTATAATTCACGCTTCTCAAGAAAAGGTTCCGTAGTAACCTGGATGTACTTCGTGTGATAGTTTATACTACCATAGAGGTGTTGCATCCGTACATGGACGCCAATATTCTGAGTTTCACGTGACCGTAAAAGAAACCTTACCACAGCTAAAGGCCCAACGCCCGATTCTCGTATCATATCTCATATCTTATCCTCTCGTATTAAAACTCGGGGTGATAGGATCACTGTATATGCCACCGTGTACGAAGTTACACTGAATTCACACTCACCCGACTCGTCATGGGTCCCATTCCACCATGAGTTATAAGGCATGTGAATACGGTGTATTCCTCGCTTCGATACCATCTCGGCGAATCACCACGCCCAAGCGTAGGCATGATCTCATACACTCTCGTACTCATGATCTAACATATTCTTAACTCGTATAAATTGATTAAGTTGCAAATACAAAAGTATCACACATACAGAACGATTTATACTTAGATTTTGATTATGCTTATATTTATGTTTATTTACATACCACACCAATATAATTATAGAATAGAGTTATAAGTGTGATTTCGATAATCCTAAAAGTCAGAGTTCGATTTCATAAAGACATCGAAGTTCTAACACTTTGTATTATCGAAGAGGTCGCGTTGAAGCGATAAAATTGATATATATATATATAATAATTAGATAATTAAATTAAATAATATTTATACTTATTAAGTTATGATTTATCATGACCATCGATCGAAAGACCTTAAGTTATAATATACACAGGAACTTTGGTCATGAGAATTAGAAAATAATCTTAAATTCGAATAGCCTTGATTCATTCAAAATTGAACCCGACTTGTTGCTCTATTTTGACCTCTAAAATGTCAGATTCGTGAAATGGCTATTTCACACAAAGTTGTAAAGCTCGCTGTCTCCTTTCCAATGCCGCAAGAATCGCATTAATCCGAGGTCGGAATAAAACGTTATGACCAAAATACCAAGACAGGTGCATCAATGGTCGCGAGGTCGGGTTCATGGACGTGAATTCGGGTTCGTAGCCGCAAGTTCGGACCCGAAACTTTAAGTTGGTACAATCTATTATTTATTTAAATAAAATAAAAATATAATTTAATTTTTAGGCTTAATTAATTTTAAATAAATAATAATATAAACTTGCAACAATAATATATATTATTATAGTCTTAGTAGAAGGATAAATTTATACTATATAAATTTAGAAATAAATAATATCAATATGATATTATGCCAATTAAGTCAATCTATCAAATTTATAAGTATTAAAATTTAATTAATTTTACAGACATAAAAGAGGAAGTAAACATATTAAATATACAGACCTAATATAAGGTAGAATATTAATGGCTCAAACAAAAGGAATTTTTGAAAAGATAAGA
Organism: Chloranthus sessilifolius; assembly: GCA_021018995.1. Classification (NCBI taxonomy): domain Eukaryota; kingdom Viridiplantae; phylum Streptophyta; class Magnoliopsida; order Chloranthales; family Chloranthaceae; genus Chloranthus; species Chloranthus sessilifolius. The sequence goes on from CM037597.1 coordinate 85,149,378, forward strand.
GAAATAACATATAAACCCAATTTACAAAATATATAACTTTCAAGGGAAAGCATATATTAAATATATAGATCTATTAATTTATAAGATATTTGGGTTTAAATAAGATTTTTAAACCCGTCGATGCGCGATCGAACGCATCCTACGCGACAGGATCTGAGAAGAACAAGATGGATTGATGGGTACCCACCTCTTGAAGCGTGAACGGAAGATCAACGGCGATTCGGGTTGAAAAGGTCGATTCCCAAGGCATCGGCTCGTCTAAGTCTCGAGAGAGAATAATTTCTTATTATAGAGAGAAGAGAGCTTTAAAAGTTTTATTTATAATGGTATAAAATTTTAGGTCAACTCTAATTAACACTTTTCGTGGGAGATTTAATAGAATAGGAGATTTTTACACGGAATAAGAATTCATATGTACCTTGGATAGCTTTAGAAAAGGTTTCGTTCCAGCGTTTTGCATAAGCACCAAACCAATTGGTGTTTCTCTCCCGAAATTACAATTATACCCTTTGACTTGCTTGATCAGTTAAAATGGGTATAACTTTTTATATTCTTGTCAGAAGTCGTCAAATTATATATCGTTGGAATCGTATCGACGAGCACTTCGCAATGAGTCTAATTTTGATATGGGAAAAATTAGAAATTTTCTATTTTAAAAGGTGGGTTTCGATTCTGATGTGGAGCGTTAGCACAGTACATAGTGTGGTGCATCATCTAACACCGTTAAAATAAAATCTAAAAATCTGGGTTGTTACATTCTCTCCCCCTTATAATATTTTCGTCCTCGAAAATTACGTACATGAAGCGATGAGGTCGGGGTACTTCTCCAAAGTCTCGGCTTATCGTTCCCAAGTAGCTTCATTCGGTGAATAATGTTGCCACTGCACTTTGACGAAGCGAACAGATTTACCCTTGATGAGCTGCTCCTTCCGATCTACGATACCAACCGGCTTCTCTATGATGGTCAGATCATCTCTGACTTCAGTCGGCTCGATATCAAGGACGTGAGATGGATCGGGCAAGTATTTGCGCAACATAGACACATGAAACACATTGTGGATACCGGCAAAGTGTCTCGGAAGTGAAATTCGGTATGCTACCTCACCGATGCGATCTGTGATAATGAAAGGTCCTACGTATCTTGGACTTAGTTTTCCCCGCATTCCAAAACGCATGATTCCCTTAGTTGGTGACACCCGGATGAAGACCAAATCACCAACCTCAAATTCTATCAAGCGCCTTTCATCTTGCACAGAGGCTTCTCGACGGTCTTGAGCTTCTTTCAATCTCTGACGAATAACTCTAATCTTCTCGGTTGTGGTTTCTATGAGTTCCGGCCCAAGCATCTTTCTTTCACCAACCTCGTCCCAATAAAGAGGCGTTCTACAACTTCGGCCATAAAGAGCTTCAAAAGGCGACATCCCGATGCTTGCCTGAAAGCTATTGTTATAAGAAAACTCAATCAAAGGGAGGTGATCATCCCAATTACCTCGGAAGTCTAACATGCAGGCTCGAAGCATGTCTTCTACGATCTGATTAACTCTTGACCGGTTTGGCCTCTCTGGATGGAAGGTCAGATCAAGTCGAGTCTCGTGTCCATTGCTTCCTGAAATTTCTTCCAATGATCAGAAGTGAATTTCGTGTCTCTGTCCGACACAATGCTCACAGGAACCCCGTGAAGCTTGACTATTTCCTTCAGATACGTCTCAGCCAGTTTGTCTCCACTATCTGTAATCTTAAAAGGTAGGAAGTGCGCCGACTTAGTCAAACGGTCCACAATAACCCAGATGGCGTTGTGCTTCCTTGAAGTTCTAGGGAGTCCGACTATGAAATCCATAGAGATGTTTTCCCACTTCCACTCGGGAATCGGTAAGGGCTGCAAAAGACCGGCTTGCTTCTGATGCTCAACTTTCACCTGTTGGCATACTAAACACCTGGAGACGTATTCGGCAATTTCTCTCTTCATATTTGGCCACCAATAATAGTTTCGAATATTCCGGTACATTTTTGTGCTTCCTGGGTGCACCGAATATCCAGATTTGTGTGCCTCCTCGAGAATTTCGTTCCGCAATATTTCAACATCGGGGACATACAATCTATCTCGGAAAAGGAGGGTCCCGTCAAATCGTATAGAGAAATCTGGTTTAGGGCCCTCGGCTAACTGTCCCTTAATCTTCAAAATTTCGGGATCTAAGGGTTGGCCATTTCTGATATAACCTAGAATCAGCTATTCCTATAGTTGACATCTCAGATCACCTAAAATTTTAAACAGTCAAATCTTCAATGATTTATTTATCTAATTGTCCATCAATTTAGAAAAGCTTCATCCATTATTTTCCAATCCGTCTAGACCATTTATAATATTTCTCACAAGTTCCTAACTGTATAAGTCATTTCTAAATAAATCTTTAAATACCAAATCGAACCTTAGAGTCTTCTATCATCAACGATCGAACTTCCTTGAAACTAATAAGTCCTCAAAAGATCAAAAGTCTCAGGTTTATCTGAATCATTATAACCTCAATCAATATATTATACTTACATAACCCATACAGTCCTCGAGGAAGTAAAGCCTGAGCTCTGATACCACTCTGTCACGACCCGAAATTCTACCCCATCCCGAGGGCCTAGAATTCTGAGTTATGACCCGCACATATCCTGGATATGCTAAGCGGACATACACCTAATCAGAGTTCTCGCGCAATAATGGTTCCACAAAATCCGTGAGATCTAACAAATAGGGTGGAATATGAATATAATCATAAATGCTGAATAAGTGTAACAAAATCATAATCCGCCAATAAAATGATAATGAAAGTCGGAGACAAATCCGATAAAATAAACTATAAAATTCGCAATACTAATATCAATAAAACTCAATACCAAGTCCACAATGATCTGTAACCGGCACTCGAATCAAGATCAGCACCGTAGTCCTCCTGATAACCGGCAGCGTCGCCCTCCAAAGGCTCCTGGTACTCAACGCTCATGAATCAATGAAATCAGCGTCGGCGAGATCTAGATGGTCGGCGTCTACTCCACCAGCGTAATCACCTGCAACTGTTAGATTATCGTAGGATGAGTTTACTCAGTCACGTAAACTCAGTGGGATACACCACCAATCCACCCCATACTACTCAGGTGCATTGTGGGTGCATCTGGTGAGTGATAAACATAATATCTCAAAGCAGATAACAAAAGGAAGACAAAATCACGTGCATATCGAAATACTCGTATCATAAATGCAAGACCATGATCTAGACACTCATATCCTAACGTGCCTTACCATATCTCATAACATATCATACCATGTATTGTTATCATTCTCGCACATACGTCTATACATCGCATGAGCGTAACTAACATACTAGTGAAATCCTAAACGACCTGTGCCAGAGTCGCTGCTCGAGCTACTATGAGAGGGTCAACATAGTATCATACCACCATATTATAACACCCTCGTGTCATACTCATACTCCACCACCCAGCCAATGGGGAGACATAATAGCCAAACTCACTCATAACGCACTCATACTCATAATCTCTCCCAGAGATCCGTCTTGGCTGAAAGACGTTGTTGCCTCAGGTGGCTACGCATGAGGCAAGACGCATGAGACTTAAGTTTTTATCTTTTGTCGGCCTACATGATGTCTTATTATCGTATCAGATTACAACTTATCTTATCTCATACTCATATCTTATTATACTCTTATACTTAATCCTATGACAAACTATAGTGAGGCAACCTTTATAATTCACGCTTCTCAAGAAAAGGTTCCGTAGTAACCTGGATGTACTTCGTGTGATAGTTTATACTACCATAGATGTGTTGCAGCCATACATCGAGGCCAATATCCTGAGTTTCACGTGACCGTAAAAGAAACTTTACCACTGCCTAAAGGCCCAACGCCTATTCTCGTATCATATCTCATATCTTATCCTCTCAGATTAAAACTCGGGGTGATAGGATCAGATATGCCACCGTAATACGGTTACATTGAATTCACACTCACCCGACTCGTCATGGGTCCCATTCCACCATGAGTTATAAGGCATGTGAATACGATACCATCTCGGCTAATCACCACGCCCAAGCGTTGGCATGATCTCATACACTCTCGTACTCATGATCTAACATATTCTTAACTCGTATAAATTGATTAAGTTGCAAATACAAAAGTATCACACATACAGAACGATTTATACTTAGATTTTGATTATGCTTATATTTATGTTTATTTATATACCACACCAATATAATTATAGAATAGAGTTATAAGTGTGATTTCGATAATCCTAAAAGTCAGAGTTCGATTTCATAAAGACATCGAAGTTCTAACACTTTGTATTATCGAAGAGGTCGCGTTGAAGCGATAAAATTGATATATATATATAATAATTAGATAATTAAATTAAATAATATTTATACTTATTAAGTTATGATTTATCATGACCATCGATCGAAAGACCTTAAGTTATAATATACACAGGAACTTTGGTCATGAGAATTAGAAAATAATCTTAAATTCGAATAGCCTTGATTCATTCAAAATTGAACCCGACTTGTTGCTCTATTTTGACCTCTAAAACGTCAGATTCGTGAAATGGCTATTTCATACAAAGTTGTAAAGCTCGCTGTCTCCTTTCCAATGCCGCAAGAATCGTATAAATCCGAGGTTGGAGTAAAACGTTATGACCAAAATACCAAGACAGGTGCATCAATGGTCGCGAGGTCGGGTTCATGGACGTGAATTCGGGTTCGTAGCCGCAAGTTCGGACCCGAAACTTTAAGTTGGTACAATCTATTATTTATTTAAATAAAATAAAAATATAATTTAATTTTTGGGCTTAATTAATTTTAAATAAATAATAATATAAACTTGCAACAATAATATATATTATTATAGTCTTAGTAGAAGGATAAATTTATACTATATAGATTTAGAAATAAATAATATCAATATGATATTATGCCAATTAAGTCAATCTATCAAATTTATAAGTATTAAAATTTAATTAATTTTACAGACATAAAAGAGGAAGTAAACATATTAAATATACAGACCTAATATAAGGTAGAATATTAATGGCTCAAACAAAAGGAATTTTTGAAAAGAAAAGAGAAATAACATATAAACCCAATTTACAAAATATATAACTTTCAAGGGAAAGCATATATTAAATATATAAATCTATTAATTTATAAGATATTTGGGTTTAAATAAGATTTTTAAACCCGTCGATGCGCGATCGAACGCATCCTACGCGACGGGATCTGAGAAGAACAAGATGGATTGATGGGTACCCACCTCTTGAAGCGTGAACGGAAGATCAACGGCGATTCGGGTTGAAAAGGTCGATTCCCAAGGCATCGGCTCGTCTAAGTCTCGAGAGAGAATAATTTCTTATTATAGAGAGGAGAGAGCTTTTAAAGTTTTATTTATAATGGTATAAAATTTTAGGTCAACTCTAATTAACACTTTTCGTGGGAGATTTAATAGAATAGGAGATTTTTACACGGAATAAGAATTCATACGTAACTTGGATAGCTTGAGAAAAGTGTTTTGCATAAGCACCAAACCAATTGGTGTTTTTCTCCCGAAATTACAATTATACCCTTTGACTTGCTTGATCAGTTAAAATGGGTATAACTTTTTATATTCTTGTCAGAAGTCGTCAAATTATATATCGTTGGAATCGTATCGACGAGCACTTCGCAATGAGTCTAATTTTGATATGGGAAAAATTAGAAATTTTCTATTTTAAAAGGTGGGTTTCGATTCTGATGTGGAGCGTTAGCATAGTACATAGTGTGGTGCATCATCTAACACCGTTAAAATAAAATCTAAAAATCTGGGTTGTTACATCTTTACTAAGGAAGCATAAACAAACTGTGAGGGCATCCCTGTTATCTTCACACCAATATATATGGTCGTACGGTGGTGGGAGGAGGACAAACTCCTGCTAACCATAGAATTTGAGACTTTGATGATGCTGAAACATGATGAAGAGCTCAATCATGACACTACATGCCACCCAAAGAAAAGGTCGTTGACTATCTCTTTTTAAAGTTGTTAAGTAAGAAACTATCCCCACTTCATTGAGCGTTACCCCCTTTTTCACCCCCTTATTTTACTTTTGGATGATGAGTCGAATCATTTTCTAAGACCTTCTCAAAAATAAAACTGAAAACTCGTGAATGATAAATGATGCAATCACCTATTATCTACCACTCACCCCTATAAAAAACTACGAGACATGATGATCGCTATCATAGGTGAAATCCAGTATACAGATGAAATAACTGACAGCCCTTCCAGTATGGTAGCACCACAAGAGGATCCTCTTCAATACTAACTCCTCGAACATCTGCATAGCACTCCATAGTCCCAAACTAACTCTAGATACTTGCGAAACCCAGGAAAGCTCCATTGCAACTTGACACTTGGGCATTTTTATTATTTCGGGAATGAAGTCAAGGCCCACTCTCATTTATAGTTGGATGCAGAACAACAAGATCGTCACTCAAGTAAGACAGCCAAATATATCACACTGCCAAACCTATCAAAACTCCTACACTGGGGCATTTTTTTTAATTTCTATCATTTCTAGAATTTTTATTTCAGTTATTTGCTTTCCCTGTTGCTTTGTTTTTTTATCCTTGTAATGAAAAATAAATAATAAAAAAAGACAAAAACAAAAACAAACAAAAAAAATAAAGGCATTTCCTTTCCTACCAAATTTTGGTTTAAGATGTCACCCCCTTGACAATTAGTAAGGAGGGAAATAAAAATTACTAATGATTTTGTTTCCTTGTGTAGGTAAAAGAACTCCTCAACTACTACTGGGTCATCGGGGGCATACCCCCTGTATATAGAATGGAAAGAAAAGTACAAAAGCAAAAAGAAAGTACATGCAGCCCTACTCCCTCCGATGCCTCTGGGATGGGCGGTCACTGCTATCACTAGTCTCATCGACCCGTGGATTTGGTGTCTGATCCACCGAAGCCTCAACTGAATCCTGAGGGGTAGCCGGAGGCCTCCTGGAAGAAGAAGGCCCAGCGACGAAACCTCCCTCACCCGCCTGGTTGGCCGACCACGTGGATCACGAGAGTGAAGGACCAGAAGAGAACAACTCGCGAAGAGCCGCCTCCTCACGGACATAGTCCCTCATACGCTCACAAGACGTACGACGATGCTAACCAGCCAAAGAGCAACTAGCCTCTAACTCCGACCCAGCAAAGCGACCAACCACACCCACAATCCCTTGAGCCCTCCTCTCTAGCTCATACTGCAAATGGGCTTTTGTGACCTGCATCTCAACCCACATGGTACGACGATGTAATGCCCCTCGCACCCAGCCGCGCAGTCCGTTAGCGGTGTCGATGCGAGGACGCTCAACGGACACCATTCATATCTAGATTAAAGCATTTCAAGTTCTTAAATCATTTTCCTTTTCATATAAATTGCCACATATTTTTTTCTAAAATATCGCAGGAAATGATTTAATTTCGAAAATGATTTATTTTTATTCATCAAAGTAGTCGCAGAAACTTTAATTAAATACTATCAGTTTAATTTCCCATTTTCGTTAACCTCATCGGGCATGGTCGAGCTTACGACTTAATCGTAACGGGTTTCAACAAGTAAGAAATATAATTTTAAACAACTGTAAAATACTTTTTCCATCAAGTAAAACCTTAAAAGAGTCGATGTTCATACAAGCCCAATTACAAAATTATAACCCTTGTCTAAAAAATAATGGACTTAAATAGAAACCAAACAAAACCAAAATAAAGGAAAGATCCTATCAAGATTCAAGTGCAGGTGATGGTAGCTATATTAGACAAAATGAGCTTTAAACTTTCAACTCCGTTGTAAGTCCTACATATGTCCTTGTCCAACTCCTCTAATCCTGGCTAGGTGGTTGCTGACTGGCCTCTCGAATTTTTGGGTCATGAAACGACCGTAAGCAATGAAGCTCAATAAAGTCTTAGTTATTATTGTCATAAATTTCTAGTACAAGTGTTATAAAAACAATTCATAGGTGCAAGTGCAAGGGTTTCCAGTAGTTGTGACAGTATAACTAAGTATAACTAAGAAAGATCAACTATCATTTAACAGAAATTCTAGACACAACTATCATAAGCATACTCTAATCAACATGAAGTAGCCATCCATTAAAGAATAGAAACTTACAACTAAGCAAGGATTAATGAAATTACTTCTAAAGCATGGAGCTATCAACTTACAAATTACTGCTACATCATTATTCAAAAAGACTTACAAATGTAACATTAACAAGTGAAATATTTACGTATTTCTTAAAAAGTATTTCGAAGATGATTAAGTATAAATTTTGGTTAGTGTGATTATGTGTGGATTATTCTTATGAAAATTTATCCCTTGATTATTAGTATCTTTTAATTAATCGGTGTCGATACTAGAACACCAACCATGGTCCAAGATTCAAGATGCCAATGTTTGCGCGAATAAAGGTCGGCACTCTCCGTCGTTTAGCCAATCAAGGCAAGGATCAATGACCCTGTTGGTCTAACTAGACCCAATCCTCAACTGACACTTCAAGATCCTTTTCAAGTACAGGGTGCTCATACGAGCCCATTCATGAGAACAGTGATCAACTATTGAGGCTTTCAAGTTCAAGATAGTATCTTTTTTCACTTTCAAGATTTCAGGATTCATTATCAAGTAATTAATATTCAAGGTTCAGTATATTCAGGAATTTCATAATCAAGTTCTCATTCTGCGTTCAAGATTCAAGTATTTAAGTACCCATTTGGGGTTCAAGTTTCAAGTATTCAAGTACCCATTTCAGGTTCAAGATTCTAGTATTCAAGTATTCAAATTTTTTAAGTACTTAAAGTATTCAAGTATTTCAAGTATTCAAGTTTTTCAAGTATTCCAGTATTCACATGTTCAAGTATTCAAGTTTGCTTTCATGTTCGAGATCAAGTTCAAGTTCACATTCTAATTCATGCATGAGTTCAAGTTCAAATTCAAGTTCTAGTTTCAAGCATACATTCAAGTCCAACTACAAGTTCTAGTTCAAGCATAAGTTTAGGTCAAGCACACACAAGTTCTAATTCTAGCATGGGTTTCAAGTTAAGCAAGCACAAATTCTAATTCTACCATGAGTTCAAGTTCAAGTACAAGTTCTAATTTCAAGCATACATTCAAGTTCTAGTTCAAGCATGAGTTCAGGCCAAGCACACACAAGTTCTAGTTCTAGCATGAGTTCAAGTTCAAGTACAAGCTCTAATTCAAGTTCAATTACTAGTTCAAATTCAATATTCAAGGACAAATTCAAGCTCATGTACAAGTTCAAATTCAAATTCAAATACCATTTCAAGATCAAGTTCAAATACAAATATTAGTTCAAATACAAGTTCAAGATCCAGTTCAAGTTCAAATATGAAATCAAGATTGAGTTCAAGTTCCAGTTCAAATACCATTTCAAGATCAAGTTCAAATTCATGTTCAAATACAAATATCAATTCAAATACAAGTTCGAGATCAAGTTCAAGTTCCAGTTCAAGTTCAAGTTCAAATACGAAATCAAGATCGACTTCCAGTTCAAATACCATTTCAAGATCAAGTTCAAATTCAAGTTCGAGATTAAGTTCAAGTTCCAATATGAAATCAAGTTTGAGTTCAAGTTCCAGTTCAAATACCATTTCAAGAACAAGTTCAAATTCAAGTTCAAATACATATATTAGTTCAAATACAAGTTCAAGATCAAGTTCAAGTTCCAGCTCAAGTTCAAGTTCAAATAAGAAATCAAAATCGAGTTCAAGTTCCAGTTCAAATACCATTTCAAGATCCAGTTCAAATTCAAGTTCAAATGCAAATATTAGTTCAAATACAAATTCGAGATAAATTTCAAGTTCAAGTTCAAATAAGAAATCAAGATCGAGTTCTAGTTCCAATTCAAATACCATTTCAAGATCAAGTTCAAATTCAAGTTCAAATACAAGTTAAAATCCAAGTTCTAAATCAAGTTCAAGTTCAAAATCAAGTTCAAGTTCTAGTTCAAGTTCAAGCACGTCACTCTCCTAACTGTTATTCTTTTCAAACATTTCATTTTATTTCAAGCACCAACAGGTCACTATTCTAGCTATTCCTCATTTTATTTTCAGTACAAGCATGTCACTATTCTATCTATTTATTTCCAGTACAAGCATGTCATTATTCTAACTATTTATTTCCAATATAAGCATGTCACTATTCTATTAATTTATTTCCAGTACAAGCATATCACTATTCTAGCTATTTATTTCCAGTACAAGCAAATCACTATTCTAGCTATTTATTTCCAGTACAAGCATGTCACTATTCTAGCTTTTTACTTCCAGTACAAGCATGTCACTCTTCTAGCTACTTATTTCCAGTACAAGCATGTCACTATCGAGTTTCAATTTCAATGACTCGATCCTAAGAGAGGATCTTGTCTGCTTACACTTATATCAAGTGTTGCCTTAGTTTAAAGTCCACTGGAGGGCTTATGTTTATCATTGTCAATAAAATAAACTCGGTCATCTCTAACAATAATTGCTGCATCGAGGTGCCTATTTCTACAAATCCTAGTTATTTGAGTTAAGTCAACTAACTAGTTATTCAAGTTCTTACTTATATTATTACTTCAAGTATAGGTCTTGGGTCAAAAAAGGTCATGGGTCAAAAGAAAAGGGTTCCAGTGGTTTTATGGGTCTAAATAGTCCAATGAATTATGGGTTCAAACAGGTACAATGGGTTTGTAGGTCTAACGAGTCCAAAGGGTCCAACAGGTCCAATAGGTTTTGGGTCCAATGGAGTATAGGTTCAACATATCCAATAGGTTATGGGTCCAATGGATTTTAGGTCTAAAGGGTCCAACTGGTCCAATAGGATATGGGTCCAATGGATTATAGGTCCAAAGGGTCCAATAGGTCATGGGTCCAATAGATTATAGGTTCAATCCATGAGGCCATATCCTAGGCGATTCGGGCCTTTACTAGATCTAAAACTAGGGGTACGAGTCTTTCCAAGGTTCAGGCCATGTGTGTTTATTCCTCATGGGCTTTGATCAGCATGTCTTGGGACAAGCTCATATCTTAGGAACTAGTTTAGATTGATCAAGCCATGGACCGGTCTTTAAACCAAGTTCCTATTCTTTTTACCAATCCTATTCTATAAGGGTTGGGATTTGGGCCCTATCGGGTCGTCAAAGTCGGGCCTATAACTTGGTTGTCCAATTTTCACATGGATCTCATCACAGGTTGATCTCATGATGAACATGTGATTGGGCCTTCCCAATTAGCCTCGAGTCTTCGGTCAAGGTCTGTGTTTTATTCCTTATATATTCAAATTTTCAAAAGATTGGCGGACAACCAACAGTAAATCATCCGCCATTTTCGATTTCGATTAAAGTTTTGAGTGCTTCCAAAACTGGGGGAAAGAACACTGATGAGAGCATATCTCCCAGGCACTGGAATTCAAAAATATGATCAGGGCTGATCATGGTAGACAGATCACCGAGATCTTCTCTGTTTTATCAAGGTTTTGGGCCAGATTTATTGGGCCTCAGTGTTGGGTCCATAACTCTTAGTGTCATTAAGGGAATCAAGAATTTAGCAGTTCTTTGGAAAGATTTGCGAGTCACCAAACTTTTTTGTCAATGGATCAAGATGTAATCGTGTTCATCCTCTCGAAGGTCGGGTCTATTTTCTGGCTAGGTGCCATTTGCCAACATTTCGGGCTGTAATTTGCTAATTTTCCCACCATCATTTTGGATCGAATCAAGCCATAAAATTTTTCTCATGTCTTAAGGGTACATTAAATTCTATGTTCAATTAATCCTATATTTTTTCGATAATTTTTCGGGTGCGGAAACCAAAGCTTATTACAGCTCTATTTTCAGGTGCAACAGGGCAACTTTGTCGCACTGTATTCCGGGTGCCGTAACATTCAAACCATATGGGGTTCGGGTCTGAAATTTTAACTGAGATTCGGGAACTGATTAAAGTATTTTATAGAATTTTTTGGTATTTTTATAGAATTTATTTCTAATTTTCTGTTCGTTGTTCCGGGACAGATTTCTGTGGGTTGCAAGGTCCACAGACTTGGGTTTAACGCATTATCAGGTCTCCATTCAATACTACACATTATCGGGTCTCTGTCTAGGACATTTCTAGGTTATTCTCTGGTACATCGGGATCAAATTTTAGGTCATCTTATCTATTTAAATGGCACTAATCGGTTATCAGAACTTTCCTAGTCACCGGTGTAAATTTTCTTAATGTTATCGGATCGGACTTTAAGAGTCATTCGATCAGGCCTAACGCATCGAGCACATTTGCATTTCAAAAACCCATTTTCTTTTTGAAAGCTCTTAATACAAAAATTTCTTCTAAAATACTCATTAGATAAATTTTTAATTGCTATTTCAGATACCGCATGTATAGCCTAACCACACATTTAATCTTATCCATGCATCTATTATTGTTGAAATGCCCATGATCAAAGTCAAGGGTCAAACATTCAATTTTCTAGAATTTTAGAACTTATTTAAGCTCATCAAGAAATCACGATCCTATGATTAAATCAAACATTCTAGGCATCTTTATCAAGAAATCCTACCCAATCAAGCAAATTTTTCCAAACAATCAATCGAGACCATCCGATTGGATATTTATCATGATGAACTATATTTTTTTGGAGTATTATCATGTGGTTCTCAGCATACTAAAAATCCATTTTCAATCTCATAAAAATTAAGCAACATTCTATCACATATAACTTATTCTCAAATTTTTAGTGATCTAGGGCCACACATTTTAAGCACGATCAAATCAATTCATGATGAAGAAAAATCTGATATTTCATATGGATAATCCATCAAAATTCATCAAATATTAAATCATAACTTCTATGATTAATCTATGCAAGAAAAACAACATATATCAATACTATACTATACATAAAGTAGAGATGCATCATTGACTAACATTTGACTTAGAAATCCGTGAGGAAAATGATAAATTAAAGAGATTAAAAACTCATAAACCTAATCTACTATACTTATATCATCCATCTATAAGAATTATTTGTTTTAAAATTCATGGTATGATCAAGAAAATTCACAAATATACTAATTTTTTAAAATTTGACCTTCTTGGTCAATCTAAGCCATTAGATGGCCTTGCATGTGTACCAAGATCATATGCATGACATCATTTGGCTCAAGTCCATGTCTCATTACAGAATAGCTAAATTTTCATATCAAATTTTCATTTTATACTACCAAAAATAAAAAATATTCAAGCTATGTTACAAAAATGACATAGTTTGACCTTTTCCGTCATTTGGGACCATTGGATGGCCTTACATGGATGTAAAAACCACATGCATGGTCATTCTTATCTCAGGTTGATCCAACCTCATTCCAGAATTTACCCATGACACTAAAATAAAAATCAAATCAAATCATGGAATCCCTAAGAAAATCCTCATAAATACAAAAATCTAGTGGTCTAGGCCTATGTGGCCATCATGGACCATTGGATGGCTCTAAGTGACCCTAAAGATCACAACCATGGGTTATATGCACTGGTATCATGTGGAAACATGATCACTTCAGAATTTTAGCCTTCCAAAACAAGCAAAAGCTATAAATCTATGGAAAATTCTAATACTACTAGACTAGAAATCTAGATAAAAGCTAGACTAAGACTTTACCTTGCTAGTGCTAGCTCTTTCTTACTAGTTTTCTTTGATTATTGTGATTGAAAGGGCTGAGATGGAGCCCAAACATATATATGTGAGAGTGGAGGGTGTGGGAAGTGGAATTGGATGTGTTAGATCTAGGATTCAATGGTTGGATTGGTGGGTGAGATTTTCTATAATTTTAGGGTTCTAAGGGAATTTCATGGAGATGGAAGGGAGGAAGAAGATGAAGATGGAGTGAAATGGGGATCCCCGTTGAAGAATTAGAAATTTTCATAGGGGTGTTGGGAGACAAAACTGAAATTTTGTGCCACATGGCACTTCATTTCTTCCCAAGACTATTCCCCATATTTCCAATGCACTATCTCTCTCCTCCAAGCTCCCACACACCCTTGGACTTTGACCCCTTTGACCACATTTTTCCACCACACATCCACTCTTGACTTGTCTTTTATGGTTTTTTAGGTCCCTAATTTATGTGAATGCCCATTTTCTTCAAGATCTTGTGGTGCATGCCACTTAGAGCATCTTACATCGTAGATTTCCCCAATGTAAAATGGGTGGTGTAAGATGAGTCAATTTCAAGTCAAATAGATCAAAGGTGGGGATTAACTAGATATTTGAATTATCCTAATTTCAAAAATTAGCAAAATTAATTACTTTTACCCTTGAGCTTTTATTGAATTTACAAAGAATGCCACTCATTGATGAATGTCTCTATGTGTTAGCACATCTCCAAACTTTTTATTTTAGGAGTCAATCTTTGACTCATTACTTCAAAAAATCTTGTGATAATTTCTAAAATTCGATCCATTGTCGATGTTCTTCTCATCACCCCCAAGGGTCAGGACTAATTCTGGTCAAACCTCGGGTTAAAACTTATCAGTGCAATAGTCTGGGCTAAATTTGAGGTATGAGATATGGTGTGTGCCTTATTACTTTTTCTAATACACCCATCCAATTAAATAGGGTGCCATATGGGTGCCACTAGTAATAGCCATTTTCCTATTTATTTAAGGTGGGTGCTTCAAGAATTTTAGTGGACCTGGCCTCAGGTAGTCACTTGGCATAGTCAGGTCATGATCGTCTTAAATATAAATCTTGCAAGTGCACAAGCTCGAATGTACTAGGGCAAGTACAAGGGTGTCAAACCACAGAGACTTGTTATTTGTCCTATTTAGTTTCTGTTTTATTTTATAAAAAATGTATAAAATTAAGTTTCCTAAATTAATCTAAAAATAAAAAGAAAACCTAAATCAGTTTTGAAATAAGATATGAGAAGGCAGTTTGGGATCTCTCTTGGATTTCATACTCGTATATAATAAATCCTACTTTTTCCTATTTTGAATTCCATGTACTCCCGCTCCTGACTACAAGTTATGTCATTTCATATATGAATTAGACGAATCTAAACATCAAGGCATCATTGCATGTAACCAATTAAAACTACCCTATAAGGCCTAGTATGTCGATGAATATCCTATCTAAACTAATCCCTATCCCTACAAGACCACTGGAATTAAACTAAACAGAATTAAACCTTTACAATCGCTCGATCTCGATGACTCTCGGAACCTTAAACATGCAATTGTACCATAAAATAGAGTTCACAGTATAAAAAGAAGCAGAATATTATTATATACTTATCTGAAATTTACAATAGAGCCCAGTCTGAAATCTTTTTAGCCTCACATCGATCGAAAGACCTCATCATTGCTGAATCGGTCCTCTCCCGATGATTATAATCAATCTCTCTCTATTTTAGAACTAGATCTAACCTAAACCTACAAATGCTCACGCCAAAACTCTTTAGAAAATTCCACCGTGAGGATTACCTAAAACCAAAGCCTAGGGTCCTTATATATAGAGTATAAGGCCCTAGAACAATTGTAAATGGCAAGTATCTCTCCAAGATCCCTAAAAATCAGTTTGAGGAAGAAGAATTTGGAACGGATTGCAACGCCAGAGAAAACACAGCTGTAACACCTTGTTTCTCACGTGAAAACTCTGTCTCGACCGGGCGGGAATTGGTTTCAACCGGTCGAACATCAGATTGGCTCTTCAGATCGCGAAGGCTTTGCAGGGCTTCAGATTTTCTTCAATTCGTGACCGTTCAAAATTATATATAGACATTTGATTATTTTGTTTGCTCGATCTTCGACCGGTCGAATTGGACTGGACCGGTCAACTTTGATATTTTTGAAGCTACTAAGCACTTGACCAGTTGAATCAAATATCTCGATCGGTCCATTCAGCCCTTGTTATCCTTCTTTCTTCTCGTCCAATGGCACTTCTCTGCTGAGTGGTCTCGATCGGTCGAAATTACCATTATGTGCTTCTCTGACCTAGTTCCTCTTGGATTTACTTGTCAATGCTTTGGGTTTCCTCTAACTTTGTTCTTTTAACTATATTTACATAGATCCAGCCTTTGAACCTGCTGCAACACAATATGAACTAAAAGCATTCATTAGTAGTTAAGTGAGGGCTAACAAGGCCGAGATTTGGGTATAAATTATACCATTTTAGAGGCCGATCAGGTGACACCATAGTCCAATCAACAGTTTGACCAACACAAAGATCTAGGGGCAGGTGCTACATCCTCCCCTCCTTAAAAAGGATTTCGTCCTCGGAATGGAGACTATCAAAAATATTTTTGAAATACCTGCAATTTCCATCAGAGTCTCAGTTGTATCTATAATGGCATCGAGCCTATCGATCTCATCTCGAATCGTCATCAGAATTCCCTCACTTTGACCAAGTTCAGCAATTTCCTTGGTGAGGTGTCATTTACAGTTTCGGAGTCTTCATTTTACATCGTTCATGTGTCAAACGATTTCGCGTTTATCTAGTGGATTCCTTTTAAGAGAAATGTGGATTGCCAAGATGTGTTTTTCACTAGTCAAGTTGTCAATTCAGGTTTCAAGGTATTAGATCGACGATCTGTGCAAGGAACACTGGTGGAAGAAGAGAAGCTCTTCCTATTCTAGTTTCTTCTTTTTACGTGTTATTTCCATCATTGTTTCTAAAGGAGTCATTGTACCTCCCATCTATGAAGACATCAAGACTGTGTTCAGAGACGCGTTTATTTTAGTGGCTTTCAATCAAGTAAGAATAGTGTTGGTTTATTTTAAGTGCTTGCTACTGACTTTATTGAAGACAGTGATAAGAATGGGGTAAATGAAAATGAATGAAAGGTAGAGTGAGGATTACGGAGCAGCAAACCTAAAATATGCACAGTCCTGCAAGATACAGGGCCTGTTGTAGCAAGTTTTGATAAGTAAGAGTTTGACCCACAGGGAAGTTGATCTAAAGATCCTAGGGAGCTATCTTTAGTAGGCTCTCCAGATCTGACTACAGATCTGGCAATCCTAAATGGAAGGGGATTTAAAGTAACTATAATCTAAATCCTAAGGCAACTTACTGTCTAGATTACAGAAAGGGTTAAGAAGAATGGTGGAGTGAGAAAATAAATATAAAAGGGTGAGAAGTATGTTATTAGGTACAGATCTGATGGGTCTTGTAACTCAGACTCAGATCTATTGCTATAGAAATCCTGTCCAATGACTACATTATCACCAAAGAGGAGAAAGAATCCAACTCACCCCTGTGCCATGATCCAATCTCTTATGGCTATAACCTATCCACTTAAATGGTCACAGACTATCCAATAGGGGAATCACAATCCAGAGATGGGTCAGAACAAGCTTACCATTGTAGGCACTACTTCATCCAGGCTACAAGCTCAAGAATCCAAATGAACCTCATCCTCTAAAGTTCTGTGTGTGGGGCTAGGCCTACAAAGTGCACAAGCATGGTTGTTCACTGCTTTAGTAAGACTGTAGTCATCTAGTCACAAGCCTACAACCACTACAGCCAAATCAGATCTGTAATCTGATGATGAATCTATACAAGTATAGGGGAGTCTGTCTCTGCACAATCTCTCACAAGGCTACAAGCACAAGCACAAAGAAGAAAAAATTTTCTTAGGTCTGTGGATTGGCTTCACCCTAGGGCTATAACCTGTCCACTTAAATGGTCACAGACTATCCACAGAAGCTATCCTCCTCACAGAGGTCTAAGACAGAATAAGATCATTGCTGCCGCCACCATGTTCACAAGGCTACCAGCTCAAGCTCCCATGGGGATTCAGATTTAGTGGATCATGTGGTGGGGAAAGGCCTGCAATGTGCCTAACCTGGACACACAGGTCACTAGGATTTAAATAAAACCTTAAAAGCAATCCTCCATTGCTTACGATACAACTTAGCAATGGAGGATCTCAAGGCAGCAGCCTTGTACAGAACAACTCACAACAAAAACATCATCCCATATATGCAATAAATCCTATTACAAAACTCCATTACAATCTATACCATATAATCATACAAAAGGCATAGCCAGCAAGTGCTGGACTATGGAGAGAAAAAAAAAGGAAAAAGAAAACTCCTAAACCTTAACTGTAATTCTACAGTTGGTTTCAAGAAGAAGCGCAGAAGTTAAGTCCCAAAAGAGGCGCCTAAACCTAAGCTAGGCTTAGGCATATATAGCAGTCGGCTTCTCTCTAATTAGGGTTAAGTCCCTAATTTATCAATGTGATTGCGGCCCATTCCTATCCCTTGGATGCCTCGGGGTGTGTGCACAGAGATTGGAGCATTAGAGTGCGTGCCCTAATTACTGGAAGTCCCCAGATTGCCCTTGCAGAAGTGGGGAGAAGTTTAGAACCCGATCCTCGCTGGGTAGAAAAGATTTCAGATCCTTCCTCGTGGTAGCATTGGCGTCGCAGGGTTGAATTGACTTGAAGTTCATGCAGTCGTAGGATTGACATTTTGGTCATCGCGGGAGACTAATGGATGTCGCGAGATTGCTCTTTCAGCTTTGAATGGTGTGGGGATTGCTCGCGCGGTCCATCCCTTGGTGAATCTCGCGACAGATCTTCGCGATGAAGCAGTGTTCATGAGTTTTTGGGTCACGCGAGCATTTCCCTGAAGGTCTATATCTTGCAGCCACTACGCGACAGCTGCGCGTAGGAATACCTGGAGATCTTACTTCTGAGTGAATCACATGAAGCCTAACGACTCCTCTTTTGAGTTGTGCGAGACTGCGTGAATGCTTCACTCACTTATGGCTGAGCTTCGCGAGAACCACGCGAAGACTGATTTGCATTTCTTTCTGTCATCAAACCGCGTGGGAGCAGCGCGAGGACTGCGCAGCCAGTTGTTGTGCTTCCTCCAGGAGCCCACGACAACTGCGCGAAGGCATTATCTTTGGTTCAATTGAACCCTGCGACATTTGTGCGAGGCATCCTTCTTGGTTTATTTCTACTTTGATGTGCCTATGCTTCAGCCACTCTCTGTCTGGGTTCATTCTTCATTCTGCTGAGGTAGTTCTGGGGCAACCGTGAGTATCTTGGCATGGTTAGGGGTTTATTTGTAGCTGCTGCTTATTACCTACAGAATAGACTTAAAATACATTTATTAAATGATTAAGGGCCTAACAGAGACTAAGTTAAGGGGTGAAAAGTGGTACTTTTTAGGTCTTAACATACCCCCAAACCTAATCTTTGCTAGTCCCTTAGCAAAGCTGTACTTAAATGCCACTTTCGTAGGGTTCACGGGTACATTTAGCATATGTACCAAGCCTTTTAAACCCCTAGGTGATCCCTAGTGGAGGAGTGAAGTCTCCTGAGGGTTTTTAGTGAAGACACCCACAAACTTCACCATTAAAACCAGTTAAGTATAGTGCAGATAATGACAACACAAATTCAAAATGTTTAGAGTCTCATCCCACACCCATTTAACACTTAGAGGAAACTGCAGCAATGTTTGCAGGCCATTTAAAACTTACAAGTTACATGTGTTTGCCTTACCACCATTCATTTAATATTAGAATTTTAATGTATAAAAATCAGTACCCTGCTTGCCTTTAGTTCAAAATCCAGGTTGGATACTACCCTAATGAGGTTAAAATTCAGACCCAATTCTCACTTGGGCTATCTCTCAACATTAATAACTTGAGGGTGTTCTTATTCTCAACAGCTCAAGAGCGTATGCATCTCAAATGGGCTTGCAAGCATGAGCATAGGCCAAGCTTCTAATTTCTGACATCTTCAAGGATTTTCACCATAGATTGGGCAACTCTTCATCTCCACATGACAGCTCATTTGACTTTGGATTCACAAGGTCTTTTTTTTTAATGGGTTGTAATGTGGCTTATGGCTGAGGGGTGTACAGAATAAAGGGGCAAAAAGGGAGTCCAATATTGGGAAATCAGCAAGGTAAGGAGTGGTTCATGACTTCACAACCTTCATGTCAGCAAAAACTTCTTCTTCCATTTCTATTTCAGACTCAAAGTGGCCAGTTTCTCCTCTTCTTTTCAATTTTCAGATGATGTTGTTCTCTAGACTTCTCTTTCTTTTTCTTTTTTTAGTTCTTTATTCATTCTTTTGATAAATGCCACACAACTGCCTTTGATACACAGCTGTTCACAAGTTACTTTTCTTCCCTTTCCATAGAATATTGGACCATTCTCAGTATCTTTACCTCCTTCTCCTTTACCTTCTGAATTCTCAGAGTGAGGGTAAGGTTGACTCAAGTCATGAGGTTAAGGTGCAAGTGTTTTGGTGTTTGCGAAGGAAAATTATGATTTTAAGGCTCGACTAGTGTATACACAAGGGCAGATTTTAAAAGGTTAGATTTTCAGGCTCAAACTATCCATATGAGGGCCTTGGATCATTTCCTTAGTCTCATGAGTGCTGTCAATTAGTTTTGATTAGGAGTTGCACAACTTTTAGTGAGAAAGTCATGAATCAATCAGTCCTTAGAGCAGAAGTAATGCCAAAAACACTCTTCAAAAGAAAATTCTGGGCCCAAATCTCACTAGGTGTGGTCTTCAAATTTAACTCATGGGGTGTATTTTCGTCTGTTTCTCTCCTCTTAGGCTCACTGAGTACTTAACTCAAAAAAATTTCTAATATTAGCTTCATGGTGGTGTCAAGATCAACTTTTTCTGTTTCTACAGGTCTGCAAAAAATCTTTAAATTTTTACTTGTTTCCTCATTGTATCAAGTTAAGTGGAAATTAGCTTTATTCATCTCAGTTATACCACCATTACTGCACTAAAATTAACTATGTTATTGGCAGACTGCCACACCCCCAAACCATTCAGAGGAGTGTCCTCACTGGTTCAAAGGTGATAAAAGGCAGGAGAATCCAATCAGACAGACAGAAATAAATACAGCAGAAGAGAGAGAAATTGAAAAAATATAATGCTAAGAACAGTATAGAACGGAAAGAAACTATCATTAAAAAGAAAAATGAAAATGGTACAAAAAGAGGGTAAAAGAAAAGACTAAATGGGGGGGAAAGGGATGTGGCGGTGAGGGAGGGAGTGAGGAAGATGGTGGGGGAGATGCAGGTGGATCCTGTTTTCTCTTTTTCTTCTCTCTCTTCTCCTTCTTCCTCTTTTTCTTTTCCTCCTTGGCGAGGATCCTCTGAACCTCGTCATACTCATCTCAGAGAAATTGTAATGGGTCCGGCTCCTTAGGCGGTGGGGGATCCTCCCAGATGGGGTAGAATTTGATGGGGAACCCGAAGGGTGTGTCATCCGCCATGGGTGCGAGGAGGTATGGACTGCTAGGGTTAGAATAGGAGGGATGAGATGAAAAGGGACTGATGGCCGATTTAAAAGAGGAGGACGGTGGAACATGAATCGGTGGATTTTAATTTGTGCCCCTTTTCAAACTGGGCAATAAATGAACGTTGTGTGGGGAAAAAGAAACACACAACTGGTTCTTGGAAAAGAGAATGAGCATTAAATGAATGTCTAAAGATAGGCATGGTATTTAAGGTGATCAGTGTATCACGCGGGGATCCTTGCAAAGAACAATCAGTAATGAGTAGTTTACATTTCTCGCGCAGCTGAGCTGGGGATCTCCGCGAGGCAGCCTGACATGACTCATTAATTTGAAAAAGAAGCCATTGAAATCCCTGAGGCAGGTTTTTGCACAGATTTATTCAGCCACCATCTACATCTATCCTCCACATGGATGACTATTTCAAAGAAGCATAGCCTCCCGAAACCCATCTCCCATGAATGACAAAAAGAACAAAATGAAAACTAATAAACGAAAATAAGCACACAGAACAGCACAATAGACAAAAACTAGAAATTCTATTTAAGTGGAAGAAAATATTTACAAATATAGTTACAGGAAGCAAAACCTAATCTACAATCTAGAAACTAGGATCTAATCTGAACCCGAATCTATGTAGAAATCCCAGCCCATCTTTTTAGCATGTGCCCTAAGGGCATCTCTGTCCTGTTTCTTCTTTTCCTCCCTTTCCTTTTTCTTTTCGGCTGGTGTTTTCTTTGCAGTTGGAGCTTTACGTGCCCTCACCCTTACTTTTGGTTGCTTTGGTCCTTTTGGTTCCGTGGGTTCTTGAGGGGCTTTACCTTTTCGCTTAGCAGGAGGGGTGGCAGGGGATTTTCCTTTTCCTTTGCCTTTACCTTTGCCTTCTTCAGTGGGGACCACTGAAGATTTCCCTTTTTCTTTGGACTCAGGCTGGTCAGGGGAGTGTGCCTCTTCAGACTAGGCAGCAGGCTCTTTGCCAATTTTTAAAGGAGTAGCTTTAGGAACAGACCTCTTAGCAATGACTTTCCTCTGCTTAAGATAAGTTTGCTTTTGTGGAGGTGCAGCAGAGGCCTTGCGAGGT
The DNA here is from genome assembly GCA_021018995.1 of Chloranthus sessilifolius. NCBI lineage: Eukaryota > Viridiplantae > Streptophyta > Magnoliopsida > Chloranthales > Chloranthaceae > Chloranthus > Chloranthus sessilifolius. Next base: position 85,171,810 of record CM037597.1, read on the forward strand.
AGAGGCTATTCTGTAGGAGGTGATGGGAGATGGGCAGCTGGGGCCTTCCCTTTTTCTTGCTGGGTCTTTGGTTGTGCCTCCTCAGACTGGGCAACAGGAGATGGAGTGGCTTTAGGCTCTAGGATTGGCATTTGAACAGAGATTGGGGTGGGCTGCAGAGGAACATTTTAGGCAGCAGCCAATGCGGATTCCAATGAGGCGATCTGGATTTGATGTTTGAGGATGTCAGTCTCATGGATCTCCTTTTAGATTCTGTGGATCTCCTGGGCATTGTTAAGCCTCTTTTCAAGCATTCTGGCCCGGGACCTCTCAGTAGCAGCATTTGCTTTCTCCAACTCCAAATTCAGCGCATTGTACTCAGCTGTAGCTTTGGTCTTCTGATAGTCCTCCAGGATATTTTTCCACCCCAAGGAGATGCCCAGAAGTTGCTCTTTGTGGGCCTCCTTCATTTCATCGATCTGCTCCAGCAGGGGGGTCTTAATGGATTGGCGAAGCTTGGCCATCCCCCTCAGGACATCCTTCCTAAGGTAAGCATTATCCCTCATGTGATGGAGGATGGTGAGGTAGGGAGGGTTGTAAAAATGATGTTTTGGTACGATGGGAAGATAGGAAGTGGAAGGAGCAAACTGTGATAGGTCCTGAGGGGGAGAAGGGGGGGTAACAGGGGGTAAGTCTAGTTGTGGGGGAAGGAGGATAGGTTCTGGGTCAGTCTTTGTCTTTTGGTCAGTGTAAGTTAGAGGGGGTAGGATAAGAGGTGGAATGGAGGGTATAGGGAGAAATGAGAATGGGGTAGGCTCAGTAGGAGTATGGGGTGGTGGGGGGGAGAAATGGGAATGGTGAAAGGAATGAAAGGTAATGGGGGTGTAAGAGGGAATGTGGATGGTGGGGGGGGATTGTGAGTCAGAAGGGAAGTCTGTTTGGGTTTCTTTGTCAGTGGACAAGACCAGGGCAGTTGAAGTGGGTGATGGAGGGATGGGTGGGTTGTTTAAGGAGTGTAGCGTGGATTGGATGGAGGTGAGTTCAGTCTGCATCTGATCCTGTTTTTGGGTATTGGTGGATAACTGGGCTTGGATGTCTTGGATAAGGGAAAGGATAAGGGGCAGTGTGCCAGGGCTAGGAGGTTGGGTTTGTGAAGAAGAGGGTACTGGTTGGAAAGGTGAGGAAGGTGCATGATGGAAAGTGGAGGGAGGGGAAGAGTGGGGATCTGGGGAGTCTGGGAGAGGGGTGTAGTAGGCAGGCATTGTTTCAAGGAAGGTAGATAGAAAGGCTTGGAAGCCTATGGATGTGTTAAGGGTTAAGTCAATGTCTGTGAGGGGGGATGTAGTAGGTAGGGCAGGGGTGGTGGTTTCTTCAAGGTGGGGTGTGTCAATGGGGATAGAAGGGGTTGAGGGTGGTGTCTGGGAGAGGGTTGGGATGGTCTCAGTGGTTTTTCATTTTTTTGTAGGAGATGAGTGGGGGGCTAGCAGGTTTATGTGTAGCTGATGGGGGAATTGTGGCTGTGTATTGAGGTAAGGTAGGGGATGGGGAGTCTTCCCAGGTACCAAGCACAGGTGAAGGGGGAGTGGGCATGGAGAATGGAAATAGAGGGGGGTGAGAGATGGATGTAAGAGGGGTAGTGGATGCAGGAGAAAAAGGTGGAGGGGAAATAGGTGCTACTGCAGCGATGCTACTGATAGGCTCTAGGGGCACCTCCTTGGTAGCAGGGGTAGATACTGATCTGGCTACTTCTTCTGCTTGCTTGGGCAGGGCCTGAGCTTCAGCTTTCTTCTTCTTTTGGGCCTACATCAAGCTCCTGGTGATTCCTCATTGCCTCTTGGCAAAGGTAGTAGGGGTAAGGGTGGTGGTCTGCTCAGTCCTTCCAATCTTGTATCCCCCCTTTAGCAGCAGCAAGATAATGATTCTTGCATAGGGTAGTGTGTGAGGCTTCTTGTTTGTCCCTATCTTCTCCACTATGTCTTTCATTGCCTCAAAGATTAGCTAAGCTTCATGGAAGCCATGGCCCATGTGGAAGGAGTAGGCAACATCCGCAATGGGGGTTCTCCTTTCCTGCTGGTGTCTTGAGCAATATATGTTCTTTCGTAGGACTTGGTCAACGAATAGGAGTTCAGGTTCTAATTCTCTCCTTCTGATCGAGTCCCCAGTGGCTTTTAATCCTCTAGTTAGGGCCCGTGCAATCGTATCAATCAATGCACTTAGAGGGGGGCCGTATCCACAGCTAGGGTCGAATGCCGCTGGGATGCCCAAAACTTCAGCAATTACCTTACGGCTTACTAACATATTAAAGTCATCAATCAGCACCAGCAAGCACTCTTGTCCATCTTTGTCCTTCTTGACCCTGATGTGCTGATAGAACAGCTGCACTAGCCTAGGGTAGGCTAGTGCTGGAATTCCTTTCATTAATGGCATCAGGCCCGCTTTGCTCATAAACTGTATGGCAGGGGCAGATAGTGGTTCCTTCTAAAAAATGGTAGATCAAATGCTGTCTCAGGCTCCAATAGAATTGACACCATTAGTTCAGAAGGAGTAGAAAACTTAGTGGTTGGTACCGCCGCCTCCTCAACCACTTCCTTTCCTTTTTTGGGGGACTTTGAAGTCTTGGCCTTTTTAGGGGTGGTCTCTGCAGGGTCCTTGTCCTTCCCTTTTCTCTTTTGTGCAATTTTGGGAGCCATTTCTAAGTCTGTCTTCTAGTATGAGCAACGGAGACTAAGATCTAGGGTTTGGTTTGATTTGACACATAGGGCACCGCGAGATCTCTGAGCAGAGGGCAATAGATGTGTGGGATGTTAGGAACAACTCTATAGATTTGTGGGGTGAATGATGAGCTGTAGGGTTGAAGCTGGAGGAGAGAGGAGAAAGAGCGCCAAAAGCTAGGGTTTCGCAGAGGGAAGAAGGAAGAAAATAATGGAAAAGGGACCAAGCGCGGGGTTAAAATACTTGTCGCGAAGCTCAGCGCGCTTTGGAACATCTGGTCGCGGGGTTAGAAATGAACCTAGCGAAGATGTTGATTCAATCTGGATTGCGCGACAATCTCCCAGGTTGTCCTTGGAGCACGCGACAGAGTGAGATTAATTCATGTGAACTGCGCGAGCGGCTCCTAGGTCTCTATTTGGATTGCGCAAATATCTCTGAGGCTCATTTTGAATCTTGCGACAGACTTAGAATCTCGTGACAGCAAATGAAGTATTTCTGTTGAATTACGCGAGCGGCTCCTAGGTCCCTGTTGAACCTCGCGATAGCTTTTGAATCTTGCGACAGCAAATGTATAGCTCTATGGGGATGGCGCGAGAGGTTCGCTGGTGTTCATGAATCGCGCGACAGCTAATGGATGGCTCTATGTGAATCGCATGAGAGGTTCTCAAGTACACATGAATCTCACGACAACTATTGAATGTTTCCATGTGAACTGCGCGAAATTCTCCCAAACTTTCGTTTTAACCTCGCGATAGCTTTTGAATCTCGCGAGAGTCTCCCAGGCTTCTATTTGGACCCAGCGACAGTAAGATATAAAACAAAGAGCATGTGCTCTCTGTTCTACCCCTTTGCATGTTTGTTGTGGTTAGATCCTAGGCATGACCCTCACTAAGGCTACCGCTAGACATTCAATCATACAATCAAGGACGACAAAAAAAAAAATCGACCTCCCATATTATGCATTCAACAAAAGCTATCAATTGAAGAGCAGTAAGAATGAAACTAAGCATCAACAGTTGAAAACAAATAGGTCCAGATTCAGATATGACCACTAACAAATCCTAGAGAATATAAACAAAAGAAAGCAAGATAAATCAACCAAAAACTAAGTACATATGATACAGTAATGACACACCTGTGGATCAGTTTGAAGAAGGATCCCCTTGAAAGTGAATGGTGTCCATGGGTTCAACAGGTTTTTTAAAACAAGGCTTAAGCCTCTGACCATTCACCTTCAAGGTTCTCCCAGACTTGGGATCCTTGATTTCCACAGCACCAGATGGGGTAACATGCATGACAATGTAGGGACCTTCCCATCTGGATTTTAATTTGCCAGGAAAGAATTTAAGTTTGGAGTTAAACAACCAAACCTTATCACCAGCTATGAAACTCTTTCTCAACAGCCCCTTATCAAAGAAAGCTTTGGGCCTTTCCTTATAGATCCTGGCATTAGCATAAGCATCCATCCTTAGTTCTTCCAATTCGGACAACTGCAGCAACCTGTAATGACCAACAGAAGTTAGATCTAGATTTAAATGTTTGATGGCCCAATAGGCCCTCTGTTCTAATTCCACTGGGAGATGACAGGCCTTGCCATAAATCAGTCTGAAAGGGGACACACCGATGGAAGTCTTATAGGTAGTCCTATAAGTCCACAGTGCATCATTTAGCTTGTCACCCAATCCTTCCTATCAGTCCTCACAATTTTCTCAAGGATATGCTTGATCTCCCTATTTGAAATTTTAACTTGCCCACTGGTTTATGGGTGGTAGGGAGTAGCAATCCTATGGGTGACAGAATATTTCTTGAGCAAGCTCTCAAAATTTCTGTTGCAGAAATGGCTCCCCCCATCACTGATAATGGCTCTAGGAGTGCCAAATCTGGAGAAGATATTCTGCTTTATAAACTTGAGGACCACATGATTATCATTAGTTCTTGTGGCAATGGCTTCTACCCATTTGGAAACGTAGTCCACTTTACTAAGATGAAATGAAAATCATTTGAAGGAGGAAAGGGGCCCATAAAGTCAATACCCCACACATCAAACAGTTCTACAACAAGGATGGGCTGTAAAGGCATTGAATTTCATTTGGACAACCCTCCTAGTTTCTGACATCTTTCACAGGCCTTACAGTGTGTACTGGCATCTCTGAAAAGAGAAGGCTAATAGAACCCACACTGCAACACTTTGTCAGCTGTTTTTCTCCCACTAAAGTGACCCCCACAGGCATTTTCATGGCACATGGTCAGAATACTGGGGACATCACTTTCGGGAACACATTTTCGAATGATTTGGTCTACACAATACTTGTACAAGCAAGGTTCCTCCCAAAAAAAGAATTTGACCTATGAGAAAAACAGGTCTTTGTCCATTTTTTTCCACTGGGCAGGAATCTTGCCTATACTAGATAGTTGACAATATGTGCATACCAAGGAACTAAAGATTGGATGGCAAATAGTTGCTCATCCGGGAAGACATCATTTGTAACAAGGTCATCAACACCTTTTTCCAACATAATTCTGGGCAAGTGGTCAGCCACCACATTTTCTACACCCTTCTTGTCCTTGATTTCGATGTCAAACTCTTGCAACAGGAGTATCCATCTAATCAATGTGGGCTTTACATCCTTCTTGGACAATAGGTACTTTAATGCTGAGTGGTCAGTGAAGGTGATAGTTTTAGACCCAAGTAGGTAAGGTCTAAACTTGTCCACAGCAAAAACCACTGCCAGAAGCTCTTTCTCAGTGGTTGTGTAGTTCAGCTGAGCTTTAGCAAGTGATTTGCTGAGATATGCAATGACCACAGGCAACTTATCTTTTCTCTAGCCCAGAGCAGCCCCTATTGCCAAGTCAAATGCATCACACATCAACTCAAAGGGCAAGGAATAGTCAGGTGTTTGGAGTACAGGGGCAGAGGTGAGGCAAATTTTCAAAGTTTCAAAAGCTTTAAGACATTCAGCAGAGAGTTCAAAGGGCACATCCTGGCAGAGCAAGTGGCACAATGGTTTAGCAATTTTGCTAAAGTCTTTGATAAACCTCTTGTAGAATCCAGCGTGTCCAAGGGAAGATCTTATTTGCTTGACTGTTCTTGGAGGGGGCAAATTTGCAATGAGGTCAACTTTGGCCTTGTCTACCTCAATTCCATCTTTAGAGACCACATGACCCAACACAATTCCTTGTGTTACCATGAAGTGGCTCTTTTCTCAACTTAAGACCAAATTGGTCTCTTCATATCTTTGTAAGACCTAATGGAGGTGTTGTAGACATTGGTCAAAGCTATCCCCATAAACCAAAAAATCATTCATAAAAATTTCTAAGAATTTGTCAATCATATCAGAAAAAATGGCATACATACACCTCTGAAAGGTGGCTGGGGCATTACACAGTCCAAAAGGCATCCTCCTGTAAGCAAAGGTGCCGAAAGGACAAGTAAATGTAGTTTTCTCTTGATCAAGGGGGTGCACAGGGATCTGATTGTACCCTGAGTACCCATCAAGAAAATAGTAAAAAGCTTTCCCAGCCAACCTGTCCAAAATTTGATCAATAAAGGGGAGAGGGAAGTGGTCTTTTGTGGTCTTGGAGTTGAGTTTTCGATAATCGATGCAAACTCTCCAGCCAGTGGTCTCCCTGGCTGGTCTCAACTCTCCAGACTCGGTTGTGATTACTATTATGCCAGATTTCTTGGGTTCCACCTGGATTGGTGCCATCCATTCAGAATCAGAGATGGGGTAAATTACCCCAGCATCCAGCAATTTAATGATTTCTTTCAAGACCACTTCCTGCATGTGAGGATTCAGTTTCCTCTACATTTTCCTGGAGGGTGTTGAGCCCTCCTCTAGATGAATCCTATGCATACAGATCGATGCATCAATCCCTCCTAGATCAGCAATGGTCCAGCCAATTGCTTTCTTGTGCTTCCTCAAAACTGTTAGCAATTCCTCCTCTTGCTCACTGGTAAGAGAAGAGGAGATAATCACAGGAAGTTTTTTGTCTTTCTCAAGGAAAGCATATTTCAATGTCTCTGGAAGCTTCTTGAGCTCTAGATCAGGGGCTTGTTGGATGGATGATAGGATTGGTGTACTGTTGGTTGGAGGTAGGGGCAGCAATGTAGGTTTCCAATTGGAATGTTGCACTAAGTCCACAGAAGACCTTACTAGGGACATGTCTTCTGGCATTAAAGCTAGGCTTCCTTCCTCCACCATGTTCCAAACTTCAGTTAAATTAGTGACAATGTTGCCCCACTCTAGCAGAGAGGGCAGTTCTTCTTCAACAATTTATTCTAATACATCCACTGCAAAGCATTCCTCATTATCCAACTGAGGGTACTTTGCACTGTTGTACATATTAAACTCAACTTTCATATGTCTGAAAGTGACCTCCATGATCCCAGACCTGTATTGAATGCATGCATTGGCAGTGGCCAAAAATGGTCTGCCCAGAATAATAGGTATTGGGAATGTACTCTTATTGTAGCCCATGTCCAAGACAAGGAAGTCTGCAGGGTAGAAGAACTTGTCTACCCCCACTAGGACATCTTCAACCACTCCCATGGGTTTCCTCTCAGACCTATCAACCATAAATAGAATAATGAGGGTGGGCTTAAGCTCCCCCAAACCTAGCTGCTGATACACACTGTATGGCAGTAGGTTAACACTGGCTCCAAGGTCCAAAAGGGCCCTTCCAATTGTGTGGTCTCCAATAATACAGGGAATAGTGGGTATCCCTGGGTCTTGCAACTTCTCAGGCATTGTCATGGTTAATACAGAATTAACTGTATCAGTCGCAAAGACCTTTTTGGACAAGTGGCCTCTGGCCTTCCTATTCTGAGTACAAAGGTCTTTCAGAAACTTTGCATAGGCTGGGACCTATCGAATTGCATCAAGCAGGGGTAAATTTATCTTGACCTGCTTAAAGGTCTCCATCATTTCCTTGATCTATGCCTGCCCTTTATCAAAAGGGGCAGGGCCACTCAAAGCTTGAGGAAATGGCAGCTGAGGTACTGCTGGTTCCTCCGCTGCAAGCCTATGACTGAACTTTTGTTTTTTTCTTTTATCTATTTTTATCTCCTGCTGAGGCTCAACTACAACCTCTTTATTTTTCCTTTGTTGAAGGGTAGCAGGCGTTCTTGACTTTGTGCTCTAACAAAGTCCTTATCACTTTCACTCGACATTTCATTGGGCATGACCTCTCCTTGTTCCTTTTCCACCTGGTTGTCTACCAACCTGCCAGACCATAGGGCTGTGATGGCATTAGCCCCCTCAAAATTTGAGGAGCCTTCTCCGATGGAATACTAGCCCTTAGGGTTGGCTACTGGCTGGCTTGGCAACCTGCCCTCTTCTCTTTTAGCCAAGGCATTGGCTATTTGGCCAAGCTGCTCTTCTATTTTCTTAATGCTTTGACTGTGAGAAGTCACAGTCTGATTTAAGGGTCCAAGGCTTTGCAATTGGGCCAAAACCTGGTCCTCGAAAGAAGCACTTCAGGGCTGAGGTGGGGAAACTACCAATTGATTTTATTGTTGGGGTTGCTGTTGCTGTTAGAAATTCGACCTTGGGGTATAACTCTGGTTAAACTGCTGCTGTGGCCTTTAAGGTAAGGCCAACATCTGTTGTGGCTGCATATAATTGTCTTGCCTCCACCTCAAATTTGGGTGGTCTCTCCATTGGTAACCAACATTTTGGTGTTGGTATCCATATGGTTATTTATTGTAGCCACTAGATTGTTGCTGCCCAAAAGATTGAGCAACAACAGCCTGTTCCATTACAAACTCAGGGTATTGCCCCACAGTTGGGCACTCTTCTACTATGTGTTGTGAAGATTGGCATATCAGACATTCCTCCATCACTTGTGCAACCATTCTAGGCTGCACCACAGTCATAAGTTTATCAAATCTTTCAGTAAGATTGGCCATCTGCATTCTTAGGTCATCATTTCCCTTAACTTCATGCATCTTTCCTTTAGAAGTCTCAGCGAGCCCCAGCTTAGGAGGAGGCTCTTGAACAGTTCTAGATGAGGACATTTTTTGGAAGGCATTTTCACTTATGACCTCGAACAAGTCCCATGCCTCATCAGCTATTTTGTGCATGTACGTTTCACCACAAGAGGCATCTACCATGTCTCTGCTCTTCTCATCTATCCCATTGTAGAAGCTCTGGATAAGCTACAAATCAGGGATCTTGTGGTGGGGACATTGTTTGAGCATCTCTTTAAATCTGTCCCAGGCTTGGTTAAAATCTTCAATTGGGGATTGGGCCAAAGCAAGTATGCCTTTCCTCAACTAGCTGGTTTTGGTCTCTGGGAAAAATTTAGACAGAAATCTTGTCTGGAGGTCTTTCCAGAAAGTGATGCTGTTGTTTGGGAGAGTAGATAACCAGGTCATGGCCCTGTCCTTTAGGGAGAAAGGAAAGAGCCTTAACCTAGTAGCTTCTGGTCCCAAACCAGCAATGGAGAATGTCGTGCACAGGGCCAAGAACTGGTCAATGCGCTTATAAGGATCTTCCTTGCTAAGCCCATGGAAAGAGGGAAGCATTTGGATGATGGAAGTTTTGATTTCGTAGTTTTCCTAAACATCTGGGAATTGAATGCTGAATGGAGAATTGTAATCATCCGGAGTATTCAATTCCTTCAATGTTCTGGGTTGTTCTTCACCCATAACTGTTGTCTCAATTTCAATAGGGGGCTCGACTGTGGTGTGTCTGTGCCTTCTCGGTCTTCTACCCCTTTCTATCTCAGGGTTAGCAAGCTATAATGTAGGATTGAGGGATCTCCTTCCTAACATGTACACACACCAACAACAAGGAAGACTATTCACAGGCATATTGCACTTAACAAAAATTACAACTATCCTAATCAACTGCTATGGAATCTTCAAAGGAGAAATAGACTGAGTTTTGAGGGTTAGAGAAGTGCAAACAGAGGTAGCTAGACTCCCAGTGCAATTCTACTCTCCTTCTCTGCTACGGTCCAGATCTGTAAGAAAAATTCTAAATGTAATTCAGTAGTATCAATTATTCACAAGTACAGCTACTAAAGAATAAAGAATAAAAAATCTAGAGTCTACTAATAGATCAATGTTCCCGACAGCGACGCCAAAAACTTGTTGGTTTATTTTAAGTGCTTGCTACTGACTTTACTGAAGACAGTGATAAGAATGGGGTAAATGAAAATGAATGAAAGGTAGAGTGAAGATTACGGAGCAACAAGCCTAAAATATGCACAGTCCTGCAAGATACAGGGCCTGTTGTAGCAAGTTTTGATAAGTAAGAGTTTGTCCCACATGGAAGTTGATCTAAAGCTCCTAGGGAGCTATCTTTAGTAGGCTCTCCAGATCTGACTACAGATCTGGCAATCCTAAATGGAAGGAGATTTAAAGTCACTATAATCTAAATCCTCAGGCAACTTACTGTCTAGATTACAGAAAGGAAGAATGGTGGAGTGAGAAAATAAATATAAAAGGGTGAGAAGTATGTTATTAGGTACAGATCTGATGGGTCTTGTAACTCAGACTCAGATCTATTGCTATAGAAATCCTGTCCAATGACTACATTATCACCAAAGAGGAGAAAGAATCCAACTCACCCCTGTGCCATGATCCAATCTCTTATGGCTATAACCTATCCACTTAAATGGTCACAGACTATCCAATAGGGGAACCACAATCCGGAGATGGGTCAGAACAAGCTTACCATTGTAGGCACTACTTCATCCAGGCTACAAGCTCAAGAATCCACAGGAACCTCATCCTCTAAAGTTCTGTGTGTGGGGCTAGGCCTACAAAGTGCACAAGCCTGGACACACAGGACCAGCAAGAGTTTGAGTATTAACTTTCAAGCATGGTTGTTCACTGCTTTAGTAAGACTGCAGTGATTCAGTCACAAGCCTACAATCTCTACAGCCAAATCATATCTGCAATCTGATGATGGATCTATATAAGTATAGGGGAGTCTGTCTCTGCACAATCTCTCACAAGGCTACAAGCACAAGCACAGAGAAGAAAAATCTGTCTTAGGTCTATGGATTGGCTTCACCCTAGGGCTATAACCTGTCCACTTAAATGGTCACAGACTATCCACAGAATCTATCCTCCTCACAGAGGTCAAAGACAGAACAAGATCATTGCTGCCGCCACCATGTTCACAAGGCTACCAGCTCAAGCTCCCATGGGGATTCAAATTTAGTGGATCCTGTGGTGGGGAAAGGCCTGCAATGTGCCTAACCTAGACACACAGGTCACTTTGATCTAAATAAAACCTTAAAAACAATCCTCCATTCCTTACGATACAACTTAGCAATGGAGGACTTGGCATATAAAATTTGAGAGTTCTTACATATTGCAAATAATCAAAGTACACCAATCACGCTAGTCCATCAAAATTTATTACAATTCTTACCTTTCTTCTTTTCGTGTAGAGCTTGTTCATATGAACAGATTAACTGTTGTGTTCTGCATAGGTAGGATCGGGTTCGGTCATAGGCTTTTTCTTCCATGAACTGGAAGTAATCTTCCCATTCACGACGAGTTTCTAGACTTATCAGGAAGTTACTTATTTTGGCACGGTTTTCTTCAGTGTGAGCTAAAGTCGTCGTGGAAAAATGTTCTACGGTGTATCTTTTCCTTCTTATGATATCCCTTTTCTTTCGGATGAAGGTCAACATATTTTCGTGGTCTTTCATTTGTCGTAAGTACATTTGTTCATACCTACATAGCATATTTCTCCCTTGTTGAATTTCGTGTAGCATTTCAAGAATTCAAGTGTATGCGTCCATCTGTAAGAGATCCGTGTTTAGTGACAATTGGGGTTTTCTTTTGACTTATTGTAAGATAACCTTTATCTACTAGATAGTCACGTATAACAAAATTTTAATCACTATCTCAAAAGTTTCGTAGCATTCCATTAAAATTTCATTCAAAAGTTAACATCAAAGTTCTACAAGTCTTTCTTCTCCCATGAGCATACATCAAGACAAAATGATCATATCGGGAAATTTAAAAATCTACTTCTATGGCCCAGGGGTATAAGTCTCAGCCTGCATCCTCTCTATGTTTGTTGTCAGCTTCTTAAGGCACTTTTCGAGAGTTTTCAAATGCTTTACATCTTCCTTAAAATTCACTTCAATGCACCTCAACTCGAGCTGGAGTTGAACTCTCCTCTCCCTATCTGCTCGAAGTACACTCAACAACTCTTGAGTGGTAGTTTGCATCCAGCGGTCTCCGAGTACAATTTCACGCAGGATCTCTTGATTATGTTCAAGCGAGCTCCTTAGGGAGGTAAATTGTTCTAATAATGTCTCCCTATTCGCTTCCATGATGTAAAGGGATCCCTATACTAGGTTCATCTGAAACAAGGTCAAGTCCTTTTCGTAAGAGTTTGAGAAAGAGTTTGAGAAACAAGGTCAAGTCGGTTTCGACCGAGTCTTTACACTGGTGGGACAATCCTTGAACATCCTTCTACCTCTGTTAGTTGAAAAAGGTCTTGTTACACCTTTCCAACCAAGCCCACCGCCAAATTCAATCCCCAAAAATTACAACCCCAATACTCACTGTAATTTCCATCAAGGACCGAGCCACCCAACTGATCAATGCTTTCCTTTAAAGCATGTGATACAGGACCTAATAGACACCGACAAAATCATCCCTCCAGCACTTCCCCAGGAAAGTCAGCATGCCAACATACATCAGGTCTCGATGCCACCACATCCACTAGGAGGAATGGGCCCAAAGCCCGCTGTTAGCGTGATAGAGGAAGATGGTGAAGAGTTTGACCCTTTCAGAATATATCCGCATCCAAGAAAACTTTATAGCACCAAAGAAGAGGGATCAAGAAGATAGAAGCATAGGAGTAATCGAGCCCTTAAATTTGGCTGATTACTTCCCCAATCCAACACCCCAAGTAGAGCCCTTAGATTTGAGAATGTATATTACACCACCAACTCCAGTCAATTACATACAACCAAGCTTATCTCCATATCAACCATATACAACACCACCCCCCCCCCCGACAATTGTTGGATACCTAGTGTTCCCTGGATTCCCCATCCAGAACCGATTAATTACCAGTGGCCTAACCCCACCACATCACCACTAGTACAGTCATCCACAATCCCCATAGATCCCACTTGACCCATTTTCTCCTTCCCCCAAACCTATCTGCCTCTAACGAAAGTTAAACAAGTTTTGTCTAATTACCCTGTACTACCAGTCTAGGCACCTTCGGTACCCTCAACTAACCCATTTCAGATCCCAGGGTCGACCTAGGACCCCCACCAAATCCCGCTCAGTTACAATCAAACTGACATCAATGTGGGCGGCAGCATAGAGGGGGCAATCAATTTTGTTACTTGATCAGTGAGAATTTCCAAACACCTTGAGGTATCAGTACCAACCCGATCGGAAGAGAAGGAGGAACCTATTATAGTACACCCCGTTGAAAAAATGAGTCGAGAGCACATACTGGAAATATAGTTGAAGAGAATGCCAGCTCACATCACCGTCTGGGACCGCTTAATGACATCCCTGCTTCACTTCCAAGCTTTGATGGGAGCACTGAAAGAAGCACATGTGTCCATCCAAGTGACCCCAGATGAAGTAGGACAGATAATTGGGTAGGTGTTGGCTCCCATCGTCATCTCTTTTTCGGATGCTTATCTTCCAAATAAGGGAAATAATCATTCCAAATCCCTCAACATCACTGTAGAAGATGGGAACTTGGTGATTCCATTAGCACTAATAGACAATGGATCGGCCTTGAATGTGTGTCCTCTGAGAACCGCAACCAAGATAGGGGTGGATCCCTCCACGTTCAGGCTAGCTAGAACAAGCATCAGAGGATTTGATAACTGGAGGGAAATAAACAGAGAAGTCGATCTTGAGCTCATCATTGGGCCAATGACCTTCTCCATCCCATTCCAAGTTATGAATATCAAATCCACCTTTAATCTGCTGCTAGGTCATTCGTGGCTACACGAAATCGGAGCAATACCTTCGACTTTGCACCAGAAGCTCAGATTTGTTTCATATCAGAAGATCATCACCATTTTAGGCGAGGGATAGGAGGAAGGAGAAAAGGTAACACACAACATCGAAAACCTCAAAGTGCCGGATATACCACATACAGCTGAAGACATGGACTTCCACAACTTCCAGTGTGATGTGTCAATAGTAGCACCGAAACCTATCAGAGAAGTCACCACAAAAATAGGAGGTGGAATGACCACAGCATTGGTCATGCTCCAAAAATGGGGCTACCAGAAAGGCAAAGGATAGGGCCCTCGTTTGCAAGGAAGAAGGGACCCAGTCAGAGCCGGAGGCGAGCAACATATCATATTTGGGTTAGGTTACAAGCCCACTAAGGAAGAAGTTCAGGAAGCCAAGGAGAAGGCCCAAACCATAGCCGCTGCCAAAGCCCGGGGAATAGACCTAGAAGACGCACCTTGTCCACAGCCTCACATTCAAAGCACGTTTGTGAGTGCAGGGGTCATAAAAATAGATTGGAATGTGGCAACGCAACTGACCCTATGCAAGCCAGCAGTCGCTATCCACTCACCCAATCCCTAAATCAATACCCCCAATAAGGAAATAGACCTAACATCTCTGTCCCTCTTCAAGGAAGAGGTTCCCCAGTCAATGCATCCCCTGCCCGTATTGATGTTTGAGGACCAGGTCCCGAACAAGCCACTGATAATTATGATGGAGGCTGACTCCCAAAAGCCATCTCAATTAGCCTCCTCCATCAGAGCAGGTAAAGGTACGACACCACAAGTGAGGAATTGAGTGTCAATGCCCATAACCTTGGAAGCATCTAGTGACCGTAAATACAGTTTCAGCTTCCTAAAAAAAAATATCCTATAAAAAGCGAGATTAGCCCTTGGTGAGCAATACCATGTGTATATAAAGACCTACTTTGCCAAGGGCCCGTCTCAGAAGCAAAAGAAAAAACCAAAAAAATACAAAATAATCCAAAAAAAATTTCTTTTAAATTTTTTGATAAAATCTAAAAAAATGATGCCTTAATTGAGAAACCCATCCCACGTGAAATCGACCCCTTTCCTATAGAAATACAAGAAAAGATAGGAGTCACGAGTCTAAACGAGGAGATCCCTACTGAGGAGTAACCCAATGAGCTCCTTGACCAATTTGTCGATTTTGAGCATGGCCCTACCCCAATCGTTGAAGAAACAGAGGACGTCAATCTGGGTACCGAGGAGGTTCCTAGAATCACTAAAATCGAAACATCACTATCTGCCTAGGAAATAAAAGGCATGATTGATTTCCTTCGGTCATACCAAGACGTCTTTACATGGTCATATGAGGATATGCCTGGTTGGATACTGATTTGGTCGAGCATGAGCTGCGGCTATATCCAGATGTTAAGCTGGTCAAGCAAGAGTTGAAATGCCTCAGGCCAGAATGAATGCTGAAAGTGAAGGATGAGGTCATCAAACAATACAATGCAGGGTTTCTCATAGTCTCCAAATATCCGCAATGGCTGGCCAATATCGCATGTGCATCAATTTTAGAAACCTCAATAAGGCGAGCTCGAAAGACGACTTCCCATTGCCACTCATCGATATCTTAGTCGATAACACTACCAGGCATGGAATGTTCTCATTTATGGACTGATTCTCAGGGGACAATCATATCAAAATGGCTGAAGTAGACTGAGAGAAGACAACGTTCATTACTCCATGGGGAACCTTTTGTTACCGAGTCATGCCATTCGGGTTAAAGAATGTTGAGGCGACATACCAAAGGGCGATGATAGCACTCTATCACGACATGATGCGCCGAGAAATTGAGGTGTACGTTGAAGACATGATTGCCAAGTCACCAGAGAGAGGTGATCATATGATAAACCTCCAAAAATTGTTTGAGAGGCTGAGAAAATACAGGTTACGCATGAACCCTTAGATATGTGCATTCAACGCCATGTTAGGAAAACTACTAGGTTTCATCGTCAGTAGAGGAGGCACCAAGGTTGGCCCGATCAAGGTAAAATCCATCGTCGAAATGCCACCGTCATCTACCGAGAAAGAACCTAGAGGCTTCTTAGGCAGGATATAGTACATCATTCGATTCATCGCACAACTCACTCGTATATGCATGCCGATCTTTAAGCTACTAAGAAAAGACTCGGCCGTTAAATGAAATGATGACTATCAAGGAGCATTTGATAAGATTAAGGGCTACCTTCTCAACCCGCCAGTGTTGGTACCACCCGAACCAAGGAGACCACTCTTAATGTACCCCTCCACAAAGGAAGTTTCAATGGGATGTCTCCTAGGGCAGCATGATGAAATAGAAAGAAGAGAGTAGTCCATCTACTACCTGAGCAAGAAATTCACTGATTACGAGAAACGTTATTCTCATATGGAGAAAGCATGCCTAGCTCACATTTGGGCTACACAAAGGCTCAGTCATTATTTGCTATCCCAAGTTGTTTTCCTCCTAGTGCGAATAGATCCGTTGAAGTACCTATTCGAAAAGTCGGCCCTCACTAGCTGAACTACATGCTAACAACTTCTCTTATCTGAATTTGACATCACTTATGTCACTCAAAAGTCAATCAAGGGGCAAGCACTAGCTGATCATCTGACCAAGAATCCCTTACTTAACTATGAGCCTTTGACAATTGAATTCCCAAATGAAGACATCTTGTTTATGATAGAGGATGACACAAAGGAGATAGAGGAGTCCTGGGTAATGCATTTCGGCGGGGTAGCAAATGTCGAAGGTCAAGGGGTCGGCGTTATCCTAATCTTGCCAAAAGGATCTCATATACCAGTCTCTATCAAGCTTAATTTCCCCTACACTAACAACATGACAGAATATGAAGCATGCATAGCAAGCGTACAGGCAGCCTCGGACCTGAATGTAACTCATCTCAGGGTGTTTGGCGACTCCCAGTTGATCATATATCAGACAAATGGAGATTTGAAGATCAAGGGTGAGAAGTTGATCACATACCATGAGCACCTTGAATATTTGATAGCATGCTTCAATGATGTTACCTTCTCCTATGTCTCACAAGTAAGAAATCGCTTTGCCGATGCGCTAACAACATTGGCATTAATGGTAGAAATCTCCTATGGCGTCAAGGTGAAACCGATCATAATCGAGCAAAGGAATGAGCCAGCCTTTTGCCTCTAGATTGAGGGATTCGAAAAGTTAGATGATGAACCTCCATGGTTCTCGGATATCAAGAATTTCCTTGAGACTCGAGCTTTCCCTGAAGGTACCTCCAAGACTGACAAGTGGACCATCCAATATTTAGCGACGAACTACATCATCTATGGTGAGTGTCTCTACAAGCGGTCATATAACAATATCCTACACCAACCTAACCCAAAGAGAAGCTGCCGACATCATGAAAGAGAACCATGAGGGAGTATGTGGGGCCCACGTCAATGGGCACATGCTCGCTAAGAAGATCCTACAGCAAGGGTATTTCTGGACCACCATAGAAACTGACTATTGCAAGCACGTGCAGAAGTGCTACAAATTCCAATAACACTCCAGTCTGATACATGCTCTTGCTATAGATCTACACAGCCTGACCACTCCCTGGTCATTTGCCACATGGGGCCTCGACGTCGTCGGAAAGGTGAATCTGAAAGCTTCAAATGGGCATCAGTTCATCTTGGTTTCCATCGAGTATTTCACCAAATGGGTAGAAGCAGCATCTTATAGAAACATCACGGCCAATCATGTTGAGAAATTCATCAAAAATAATATTGTATGTGAATTCGGTGTACCCAAGGATATCATCACAGACAACGGCTCTAACTTTGCGAACAAGCGCATAAGAGCCTTCTGCGAGCAACATAAAATAAAGCATCATCACTCATCACCATATTGGCCACATACCAACGGAGCCATGGAGGTGACTAACAAGACAGTCGTTCGCATCCTTGAGAAGATGGTTGTCAGATATCACGACTAGAGTGAAATGTTACTCTTTGAATTATGAGCCTATCGAACATCAATCTGTACCACTATGGGGGCAACATCATTCTTCCTTTTATATGGAACCGAGGTTGTGCTACCAATTGAGGTTGAAGTACCCTACCTTCTCATTCTCATCAAATTTGATCTACCAGAAGCCGAAAGAGAGAGGTCCCACTTTGAGCAACTGAACCTGCTAGATGAGAAGAGGCTCTTAGCCTTGTGTCAAACCCAGGCCTATTAGAGAAGGATTGCACGTGCTTACAACGCCGATCCAAGAGGGAAATTCAAGCCCAACTGGGAGGGACCTTATGCCATCCAAGATATTCTCTAGGGGTACATGCTCCGCCTTGCCACCATACACGAAGATCACTTTCTTGAGCCCATCAATGCAGGATACGTACGACGATTCAATTCCTAAGTCTCCTACAACAAGGTAAGTATTGATAAAATAGATACGTGACTGTTTAAGGACCCCACAAAATAGATCATCATTTCAAAGCCAAGTAGCCAAAAATGTGTCCCTAAACACTCATAGCCCTTGCTACACCTATTGAGCCATGAGCCTTTCTTTTATAAACCCCTCCCGGGAAGAAAAAAAAAAGAGAAGAGGTAAAAATGTATATACCAAACAAAAAAAGAGAGGGAAGAGAAAAGAGTTACCCTCAAAATCTAAAAAAATTCAGAAAAGCAAAACCCCAAAAAGAGATTGTCTGAAAAGAAAAAGAACAAAAGAAATAAATATATATATATATAGACAAGAAAAGAAAGAGAAATATCATGTGGCATGTATAATAAAAATCTCCCAACGAAGGAGTGTATTACAGCAGCTGGAACCCAATCAAGGAAACCTTTTAACCTCAAAATACGTTACTAACCTTACCCATGGCCACGATTCATCCTGAGAGAAATTGCTCTTTAAGTTCTACGAGCAGTCACAGTATCCATTGAGTCAGCACGAGCCAAGATGTGAGACAATAAAAGAACTCCATCCAGCTGGCTATGACGGAGTCGACGTCTATGTCGTGGCCTTTTAGAAAATAAAGAAGAAAAGAAATAAAAAAAATACAAGCTCAAAGTAAAAAGGACATGGTGAAAACCCGAAAGGGCACCATGGGTAAAAATAGCGAGCTTGTGCGGACCAGGTGAAAATATGAAAGGGCACTGGGGTAAAAATGCATACCCATGGACGTAGTAAAATTCCAAAGGAGCGCTACAGGTAAAAAAGGGTGATAACGGGCATGGCGAAAACCCATCCTAGGCGTTGTGAGCAAAAAGGTTAAGAGAAAAAGAAAAGGAGAAGAAAAAAATCTTCAATTACTCCCTTGGTTGCATTCTCGATTTTCTGGTTGCCAACTGGGCCGCTCATGTTCACTCAAATCAGGTCTTGATCAGGTAGATATTTTGACCACACCATCAAACGCATGACCCGAGGTAAGGATAAAAGGTTGATTAATCTAAAGGGATGGGCATTCCGACCTTGGTAAACATTCTGAACCTCGCTTAGGTCCGACCATGAACGAGTTAGACTATACTCAAAATGGGACCCATTGCTTTATCTCACATTTAAGGCATCAAACAAAAAGAGAGAGAGAGAGAGGATAGAAGAAAAGATACTTATATAAGATAAAAGATTTCCCTTTTCCATTTTTATACATATATAGAAAACCAAAAAAAGATAATAGATTTCCATTTTCCATTTTCATCTTTACACTTTACTCACACTACATTTCAAAAAGATAATCGGTGTGGTACCCAACTCATTACCTTTACAAAAAAGGGAAAAGAGAGACAAAAATATATATATACCAAAAAGAAATCTGTCAGGGGTTCATATGCCCCTTCCTATGGTCTTTGATCTATCAAAACGTATGTGCAGGACTAGGTCAACCACCTAACTCACGGTTCAAGACACGAATCTCAGAATGTAGAGCATCTTTGCGAGCATTCCGATCGGTCATCCAACGACCATGAAGGCCCTTATATCGCTTCCGAAAAGCATCAGTAGCACCAAGAGCATCACTCAGGGCTCCTTCCAGACGAAGAAGCTCACACTCTACAATGCCAACTCTTATTTCTGTAACATCGGCTTTAACCTGTTCTTTCTTTAAACGCTCATACAGGACTCGCTTCTCATCTATCAGCAACTCAATCCGAGTCTGAAGCGTCAACTTCTTCCTCAGCTAAGGCCCCTCTACATCATTGCACTCCGCCTGGTCCAAGCAATGAGCAAAAGGCCTCTCAGATACTAGTCAAGCCTCATACTCTGAAGAAGTCGAAGTTAGATTCCCTGGCTTCAGATTGCACATATGCATCGACTGACGCATTTTCCAAAGAGCCGCTATCCTATCAAAATCCCTCGAAGACCCCCGAGAGAAAATCAAGGTGTATAGGGGTGGTTTTGTCGCACAAGGCACCTACTGAGTATAACCAAACTGACATAGCACCCGAGATGGGAAGTAATAGGTACTGCCTATCAAGCCAAGAAGGGTGATACCCTTGTGGTCTCTAGATCGAACTATCAAGAAGGTCATGTCAAGCCATGGAAGCCTCCATGCCAACTCAGCCTCGATCAGCCAAAGATGCAGCTCACATGTATTCCCCTGTGGCAACTTAGAGCATCGGCGTAAAAGGCAGTGAGCCAACTCTCCGCAGACAACAAAAAAGAGGGCCACGGACCCCAAAATGGCAAGATGTTCCCCAAGTCAGGCCTAAAGCAGAACAAGGCATCCCTGGAAGCACTCCACTTTTCCCAAGGCAAAGGCGTCAAGAGAGCGGTAAAGCTCAGCTAATACCAAATGCATCATGGAGCGGCCCCCTTCAAGCTCCTCCAGTACATCGCAGAGCGTAAGAGACAAGCTCTTCTCCTAATATAAAAAAGGACCTCTGAGAGAAGGCAAAGAGCGAAAGCTTTCACGTTATGAATATTCTTGACCGATAATTTTCGTAAACTTTCGTCACCAAAAAGTTCTCTCACCGAACACCTGGTGGACCCACCGACAAGGCTTTTCTCATAATCATCTTTTTTCAGGCCTAAAGTCGTGTGAACGACCTTAGCATAACCCAATTTTGGTACTACCTTAGCAAGGCCTCGATGTAGCCTCAAACCTGACAAAATGGAGAGCCCTTCAAGTGTTGGAGTTAGCTAACAGATCCCAAGGCGAGAGACATGGGCTTCCACATCCCAATGCGAAACAGTCGCGTGAATGAGGTCCCAAAATAGAGGAACATCAAGAAAAGACGAGAGACAGGCCAGCTCGAGTTGATCTAAACTCGCAAGTTCGCTCTCATTCAAGCATCAAGCCATTTCTTCGTACAACTGGGCCCTACACCCAAGGAGGGAAGTATAAAAGTCTCGGATCCCCCCGGAGAGGCGGGGTCGTAAAGCGGGTTCATGGTCATACAAAGCCATTTGAAATAATCATGATTCAATGTAGCATAGTGGACCCACCCTCTAAAAGAAAAGACAAAAATGTTGGAGTAAAATCTAAAACTCAACTTAGAATAAAGGAAAAAGAAGGCTTTCTCGATACTTATAAGCCCACCACCGCTCAAAAGCACCTAGCGTGTGTAATATACACGCTAGTTTGAAATTTCCCAAAAATTTCCTAGCGTGTGTATTACACACGCTAAGCCAAAAATATCCCCAAAAAATTCCTAGCGTGTATATTACACACGCTGGGCCAAAAAATGCCCAGAAATGCCTGACGTGTATAATGCACACGCTACGCCAAAAAAAAAAGAAGAAGAAGGAAAAAAAGAAGGGGGGGAAGGGGAAGGTCTATCTTCCCATCCCTTAGGACCAATCCACCCGCATACAATAAACTAACTTCTCTTTTATGGCACCCCGGGCCACGAGCTGGGACACTTGGGTTTACCACTTAACCTATTTTACACTCTCCTTTTACAGGAACCATGCTCACAACAAACAAAGGAGAAGTGCATGGACCCTGACCATTTCAAGTGATGCATAAATCAAGGGGCATTCCCCCATTTTTTTCAAACTCATGGCTATCCTGCAGAAGAGTACGAGACATAATTACAGTCTCACAAGCATCTAACCTATCTTTCAATTCTCAGGCAAGCAAGTCACATCCAAAATGGGAAATAACAATCAAGAAGGAAAAACAAAGATATTCATTCAAGAAAATATCCAGAATGCACCAAGCAGTCGCAGTGTTATTACAAATTGTTTCAAAAGTACTCAAAGATCAAATTTTCATAAAAGAAAAAAAGTGACAGAGGCAGCCTCCAATCATGCTCTAGGTCCTTAAGAGTCCCTCTTCCACGAGTGCTTAGTCCTTTGAAACGTCCGGGTATCCCCCACACGAGACCACTCCTAGGACAACTGGCTAAGTGGTGAACGCAACTCCTTCTCCCGAGGACACTGAAAGCATCATGCCAAAAAGATCAGTTAGGGGAAAGCATAAACTGACAAAATGTAGAAGGGACAAACCAACATCATACTCACCACTTCGGCCTCCCGAAGGCCAGCGATATGACGGTAGTAATCTGCCTGTTGAATGGCTGAGTCATAAACCTACAAAAGGGGAAGAATGGAGAAGTCAGCAACACAAAAAGATAGAAGAGGGCATATATAACCCTAAAAAAGGAACTCACCCCTGGGATCAGCTCGGGGGGAGGTACCTAACCACCTCATTAGAAAGGCGGGCACACTCATCCATGTTGGCACACAGACCAGAAAGAAATGCGTCATCCATGTGCCTGAAAACAACCTGGGTCCCTACAGCAGATGTCCCTGAAGGCCCGGCACGGAAGTGCCTAAGGGTCCTGCACATGCCTTCTCCGAAGGTCCCGCCTCTGCACCCGTGTTGGGTCCTACTGTCTCCTCAAACTGAAAAAGAGAGGAAGAAAACTGATCAGCAATGCACTACCCTAGTGAATCAAAAAGAAGAACCGACTAGCAAAGGAAGGGTATGAAAAAGTACCTAGCTCCGTGGCCCTCCAAATGCCAAAAAGTTGGCACCTGGAACAAAGTGTGGAAGGAGGGTCCGATAAGGGAGAGACTCATACCACTACTGCTACCCCCCATACTAGAAAAGGCTGTCAATAGGAATCCCATGATGGATGAGTTTCCCGGTGAGCTCCTCGACCGTATCCTCTAGCACCATAACATCCTCAGGAGGACCCAATGGCACAACGAAGAAATCTGGTACTGGTGCACGACCCTCTCCCCTAGATCGTAGGCTCGGACCCAAGCACCATAGAAAAAGACAATGTCGTGGTCAACAAATAGCTATGACCGTGCAACAGTGATGCAATCTAGAAAAGGAGAGCCGGCATACGAGTCAAATACAAGCTACACAAGAAAGAAGAAGCCTGTTGGTCAGTCAATGCAATCATAACTCAAAAGTCTAACCGATAAAGAAAAGAGAGAGTCAAACCTGCTCAGGGATCATCAAGTCGAATTGAGACCTCAGACCCAGTTCTAAGTGCTTCATCCCCGACTCCCAGCAACAGTCTGTAAACCAGCAGTTCATGAGGGGGTATGTATACTCATCAGAAAAGAGCAGGGGGCGGCCAAGTTGGAAGTGCAAGTACTCCCAAATCTGAAAAGATGAACAAACAAGGAACATATAAAAAAAAAGTAAAAATTAGAAATGATGAACCAAGAAGGGCAAAACCAAATGGGATACCCCAACCACGGGCTAAAAGCCGAGGATAGAGGCAACCACCCCAACCGAAGCTCTGGCAAGGCTATCCATCAGCACTGCGTACCCGGCACCGCCCCAATCAAAGCGATGAATGTCTGCCCTATTCCCCATCAGAAAGGGAAGGGACAGCGCGACATGACCCCCGCTGGCATTGGCAAGAATGGCCTTGCCCAGAACATAAAGAAGGAAGATACGAGCCAGCATCAGGGTGCGCTCAGGCTCGACAACAACATCCATATCAGGTTGGTGCAGATCAACTAGCTTGTTGGCCTCAAACAAACTCTCCAACCAGGACAACTTGACCTCAGAGCTGGTCATGTTATTGGAGGAAGGGTAGGCCCCCCAATCAATCAAGTCACCTCCTCACAGTCAGGGACGTGAGGACAGACCACTAGCACCCCTCCTATCACAATCCCCGTGATCATGGACCAATCCACGAGAGTAATGGTCATCTCAACTACAGACCTATGAAAGGTCATCGTCTCCGGACGAAACCTCTCCACCGAAACTTTCACATAAACCGAGTCACCCCGCATAGCAGTGCAAGATAGAAAGTCTCCAAAACCAGCCTAGGCCAAGAGAAACCTCATGGCATGAGGGAGGTGGGCATAGAAGTGCTGGAGGTGAAACCAACCCCCACGGAACATGATCTAAGGCAAGGGTTGCATCAAAAGAGTGGAAGATGTCAGATCCTAGAACAAAGAAGCAAGAACAAAAAGAAATAACCAAAGAACTCTTCTCTTTACCTAGCTAGCAATCTAGAAATTGGAAATGTGGGTTTGCTGATGGAGCAACCCACTATGGGCCGCCTCACCCTACATCTCATACAAAATACAAGAGGAGCGCTGCACCTGGATAAGACACTCACCCTGGATACCAAAGATCACGTTAGGGCTACCCTCGTGGGCCTAGTCCTCATCGCTTGATTGATCATGTGCCATCCTGAAAAGAGATACACCACCAAATATTACGGATGATGAGCAAGAGGAAATCAAAAGCTTGTCTAAGAAACATGAAACTGAACGAAGGTAAGTATGCCTCATTCATGCCAAAATGTCCAAGGAAAATCATAAAAAAGGGAGATACGTCCCGTCATTTCAAAAACAAAAAAATAAAATAATAATAATAATAATAATCTCTCTTTGCCAAGAAAAATCACTAATTTTTTATCCCATACATTTTTCAAAAGGGCCACCATTTACCAAAAAAAAAGAGAGAGGGGGAACTGGTGCAAATCGACCAATCTTTTATCGAAATCCGTTCCAAACATGCATATGCATCACTGAATCAATCAAAGGCATTTGCTTTCATGAAAAACATCCATTTTCCCCTAGAAGTAGAAACCCTAATGCATTGATAAAATAAAAGTCAAGAAAATCTTTAAAAAATAGAAAAGAAAAAAAAGGGTGCATGAATCACCAAAGGTTTCACCAAAATCCCTATAAATATGCACATAAAATCACAATATGAATCACAAAGGATCACATTTGCAAGAAATAACACCCCTTTATCATCTAGATACAGGAACCCTAACTACATTGGTATAAAATCAAAAGAAATTCAAAGAAAAAGGGTTTAGAATGATTACCTTAGTAAAAGTTTGAACCCTAGATCCAGCATGGAATATGTGTTCGATCGACGATAACAACATTAGCGCAATGTCTAGGTTTGAATCGGACCTATGGGACACAAGGTAGAACTCCCATTTCGGTTTGGAGAGAGGGAGAGGTGAGAGGTTTGAAAAATGAGCTTTTTCGAGTCTCTGGTTGCGCACGGCCACTTTTAAACCATAAAATGGCCTAGTGTGTCTAATATACACGCTAGGCATGATTTACCCAGATTTTGCCTAGCGTGTGTATTACACACGTTAAGCTTAATTCCCCCCGGGTTGGCCTAGCATGTCTAATACACATGCTAAGCTTATTTTTACCCCCGGCCGGCTTTGCCTCATTCAAGTCTGGCCCGGCAGACAAGTTGTATTGGCTAGACCAAGTAGTTGCACACGTTCTCAAAAAGCGCATCAACCTTCATTTGATCCGCTCGGGAAACTGTGCTAAAATAAAGGTGTTTAAAGGTCAATGAGCACGCTCAAAAAACTTCAAACAAATAAATAAAAACAAATATATATATATATATATAATAATATATATGCATAGAATAATACATAAAAACATTAAAAAAAAATATGTGGCTTGATAAAATGGCACACACTCCTAAAAAGCGTTGCAACATCAATTTTTGCTCCTCTCAGGTAGTTGTGCTAAATTAACCTTAGGATCGATGGGTTCGCCCAAAAAACTCGAACCCTACCTCGCATAGGGGCACCCGTGACCAATCAAATGGGGCAATCAATGCCTCATAAGGTTGGGCACAAACTGTGGATTTGCATCATTGCTTTACGCCAATCTTTAAGTATAGGTCGATCACCCTCCCACTTACAGGGCTGTCATGTTCAAAATGGAACTCAAACATCACACCCCACCAATCATATCTAGGAGTGAACATTTTTTTTCAACACATTGGGCTTCCACAACTTGGGCCATCTCGGTCGTGCCTAGTAATGTCCCTAAGCGCTTGGGAACCGATATCCTTGAGGAACGGACGTTTTTTCTTGACATACAAGTCTTCCGTATACTCATCATGTTACCATCTGATGTTTGAGGTTTGCTTTGAATACGGCGGGCCCATTAACGTGCCTTAGTCCTCTTCGGACATCTCTTTCTTTGGCATATGATCATTGGTGATTGAATACTAAAGAGGGGGTATCTGTAGACACCCAAATTTAGCTCAAGGCCTGATTAACTAACACTTCAAGGAAGGCGTACCCTCTAAGCTTCCAAAAGCACTTCTCGAACTCTTAAAACTTAACCCAAACCCTTATAAGCCTATCCCTGACCCTTAGGAATTAACCCTAACCTATAGAACCCCTCCTAAACCCGTTTTAAACCCTCATGTGCAGTGGTTGAAAAGAGGAGTGCCAAAGTTTACAAGACCTCTGTTGTAATTGAGACCTATCCAATCAGAAAGAGGATATTTCCAACTTTCCAACGAGACCATAACCGCCTCAATCCAAGTTGTATACCAAAAGTAATGGCGGTTTGAAAATCGATCATAAAGGCAGGAAATTAGCCTAGCGTGTGTATTACACATGCTAGGCCAATTTTGACAGATTTTGGCCTAGCGTGTCTAATAGACACGCTAGGAAAAATTGGCTTTTGTGGGCCCCATGGCAGGTTCTGAACCTCCAGAATTATCAGAGAACACTGTTCCCATACCTAGCGTGTCTAATACACACGCTAAGCTTAGGAATAATATTTTTGGGGATTTTGTCAGATTTTGAATTTGGAGTTTGACTTATTGGCCACCCCATCCATTGGGGTTGGCTTCGTTAGGACTGTTGCACCCCCACTAACCCTCTTTTTAACCCTTTTGTCACTTAGAAACCCACCCTATCATCAACCATTGAAACCCAATTCCCACCTATATAAGCCCTAGAAAATCATAGGTCCCTATTACCTAATTGCTAACCCAATTAGCCCTTTAACCAATCCTCTCCTCTTCTATAAATAGAGAGTCACCCCCCTTGATTAAGGGCTTGAAAATTTTCCAAAAAAAGAGAAGAATTTTAGTGAGCTCCTCCCTCCATTTTCCAACACTTAACCCCTCAAAATTCTAGCACCCTTTTACTCCTTAGATTGCATTCTTCCACCATTAATCCTTGAGTTTAGGTGAGACCAGAGCCTTAGTCCATCTCCCCTTCCCTCTAGCTCATAAACCTTAGAGTTTAAGACCTACCCTTTAACCCATTTACTTTCGGAAGCTCATCAAAGATGCTCTCGCACGAAGATCCACAGCAGTGCTACAAGGGCCCGAGAGCTCTGACTCTCCCCTCTATTCCTCTACCTTCTTTGCTTTTCCTCTATCCCTGAATTGAGCCGTTATGCCACCCAAATTTCGTTGGGTACGAAGGGCTCAATAGGATCAGAGTGCCTTCGGGCAAGGGAGAGTACTGTCCACTTTTCCTTTCTTTTTATATATATAATTATATATTTATTTTTTATATAAACATCCAAATAGCTATAGTAGAGACTGCTTATGAGCGGGTTGATCGGGTGCCTAACACCTTACAAATCGATAACCGAAGCCCCTACCCAAGATCCTTTAGCATAGACCGGTAAATCGGAGTCAAATTTTTTGACTTAGGTGCTCACGTATTGATTTTGAGGTATCCCCGAGTCACCAAATGCTCCGAGTGGCGACTCCAAATTTAGAGTACATCATGGCGACAGATTGATAAGAATCCATGATTTCACAATAAGATTCTTACCTAAAGAAGAAATATTATCTATTAGAAGTGTCTTAGTTTTTCTTTCATTATAAGTTATGCAAAACAATCAATCACATATATATTATTACGTTATTAATTTAGTTCAAGTTGTAGTGTTTCACCAAACCTTCTAGAGAAATGTCAATCACCCAGTTTCAGTCGTAACGGGTTCCAGTCAGATGTATCAATCAGACTAGGGTCAGGAACTCCTAGGAATTAACAAGATGTCCTTATTGTGTCATGTTCAATTTTCAAAATTCCTAGGACACAATTCAAATTCAAGTAAATCGATCGAAATTTTTGAAAACTAATATCTTTGGAAAACGGTTTCAGAAATCAAATAAGAAGCTTTATAAACCTTATGCTCTGATACCAACTCCGGCATGTCACGCCCCTCGCACCTGGCCTCACAGTCCGTTAGTGACGCTTATGTGGGGATGCACGATGGACACCGTTCATATCCAGATTCAAGCATTTAAAGTTCTTAAATCATTATCCTTTTCATGTAAATTGCCACATATTTTAAATTCTAAAATATTGTGGGAAATGCTTTAATTTCGAAAACGATTTATTTTTATTCATCAAAGTAGTTGCGGAAACTTTAATTAAACACTATCAGTTTAATTTTTCATTTTCATTAACCTGATCGGGCATGATCGAGCTTACGATTTAAACGTAACGAGGTTTCAACAAGTAAAAAATATAATTTTAAACAACTGTAAAAGACTTTTTCCATAAAGTAAAACCTTAAAAGAGTTGGTGTTCATACAAGCCCAATTACAAAATTATAACAATTGTTTCAAAAATGATGAACTTAAACAGAAAACCAAACAAAACCAAAATAAAGGAAAAATCCTATCACGAGTCAAGTGCAGATGTTGGTAGCTCTATTAGACAAAATGAGCTGTAAACTTTCAGCTCGGTTGTCACTCCTAGATCCATCCTAGTCTAGCTCCTCTAACCCTGGCTAGGTGGCAGCTGACTGGCCTCTGAAATTTTTTGGTCATGAAACGACCATAAGCATAAAGTCTTAGTTAGCATTGTCATAAATTTCTAGTACAAGTGTTATAAAAACATTTCATAGGTGCAAGTGCAAGTGGGGTTTCTAGTAATTGTGACAATATAACTAAGTATAACTAAGAAAGATCAACTATCATTTAACAGAAATTCTAGACACAACTATCATAAGAATACTCTAATCAACATGAAGTAACCATCCATTAAAGAATAGAAATTTACAACTAAGCAAGGATTAATGAAATTAATTCTAAAGCATGGGGACATCAACTTACAAATTACTGCTACAACATTATTCAGAAAGACTTACAAATATAACATTAACAAGTGAAATATTTACGTATTTCTTAAAAAGTATTTTGGAGATGATTAAGTATAAATTTCAGTTAGTGTGATTATGTTTGAATTATTCTTATGGCAATTTATCCATTGATTATAAGTATCTTTTAATTAAGGGGTGTCGATACCAGAACACCAACCATGGTCCAAGATTCAAGATTCAAGATGCCAATGTTTACATGAACAAAGGTCGGTGCCCTCCGTCATTTAGCCAATCAAGGCAAGGATCAATGACCCTGTTGGTCTAACTAGACCCGATCCTCAGCTGACATTTCAAGATTCGTTTCAAGTACAGGGTGCTCATACGAGCCCGTTCGTGAGAATAGCCATCTGTTATGTGAGCCTTCCAAGTTCAAGATAGTATCTCTTTTCACTTTCAAGATTTCAGGATTCGTTATCAAGTAATTGATATTCAAAGTTCAGTATATTTAGGATTTTCATATTCAAGTTCAAGTATACTTCTTTCTAGAAGTTCAAGTTCAAGTTCCCATTCTAGGTTCAAGATTCAAGTATTCGAGTACCCATTTCGGGTTCAAGTTTCAATTATTCAGGTACCCATTTCGGGTTTAAGATTTCAGTATTCAAGTATTCAAGTTTTTCAAGTATTTCAAGTATTCAAGTTTTTCAAGTATTCCAATATTCACGAGTTCAAGTATTCAAGTCGCCTTCATGTTCGAGATCAAGTTGAAGTTCACATTCTAATTCAATCATGAGTTCAAGTTCAAATTCAAGTTCTAGTTTCAAGCATACATTCAAGTTCAACTATAAGTTCTAGTTCAAGCATGAGTTCAAGTCAAGCACGCACAAGTTCTAGTTCTAGCATGAGTTTCAAGTTAAGCAAGCACAAATTCTAATTCTAGCATGAGTTCAAGTGCAAGTACAATTTCTAGTTTCAAGCACACATTCAAGTTCAACTACAAGTTCTAGTTCAAGCATGAGTTCAAGTCAAGCACGCACAAGTTCTAGTTCTAGCATGAGTTCACAAGTTCTAATTCAGGCTCAATGACCAGTTCTAATTCAAGATTCAAGCACAAATTCAAGCTCATGTACAAGTTCAAGTTCCAGTTCAAATACCATTTCAAGATCAAGTTCCAATTCAAGTTCAAATACAAGTTCGAGATCAAGTTCAAGTTCCAGTTCAAGTTCAAGTTCAAATACGAAATCAAGATCGAGTTCAACTTCCATTTCAAATACCATTTCAAGATCAAGTTCAAATACAAATATTAGTTCAAATACAAGTTCGATATCAAGTTCAAGTTTTAGTTCAAGTTTAAATACAAAATCAAGATCGAGTTCAAGTTCTAGTTCAAATACCATTTCAAGATCAAGTTCAAATTCAAGTTAAAATACAAATATTAGTTCAAATACAAGTTCGAGACCAAGTTCAAGTTCTTGTTCAAGTTCAAGTTCAAATACGAAATCAAGATCGAGTTCAAGTTCTAGCTCAAATACCATTTCAAGATCAAGTTCAAATACAAGTTCGAGATCAAGTTCAAGTTCTAGTTCAAGTTCAACTTTAAATATGAAATCAAGTTTGAATTCAAGTTCCAGTTCAAATACCATTTCAAGATCAAGTTCAAATACAAATATTAGTTCAAATACAAGTTCGAGATCAAGTTCAAGTTCAAATAAGAAATCAAGATCGAGTTCAAGTTTCTGTTCAAATGCCCTTTCAAGATCAAGTTCAAATCCAAGTTCTAAATCAAGTTCAGGTTCAAAATCAAGCTCAAGTTCTAGTTCAAGTTCAAGCACGTCACTATCCTAACTACTATTCTTTTCAATCACTTTATTTTATTTCAAGTACCAGCAGATCACTATTCTAGCTATTCCTCATTTTAATTCCTGTACAAGCATGTCACTATTCTAGGTATTTATTTACAGTACAAGCATGTCACTATTCTAGCTATTTATTTCTAGTACAAGCATGTCACTATCGTAGCTATTTGTTTCCAATACAAGCCTGTCACTATTCTAGCTATTTATTTCCAGTACATGCATGTCACTATCCTAGCTATTTATTTCCAGTACAAGCATGTCACTATTCTAGCTATTTATTTTCAATACAAGCATGTCACTTTTCTAGCTATTTATTTCTACTACAAGCATGTCAATATTTTGGCTATTTATTTCTAGTACAATCATGTACCGAGTTTCAATTTCTATGACTCAATCATAAGGGAGGATGTTGTCGGCTTACAATTATATCAAGTGTTCCCTTACTTTAAAGTCCACTGGAGGGCTTATGTTTATGATTGTCAATAAAATAAACTCGGCCATCTCTAACAATAATTGAGTCATCGAGGTGCCTATTTCTACAAACCCTAGTTTTTTGAGTTAAGTCAACTAACTAGTAATGCAGTTCTTACTTATCCTATTTCTTCAAGTATAGGTCGTGGGTCCAAAAGGGTCATTGGTAAAAAAAAAGGGGTCCAATGGTTTTATGGGTCTAAAGAGTCCAATGAATTATGGGTT
Source organism: Chloranthus sessilifolius (assembly GCA_021018995.1). NCBI lineage: Eukaryota > Viridiplantae > Streptophyta > Magnoliopsida > Chloranthales > Chloranthaceae > Chloranthus > Chloranthus sessilifolius. The sequence continues at coordinate 85,203,269 of CM037597.1, forward strand.
CAAATGGGTACAATGGGTTTGTAGGTCTAAGGAGTCCAAAGGGTCCAATGGGTCTAATAGGTTATGGGTCCAAAGGGTCCAATAGGTTATGGGTCCAATGGATTATAGGTCCAATAGGTTATGGGTCCAATGGATTATAAGTCCAAAGGGTCCAACAAGTCTAATAGGTCATGGGTCCAATGGATTATAGGTCCGGCAGGTCTAGTAGGTTATGGGTCCAATGGAATATAGGTCCAAAGGGTCCATTAGGCCATTTCCTAGGCGAGTCAGGCCGTTACTTGATCTAAAACTAGGGGTATGGGCCATTCCAATGTTCGGGCTTTGTGTGTTTATTCCTCATGGGCCTTGATCAGCATGTCTTGGACCGGGCTCATATCTTAGGAACTAGTTTAGATGAATCGAGCGGCGGGCCAGTCTTTAAACCAAGTTCCTGTTCTTTTTATCAATCCTATTCTCTAAGGGTTAGAATTTGGGCCATGTCAGTCGTCAAAGTCAGGCCTATAACTTCGTTAACCAATTTCACATGGGTCTCATCACAGGTTGAACTCATGATGACCATGTGATTGGCCCTTCCAAATTAGTCTCAAGCCTTGGGTCAAGGTCTGTGTACCTTTATTTCTTATATATTCAGATTTTTCAAAATATTGGCAGACAACCTACGGTAAATCGTCCGCCATTTTCGATTCTGATTAAATTTTTGAGTGCTTCTAAAACTGAGGTCAAGAGCACTGATGAGAGCATCTCTCTCAGGCAGTACCATTCAAAAATATGATCAGGGATGATCATGGTAGACATATCACAGAGATCTGTTTTGTTTTGTCAAGGTTTGGGCCAGATTTATCAGGCCTAAGTGTTAGGTCCATAACTCTTAGTGTGGTCAAGGGAATCAAGCACTTAGCGGCTCTTTAGAAAGATTCGTGAGTCACCTAACTTTTTCATTTATATTTTTTGGTTCAAAGGTTAATAGATCAGGATGTAATCGAGTCTATCCAATCGAAGGTAGGGTCTATTTTTTGGCTAGGTGCCATTTGCCAACATTTCGAGCTGTAATTTGCTGATTTTCCCACCGTCAATTCGAATCGAATCGAGACATAAAATTTTCTCAGGCCTTAAGGGTACATTAAATTATAATTTCAATTAATCTTATATTTTTCCAATAATTTTTCGGGCTCGGAAACTAAAGCTTATTACAGCTCTGTTTTCAAGTGCAACAGGGCAGCTTTGCTACATTGTGTTCTAGGTATTGTGACTTTCAAACCGTAGAGGGTTCAGGTCTAAATTTTTAAAAGGGCATCGGGAACCCATTAAAGTATTTTTCCGAATTTTTTTAGTATTTTTATGGAATTTATTTCTAATTTTTCTGTTCGTTGTTATGGGAAAGATTTCTGAGGGTTGCAAGGTTCACAGACTTGGGCCTTTGATGGGGTTCACCAAGTGCTCCATCCAATGCCACACATTATCGGGTCTCGGTCCAGGACATTTTTAAGTTATTACCAGGTCCATCGGAATCAAATTTTGGGTAATATTATCTATTTAAATGGCACTAATCGGTTATTGAAACTTTCCTAGTCATTGGTGTAAATTTTCTTAATGTTATCAGATCAGGCTTTAAGAGCCATCCGACCGGGCCTAATGCATCAGGCATATTTTCATTTCAAAAACCCATTTTCTCTTTGAAAAATTTTAATACAAAAATCCCTTCTAAAATCCTCATTTGATAAATTTTTAAATTTTATTTCCAATATCGTATGTATAGCCTAACCACACATCTAATCATATCCATGCATCTATTATCGTCGAAATGCCCATGATCAAAATCAATAAATCATGATCCTATGATTAAATCAAATAATTTTAGGCATCTTTATCAACAAATCCTAGCCAATCAAGCAAATTTTTCCAAACAATTCAATCGGGACCATTCGATTGGATACCTATCATGATGAACTAAAATTTTCTAGGGTAATAACATGTGGTTCTTAGTATATTTCCAGCCACTAAATCATACTAAATATCCATTTTTAATCCCATTAAAATAAGACAATATTCTATACTAGATCACATATAACTTATTCTCAAATTTTTAGCGATCTAGGACCACACATTTTAAGCAAGACGAAATCAATTCATGATGAATAAAAAACTGATATTTCACATGGATAATGTATCAAAATGCATCAAATATTAAATCATAACTTTTACGATTAATCTATGGAAGAAACAGCATATTTCAATACTATACTATACATAGTTTAGAGATGCATCAATAACTAACATTTGACCTAGAAATCTGTCAGAAATGATGAATTACAGAGATTAAAAACTCATAAACCTAATTTATTGTTCTTATATCATCCATCTATAAGAATTATTTGTTCTAAAATTCATGGCATGATCAAGAAAATTCACAAATACACTAATTTTCCAAAATTTGACCTTCTTGGTCCATCTATGCCAGTAGATGGCCTTGCATGTGTACCAAGATCACATGCATGACATCATTTGGCTCAATTCCATGTCTCATGCTAAAAGTTCCAAATTTCATTTGATACTACCAAAAATATAAAATATTCAAGCTATGTTACCAAAATGATATAGTTTGACCTTTTTGGTCATTTGGGACCATTGGATGGCCTTGCATGGATGTAAAAACCACATGCATGGTCATCCTTATCTCCAGTCTATCCAACCTCATTCCAGAATTTATCCATGACACTAAAATAAAAATCAAATCAAATCATGGAATCCCTAAGAAAATCCTCTTAAATACAAAAATCTAGTGGTCTAGGCCTATGTGGCCATCATGGACCATTGGATGGCTCTAAGTGTCCCTAAAGATCACAACCATGGGCTATTATGCACTGGTCTCATGTGGATACATGATCATTCCAGAATTTTAGCCTTCCAAAATAAGCAAAAGCTATAAATCTACGGAAAATTCTAATACTACTAGACTAGGAATCTAGACAAAAGCTAGACCAAGACTTTACCTTGCTAGTGCTAGCTCTTTCTTACTGGTTTGCTTTGATTCTTGTCGTTGAAAGGGCTGAGATGGAGCTCAAATATATATATATATATATATATATATATATATATATATATATATATATATATATATGTGTGTGTGTGTGTGTGTGTGTGTGTGTGTGAGAGAGTGGAGGGTGTGGGGAGTGGAGTGGTGGTGTTAGATCTAGGATTCAATGGTTGGATTGGTGGGGGAGATTTTCTAGAATTTTAGGGTTCTAAGAGAGTTTCATGGAGATGGAAGGGAGGAAGAAGATGAAGATGGAGTGAAATGGGGAGCCCCCCTTGAAGAATTCGAAATTTGCATAGGGGAGGTGGGAGACAAAACTGATATTTTGTGCCACATGGCACCTTATTTCTTCCCAAGACTATTCCCCATATTTCCAATGCACTCTCTCTCTCCTTCAAGCTCCCACACTCCCTTGAACTTTAACCCCTTTGACCCCATTTTTCCACCACGCATCCACTCTTGACTTGTCTTTTATGGTTTTCTAGGTCCCTAATTTATGTGAATGCCCATTTTCCCCAATGCAAAATGGGTGGTGTAAGATGAGTAAATTTCAAGCCAAATAGATCAAGGGTGGGGATTAACTAGAGATTTAAATTATACTAATTTAAAAAATTAGGAATATTAATTACTTTTACCCTTGAGCTTTTATTGAATTTACAAAGAATGTCACTCAATGGTGAAAAACACTAACACATGTCTCTATGTGTTAGCACATCTCCAAACCTTTTATTTTATGAGTCAATCTTTGACTCAATTCATCAAAAAATCTTGTGATGATTTCTAAAATCTGATCCATTGGCGATGATCCTCTCATGACTCCCAAGGGTCAGGCCCAATTCGGGTCAAACCTCGAGTCAAAACTTATCAGTGCAATAGTCCGGGCTAAATTTGAGGTATGAGATATGGAGTGTGTCTCATTACTTTTTCTAACACCCATCCAATTAATGGGTTGCCATAAGGGTGCCACTAATAATAGCCATTTTTCTATTTATTTAAGGTGGGTGCTTTAAGAATTTTGGTGGACCTGGCCTCCGGCAGTCACCTGGCATAGTCAGGTCACACCATTGTCCAGTCAATAGTTTCACCAACACAGAGATCTAGGGTCATGTGTTACAGATGAGTAACCTCCAACTCAGTCGTGTGGGTTCGCTGCTCGATGATCAGGTCAACAATCAAGTCCTCGCGACTCCGCTCAGGATCATCTATAGTAGTCTGTCTCGCCCTTGGGCAGGTGCAAGCGCGCCCGGTCTTCAGGCAGGCCGCCTCAAGCTGCCGGATCTACATAAGAACATATAACTAAGGACCAGATACACCAACAAAGGAAGAAAATTCTTGAAAGAGAAAGAACATACCAGCTCGACCCGCTCACGCAACAAGCGGTCGACTGTCTCGGCAATCACTAGATCCATAGGCAGTGTGGGCTGAGGAGGCAACTCCATCGTAGGTTGTTACAAGGGAAACAAAGATGCATCAGATGATGCTACGAGTATAAAACTAATAGTAAAACTACATTAACTAAGCATACCTGGAGAGGAGGGGTAGTGATGTCGTAAGGTTCCGGAAGAGGAGCCTCGGGAGCAGAGTCAGGGACAGCCTGCACAAGACAAAACACAGAGCAAACACAAACAGGTTAGATAACATAATAAATAAGATAAATTTGCAAAAACACACATCATACCTGACTCTCGAGGCACAGTGAGGCAGCCACAGCCTCAGCTGTCTACTAATCCTCGGCCATCTTGTGATAAAAACAATTCAAATGCTATCAGAAAGGTAAACCAACCATAATGAAAACGAACAAACAAAGACTTAGACAAAAGAACTCATCCAGTGCTCTAACTCGGCTCGGAGATGCACCATCTTTGTGTCCTCCCGACTAGAGGAAGCAATCGAGGATGGATCGAAGGCTGGAGCAGAACCTTCAGCCACGACAAGCTCTGCTCTCTGCAAGCCTAATCAACAACTCATCATAAACGCAAAATACTAAAAATTAAACTTACACCAAACCGACAAGAACAAACACATTCCAGCATATCTATCTTTGAGGCCATGCTAGCCTTCATCTCCCCATGCCTGAGCCGTTCGCTCTCAAGGAACTGAACACACTGCGATAAGCAAGCAATCTCGCCCATCGATGCATCTTGAAAAATTAAAACTGAAACGAGCACATCAACCCAACAAAAGCAGAATGAGCAGACTAAATAAAACAAAAAGGGAGTGATGTGCTATAAAACCGCTCCTCAGTCTCCCTGGCATTGGCTATAAAACTCGCCAGAGAGGTGAGCATCTCCTTATCATGGCGAGGAGCACTCCTCATTCACTCTAGAGCCCTCTGAACGGCCTCTGGCGCTCTATGGACCCCGGGTCAGAGCTAGCCCCGCTCCAACTCAGCGAGCCTCTCCCTCAATGTTGAAGCAGAATCAGGTCTGCCAACACAGAAAAGGCTGCTCCCCTGAAAGGGGAATCGCTGAAAGAGATGACCACTGCCAAACTGGCAAAACCATCTCACAAACTCCTAGGCATCCACTTCATCACACGTGCCCTCCACCGCGGTCCCTCCAACTATAAAATATCAAGCTAAGCTCTCATCTTATCCTCGAAGTTTTGGCCAGAGGGATCGGTCATCTTCTTCGCGACCCACACGCGAAGCTCTGGAGGGACTCCCTAATGAAGTCCCAGTTGGCATACAACCCGAGATACATGGATCCACTCTACTTTCTTGAAGCAATGGACCCATATATCTCTCCTGAAAAGCACCTGACCTGACTATATAACAACATGGTTAGCATCCTCATCTGTAGCATAGGGTCTCCAGACAAGCTGTAAGCAAAGACAAACAAAACAACTCGTCAGTAAAACCTAAAATATGAAGCAAAATAAACTAACAAAATAATTAAGGAAAAAATACCTAGCCCATATGCATATCCTCAAATAGGCTTCTCGGCGTCTGGAGGTCTATAGTTCTCCGACGATCTCCCATCACCGTCAGCCATACACGCATGCATGGAAAAGGGTGCAAGGTCTTATGGGGTCCCTCGAGCATAGGAAAAAAAGTAGTCGTAGGCTCAAAACTAAACAAAAGAAAAAAACAAATAATATTAAGAGAATTACTAAAAGAAAGCGAAGAATAAATAAAAATTCATAAGATTAAAATAACTAATCTCATCTAAAGAAAGGAAATAAAGCCACCTATGGTGTTGGCTCCTCTCTTGCGGTGAAACACCTGCTCATAGAGGTGTGCGAGTATTGATGCACCCCATGCGTATGAGCCCACATGGCTCAAATCCCCAAGCAGTGTAAGAAAGATCATGCTCATAGTCCCGCGAGTAGATGAGGAAAATAAGACCCCACCAAAGAAGTGCATCAGGAATGCCCTGATGACAAGATCCGCCTCCACTTTCAGTGCCAACATAGGCTGACGCAACACCATCACTTGGCAGCGCAACCCATACACCACATCAGAGTTGCTGTAACACTCCAACGGGACAAATCCTCCGCCGAATGCATCAATGAACCAAGTGGTCCAGATCATCCCCCTCCCAGACCCACTAACAAACAGGTACTCGTGCCCAAGTAGCTCTGCACAGATCTCCTGATAATCCGCGAGCATCCTCCCCATCACAGCCACCTCCTGAAACCGAACCCAATCTTCTGGGGTCGGCAACATCATCCATGTCGGGAAGAGCAAGGCCTGCTGCTCATCCCTCCACCTCTCCCCCACAACCACGACCAAGCAGCGGTCGGGCAGAAAGGGCTCAAGTTCCAAAATAGGCCCAAAGCCAAACATCGCCAACCTCTCCCTCTGGAACTCAAGGAGAGCCAAATACCATGCTCGGGAGTCCTCCCAAGCAGAGCTAATGGTCAATGAGGGATGATCCTACTAACATAATATATAAATAAATAAGTAAGAGAAGAAGAAAACAAAGGGAAAAGAAACATAAAATGAAAGAAAAATTCAAACAATAATGGTTAATGATAACAAAATCGAGGACAATAATGACAATAATGGAAAATAATTGAAGGTAATAATAAAATAGATAATGCTGGAACTAATAGATAACAATGAAATAAATAGGAACAATAACTAATAATTAAGAACTAATAAATAAGATATGGATAAACAGCCATAATAATAACGATAATGGTAATAAAGTCGATGATAACAAATAAAGACCACATTAATAGGTAACAAAGGTAATCAACCACGATAATAATAGTAATATATATGAAAAAATAATAATCATAATAAAAATAATGATAAAGAATAATGGCATTGATAAATAATAAACAAAACCAATAATTAATAACTAGCACTAATAATAAATCGTTAACAATAATTAACAATTAATAATAAACACAGCTAATCAACGAGAAATTAATAAATGATAAAAATAATAAAACCGTAGCGATAACAATAATAAAAATAATAATAACCACAAAAGCAATAAACACCGCTGATGAAAATAATAACAATAAGAAGAAATGATAAAAAATAGAACAAAAACAGCAATAGCGATGACAATCAATGGTAACAAATAATGTACAAAGAGTAAATAACCTAAAAGTCATGTGACGAGGACTGTATATAAACATGATCTATAGTAACTACGATGAAGATAAAGAAATAACACAATAATAATCATGGCAACAAAAATCTACAATAGGCACGCAAGACATGAGAAAGATAGTGCAGTGCAGTAAAATAAACGTGACCTAGCACTAGATACAATCATGATGCAAGAATGCACAAGCAAACTAAGATTAAATACAGGTTCTGCGTAATTAAAAGGGTTTCATATCCTAAGAATCTATTTCATAACCTAAATACCTAGAAAAATAAAAGGGGATTCTTGTTCCAGAACACCTACCTGATCCCTTGCCAAGGCATCCTCCGAGAACTCGACGGTGCAAAGATCACCATAGCGGCACTTACAGCAACAACATCTCGATGCAGCCCCTCGGCACCCCTTGGCTTCTCATCTCTCATGACCTCCTCATCATGTAGAGCCTCATCTCCAACAACACCCGGAGCCTCAAGCAACTGACCCACCAAATCATCTGTGAACTCCAAGTCCTAAGCAGTCGCGTATTGTCGGTCGCTACCCTCTGGCTCCATCTCAAAGCAAAGAACCCAAAAAACTGAAGGCAACACAAGAAGCGGCGCATGAATCAGACAAGCGGATCGCAAGATATCGCAAAAACACGAATACTATAGCACTCGGTAGCAGGAAAACCCAAAAGATCAAAGAGCGCGTGAGAGAAATGAGAGAATTTTCATCATATATAGAGGACAGGCCAGTTGTGCGTAGGTGCCTCTGCGCACATTCGAATTGTGCGCATGAGTATCTCCGCATGTTTCCAATTATGCACAGACTTCACTGCGCACAATTCGGCTCCCGTCACCAAAAATAAGAGATGAATCAGCTATGCGCAGAGGAGGGTGTGCATAATTCGGATTATGCGCTGCCACCACTGCGCACAATTCGAGCGATCACCCTGACATCAATAACAGTGACCAACTGACGAATGGATTCTGTGCATAAAAGTATGTGCATAATTCGGTTATACGCACTCTTTGTTGCATATAATTCGCTAATATACTTCCCCAAAGTCAGTAGTAACGTAAAAATACCTATAAACAACGTAAAATTTCCTTTAGACACTCACCAGTAAACTAATATAAAGGAATGAACACTAATATATTTATCAACAAGTGACAATAAATAATACCGATAAAATGCATACAAAAATAAGAATAAATAATTATCAAAAAATAAACACAAAATAAAAATAAACATATATAATCCAAAATTATAAGCAAACTATCAACCCGGAAAACAAACGATCAACTCAAGAAATTGCAAGGAATCATGACAAATCACAAATAATTGATTCGTACCATCAACAACCCCCCTAAAAACTCATAACTCACAACTCACCATAAACACACGACACCCATAGACAAACCAAAAGGCAAATAAGTAGACTAAATAAATTCAAAATAAAATGAGAACCCGAGACAAACAGAATAAAAATATAAATAAACAAAGAATTGTATATATATAAGAATTTCTTTCATAAAAAATCATTGAAGGCATATCCCCTGAATATACAACCCAAAACGAAAGGCAAAACGAACACCTAAAACCTAACCCAAGATGTTCAAAATGAATACCCCAAAGAGGTTGCACACCAAGGTTCCCAATCAAAAGAGGAAGAAGGAGCAACACTGAAACCAATCAGAGGGCTGATCAAGCCCTCCAAAAGAGGACCCAAATCAAAGGATGAGGAAGAGTGGCTCACAGGAGGCCAATCAGGAGGCCCATTGGGGAGCGACAAACAAAAGGGACAGGAATAAGTGGCACACCTTTTTCGCTAAGAAGCTTCCACACCCCAACAACAGCAGCTCTTCCTGCTTTTTCCTCCAGCTTTCTGCCCGCTGCGTTCTTCTCCTTTACTACCTCCCCTAACACAGTAGCTCTTTTGGTCAAACCAACCTAGCCAACCCTAGTGCCACCCTCCATCAGACCAACCTCACCCACCACAGAAATATTTCACCACCATAAGCCGCCTTAGGGCAAAGAACCCGAGAACACAAATAAGAAGGGTATAAACAACATCAAAATAAATATTACAAACACACAAAATGTCAAACACTCAACACTTGCAACCAAAGAAAATAATAAGCATGACACAAATCCAAGGGCCTCGAGCACCTTTATAGACACTAAACCACACCCTATTAAGCACTGAAAAATACTATTTTTCCTAGCCTTTACTACTCCTACTCCTTGGAGCCATTTAATAATCCTCTTTTGAGTTTGTTTTGTAGTTAAGAATAAATTTGCAGCTTAATACAATAGTCATGTTTTGGAGGCCAAGAAGAGAGAGATTTAAAGCCAAGGGCTGCAGTTGATGAAAGAACAAAGGTTACACTAGGGCGGAACACACTATGGTGACTATTTTGGCTACTAAGGTAGGCCCTAGAAGTCAAATAGATGAAAGAAAGATGGGCCAAGCAGACAACATTGCTGCAGCAGTATGTGCACTGCAGCAGAGATGAGATGTTGAGCTCACGCAGCCCTTGCGCAGTTCAATTTGGCTTGAAAAGCCTCCTCGCACAGCTCTCGCTTAACTCAAGCCCGCAGCAATAAAAGAGCTCGTGCAGTGCACTACAGCAAACTTAAAGCTCACACATGTCTCACGCAGCTCAAGAGGAGAGAGATCCCCAGAAAATGTTCTTGTGAAGCTCCCGTGTAGACCGGACGCGCTTCATAGAAGAGCCAGCCACCCGAGACGTGCATCCCATCCTAGCGATCCACCCCACGCAGCTCAAAGCTCATCCTCGCGATAGCCTGGCGAGACGCAATTCTGCCCAGCGAGATCCTTGCGACTTGAGCTACCTAGAGAACCATCTGCGCGAGCTATGCTACTCAATACAAAAGGGACCTTGCGAGGCTCATTCAACTGTAAGTATAACCACGCGACAGCTTCACGAGAGGCCAAAATGCAGCACTCATATGCGCAAAGCTCGGGATCCCCACTTCTCAGTCCATACATATGGACACTTTGGGGATTTTCCAACTTCTAGGGCACACATCCCGAGGCTCTAATCTATTTCCCACTTCTTGAGGCATTCAAGGGTTACAATTGAGCCACGTCTTCAACTAGTAATTAGGGTTTGCCTCTTCTGTGCTCCTATTGGCCAAGGTAGTGAGTGACTTGGTATTTAAGCTATAATGTTTTAGCAAAACCCTATCTGATCTTTAACCAAAATTGGCTAGGAGCTCGGGAGTGCTTAGGTCATTAGGGTTGGAGTTAGATCATCCATTTTTCTTTTCTTCTTCATTAGCTCAGCATTTGTTGGCTAAGATCTTTTATAAGTAAATAGTTTATTTTAATTTGCAATGGGTTTTGTATGAACTTGGGGGTTGATTTGAGCTTCTGCACTGGCTGTTGCCTTGAGGGCAGTCATTATAAGTTTCCTTTTTATCAATGCAAAGTCATTCTTATAGCTTAATTGAATCTGTATATTTTCTATGTTTTGCACATGAATTTCTATGGATTTGATGGACCCATGGATGCTTGAGCTTGTAGCCTTGCAAACATGGTGGCAGCAACAGTTATCCTATTCTATTTCATCATTTGTGAGGAAGATAACCTCTAGGATAGCCTGTGACCATTTAAGTGGACAGACTATAGCCCTAAGGCTGGTCTAAATCACAAATCTGAGATAGATTCTTCTTCTCTGCACTTAAGATTGTAGCCAAGTGAGAGATAGTTGCATATCCAAACTCTCCTTTGTGTTGCAATGCCATTTTTAGATTTTAGATCTGATGTTCTGTAGAGATTATAGACTTGTGAGCTAGGTCATTGCAGGCCTTTTGTAGCAATGACCAGTTGAGTCTAAGTCGCCAATCAACCTCTGATTATCTATGGTTTCCACTAGATTTTCAAGGGTTGTTTGCTCCTATGAATGCATGAGCTTGTAGCCTTACAAATACAGTGTCTGCAATAGTATTCATGTTCTGATTTAATTCATTGGTTGGAGGAAATCTCTAGGATAGTCTGTGACCATTTAAGTGGATAGATTATAGCCTTAAGATCAATCCATTCCCTTGGATTAGGTTAGTTTTCTGAGTTTAATCCATGTGAGTTGATCATCTCCCTAGGATAGTCTGTGACCATTTAAGTGGATAGATTATAGCCTTAAGAGAGTAGTCTAATTCACAGGGTTTAATTTGGATTCCTCTACCTTGTAGATGTGCTTGTAGCCATTTGAAGGATCACTGCAGAGTCACCTCTAGATCTGAGTTGCACAACTAATTTAAACTTAGTTGCATACTTCTCATCATTTTACCTTTATTTTACCACACCATCAGCACCTTCTTTAAAACCCTGTCTATAGTATAGGACTACATTTTATTTCTTAGTTTTAGTTTTAGTTGTGACAACCCCAAAAACTCCCTTTCTTTAGGATTGTCAGATCTGTAGTCAAATCTGGAGGCCTACTAAATAACCCTTGTATTTCTAGATCATAACCTCCCTGTGGGACAAACTCTTAGTTCTTAAAACTTGCTACAACAGGCCCTGGATTCTTGCAGGACTGTGTTTGCTTTGTGTTTTGCTCCATCTCATTCACCTTTATTTCCTGTCAAATTTTTAACCACCCATTTTATAATAAAAATTTAGTCAACACAAAGTTCCAAACCAACACACCCATGGGTCGCAATGGCATGAGAATCGCATGACTCACCCACCAAACCCATGAGATGTGAGAAGCCCGACAAAAGACACCTAGCCATCTAGAAAGCAAAGAAAAAAAAAGTGAAAAAAAGGTAGCAAATACAAATAATACAAAGCCACCTAGCACCAAACCCATCTAAGAAACATAAAGGAAGAAAAAGGAAAATTATGACACCTAGCACACACATGTGAAACCCGCCAACCACTACTTGCCCACCAACTACCCACATGGTATAAAGTAATTGATGAAAGGTAGCATACCAGACCCCCACACGACCCGTGCAAACGAAGCAAAACAAAGGGAAAACCTCATGCCAACAAAATAATCACAAACAAATAAACAAAAACAAAAAAAATATAATAATAATCAATAGTAAAAATAAATACAATAAAAACAACAAAAAAATCACAAAAAAGAGAAGAAAATAAAAAAAGAAAATAACAAGAATGAATAAATAACTAAAATAAAATAATACAAATACAAATTCAAAACAAAAAATAATAATAATAATAACAGACGACAATGTCCACACGAGCGCGAAAATGATAACAACAATAGCAACAAAATCAAACTCATCAATAAAAGTCTCATCACGATAGGCACACCACGGCAAAACAAAATGAAAACTTCATAAATAACCTAGCCACTAGGACTCATCACATCACCACTCTATCCCACCGCAACCCAAAAAATAAAATAATATAACAACCAAGATTTCACCATGTGACTGACCGGAACTCAACGTCATGAAAATTCACGCATGACGGAAAGAACCTGCCCAGAGATAATAATGATCAGGATGATGATGAATACACTACCGCTTCTGTCAACGACACCGATACACGTCACGTCAAGAGTCAAGGAAACAGATCACCCCCCTTTCTTGTGTTGTAGAAGAGTCGTGTCCTTATAATAACGATGACATCAACACCAATGGAATTGGCACGCTACCAACGAAACTCCAACGAGGAGGAAAAGGCCTATAAGAACGGCAATGCCTATCCCTACCCATGATGACTCGACCAGTGCTGAAAAATTGTGGCACGACAAACGCTATCCCACAGACATTGTTCAATACCCAAGAAGAAATGCGGAACTACTAGTCGAGGATGAATCCTATGCCTCAACCGACATGCATAATGATGATGACACCGATGGTGGAGATGGAAATAACAATAGTGCTACTCATTAGAAGAGACGAAATCTCCCAGGCAGACCCTGCTAGATATAACTCCACCCAAAGTCCAAAAGTCGGTTCCGCTGGCGTTCTTTCTCAAAGAAGAGTTGACCGAAGCCGATGACGAATTGAATGATTTGTGGACTAAATTCAATTTTTCCTTGAAAATCTAATGATAAAATACGAACCTCATCGACCTGACCTAGCGGACATCCCCGACAAAATAAATTGCAAGATGTCCCATTGCGTCACCAACTAAAATGCATGAAAATATATATATATATATAAATAAATAAACAAGGTCCCATCGCAATAAAGAATATACCACTATCCCATCACTAATCACAGAAGTGATAAAATAAAGCAAACTGTCCCAGCACACAACCAGAAGGGGAAATTTACCATTGTCCTATCGCGAAGAAGCAAATAATAAATCAAAATCTCTCGGATGTCCCATCGCGACAGTTATCATGCCCCATCACGAATGATACAAAGGCATTCCATCGGTAATAAACTAGGTAAGTGTTAAGACATGAAAAGTACCACTTTTCACCCCTTAACTTAGCCTCTGTTAGACCCTTAGCCATCTAATAAATGTGTGTTAAGTCATTTCTGTAGGTAATAAACAGCAGCTGCAATAAGGCCTGAACCCTGTTAAGGAGCCCACTTTTGCCCCAGAAGTCCCTCAGAAGGATGAAAGCTGAACCCAGACAAGAATTGAACCTCGCGCAGCTTTCACAAGCTTTAAAGGATTCAGAAATTAAGCCTCGCGCAGTCCTCGCGAGTCTCCCAAAACTTTAGTTCCAATTGCCCGTATTGTTCTCGCGCAGTTGAGTGACAGAGGGGCTTCAGAATCATACTTCGCGTAGCTCTCGCGAACCTCAAATACAACTGCTCGCACAGTCTCACGCAGCTCAAGAAAGCAGCTCTCAAACCTCACGCAGTTCACTCAGATCAACTGAGGAGAGAGAGCTCCAGGTAGTTCGGCACGCAACTGTCGCGCAGTGGCCGCGGGATGTAAAACTTCAGAAAAACCTCTCGCATAATTCAGAGACCAATGCACATCACGTCCTCGCGAGGATCCTCATGAAGATCCATTCAAAAACAAATTGCTTGTGTGATTCCCACGCCATTCAGAAGGAAAGTGCAATCCCCCGAAGACCAGAGCAATCCAGTGAGGATCCAATGCTCTATCGCACGACTGCTTTAGCTGCAACTAAGACAACCCCGAGACGGCTAAAATTTCAAGCTAGCCCAACCTCGTGAAGACTGTGCTACCACGCGACAGTCTTGAAAACCAGTGCTACCTAGCGAGGCTCTAAACTCTAACTCTCCCTCACCTCTGCAGAGAACATTCTGGGAACTTCCAGCAATTAGGGCACACATTCCAATGCTCCAAGTTCTGTGCATGCACCCCGAGGCATCCAAGGGACAATATTAGGCCATGTGGCATCATTAAAATTAGGGTTTCCTAACCCTAATGCACCGCCAAACTAACTACTATATAAACCTAAGTCTGGTTTAGGTTTAGAGGACTCTCTGCTTAGAATAAAATTTAGTCTATTTTCTTCTTCTTCTGGTAGTAGCTGCATATTTCTAGTAAGTTTTAGGTAGTTTTCTTTTTACTTTATCTTCTCTCCATAGTCCAGCATTTGCTGGCTATGCCTTTATATGACTATTTGGAATAGATTAATGGAGTTTCATGATAGGGTATTTTACTTTTATGAGATTTTTATGAGTTGTTTTGTACGAGGCTGTTATCTTGAGATCCTCCATTGCTAGGACATATTGCAAGCAATGGAGGACTGATTTCATGATTTATTCCGATCCAAGTGACCTGTGTGTCTGGGCTAACATACTCCCATACAGGCCTAGCCCCACCACAGGACCCACTAGATCTGAAGTCCCCATGGGAGCAATGAGCTTTTGCAGCCTTGTGAACATGGTGGTGGCAGCAATGTCTCTTGTTCTATCTTGAGCTTTGTGAGGAGGATAGCCTCTGGGATAGTCTGTGACCATTTAAGTGGACAGGTTATAGCCTTAGGGTGAAGCCAACCCACAGACTCAAGACAGATTATTCTTCTCTGCACTTGTGCTTGTAGCCCTGTGAGAGATTGTGCTGAGACAAACTCCCCTGTATGTGTATAGACCCGCCATGAGATAGCAGATCTGGTTTGGTCATAGAGATTGTAGGCTTGCGACTGGATCACTGCAGTCTCTCTAAAGCAGTGGACAGCTGGATCTAAGGTTGCACTCAACTTCTTGCTGGTTCTATGTGTCTGGGCTAACATGCTCCCATACAGGCCTAGCCCCACACATAGCACTTTAGAGGTTGAGGTTCCCTATGGATTCTTGTGCTTGTAGCTTGGATGAAGTAGTGCTTACAATAATAAACTTATTCTGACTCATCTCTGGACTGTGGTTCCCCAATTGGATAATCTGTAACCATTTAAGTGGACAGGTTATAGCCATAAAGGGACTGGATCATGGCACAGAGATGAGTTGGATTCTTTCTCCTCAAGGTGATAATGTAGCCAGTGGACAGGACTTCTATAGCAGCAATTCTGAATTTGAGTCATGAAGCCCATCAGATCTGAACCTAATAGTATACTTCTCACCCTTTTATATTTATTTTCTCACTCTATCTTCGTTCTTCAACCTTTCTATAGTTTAGACATTAGGATACCTTAGAATTTAGATTTTAGTGACCCTAAATCCCCTTCCATTTAGGATTGCTAGATCTGTAGTCAGATCTGGAGGGCCTACTAAAGATGGCTCCCTTGGAGCTTAAGATCAATTTCCTTGTGGGACAAACTCTTACTTATCAAAACATGCTACAACAGGCCCTGTATCTTGCATTGTGCATATTTTGGGCTTGCTGCTCTGTCATTTTCAATCCACCTTTCATTCATTTTCATTCACCCTATTCTTATCCCTGTCTTCAATAAAGTCAGTAGCAAGCACTATAAAGAAGCCTAACAGTAAGTATCATCCCTTTCCACTCGATATTCTTATAAAGATAGAGTTAGCTAATATTAAGTCAGACGTTTTCAAAACCCGACTCTCCTAATTCATGAACTACTGTAGTCCTCCCATAAGAGACAATCATTAGTGTCTGTGAGAAGGTTAGAAGGTGTATCCAGCATATCAAGCGTTGTCTTGACAACCAAATAAAGGTCGGGTCACCAAATCCCATATCGATGGATCTGCTCAGTGATGTCTCGAGAGCCATGTTTTCCAAAGTTTTCACCAAATTGATCTTAAGTTAAAACCCAAATTTTTAAAACCCTATATCTATCAAAATTCTCTCTTACCACCCCAATCTGTTCTTTCCCCTGGGAAACCAAACGCCGAGTATACTCAACTTTGAGAAATCACAAATATCCAATGGAAAGGGACCCTGACGCGTCATTGGTGTGAACAATGACGCGCCTCGTCTAACATGATCTACGAAAACCTTCGCCATTCTATTACATCTTCAATTAACATTGTATCTTGACATTCATTTGTGCAACCTATACTTTGTTTGCATTCATTTCTCCCATCTGACTACAATATGCAGCAGGTCGCGATATGTGACAGGATGCGATATGCACCCGCGACTGTGGATACACCTCTTGATTGCTACCAAAAGGCCTTCGAATACCCCTCTTTATTTAGCTTGCACTGAAACATATGAAAGCCAAGCATTTCATGTCAGCTCCCAATTCACACTTGTGATCTCTCAATGAAACAAGAAGGCACCATGAAGGGGGTGTCTACTTCTTCGACGCACTCTCGCTCCACAAGAAAGAGCCGATGAGGATCATCTGTAGAGACCCTGTATTCGTCCTCTCAGTGTATTATTGGTTTTGCTGCCTGTGTGTTCTTTTTTTTTTTTATAAAAATGGTTAAAATATAATAAAAATAAAGAAGGGCAAAAACAGGTAAAGAGGGTGCCAAAAAAAGAAATCAGAACACTCAGCACAAAACAACCATAAGTCTGCAAGATCCAGGGCTGTTGTAACAAGTTTTGATAAGCAAGAGCTTGTCCCATAGGGATTAATGATCTAAAAATAATAGTAAATCTCCAGATCTACTATAGATCTGGCAATTCTAAATCTAAAATAGAAAACAAGGTAAAGAGAGGATGTTTTTGAGTTGTATTCAACTAAACTAAAAATAGAAATAAAAATAAAAAATAAAAACAGCAATAAAAGAAAGGGGGTTTAGAAAAGAATGGAAATGGTTTGGTAAAATAAATAGAAAATATGAGAAGTAAATAGCTAGGGATTAATTTTTACTGAAAATGACATGGCAAGGCAGAGCAAGAGCTAGATCTGCAGCTGTCCTTCATTTGGCTACAAGCACAAATGCAAGGAAGAAGAATCCAACCCAACCCTGAGATATGGACTAGTCCTAGGGCTATATCCTGTTCACTTGAATGGTCACGGGATATCCCATGGATATACTCCAGTCATGGGGGTTAAAATGTCAGAATAAGAAAACCACTGCAGCTACTATGTTTGCAAGGCTACAAGCTCATGCATCCATAGGTGCAGAAAATATATAAAGATCTAAATGTAAAACACAAGAACTTACAGATTTAATGAAACAGGAAAAATAGCCTTTCATTGCTTAAAAAGTACTTACAATGGATTAGCTCTCATGGCTACAGTCTCTGCAAACCTTCAGACCCTTTACAATGCTCTTACACAGTCCTTTTACAGCTTAAATCAACCCTATCTATTACAGAGGCTTAGCCAGACATGCTAAGCTAAGGAAGGAAGAAAAACAAAAAGATGACTTAACCCTAAAAATGACCTTAGGCAAGAATATCCTCCCAGCTCCCTTACTTCAAATGCTTTTTCTGCATGCTTACATGACTTATATACAATCCATAAAGTAACTTTTTACCTTGGGCAATCAGAGAAGAGGAGAATCAAATTTGTTAGGATTCTGCTGATGTGGCGCATTTTCAGCCAAGTATTGCCCCTGACAGTTAGGAAAAGCACAGCACAATTGAACAGGTGTCCCATGTACTGTAGAAGTTCCAAAATACCCTTGATGTCTAAAAATATTTATTAAAAACCGAGGTTTGACAGGTTGAAGAACTTCTAAAGCTTCATAGTGAAGAATTTGAGTGGCTGGAGTTGAAATCCAAAAATGCTCGACAGGTAGAATAGCATTTGAAAGCAGCTCGTGAGGATGCTTCAGAAGGTTCAGAAATGCTCGACAGGTTCTTAACAAGCTGTAGTGCTCATTTCTTTAACTGCTCGAGAAGTCATATTTTTTAAGGCTACTCAAGTGGTTTACTTCTGATCGACAGGTTAAATGCTACATGCACTCGACTGCGCGATAGGCTAAAAGGGCTTCTGCTATGATGTGCTCGAGAACTGCTCGAGCTGGAACTTCTAAAGGTATATCCACTCGATAGGCTTGAGAAGTTAAAAGGCAGCAGTCTGAAGGCCAGGAACCACTCAAGACTGCTCGAGAACTACTCGAGATGAAAGTTCTGAAGTTGTATCTGCTTGAGAGCTACTCAAGCTGAGATTTCTGATCCTCTGTTGTTATGCACAGTCTGCAGCAGCACTCCACAATGCTTGAATCTTACTTTTCTCTCACTGCAGAACTTCTAGGGGTCCAGGGCATGCTGAATAGCTCACATGGTGGGAACCACCATGGTTCAAACTCTATAATTCCATCAGCTTTAATGTTGGACTCTCATTTCTCACTTCTTGGCATTTGTGAGATGGATTACTGCTCATGCTGGAGATTATTTCTAACTACAAAAATATGCTCAAAACTTAATTATTAAACAGCTCTAAGGTCTAGTAAGGGCTAGGTTAGGAGGTAGAAAGTGGCATAATTTAGTGATTAACACACCGCCAAACCTAATCTTTGCTAGTCCTCGAGCAAAGGAAAAATTAAACAATTATTTTAAAAAAATTTAAATGCTACTTTCGTAGCGAGCACAGATGCATTTAGCTTATGCATCAAGCCTTTTAAACCCCTAGGTGATCTCTAGTGGAGGAGTGAAGTCTCCTAAAGGTTTTCAGTGAAGATACCCACAAACTTCACAATAAAATAGTTAAGTATAATGCAAACAGTGGCAAGTTAAATATCAACACATAAAGCTTTATTCCACACATTACTCTTTCAAATTTAGAGGAGTTTAAAGCAGCAATTGCAAACATTTTAACACTTAAATCAGCATGTCTTTCCGTCACAACCAATTAGCTCACATCAAGAGTGTAGAGTGTGAAAATAAGTACTAAGCTCACCATTATTTCAAAAATCTGGTTTAAACATTTCTCCAATAAATTTAATTTTAGACCCAATCCTCACCAGGGCTATGTCTCAACAAATGAATTCAAGGGTGTTCACATTTTCTACAGCTCAAGATCAATTACGGTCCTCAAATAGGCTTGCATGCATGAGCAGAGGCATTACTGCTATTTCTTGACATCTTCATGTTCTTTTTACCATAGATTAGACTTCCCTTTATCTCCACATGACAACTCACTTCAGTTTGGATCATTGAGGACTTTTAGATGGGTTGTAATGTGGCTTATGGTTGAGGTTTTAAAAAAAATAAAAGGGGTAGAAAGGGTTCAAAACTGAGAAATCAACTAAGAGGTAAGAGGTAATTTATGACTTCACCTTCTTCATCACAGCACTGTTTCATCTTCTTTGATGTTTTTCAAATCTGAAGTGGCCAGCTTATTCTCTTCTTTTTCCATTCTTCAGATGAAGTAATTCTTTTAACTTCTCTCTCTCTTTGTTTCTTTTTTTTTTTATGAAATGCCACACAATACAACTATCATACTACTTCTTATGGATTTTTTCTCTTCTCCTCCCACCAAATGTTAAACCCCTCTCAACTATCTTCAACATCTTCTCCTTTATCTTCTGAAATCTTAGAGTGAGGGTAAGGCCGAATCAGGTTAATGAGGTTTAGGTTCAATTACTCTGATATTTGTCAAAGAAAATAGATTTCAAGGCTCAAACAGTGTGAACAAAAGGGCAGTTCAATGGGTAGGTATTTTAGGCTCAAATTGTCCAAATGAAGGCCTTATATCATCTCCTTAGTGTCATGAGTGTTGTTAACAGTTTCAATTTAGGGTGCCTAACTTCTAGTGAAAAGATATTGAATCAGTCATTCCTTAGAGCGGAAAAATTGCCAAAGACACTCTTCAAAAAAAAAATTCTTTTTTATTTTTTTTATAGGCCTAAATCTCATTGGGTATGGTCTTCAATTGAACTCATGGGGTATATCCTCACCTTTTTCTCTCCTCTCTGGTTCACTAAGTACTGATTGTGAAAAATTTTCTTGATGTCAACTTCATGGAAATGTTAAATTTTCAAAGGATTTCAGTTTTAAAATATCTACCAACAGTTTAAATTTCCTTTTTCACAATTTGTTAGGTGGGAATTAACTTTATTTATTTCAATCTAACTACACTATTGTACTAAATTTAATTGCTTCATTGGTCTACCCTACCATACCCCCAAACCTTAAGATAAACATTGTCCTTAATATTTCAACAGACTTGTATTGAGGGGCAGCAGAGTATGGAAAGAAATTACACATTCAGCAAAAAATTGTTATTTAGTAGAAAATAAACAAAGAGGAAACTAAGCACAATGCAAGTTTAGCACAAAAAAAAAAAATTATTCACACAATTTAATATATTACAAAGGAGAAACTTGTTATACAATGACAATTACAAGAGACAGAACATAATTACAAACACTCCTAAAGAAAATTAACAATAGAAAAAGCTAAAAATGTAACTACATCAACTCCTAAAGGTGGTCTGAATCAGAATCTAGATCAATGGGGTCTCTTGCAGTCTTCTCCTTACCCTTCTTGACATTTTCTGCCTTGGTAGCACCAGCTTTAGTCCTTGAAGCTGCTAGTTTCCTCTGCTTGGTGCTGCCCTTTGGAAGTGTAGATACCTGAATTTTAACTCCCTTGGCTTCTGTTGGAGGCTGTATATCTTTAACACCCAGACACATGAGTGTGGCTAATAAAGATTCATACAGCCTTTCATATTGGTTGGCCCACTGCTCATATAATTTATATACAGTTACAGCATTATCCAATCTTTCTTACATGGCCCTCAAATCCCTTTGATGCACCAATATGACTACTTCCAAACATCTCTAATTTGCAGCCTTCATCAGTTCTAGCTGCTCTTCACAGGTCTACAATACATTCTCTCTCACAGAGCTGACCAGCCGACACACATCCCTATCCATATATGGGTTGGCTTGCATAAAAGCAGTAATGGTAGGTGTTAGAGGTCCGAAAAGTGGGTAAGCTAGGACAATGGCCCAATTAGAAGGATCAGCACAAGTTTGGGTAAATGGGGAGGGAATGGATGGTAGGGCAAAGGTTAGCTCCTCAGTGGTTTCAGTTTGGGTGAAGGTTGAGGATGTGGAAAGGGGGATCATAGCCAGCTCTTTAGAATCAAAGTTAGTTTGGGTGGCAGCATCAACTATTGTCACAGATATAGAAGGCTGCTAGCATGGAGGAGGGGTAGGGACTGGGGTAGGTGTTGGTGATTGGGGTGGTGGGATAAAAGTTTGAAGGGTGGATTGAATGGAGTTAAGGCTTGTTTAGATGGAGGCTTAGTTTTCTGTATTGGTATGTATTTGGGATTGGAGAGAGGTTGGGAGGGAAATGATTTGCGTTAGAGGGTCAGGTATAGCTGGGGTTTCAGGTTGGGTGGGAGGGACTAGTTGGAATGTTGAGGTAGGGGCATGGTTAAATGGGTATGGATGTGGGGATTCAGGGAGAGGGGTGTACTCATGCCTAATATCTCCCACAGTGGAGTCTATTAAGGCTGAGTACCCTTCTGCTGTGACATGGTCTTAGGTCATATGGAATTGGTCTTGGTTAGGTGAAAATGGAGGGGAATGGGTAGGAAAGGAAATTGGGTCAATGAGCTCAATGGGGTTGGGTGGTTCAATGGCAGTAGCCATTGGCTAACTATCATCACAGGTAAAAGGGGAAGGTGGGTCTAGTGTTGGGCTTGGTATGTCAGTGGGTATGGTAGTGAATGGGCTTGGTTTTGTGGTTGGGTGGTGAGTTTTCTTTTTGTATGTTTTATGGATTGGGGGTGTGGGAAGGTTGAAAGGGAAAGGATAGGATGAGTTGGAGCTGACACTTGAATGGAAGTGGTGGTGGAAAGTGGTACAAATGAAGGAATAGAAGGTAGGGTTGTGAGGCTACTGATGTGACTGCTAAGGGTTCTGCAGAGGTGACTGGGGTGCTTGTAGCAGTGGCTGTAGAGGCTTCTACAGGAATGGCTGCTACTGGCTCCTTCTTCTTCTTCTTATTCATCAATGTCCTACTGATGTTCCATTGCTTCTTTTCAAATAAAACTAGTAGTAGCTCATCAGTGGGCTCCCCCATTTTCCAAACATACCCTCCCTTCTTGAGCAAGGCTGTGATCAGCCTACTGTAGGGTAACTCTTGGAATTTTTGCTTCTTTTCCATGTATGTACTCCATCCCTTCAAATATCAGCTTGGCAGCATTAAAGAAATACTCCTTAGAGAAGGAGAATACTGCATCCACTATTGGGTGCCTCCTTTCCTGTTGATGACCAATCACAAAGATATTTTTTATCAAAAAGTTATCCATAAAAAGCAAGTTTGGGCTAAAATCACTTCTCATTACTGAATCCCCTTATGCCTTCTTCCCTTGAGTTAACTGCTGGGCAATCTCCTTCGTGGAAGCATTGATTGGGGCACCCAAGTTACAGGATGGGTCGTGTAATACTGGGATGCCCAATGCCTGTGCTATGTCAGTTGTG
The DNA here is from genome assembly GCA_021018995.1 of Chloranthus sessilifolius. NCBI lineage: Eukaryota > Viridiplantae > Streptophyta > Magnoliopsida > Chloranthales > Chloranthaceae > Chloranthus > Chloranthus sessilifolius. The sequence goes on from CM037597.1 coordinate 85,226,531, forward strand.
TCCACAACTGCCTCAAAATCATCAATGAGAATTACCATTACTGGATCCTCCCCCTTTGGTCCTCCTACAGACTCCTTAATTTTGTTGTTCTGGTACCATAGCCTCACCAATCTAGGGTATACAAGTTCATCCAGAGGCTTTAATAATGAATCTAGGGAGGCATTGGTCAAAATTCTATGGCTTCCTTAGCCAGTTCTTCCTTAGTGAAGAATGCCTAATCAAAGGTTGTTTATGGTACCAGACTGAGGGTAGCCACAAATTCATTTGGGGTAGTGAAGGGGTCAACTTCAGGAGCTACTCCTTTTCCCTTTTTTTGCTTCATGGATTTGACAGTTTTAGGATCTTGGGTGGCAGTTCTGGATTTTTTCTTCGGGGCTGCTGAGTCACCCGAAACAGCTTTCCTCTTAGGGTTTGCCATAGGAGCTTTAGAGGCTAAGGATGAGGCTATTATCTAGGATTTTCTAGTTGGAGTAGGGGGATGGGTTTAGGCAGGACTCAGCAAGTCCTGTAGGGTTTCTCCAAAATCTAAAATTTCAACCATTAAACCCTAATTTCTATGAAATAAATACAAACCCTAGGTATCCCCAAAAATTCAGCACACACTTAATCCACTAAATGGGGATCAAAAAGCAACTAACCCCCAACAAAAATGACTCAATCCAATAAGAATATTTAGAGAAATGAAGAGGATTGAGAAAAAAAATGAACACTTACCCAAAGCTAGGGTATTGTTGAGGATAGTGCACAGTGAATCAGATCTATAGCTTCTTGGTGCGCTATGAGTGGTTTTAGTAGATTAACTAAATGGCTGAGGCAATGGGTAAATGGTGGAGCAGATGGTGCAGTTAAGAAGAATGAAAAAATTTTGGTTGGGTGAGTCTGTTTGAGTGTTAGAGCAAGAAGTTGGAATGAGAGAAATGACTTGCACGATAGGTTTATAAGCTAAGTACCCGAGCTTTGAGAGGCTGAGTGCTCAAAACAAATAGCTCGAGAGGATCTCGAGAAGATACCATTTATGCACATTAGCCTGTCGAGGCTAGTATTTACTTCAGGTGAAGTGTCTCGAGAGGATGTTTTCCAGGGCAAGATCCTCTCGAGAAAGCCAAATACACATACACAATGCCTCAAGAGGATGCCTGAAGGCTCCTGATCCTCTCTAGAAAGCTAAAAACAACTCAATTCACACTTGTGCTAACAAGCACACTCTCATCTATCAAAGATCAAGGATTCCTAATGCTAAACACATACATCCACACACAACAACATAGCATAATATTGTACACATCAAAATTCATGAAAATAGACTACAATAAAAAAAATTATAATATTTACAAAATTTTAAAATATCAACAATAGCTATGATACACATGATACAGGGTTCGAGATCATATATCAGTAGGAGGTTCTTGAAAGTGAGTGGTTTCAAAGGGCTCCACAAAATTCTCAACACAAAGTTTGAGCCTCTGACCAGTGACTTTCATGACACTTTCAGAAGTAGGGTCCATGATCTCAACAGCACCAGATGGAAATACATGAATGACAGCAAATGGCCCATCCCATCTGGATATTAACTTGTCTGGAAAAAACTTTAGCTTAGAATTAAAAAGCCATATCTTAGCTCCATTAGTAAAGTCCTTCCTAAGAAAGTTCTTGTCAAAGAAGGCCTTGGCTTTCTCCTTATAAATTCTAGAATTTGAATAGGCATCCAGCCTAAGTTCTTCCAGCTCAGACAACTGCAACTTCCTGTTCAAACCAACACAAGTTAGATCCATGTTGAAACTTTTAGTGGCCCAATAGGACCTGTGCTCTAACTCCACTAAGAGATGACAAGCTTTGCCATAACCAGTCTGAATGGGGGCATCCCTATAGGGGTCTTATAGGCTATCCTATAAGCCCACAATGCATCAGTCAATTTCAGGGACCAATCCTTCCTGTCTGTCTTGACTATTTTTTATAGAATGTGCTTGATTTCTCTATTAGAAATCTCCACCTACCCACTAGTCTGTGGGTGGTATAGAGTAGGAATTCTATGAGTAACAAAATATTTTTTGAGCAAGCTCTCAAAGTGTTTGTTACAGAAATGGCTCCCCCATCACTGATGATGGCTTTGGGGGTGTTAAATCTAGAGAGATATTTTCTTTTACAAACCTTAGGACAACTCTGTGATCATTTTTCCTTGTGGCAATAGCTTCCACCCATTTGGAAACATAGTCAACAGCCATAAGGATGAAATTGAAGCCCATTGAAGGAGGGAAAAGACCCATGAAATCTATCCCCCAGACATCAAATAGCTCAACAACAAGGATGGGTTGCAACGGCATTGAATCCCTTTTTGATATGCCCCCCATCCTTTGACATCTCATGTAGGCCTTGCAGTGCTCAAAAACACCCTTGAACAAGGATGGCCAATAAAAACCATACTGTAGCACCTTAGCTGCTGTCTTTTTCCCTCCAAAGTGACCCCCACGGGCATTTTCATGACACATGGTCAGAATACCGTGAACTTCACTGTCAGGGACACACTTTCTGATCACGTGGTCTGCACAATATTTATAGAGGTAAGGATCCTCCCATAAAAAATACTTGACTTGTGAAAAGAATAAGTCTTTGTCCATCTTGGACCAGTGAGAAGGGATCCTTCCTACAACAAGGTAATTTACAATGTTTGCAAACCAGGGAAAAATTACTTGATGGCAAACAATTGCTCATCAGGGAATGAATCCTTAAGTGGTGTTGCAGCACTTTCATCAATCACAATCTGGGATAAGTGATCAGCTATCACATTCCCTACGCCTTTCTTTTCCTTGATCTCGAGATCAAACTCCAGTAGGAGTAAGATCCATAGAATCAGCCTGAGTTTTGCATCTTTCTTTGCCAATAAGTATTTCAGGGCAGAGTGGTCAGTAAAAATTATAATTTTAGACCCTAGTAAATAAGGTTTAAACTTATCCAAAGCAAACACTATAGCCAGTAGCTCTTTCTCAGTGATTGTATAATTTAGTTGAGCTTCTGTTAGTATTTTGCTGACATAGTAAACTACACAAGACAATTTCTCTCTTCTCTATCCTAAAATAGCCCCAACAGTAAAATCAGATGCATCACACATCAATTCAAAGGGTAGAGTATAATTTGGGGCCTGGATCAATGGAGCAGAGGTCTAACATTTTTTAATATCTCAAATGCCCTCACACATTCAGTATCAAACACAAATGGCACATCTTGACAAAGCAAGTGGCACAATGGTTGGAAATGTTGTTGAAATCTTTAATGAACCTTCTATAAAAACTAGCATGTCATAAAAATAATCTGACTTATTTGATGGTTTTTGGTGGAGGCAGATGTGAAATCAGGTCAATCTTGGCCTTGTCAACCTCTATGCCCTTCTGGGATACCACATGGTCAAGCACAATTCCTTGGGTGACCATAAAGTGGCTCTTTTCCCAGCTCCAAACCAAGTTGGTTTCTTTACACCTTTGAAGCACAAGACAGAGGTGATGCAAACATTGACTGAAATCATCCCCATAGACTGAAAAGTCATCCATGAAGATTTCTAAAAACTTATCAATCATATCAGAAAAAATGACATACATACACCTTTGAAAAGTGGTAGGAGCATTGCAAGTCCAAATGGCATCCTTCAATAGGCAAAGGTGCCAAATGGATAGGTGAACGTAGTTTTTTCCTGATCTTAAGTATACACTGATATCTGGTTGTAACCAGAATATCCATCAAGAAAGTAGTAATAGGCTCTGCCTGCCAACTTATCTAAAATTTGATCAATAAAAGGTAAAGGGAAGTGGTCATTTTTGGTCTTAGAGTTCAATTTCCTGTAATCTATGCAAACTCTCCAACCAGTGGTCTCTCTGGTTGGAATCAAGTTTCCACACTCATTTTATATAACTGTGATGCCAGATTTCTTGGGGACCACGTGGAGAAGTGATACCCACTCCGAATCAGAAATAGGGTAAATGAGTCCAGCATCTAGCAATTTGACAATTTCTTTCTTGACTACCTCCTGCATGTGAGGATTTAGCTTTCTCTGTATTTTCCTAGAGAGTTTGGAACCTTCTTTCAAGTGGATTTTGTGCATGTAAATAGATGGATCAATTCCTCCCAAATGAGCAATTGTCCATCCAATAGCTTTCTTACGCTTCCTGAGGACACAAAGTAATTCCTCCTCCTGCTCCTCAGTGAGAGAGAAGGATATAATTACTGGCAGTTTTTCATTCTGCCCCAGGAATATATATTTCAAAGAATCTGGGAGCTGCTTCAGCTCCAAGTCTGGTGGACTTTCCATAGAAGTAAAGGTGCCTTAGAGGGTTGAGGGAGGGGCGGCAAGGTGGGTCTCCATGTAGAGTGCTGCACTAGGCCCACTGAAGAATCCAATGTGTTCATTTCTTTAGCAACTAGAGTGGGGACCTCCTTCTCAACTACCTCAGTCCAGACTTCCTCAAAATCATCTAACACCTTATCCCATTCCACCAGTCTGGGTAAGGTCTCTTCCATCAATTCATCTATGATATCTACTGCAAAACAGTCCCCATTGTCAATTTAAGGCTAATTGGCAGCCTTGTACACACTCAGTTTAACTTTCGTATTTCTAAAAGTGACTTTCATCACTCCAGACCTGCATTGAATGCAAGCATTGGTAGTGGCCAGAAATGGTCTGCCCAAAATGACAGATATTGGAGTGTTGCACTTAGTAGGCTCCATGTCTAACACCAAAAAATTAGCTAGGTAGAAAATTTTATCTACTCCCACCAGCACATCTTCCACAATACCCATAGGTTTTCTCTAAGACTTGTCAGCCAATTGGAGGACCATAGGTGTGGGCTTTAGCTCCCCCAAACCTAGCTTCTCATACACTGAGTATGGAAGCAGGTTGACACTAGCTCCCAAATCCAAGAGATCTCTTCCTATGATGTGGTCACCTATGATGCAAGGGATGGTAGGTACCCCTGGGTCTTGAAGCGTAGCTGGTGTAGCTATGGACAAAACAGACTTTACTTTTTTAGCTTTAAAAACTTTGTTAGACAAATGGATCCTAGATTTTCTCTTTTGAGTGCACAAATCTTTAAGGAACTTAGCATAAGCCAGGACCTTCCTGATGGCATCAAGCAAAGGCAAATTAATTTTCACCTGCTTGAATGTGTCCATCATCTCCTCCATTCTGGCATTCCCCTTATCAAAAGGAGAAGGCCCTTTGAAAGCTTTAGGAAATGGCAGATGAGGTATTGTTGGTATCTCAACTGCTGGCCTAGCATCCCCATCACTATTATTGGTCCTTTTAATTTTTTTCAACTGTTGGGGCTCAACAACAGCCCCATTATTTTCCTCTTATTGCTCAATAACATAAACTGAGTCTTCTCCTTCTACACTCTTCTTTGCCTCACAGTCTGCTTGATTATCCACCACTTTTCCACTCCTCAAGGTGGTGATGCCCTTAGCTTCCTCATGAGTTGAGAAAGCTTCACCAATCATAAACTGTCCCTTGGGGTTGGTCATTGTCTGGCTTGAAAGCCTACCCTCTTCTCTCTTAGTCAGAGTATTTGAAATTTGACCCAGCTGGTCTTCAATATTTTTTATGCTCTGACTGTGAGAGTTCACAGTCTGTGACAGGGAGCTGAGGTTTTATAGTGAGGATAAAACCTACTCCTCAAAGGAGGGGGCTCTAGTCTGTGGTGGTGGTAGGGTCAACTGATTTGGTTGTACCACTGACTGAGAGAATTACTGTGTTTAAACATAACCCTGATTATACTGTTGGGTGGGTCTATAGGGCAGTGTCTGCTGCTGTTGGGGTTGTTGAAAGTTATCCTGTCTCCACCTCAAATTAGGGTGGTTCCTCCAAGGATACCCAGCATGCTGCTGCCCATATGATTGGGCAGCATTAGCATGCTCCAATACCAACTCAAGATATTGACTAGCAGATGGATAGTCTAACAATGAGTGTGTGGGTGATTGGCATATAAGACATGCCTCTCCAACCTGTGCAGTTGTTTAGGCTGCAACACATTCAGCACTTTATCAAATTTCTTAGACAAACTGTCCACTTTCTTCTCCGGGTCATTGTACACATTTAATTCATATAATTTTCCTTTAGAAGTGGGTTCTCTTACAGCTCTTGCAGCAAGCTCTCTGTCATTTCTTGATAGAGTCTCTTGCTACATAGAGTTTTCACTGATAATATCAAACAAGTCCCAAGCTTCTTCATCAGTCTTGCTGAGATAAGTGCCACCACAAGAAGCATCCACCATATCTCTACTTTTAGAATCAATCCCCTGTTAAAAGCTTTGAACAAGCTGCCACATGGGAATTTGGTGGTGTGGGCACTGCCTCAGCAATCCTTTAAATCTTTCCCAGGCTTCATGGAAATCTTCAGTTGGGAACTGAGCAAAAGAAATGATGCTCTTTCTCCACTTACTGGTTCTTCTCATGGGGAAAATTTTAGCCAAGAACTGACACTGTAGGGCATTCCAAGATGTTATACTATTAGGTGGGAGCATCTTAAGCCAACATCTAGCCTTATCCTTTAAGGAAAAAGGAAACAATCTCATTTTCGTGGCTTCATCTCCCAGACCAGCAATTTTGAAGGTTGTGCATAAATATAGAAACTCATCAATGCGCTTGTAAGGGTCCTCTTTACTTAACCCATGAAAGGATGGTAACATTTGGATGGTTTGAGGTTTAATTTCATAATTACCCTCAGTTGTGGGGAATTGAATGCAAAAGGGGAATGAATATGCCTCTAATGCATAGTAATCCCTCAGGGATCTAGGTTGCTCACCCATCTCAAATGGCTCTATAAATTCAACAGGGGTATGTGTTGTTTGCCTAGGTCTAAGGACTCTCTCTATTTTAGGATTCAAAGGTTCTAACTTAGTATTGAGTGACCTTTTTCCCAGCATACAATCCACACAACAAGTAAACAAATAACTTACAACAAATATAAAAAATGTTAAATACTACTGCTGAAATCAAAGAAAAATGGAAATGAAACTAGAACAAGAGAGAAAGATATGCAAACTAAGGCAGATTGTGCTCCAGCAGCAGCTATTGTTTCCCCTCTTTGCTGTTGCTCCAAATCTGCACAAATAAAAAAATTACAGTAGTACTTTATTCAAACACAGGAACTACGATAAACAAATCTAAATAAAAATATAAAGAAAACTCATATCTACTACTTAGATCAAAAATCCCTGACAGCAACGCCAAAAACTTCTTGGTTTTGCTGCCTGTGTGTTATTTTTTTATTATTAATAAAAATGGTTAAAATATAATGGAAATAAAGAAAGGGCAAAAACAGGTAAAGAGGGTGCCAAAAATGAAATCAGAAAACTTAGCATAAAATAACCATAGTCCTACAAGATCTAGGGCTGTTGTAGCAAGTTTTGATAAATAAGAGTTTGTCCCACAGGGATTAATGATCTAAAAACAATAGTAAATCTCCAGATCTGCTACAGATCTGACAATTCTAAACTTAAACTAGAAAACAAGGTAAAGAGAGGGTGTTTTTGGGCTGTCACAAACTAAACTAAAAACAAAATTAAAAATAAAAAATAAAAACAGCAATAAAAGAAAGGGGGTTCAGAGAAGGATGGAAATTGTTTGGTAAAGTAAAAAGAAACTGTGAGAAGTAAATATCTAGGGATTGATTTTTACTGAAAATGATATGGTAAGGCTGAGCAAGAGTTGGATCTACAGCTGTCCTTCATTTGGCTATAAGCACAAATGCAAGGAAGAAGAATCCAATTGAACCCTGAGATATGGACTAGTCCTAGGGCTATATCCTGTCCATTTGAATGGCCACAGGATATCCCATGAATATACTCCCGTCATGGGTTAAAAAGTCAGAACAAGAAAACCACTACAGCCACTATGTTTGCAAGGCTACAAGCTCATGCATCCATAGGTGCGAAAAATCTATAAAGATCTAAATGTAAAACACAAGAACTTACAGATTTAATGAAACAGTAAAAATAGCTTTTCATTGCTTAAAAAATATTTACAATGGATTAGCTCTCAAGGTTACAATCTCTGCAAACCTCCAGACCCTTTACAATGGTCTTACACAGTCCTTTTACAGCTTAAATCAACCCTATCTATTACAGAGGCTTAGCCAGACATGCTGAGCTAAGGAAAGAAGGAAAACAAAAAGATTACCTAACCCTAAAAATGACCTAAGGTAAGAATATCCTCCCGGCTCCCTTGCTTCAGATGCTTTTCTGCATGCTTACATGGCTTATATACAATCTATAAAGTAACTTTTTACCTTGGGCAATCAGATAAGAGGAGAATCAAATTAGTTAGGATTCTGTTGATCTGGCTCATTTTCAGCCAAGTATTGCCTCTGACAGTTAGGAAATGAACAACACACTTGGACAGGTGTCCCATGTGTTGTAGAAGTTTCAAAATACCCTTGTGGTCTAAAAATATCTGCTAGAACCCGAACTTCGACAGATTGAAGAACTACTGAAGCTTCATAGTGAAGCATTCTAGTGGCTAGAGAGTTTCCTGAAGGAATCTAGAGTTGCTAAGTTGAAATTCAGAACTACTCGAGAGGTAGAATAGCATTTGAAAGTAGCTCGTGAGGATGCTTGAGAAGGTTCAGAAATGCTCGACAGGTTCTCAACAGGCTGTAGTGCTCATTTCTTTAACTGCTCGAGAAGTCTAATTTTTGAAGCCTACTCGTGTGGTTTACTTCTGATCAACAGGTTAAATGCTGCATGCACTCGACTGCGCGATAGGCTAAAAGGGCTTCTGTTATGATGTGCTCAAGAACTGCTTGAGTTGAAACTTCTGAAGGTATATCGACTCGACAGGCTCGAGAGGTTAAAAGGCAGTAGTCCTCAACTGCTCGACAGGTGATTTCTGAAGGCCAGGAACCACTCGAGACTGCTCGAGAACTACTCGAGATGAAAGTTCTAAAGTTGTATCTGCTCAAGAGCTACTCGAGCTGAGATTTATGATCCTCTGCTATTATACACAGCCTGCTGTAGCACTCCACAATGCTTGGGTCCCACTTTTCTCTCACTGCAGGACTTCTAGGGGTTTAGGGCATGCTGAATAGCCCACATGGTGGGGACCACCATAGTTCAAACTCTATAATTCCATTAGCTTTAATGTTGGACTCTCATTTCTCTCTTCTTAGCATTTGAGAGATGGATTGCTGCTCATGCTGGAGATTATTTCTAACTACAAAAACATGCTCAAAACTTAATTATTAAACAACTCGAAGGTCTAGTAAGGGCTAGGATAGGAGGTGGAAAGTAGCACATTTCAGTGATTAACATGTATACAAGTTTATTCGATCAACCTTTGACCTTTCCCACGGCTTTCGAAAAGGGACTAACCCTCTCCAAAAGTGTTAAAACCTTGGAATTTGGGGATTATATACTACTTACATAGTGTATAGTCGAATCCTAGGCTGAAATCTCAATCCACGGACTCAAACCCGACCTGGCCCGGGAGGTTCCTGAATTATGCGCATGAACTCATGCGCACAATTCGATTATGTGCAGGTTATCCTGTGCACAATCAGTCCATATAGGACTAGGGAACACCTTTCGTGCACCACCCATAGTCCCGAATTATGTGCATGACACCATGTGCATAATTCAATTATGCGCATTGCTTGGCGCACACAATTGGTACAAAGTTGTACTAGGACTAGGTACTCCCTGAACTGCCCCTGAACCATCCATAGGTCCGGATTATGCGCATACACGAGTGTGCATATTTTGATTATGCGCATTCCCACACACGCATAATTAGTTTCAAGCGAATTAGAAGTAGGACATCCCAACTGAGCCAGTTAACCGGTCACTCCCCAATCGGTGACTGACTCCTAGCGAATTATGCGCAGTGGATTCTACGCACAATTCGATTATACGCAGAGGACTATGTGCATAATTCCTGAATTGTGCACATGGTCGTATGCATATAATTGCCCAAATACCTATAAATAGACCGTCTAACCCCACAACCTTGAACACACAACTCTCATTCTCAAGCTTGTTGCTTTTGGAAAATTTGAGGTTCGCTTTGGACTTCAAAGAAAGGGGTTGAGCTGCACTCTAGATTTTTGGTTCCTAAAATTGCAGACTATTCTTTGGGAGTCTTAGGGTATTCGAGCTAGAGGTACTGGCCCACTCGTCTCGATTCTTGAAGGAGTACTGAAGGGATAATAACGTAGCCTTAGATCCATCCCCTAGGAAGCCCCTATCAAAATTCTTAGCCTAGTGCCAATTAGGTCCCTAACTTTCTCCAATATTTACAAAATTGCCCCATGTCATCCTAATTTGCCCAAGGGAGCTTACGGAAGGTATCCGGGAATAGGGTCGATCCTACATAACAAAGCGAGCCACAACACCCCTTTAGATAGGTCTGAGTAGGAATAGGAAACCAAACTAGTTAAACCCTAGGCAACCCATAGCTGCTAAGGTCGGCAGGCCGACACTTAGTATAGGAGTAAGACCCACACCCGCACCCCATCCGCACGTGATCAGTTATGTTCTACAGCGTCGATAAATATCTGTAGATAGCTATCGCAACAACCCAGGAACACTCCATTTAGAATTCTTTTTCAACAACCCATTCAATATCCCCAAATTTTGGAAACCGTGGAAATTAACGAGGTGTACGTATCGGTGCGGCGCACTATACCGTTCCGAAATTGGTGAGACCACTTGGTTTGTGTGAGGATCATTTGAACATGTGTGAATGAACGAACACCTAAGTTAGGTATGCGAGGCTCACAAGTGAACCAACCCAGATTGACAAACACCTTGATGTGTGTATGTGTGCTTCACATCAAAGCTAATACAACGTATAAAAAGGCAATGGCTTGTGAGATAAGTCATTCCCTTTTCCTTTGAAATTAAAAACTAAGAGAGGAAGAGAAGGAGACCACCTTGTGCTCGTATGAACCATTGCTACCAAAGATGCGAGTTCACAATCAATCTCCCATGCAAGACTACGCATTGTGAGAGCATGTTGGAAGCGGTGATTCATTAGGGTGGTAGTGTGTGTAAAAGCTAAGTGAGAAACCCTCTTGGGAAGGAGTAACCTAGTGTGATTGACAAGGGTTTTAAGGAGTTGATCGTGCACACTGGGGAGAATAAAAGCTTTGTGTGCACCGTGATATGACCGTGAGAGGTAGGGTCTTCAAACCCTATGATGCAAGGGATAAGAGCGTTGTGGACCTTGAGTTTTGGATCAAAAGATCACACAAGAACTTCGTGAAATCAACGAGGTAAGATCTTGTAGTTTCGAGTGCATTAATTATGAATGAATGGTGATAAACGAAGGCAATTAATGTCATAAATAGGTTATAATAAATGTGAATAAGGGTTAGGTAAAAAGGGGATTAGAAAGAAAATTCAATTTTGAGAAGAAACCCTAAAATCTCCAAAGTCGCTCGCACGACCTTGAAACTCGCTCGAGCGAGCTAGGCCTCAGAATAGGTATAAAATGAGGGCTTAAGTAGTCGCTTCTGCAATTGAGAATGTTCCATGTGAGTCGCTCGTGCAACTTGAAACTCGCGCACGCGACTGAGTAATGTCTGGATTATGTGAAATAAAGAAGAACACAGCCGCTCGAGCGAGGTCACGCGACTATAGAGTGTCTGATGATGTCGCTCGCGCGACTTTAACTTTGTGCATGCGACTGTCTCAAGCAGCTTTAGTGATGAATTGAGAGAGAGCACAGTCACTTGAGCGAGCTTGCGCAATTGAGGTACGTCATGTGACTCGCTCACGCGACCTTGGAACTCACGCACACGACTGGGTAAGTTTAGGCTATTTTTGATATTTTTGGGAAAATTCTTTGAAACTCTTATCCATTTATTCTTTCAAGCATTAATAAATGCTCTTTCAATACATTGGAATGTAGGTATAGATTAGATGTGTACGTGAGGATATTTGCTCTGTTTTGCGGGATAAGGGTGCTTGGTGAACCGTGAGGTAGGAAATTCAATAACCCAACATATGATGTGATTTGTATAGATAGTGTGATGTGATAAGTTTTATAAGCATGTGTGTGTAATAAGCATGTGTGAGTAAGATTTAGATAATTGAAGTAATGTAATAAGTGTGTGTTTGTAAACTGCGAATATGGATTGTGATAAGCGTGTGTGTGTGAACTCCGAATAAGAAATGCGATAAGCATGTGTGTGTGTGAACTCCGAATATGAACTGTGTAAGATCACTAAATCTAGCTATAAATTTATCACACAGATCAACTATACGGTGATAAAGTATATGTTAGAATTTTGTACTATGATTTAAGGTTCAAGTGGAAGGAATCCCAAACTGTGACCGGTACGGCGGGATACCCGTAAGATATGCACTGACCAACGGTGATTTTTTAATTGCACAAGTGACCCTGTTAACATAGCTCAAGAGCATGGCATCTTGGCAAGTGTTTATTGAACAACGATGGTTGGGATTCCCATTGAATCTATGTGGCTTCCAATGCTATACATGCTTGGGAGTAGATTTTAAGTCGTTGTGAGACAACGAAAGCGTGTAAACTCCGAATGAGTGTAAAACGTGAATTGTGTTTAAGAATATGAAGTGTGTGTGGAAATCATATTTTGTGCGAATAATGCATTCTAAAGATTCAGTTTAGTGTGATATAATATATGCTTCGGAAATCAATCATAAGATCTATGCTTGATATATGATATGAATGTTGTTGATATTTTCTCTACTGAGGTTAGACTGTTAGCTCATCCCTTTGACTATACGTCATAGGTACAGATATTAATCTGGGATTGGATGACTCTGGACGTGAGGAAGATCCATATTATATTTAGAGGAGGAATCTGATCTTCTGCCCGAGGATTACTTCCCTTAGGAGACCTTAAGTTTTCTTTTTGGAGTTTTGTGACTAAGGCTTGGTATGTTCGTCCATTATATTTAGTTTAGAACAATGAATTCATGAAATGTAATTAAAGTTGTGAACCACTGTTTTGGTGATGGTTGGCCATCACTAGTGGTTTGTTTCGCTTCTGTCAGAATTATGGTTTGCATAAGGACAAAATCATCATTTTGTCTTGTTATATATAAAATTGGAATTTTGTTTTACCATATATGATGACTATATCTGCTTTAAATGAGATATCCGCTTTGAGTTCCACCCCCTTGTGGACATACTAAGTGTTACATTCGAGGATAAATCGTGTGAAACGAAAGTCCTACGGATTTTACGGGCAAAGTTATGGCTTTAGAAATTTCTGACAAGACCTATACTTAGGCTCCAAGTTTAAGATTTTGGCAGAGCATAAGGACCATCTTTTGATGAAACTTTTGTTTCATGTTAACAGATCAATATGTCCACTAGAGGGAGAGGCGGTCGTGTCTGAAATACAAGGAATGGTGACGACATTCCCACAGGTTCAAATAGATTCCAATTGGTGACAGGGATCCTCTAGAAGAGGGGAACCACGAAGGAGATGAGAGAGAGAGAGAGAGAGAATGGAACAAGCCATGGAAGTTGTGGCCAATGCAATGGTCCAATAGATAGAATTGATAGCTGCAAATAATGCCAATAATCATCAGCCTCCACCTACACCTTCAGCGTTTATAGAGTTTAGGAGGGCGTGTCCTCCATGTTTCTCAAGACAAGCTAAACCATTAGAGGCAGAAAAATGGCTAACTAAATGGAAAAGATATTCAATGTACTTCCATGCACCGAAGATGAACGAGCCAGGTGGGTTGCTTTCAAGTTAGATGGGGAAGCAGACCCATGGTTGAAATCGGTATCAAGAACAAGGGAGCAAGTTACTCAAGATGTTTTGTGGACTTGGGAAGAGTTTGTTGAGGAGTTCAATAAGGAGTGCTATTCCAAACAAGTGAGGAATCAAATGGAAGTGAAATTTATAAATTTGGAACAAGGTAGAGTGATAATGCGAGAGTACGGAATAGAATTTATGAGACTTTCAAGGTTTGCTCAAGAACATGTGGCCTCAGAGGTAATGAAGGCTAAGAAGTTTCAATGCAGCTTAAGGCCGAATATACATGATAGGGTTTCAATGTTTGAATTGGAAACATATGGAGAAGTAGTTGTAGACACCCTCATTTTGCCCTCTCGAAATATAGAAATTTATTCGGTCAACCTCTAACCTCATAACCCTGATGTGGGACCATATACTGAAACAATGGTATATGGCTAGACACAGGCTAAAACAATAGTTCTGTAGCTCAGGCCCCATATCCCCAATGTGGGAACCATGCGCTGAAGAAATAGTACATGGCTGAACACAGGCTGAAACAATAGCTCTGTGATTCAGATCCCGGCGTAGGGAGACTATATACTGAAACAATAGTATATAGTCGAAATGCAGGCTAAAATAATAGTCCGGCATTTCAGACCCGACCCGAACTTGAAAATTCTGAATTAAGCGCCTAAAACCACGCGCACAATTCGATTGCACGCCAAATCATAAGCGCACAATTAGTCCCTATTCAGACCAGACTTCCTTTCCCCAGACTACCTCGAGACTTGATCACATGCCTGACATCATACGCGCGATCGGATTGAGCGCTACATCACCGGCGTGCAATTGGCCTACACCCGGCCTAGCCTCACCGTCCTTGATCCCTAAGTTTTCTCGATTAAACACTTCGAAAGTGGCTCTTAACTGGATTATGCACCCCAAAATGAGCGCGCAATTAGTTCTAACATTATAAGGGCTAGGAAACTCGCTGAGCAAGTCAGTCGGTCGCTCACTGAGTCGATGACCGACTCAAAGCGATTAAGCGTCGGGAAATTGGCAAGTAATTCAGTTAAATGCCTGGAAAAGGGAGCGTAATTGAAGAAAAACCTATGAAAGCTTTTTTTTTTTTCGACCCCAAAAAAAAAAGACGAAGAGGCTAGCAACTTTCGAGAGAAAACGGATTTTTTTTTAGATTTCGAAACTAGAGAACTCCGAGGACAAACCCATAGAGCAACCTAATCATGATTTCGAGATTCAAGCTTTTAATCTTCGATATTTCTCTCCACAGCCCCAGTCCTAGGAAAATATCTTAGTTTTAAACCTAGGATTTTTCTTAGTTTTTAATTTTCAGTCCAAGACCGTAGCACCCTTTTCAGACCGCAAATATTTCATATACGGTTCTAATTCTCCGAATCCAGAACTAGTCCTTGATCCGGCAGTTTAATTTATCGACCCTAGGCTTTAATTTCGTTCTAAAATCTCAATTTCCAGTCCTATCATTAATTTCTAGTTCTAGGTCTTAGACTCTAGAACCAGTCCTTAATCATATGGTCTAATTTTCTTATTTCGAACCCGAATTCAGTCCTAAAATTTTAAATTTTAATTTTAATTTCCTATTTTAATACCTCCAAAAATCTTAAATATTAATTTTAGTTTCTATAATTCTAGTTCATAATTATCACTCCGAAATCGACTTTGAAAATTTTAAAATACTATTTTACGGTCCAAAATCTAATTTATCTTTAAATCTCAGCCATCCGATTTGCCCAAGGGAGCTTACGGAGGGTACTCGGGAATAAGGCCAATCCTCCTTAGCATAGCGTGCCCAAAACCTCTTTTTTTCTTAAAATTTTAGAATTAATTAATTGCTTTTCTTATCTTTTTAGTATAATTAACCAGTAGATTTATTTTATTTCAACATAATTAATTAATTATGTTAATTAAATTTTAGTATAATTGATTAATTTCTTTAAACCAGATTTTAATTGGTTGATTTCTTACTGTAATTAGAATTTAGTATGATTAATTCATTGCTTTAATTAGATTTTTAGTATAGTTAATTCGTTGCTTCAATTAGAATTTTAATAAACTTAGTTTATATATTTTAATTAGATTTTTAATAAAATCAGTTTATTTGTTTTAATTAGATTTTAATAAAATCAATTCATTGCTTAAATTAGACTTTTAGTAAAATTAGTTTTCTATTTCAATTAAAATTTTGGTAAGACTGTTATACTTGATTTAATTAGAATTCTAATACAATTAGTATACTTGATTTAATTAGAATTCCAGTATAACTAGCATACTTGCTCAATTTGAATTTTAGTACAATTAGCATGCTCAAATTAATTAAAGTTTCACCAGAACTATTACATGTACACTCCTAGTACAATTTGGAAACCTGATCGCAATTAGACTTCTAATGGGATTAGGAGACTAAAATTAATTAGACTTCTAATGGGATTAGGAGACTATTAATCGGACTTCTAGTAGTATTAGGACACTAAATTAATTAGAATTCTAATAAGGTTAGGAAACTAAATTAATTAGACTCCTAATAGAATTATAATATTATAATAGATATACTCACTCTAACAAATTCACAGCTAAACTCCCAATAGAATCAGGGAAGTCTAAACTGATTAGAACTATAACAACAACGAGAAATAAAAGAAAAATTAAACTATCTAAATTATAAGAAAAGATATAGTCGTTGACGTTCGCAGGCGGACGATTCAGTAAAGAAGTAACCCACACCCGCTCTAAAGCGTGATCAGTGACGTGCTGCAGCGTCGTTAAATATTTGCAACTGGCGATCATAACAAACTAGGAACCTTCCTAGAAAACCCTTTACTTTTAACATTCCAAACGCCGCATCGCTTGAGTCCACTTGGACAGAATTGGAGTCATTGATTCAACGAGGACCAAGAGGAACCCAGAAAAAGCACGCACCAATAGTAGTGAGCAAGGCCTTAGTGGCTGAGGAGGATATAGAAAATATGTATAAAAGGAGGGATTATGTTAAGTACTGAAAAATATCATTTTTCACCTCTTACCCTATCCTTTACTACTCCTTGGGGCCATTTAATAATCCTCTTTTAAGTGTGTTTTATAGTTAATAATAAAAATACAGCTTAGTACAACAGTCCACTCATTTGGAGGCCAAAGAAGAGAGTTTTAAAGTCAAGCCTTGAAGCAGATGCAAGAACAGAGGATACACCATGGTGGTATACACCTTGGTGATCATTTTAGTAGCCCAAGTGTGCACTAGAAGTCAAACAAATGAAAGAAGAGTGGGCCCATGCAGAGAATACTGCTGCAGCAACATGTGCACTCCAGCAGAGGAGAAAAATATCAAACCTCACATAGTTGAAATCAAACTCGCAAGGCTCTCACGTAGATTAGTTCACTCATAAGCAACCTCACGAGCATCTCGCGTAGTCCAGAGAGGCAGCATAGTAAAGAGCTCGCGCACATCTCATGTAGCTCATAGCGAAAAAGAACTTGTGCGGTTCAGACAGTTCAAGAGAGCCAGAGTCTCGCGTAGCTCAAGAAGAGAGAGAGTCCTAGAAAACTTCTCGCGCAGCTCTCATGAGCTCTCACGCACTTCAAAGCCAAAGCCAGCCTCATGAAGAGCCTGTTCCACATTGGCGAGCAATCTCACGAAGCTCTAGCCCATCCACGTGAGGCCCTCGAGACCGGAATCACTTGAAGTTCATTTGCACAAGCTAAGGCTATGCAATGTAAATCGAATCGCGAGAGCCTTCTTCTACAGCCAAGCCATCCACGCAAAGAGCCACGCGAGAAGAAAAATGAGCACATCAACCTCGCGAAGCTCGGGTTCTGCTTTCTCAGTGACCATTAGGGACACTTTAGGGATTTCCCCAATTCTATGGCACACATCCTGAGGTTCTCATCAATTTTACACATCCTGAGGCATCCAAGGGTCACCATTGGGCCACGTCTTCAAGCAAGAATTAGGGTTTCCTCTTCTAATTTCTTATTGGCCAAAGCAGTGAGACAATGTGTATATAAGATGTAATATTTTAGTAGAAACTTTATATTTTCCTCAACCTAATTCGGCTAAGAGCTTTGGTCAGGTTGGGGTTAGGATTAGGTCATCTTCTTCATTTTGCTTCCCTCCTTAGCCCGGCATGTGCTGGCTAAGTCCTTTTTGTAAATAGTTAGGTAGTTACTTCAGTTTTTCAAGGGGATTTGTATAAATTTTGGGAGTTATTCTGGTTTGCTTTACACAGGTTGTTGTCTTGAGGGAACCATTGTAAGTCATTTTTATGCAATGAAATGCCATTTTAATAGTTTGATTGAATCTTTATTTATTTGTGTTTTTGACATAAATCAATTTGGATTTGGTGTTCCCATTGTTGTTTAAGATTGTAGCCTTACAACAACGGTGACAGCAACAGTTTACTTGTTCTGTCTCAGCCATCTGTGATTTGGATAACACCTGGGATAGCCTGTGACCATTTAAGTGGATAGACTATAGCCCTAAGGCTGGTTCAAACCACGGATCTGAGATAGATTCTTCTTCTCTGTAATTGAGCTTGTAGCCTTGTGAGAGATTGTTGTAGAGGCAAGCCACCATCTGTTTTACATTTCCATCACCTAGCTCTTAGATATGATCTTGTGTAGAGATTGCAGACTTGTGAGCTGAGTCATTGCAAGCTTTTTATAGCAATGACCAGCTGATTCTAGATCCCCAAACAGCTTGTGAGTGACTTTGGTTTCCACTGGTTTTTCAAGAGTTGTTTGCCCCTATGAATGCATGTGCTTATAGCCTTATAAACATAGTGTCTGCAATGGTGTTCATGTTTTGATTTGGTCCATTTGACTGGAAGAAATCCCTTGGATAGTTTGTGACCATTTAAGTGGATAGGCTATAGCCTTAAGATCAATTCATTCTCTTAGATCATGTTAGTTTTCTAATTTAATCTTTGTGATTTGATCCTCTCCCTTGGATAGTCTGTGACTATTTAAGTGGGACATATTATAGCCTTAAGAGACCAATTGAAATCATAGGGGTTGAGTTTAATTCCCCTACCTTGCAAATGTGCTTGTATCCATCTAAAGGATTACTACAGAGACAGCTCTAGATCTGACTTGCATGACTGATGTGACCATAGCTGTATACTTCTCACCATTTTATTTTTGTTATCTTACCACATCACCATCAACCTTCTTTTAACCCTTTCTATAGTATAGGACTGCATTTTATTTCTTAGATTTGTTTTAATTTAGTTGTGACACCTACACTTTTAATCTGGTCTACACAGTACTTGTATAGGCATGGATCCTCCCAGAAAAAGTACTTGACTTGTGAGAAGAACAAGTCCTTGGCCATTTTGGACCAATGGGGAGGGATCTTACCAGCAGATCAAACTCCTGCAATAGGAGGATCCATCTGATCAATCTAGGCTTGCCATCTTTCTTGGCTAGTAGGTACTTGAGGGTTAAGTGGTCAGTGAATAGCCAAGTAGTTAATAATGTTGGCAAACCAAGGCACAATAGACTGAATAGCAAACAACTACTCATTAGGGAAAACATCCTTAACAAGTGTAGCAACACATCCATCAACTAAAATCCTAGACAGGTGATCAGCCATCACATTTTCTACTCCCTTTTTATCTCTGATGTTAAGATCAAACTCCTGCAATAAGAGGATCCATCTGATCAATCTAGGCTTGGCATCTTTCTTGGCTAGTAGGTACTTAAGGGCTAAGTGGTCAGTGAATATAACAATTTTAGACCCAAGTAGGTAAGGCCTGAATTTACCCACAGTAAAAACAACTGCCAAAATCTCCTTCTCAGTTGTGGTATAATTGAGCTGAGCTTCTGCCAAGGTTTTATTGGCATAGTATACCACAGAAGGCTTTTTATCCTTTCTCTATCTTAGGACAACACCTATAGCCAAGTCTGATGCTTCACACATCAGCTCAAATGGGAGAGAATAGTCTAGGGCTTGAATCATAGGGGCAGAGGTTAGGCATTTCTTTAAGACCTCAAATGCTTCAAGGCACTCAGCAGAAAAATCAAATTGCACATCCTGACAGAGCAGGTGGTACAGAGGTTTAGCAATTCTACTGAAGTTCTTAATGAACCTCCTATAGAATCTTGCATGCCCAAGGAAAGACTTGATCTGTTTAATAGTTTTTTGTGGGGGCAAGTGGGAGATTAAGTCAACTTTAGCTCTATCAACCTCAATGCCTCTATGGGAAACCACATGGCCTAACACAATTTCTTGTGTTATCATGGAATGGCTCTTTTCCCAGTTTAAGACCAGGTTGGTCTCTTCACATCTTTGTAGCACTAGGCTGAGGTGATTCAAGCAGTGACTAAAACTATCCCCAAAAACTAAGAAATCATCCATAAAGATTTTTAAAAACTTGCTAATCATGTCTGAGAAAATAGCATACATGCATCTCTGAAATATGGATGGGGCATTGCACAGTCCAAATGACATTCTTTTATATGCAAAACTGCCAAATGGACATGTGAATGTGGTTTTCTCTTGGTCTTGAGGATACACAGGTATTTGGTTATAACCTGAGTATCCATCAAGAAAGTAGTAGTATGCTTTCCTAGCCAATTTATCTAGAATTTGGTCAATGAAGGGGAGAGGGAAGTGGTCTTTTCTGGTTTTGGAGTTGAGCTTCCTATAATCAATGCAAACTCTCCAACCAGTGGTCTCCCTGGTTGGCATCAACTCCCCAGATTCAGAAGTGACAATTGTTATGCATGACTTTCTGGGGACCGCCTGAATAGGTGACACCCATTCTGAATCTGAAATGGGGTAGATGTTGGGATGTTTGCCTACCCTCAAATGAGGGTCTAAAATCAACAATAAAACTAGGCAGATATACTCATATAGACTTGCAAGTATTCAGGATCTGTTGTAGAAAGTTTTAAAAGAATAGTAAGTAAGGGAATGTCCACAGGGAGGCTGGTTAGAAATATGATAAATCTCCAGATCTGTAAGAGATCTGGCACCCTAGCTATCTCTACTTTAGCTAAAAGACAGGGGAGAGGTTTGGATAGGGTTGTCACTTAAACTAACTATAATTAAAATGCAGATTGTCTCAGATCGAATCTGGAGCCTCAGATCTTGCTTTCACTGCAATCAAGTTGAGCTAAGCATATTACAGGGGTTCAAAAGTACACAAGTCCCTCGGCTGGCCATAGGCACTAGCCACAAGCACAGCTGCAGGGTATAAATTCCACATCAAATCACAGGATCCAACTGGCCTTAAGGCTATGATCTATCCACTTTAATGGTCACACACCATCCTATAGGCTTTATCGAATCTATGGATTACAGCAGATGAATCCAATTGAGGCTTGAGCTCAGATTTACCTTAAGGTTATGATCTGTCCACTTTAATGGTCACAGATCATCCTAGAGATCTCCTAAAGAGCCAGAGCCTCAATTAGAACAATTAAAACCACTATAGAATCGTAATTTCCAGTCACGATACACGTGAAATTACAGGATATCGAATCCAGGAATTGGATGATATCGAAGAGGTCTACCAGTTAAGTGGGTGAGCTTATCAAGCAACTCCTCTACACAAATTCGATCGAGCACCAAAAGAAATCAAAAGAGCTTTAGATCTAATTAAAACATTGAAAATAACATTTATATTGCAAACAAGGTCACTCTTACAATAGAATGCTCTCAGATCTATAGTCTGTGCAGCAATTAAGCCCAGCAACACTCTTAACCTTACCCAATTACAGATCTAACTCACCCCTTACTGTTCTTAGGGAATTAGCCAACCATGGTTGGGCTAAAGGAAGGGAAATAGAATCTCGCTGTAAGCTCTGATCTCCAGGAAATTATTCAGAATTTTGATGCCCCCCAATGGCAATTGGGGATCTCAATATATAGCTTTCTCCTCTATTTTTCTCACCAAAAACCCGTTCTAGAAGGTTGTCAGAGTTTGTTAGAGTTCTGTTAAAGCACGTGGGTCGGTTAAGGCTTTCTAGGGCATCTTCTAGAACATCGCGCCGGTCACTAGAGTGCCTCAATTTGCGTGCGACAGGTCACCAAGTCTCAGCGTGTGCATAGCATTGTTTCTGAGAAGTTCAGCACACGATTTCGGCAGGTTGCAGAAGCTTCCGATAGGTTAAAAGTAAGCTTATAGTTCCTTTCGATAGGTTTGCTGGTCTCTTCGATAGGTACCGATAGGATGAGTTTTCTCTTTGAAGCTTCAGGGTCCTCAACCCAATATCTGGAGTATTCGATAGGTTGGCTGAGTAGTTCAATAGGTCCAGGGGTCCTTTTCGACAGGTTCAGCTCTGCGTGTCGTCATCCCGATAGGTTGGCTCTCATTCCTATCGAAAGGCTTAAGCATCCTTCGATAGGTTCCCAAATCCGTTCGATAGGTTCCTTTGACACTTCAGGCAAGTTTTCGATAGGATAGTTTCTTCTTTCCTTTCTTTGCTCGATAGGTTCTGAAATCCTATCAAACTCCTCAATCCATACGAATTCATCCTTCTTCTGCCTTCGGATCCTATCGAACCCTTCTCCAACTGCACAAATTCTTTCCTTTTAATCCTCAGCTCCTAGCGTAGTCTTCAGGCATCCACTCGATAGGATGTTTTGGACCTATCTTCACTTCTTTCTCCTTGTTCTGTTGCTGGGTCTGCATGGTGCTGAGAGATGACTTCTTTGTGGGCATTCTTAAGTGGTTTGCTGCATTATTACCAGCTTTCCCTGCTATCTACAAAATGCACTCAACAAAGGCTTATTAGTGTGCTCACAGGTCCATGAAAGGTCAGGTTAAAGGGTGCAAAGTGGCATTTTTCACCACTTAACACACCCCCAAACCTAAGCTTTGCTAGTCCCTGAGCAAAGGAGAAAATAAAATGCCACTTTCGTAGGGAGCACGGATGCATATAGCACATGCACCAAGCCTTTTAAACCCCTAGGTGATCCCTAGTGGAGGAGTGAAGTCTCCTGAGGGTTTTCAGTGAAGATACCCACAAACTTCTCCAAGACACTTAGTTAATAATAGTGCAACTTGTTTAAGCACATCAAATAAATTCACATCATGCCCATTCATTAAAGGAAGTTCAACATAAAGACATCCATTTGGAAATATGAAAGTTTACTGAAATCTCTCCATCATCACTCAGTTTGTGTCCAGGCAATTCTTCTGAAATTTTATGCATAACTCGCCATCAATTTGAGGATCCTGCTTAGATACTTCCCCCATCAACTGGATTTTAGACCCAAGTCTCACCAGGGCTGTTCACTCATTACTACAAAGAAGAGGGGTAAATCGTATCACTCAGCTCAAGAGCAGTTACAGCCCTCAAATAGGACTGCAAGCAGGAGCATAGGCATTGCTTGAATTTCTTACTTTTTCAGCTCTTTACACCATAGGTTAAGCAAATTCTCATCTCCACATGACAGCTCAATCCATTTCAGATCAGTAGGGTCTTTTTATTGGGTTGTAATGTGGCTTATGGGTGAAATTTGTAAAAGAATAAAAGGGTAAAATTGGATTCAAATTTGAGAAATCAGTAAAGGTAAGAAGGTGTCTAGACAATACCTCCTTCATTTCAGCATAATTCCATCTACTTCTTGAATTTTCAGATTTTAAGTGATCAGTTTCTAATCCTCTTTTTAGTCTTTCAATGAAATGACTTCTTTTTCTCAACCTTTTATTTTGCTTCTCTGTTTTTCTTTTTATATTTTTCTCCATTTTTTTTTTATAGCAGGCTGGAATGCCACAATGCCACCAACTGTGTTTTTCTCCTCTTGCACCTACTTCTCAAACCAGCTCTACCTTCTTCCATTCCTTTGCCTTTACCTTATGAAATCTCAGAGTGAGGTCAGGCTGCATCAGGTTAAAGAGTTTTGGGTTTGAATTTCTGGTTTTTATCGAAGATAAATTGTAATTTCAAGGCTCAAATGGTGTGTATCAAGGGCAGTTCAAAGGTGGAAGATTTTAGGCTCAAACAGTCCAAGGGATGGCCTTACTTTATGTCCTCAATGTCATGAGTGCTGTCAAGTTGTTTCAACTTAGATTTGTCTAACTTCTAGTGATCCAAATTAGGTCTAGTCAGTCCTTAAAGCAGAAAGAATTGCCATGACACTCTTCAAAGAAATCTTTCAGGCCCAATTCTCACTGGGTATGGTCTTCCATCTGATTTCTGGGGAGTATCTTCACAGTCTCTTCTCGTTGCTGGTTTATCACACATCAAAAACTTTCTTCAAAAATTCTTGACATTATCTTCATGAAAAATGTTAAAACTTTAGCTTACTTCAGTTGCAAATGGTTTTTTAAAGTTTCCTTATCAACAAATATGAGGTGAATTCATTCTCTTTTCGATTATTCCTTTTTAACTTGGCTGCACTAAAATTAACTAGTTTATTAGCCTACATGCCACACCCCCAAACCTAAACCAAACAATGTCCTCACTGTTTTGAGAAATGGAATCAAGGGAGAGATGGTGAAATATATATATATATATATATATATATATATATCTATAGAATAACACAATAAAAATGTCAAATATATACAAGAGACAAATGAAAAAGAAAATGAAACAACAAATGACTACATTTATATACAGCTTGGTGCCAGCTACTGCTTAGATGCAGGGGCTTTGCCCTCGGATTTGGATTGCTTAGGTTGTTTTGCTGGTGCCTCCTCAGACTGGGCAGCAGGCTTTTTGCCTTTAGGATCACCAATAGGCGCAGAATCAGAATCCGAATCGGAAGGGAAAAGGTCCATGGGGTCCAGTCCTAGAGCCGCAGCAGCCTTTCTTCTTTCATCCCTAGAGAGTAGGGTGCCATGGGGGTCAGATTGAGGGGAGGACCTGGTGGGCTTAGCTACTTTGGATGGGGCAACAGGTTGTTTTCCTTTTTTTATAGCGACATCAGAAGAAGCAGATCTCTTGGCGGTGGTGGTTCTTTTAGAGGAAGTCTGCTTCTGTTTGGGAGGGATAGGTTTGTCCGGTGGAGGTACTTCGGCAGGAGGGGGAGTGGGAACCTCCACAGGTGGGGTGGGAGGGGGTTGCGAGGCAGGAGGTGCTGGAGGAGGGGCAGTGGCAGGAGGGGGAACATCCACAGGTGGGGTCGCTGAAGGAATAGTTGTAGAGGGGGGACATGGGGGAGGGGAGGGAGGCGCAACAGGAGGTGTTGTAGCAAGAGGGGTAGGTATTAAGACCTGAAAAGTACCACTTTTCACCCTTTAACTTAACCTTTGATTAGACCCTTAGCCATCTAATAAATGTATGTTAAGCTATTTTTGTTGGTAATAAATAGCAGTGCAATAAGGCCATAAATCCTGTTAAGGAGCCTGTATTGGCACCAGAAGTCCCTCAGAAGAATGAGACATGAATCCAGACCTAAGGCAAGCCTCGCGCAGCTGACAAAGCTCCAAAGGATTCAAAAAAAATATGCTTCGCACAGTCCTCGCGAAGTCCCAAGACTTCACAGCAACTTCTTGTGCAATTGAGTGACAGAAGAGCTTCAGAAGCCTTGAGTCACGCGGCTCTCGCGAAGTTCAAGAGTTAAAGGTCGTGCAGCTGTCGCGCAGTAGCCGCGAGATGCAATGTTAAAGGAGCTGTCGCGCAGTTCAGAAAAGCCTCAAAGCCTCACACGGATCCTCGCAAAGTTCCATTGAGAAGTGAAGTCTCGCGCAGTTCTCGCGCAATTCAGGAAGAAAGTAGCCTCGCAAAGACCAAAGTTAGCCTCGCGAAGATCTATGCTCGAGCAGTTATCACGCTATTCACAAGTAGCAATCCAACTGCGCGAGGCCCAATCCAGCGAGAGCCTAACTCTCTACCTCGCGACTGCTCAAAGCATCAAGGAGCTGTAACCCCGCGACATCTGGAGTTTTAATGCAAACTCATCCTCGCGAAGCTCAATCCACTGAGAGTGCACCAACCCCGCGACAGCTAAAGCTTCAGAGTTAAACTCAACCACGCGAAGAGCAGAGCTACCACGCGATGAGTCTGGGAAATGATGGCTACCTAGCAAAGCTCTGAACTTTAACCTTCCATTGCTTCAGCAGAGGACTTTCTGGGAATTTCCAAGGATTAGGGCACACACTCCCACGCTCAAATCTCTGTGCACGTGCCTCGAGGCATCCAAGGATCATTAATAGGCCATGTGGCATCACTAAAATTATGGTTTCCTAACCCTAATGCACCGCCACACCCACTGCTATATAAACCTAAGCCTGGTTTAGGTTTGGGGATCCTAGAATCCTTTTTTGAAAACTAGACTTTGAGATCTTTTTCTTTTCTTTTCTTCTATAGTTGTAAGTAGTTTTCCTATTTTCTTTTCCTTCTCTCCATGGCCCAACACTTGCTGGCCATGCCTATGTATGTTTATTAAGTTTAGATTAATGGAATTTGTGATTGGGTGATGTGTTTTTATGGGATTCGTGTGTTTGTGAGCTGTTCTGTGCAAGGCTGCTGCCTTGTGATCCACCATTACTTTGGCTGTGATTCAAAGCAATGGAGGACTGATTCTAAGGACCCATGCAGATCCAAGTGACCTGTGTGTCTGGGCTATCATGGTCCTTTACAGCCTTAGCCCCACCACAGGACCCACTAGATCTGAAATCCCCATGGAAGCCTGAGCTGGAGCCTTGTGACCCTGGTGGTGGCAGCAATATTCTTGTTTTGTTTTGGGCTCCGTGAGGAGGATAGCCTCTGGGATAGTCTGTGACCATTCAAGTGGATAGGTTATAGCCTTAGGGTGAATCCAATCTGCCAATCCAAAGTGGATCCTTCTTCTCTGAGCCTGAGCTTGTAGCCTGGTAGGAGATTGTACAGAGCCAGACTCCCCTATATTAGCATAGACCCGCCATCAGATGGCAGATCTGATCTGGGTATGGAGATTGTAGGCTTGTGATTGGACCATTGTAGTTCCACTCAAGCAATGGACAGCTAGATCTAAGGTGGTACTCAATCTCTTGCTGGTTCTAAGTGTCTGGGCTATCATGGTCCTATACAGCCTTAGCCCCACACATAGGGCTTTAGAGGTTGAGGTTCCCTATGGATTCCTGAGCTTGTAGCCTGGATGAAGTAGTACCTACAATGATTAACTTGTTTTGACCCATCTCTGGACTGTGGTTCCCCTATGGGATAGTCTGTGACCATTTAAGTGGACAGGTTATAATCTTAAGGGATTAGATCATGGCACAGAGATGAGTTGGATTCCTTCTCCTCCTTGGTGATAATGTAGCCATTGGACAGGATTTCTATACCAGCAGATCAGGATCTGAGTCACGAATTCTAGCAGATCCAAACTCAATAGCATACTTCTCACCCTCTTATATTTATTTTCCATCCATTTTCTCAACCCTTTCTGTAGTTAATTCATTAGGCTACCTTAGGATACTTAGAATAAGTGACCCTAAACTTCCCTCCTTTTAGGACTGCCAGATCTGGAGGGACTACTAGAGATGGCTCCCTTGGAGCCGTAGATCAATCTTCTCCCTGTGGGACAAACTCTTACTTATCAAAACTTGCTACATATGGACCCTGTATCTTGCAGGTCTAGGATTTCTCAGTTGTGCTGATTCCATCCACTGTTTTATTTTGATTTTTAATTTGCTTTTACCACCAACACATAAAGCAAGGCACACTAGAAATATACCAACAAGTTTTTGGCACCGCTGCCGGGGAGAGTTTGATCTATTAGTAGACCCTTAGTTTTTATATTTTTAGTATTCTCTATAGCTGTGAATAATTGATACTGCTGATGTAATTTTAAATCTTTCCTACAGATCTGGACAGCAGCAGAGAAGGGCAGTGGACTGCATTTGGAGAGTAGCTACCTCTGTTTGCAATTCTCTAACCTTTAAAACTCAGTCTAGTTTCTTTGAAAATTCCATAGCAGTATTTAGGATAGTTGTAAATTTATGTTTTCGTAAATAGCTGTAAATTTGTTAGATAAATTCTTTGAATCAAGTGCAATGTGCCTGCAAGGAGTTGTCCCTGCTGGTGGTGTGGTTGTATGTTAGGTAGGAGATCTCTCAGTCCTACTTTGGAGCATTTCAACCCTGAACTAGAAAGGGGTAGAAGACTTAGAAGGAACAGACACACCACAGCTGAGCCCCCAAGTGAATCTGAGACAGTAT
The DNA here is from genome assembly GCA_021018995.1 of Chloranthus sessilifolius. NCBI lineage: Eukaryota > Viridiplantae > Streptophyta > Magnoliopsida > Chloranthales > Chloranthaceae > Chloranthus > Chloranthus sessilifolius. The sequence goes on from CM037597.1 coordinate 85,254,374, forward strand.
CAATGGGTGAGGAACAACCCAGAACTCTCAAGGAGTTGAATGCTCCGGATGACTATAACTCTCCATTTAGTATTCAATTCCCTGATGTTCAAGGGAACTATAAAATCAAAACTTCTATCATCTAGATGCTGCCCTCTTTCCATGGGCTTAGCAAGGAGGACCCTTACAGGCATATTGACCAATTTTTGGCCTTGTGCACCACATTTAATATTGTTGGTTTGGGACCTGAAGCTACTAGGCTCAGGCTCTTTCCCTTCTCTCTGAAGGATAGGGCTAGTACCTGGCAGGCCACTCTTCCCAACAATGGCATCACATCTTGGAAAGACCTACAGACCAAGTTCCTGACAAAGTTCTTCCCTAAGACCAAAACTAGCCAGTTGAGGAAGGAAATTCTTGCTTTTGCCCAATCCCCAACTGAGGATTTTAATCAAGCTTGGGATAGGTTTAAAGAAATGCTCAAACAATGCCCCCACCACAAGATCCCAGACTGGTAGCTTGTAAAAAGCTTCTACAATGGGATTGATGAGAAAAATAGAGATATGGTTGATGCCTCTTGTGGTGGAACCTACATGCACAAGACTGTTGATGAGGCATGAGAATTATTTACTGTAATCAGTGAGAATGCTTTTCAAAAACTATCCCTGGCAAGAACTAGTCAGGAGTCTGAGTCAAAAGTGGGGACTGCTGCATTGGCAAGAGGAAAAGTTTATGAGGTGTCTGGGAACAATGATCTGCAGCTGCAGATGGCAAACCTCTTTTTGAAGTTTGACAAATTACTGACTGTGATGCAACCCAGAAGGGCTGCTCAAGTGGTGGAAGCATGTCTGATATGCCAGTCCCCACAGTATACAGTAGAGGAATGTCCATATGCAGGGCAATATCCTGAATTGGTATTGGAACATGCTGCTACTGCGTAATCTTTTGGCCAGTAACAATCTGGTGGCTATAACAGACAGCCATTTAGATACCAGCACTAAAATGATGGTTACCAATGGAGAGACCACCCAAATCTGAGGTGAAGGCAAGACAATTATATGCAGCCTCAGCAAATGTTGGCCTTGCCCCAAAGGCCACAGCAGCAGGTCAATCAGGGATATGCCCCTAGATCTAATTTCCAACACCAGCAGCAACCCCATCAATAACAAAATCAATTGGTCTTACCCCCACCTCTGCCAAGAAATGCTTCCTTCGAGGACCAGGTCTTGACTTCATTGCAAAGCCTGGGGACCTTGGCTCAGACTGTGAATTCTCAGGGTCAGAGCATCCATGAAATGGAGGAGCAGATAAGTAAAATTTCAAATGCCTTGGCCAGGGGAGATGCTGGGAGGTTGCCCAGCCAGCCAGTTGCCAACCCCCAGGGTCAGTTTTTAATTGATGAAACCTCCTCAAGTTTTGAGCGAACCAATGCTGTCACTACCCTCAGGTCTGGCAGGCTGATAGACAACCAGGTGGGTACCAGACCAGCTGAGGTCATTTCCACAGATTATGCGAATGAGTGTGATGAGGATGTTGTTGGAACACAGAGCCATGAATTGCCTGCCACCCTGCAGCAGGAGAAAAATAAAGAGGCTATAGTTGAGCCTCAGCAGGAAGAAAAACTAGAAAAAAGAAAAAAATAAAAGTTTAGTCATGGGCTAGCAGCTGAGGAACCAGCAGAACCTCATCTGCCATTTCCTCAAGCTTTGGGTGGTCCTGCCCCTTTTGAAAAAGGGAATGCCCAGATGGAGGAAATGATGGAGACCTTCAGGCAGGTGAAAATCAATTTGCCCCTGCTTGAGGCAATTAAATAGGTCCCAGCCTATGCAAAGTTCCTGAAAGACCTCTGTACCCAAAAGAGAAAAGCTTGAGCCCATGTGTCCAAAAGAGTCTTTGCAACTGATACAGTGAATTCTGTATTTAACATATCAATGCCTGAGAAGTTGCAAGATCCAGGGATACCTACTATTCCCTGCATAATTGGAGACCATACAATCGGAAAGGCCCTCTTAGACCTTGGAGCCAGAGTTAACCTGCTGCCATACAGTGTATATTTGCAGCTAGGTTTGGGGGAGCTAAAACCTACCCCCATTGTGCTAATGATAGCTGATAGATCTGAGAGGAGACCGATGGGAATGATTGAGGACGTCTTGGTGGGGGTAGAGCAATTCTTTTACCCTGCTGACTTCCTAGTTTTGGACATGGGCTGCAGCAAAAGTACTAATCCCATACCTGTTATCTTGGGCAGGCCATTCTTGGCCACTGCCAATGCATGCATTTAGTGCAGGTCTTGAGTCATGGAGGTAACTTTCGGACATATGAAAGTTGAGCTGAATATGTACAACAGTGCAAAGTACCCTCAAGAGGACAATGAGGAGAGCTTTGCAGTGGATGTACTAGAAGAAATTGTGGATGAAGAATTGCCCACTCTGCTGGAGTGGAGCAACACTGTCAGGAATTTAGTTAAAGTCTGGGATATGGTGGAGGAAGAAAGCCCAGCTGGGATAACAGAAGACATGACCTCACTAAACTCTTCTGTGGGCTCAGTGCAGCATTCCATTTGGAAACCTACATTGTTGCCTCTTCCTCCAACCACCAATCCACCAATTTTGCCATCCACCCAACAAGCCCCTGATCTGAAACTCAAGCAGCTTCCAGAAACATTAAAATATGCCTTCCTTGAGAAAGGTGACAAGCTTCCTGTGATTATCTCCTCCTCTCTTACCAATGAGCAGGAAGAGGAATTACTAACAGTTTTGAGGAAGCACAAAAGGGCAATTGGTTGGACCATTGCAGATCTAGGAGGAATTGATGCATCAATCTGCATGCACAGGATTCATCTTGAGGAGGGATCACTACCCTCCAGGGAAATGCAGAGGAAGTTAAATCCTCACATGCAAGAAGTGGTCCTCAAGGAGAACATTAAATTGCTAGATGCAGGGGGGATTTGCCCCATCTCTGATTCTAACTGGGTGGCACCTATCCAAGTGGTGCCCAAGAAATCTGGCATAACAGTTATTAAAACTGAATCTGGAGAGTCGAGACCAGCCAGGGAGACCACTGGCTGGAGAGTTTGCATTGATTATAGAAAGCTCAACTCTAAGACCAGAAAGGACCACTTCCCTCTCCCCTTCATTGATCAAATTTTGGACAAATTGGCTAGAAAAGCTTTCTACTGTTTTCTTGATGGGTACTCCGGGTACAATCAGATCCCTATGCATCCTCAAGACCAAGAGAAAACCACCTTTACCTGTCCTTTTGGCACCTTTGCTTACAGAAGGATGCCTTTTAGGTTGTGTAATATGCCAGCCACTTTTCAGAGGTGTATATATGTCATATTCTCTAATATGATTGACAAGTTTTTGGAGATTTTTATGGATGATTTTCATGGTTTTGGCGATGTCTACAACACCTCTTTAGTGTTGCAAAGATGTGAGGAGACCAATCTAGTCTTAAGCTGGGAAAAGAGCCACTTCATGGTAACACAAGGCATTGTGTTGGGCCATGTAGTCTCTAAAGAAGGGCTTGAAGTAGACAAGGCCAAAGTTGACCTCATTGCCAATCTGCCCCCTCCAAAAATAGTTAAGCAAATCAGATCTTTCCTTGGGCATGTGGGATTCTACAGGAGGTTCATTAAGGACTTCAGCAAAATTGCCAAGCCATTGTGCCACCTGCTCTGCCAGGATGTGCCTTTCTACTTCTCGGCTGAATGGCTAAAGGCTTTTGAGACTTTGAAAGTCTGCCTTACCTCTGCCCCTGTACTCCAGACACCAGACTATACCCTGCCCTTTGAATTAATGTGTGATGCATCAGATTTGGCAATAGGTGCTGTCTTGGGCCAAAGAAAGGATAAGCTGCTTGTTGTCATTGCTTACGTTAGTAAGTCACTGGCTGAAGCTCAGCTGAATTATGCCACAACTGAGAAAGAGCTTCTGGCAGTGGTGTATGCTGTTGACAAGTTTAGATCCTACCTGCTGGGATCTAAAACTGTAATCTTCACTGACCACTCAACAGTGAAGTACCTATTGTCCAAGAAAGATGCTAAGCCCAGGCTGATTAGATGGATACTCCTACTGCAGGAGTTTGACATCGAAATCAAGGAAAAAAAGGGTGTGGAAAATGTGGTGGCTAACCACTTGTCCAGAATTGTGCTGGAGAAGTGTCTTGATGGTCCTACAAATGATGCCTTCCCGGATGAGCAATTATTTGCAATCCAATCCTTGGTCCCCTGGTTTGCACACATTGTGAACTATCTTGTTATAGGAAAGATTCCTGCCCATTGGACCAAAATGGACAAAGACCTGCTTTTCTCACAGGTCAAATATTTTTTTTGGGAGGAACCGTGCCTATACAAGTACTGTGCAGACCAAATCATCCGAAGATGTGTTTCCGAAAGTGATGTCCCCAGTATTCTTGCCATGTGCCATAAAAATGCTTGTGGAGGCCACTTTAGTGGAAGAAAAACAGCTGACAAGGTCCTGCAGTGTGGGTTTTATTGGCCTTCTTTATTTAAAGATGCACATACACACTGCAAGGTATGTGAGAGATGTCAAAAATTAGGAGGGTTGTCCAAAAGAAATTCAATGCCTTTGCAGCCCATCCTTGTTGTAGAACTGTTTGATGTATGGGGTATAGACTTCATGGGCCCTTTTCCTCCTTCTAATTGTTACCATTTCATCTTAGTGGCAGTGGATTATGTTTCCAAATGGGTGAAAGCTATTGCCACAAGAACCAATGACAACTAGGTAGTCCTCAAATTTGTAAGGCAGAACATTTTCTCAAGATTTGGAACCCCTAGAGCTATTATCAGTGATGGGGGTAGCCATTTCTGCAACAGGAATTTCGAAAGCTTGCTCAAGAAATATTCTGTGACCCATAGGATTGCTACTCCCTACCACCCACAGACAAGTGGGCAAGTTGAAATTTCCAATAGGGAGATTAAGCACATCCTTGAGAAAACAGTAAGGCCTGACAGGAGAGATTGGGCTGACAAGCTCAATGATGCACTGTGGGCTTATAGGACTGCTCATAAGACCCCCATTGGTATGTCCCCGTTCAGACTGGTCTATGGCAAGGCTTGCCATCTCCCAGTAGAGTTAGAACACAAGGCCTATTGGGCCATTAAAAACTTAAATATGAACCTAACTCCTGCTGGTCATCACAAGTCCCTGCAGCTGTCTGAATTGGACGAGCTGAGGATGGATGCCTACGCCAATGCCAGGATCTACAAGGAACGGTCCAAAGCTTTCTTTGATAAGGGCTTACTGAGAAAAAACTTCGTACCTGGTGGCAAGGTTTGGTTATTTAACTCCAAACTAAAATTCTTTCCTGGCAAACTAAACTCCCGATGGGAAGGTCCCTATATCATCTTAAATGTGTCCCCATCTGGTGCTGTGGAAGTCAAGGATCCCAAATCTGGGAGATCCTTGAAAGTGAATGGTCAGAGGCTCAAGCCTTGTCTCGAAAAACCGGCCGCCCCTATGAACACTATTCATTTTCAAGGGACCCCTTCATCTACCTGACCCATAGTTGTGTCCTTGTTGTACTATACTACTTTCATTCCTTCACTAGTTTTTAAGAAATTGTAGTGTCTCGATGGGGTCTGAGTCTGTTGGGTTTGATAGAGCTTATGTGGGGTTGGTATGATTACATCTTCAGCTGTGATTTGCTGATTTTAGAATTGAATGATTACTGTTTAAATATTTTTGATGGGTATGTTGTACTGCATGAATTACTCCCTGTTTGGTACTAAGCCCTCGCGCATTCCAAATCAAGATTTGGGAAGCTCTCGCGCGATTCACATAGAGTATTTATTTCGCCATTGCGAGCTCCCACAAATGCTGCAGAGCTCTCGCGCACTGCAAGCTGCAACATCCATCTTCGCAAGATTCCGTTCCTATCTCGCGATCCCCTTGACCAGCTACGCGAATTATATGCATTTGTCATTTCCCACGCTGACTGCTGTAACTTTTCACTTCCCAAGTCACTCTCAATTAATTACGGCAGCTTGGATGTTATTACACCGATTCATCTTCCGCCATCCTCGTCTTTAAATACGCAGGGAGTCCCTTTCATATTAATCTCATCCTTGCTCCTCTCACCCTAGCGGTCCTTCCCTAGTCCTAACTATGGTAGATGACAAGCCTAATGCTCTGCCAAACAAATTTTATCCGATGTGGCTGGAACAGCCCCCACCTAAAGAGCCGGACCCCCTACAACCTCTCTGGGATGAATACGAGGAAGTTCTGCAGATCCTGGCTAAAGAGGAGGAGGAGAAGCTCCAGCCAAAGAAGAAAAAGCAAAAGATAGAGCCATCCCCATCCTCTGCACCTTCCACTCATCCCCCTCCACCACCCTCTCAGCCTCCACATCCTTGATCCCTCTCTCCCTTCTTCTTCTGATTTTCTTTTTGTAATTTTTTAGTTTTAATGAAATTTTCTTTTCTTGTTCTTCTGTAAAGCTCCCTGTTTGTGGTTTTTTTTATTCTTGCTATTTTCTTTTCTCTGACTATAATTTTGCTGCACACCCACCTTTGAACCAGTGAGGACACTGCTCCTCATAGGTTTGGGGGTGTGGCAGGCAGATCCTGCCAATAGAATAGTTAACCTAAGTGCAGCAGAATCTTATGAGTAATATGGAAATGGAACCATGTTTATCTAAGAATCATGATAAATAAGCAATTTAAAATTTATTCCAGACTTTAGATAGTATAAACTTTTAAAATTTCACATTTCCATGATGAGATCACCAAGGAAACTCCCTTGTATCAGCACTTAGTGAATCATTAGAGAGAGAAAAAGGTCAAGACATACTTAAGAATTCAAAGGAAGACCATAACCAGTGAGATTTGGGCCTATACAAAAAATTTTCTTTGAGGAGTGGCTAAGGCAATTTCTTCTAGCTCTAAGGACTGGCTGAGTCACTGTGCTCACTAGAAGTTAGACAACTCCAAATTGAAACAAATGACAGCACTCATGAAATTTAGGAAAGGATCAAGGCCTTCTTTTGGACAGTTTGAGCCTAAACAGACTAACCTCAAGCAACTGCCATTACCCATACCCCCTTTGAGCTTTAAATCCTAAATTTCTTGAAAAAACACCTGAGTACTTGCACCTGAACCTATGTATCTGATTTAACCTTACCCTCACTCTGAGAATTCAGAAGGTAAAGGAACAAGAGTTGAAGATAGACTAGCTATGGTCAACATTAGGTGAATAAAGAAGAAGTACCTCAAATTTTGGCAGTTTGGTAACTGAGAAAGTGGTGGCATTTCAGAAAAGCAAAAACAAAATAAAAAGAAGAAAAATGCATCAAAAAGAAACAAAAACATGAATGATGAGGAGTGAGAGAGGAATCAAGAGGGAACTTTCATTGGGAAAATTGAAATCAAGAAGAGAAACTGATCACTTCAAATCTGAAAACCTCAAAGAAGATGAAAGGAGCTGAATTAAAGAAGGTGAAGTCATGGATCACCTCCTTCACCTACTGACTTCTCAATTTTGAACCCCTTTTTCAACCTTCCATTCTTTTAACCCCACTCCATAAGCCACATTACAGCCCAGTTAAAGCCCTTGTGATCCAAAGTGGAGTGAGCTGTCAGGTGGAGACAAAGAGTTACCCAATCTATGGTGAGGATTTGTCAATGATGCCAGAACTTCAGAACTATGCCTAGGCTCATGCTTACAGACCCATTTGGGAGATGTAACTGCTCATGAGCTTGAGAGAAAATGAAACCCTCAACAGTTCTTGCTGAGAGTATGCCCTGGAGAGTGTTTTGGGTCTGATCTTAAATGCATAAGGTGTGACCTCTAACCTAATTTTTGATCCAGTGATAAGCTCAATGTTGACACACATGTGAATTGCTCCTTGGTGTAAACTGATTGGAAATGCTGTGCTTCCATGAGAAGCTTATACTGTTTAAATTTCTGTGCAGCCAAGGTGTTTGAATTTCTTATATTCTTACTGATTCAAGGGTGAACTAACTCTGTTCCTTGACTGCTCACTTGATAATAATGCACTTGTGTTAACTGTCTCATTGAGAAGTTTGTGGGTGTCTTCACTGAAAACCCTCAGGAGACTTCACTCCTCCACTAGGGATCACCTAGGGGTTTAAAAGGCTTGGTACATATGCTAAATGTATCCGTGCTCCCTACGAAAGTGGCATTATATTTCTGTAGTTATTTTGGTGTAGCTTTGCTAAGGGACTAGCAAAGATTAGGTTTGGGGGTGTATTAAGACCTGAAAAGTACCACTTTTCACCCCTTAACTTAACCTTTGATTAGACCCTTAGCCATCTAATAAATGTATGTTAAGCTATTTTTGTAGGTAATAAACAGCAGTGCAATAAGGCCATAAATCCTGTTAAGGAGCCTGTATTGGCACCAGAAGTCCCTCAGAAGAATGAGCCATGAATCTAGACCTAAGGCAAGCCTCGCGCAGCTGAAAAAGCTCCAGAGGATTCAAAAAAAATATGCTTCGTGCAGTCTTCGTGAAGTCCCAAGACTTCATAGCAACTTCTCACACAGTTGAGTGACAGAAGAGCTTCAGAAGCCTTGAGGCACGCGGCTCTCGCGAAGTTCAAGAGTTAAAGGTAGCGCAGCTGTCGCGCAGTAGCCGTGGGATGCAATGTCAAAGGAGCTGTCACGCAGTTCAAAAAAGCCTCAAAGCCTCGCGAGGATCCTCGCGAAGTTCCATTGAGAAGTGAAGTCTCGCGCAGTTCTCGCGTGGTTCAGGAAGAAAGCAGCCTCGCGAAGACCAAAGTTAGCCTCGCCAAGATCTATGCTCGAGCAGTTCTCACGCTATTCACAAGTAGCAATCCAACTGCGTGAGGCCCAATCCAGCGAGAGCCTAACTCTCTACCTCGCGACTACTCAAAGCATCAAGGAGCTACAACCCCGCGACATCTAGAGTTTTAATGCAAACTCATCCTCGTAAAGATCAATCCAGCGAGAGTGCACCAACCCCACGATAGCTAAAGCTTCAGAGTTAAACTCAACCACACGAAGAGCAGAGCTACCATGCGATGAGTCTGGGAAACGATGGCTACCTGACGAAGCTCTAAACTTTAACCTTCCATTGCTTCAGCAGAGGACTTTCTGGGAATTTCCACGGATTAGGGCACGCACTCCCACGCTCAAATCTCTGTGCATGCACCCGAGGCATCCAAGGATCATTAATAGGCCACGTGGCATCGCTAAAATTAGGGTTTCCTAACCCTAATGCGTCGCCACACCCACTGCTATATAAACCTAATCCTGGTTTAGGTTTGGGGATCCTGGAATCCTTTTTTGAAAACTGGACTTTGAGATCTTTTTCTTTTCTTTTCTTCTATAGTTGTAAGTAGTTTTCCTATTTTCTTTTCCTTCTCTCCATGGCCCAGCACTTGCTGGCCATGCCTATGTATGTTTATTGAGTTTAGATTAATGGAATTTGTGATTGGGTGATGTGTTTTTATGGATTCGTGTGTTTGTGAGCTGTTCTGTGCAAGGATGTTGCCTTGTGATCCGCCATTGCTTTGGCTGTGATTCAAAGCAATGGAGGACCGATTCTAAGGACCCATGCAGATCCAAGTGACCTGTGTGTCTTAGCTATCATGGTCCTTTACAGCCTTAGCCCCACCACAGGACCCACTAGATCTGAAATCCCCATGGAAGCCTGACCTGGTAGCCTTGTGACCCTGGTGGTGGCAGCAATATTCTTATTTTGTTTTGGGCTCCGTGAGGAGGATAGCCTCTGAGATAGTCTGTGACCATTCAAGTGGACAGGTTATAGCCTTAGGGTGAATCCAATCTGCCGATCCAAAGTGGATCCTTCATCTCCCAGCCTGAGCTTGTAGCCTAGTAGGAGATTGTACAGAGCCAGACTCCCCTATATTAGCATAGACCCGCCATCAGATGGCAGATCTAATCTGGGTATGGAGATTGTAGGCTTGTGACTGGACCATTGTAGTTCCACTCAAGCAATGGACAACTAGATCTAAGGTGGTACTCAATCTCTTGCTGGTTCTAAGTGTTTGGGCTATCATGGTCCTATACAGCCTTAGCCCCACACATAGGGCTTTAGAGGTTGAGGTTCCCTATGGATTCCTGAGCTTGTAGCCTGGATGAAGTAGTGCCTACAATGAATAACTTGTTTTAACCCATCTCTGGACTGTGGTTCCCCTATGGGATAGTCTGTGACCATTTAAGTGGATAGGTTATAACCTTAAGGGATTGGATCATGGCACAGAGATGAGTTGGATTCCTTCTCCTCTTTGGTGATAATGTAGCCATTGGACAGGATTTCAATACCAGCAGATCTGGATTTGAGTCACGAATTCCAGTAGATCCAAACTCAATAGCATACTTCTCACCCTCTTATATTTATTTTCCATCCATTTTCTCAACCCTTTCTGTAGTTAATTCATTAGGCTAACTTAGGATACTTAGAATAAGTGACCCTAAACTCCCCTCCTTTTAGGACTGCCAAATCTATAGCCAGATCTGGAGGGACTACTAGAGATGGCTCCCTTGGAGTCGTAGATCAATCTTCTCCCTGTGGGACAAACTCTTACTTATCAAAACTTGCTACATATGGACCCTGTATCTTGCAGGTCTAGGATTTCTCAGTTGTGATGATTCCATCCACTGTTTTATTTTGATTTTTAATTTGCTTTTACCACCAACACATAAAGCAAAGCACACTGGAAATATACCAACAGTAGGCTCAAAGGGTTAAGACAACAATGACGCGACATTTTTCTCCAAAATATCAATCTTCTTGGCAGCATAGAGGAGGTTAGCATCTGAGAGCTCCTTGGTGGCCTTGATGATCTCCTGAGCATTGGCTAACTTTTTCTTGAGGAGCTCAGAATTCTTCTTCTCATATTTGGCAATGAGACTCTCAGCCGCTACCACTTGTTATGCTTACTCATATCGAACCAGGATTTCATACCATCCTTGAGAGATATCGCGGAGCTGGATTCAGTATTCTAATTCGATGTTGGCAATCCTCTCCTCATAAGGGGCCTCAAAGGAAGCCCGAAGTGCAGCCATACCTCTCAAGACATCCCTATGGATGTAAGGGTTGTCCCTCATTGCGTACAGGAGGGTGAGGTAGGGGGTATGTACATAGATTGGTGAAGGATAAGAGGCAAGGACAAGGGTGGAGGGGATGAAAAGGAGGGGGTGGAAAGAACCAAATCCTCCCATGGATCAGTTTGGGTGGAGGCATCCTGAAAAATAGGTGGGGAGGAAAAGGGGAAATGGGTGGTGGGTATCTCAGCAACTGCAGAAACAGGTGCAGGTGGGGATAAAGGTAGAACATGTGCTGGGGGGGAAGGTGGGGGTAAAGATGGAGCGGCTAACTCTACAAAAACGATATCAGTAGGGATGGGAGAGGCCATAGGTGAAAAGGGAGGAGAGACATGGAAAAGTGAGGGATCAGGGGAGGGAGGAGAAGTGGGAAAAGGTTGGGAGACTGAAGTGGGGGAAGTGAGGGTGGATTGAATTGATTGGAGACATGAGATCATGAGGGCCTAGTGGTCAGTGTTAGTGGCTACTTGGGCCTGAATGGACTGAAAGAGGGAAAGGATTTGGGTGAAAGTATCAGGCAGGGTGGAAGTAGAGGGGATGGGTGAATGAATGGGATGGAAAGGAGAGGATGGGGCATGGGTAAAATGAGGAGGAGTGGTGTGGGGGGAGTCAGGAGGTGGGGTGTACTCATGAGCAACATCCTCCACAATTGAAGAAATGAGGGCAGAGAAACCAGTAGAAGTGAACTGGTCCAAACCCTGTGTATGTATAGGAAGTGGTGGAGGGGGAAAATCAGGAAGGGGTTGGAGGGAGGGTGGGGAAGACATGGTGGGGATAGGCTCGGAGAAGGTGGGGAGTTCCAGGATCCCAGGTGTAGGTGATGGTGTAGGTAAGGTGGATGAAAAGGTGGGTGATGTAGGAGGAATGGTGGATGGGGGAATGTCAGCAGCATGATCTGCTGCTGAGGTAGTGGGCACCTCCTTCTCTGCCTCAACCGGCTTGGTCTTTTAAATCAGGGTTAAACTTGTAGACCAGGCCCTCTTTCCAAAAACTTTGGGAGCCATTTTCTCCACTGGCTCAGCCACCTTAATCCTAAACTTTCCAGCTTTGAGCAGACAGGTGATGAGTCTGCTGAAGGGTAGGCCTCCTCCCTTAGCAAAAGCCTGTCTTTTAAGGACCTTCTCATTTATGTCCACCATAGTTTTAAAGATCAGCTTAGGTGCATTCATGAACTGCCCCTTGGAACAATAAAATAAAACATCCACTAATGGGGACCTTCTCTCCTGCAAATGTCCTGTAACATAGACATTTTTCTTAAGATGGTATCCATAAATCTTAGACTAGGATGGAAGTCTCTTCTCATTAGTGATTCTCCAGAATCCACAATCCCATTGGTGAGCTGCTTGGCCATATCCTTAAATGTAGCTCCAACAGGTACTCCCTCAGCGCCATTGGAGTCAAATTGGTATGGGACTCCCAAAGCCATTCCTATGTCTCTGTGATCGATAGCCAGTTGCCAATCATCAATCGAAATCTCTAATACATCATCAGTCCCCTATGCCACCTTCTTCTTCAGATTTTGGTACCATAACTTCACCAGCCTGGGATACACTGATTCCTTCAATGGCGACAGTAGGGGCAACAAGCTTTCTTTCTTCAAATAGCTCAGTGTTTCCCGGCACTCACCAATGTTGGCAAAATATGCCAGATCAAAGTCAGTCTCAGGGACAAGGCTCAACTTGTCTACAAATGCATTGGGGGTGGTTAGTATAGTCAGGGGTAGCTCTCTCTAAGGGTGTTTCTACCACAGGTTCCTGAGTTTCAACAGTTTTGGCTTTCTTAACTTTAGGACTCTTTTTGGGTGTCCCCTCAGCAAGCTTCCTCTTTACAGGTGGTTTGGTAGCAGGTAGCATTTTCTTGGAGGATTTAAGGGTGGATGAAGTTGATTTTCGGCGTATGCTAGCTAGCGTTTCCTCAGGCTCATCCATTGCAATCTTAGAGAGTAATTTCTCACCAACTTGGAATGGGATAACTTAGAAAGACAACAGAGTGATGGTAGGAAGGCAACTCACCTCCAAGTACCTAAGGTTTCACAGAGCTAGCGATGCACCGCTCCAATTTCTCTAAAAATAGGGGTAAAATGCTCCTCTATGCATGCTAAATGTATTGACAAGATGGCAACTAAACAGCAGAAGATTCCGTGAGGATTTAGTAGAAAAAGAGGGAGGCAAAAAATGAGGAAGAGAGCTAGGGTTTTTTAGAGAGTGAGGAATGAAGCACAAATGACCTATCGACATGTACATAAAGGTGAAAATGCGATTCCGATAGGATGAATGGAATGGTTTTGATAGGTTGATACGTCCTATCGAAAGCTTAAACATCAAAGCTTTCAAAAGGGACGATTTTTAAAATTTTTGATAGGTGAGACCATCCTATCGATAGGTTTAAACGGCAGAGACAACATCTTTTCGATAGGTGCCCGATATGTACCCAGCACCTATCGAAATCATTGTTTGCCCTTATTTAACCTGTCGAGAGGTTGGTTTTACCTGTCAAAACATCCAGTGCCAATCAAAACCATTAGATATCCTGTCGAAATCATCAAGAAACCTAACAAAAGGTAGATTTGGCCTATCGAAGGCTTCAAAACCCAGACCTTTCTGGGCACCCTTAGCTTCAACACTTATCAGGCTCTGTTGATGTGCAGCCCTACGATTGGATTCTTTTGTGAATGAGCTCCCAGTATTTTAGAGCAGCTGGCAAATTTGAAATGTCGACCCACTAGAGAACATGGTATGTTTATTGCAAAAGAATCCTACTAGAAATGCAAAGTAAAAAAAAAAATCTAAAACAAAAGCAAAATATGGTACATATGATACATACTCAACTACAGGTGCTAATCTGGAGGATCTGGAAGGTTAACGGCCTCCCCATGTTCCTCGAACTTGTCATCCTTCTTGGATCCATTCCTCAGCAACTGTTCAACCCCTGGTTGCAATCTTGTCTCTATAAGCCAATCATTGTTCTACAACAGCTGTTGAGGATTATCATATAGAGCCTCCTCTAGCCCTGCAATGGAAAAATAGGTTTCATCAAAAGGGGGTTGAGAGCTGGTGTTGTACACATGCAGCTTTATTTTCATGTTGCCAAAGGAGACCTCCATGATTCCGGATCTGCACTGGATACAGGCATTGGCAGTGGCTAAGAAGGGCCTGCCCAGAATCACAGGGATGGAGGAAATACCTTTACTTGGCTCCATATCTAATACCACAAAGTCAGCAGGGTAAAAAAACTTGTCAACTCCCACCAGGACATCCTCAATGACTCCCACAGGCTTTCTTTTAGACCTGTCAGCTAGTTGCAGAACCACAAGTGTGGGCTTCAAGTCTCCCAGGCCCAATTTTTCATAGACTACATAGGGCAGCAAGTTCACACTAGCTCCTAGGTCCAATAGGGACTTCTCAATTTTATGATCCCCAATGATGCAGGGGATAGTGGGCACTCCAGGGTCTTGAAGTTTGGTGGGAGTTGCAATGGACAGAATGTGTTTTACCTTCTCTGCTGAAAAGACTTTCTTGGACATATATGTCCTAGACTGTCTTTTATGGGTGCATAACTCCTTTAGAAATTTGGCGTAGGCTGGGACTTGTTTGATGGCATCCAGTAAAGGCAAGTTAATTTTAACTTGCTTGAAAGTTTTCATCATTTCCTCAATTTTACCACCTTACATTGTCAAAGGGAGGTCCTTCTGTCTGTGGGAAATGGCAGGCGGGGATTGCTCCCTCATTTGCAGCCTTAGCCAAAGGGGCTTCTTTCTTTTTTATTTTTTCTTTTCCTTAAGGATCCATATCATCCTGTTTATTGACACTGGGTAGTTCTGTCAGGTCCACTACTGGTGGCCTTTGTTGTGTTCTTGGAAAACTCATTCCATTTTCTTCCTTCAAACTCCTCACAGGCTCACAGCCCACTTGATTGTCCACTAGCCTACCACTCCTCAAGGTTGTCACAGATTTGGCTTCCTCATAGGTAGAGGAAACTTTACCCACTACAAACTGTCTTCGTGGATTATCCTGTGGTTGGCTAGGTAACTTGCCTCCCTCTCTCCTAGTCAGAGCATCAGACAGCTGGCCAAGTTGGTCCTCTATTTTATTTATGCTCTGGTTGTGAGAGTGCATAGTTTGGGTTAAGGTGTTCAAGTTCTGCAGTGAAGATAGAACTTGTTCCTCAAAAGATGGTGTTCTCACAGGTGGAGGAGGTGTAGCTTGCTGCACAGGAGGAGCTACAGGTTGGGCCATGGTTTGCTGATATTGAGATCTTAAGGCATAACCTTCTCGATATGGCTGAGCATTTCTGTAGGGCATGGGCTGCTGGGGCTGCTGCTGTTGTTGGCTGGGGTATCCATCTTGTCTCCACCTCAGATTGGGGTGGTTTATCCATTGATACCTAGTAGCAGGCTGCTGCCCATAGGCTTGAGTTGCAGCCACATGCTCTATTACAAAATCAGGAAATTGGGCAGCAGATGGGCATTCATCTAGGGAGTGAGCAGGGGACTGGCATATAGCACATGCTTCCTCCACTCTAGCAGCCACAGGTGACTGCATTGCTCCCATTAACTTGTCAAATTTCACTGTCAGGCTGTCCACTTTCCTTTCCAAATCACTTGGTACACTCACTTCATATATCTTTCCACTTGAGGTGTTCTCTTTAATCAATTTAGGAGGCTCTAGATCTCTTGCTAAGGTTTCCCTTTGCATAGAGTTCTCACTGATGACGTCAAAGAGCTCCCATGCCTCCTTAGTAGTTTTATGGAGATAGGTGCCTCCACAAGAGGCATCTATCATGTCCCTGCTCTTTGAATCAATTCCCTGATAAAAGCTTTGAACCAATTGCCATTCAGGGATTTGATGGTGAGGGCATTTCTTGAGGAGCTCCTTAAATCTCTCCCAAGATTGCTGAAAGTCTTCAGTTGGATCTTGGGTAAAAGAGAAGATACCCTTCCTCAATTGACTAATCTTTGACATAAGAAAGAATTTGGCCAAAAACTGACATTAGAGATCACTCCAGGACTGAATACTGTTAGGTGGAAGCAGAGATAACCAGGTCCTGGTTCTGTCCTTTAATGAAAAAGGAAAGACTCTCATCCTGGTGGCCTCCTCCCCCAAACCTGTGATGTTGAAGGTGGTGCACAGTCCTAAGAATTCATCTATATGCTTATAGGGATCCTCCTTGGTCAGGCCATGAAATGAGGGTAACATCTGAATGATGGAAGATTTAATTTCATAGTTTCCTTGAGTAGCAGGGAACTGAATGCAGAAGGGGGAATTATAGACCCCTGGTGCATTGAATTCCTTGAGAGTTCGAGGCTGCTGCTGCTCACCCATTTCAACATATTCAAATTCAACAGCAGTGGATGTAGTTGGTCTGGATCTGAGAAGCCTTTCAACCTTTGGATTTAGTGGAATAATCTGAGGTTGTAGAGTTCTCCTATCAAACATACAACACTCACAACTGAATGCGGAGTAAATTCTCAACACAACAAATAGGAACACAATTGATTAACTAATCTAAAAATCAACAGATCTGAAAATAAATAGGGGAGAAGGGATGCAAACTATAGAGCAGCCTTCAGCACAGCTCTCCTCTCACTCTGTACTCAGATCTGGTGAACTGGACACAAAAATACTGAAAAAATAGTAAAACTCACAAATGCAGTTAGTAAAATCAAACAAAAACTACAAATCTATGATTAAAACTTAGATCTATCAATTTCTAAACTGCTTCTCCAGCAATGGCACCAAAAACTTGTTGGGATGTTTGCCTACCATTAAATGAGGGTCTAAAATCAACAATAAAACTAGGCAGACATACTCATACAAACCTGCAAGTATTCAGGATCTGTTGTAGCAAGCTTTAAAAGAATGGTAAGTAAGGGAATGTCCACAGGGAGGCTGGTTAGAAATATGATAAATCTCTAGATCTGTAAGAGATCTAGCACCCTAGCTATCTCTACTTTAGGTAAAAGACAGGGGAGAGGTTTGGATAGGGTTGTCACTTAAACTAACTACAATTAAAATGCAAATTATCTTAGATCGAATCTCGAGCCTCAGATCTTGCAGATGGAAGGTTTAAAAACTTAAAAGATGGAGAAGAACAGATTGGAGGTTGTTTTCACTGCAATTAGGTTGAGCTAAGCATATTACAGTGGTTCAAAAGCACATAAGTCCCTCGGCTGGCCACAGGCACTAGCCACAAGCACAGCTGCAGGGTATAAATTCCACTTCAAATCACAGGATCCACCTGGCCTTAAGGCTATGATCTGTCCACTTTAATGGTCACAGACCATCCTATAGGCTTTATCGAATCCATGGACTACAGCAGATGAATCCAATTGAGGCCTGAGCTCAGATTTACCTTAAGGTTATGATCTGTCCACTTTAATGATCACAAGCCATCCTAGAGATCTCCTACAAAGCCAAAGCCTCAATTAGAACAATTAAAACCACTACAGATGCTGCAATTTCTAGGTCACAGATGTAGAAAATTATAGGGATATCAGATCCAGGGAATTCAGATGATATCCAAGAGGTCTACCAGTTAAGTGGGTGAGCTGATCAAGCAACTCTACACAAATCCGATCAGGCACCAAAAGGAATCAAAAGAGCCTTAGATCTAATTAAAACATTGAAAATAACATTTATATTGCAAATAAGGTCACTCTTACAATGGAATGCTCTCAGATCTGTAGTCTGTGTAGCAATTAACCCCAGCAACACTCTTAACCTTACCCAATTACAGATCTAACTCATCCCTTACTGCTCCTAGGGAATTAACCAACCATGGTTGGGCTAAAGGAAGAGAAATAGAATCTCGCTACAAGCTCTGATCTCCAGGAAATTATTCAGAATTTCGATGCCCCCCAATGGCAATTGGGGATCTCAATATATAGCTTTCTCCTCTATTTTTTCCGCCAAAAATCCCCTCTAGAAGGTTGTCAGAGGTTGATAGAGTTCTGTTAAAGCACATGGGTCGGTTAGGGCTTTCTAGGGCATCTTCTAGAACGTCGCGCCGGTCATCAGAGTGCCTTGGTTTATGTGCGACATGTCACCAAGTCTCAGCGTATGCATAGCATAGTTTCTGAGAAGTTCAACACACGATTTCGATAGGTTAGAGAAGCTTCCGACAGGTTAAAAGTAAGCTTGTAGTTCCTTTCGATAGGTTCCCTGGTCTCTTCATTAGGTACCGATAGGATGAGTTTTCTCTTTGAAGCTTCAGGTTCCGCAGCCCAATATTTAGAGTATTCGATAGGTTGGCTGAGTAGTTTGATAGGTCCAGGGGTCCTTTTCGACAGGTTCAGCTCTGTGTGCCATCATCCCGATAGGTTGGCTCTCATTCCTATTTAAGGCTTAAGCATCCTTCGATAGGTTCTCAGATCCGTTCGATAGGTTCCTTTGACACTTCAGGCAAGTTTTCGATAGGATAGTTTCTTCTTTCCTTTCTTTGCTCGATAGGTTCTGAAATCCTATCGAACTCCTCAATCCATACGAATTCATCCTTCTTCTGCCTTCGGATCCTATCAAATCCTTCTCCAATTGCACGAATTCTTTCCTTTTAATCCTCAGCTCCTATCGAAGTCTTCAGACATCCTCTCGATAGGATGTTTTGGACCTATCGTCACTTCTTTCTCCTTGTTCTGTTGCTGAGTCTGCATGGTGCTGAGAGATGACTTCTTTGAGGGCATTCTTAAGTGGTTTGCTGCATTATTATCAGCTTTCCCTGCTATCTACAAAATGCACTCAACAGAGGCTTATTAGTGTGCTCATAGGTCCATGAAAGGTCAGGTTAAAGGGTGCAAAGTGGCATTTTTCACCACTTAACAGTAGATTACCCCTGCATCTAATAATTTCACTATTTCTTTTAAGACCACCTCTTGCATGTGAGGTTTTAATTTTCTCTGCACCTCCCTAAAGGGTTTTAAACCCTCTTCCACGTGTATTCTATGCATACAAACTAAGGGATCAATCCCCCCTAGATCAGCTATTGTCCAGCCTATTGTCCTTTCCTTTTGTGCTTCCTAAGGGCATTCAATAATACCTCTTCCTGCTCACTAGTAAGAGAGGAAGAGATGATCACTGGAAGCTTTTTGTCCTGCTCTAAGAAGGCATACTTTAATGTGTCTGGCAGCTGTTTAAGCTCCAGATCAGGTGGGCTTTCAATGGAAGGCAACAAAGGTGCCTGGGAGGCTTGAGGCAAGGGCAGCAATGTGGGTTTCCAGCTTGAATGCTGCACTAGACCCACTGAAGACTCTGATGTGATGTTGTCTTCAGTTATGAAAATTTGTGCCTCCTTCTCAACCTCACTCCAAACAGTCTTCAAGTTCTCACAAACTTTATCCCAGTCCAGCAAATTGGATAACTCTTCTTCTACAAGGTCCTCTAGTACATCCACTATACAACAATCCTCAATGTCCAGCTAATGTTTCTTAGCAGCATTATACACATTTAACTAGGCCTTCATATTCCCAAAGGTCACCTCCATCACCCCACACCTGCATTGAATGCAGGCATTGGTAGTGGCCAAGAATGGCCTGCCCAAGATGACAAGAATTGGGATTTTACTTTTGCAAGGTTCCAATGCCCAAACCAAGAAATCAGCAAGATAGTAGAACTTGTTCACCCCCACCAAAACATCCTCAACCACACTCGTAGGCCTTCTCTCAGACCTGTCAGCCAGCTAGAGTATAATTGAAGTTTGTTTCAGCTCCCCCAAACCTAGCTCCTTATATACTGAATATGGGAGCAGGTTGACACTAGCTCCCAAATCCAAGAGAGCTCTGCCTATAGTGTGGTCTCCAATTACACAGGGGATGGTAAGTGTCCTGGGGTCTTGCAGTTTGGTAGGTGTGCCCATTGACATCACAGATTCCACTTGTTTTGTAGTAAATACCTTCTTGGATAGCTGAACTCTTACTTTCCTCTTTTGTGTACAAAGGTCCTTTAAGAACTTAGCATAGGCAGGGACCTGTTTGATGGCATCAAGCAGGGGTAAATTAATCTTGACCTGCTTGAAGGTCTGCAGCATTTCCTCCATCTGGGCATTCCCTTTATCAAAAGGAGAGGGGCCTTTAAGGGCATGAGGAAATGGCAGTTGTGGTATTGCTGGTACCTCAGCTGCATGCCTAGCTACTGCATAATTAAAAAAAAAAATTCTTCTTTTTTCTTCATTTATTGCTTCTTGTTGGGGCTCAAAATCAGCACCCTTATTTTGTTTCATGTTGCTCCTCAGCAGGGGATGAGTTCATTTCTTTTTCTTCACTCACATTCTTGTCTTTATCAGTCTCATTTTTCTCCTTTGTCTCCCTGGCAGCCTGATTGTCAACCACCTTATCACTCCTTAGGGTAGTGACTGCCTTAGCCTCCTCATGAGTTGAGAAGCCCTCACCAATCATAAATTGACCCTTAGGGTTGGCTAGGGTTTGACAAGGCAACCTGCCCTCCTCTTTTTTGGCTAATGCATTTGAAATTTGGCCCAGCTAGTCCTCTATCTTTTTTATGCTTTGACTGTGAGAGTTCACAGTATGTGATAGAGAACCTAGGTTTTACGGTGATTACAAAACTTGTTCTTCAAGGGAGGGGGTTCTAGGCTAATGTGGTGGCAGTGCCAATTGGTTAGGATGTAGGGCAAATTCCTGGAGGGTCTGTCTTGGTGCATAACCCTGTTGAAACTGTGGCTGTGGTCTGTAAGGTAATGTCAACTGTTGTTGTTGGGGTTGCTAAAATGTGTCTTGTCTCCACCTCAAATTGGGATGGCTTCTCCGTTGATACCTAGCAGGTTGCTGCCTATATGACTGGGCAGCATTGACATGTTTCAAGACCAGTTTAGGATATTGTCTGGCTGATGGATAGTCCTTAAGTGAATGTGTGGGAGACTGGTATATCAGACATGCCTCTTCTACATGTGCAGTCAGGCTAGGCTGAAACCCACTCATCAATTTATCAAATTTGAGGCTCAGGTTGTCCACCTTCCTCTCCAAATCACTGGTACCACTTACTTCATACATCCTTCTTTTAGAGTTGACCTCTTTCCTCACTTTAGCAGGAATCTCAATGTCATTGCGGGACAGAGACTCTTTTTGTATGGAATTTTCACTTATAACATCAAACAATTCACATGCCTCATCAACAGTCTTGTGGAGGTCAGTACCCTCACATGAGGCATCCACCATATCCCTACTCTTCGGATCAATTGCTTGGTAGAAGCTCTGGACAAGCTGCCACTCAGGAATTTGGTGGTGGGGATATTGTTTCAAAAGTTCCTTAAACTTTTCCCAAGCTTGATGAAAGTCCTTAGTTGGGAATTGAGCAAAGGAAATTATGCTCTTCATCAACTGGCAAGTTTTTTACATTGGAAAAAATTTAGCCAAAAATTGACTTTGGAGATCATTCCATGACTGTATGTTGTTTGCTGGGAGCATGGCAAGCCAAGTTCTGGCTCTATCTTTTAATGAAAAAGGGAAGAGCCTCAGTTTGGTGGCTTCCTCTCCCAAGTCAGTAATATTGAATGTGGTGCAGAAAGCTAAGAACTCATCTTTACTAAGCCCGTGAAATGATGGTAGCATTTGAATGATGGATGATTTAATCTCATAGTTGCCTTGAACAGTAGGAAAAATAATGCAGAAAGGGCAGGTGTACACCCCTGGTGTATTGAATTCCTTTAATGTTCTTTGTTGCTCACTCATGCTACTACAGGCTCAGTATCCACAACAGGGGCTTGTGTGGTGTTTGTGTGGTGTTCCTAGGTCTAAGGGTCCTCTCAATCTCAAGATTTGGAGGTTCTAAATCAGGGTTGAGGGACCACCTCCCAAGCATACACACACACAGTAGCAAGTAAAGAACACTCAGATAGAACACTTAAAGAATTTATAAACAAAAAAAAATGCTAATCAGTACTACTGAGCTGCTGAAAGTCAATACAACAGGTAGCTAAGCTCCACCTGCAGTGTAAGCTTTTCCCTTTTTGCGCTGTCCAGTTCTGCAAAAGCAAATACAAAAATCAGTAGCACTTTTATTCAAAAACAAAAAATAGGTACTACTACAAATGAATATAGTAAACAAAAAATTTACACTAAGGTCTACTAATTAAATCACAAGTCCTCGGTAGCGGCACCAAAAACTTATTGTCTACTTTGTGCTAACAGAATTTATTGCAAAATGCATGGTTAAAATACAGCAGAAAATAAAATGAAATGGAATAAATTTCAGCACAAAGTACAGCCTACAAGATACAGGGGCTATGGTAGCAAGTTTTAAAGTAAGTAAGAGTTTGTCCCATAGGGAATTATGATCTAGAACTCAAAAAAGGGTTGTGTTAGTAGGCCTCCAGATCTGACTATAGATCTGACAATTCTAAAGAAAAGAAGTGTAGTTATCACAACTAAATTAAAACTAATCTAAGAAATAAAATGCAGCCCTATACTATAGAAAGGGTTAAAAGAAGGTTGATGGTGATGTGGTAAGATAACAAAAATAAAATTTTGAGAAGTATGCAGCTAAGGTCACATCAATCATGTAAGTCAGATTTAGAGTTGTCTCTGTAGTAATCCTTCAGATGGCTACAAGCACATCTGTAAGGTAGGGGAATCCAACTCAACCCCTATGATTTAAACTGGTCTCTTAAGGCTATAATTTATCCACTTAAATGGTCACAGACTATCTAAGGGAGAGGATCAAATCACAAAGATTAAATCTGAAAAGTAACCTGATCGAAGAGAATGAATTGATCTTAAGGCTATAACAGGTCCGCTAAAATGGTCACAGACTATCCAAGGGATTTCCTCCAGTCAAATGGACCAAATTAGAACATGAACACCATTGCAGACACTATGTTTGCAAGGCTACAAGAACATGCATTCATAGGAGCAAACAGCTCTTGAAAAACCAGTGGAAACCACAGTCATTCACAAGCTGTTTGGGGATCTAGAATCAGCTGGTCATTGCTACAAAAGGCCTGCAATGACTCAGCTCACAAGTCTGCAATCTCTACACAAGATCAAATCTAAGAGCTAGGTGATGGAAATGTAAAACAGAGGGTGTGTGCCTCAACAACAATCTCTCACAAGGCTACAAGCTCAAGTGTAGAGAAGAAGAATCTATCTCAGATATGTGGTTTGAACCAGCCTTAGGGCTATAGTCTGCCAACTTAAACTATTGTTGTCACCATTGTTGCAAGGCTACAAGCTCAAACAACAATAAGAGCATCAAATCCAAATTGATTTATGTTAAAAACACAAATACACCAAAGTACCTGCACCTCAACCTGTAGACCTGACTTCACCTTATCCCCACTCTGAGAATTCAGAAGGTAAAGGAGAAGGAGATGAAAGTGGGCAAGCTGAGTGCAACATTTGGTGAATGGAAAAGAGAAGCAAGATATGAACAGAAGTGTAGCAGTGGTTCAATTGTGGCATTTCATGAAAATAAAAATCAAAACAAAAAAAAAAAAAAGGAAAGAGAAGTCAAGAGGATACCTTCATCTGAAAATTGGAAAAAAGAAGAGAAGCTGGCCACTTTGAATTTGAAAAATGTCAAGATGAAGTATGCTGAATTCAAGAAGGTGAAGTCATGAATCACCTCCTACACCTGCTGATTTCTCAATTTTTGAATCCCAATTTTCCCTTCCATTCTTTGGAAACCTCAACCATAAGCTACATTGCAACTCATGTAAAATCCCTTGTTGATCCAAAGTGAAGTGAGCTGTCATGTAGAGACAAGGAGGTATCTATCTATGGTGAGAAGAAGTAGGTGATGCTAGAAATTAGGAGCAACTGCCTATGCTCATGCTTGCAGACCCATTTGAGGTCTGTAATTGTTCTTGAGCTTGTGTGAATGAAGTACATCATTTAAATTCATTTGTGAAAGAAAACCCTGGTGAGCATTGGGTCTAGATTAAACTTCTTGAGAATTTTTTGAACCTAATTTTTTGAATCATTGGTAAGCTTAGTACTGGTTTTCACATTATGTTTCTTGATGACAAGTGAGTGGTTTGATGAGTATACATGCATGATTTAGGTGCTAACTGTTGGCATTAAATGTCTTTGAACTCCTCAAATTTGAAAGATCAAAAGTGGACTGATACTCTATTTGTAGAAAACTGATTTGATCATGCTTGCACTTGTGTTAACTATTTTATTGAGAAGTTTATGGGTGTCTTCACTGAAAACCCTCAGGAGACTTCACTTCTCCACTAGGGATCATCTAGGAGTTTAAAAGGTTTGATGCATAAGCTAAATGCATCCGTGCTCCCTATGAAAGTGGCATTTATATTTTGAGTAGTTATTTAAATTTTGTTTTGCTCGAGGACTAGCAAAGATTAGGTTTGGGGGTGTGTTAAGTACTGAAAAATACTATTTTTCACCTCTTAAACTACCCTTAACTACTCCTTGAAGTCATTTAATAATCTTCTTTTGAGTGTGTTTTGTAGTTAGTAATAAAAATATAGCTTAGTACAACAGTCCACTCATTTGGAGGCCAAAGAAGAGAGTTTTAAGGCCAAGCCTTGAAGCAAATGCAAGAACAGAGGATACACCATGGTGGTATACACCTTGGTGATCATTTTGATAGCCCAAGTGTGCACTAGAAGTCGAGCAGATGAAAGAAGAGTGGACCCATGCAGAGAACACTGCTGCAACAACATCTGCACTGTAGCAGAGGAGAAAAATATCAAACCTTGCACAGCTGAAATCAAACTCATAAGGCTCTCGCATAGATCAATTCACTCATAAGCAACCTCCGAGCATTTCGCATATTCCAGAGAGGCAGCATAGTAAAGAGCTCGCGCACATCTTGCGTAGCTCATAACAGAAAAGAATTCACGAGGTTCAAACAATTCAAGAGAGCCAGAGTCTTGCACAACTCAAGAGGAGAGAGAGTCCCAGAAAACTTCTCGTGTAGCTCTCGCGAGCTCTCACGTGCTTCAAAGCCAAAGCCAGTCGCGCGAAGAACCTATTCCACATTGGCGAGTAATCTCACGAAGTTCTAGCCCATCCACACGAGACCCTCGCGATCGGAATCACTTGAAGTTCATTTGCGCAAGCTAGGGCTATGCAATGTAAATCGAGCTGTGCGAGCCTTCTTCTACAGCCAAGCCATCCGCCCGAAGAGCAACGCAAGAAGAAAAATGAGCACATCAACCTCGCGAAGCTCAGGTTTCTGCTTTCTCAGTGAACATCAGGGACACTTTGGAGATTTCCCCACTTCTAGGGCACACATTCTAAGGTTCTCATCGATTTCACACATCCCGAGGCATCCAAGGGTCACCATTGGGCCACGTCTTCAAGCAAAAATTAGGGTTTCCTCTTCCATTTTCTTATTAGCTAAGGCAGTGAGACAATGTGTATATAAGCTGTAACGTTTTAGCAGAAACTTTATCTTTTCCTCAAACTAATTCGGCTGAGAACATTGGTCAGGTTAGGGTTAGGATTAGGTCATCTTCTTCATTTTGCTTCCCTCCTTAGCCCAGTATTTGTTGGCTAAGTCCTTTTTGTAAATAGTTAGGTAGTTACTTCAGTTTTTCAAGGGGATTTGTATAAATTTTGGGAGTTGTTCTGGTTTTCTCTGCACAGGTTGTTGTCTTGAGGGCACCATTGTAAGTCATTTTTATGTAATGAAATGTCATTTTAATTGTTTGATTGAATCCTTATTTATCTGTATTTTTTACATAAATCAATTTGGATTTGATGCTCCCATTATTGTTTGAGCTTCTAGCCTTGCAACAATGGTGACAACAACAGTTTACTTGTTCTGTCTCAGCCATTTGTGATTTGGATAACCCCTGGCATAGTCTGTGACCATTTAAGTGGATAGACTATAGCCCTAAGGCTAGTTCAAACCACAGATCTGAGATAGATTCTTCTTCTCTGCACTTGAGCTTGTAGCCTTGTGAGAAATTGTTATAGAGGCAAGCCACCCTTATTTTACATTTCCATCACCTAGCTCTTAGATCTGGTCTTGTGTAGAGATTGTAGACTTGTAAACTAATTCATTGCAGGGCTTTTGTAGCAATGACCAGTTGATTCTAGATCCCCAAACAGCTTATGAATGACTGTGGTTTCCACTGATTTTTCAAGAGTTGTTTGCTCTTATGAATGCATGTGCTTGTAGCCTTATAAATATAGTATTTGCAATGGTGTTCATGTTCTGATTTGGTCCATTTGACTGGAGGAAATCCCTTAGATAGTTTGTGACCATTTAAGTGGACAGGCTATAACCTTAAGATCAATTCATTCTCTTGGATCAGGTTAGTTTTCTGATTTAATCTTTGAAATTTGATCCTCTCCCTTGGATAGTTTGTGACCATTTAAGTGGGCAGATTATAGCCTTAAGAGGCCAATTTAAATCACAGGGGTTGAGTTGGATTTCCCTACCTTTTAGATGTGCTTGTAGCCATCTGAAGGATTACTAAAGAGACAACTCTAGATCTGACTTGCATGACTGATGTGACCTTAGCCGCATACTTCTCTCCATTTTATTTTTGTTATCTTACCACATCACCATCAACCTTCTTTTAACTCTTTCTATAGTATAGGACTGTATTTTATTTTTTAGATTAGTTTTAGTTTAGTTGTGACTCGTACACTTCCTTTCTTTAGAATTGTCAGATCTGTAGTCAGATCTGGAGGCCTGGCTATACTTTGTGCCGAAATCTATTCCATTTCATTTTATTTTCTGCTGTATTTTATCCTTCCATTTTACAATAAATTCTGCCAGCACAAAGTAGACAACAAATCAGCAACGTAAAGGAAAGGCAATTCAAGGGAGGTCAAGTAACTATGAATCGACAAACAAGAGGCCAAAGTTTACAGTGCCGACTCCAAGACAGCCGAACCAGATGGGTTACTCAAAGCTGCTTTTGCCTCCACTTACAAGATCTTATCATCCACCAGGCCCTACCTTTATAATAGGGGCTTCCATTACTCAAGGTTTTTCATGAGTTGCGTCATCTACACCGGTAGAGACATGTGCTCATTGTGGAAAATCACACAAGACATCGAAATGTAGGCATGGTACGGGAGCATGTTTTAAGTGTAGAAAGATGGGCCACATGATTAAAGATTGCGCAGAAATAAGAAAAGAAGGAACGGCTTCAACTACCACACCTAGGTCGTGCTTATGTTGTTACCTACTATTCAAGGCCTACTATTCAAGGTCATGCTTATGTTGTTAGCGCCATGGATGCCCAGACAAATAACGATGTGATCAAAGGTATGATTGCCTATAGACTATCAATCTAAAAAAAAATTATTTTAGATGAAGAAGGTGCATAAAATCAAATAGTTCTTTTTCACATTGATACTTTTGAATGTCAAAATTTATTCTTTGAACGTCAAAATTTATTCTATGCACATCTGATTGAGTAGTATGTATTAAACTTAGGTACTTTATAAATGTATAAGGAGAGCGACTATTGTTGTTATGAGGCACGAGTTTTGATAAACCCAGGGTCTACCCACTCATTTGTAACTCCTCAGTTTGCGATAAAATTGAAGGTCATTCCCGAGCCCTTGGATTTTATTTTGTCTGTGTCAGTCCCAATAGAAAATTTAGTTAGCACTGACACAGTGTATTGATCAGTTATCATCGCCATCACAGACTATGAAGATCATGAACCAGTGGCCGATCTGATCCTATTAGATATGTAAGGATTTGATGTGATCCTTGGCATGGATTGGTTATCCACTCATAACATGAATGTTGATTGAAGAAGAAAGATGATCACTTTTCACCCCAATGGGGGTAGATCATTCTGATTTTATGGCATATGACTGACCTTCGCACCATTCATCTCTGCGATTCGAGCTAAATGGATGATGAGAAATGGATGTAGTGGATTCTTAGCATTCTTACAAGAGCAACAGGAAGAGAAGAGCATCTTATCAGAAATTTCGGTTGCTTGTGAGTTTCAAGATGTATTTCCTGAAGAGCTACTAGGATTACCATCAGACCGGGAAGTCGAGTTTACAATTGACTTAACCCTAGCCACGGAGCCAATATCTAAGGCACCTTATCGGATTACTCTAGCTGAATTAAAAGAGTTGAAAGAGTAATTGCAGGAACTTTTAGAGAAAGGGTTCATAAGACCAAGTGTTTCTCCTTGAGGAGCACTGGTCTTACTTGTCAAGAAGAAGGAGAGGTCGATGAGATTGTGCATCACTATTGTTCATTGAATAAGTTGACGATCAAGAACCGTTATCTTCTTCTTAGGATTGATGATCTTTTTTATCAGTTGTAAGGAGCAAGGTTCTTTTCTAAGATCGATTTAAGATCCGGCTATCACCAGTTGAAAGTTAAAGCTGAGGATATTAGAAGACAATATTCAGAATCAGATATGGGCATTACGAGTTCTTAGTGATGCCTTTTGACTTGACTAACACACCAGCTTCATTCATGAATCTCATGAACATATTGTTCAAACCCCACTTTGATAAATGTGTGATTGTATTCGTAGATGATATCATCATCTACTCAAAGTCAAAGGAAGAGCATGAACAGCATCTAAGGATAGCTCTACAGATATTGCGTGAACACCGGCTGTATGCAAAACTCAATAAGTGTGAATTTTGGTTGGAATAAGTGAGCTTCTTAGGACACGTTGTCTCTGAAGCGGGTGTTACGATTGATCCAGCAAAGATAGAGGCCATTGTACAATAGGAACAACCAAAGACGGTCATAGAAGTAAAAAGCTTTCTAGGTTTGGCTGGCTACTACAGGAGGTTTGTAGAGGGCTTTTCCAAGCTCTCAGGTCCACTCACATAGCTTACAAGGAAGAATACGAAGTTTGAATGAACCGAGTTATGTGAGAAGAGCTTTCAGGAACTTAAGAAAAGGCTTACTTCCGTACCAGCGCTTGCCATTCCAATCGACACTGGAGGGTTTGTTGTGTTTAGTGATCTTCACACAGTAGGTTAGGCTGTGTGCTTAGCCCGAACCAGAAGGTTATTGCTTATGGTTCGAGACAACTCAAAGATCATGAAAAGAATTATCCAACCCATGATCTTGAACTAGCCACGGTAATTTTTCCTTTGAAGATATGAAGACATTACCTGTATGGAGAAACTTTTGAGAAATTTACATACCACAAAAGCCTCAAGTACCTGTTTACTCATAATGATTTGAATATGAGGCAGCAAAGATGGATCGAGTTTCTCAAGGATTATGATTGCTCCATTTTATATCACCCAGGCAAGGTGAATGTTGTAGCGAATGCTTTGAGCCAGAAGAGTTTGACTTATTTATCAAGTCTTGTCATGGAAATCCGTAGATAGAAATTATTAGAAGATATTTCATTATAAGACACTAAGATCGAGGTGAAAGAATCAGGAGCCCTAGTGGCAAACATCATTATCCAACCGACGATCTACGATAACATCTACAAGCTTTAGATGAAAGATGCAGAACTTGTGAAGATCAGACAAGGTGTGACTAACAACACCAGACCAAACTTCTCCATCAGGGAGGATGGATCGCTATTGTTCAAAGGGCGCTTATGTATACCGATAGATGTCGATCTCTGGCATACCATTCTAGACGAAGCCCACAAGTCAAAGTACATTATTCATCCAGGTGGTACCAAGATGTACCAAGATCTAAAGAAAAGCTTGTGGTGGAGAGGTTTGAAAAAGAATGTCGCCGAGTACGTTTCAAAGTGCTTGGTGTGTCAACAAGTGAAAATGAATCACTGACATCCATCGGGTTTATTACAACCTCTACCTATACTAGAATAGAAATGGGAATCCATTTCCATGGATTTTATTTTGGGATTGCTGAGAATGAAGAACATATGGGTAGTCGTTGATAGACTAACCAAGTCAGCCCATTTATTAACATACAATACGACGTATATGGCAAGTAGACTTGCAGAGATGTACATGAAATTGATTGTCCGATTATATGGTATTCCCATCAACATCGTCTTAGATCGAGATTTGCTGTATAATTCGCAGTTTTGGCAGAAGTTTCAGGAGAGAATGGGTACAAGATTAGACTTTAGTTCAGCGTTTCACTCATAAATCGATGGACAAATCGAAAGGGTGAATCAGATTATAGAAGATATGCTCAGAGCATATATGCTTGATTTTCAGGGATCATGGGATCAATACCTACCATTGATCTAATTTACATACAATAATAGTTACCAAACAAGTATCGGCATGACTCCTTATGAAGCCTTGTATGGTCGACGATGTAGATCTCCGATTAATTGGGATGAAGTAGGAGAAAAATTTATTTTGGGTTCGAAAATTATTTAGACTACCACCGAAGCAGTACATTTAATCTATGAGAGATTGAAAGTGGCACAGGGCAACCAGAAAAGCTACGCCAATTTGAAAAGGACAAGCGTCCAAATTAAGATAGGGGACAAAGTATTTGTAAAGATTTCATCTACGAAGGGTGTGATGTGCTTCAAAAAATATGGGAAGCTAAGTCCACATTACGTAGGGCCATTTGAGGTATTGGGACGTATTGGAGAGGTTGCTTATCGAGTTGCGTTACCACCGCAACTATCGGGTATGCTTAATGTGTTTCAAGTATCAATGCTGAAGATATACATGAAGGATCCAACTCATGTCCTAGATTACCAACCGATCAAAATTCAAGAAAACTTGACTGTTAGGAAAGAACCGATACAAATTCTTGATCAGAAGGAACATGTACTACGCACTAAAAGGATTCTATTAATACTTGTCAGATGGCGGAATCATTCACCGGAAGAAGTTATGTGGGAACATGAGTCGGACATAAGGGACGCTTATCCGCAGCTCTTCGCGTAAATTTTTGAATTAAGGCGTCATGTAAATTTTTGGAGTTGTTTCAATGTGAAATGAAATGTGTGAAGAATCGTTTTATGTATCCTTTAGTTAACATGTGTGATGGTTACCAAATGGTTCGCATTGTGTTAAAGATGCCACGCACAAATCACGAATCATCACACATAATTGAAAATAAACTAAAAGAAATCTACATTCTTAGTCCAAGGTGGTACGTATGTGTCTGTACACCATGTACTCGAAATTTGGATGTAAATGGAGGAGCAAAAAGATAAATACGATGTGATATAAAGAACCCAAACAAAAAATAGTCAAAATCCAAAGAAACTGCAGAACTCACGCGCGCGATATTTATTGTCGCTCACGCGACTTTTTCAGTAGAGCACATGAGAATTGGGAGAACACGGTTGCTCGTGCGACTAGTTCAGGCGCAAGACTTAGGTATAAGTCGCTCACACGAGTGTCGGGATATAAATGGCCTATGGGTCATTTTCTTTCCCAAATTTTGGCGTAAGAGATTTTTGAAGCTAGGGTTTTGCTCCCAAACCCCCAAATTTTCACGTGTATGTCGGATTTGCTTGGGGAAACGCTCCGATTAGTTTATGCCTTTGATCACAAGCGCATTTTCCCAGTTTTCCCCGGTTTCTTCGCACAAATACGGTAAAAAAAGTTCTCAATTTTAGTTCAAATTTCTTTGATTTCTTTACAAGTCTTTGAGGAATGGGACCGAAAAAGGTTGGGGCTTCCAAACCCCCATCGTCAAAATGCCTAAAGGTGGTTCCACCATCGATTGTACGTGAACAACCCACGGAATGGTGGGGTTCAAAGATGTTCGAAATCGAATGGACCATACACAATAATCTTTTTGAGGACCATGATGAAACCAACTGAACATGGGATTATCTAGCCGAGGTCGGGTTGAGACCACTTCTAAAGCTGTTTCACAACTATTTTTACCCTAGGCTCAGGCGCCTTTTCTATCAACACCTTCGCCTGAGCGATGATCAAACTAGTGACCGAAATAGACTGTCATGAGTTTAGGTTTGATCTTTCGGACATAGCAACAGCGATGGGCTGCCCATCGAGGTATGAAGAGGATGGACCATTGCAACTCCCAAACCAAGAAAAAACTTTTTTTGAAAGCATAATCACAGTGATGACTAATGGACGAACCGGGTCTAGGATGTCAGTGAAAAGAGTACAGCTGCCCGATTACATGTGGCTATTGGATATAATATTTCGAAAAAATTTACATCCACTTGGACACGAACATGAGAGAAGAGATGTATTGGTCCAAAACCTCTATTCCACATACTAGGGGAGGTGGATATCTGCCCTAGCCATTGTTTCTGAGGGCATTGTCTGTGCCCGAAACAATGAGAGACAGAGTACAATGAAGGTGACCCTGAAAAAGTTACCCTATGCGCGCCTGATCACTAAGTTGATTGAGCAATGCATTGATGACCAGACCGATGGGGAATACTACATCCCGAATACCAAGCCACGTGTGACCAATGACACCCAAACTTATAAGTTTGACGATTTAAAGGTGAGTGGTAAGTTTAAGGGCGAGCGTTAAGCGGCGCCAATTAGAGGAACTTGCGCAACGGGCGCAACAACAACTGCAACAGCAGTAGCCACACCCTAAGCCTGATCAAGCGGCTCAGTATTTGTACCACAACACCAGATTCCAGTTCAGCCATGATTCCTCCATACAGTGGCGTGGACTTCGCAGCGGAGCTATTTAGGCACATGGACTTGCAAGATTTGCAGCTTGCCCGCATAGAGCAGCAGAACGAACAGAATAGATGCCAGCTCTAGTACCACGAGGCCATGCTGGGTGACGCGATGTGTTATATGTACCCATCTGACTATTTATAGCGCATGGTGACACGGGAATACATGCCAAAGGCCTCTAGTTTCGGAGCTGGTAGAGCGAGTGGCGATGGTGATGACCAGGATCAGCCTGGTGGTAGTGAGGACTAGCCAAGAGGCTATGGATGTGGGATGTTTTGTTTTTGTTGTTATGTTTAATTTAGAATGTTTTGTTCAATTTTGGAAATGTGTAAATATAGGAATGTTGGAGTTTTTTTAACAATGGTAGCATGGATGCTACGCTTTACTCTGTAGATGGATGTGTAACTGTAAACTGGACTTTGTGTATGGCCATCATAGATATGTTAGAATGGTGATTAAATTTTGTTACTTAACTATTGTGTGCAATGGTTATGTGTATAATTGTGTTTGTAGAATTACTCATTGCAGGTGCTATCCATAATACATGGATAAATGTTGCACTTTAATGGTTATGAATGGTTATGTATAGATACTTTTGTCATGAGTAGCATGTGTAGGCAGTTGTGAATAAAATCATTGCAGGTACAATCCATAAGTTCTTATGGCATTCCTTATGTAGTTGTGAATGTTTCGATTGTGGATTGGATGTATATGTATATCCATTGCAAGCATCTTGTTGGAATTAGTTGTGGATATGTCTGTGCATTGCAGACATGTACGCGTATGTGTGAATGTATATGTGTTATGATGACGAGTATGTAGCCGCGTGTGTGTGTCTGATCCACATTAGCGGATATTTGTCAAAATTTTGATCAAATTTTGTGGGGGAATTGATGTGCGTGGATATGGGTGAATCTGAGAATATGTGTGTACATTTGCACGATCATCTAGGTATTTGAAGGCAATATGTATCTTGATGTGGGGATGTGAATGAATACGTGTGTGTGCATATTTGTGCTCACGTGAGAGACGTGTGTGATATGCCATGAGTATGTGTGTATGTTATAGGTAAACGTAGGTGCTTGTGAGCAATTTTCG
The DNA here is from genome assembly GCA_021018995.1 of Chloranthus sessilifolius. NCBI lineage: Eukaryota > Viridiplantae > Streptophyta > Magnoliopsida > Chloranthales > Chloranthaceae > Chloranthus > Chloranthus sessilifolius. Next base: position 85,288,016 of record CM037597.1, read on the forward strand.
AGGATGGAAATTTTTACAAGGAGGGGAGGATATAATATCCCCAAATTTTGGAAATCGTGTAAATTAACTAGGTGTACATATCGGTGTGGCGCACTATACCATTCCGGAATTGGTGAGACCACTTGGTTTGTGTGAGGATTATTTGAACATGTGTGAATGAACGAACACCTAAGTTAGGTATGCGAGGCTCACAAGTGAACCAACCCAGATTGACAAACACCTTGATGTGTATATGTGTGCTTCACATCGAAGCTAACACTATGTAAAAAAAGGCAATGGCTTGTGAGAGAAGCCATTCCCTTTGCCTTTGAAATTAGAAACTAAGAGAGGAAGAGAAGGAGACCACCTTGTGCCCGTGTGAACCATTGCCGCCAAAGACGCGAGTTCACAATCAATCTCCCACGCAAACCACACATTGCGAGAGCATGTTGGAAGCGTCAATTCGTCAGGGTGGTAGTGAAAGCTAGGTTAGAAACGCTCTTGGGAAGGAGTAACCTAGTGTGATTGACAAGGGTTTTAAGGAGTTGATCGTGCACAGCGGGGAGGATAAAATCTTCGTGTGCATCGTGATACGACCGCGAGAGGTCAGTTCTTCAAACCTTACGATGCAAGGGATAAGAACGTCGTGGATATTGAGTTTTGGATCAAAAGATCACACAAGAACTTTGTGAAATCAATGAGGTAAGATCTTGTGGTTTTGAGTGCATTAATTATGAATGAATGGTGATAAATGAAGGCAATTAATGCCATAAATAGGTTATAATAAATGTGAATAAGGTTTTGGTTAAAAAGGGATAAGAAAGAAAATTCGATTTTAGGAAGAAATCTCAAAATCCCGAAAGTCGCTCGCGCAATATTAAGTAGCTCGCGTGAGCTAGGCCTCAGAATAGGTATAAAATGAGGGCTTGAGCAGTCACTCGCGCGACTGAGAATGTGCATTTGAGTTGCTCGCGCGACTTGAAACTCGCGTGCGCGACTGAGTAATGTATGGATTGTGTGAAACAAAGAAGAACACAGTTGCTTGAGCGAGGTCGCGCGACTGTGGAGTGCCTGACGATGTCGCTCGCGCCACTTTAGCTTCGCACGTGCAACTGTCTCAGGCAGCTTTAGTGAGGAATTGAGAGAGAACAAAGTCGGTTGAGTGAGCTCACGCAATTGAGGTGTGCCATGTGACTCGCTCGCGCGACCTTCGAACTCGTGCGTGCGACTAGGCAAGTTTAGGCTATTTTGGATATTTTTGGGAGAATTCTTCAAAACTCATATCCATTTATTCTTCCAAGCATTAATAAATGCTCTTTCAATACATTAGAATATAGGTATGGATTAGATGTGTATGTGAAGAAATTTGCTCCATTTTATATGATAAGGGTGCTTGGTGAACCATAAGGTAAGGAAATTCAATAACCCTACATATGATGTGATTTTTATAGATACTGTGATGTGATAATCTCGATAAGCATGTGTGTGTGTAACAAGCATGTGTGAATAAGATTTAGATAATTGAAGTAATGTGATAAGTGTGTGTATGTAAACTCTGAATATGGATTGTGATAAGTATGTGTGTGTGAACTCCGAATAAGAAATGTGATAAGCTTGTTTGTGTGTGTGAACTCCGAATACGAACTGTGTAAGATCTCTAAATCTATCTATAAATAGATCACACTGATCAACTACACGGTGATAAATTATATGTTTAAATTTTACACTATGATTTAAGGTTCATGTGGAAGGAATCCAAAACTGTGACCGGTATGGCGGGATACTCGTACGATGTGCACCGGTCAATGGTGATTTTCAAATTACACAAGTGACCCTGTTAACATAGCTCAAGAGCTTGATATTTTGGCACAAGTGGCCCTATTAATATGGCTCGGGGGCTTGACATTTTGGTAAGTGTTCATCGAACGACGATGGTTAGGATTCCCATCGGATGTATGTAGCTTCCAATGCTATACATGCTTGGGAGTAGATTTTAAGTTATATTTTTAAGTCATTGTGAGACAATGAAAGCGTGTAAAATTTGAATGAGTGTAAAGCGTGAATTATGTTTAAGAATATGAAGTGTGTGTAGAAATCATATTTTGTGTGAATAATGCATTCTAAAGATTCAGTTTAGTGTGATATAATATATGCTTTAGAAATCAGTCATGAGATCTATGCTTGATATATGATATGAATGTTATTGATATTTTCTCTACTGAGCTTAGACTGTTAGCTCATCCTTTCGATTATACGTCACAAGTACAGATGTTGATCTAGGATTGGAGGACTCTGGACGTGAGGAAGATTCAAATTTTATTTCAGAGGAGGAATCTATTCTTCTGCCTGAGGATCACTTCCCTTAGGGAACCTTGAGTGTTCTTTTTGGAGTTTTATGACTAAGGCTTGGTACGTTCAGCCATTTTATTTAGTTTAGAACAATGGATTCATGAAATGTAATTAAAGTTGTGAACCACTATTTTGGTGATGGTTGGCCATCATCAGTGGTTCGTTTCAGTTCTGTCAGACTTATGATTTGCATAAGACAGAACCATCATTTTGTCTTGCTATATATAGAATTGAAATTTTCTGTTGCCATATATGATGACTCTATCTTCTTTGAATGAGATATCTGCTTTGAGTTCCGTCCCCTTGTGGACATACCAAGTGTTACATTCGGGGATCGTCGGGTACAGCGGTCTAACGGCACGGATTTTTCGGGTTGGGAAATTCGGGCTGTCACAACCCAGGTACACTCCATTTAGAATTCATTTTTTCTTTTTAACAATATATTTCTGTAGGTGCATCTAAATTTTTCCCTTTTATTATGTTATCGCTTTTCCCTAACTCTCGTTAACAGAGTCCACTTGGGACCGAATTGGGCCACTTGTTCCGGGACCTGAAAGGGCCCTAAAAAAAGTGCGTACCAACAACTAGTGATTAGACGGGTCATATCCAAGGACTGGTCTGTGACTATGAATAGGGCCTAATCCTTATACAAAGTGATAGAGCTTGTAGCCTAGAGCGGGAGTACCTGGAATTTAAAATAGAAAAGAAATAAGATTTATTATTTACGAGTCTGAAATTCAAGAGAGATCCCAGACTGCCTTCTCATCTCTTATTTCAAAATTGTTTTAAGTTTTTTATTTTATTTTATTTTATTTAGGAAACTTAATTTTATAGATTTTTATTAGAATGACATAGAGGTTAGATTAGATAAAGGACAAGTCTTTGTTATTCGACACCCTTGTACTTGCCCTAGTACATTCAAACTTGTGCATTTGCAAGGTTTTATTTAAGATGATCACAAACAGACTCACTAATATCCTCCAAAAAAGATGTTATTGACAAACAGACTCACAAACGAAGTTGAAAGAGTTAAGCAACAATCATGCTTGCAAAACAATGTGTTAGTGACAAATAGACTGACTAACAAAATAAAGTATCTTGTAAAAAAAAGGCAGTAGCAAATAGACCTACTAACCCGATTTGTGATCCTCACCTACAGATATTTATCAACGTTGTAGAACATCACTGATCGTGAGGTTGGGGTGGAGGATTATGGATTTGACTCCTATACAAAACATCGACCTGCCGATTTTAACATCTAGGGTTACCTAATTTTAGCTAATTTGGAAATCTGACCTAAAAATACTAAACTAAAAAAGGATGTGGTGGCCTGTTATGCGCGGGAGGATTGAATCCGTTCCCGAGTACCTTCCATTAGCTCCCCTGGGCAAATAAGTTTAGAGGCTATTGTGCTTTGAAATATGCAGGAGAGATATGAACCTAATTGGATATAGGGGTTAAGAATTTTAGAAAAGGAATCCAAGGGGAAAGTTCTAGGGTTCTAGGGCTAATCTCAGTTCTCTTTGAAGAGTGCGAGAAACGAAGTAGAAGAGCCAACCCTAACTAGAACGCCTACTCAATGAAATTCCTAGAAGAAAGTCATAGTTTAAAACCCAAACATTTAGGCCTCCTTCTGGAGTCGGATTTAACTCAGATTTTGAGTTTAGACTCATAAAGTTCTCAGAATGTGTTGTTTTCCAACTGATTCTGGCGTTCACGAGTTTTTTTTGGGAAGTGGGAATGCGAGTGGTTTCCAACTGAAAGCAACAGCTAGTCGTTCGAGCAAATTGCTCAGAATAGCTCAGAATCTGAGCTCAGATTGTAGGCGGGTGTGTATACTTCACATCCTTGTATACATCAGATCCCACTCAACATGCATATGCGTAAAAACAAAAAAATAAATAAAAATTTGCAGGGAAAGCTAGTTGGAGAAGATGACGGTGAGTTTTTCTAAACTCATCGTCGCCGGTATGCTTTTTTGGCTCATCTGACGTCCACCGGACCGGTACCGGACAATTACTAGCATTGGGGGTCATTGGCCGGTGTGTTGGACCGTCGCGTTTGGATTGCTTACTCCATTAAGATTTTAGCTCACCTTCACTGAGGCACCTATCCCGTGCGTCCTTCTTACTGTATCCTCGCTGTAACCCTCCCTGCTGTATCTACTTATGCTATTAAAGCTTTAGAATGTATATATATATATACACACACCATTATATATATTATATAATATATTATATTATAATAGCAAGTATATCTGTACAATCAACATACTTTAATAAAGCAACCAACTTTAATATTATATATTATATAACATCGGGAACCCCATTACTTGCAAACGGTTTTTAAGTGATTGCACATTTAAGTGATTTCAACGAGAGGTTAGGGAAAGACGTTGTATGTTAGGGACATGTGACATTTGAAAACCTAATCTAGGCCGCCTGGTTTAAAGTTCATGATCTATAGATCCTTGGTGGGTAAAATTGGAGCAAAACACGATATTTATCATATGATCTCGTTGAAGCAAATAATAGCCTTTGCTTATATTTAACCACATGATGAAGATTATATTTCGTGAACTTTAAATCAGACGATAAATAATCTCCATTGTCTGATTCAATACAGTCAATGTATTACAGCGTGGGTGAACTCAAAGATTTGGTGGGTGGATTTAAAGGTATTCTATTATTAAAAGTAAAGGCAACAAAACCTAAAATTTTATTTTATTGTAATGGGGGGCTATCCCTTGCCAAGCTAAAGCACCAAAGCTGGTCATTTCCGCATTGAATTGTTTTGCTGACTAGATTCATTATAGTCTAATTTTTTATTCTTTTTCTGCCGATTGCAAATATCAGTTTAACCCTGTAAATGGGGTATTTGTGGCCTATTTTAGAAGCAATGACTATTAAATCATATTCGAAAAAAGACTCCGTCAAATATGTTCACCCCCATCTTGATTGGTTGCCCGTAAATTTTGAGAAAAATCCGCGTACGCACATAAACCGATGATTAGATCACATTTCTACGGTCATAGCATAACAATTGATTGAATCGATTATGAGGATTTTCTGAGATGAACTTAAAAACAAAAGATTATGAGTTTTATAATAATCTGTCAGGAATCTGAGTAACTTAAGAACGCATATGAGAAAAATTAGGAATTTGAGTTTGCTAAGAATCTGTCAGGAATCTGAGTGTCCAAGAATTTGAGCTTGTCTAGGAAAAATCAGGAAACACTTGAACGGGGTCTTAGAGTTCAATTTTTTCTAATTCAGAATCTCAGAGTCAACCTCAAAAATTCCAAAGAGAATGAGTGAATTGATATGTGTTTAGAATGATGGGGATAAAGACCTATTTATAGTATCGACCTAATTATACGCTCGCAAAATTGACTATAATTGAATTATATGCTAGAATTCTTGTGTATAATTGGAAGGTCGGCTAGGAACTCGGCTCAGAAGTCGACTTAGTGGGTCTAGAAGTAGGTTTCATTGTCCAAAGTGGACTAATTATGAAAACTAGCGTATAATTCAGAAATCGACTGGTCCGCGTCTGAGTCGGCTTGAATTATGCGCTGGTGAACTAACATATAATTCGGAACTCAAACGGGTCCTGGTCCAAGTCGGCTTGAATTATAAGTTGTGATTCCAGCGTATAATTCAATTAAATTATACGCAAGGAAATATGCATATAATTGCCAAGTTATAGATTTTAGAGAAAATGTTTACTTTTCCAAAATTCTGGGCAGGCAACAAATAGATGGTGATTGAACACTGTCATATAATCCCGAGAGATCGAAAACAGGGTGTCTACACAACCTTCTCTCCATCTTCTTCCTCTAGCTTCTTCTCCATTAGAGCTCTTTAGACCTTGAAGTCCTTCATCCAACCATTAAAACTTGGATCTATTTCCGCCAATCAATTCCCCATAACTCCTAGCCTAATATAGTGTGAGAACACCCCCATCCAAGCCTTTTATCTTGATCAAAAGGCCTAAAACCAGTAAGTTTTAGAGCTATCTTGTAGTTTGACCATTTGATTTCAATTTTTTTTATGTTCATCAAAAGGCATACGGTGAATTCTTGGCTGAATTTGTCTTTGAAGTTCATAGTATCATTCCTAAAGTATCACCGGAAACGTTGAGTAAGATGAACAACATTTATTATTAAAAATGTTTATAAAACGCTTTTTTCAAGAATTGTACAAAAAGCCATTTTGTAAGAAAAAATATAAAAATGTGGATATGCTTGGATCCATAGTCAGCAGATCGACTATCTTCATTGGTAAGTTCACATTTCATATACACCATGATCATATTCATTTTTGCGATGTATGTCATATGTAGTCAAAATCTGACCGTCCGATGATAAACTTATGATCTAAAGATCTATTATGTAAAAGATTGCAATGAAAAATAATTTCCATCATCTAATTCAAAACACTTAATGATTTAAGCATATGAAATCCTTATTGAGAAGGAAGAATCTTGAGCAGTGAATAGAGTACCCTTTAAAAGATCTCTGTACAATAACAAGGGGATAATAGTCATTTTACAAGGGGACATGCTTTTTTCAGGCTGGTGTTACTAACAAGCCACCTCACTTAAGCAAGGTAAAAACATTATCCGCCTTAGACCATAAGATGGATACTGGTTTTCGGCCTAATCTTCCATACACTAGATCATGAGTGTAACAATAGATGGTCAAATGTTGATTTCGAATGGCACACATCACAAGAAATTCATGTCATCATGGCGTACCATCAAACGTGGTTCACATTCACATTTTTGGATGTTGATCACATGGAATCGACATCTTACCGTCGTCTGAGTGATCTCAAAATCTATTATGTGAGAATTTAGATAAAAATCAATCTAAATCATTTGATGCATAGCAGTCTAACTTTTTTTTCATTGTTTAAGTGAGGTAATTGTCACATAAGGTGGTGTGTAATAACACACAGTCTTTTTTAAATTTTCTCTAATGACGATGAAGGAATGGTTCCTACTTTTTAACATGGTGACAAATTGCCTTTTCAAGAATATTTCTGTAGAGGGTCCTTTCAGTTCATTTCTCATAAATTTTGAAAAAAATTAAGTTTCAGAATGTTTTGAGGAGTACGAAAAATGTTATAGTTAAATTTTATTTAATATTTATAAAATGATTAAAATTATCAAAAAAAAAATAAAAAAATTTATTAGTTGGGAGTCATTACTTGTACATGCTTTTTTAAGTGATTGTACCGAGATTAAAGAAAAACCTTGTATTTTAGAGACATGTGACATATTAAAATGCAATGTAGGCCGTATGATTTAAAGTTCATGATTTATAGATCCTTAGTGGATAAAATTAAAGCAAAACATAATATTTATCATATAATCTATTGTTGTCAATCGTTGAATCAAATAATAGCCTTTTGACTATATTTAATCATATAAAGAAGATTATATTTCATACCAATCTTATCCACTAAGGATCTATAGATCATGAACTTTAAATCAGATGACCCAAATTATGTTTTCACATATCACATGTTCTTAAAATATAATTTTTTTTTCTAACCGCAATGACTTAAAAAGCGACTGCAAGTAATGACTCCCTTATCTATTGTTGTCAAGGTTTCCTACTGGTGAGAGTGACTTAAAAACTTAAGCATCCAACTTAAGCTTCCAAGTGTCTTGGCGGAGAATTCAATTTCAATTCCCAGTTGTTACCCTCGATTCCATCGCTCTTCCTCATTCCACTTTAAATAACTCTCTCCGCTCTCCCCTCTCCCCTCGCCCTTTCCGCTAAATCTCACATCTCATTTTCACATTTTGCAGGCAGCTCTCTCTCTCTCTCTCTCTCTCTCTCTCTCTCTCTCATCAAAGTTCAGATCTTAGCCCTCGTTTTCTGTTTCTTCTTTTTCTTTTTGCACGATTTGATGAAATGTTTTTTTTTGAAAAATTGAAGTGGGTTATTTATGTTACATTTTTTGTTGCTTATTATAGGGGTTTTAGTTGGAGCATGGACGCCATGATTGTCTCCAAATCCGTCTTCACGTCGCTTGTAAGTCAATACCAATTCCTTTTTCTTATACTTATTTATTTATATATATATTTTTTAAAGTTGTTGAGCCCTTAAAATGGCACTGAATGGACGATCATAAACGGTCGATCCATGGTCTAATCAAGATGTAGCTTGACCTTTTTTAAGTCTGAATTGAAACCCAGTTCACGAATTTCTGGATAGACTACAGCTCTTGATTATTTATTATTCGTTTTTAAAATATGGTTTCCTATCTCAAGAAACTAATCTTTGCTCTTATTTTCGTGTGACTTGGTTAATTTTTGGAAAAAAATATGCTGTTTCTTTGATCATTCTGTGTATATTATGTGAATTTAAGAAATCACGTGATTTTTCCTGTGTGAGGGACGTTGATCAAATTGGGTTTCCTTTTTTGAATTTTCACAATTATTTTAACGTGCTCATTTATGCTGTTTGCCTTTTCACTTTCTTGATTTTAAGTTGCATTATGAAGAATTATTTGATTTCTAAGGGTTCACCCAGCCTCCTTGGGCTTTAGAAATGTTTTTTTTTCGTTTTTTTAATTTTTTGAACTTTTTCCATTCAAATCATAGGTCAAAGTTCCCAATCCGGTTCCTGAACCAACTCCATTGAAATTTTGCACTTTTGACCAACTTTTGGATGGTGGATAAATACCCTTTTTAATTTTGCTTTAAGATGGACCTGATCGACTGTGGGCAAGTTGCCTTGGCACCCAATCCTCGAGTTGGGTGCTACGTGGCGCCTAGCTGGTTCGAATGCATATCCCCTAGCCTCTCTCTCTCTCTCTCTCTCTCTCTATATATATATATATATATATATATATATATAACCCTGCGCTTGAGTTATTCTTGGAATTTTTTTCCCTTCAAAAGCTTGGTCAAAGTTTCCCTTCCGCCCGCCTAAACCTGGTGCATTCAAATTTTATCCCTTTGAACAGGTTTTGGACGGTTGATACAAACCTTTTTAATTTTTTTTTTAAATAGACCTGATCATCCTTTGGTAAGTTGTCATGGCACCTGATCCCTTGGATGGGTGCCACATGGAGCCTTGGTTGCTGCAAGGGATATTGTAATTATTATCTTTCCATAAATTTCCCTCCATATGAACCTTTATCTTTAGAGATTTGAAGGGCATAGGTGGTCAAACCACAAGAATTAAAAACTATTTCTTGAGTAGTATATGGATTTGTCGTTTGATGAACGATGCTACAAATGCTTCTCATTCATTTGACATGTACTTCCTTGGTCGATTATAGTGAATTTTTTCTCCTCCTGCAGACACATAGCACAACAATTTTCAAGTTCTTTACACCTTCTGATTAGCTGATCCATTGTTAATATCCGACCCCCAACATGAGTCCAACTAAAGAATTTGGCTTTGGAAGGGATGGGGCAATGTTGTTAAACTGCATATGCAGTTGTATGCCATCGACATCCCCAATCTCATACGAGGATCACATATGCGATTGTGCGATGACATACTTTTTTTTTTTTCCAAAAAATAAGAAAATTCGAAAAAAATCCTAGAAATATCCCAATATAAAAGACCACTATAATTTTGTTAATTTTTGTGCTATATATTGTATAATGATGCAAAAAATATAATTTTATTAAAAAATTTGTGAATAGTACAATTGTACAAAATAGACCATACAAAAGAGAAGGAAAAGAGGGAAACTATTATTTAATGGTATTGTGTACCGGCCAAGAATTCCACACATTGGTCTCTTATCTATAATAGTCAATGTTCTTAAAGTCGTTGGGCGTTCGGGTGATCGGGTGGATGTTCGAGCGGAAGTCGCCAGGCGGGCACCCTAAGATCTGGGCGGCCCCGAAGTGTATATATATTGATATACATACTTTATTTCAACATAAACGTATATAACATTCAGACCCACTTATAGGCTTATCAATCGTATGATTCAAATCCACTTATAGGCATGTTTCTTTGGGCTAAGACATGTTTCAATCATAGATTGCCACTTGGACAATTTAGATTGATCACAAATGTTCACCACGTGGCATAAGAATGATAACACATCAACAGTGAGTGTAAAAATCTTAACTTTAGTGGTACAAGATCATTTAAAAGTCTTTCTAGTGTTTAAATGTCGGTAATGAGCCATTATTCCTAGGCAATAAGGGCTATAAAGTTTAAGGGTCGTCGAGGGGTTGGGTTGGGTGGTGTCCAATAAACAAATGACATATGCCCGACCTTTTGATCACTTGACCAGACCTGATAAAAGCCCGTTAATTTATAAAAGGCCCACCCCACCCCAAATTTAAAATGCCCAGGTGGCCGCCCAGACTCGGTCCGGCCGGGAAACCACCCCGGGCTAAATCAAGGCGCCTGGGGGGCTGAGCCGCCAGGATGGCCACCTTTAAGAACACTGATAATAGTACTTGGCCGGCCCCTCCACCTCCATCATCATCGTCACTTACATTGGCGTCATCATCCCAATTGTCTCATTCTTCAACATATTCTTCTTCCCTCTTCGATTTCTTAATCATTCAGTCTCACTAAGACGGAATCTATATCGTCTACGCCTACAATCATCGGTGGTGCTTCTTGTATCTTTTCTTCTTCTTGGCGTGAGGGTGAGCTACTTTCCCCTGTCGTCGATCTTCTCCTCTGTTCAGTAGGAAGTTCTTCACCAAGAGCGGCTTCCTCTACTTGAGCCTATGTAAGATTGTCATTTGCGAAGCCTCACTCATCGGCGACATCTGCTATTTAAGGATCGAATGGGAAGTCATCGAGGGAGATGGGAAAATAGTGTTCCAGATTTTCACGACATGTGATGAAGCGCTCCCGTAGCTTTTGGTTATATTGCACAAATACCAAGTCATTAACCTTTTGTTGCTCAAGTTTGTTTCGTTTTTTCGTCTGTATCTATTTATGAAAATATTTAAATAAGAAATTAATAATAAAAATTAAATTAAATTAATATTAAAAATAAATAAAAACATATTAATTATCATCTCAAATGCGCTCTAATTCGTTCGCATGCCAAACCTGAGCATGTAAGGCCAAAAACCTTAATGGCCAATTTCTTCAAGAGTGCACATTTAGTCATCGAATCCACTTCATAGGCTGCCCACCAATCGACTATAATAATAAATATTGATTAGATATATTTAAAAAAAGAAGAAAGATTTAATTAGAAGAATAAAATATAATAAAAAACAAATCGGAAACATCACTTATTAGGTATTTTGATATCTCTATGTTGAACCACTATATCTCTTTTGAACATCCTCTCGACCTTCTTGTATGGGTCCAAAGAGTTGCTAATCCAATCTTGTTCACCTTGGTCGGGAACCATCTTTTTTGAAACGTCAAGAAAACTACTCATATGTGTTGCATCTGCTGCATTTAGGTCCAGATAAGAGAAATAGACCGCGGGATTTAGGTGAATGCGGCGTAATACAACGGGCTAGACATTTGGCTACCCCATCTCCTCCCCACTATGTAAGAATGGGTTGGTAGCAAGGTAATTAAGGCGGTGTGGTGAGGCCATGATGAAGAGGCTCGCCATGCCATAGGAAGGTCATATATTATTTTCAATTTTATTTATTTATTAAGAATTATATAATTAAGAATCAATAATATTATATATTTATATCATTACATGGGAGCTACAACCGACACAAGAGATTGAAGGCCATGGTTTAAAGATTTGATATTTTTAAATCTTTCTTTTGCCATGTGGAAAAGAAAGACTTGATATTGTTCGTATCTATGCCATGTGAAACACCATTAAAGCCGTCTGAATTGAAGGCCATGGTCTAAATATCTTTTTGCCATAGTTTGGCATTAAAAGTGATCTCTATCATCTGATTCAACACATTCGAAGACAATCATCTGATTCAAATGGTTGACTGGTATAAATCAGATGATAGAGATAATGTTTTGTGCCATCTTTGGCTGCAGATTTTTTTACATGATTGCCTTCAAATTAGACGGGTTTGATGGTGTTCCACGTGGCACAGTTCGCAAACGATATTGAGTCTTTCTTTTTACCCAAAACTTTAACCTATACGTGGATGTGAACCATCCATTTGATGAACTTTATATCAGTCATTGAAAGTAAGAACAAAGACTGGTGCTAAAGTTCTTAGTTAGGATTACCAACGACAACCATTGAAAATCTGATGCATACAAGGGTCAATCTCCATCTATTAAATACCAACTTGGTGTTTAAATGACTGATCCACTTCAATGGTGCACGATCAGTTAAACACCAGCTTGGTGTTTCGATTTCATTTTCCTGAACTTAAGTTATAAGTTATAAGTTATAACGTACGTTATAACTTATTACAAGAGTTATAAATTATAACTTATAAACAAAATGTGTTATCATTTATAACTTATAATCAGTTATATTACAAAATTAACACCATTTTTAAAAAAAATTAATCAATTGTCAAATAGCGCCTATAGAGGTGCCATGGCGTGGCCATTTGGAGACTTTCGCCATGTACCTCAATATGGCGATTGCCCTCGCCATTCGCCATGATGTTGCCTTGACAACCATGGTTGGTAGAGACGAGATTTGTACATATTATTTGATTTAATTTTTTCTATAGCTTTCCCCATAAAACTATAAATATAGCCCATAGGGGGTTTCTCATCACCATCAACCAATCGTAGTACTTCTACAAATGGTTGTGAGTATCTAAGTGATTGAACAACATTATTCCAAAATGAGTTTGTTAAAATGGTTTGTGCTACCCACTTCCCATCGGCCTTCTTTGACCAAGCTTCCTTCCTCCGTTGGGTGGAAGTTACGAAGCTTCTAAGCTCTTCTCTTTTAGCATATATGTTTTGTAATGTCAAGAAAACTGTAGCAAAACAGGTAATGGCGGGGCGTTGTAAATTGCCACTAATTGCTTTGCGTATATAGTGGAGTAGAAGTGTATGCTTATACATGTACACTACTACCTTCCTAACATTAGCGACGGTTTTAATGTGAACTTTGCCCATGTCTTCAAAGATTAGGTCCATTGCTCCCTTCCTTCGTTGGGTGGAAGTTACGAAGCTTCTAAGCTCTCCTCTTTTAACATACATGCTATGTAATGTTAAGAAGGCTGTAGCAAAACAGGTAATGGCAGGGCATTGTAAATTATCACTAATTGCTTTGTATATATAGTGGAGTAGAAGTGTATGCTTATACATGTATATTACTACCTTCCTAGCCTTAGCGACAATTTTAATGTGAACTTTGTCCATGTCTTCTAAGATTAGGTCTAAACAATGAACCTCACATGAGGTCCAATATATGTGTGGTCTCTTTTCCATTAGTAGCCCACCCGTGGCCACACAGTTTGCCTCGTTGTCCATGACAACTTGGACAACAAATTTGGCACCAATATTTTTTTCTCACATCATCAATGAGGGGAAAGAGATATTCGGCCGTTTGAGAATAGGCCGAAGTATCTACGAATTTTATGAAACATAGTTCCGGTAGGACAATTTATCAAAACATTAATTTTTGACCTATCGGCCTTATCGGTCCAACCATCGATCATTAGTGAGCATCCATATGTCTTCCAAGCCTTTGGATTCTCTTCGGGAAAGTTTTTTGTGAAGGTGACCTCTTGTTCAAGACATGTATGTCTTATCTCATAATATGAGGAGGTTTAGGCAGGGTCCAAATTGTCGAAGAGCTTCAACCATAACTTTGAAGCTTTGCAACTTTACGGTATTGAATGCAGTACCGGTTTGGTACATCCACTTAGCCACTTATTGAATGGTCATGGGTCGGTCCTTAGCTTTAAACCTATTTTTTATAGTGGGTTGTGCCGGCCTTCTCCCTAGCATCCACCACATCCTCGTGATGTGGTCTACAAGAGAAGAATTTTCTATTCCCTTCCCTCTTGAACTACGTGCTCTTTTAGAAGGTGGTGGTCTTACGCTACGACTACGAGCCGTGAAGGGAGTAGATTTTTGTTTAATTCCTCTCCTTCTTCATCAACATCATAATTACCCCCTTCATTGTAAGTTTGTAAAATTACATCAACATTATGTTTGGTTCTCGAAGTCTTATCCATCACTCCAAAATCTCTCTTCGAATCTCGGGTGCAACATTAGGACATGCCTTCACATTCGATCCAGGTTGGCAAGCTAGATGTTGCTTGTGTCTCCCTATTTCCCCTACGCTTACATGGGGGGATAGGGTACGTTATACCTTATTTTTTCGGTAACACTTTTGTATCGTCTATATTTCCAACCCGGATCATTCGACATCGGTTTAAGAGGATCATTTGAAGACGTAAACATATTGACAATATAATTTAAAAAAGTGGGTACTTGGGTGGAGAGATTATCCACAAAAAAAAGGGAAAAACCAAAGAAGACCCCCCCTCCCCCCTCCCCCCTCCATTTATAGAGGTTGGAGAAGCAAAACAAAAAAGAAATAGATTCTCCAACGGTCATAAATATGACTGTTGGTACTGTATGCGATCACATACAATCCTATGCAATCCCCCCTATTAAAATCGCATATGCGGTCTCATACTCACATATGACAACACTGGGATGGGGGCTTTCCAGAGAAAGACCCAATCTTATTTCACTAGCGGCTGCCGAACTAAAAATTCATAGAATGATCTGACCGAAAAATAATCTTTAGAGTCCCCTTCCAGATTCCTAGATCAACCTCAAATCGATTTCTACTGGCCTGATTCAGTAAACCAAGCAGTTTACTATACTCTGTCAATCTCTATCGCAGAAAGGCTTCTCCTAGTACAAGTGCTCCATACTACCGAATCACCCGGTGACAAGTAGGCATCAGCCGCATTCCCCCTATCATCGGAAGAAACCTGAAGGCCTTACGGAGCTGCATGTCCCCAACCTGCACATCATCCTAGAAGAAAATCCTTTCTCCACTCCCCCAACTAAAGGCTATGAGTTCTGAAAATGAGGCCAAATGGAGCATATGCCCATACCCTTCCACTAGGCAGAGGCTCTTCTACCACCCAAAAGGTTGATACCCCATTCATTGGGCTGCCGGCCATATTTCTGCACCAAAAAAACTGCATCCATAAACTGCTCCTCTCTTCATAGGGCATTGAAACACAAGCATGTAAAGATTGGTAGAGTAGAGAGTGTTTTTCACCAACATGAACTGACCTCCACTACTCAATAACTTCCCTTCATGTTGTGTTTTAGAACTAATTTTGACCATTCTTGACTTTGTTTGAGTGTATTGAAGTGTTTACACCTAGGCCATAGATTGACTAACGCTGGCCGGCTTTGATCCATCTGTTGTGCACCAACTGTATAAGGGTTCTCTTTTATTCATTATATGCCAATTCTTTTAAAACTTTGTTTGATTATATGGGCACAACTTTAAATCCTTTTTGAATGTTCATATGTTTAAGATATGTGATTGGTTCTTTCATGGCTTGACTGGTTTATTTAGGCAAAAGTTGGGTCTTGTCTTTTCCTACATTTGGGAATTGCTTGACTTGTTGTAAAGAAGTTTTGTAAAAAGATAAAAAATGGTTATAATCATTTTTATGCAAGGTTTTAAATCTGGAAATCAAAGCTGATACAGAGATGGTACAACTCGTGATACAGTGATCGTACATATTGGTATCATATGATACAAATTTGTATCAGATAATATTCTTGGGAAAAAATTCATATGGGCTTGTATTGTCCCATACAAATGGATGTGGGCTTATATCTCCAGACTTCTATGATATGTCTCGGTGTCATTTGAGACTTCAATCTATGTTATCATGAATTGCTGGAATTTTTGGCTATAATTTTCAGATAAGCAAAATTTTGTGTTTTGCAAGAAATATTGTTTTCCAGTTTATTAATTTATTTCATCCATATCAATACTTTAGATGGAATAAGGCTATGATGATGATAATGATGATAATGATGATGATGATGATGATGATAATGATGATCCATATCAATATATAATAATAATAATAATAATAATAATAATAATAATAATAGTAAATGGTCGTGTAATTCATATAATTTCTCCCTATCAACATTTTAGAATGTTTCGATAACTAAATCTGTTTTGTGTTTATGATGATCCAAACACTGACATTTAAATGCCATTAATCATCTTAAGATTTTGCTTTGTTAAGGATGGCTTTCAAATTTATGATGTTATAACTCTAAATACCAGAGATATGTTAGATTTGTCTATTGTCTTCTTAAGCACATCATGTTTCCGATTGCTAGGATTTATTTGTGAGACAAGACAGAGGAATAGGGAGTTCACATTGCAGCTTTATTGTGGGGAATCATGTCAATTTTCCTAGGCAGAAAGCTGCTTATCTAAGAAGAAATTCCAAGAAATTCGGAGGAGCATTATTTGTGACATGCCGAGATGAGAAGATTCTAGTAGCAAATAGAGGGGAAATTGCAGTTCGTGTGATAAGAACTGCTCATGAGATGGGGATACCGTGTGTTGCTGTGTACTCAACAATAGATCAGGATGCACTTCATGTGCGGCTTGCTGATGAGGCCGTTTGCATTGGTGAAGCACCGAGTAGTCAATCGTAAGTGACCACTATTTTTCTTTTGCTTTTCTTAATTAGTTATTATTATTATCCTTTGTCTTTACAAGTACATTGATCAAACATCATCATTTTTTTTTCCTTTCTTAAAATTTATATAATAAATTTAACTTAAAAAGAAATAAGGTTGGTGTTACTACCTCACCACTTTATGTTACAGCCACCTCATTCAAACAAAGGAAAAGTCCGTTGACTGCTTTAAATCAGACGATGGAGATCATTTTTTGTCCCAATCTTCCACACAAATAGATGTTGAGATCATGCCCCTACTATCAGACAGTCAGATGTTGAATCCACTTGGCACAAATCCCCAAAAGTGAACGAGATCGGTGTACCATCAAACACGATTCACATTCACCTTTTGGGATCTGTGCCATGTGGAATCAACATCTGACCGTCTGATAGTATGCGTATGAGCTCAAGATATACTGTGGGGAAGATTGGGATGAAACATGATCTCCATCATCTGATTGAAAACAGTTAATGTATTTTTCCGTTGTTTAAGTGAGGTGGCTGTAATATAAGGTGGTGTGGTAGTAACACCAGCCAAAAGTAACTAGGAACTATTTTATTAGACAGAGATGCCAAAAAAGGGAGATTGTAAATCCAGAATGACAAGGTAAAAGACACAATTACTAGGAAGAAACTACCGAGAGCCAAGAACATCAACATATTCCGGAAACTCAATCCCTTCCCCTCTAAGATATACTGTTGTTAGTTTAGGGTTTCATAAGACAGGAATGAGAGAAAGAGGGTAAACGTGAGAAAAAGAAGGTGAAGAAAGAAAGAGAGATATTCAAGTAATAAACAGAGAGGGCAGGGGGAGAGAGTGCTGAGATAGAAAGAAATACAAGAGAAAAGTGTGAATTGAGATTCATAGTTTCCCTCTTCTTTTATATATTTATTCAAATTCCAAATTATATGATTGCCACACATAACTGATTAAAATTAAAATGGCACTCAAAATTAGAAAGTTGAATAACATTAAAAACCAAATTCCATGCAGCATATTTTCATCTAACTTGAGAAATCTCAGGACTCTCGCAAAGCCACTTCCACGTGATCACTTTAAGCAATTATATGACTTTGTTGTTCATGTGATTACTTAAGTGATCATGCGACCATGGTTCAAAATCCCAGTTTATCGTTACATATCGGTCACCTGCTAGACCAATATGTATTGGTGCTATGGGTCTAGACATTCCTATGTATCAGCCAATACATTAAGCAATATATCGGTTGCACGATACATTTTCTTTTCTTCTAATGTATCGTTTCTGAAATGAGGCCGATCAATCTTGAAAACTGAAGCCGATTGGCCATGAAACAAGGCCGATCGGTCTCGAAACATTCAATGTTTCGTTAGATTGATACATTGATTCTGTATTGACCCAGTCCATGCCAAAGCTGATATGTATCGGATGATTGGTATTGGTGTCAGATGATATTTTTAGCCATGCGTGTGATTAATTAATTTACTTAGTACCTATTGAATACTTGTTGGGTCTTTTAAGGGAACATGAAAGGCCCTAAACCACAGCTTTCTTAAATAATTTAACAGGTTTGTTATTGCCTTATTTTGGGCTGATAAACAGCCTTGAAATGGCCTAAAAACTGAATTTAGGCAAAATTCTGTCTTTTATCAGGCCTTTTAAGTCTTGCTTCTTCCTTCTAAGGGCGAGCAGGTCCGTTTAACCCTATGTTGATTTTTAAGAAGCCAGCAATTTTCTCTATACCATTTCCCACCCAATTTCTTGGTTTGTTGACAATTACCGAACCTGCGACCTTGGGGTTGCAATATTGTCAACCTTCCATTGTGCTACAGGCCCAAACCCTACTCCATTAACTTTTTCCTATCCCTAGACATATTAAGGTTAGATAGAATGTTGTTTTGTTCCAATATCCAGTGTAGTAACATACATACAGACATAAACATATACACCTATTCTCTCTCTCTCTCTCTCTCACACACACACACACATATATATCAATATTTTCAATTATGTTTGAGGTGTAAGGCTTAAGGCAAGCCTTGACGCATATCGTTAAACTTTTTTGCCTCAAGGTGTGCCTGGAGGTGTAAATTTGGATGAGTCGTACTTGAGGCATAAGCCTCACGTGAATTTTTAGCGTGTCGCAAATTGACCTTTTAAAGGTTTATTAGGGGATGAAATAGATGAGCATGATCTTTCTTGATATTTAAGAACTTAAACTCTTATTCGTTAATGAAAAAAACGGGAATGTTCAAATGAATCGGTTGAACGTTAATTTGTATTATAAGTTTATAACCATTATTTTTTGGGTTATGAGTTGTGATTTAATACTTGAATCCTTCTTTTGTCAATGATAAATGGTTATGCACTTATACCTCTCATTTATAATGATATTGTTTTGTCATTTGTGCATTGAAATTTTAATGAAAAATTATCTGTACTTATTTCTTACTTTTTCCCCCATATATTTTTATTTTTTGTTAATTGTCGCTACATATTTTAAATTTATTTTATTTTCTAAATTAAAAAATTAGAAAATTTGCGAGGTTTATACCTCTGGCCTCGCCTTGCGGGAGGGCTTCGACTTTCACCTTTGAAAGCATATAATATATATAAATGAGTATGTGTGTGTAATCGTAAAAGAAAATGAAAATGTTGAAGATATTTTATTTTCATTAAATAATAGATTCCTTTATTTTATATTTAATAGAGAGAGGGAGGTAACTACAGGAGAGAGCTTTCTTAAAAGGGGCCATTACTTGGTGCAACAGTAAAAGGCTTGGGTTGTAAGCATGATGACACGGGTTCGAGTCTAGAGAGCAGCCACGTCGTGTGTAGAGAGCCAGAGGTCCACCCCTCCAGCACTTGTATGTATGGGACGAGCATTGGGTAATGGCTTTTTTTAGCAGTACAGAGGGTTCCTATTTTAAGTTTATAATTTTAAGTGCTGGAAGTGAGGTCTAGAGTGTTTCTTTGGTTTTTCGTGTTTATAAGTGATTTGAGTTCTTATTTCAGGTGATAATGTGATGAGGAATAAGGAATGATTCTCTATTGCGGTTTCTAATTTTATTTATTTGTCAGTTTCTAGCTTTGCCAATATTGAATACATGTGTATTTGTATCCCTTAGGTATCGGTTGGTTATATGCTTACTGCCTAGTATCGCCGATATGTATCAGTATAAGTTATTTCAATTTGTTTAATATTTTTTACAACTTGAATTTTTAACACAAAAGATAATACATCCAAGTTGCTTGGGAAGGGTTTCTAGTTGATTTGACTTAAGAAAATTTTGAGTTTTCAGGCATATATTAATATGTTTATTCTCATTTTGCTGTCTTCTTTTTTTTTTCTTTTTCCCATAATTTTTTTGTGATTATTTAGGTTGATTAAAGAAGGAATTATTGAGCAAAGCATAAGTTAGAAAATATAAAACTATTGTAGTCGTGGAGTTGTAGTTATACACTAGTGGATGTTTTATACTTTTAAATGTAGTATATATCATTTATGAATCATTAACTATAATGCATTAATTCTTCATCATGATCAGCCACTTATATTTCATAGCTTTATTTACATTTGTGGGTTATATTTATATATAATATGTAATAAAATATACAAATTTTAAATTATTTAATATTTATTATTTCTTTATTAAACGTCATTATAGTAATCATTTATTTATAAAAGTATTCTCTAGAGAGAGAGAGAGAGAGAGATTGGAAAAGGGCTCTGGAGGCATAGAGACTACCTTCACTATAGTCCCAACCTCTAAAAGTGGTGCCACATGGCACCAAGACTTTATTTTGGTGCTACCATGACCAAGGGGACATTGCATAAACCTTTTTTTAAAAATATTTTCTTTAATCTGAATCTGATGTCCACTGTGTAATTTGCATCATTTAAGTCCTGGTTTTGTGGTCCCTGATACCACCTTACACTGTCAACTCTATTTCATGCTCTAGGTGGCATCTGAACATGATTTTAGATGTTTGCATGGTCCAAATTTCAGACAATATTAATCACACGATGGAGATTAAGTTTCAATTTTGTTTAGTGTTGATCTATACAATGTCACCTTCCCAAAATCATGTTTGGAGGCGACGTGAAGCGTGAAATGAAGTTGGAGTGACGGGGACACCGACACTATGGACATCGGCTATGGACCATATCCGGTGTACCGGTGTCAGAAGAAACGGAACGGGAACCAAAACCAGGCCTAAAGGAGGACACACTGCCTAAAATCGCTATAGCGACTTTACTTCTCGCTCGAGCGAGAAGGCTTTAGAAATAAGGCCAAATTTTCTGCCAAAAGTCGCTCGAACGAGCATTGGTTGTCGCTCGAGTGAGACATCGAAAAGTGTAGAAGTAATTTCTCTGAAACAAGTCACTCGAGTGAGCATCGGTTGTTGCTTGAGTGAGCCTAAATTGAGTTTTGACATTTTTCTTGTTTTCCTAGGTTTTCTTTGATTCGAATGTAATCATTTTAGGGTAGTTTCGTAATTTTTATGTTTTAGGGTTTTTCTATTTTGAGACCTCCTATATAAGGTCATTATAAGCATTACAAAGAATTAATTATTGATGAATGAAAAAATAGCTATTTGCTTTCAGCTTGAGATGAGCTTTCTTGAAGAGTGATTCTTCTTTCCCATGAAGGGTTTGGTGTGAAGCCAAGGGTGCGATACCCACAATTTCCTAACGTTTATCCTTATCGCTCTATTTCTCTATTTTCTGCCTTCTTTCCGACCCCATAAAACCTAACTCAGTCCATTTCAAGTTGAACCTACCAAATTCCAAAACCCTAGCTTTCATCTGAACCGTTGGATCGATCCGATTCAACAAACCTTGAAAGAACCAGTGATTCTACCTTGAATCTATGAGCAAATGCCCTAATCTGGAAGATGCTAGAGTTCTATCTCTAGGATCGCCCCTTCCTCGAAGCTAACGGATCTAGCGCATTGGACTGGACCCTAACCGAATCTATCGTGATCACTCAAGCGGAAATCTATGAAACTCTAAGGTATCGTGAGTATTTTGAGATTTTTGCTTAATTAATTAATTTAATTTCGGCCAATCATCATTTCATCGTCGTTCACGATTTTTAGGGTCGTTGTCCTGCGTCATGAAGCTATGATATAAACTGGTCCCAGGGACAAGGTAACCTAGAGAGAGAGAGAGAGAGAGAGAGAGAGAGAGAGGTTAAAGGGTGTAGGGAGGGAGAGGTTAAAGGGTGCCTGCACTAGAGGTGTAGCATTTGAACGGTACTGTCAAGTGTAGATCACATGCTACATGGCACATAATCCCAAAACAAAGGTGCAGCTCAGCAAGTTCAATGCTCACCTGGTCGCAGGGCACTGTGCAGCTCGGCAAGTTCAGGCCCAGAGGTGCAGTTTTAACTAGACATGATACTAGTAAGAACCACCTTTTACAAATGTGGTGTAATTGAGTTTAGGTTGAAAAATAAATTTATATTATCATATATGTTATTGAATTATTCTAAGGTTTTATTAAGCAAGTATCATTTATTGTATATAAATAAAAGGTAAAAACTTGTCTGGCTGGGCATTCGCCTTGTGCCTCAGGCATTTGGAAGCCACCCTATGTACCTTTTACTACCTTGGTAATTGTATATCATCCAGATAGAGCCACATTCACATCAATAGTAATCATATACTTGAATTCTCATTTATTTTTCTCTCTTTAAGATAAGAAGAAAGGGAAAGTAAAGTACAAATAGAAGTTCTGGTTTGGTCCTCACCTTGTGGGTAAGGAAAATAAAGTACAAATAGAAATGGAAATTTTCATTTGAATGGCCCTTCTGGCATCTCTCTTTGTGGATTTCATGGCCACAAATTCAATTATAATTTCATTATGTTTACCTGATTCCCTTTTGGATTATATTTTTTGCTTTCTTAACTAGATTCTGTCTTTTGTTTATTGACTGCCCGTTTATCTGTCTTAAAACAGGTATTTGGTTGTTCAAAATGTTCTATCTGCTGCTGTAAGCTGTAAATGTACCATGTTGCATCCTGGCTATGGTTTCCTCTCTGAAAATGCTTCTTTCGTTGATATATGCGGAGAGCATGGAATAAATTTTATTGGCCCTAATGTAAGTACTCTAAGACGGTAAAATTAAAATGAAATGACATCACCCTTCACAAGGAAAATGAATGAGAAGTCCGTATATTTGCAGGTGGACCTTATCCACCTAATCTACAAATTAGTGATTATTTGCCAAATCACTGCTCATGCATTATCTGTGAAATTTCATTAATGACAAGAAGCTTTATATTGTTGACTTTTATTTTTTTAATAATTAAGCGGGGTTTGTGGTTCCCGTATCATTTATTAAATGAAGAAAAGCAAATATTACTATAAGTTTTGCCATTGTTACTTTTAAGGTATACAAATAACTCTCTTCTGACACCAAGCAGTTTCTTTGAAGAATTCCAATTACACCTCTAGAAATTCATTCCAAAACGCTATGGCTTCTGTAGAGATTCCATGAATTTTGGGTTAATCGAACTCCGTTTCTCAAACACTCAAATTAACAACTAAGCGATCTCCTAGTGGCGTCCTAGACGGAACAGAAAGTTATCCTCTCTTTTGTGCATACTAACAGAACGTTCACTATTTTGGGAGACTTGGTAGGCGATTTTGGGATGGATACGAGAGGCGACTTTAGAGAGGAGGTAAGGGGAAATCTCGTAGATAGTACTACTCAGTTTGGGGGGAACGATGTCCAAAATGGTATTGCTTGGCGCCCTATGGTGGTTGGAACATAGATTGGGGTTTGTAGTTGCTGTAAAAATATCAATTTCGCCTGGTGATGAGTATGTCATCGACTGCGATACAGAACATAATAGGGGTCGCTTGATTAAAAGTGAGAAGGATCAAGCAACAGATGCTCGAGACAGGCATCAACCCATTTTAACGAAATAGCAGGCTCATGGTATTGCCGACAATTGGCAGATCTCGGGCAGGCATTTCCGGGATGTGGTGGTGGATGCTTCAGGAGATGCCTCCTAGGCCTCCAGCATCATCAGCAGGGAAGGACTACAGATTGAGACATGAGCAGGCTCCCTTGGGGTCCACAAGTGGTGGTGGTGATTGTTTATACCTCTTTTACTAAAATATTGTGACAATAAGTATGCTGATAACCAGATTGAGATGGAGATATGTATGGTAACCGCCAACTTTACCGGTAATTTATTTAGTTAGGCAAACAAGAACATAATCTATTTGTCATTTTAATTTTTAATTTTTATTTCAGCAGTATGAGCAGGATGGCGCGTTTGGTGCTTAGGGAGGGTGACTGGATTTGTGTCCGGTGTCGCAACATTAACTTTCAGCGCCGGACGATATGCCACCGTTTCGGTTGCGATTCCTCCTGTTCTTCAGGCACGATGGTAAAATTGGCCGACGACAGGGTTCCTATGACGAGGAACCTGTGCCAAACTATCCTAAGTGCATCGCAGTCTCGTGATGTACAACTTGGCTGGTTGATAGCCGGGAAGAATTTTAGTGGGGTGAACACTGTGATGGTTCCTAAGAAGGTGGCGACCGACCACTGGTCTGTACGGCCCCTTGCCGGCCAGGCGGGGCCGGATAAGCATAATGATGCCGGCGTAAATGGTCCTTCGGTGCTTGAGACACTTTGTTTTGATTCTACACAATTCCATTCCCTCGCTTCTAATCTCCGCCATTATTGGGTGGTGATTGACACTAACAAAGATATGCTATCTCTATTTTTACTACACCGGTGGATTTATACAATGTGGGATGATTCTGAGAGACCTGCGGCCTCTTCTATCTCCAATACAAAATTTCTACTTCGGTTTAGGGATGAAAATGGTGCTACAGAAGTTTGCAACAAAAAACAATTTTGCATTCATGAGTGCCCGGTGATTTGTCGACCATGGGATCCTACGGTGGGAGATATACATATCCACAGAGAAAGGGATGGCGTTTGGCTCTGCATCTTCGGTCTACTGTTTCATGCGTGGTCATCGGAGGTGTTCCAACGGATCGGCGATCGATGCGGTTGGTTCATTCTGGTTGATCGGCGTACGGCTGACCTCTGGGACACGGACCACGCCAGGATCCTCGTCGGCGTCGATTCGTTGGCCAGCATTCCCAGAGTCTGCGATATCAAGATCGGTGGCTAGAGTTACCAACTCCTTGTAGAGGTGGCGTGGCTGGAGAGGGTCCTCGTCCTGCATTACGCCGGCAAAGTGACCAAGGGGCCCCGGTGCACCAATGTCGACATCGGTGGTACTCCTCAAGAAGTAGTTCATACGCTCTTCAATCCAATCGGAAGGGGAGCGGATAAGACTGCCTGGATGCCGGCAAGAGACGCGGAGAGGCACTCGGCCACGCACACGCCGTACGGGCTGGTCCCATTCAGACCACCGGCCTCGCCGGTGAGGGACGTTGCCTCCCCTCGGGCGCTGGGGGTTCATGATCGGATATCGGCTGACATGCACACAAATGGAGGTAAATTTCCGACCGTTCTCGCTACAGAGGAAGAAGAGGATGGGGAGAAGCGCTCGGCTGACGATTGGACCTCGGTCGGAGATGATAACAAAAGCTTAAGTCTTTCGGCTCCGGCAGTTTGCTTGCTTCCGGGGGATCCTACAGTTGATTTACTTCCGTACCTTCAATCTGACGACGTGCGACACTGGTCTCAGGGAGGGGGACAACGGGTACCGTCGCAGATGACAGGGTCCACTAATGGCTGCGATTGCTGGGATCCAATGGAGATGGAGGCAGAGAACTTGCCGTCTATGGGAGGAACCAGAGGTTTTTTTCGGAGATTCAAAGTCTATTCCCGCAAGAGGAAAGGTTTATATGCTACCCAAAAGCAGTGGAAGAGTGGATGGCTGACATGTATGGGCCTCGTGGGTCGTGCCCAGACATGATGGCAACACGTTGTCCCCTAGAAGCTTCTAGGGCAAGGTACCCGACTGGTTTTTTACCTTCTACTAGACGCATGGCGGATTTCAAGCTGCATATCGGGTGGCGGGAGGAGTGTATCATATGGTCGACACGTGGAGGGTGGTTGGTCAAAGGACATCACGTGGTGTTTGACGATTGCGGTAGTCTTAGGCCATGGGGGACATGGAGTTGAGTTTACCCAGGCCAGTTTGATGGACCCACTTTGATCCGGTTGCGGGCTGGCCCAACTTTAATGGGACGAATAATGTGGGCCGAAGGGGACCCGGGCTACGAGCAGTGGGCTACCCAAGGAAAACATAAGGATAGCAGGGCCTTTTATTCTTCAGTTATCGAGAACCAGATGATGGTTCTGGACCTCTCCTCAGACTTAGTCTCCTCACCCCTTTTGAGAGAGCTGGGTATGGAGCCGGACAACGACCGCCAAATTTTGTCTCAACTGGAGGAGCAGCCTCCCATGCCAGATATCAACGTTCTCCTCGTCCCCCCAACACGAGATTTGGATCTGGAAGTATCATTGGGTTTGTCTCAACGACCTCAGGAGATGGATAACTCAGTGGAAATTGATTGCCTAATTAGGATTGCACGCCAGTTAGGGATGGCGTTCAAAGGGCCCAAGGCGGCACTGCGAAAGATGTTCCATTCAATTGTGGTGGCTCGCAGTGACGGTAGGAAAAAACGAAGGTCGGGTGCTCGAGAACTTGCGCGATTGGAGTGGGGTATGACGGATGGTAGGGGGATGGAGATCGACTAATCCCCTTCTGCTGTTTTCCGGGGTGGGTGACCATTTGTTACTATTATGAAGATGCAGTCATGGAATGTGCGGGGCATTTGCGACGGGGCTAAGCGTCCTGGAGTCAAGAGATTTATCCGATCTATTCAGCCGGTGGTAATCACACTTCAAGAGACTAAATGGGGCTCCTGTGACCATTGTAAAGTTGCGTCCGTACTTTCTGGTAAGGACTGGGAGTGGACTGGAGTTGATTCGGCAGGAGCTTCGGGAGGCATCCTGGTGGTGTGGAGGTCGTCCTTGTTCGAGAAGATTGAGGAAGAGGTGGGGATTTTTTCGGCTTCGGTGGTTCTCCGGAATAGAGAGAACGGGAAACATTGAACCTTCGCGAGCATTTATGGGCCGGTGGACAACTTGCTCCGAGGGGATTTTTGGGAGGAATTGGAGGCGGTGACTGCCAGGTGGTAGTACCCGATCTACCTTGGAGGCAACTTCAACGAGATAAGATGGGGGTATGAAAAGCAAGGGGGACCTCCAGATGTGGCGGTGATGACGAATTTCAATTCTTGAATTTCTGATTGGGCGATGGAGGATGTCCTGTTAATCGGGTCTCGCTTCACCTGGTCTAATCTCCAAGACCTTCCCTCTTTCAGCCGGTTGGACCGATTTATATGCAACACGGATTGGATGGAAATGCTCCTGGCAGCCAGACTGGAATGCTTAGCAAGGGCTACTTTCGACCATCGGCTAGTACTACTGACTTGTGAAGCGAGGGGGAAAGGGCCGAGTCCGTTTCGGTTCGAAAACATGTGGCTGTTGGATGACCGGTTCAACGCGGTGGTACCGGAGTGGTGGAGGGAACTTAATCCTAGGGAACAACAGTTTATAGATTCATTTCAAAGTTGAACGGGATCAAAGAAAGAACAATTGAATGGAATAGAGAGGTGTTCTTAAATCTGGAAACCAATAAAGATGCGATTTTGTTGCGGCTGAGGGAGCTTGACGATTTGGAGGAATCCAAGGCTTTGTCTGTCAATGAGCACGAAGAACGCGATCAGAACAAACAACAATTCAATTCTATCACTAGAGTAGAAGCGGTCGCTTGGAACCAAAAGGCGAAGGTTCGGTGGCTGAAAGAGGGTGACTTGAATACCAAATATTTTCATGCCATTGCTAATGCGAGGAATAAAAGGAATTACTTGGGGTCCGTGACTGTGGGGGGGGGGTGACGGCAGTTGGTTATGACCAGATTCGCGACCAGGTGGTTCGATTCTACTCGAAGCTCTATGAGGATGAAGGACTAGTGAGGCCCCAGTTGGAAGGGGTACCGTTGAACTTGCTCGCTGCTGAAGAGAGTGATGACATCGAAAGACCGTTCCAAGCAGAGGAGGTGTGGAACGCCATTAAGAAAGGGGGAAGGAACAAATCGCCGGGACCAGATGGGTTTACTTTTGAATTCTTCCGAGTATTCTGGTCGACACTCAATGCTGAACTGATGGAAGTTTTCCATGAGTTTCACAACACTGCTTTTATTGGGCACAGTCTTAACTCGACGTTCATAACACTCATTCCTAACGTATCTACTCCATAGCTCAGAATCCCTCAGGACAGATATTGATTTTCTCTCGGATTCCAATGGAGCTAGAGTGTGGGAAGTGGTCACCCGACGTAATCTGCGGACTAACGAAGAAGAAGAGTTTGCTAGACTACTATAGTTGTTGTACAAGTCGACCCCGAATGCGGACAACCTTGACCGGCGGAGATGGGGCCCGAATAAGAATGGCATGTTTAGTGTCAAGACGTACTACCGGATGTTGATCCGCCGGCCGCTCATCAAATTCCAAGGTGCTAGGCTGTGGAAGACGAAAATCCTGCCTAAAATTAAGTTCTTCGCTTGGTTCCTATTCAAAGAGAGAGTGCTCACGATGGATGTGCTCATTCGTAGGGGAAAGAACATCACCAATCGTTGCGTCATGTGTTCTAGGGAAGAGGAATTGGCGGCGCATTTATTCATCCATTGTGAGGTCGCTTTCGAAATCTGGGGTATAATTTTAAATCTATTCTAGATGAAATGGGCCATGACTGCTATGCCTTATGACCTGTACCTTACCTGGTCCACGGTCAACATGGACAGCAGGACTAGGAACAATTGGATTGTATCTTTCTTCGTTGTAATCTAGAGTATCTGGAAAGAGAGAAACTTGTGGATTTTTGAACAGAAGAAGAAACCTGTGGGGTGTATTGTGAAGGCGGCCAAGGACCTATTCACTCTCTGGCTATCAGCAGGAGTCGACTTGTGTTCGGAACCTTGGGAACCGGGGTAACCTCATTGTGCGATCCTGTCATTGTGGCGAGGGGGTGTAGTTTGTTTTACCATTTTTGTTGTGTTCTCTTTTCTTGATTGACTTCGTGGCCCAACTGTTTTGGCCGTTCCATTGTATTGTTGTTTCCAGCATCTTGCTGGCTTTTTAATATATATATGTTTTTACCAATAAAAAAAAATAAATTTATTTAGTTACATTGATTTACAGAGTTGGATTAAGTGAGTGGGGGTAAAGGGCAGGCTATCTCCAGACTTTGCCACAAAAAGGTCCTCCAATTCTAAGATGAAAGCTGTGCTGAAGCGTTTGTGCAGAAAGGATCAATAGACGGTACTGGATTGAGTGTGGTTTTCTCAAAATGGCGACTAACTAATGGCGAGTGCAAAACTTCAAAACAGGATGGCAGTTACTGGATGGAGATATTTGGGCTACCCCCACGCTTGGACAAAAAGCAGTCAACAACAACCCAAATAACAACACTATAGGCAGTGAAGTGAAAAGACAAAACAGATTTATAGAGGAGTTGAGAGCTGTAGGGTTGCACAAAACACTTCATAAATCAACCAATGCTAACCCAAATAACAAGCAACCAGGTCAGATGAAAGGTAGGGACATTCCCATTTGAACCCCAGTAAGAAATGAAGGCATCCGAGATCCCATTGATTAGAGGCACCAAAAACTGTGACACATTAAAACCAGAACACACTAAAGGCCCTCAAATCTCTTTCAATCGTCATCCAAATCTGAAACCATTTACACATGCATGTTTCTCCCACAAATCTGGTCCAGGTACATGCCAGCAGATCCACTTTCTTGATTGCACAGGGTTCAGTGACCCCAAAAACCATGACTGGAGAGATGGGAGGAAATCTATTCGAACAAGCAATATAAAACTCACTCAAATCACTTCGAATGCTTCATTAAAGTTGCTTAGCATGGGATTTTGATGAAGACCATGTTCCCCTTTTTCCGATCTGAGGTCGAACTTTGACCACTACTGACATCAACATGATGTGCTGGCAATTGACGTCATCAAAAAAAGATGTCAGCAATCAATAAGCCCGTGATGTGTAGGCTCTAATGGCAAATTAAGTTTTGAGAGTTAGGGTTGATGGAGATTAGGGTTAGCGATGAGAAAATGAAATTTAAGAAAGAGAAATTATTTTGAGAATTAATGTTGTAAGTGTTATCTCACACCCTTCTTTTTATTAGCATATAAACTCTTTAGAGGATTTTACTCAGTACTCACACCCACTATAACTCGCAAAACCATTAAGAACAAACTCACACACATACACCAACATGACTTACACACCCATCAATGAACAAACTCATACACATGCACCAACAGGAAATGGCCTCCTCCCTTTCGCTTCAAAAAAATGTGGCTTAAAGATGATGAGTTCAAGAACTTGGTTGGGGCTTGGTGGAGAAATGATGTGTTTGTCGGAACGACTTATGATTATATTGAAGAACTTGAAGGCCAAAATGAAAGAAAATGTAATGTCGAGAGTTTTTTGGATGTCTCTAAAGTAAAAGATACGTTACTTGAAGATATCCATAGATTTGATCATTTAGAAGGAGTGAGGCCTTTCCCTGGAGGAAATTGACGAGAGGGTGGACTTGGAAACCTGTTTCAATTGTAAATGACTTGAGGAGGAAATCTCTTGGAGGCCAAAATCAAAAGCAAACTTGCTTAAGGTTGGAGATAACATTACCAAGTTTTTTCACTTTGTGGCAAATTCGAGAAAGAAAGTCAATGCAATTCATCATGTTATAGTCGAAGGAAATAGAATTGATGATATGAATGGAATAGGGTTTTTAAATGAAAAATTTTTAATTCTATGTTTGTTTCTCTTATCCCTAAGAAAGATGGAAGGGAATTGGGTTTTTAAATTCATCATATTTTAATCGATGAATTCACGATGGAGTTTTTAAAATGCTTTTGGAAATTCCTTAAGGAGGAATTGATGTCTCTCTTTCAGGAATTTCATGGCGGTTGTTTTATGGGCCATATGATGAATTCCACGTTTATTTCTCTTATCCCTAAGAAAGATGGGGCTGAGGAGATAAAGTCTGTGTTTGGCATAGCTCTCTGCTAGCTCCCTGTCAGAGCAGGGTGTACCTGCTTTAGCAAGTTCCCTTTCTCTTTGCTAAAGCCCTGCTACCTGCTTTAGCAGGTCCCCCTTCTTCTTACTAACTCCCTGCATAGCAGGATTTACCTGCTCCAGCAGTGCTCCCCTGCTCTCTGCTCACTCCTTGCAAGAGCAGATTTTATTTGCTCTGGCAAGGAGTTAGCATAGAGCACGGAGATAGCCGCTAGAGTAGGTAAATCCTGCTTTGCAGGGAGTTTGCAAGGAGAAGGGGGGTGTTGCTAAAGCAAGTATATCCGGCTCTGGCAGGGAACAGATAAAGAGCTATGCCAAATGCAGCCAAAGTATTTCAGACGTAGCAGCTTGCTAAGTTGTGTCTACAAACTTCTGGCCAAGCTAGCCAATAGAATTAGGCCTCATGAAATTGATCATCTCAGTTTGTTAGATTATTTTTGTCCAAGGTAGACAAATGCTAGATGTCACAGTAGTTGTGCACGAGATGAGGGTATTAACATAAACCATAAAACACATCAGGTATCATTTGTAAAATTGATATGGAAAAATCTTATGATCATGTTATTGGGGTTTTGTGGAATATATAATGCAAAGATTCAGGTTTGGTATTAGAAGGAGAGCATGTTACTCGATAACATGTTTTCTGTTATAATTCATGATTTTCCTAAGGGGTATTTCGAACGTTCTAGGTGTCTAAGGCAAGGGGATCTTCTATCACTTTCTATATTTCATATGGTTGGAGATGCTTTTAATAGATTGCTGCACATGGGGTCGAGCTCCGACTATTTTTCAGGGTTTGATATGGCTAGGAATGGGTCGATGGTCTCTCACTTTCATTTATGGATGACATTAAGATTTTCTATGGGGCTGCTGCGAGTGAGCGATAGTATGTGTGGACCATTTTTACAATCTACGAGGTGGTTGATGGGTTAAAGATCAACCTTCATAAAAATAAGTTGTTGGGGTTGGGTGTGGACGGAGGGAAAGTTCCTTCTTTGGCTAGTGATATTGGTTGCACTGCCATTATTTCCACCTGCCTCGGCCTCCGGTTGTTCGTGGGAAACCGAGTGTGTCCCTCTGGGAGCTGCTTAAAAGATTTGAAAACAGGTTGGCAGTTTGGAAAGGGAAATTGCTATCAGTTGGGGGCAGACTTGTGCTTGTTAACTCACTAATCTTCCGATCTACTTCATGTCTACGTTTAAATTTCTTGTGGCGGTCGTAGATCAATTTGAGAAAATTGAGAGGAACTTTCTCTGGGAATGGCAAAGGAAAACGTTATCACTTGTCAATTGGGAGGTGTGCCATTTTGTCAAAGGGGGACTTAAAATTCATCGACTATGTGTTATGAAGAAAGCCCTTTTGGAAAATTGACTATGGCATTTGGGGTTGGAAAAGGAAGAACTTTCGGTTTGGGTTCTGATTAATAATTTTAACAATTCTAACACTGTCATTAGAGTTTGGAGGGCCTCTGCTTGGTGGAGAGGTGTCTGTTTGATAAAGGAGTTTAACTAGTGCATCAGATTGATTGGGGTATGGGGGGATAGAATCTGGTCTGTGGGAGCGTTTAGTTAGGTAAGGACTCTCTGGGGGATATGTATTGCCTGATATAAAAAATTAGGGTTATCTGGAAGTGCTGGTTGCAAATGTTGTGTAGGTGACGAGATTTCTGGGATATTTGAATTCGTGGGAATCTAAGAGATACAGGGGCCATCATGTTAGTAGAGATCTTGAACCTCATTGGGAAATGTAGCCCTAACCAAAGAAGGGAAGACTTCAGGGTCTGGTTTCTGGAGAGTAAAGGGATGTTCTCAGTGTCGTCTTTTTAGAAGCATATGAATTGTCAGCCCTTGGTGCTTCACAATTGGGCCTTGGTTTGGAATGAGTGCACCCCGTAGAGTTCGTTTTTTTTGGATAGACTTTGGCTTCGTAGAATGCTCACTGTAGATCAATTATTGAAAAGGTGGAACAATGTAATAGGTGTGTCATCTGCATGCAAGAGTTTGAGGCTGTGGAGCACCTATATATACACTATTGGCTCACAAAGGAAATATGGAGTTTGGTGTTAAAGACATGGAGTTGTGTGGGTGTTTCCCAAGTCTTGTGGGGAGCTTATAGCCTCTTGGGATTATGGTCATCTTTCTGAGATCAAGAGGGCGTTTTGGAGAGCTATGAGCATGGCGGTGTTTTGGGCAATTTGGCTTGAAGAAACGGTAGGTTTTTCAGAAAAGTAGGGAACCTATCGCTTTTGTTATGAGGAATGGTAGAGTGTGGGTCTTGAGTGGGGTGGTGTTGGATAGGGATGCAACTGCTGCAGGTGATAGTGATTTGCTAGATTGCTGGGATGAGTTGAGGTCTATTGACGACTTTGAAGGGGGTTTCTTGGTCTTAGGAGTTTTTTCCATGATCCCTAGGTTTTTATTTATTATTTTTCTAGGCTTTTGGATTTTGGGTTTAGTGCTTTGTGCAATAGCTTCTTCTCGTTGGCTGGTGTATCTTTTTATCTTTTTCTCATTCCCTTTTATAATAGATATGTAAATTATAGAGTAATTTGTTGAAAAATTCCTACTCATTGCTAAAACGCCTGCGCTAGACCTAAGGAAATCAAAATTCCCACAAACAACTTAAGTGCTGTTCTTTCCAATTTTTTCAGCATATACAAGCCATGGATCAAAATATCGTCCGATACTGATACATATTGTCCTATACTTATCGGTATCTGGGGTGCCCGAGATGAGAAATACCCATTTTCTCGGGCACAAAAAAAAACTCCAAATTATCGGACGAGACGGGCAATTTGTTGCCCATATCGTTGTAAACAACAAATTTGCGTAGAATATAAATCTAACACAAATCAATCATAATAAATTTTCCCTTGCTAGGAGAGGCTGGTTTTATTGAAAATGGTGGACTTTACACTTCCGGGTTTCGCAATCGATTTCTCGTTAATTACATCGAAATTGAATACCTCTGATTAAAAGCTACTAAAGAAAACTAAATTAATTACATCTCTGAAATAAACAAACTAAATTCTAGGTCTAGGTCTTCATCGAAATCTTCAATTCGTCACGAGATAGATGCATAAATGTAACGACTGAGATTTTTCGTTATTTAGTCCTTAATTATTTGCTAGATTTGTAATTATGAGTAGTTTGATTAATTAATTGTTACGCATAAATGTAATGCGTACTTTATTTTAGAATGACTCATGATAATTAATTAATCTAATTAACATACCCTAAAAGCCCTTAAATATGTGTTAGTAATAATTGGGGTGCGTTTAGTAATGTTTAATGGACTTTTAAAATATGTTAGTAAATTAACTAAAGACCCATTGAGTAATAAAAGACCCAATAACTAATTAAAGACCCATTAAGTAATTAAAAACCCATTAAGTAATTAAAGGCCCATAGAATTACTTAAGACCCATGTAGGAAATTCTAAATAGAATTAGATCTTAAATAGGAAACTTTAAAATATTCTAAATAGAGTTAGATATTAAATAGGAAACCTTAAAGCATTCTAAATAGAATTAGATCTTAAATAGGAAACCTTAAAGCATTCTAAATAAAATTAGATCTTAAATAGGAAACTTTAAAGTATTCTAAATAGAGTTAGATATTAAATAGGAAACCTTAAAGCATTCTAAATAGAATTAAAAATAAAATAGGAAATCATAAAGTATTATAAATATAGAGCTTAAATTACAGAATTTTTTATAACTCTTATTACCTAATAACCTTAGAGAGAGAAAATTTTAGAGAAAGAGGAGAATTAGAGGAAGAACCTAGAGTTTTTGGTTTGAAGGCTTAGAAGAACGCAAGAGGAGCCTACGACGCGACCGGTTTTCGGATTAGTGCTTCGAATTGGATCAAGGGAGAGAAGTTACATAAATATTTAACGCGAAGACTAGAGGTATGGAAAAATCATGTTGAGATTAATCGGAATCGTAGATAACACAAAATAAAATAGAAATTAGAGTTTATTTCATTTAATGAATATCTTTCATATTAGATTGATAGATTTTTATGCTTAATCGCGGGTTTTCGATGGTACACGGGGTTTTGTGATTGATCACGAAAATCATGCGTAATCCGAATCATTGGAATCCATAATCATCGTAATCCGAATCATCCGAATCCGTAATCTTGGAATCCAGAATCCGTAATCCGTAATCTTGGAATCCGAATCTATCCGAATCCGAATCATCGAATCCGTAACTGCTTGAATCCAGAATCTATCCAGAATTCAGAATTTGTTAGGAATTTCAGAATTTGTCTAGGATGCAAGGAATGAATTTTTATTCAAATATTGTCTACATTTAATTATCATGCTTAAATGTTTATTTATGTTCATCATTGTTTTATTGCTTAGAATCCATGCAAGCTAGGATGTTTGATTTACACAACATGAAACAAGTAGGAATCGATAGAGATTACATATTTATGATGTGTTAAGCCTAAACAAGTGAAAGAGCTATTGCATGATCGATTGATTTCAAGTTTTTCTATGCATGTACATTCATGGCATTCATAAAAGTGAAAGATACGTTTACGACATGACACATGAAAATAAAATATTTCTATGATTATGATAGAATTCTTTTGGGCTTATGCTAGAGGAATTAACATGAATAAGAATGACAAGTAATAAAAGTTATGCATCTATGCATTAATGATAAGACTGAAGGGATGGAGAAGGTCTTTAATTTTAAGCTTACTACTTAACTGAAGAGAAGTTATGTGAAGGTTAACGTAGATGCTAATCGAAGGATCAGAGAAGATTAGGATAATGATTAAGAAAGAGATAACCGTGTCCATTATGTATGTCGATTCATGAGCATTAAATGCACAATTAAAAATAACCACACATGAAACTAGGGTAGAGACCCAAGCCATAATGTTTATTTAGATTTAATTCTATGTTTCAGTTTCATTCTATTGCTTTACTTATTCTTTATGTCACATGCTATATCTCTGTTATTGTTTGATTTTTATGAGATGATTTGAGTTATGGACCTTTTCTATTAGCCTCATCATGTCTGGTCCATACC
Source organism: Chloranthus sessilifolius (assembly GCA_021018995.1). Classification (NCBI taxonomy): domain Eukaryota; kingdom Viridiplantae; phylum Streptophyta; class Magnoliopsida; order Chloranthales; family Chloranthaceae; genus Chloranthus; species Chloranthus sessilifolius. The sequence goes on from CM037597.1 coordinate 85,324,094, forward strand.
GGTTTACTTGGTAAACTTACCCATTATCAGGGATTCCAGGGAGTACAGCTATACATGGAGTGGATGAAGTAGACGCTTCAATGATTGACGGAAATCCAGATCTGAGCGAAGAAGGATTTGAAGTTTAGTTTATAGGATTTTCTTTATGCATTAGAAAGGATTTTAAGATATTTAATTTAGATTGTTATTATGAACAAGTTCATGTTAATGATAGATTATGCTTGATTTCAGTTTTATTTAATTTAAGGAGTAAGCATATAATATGGTATAATAGGTTGTTATCTCATAATTTAGTATTGTTCTCATGATGATAAAAAAATAAAATAAAATTTATGCGTGCACTTTTAATAGTTATTTTTCCATTGCGTTTATATGCGGATCTTTATGGAATAATTGATTTATATAAGATCATGGAGATGTGATGTAGTGTGATGTCTCCAAGTGATCCGGTGTGTGAAATTGGGGACCTCACAATAGTATACTGTCTTCATTAGAGATTTGAGAAATATGAAATAGGGGACGACAGATGGGAGAACCCCTCCTCCAAAAGCCGGTTCCATCTGATCGACAAGCACGAGTCATTACTGGAGCAAGAACCTCGTGGACGAACCTTAAAATAAATTCTTGTTCTTTGGTCTCAAAGACGAATTCGAATACCAAATCCATTCTCCTGGTAACTGGTTATCAGAGGAGTTATCACTTTCAGTGATAGAGTATCTAATCGTGAGTTAGATATCGCCAAATTCCTTAGAAGGTGACGATCATAGATTGTGTCTTTGTAATGATTTTACCGTTGGATTTGACCAATGTCCTAAGATTTAGTCAATATGGTAAATTTATCATTGGATCTCTTTAAGATCTCGTATTATGATTGTTTGATCAAAAGTCAAAGAGTCCACCGTTAGATTTGACCAAAATCACAAGATCTGGTCAATATGTGCTAGATCCACCATTGATCTCATTACAATCTCGTAAAATGACTGTTTGACCAAAAGTCAATGAGTCCATCGTTGGATTTGACTAAAACCACAAGATATGGTCAATATGTAATAAATCCACCGTTGGATCTTGTTACGATATCTTATTATGATCGTTTGACCAAAAGTCAACGAGTCCACTGTTAGATTTGACAAAAAAATACAAGATCTGGTCAATGTGTAAGAAATCCATTGTTGGATCTCGTATTATGATCGTTTAGCCAAAAGTCAACGAGTCCACTGTTGGATTTGATCAACACCATAAGATTTGGTCAATTTGTAATAAATCTACCTTTAGATCTCGTTACGATCTCGTATTATGATCGTTTGACTTTTAGTCAAACGATCCACCATAAAAGAATTTCCAATCCCGAGGTTAAGATTCACCTACATTTGAGGGAGTGATAACCTGAATTGCGAGGGAAACTTTAATTTCGGTATGCGATCCAAGGGGTAAAGCTGATGATTGAGTCATTGTATATAAATATTTCGGGTGTCGGAATCCGGAATCGTTCTTTGGATTTGTGGTTGTAACCCCCACGTGTATCGAATTTGTAGTTGCAATATGAGGATATCGAGAGTTATGCGAGGGGTTATACCCACATAGCCTAAATATCTCTAAGTACATGAGAAATTGGGTACGTGTTGTAACACGTAATCCCAAATTGCAACCATAAATCATACTTAGGTAAGAGTTGTAATTCTTATCCTAAGTGTATCACCTTTAGGTAAGGGCCGTAACTCTTATCCTAAGTGTATCCATCCAGACTTGTTCCTCTCGTAAACTCTTAATAAAGAAAAGTAACAGAGAGAATCTTCGAGATACCTTAAGGCCTCTTGCAAGAGAATCAAAGTCGGAGACGTTTTCGGCATGACTCTCGTGTAAGAATTATATGGCCCTGGCAATGAGAACAGATTTGCTATTTATAGATTTATGATAGCGATTACAGGAAGTTATAATCTTACGATTTCCGCAAGAGTTGCACAAATCAAAGGTTGTGAGGGCTGCGTAGGTCTTAACTTTCACGCGGATTGAAACAAGATTCCTTCTCCTAGTATCTCTCACCTACGCTAATGATTATTCATAACTACCTAGGCATGTGTAACTACCTAGGTAGGTATGTGCCTAGGTAAGCTACCTAGGCAGGTATGTGTTTAGATAAGCTACCGAGGCAAGTATGCTGCCTAGGCAAGAATAACTACCTGGGCAGGTATAACTACCTGGGCAGGTATAACTACCTAGGCAGGTGTTGGTCTATTTTGAGTGCTTGCTATTGACTTTATTGAAGAAAAATGAGTGAAAGGTAGAGTGATGATTACGGAGCAGCAAGCCTAAAATATGCATAGTCCTGCAAGATACAGGGCCTGTTGTAGCAAGTTTTGATAAGTAAGAGTTTGTCCCACAGGGAAGCTGACCTAAAGCTCCAAGGGAGCTATCCTTAGTAGGCTCTCCAGATCTGACTACAGATCTGGCAATCCTAAATGGAAGGGGATTTAGGGTCACTATAATCTAAATTCTAAGGTATCCTAATGTCTAAACTATAGAAAGGGGTAAGAAAACGGATGGAGTGTGAGAAAATAAATATCAAAGGGTGAGAAGTATGTTATTAGGTACAGATCTGATGGGGTCTTGCAACTCAGACACAGATCTGTTGCTATAGAAATCCTGTCCAATGGCTATATTATCACCAAAGAGGAGAAAGAATCAAACTCAATCCTGTGCCATGATCCAATCCCTTAAGGCTATAACCTGTCCACTCAAATGGTCACATACTATCCAATAGGGGAACCACAATCCAGAGATGAGTCAGAACAAGTTTACCATTGTAGGCACTACTTCATCCAGGCTACAAGCTCAAGAATCCATAGGAACCTCATCCTCTAAAGTTCTGTGTGTGGGGCTAGGCGTACAAAGTGCACGAGCCTGGACACACAGGATCATCAAGAGTTTTAGTTTTAGCTTTTAAGCATGGCTGATCACTGCTTTAGAAAGACTGCAGTGATCCAGTCACAAGCCTACAATCTCTACAGCCAACTCAGATCTGCAATCTGATGGTGGATCTATTTAACTATAGTGGAGTCTGTTACTGCACAATCTCTCATAAGGCTACAAGCACAAATGCAGAGAAGAAGAATCTGTCTTAGTTCCATGAATTGGTCTCACCCTAGGGCTATAATTTGTCCACTTGAATGGTTACAGACTATCCACAAAGGCTATCCTCCTCACAAATGGCTAAGACAGAACAAAAACATTGCTGCCGCCACCATGTTCACAAGGCTACAAGCACAAGTTCCCATGGGGATTCAGATTTAGTGGGTCCTGTGGTGGGGGAAGGCCTGCAAGGTGCCTAACCTAGACACATAGGTCACTTAGATCTAAATAGTACCTTAGAAGCAATCCTCCATTGCTTACAAAACAACTTAGCAATGGAGGATCTCAAGACAGCAGCCTTGTACAACACAACTCACAATAAAAAAAAACATCCCATACATGCAACAGATCCTATTACAAAAACTCCATTAAAATCTATACCAGATAATCATACAAAAAGCATAGCCAGCAAATGCTGGAATATGGAGAGAAAGAAAAAGAAAAAAAAGAAAACTCCTAAACCCTAACCTTAGCCTAACTGTAATTCTATAGTTGGTTTTTTGGAGAAGAAGCACAGAAGTTAAGTCCCAAAGAGATATCCCCCCCTTAAACCTAAGCTAGGCTTAGACTTATATAGCAGTCGGTTCTCTCACAATTAGGGTTAGGAAAAACCCTAATTTCTCAATGTAATTGTGGCCCATTCTTGTCCCTTGGATGCCTCGAGACGTGTGCACGGAGATTGGAGCATTGGAGTGCGCGCCCTAATTGCTGGAGATTCCCAGATTGCCCTTGCAGAAGTGGGGAGAAGTTTAGAATTCGATCCTCACTGGGTAGAAACGATTTCAGATCTTTCCGCGTGGTAGAATTGGCGTCGCGGGGTTGAATTGACTTGAAATTCATGCAGTCGCGGGATTGGCATTTTAGTCATCGCGGAATACAAATGGCTATCGCGAGATTGCTCTTTCAGCTTTGAATGGCGCGAGGATTGCTTGCGCGGTTCGTCCCTTGGTGAATCTCGCGAGAGATCCTCGCGAAGAAGCAGTGTTCTTGAGTTTCTGGGTCGCGTGAGCATTTCTCTGAAGGTCTGTATCTCGCGGCCACTGTGCGACAGCTGCGCGCAGGAATACCTGAAGCTCTCTCTTCTGAGTGAGTCGCGCGAAGCTTAACGGTTCTTCTTTTGAGCTGTGCGAGACTGCGTGAATGCTTTAGACTGAGCCTCGCGAGGACCTCGCGAAGCCTGCTTTTCAATTCTTTCTGGCACCAAACCGCGCGAGAACGTCGCGCAAACTGCGCGACCAGTTGTTGTGCTTCCTCCAGAAGACCGCGACAACTGCGCGAAGGCATTATCTCTGGCTCAATTGAACCCTGCGACATTTGCGCGAGGCATTCTTCTTGATTTATTTATGCTTGGATGTGCCTGTGCTTCAGCCAACTCTCTGTCTGGGTTCATCATTCGTTCTACTGAGGTAGTTCTGGGGCAACAGTGAGCTTCTTGGCATGGTTAGGGGTTTATTGGCAACTGCTGCTTATTACTTACAGAATATGCTTAAAACACTTTTATTAAATGATTAAGGGTCTAACAGAGATTAAGTTAAGGGGTGGAAAGTGGTACTTTTCAAGTCTTAACAGCAGGCATGTGCCTAGGTAGGCTACCTAGGCAAGCATGTGCCTAGATAAGCTACCGAGGCAAGTATGCGCCTAGAAAAGCTACCTAGGCAGGTATGTGCCTAGGTAGGAATAACTACCTAGGCAGGTGTAACTACCTAGGCATGCATGTGGCTAGATAAGCTATCGAGGCAAGTATGTGCCTAGGTAAGCTATCGAGGCAGGTATGTGTCTAGATAAGCTTTTTTCTACCTAGGCAGGTATGTGCCTAGGTAAGCTACCTAGGCAGACATGTGCCTAGATAAGCTACCGAGGCTAGTATGTGCCTAGGTAAGCTACCGAGGCATGTATGTGCCTAGGTAGGAATAACTACCTAGGCAGGTGTAGCTACCTAGGCAGGTATGTGCCTAAGTAAGCTACCTAGGCAGGTATGTGCCTAGATAAGCTACTGAGGCAAAGATGCTACCTAGGCAGGTATAACTACTTAGGCAGGCATAACTACTTAGGCAGATGTAACTACCCAGACAGGTATAACTACCTAGGTAGGTATGTGCCTAGGTAAGCTACCTAGGCATATACGTGCCTAGGTAACTTAGGACTTTAAGTCCTAATTAGAGAAGGTCTGCATGGGTCATACTTTTCAACATAACTTAGGATTTTAAGCCCTAGTTAGAGTAGATTTGTTAAAAAGAAAAATTATAAGTAGAACTCCCTTTCTTAATTTCTTCCATTAATTAATTCTATCCGATTTTTGAGACCAAGTAGAAGAATAACTTCTTGATTCCAAAAATTCTGAGTTAACAATCGTCCGATAATTTGAAATTATTGGACGATAATTTGAAAATTTTTAAGAGCGGGGCCCAATCACTTTCAAATGCGGGTTTGGGCCTTTTTATCCCATTTTCCCCTCTTGTCTCTCATTTTCTTTCTATTTTCTGTTCTCCTTCTTCGTCTTCTTCCCTCCTAACCACCGGAGACTCAAACACACGTTACCCACCACTCGGAAACGCTCGGGATCACCGCCGTCTCGCCGGAGATCGTAGAAAAAGTATGTGTTCCATCATTTACGCTTATTTTTCTCTATTTGCTTACATTTTTGCCTTTATTTTCACTAGATCTACCCATAAATATGGTAGATCTTGAAATTTTAGGACCAAATTTGGGGATTTTTTTGTAAAACCCTCAAATTTGAGGGCCTAGATGTTTCTAAAGTGTCTCAAATTTGATTTATTTTTAGGGTTTGTAACCTAGATCTAACCTAGCCAAGATCTACTAAGCTAGGTTTATTTATTTCTTAACCTAGATCATAATATTTTATTACTTGGTTCCTAACCTAGATAATAAATTATTTTTTATTTTTGCTATGAATTTATATATTTTGAAAAATCATATATTAATTACCCATTTAACTATTAATTATATATAATCATATATTAATAATTAAAAAAAAAATTAGAATGATATGTGTAATCATGTATTCATCTAATCTAATATTCATATATTCATTTATAATCATATATTAATAAATTAACATGATAATGATATGAGACATCATAATAAATTATCATAAAATTAGAATGATATGAGACATCATCATGAGATGCTATTAATTCACATGTAATCAACATGTGATGATGTGTAACATGTAATCATGCAACATGACACATCATCCTGAGATGTTATTAATTCACATGTAATCAACATGTGATGATGTGTGACATGTAATCAACATGTGACACATCATCATGGGATGCTATTAATCAACATGTGCGACATCATCATGTGATGATGTGTCACATGTAATCAACATGTGATACCTATTGATTACATGTGACACATCATCGTGGGATGTTATTAATTCACATGTAATCAACATGTGAGACATCATCATGTGATGATGTGTCACATGTAATCAACATGGGACACATCGTCATAGGATGTTTTTAATTCACATGTAATCAACATGTGACACATCATCATGTTTAGCTGCTTGTTATTAACATCCAATCGTTTGGTCATTCATGCAGGTGAAATAAATAAATATGGTACATGGGCAAGATCCGGCCTAACAATATGGCAAAGCTATAGATGACAATAGGCTCCGAATTGAATGCACGCTATGTGGGAAGAAAATGCATGGAGGAGGTATAATACGATTGAAAGAGCATTTAACTCACATCAAGGGAGAGATTAAAGGATGTAAGAATGTTCCGAAAGAGGTGATGGTAGTTATGAGAGCCACCTTGCAGGCAGCTAAGGAGAAAAAAAAACAGATGCCGACTGAGATAGGGACATGCATGTGAGAACAAGGAGGGGGGATCCAAAGTTTCCTGCACCTGGACTTGAGGGATTAGGTGATGATGAAGATGTCGATGTGGTGACAACGAGAGTGATGAGGGAGAGTGCTAAAGAAGGACGACTTCAATGAGATAAAAAAGAGGCTGATTATCGGTTTTAGTCCAACTTGAGGGCTCATCCATGCAAGCTGGTGGTGGTGGGTCTAGTCAAAGGCCACATGATGTTGATGATGATGAGGAGACTGCGGGGTTGCATAGGTTAGCAGCAGTGAGGGAGACCTGGAGCAGTACAAGTCGTAGTACAGGTCCTATGGATGCGTTCATGTATCGGATAAAAAGTTCAAAACAAACAAAATTGAGTGTAATCTTACTAAAAACATGGGGAAAGAAGCTTGGAAAGACCATCACGAAGTTCGTGGTATTCAACCACATTCTAAGTCAGTTGTGAAGTCGCCATACTTCAAAGGTATGATCGAAACTAGTGTAGAAGCTAGTCCAGGAATTAAAAAACCTTTTGTATACGAGGTATTGGAGTCTACTGGATGATGAGTATACGGAGATTGGAGCTTACGTGAAAAACTTTGAGGAAGTATGAGATGAGAGGTTGCACTATTATGTGCGATGGAAGAACTGGTCTAACAAGGAAGAGTTTGATAAATTTTTTGGTCTATGGCAATGCTGGGACGGTATTTTTGAAATCAGTCGATGCTTCTAAAAATGCAAAGACGACTGATTACCTCTTTCAACTAATGGATAAGGTAGTTGAAGAGGTTAGAGAGAAGCGGGTTGTGCAGGTGGTAACAGATAATGCCGCCAATTATAAAGCTGCTGAATTAAAATTATGGTTGAAGAGACCTCACTTGCATTGGACTCCGTGTGCCATTCATTGCGTGGACCTCAATTTTGAGGACTTGGGAAAGAGGAGCATGACACATACAATTATTTAAACGAGAAGAATAATTACTTCCTTTTTGTACAACAGTGATAAGTTGGTGAATTTAATGAGGGGGTTTACTAAGAATGAGCTCCTCCGGCCTGGGATTACAACATTTGGCACTCAATTTCTAGCCCTATAGAACTTGGCAAGATATAGGAGTGAGTTGAAAAGCATGGTATCATTCGAAGAATGGGCAAAATATGAATAAGAACTACCTTGGCCAAAGAGATCTACTTGCACTGAAGTGGCTGACTTGATCTACAGCACTTCGTTCTGGACAGATGTTGAACACTTAGTGGACGCCACTACCCTGCTAGTACAGGTGTTGAGGTTGGTAGATGGTAATGATAAGCCAACCATGGGATACATCTATGAGTTAATGGATAAGGCAAAGTTGACCATCAAAATAAAGTGTCCTACAAAATATAAGCGATATTGGTCGATTATCGACAAGAAGTGGGATAAATAATTCCACCAATACTTGCATGCCGCAGGTAATTCGTGCTTAATTGCTTATTTAATGAATTTAATTTTTTTGTTATCTTTTATAGTGCTCATTGTTTTTATATACTAACATGCTGCTCATATTTTATGTATATCACATTATTTGAACCACGTCTTCCTATATACACGACGCTTTGAGTTGAATGAGACCGATGAAGTCTACAATGGTTTGTTCAATGTCATCCAACGGATGGAGCCCTAGTTGGCTGACCAAGGTCAAGCTATAAGAGATGTGAATAGTCATAATATTATTTCTAACTTGTGATCAATATGCTCTATTTGTAGATTGATATGTCGGTTATCGTATTCCCTCTTTGTAGATTGATATGTTACGGACGAAACATGGGCCATTTGGAATGAGGTTAGTGCAATCTCAGATTCAACATGATAAACCTACGGATTGGTGGATGCACTACAGACATGATGGACTAATACTGAGGCGGATTGTTATGCAAGTTTTATCCCAAACATGTTCCTCATCCAACTGTGAGCAGAATTGGAGTACGTTTTCTTTGATCCACACGAAGACTAGGAGTAGGCTGATTATGCACCGATTGGAAAAGTTAGTCTATTGCCATTATAATATGCGGTTAAGGGTAAGGAATATGGAGATGACCAAATGTGGTAAGCAATAATTTAGGTTCATAGTTCATATATTTTTTATTTGTTCTAATTGAGGAGGCATATACTACTTAATTTATCATTTTCTACCCTACAGATAGTGAATATTTTAACCCCATTGAGTTGGATTATATATTCGCGGAGGATGATCCTTTGAATCAGTGGATTGAAGAGAGAGAAACTCTAGTGTTGGATAGTGAGAGCACTTCATCGTTGGACAATGCAGAAAGAATAGTGGAGGAGCAAACTTCTCAACAACCTAGGCGGAAAAGTAGACTGCATCACCATTCAGTGGTTGAATCTAATGAAGAAACACAGCCTGGTAATGATAATAATGATGATGATGATGATGATGATGATGATGATGATGATGGGGGCGATGGTGGAGGCGATGAAACCCACTTTGGCACTAGTGGTGGAGGCGATGATGTTGCTCCCTCTTATGGAGGTATTGCCGAATGGGACGATGAGCTGTTAACAATGTTCGACACTCCTACATTTAGAGTTGGAGGGGTTGAAGGAAGATAAGCTTCAGAATCTTACCAAACACCACAAGATGATATGGGTTATACAATTTCTACCTTTGGGGGATTTAGTTTGCAGAATGCCGAAGATTCAACAACCAGTAACCCATACCCAATTCCCCAACCAACCTACCCCCAACATGAAGACTTCATTGGTCAAATATTTGGAGGACCGGCACCGACATTTCCATTTTACACTAACCCATACTCTAGGCTAATGCCTCAGTTTGAAAGGGGGACATATGATCATGGGTATCAATATGGCCAACACTATAGGCAACGCTGACCGCTGATGATAATGATCATGACAACGAAGAACAACCACATAATTCAATGTGACGTTAATGTAAGTTTTTCATGTACAATATGCTATAATCAGTAGTCTACTATGAAGACTTCAATGTTTTATTCATTCTAAGTTGATAAAATTCTCAAAGATGCCTCAAAAGAAGCCTTAAATAATTTTAAGTTTTTTTGAAAAAATAGAAAACCATTAAATATAATTTTCCTGAAATTTAGTGTATTTAAAATAAAAAAAAATGTACTAGGCCAATACATTGAATGTATCGGCCGATATGGCGATATGTATCATCCAGGAGGCCTGGACGATACTCCCCGGAAATCTGAGATTTTTACCCATGATATGTAGCCTAATTTTCAAACTCGCCTCTCCCTCCGTAGCGAAATCCCTCTTCTTCGCTCCTCTCTGCTCTCCTCTCCTTCTCTATCTACTGAAGAGTGTTGCGCTAACCCGAAAACCAACTTCTCTCTCATCTATTTATCTATTCTTTCTTCTCTCATTGAAGTGAATCAAAACCCTTTTTTGAGTTTTTTTGGGTAGCAAAAGTTGCAGAATTTGCAGCGTTTGATGAGGGCAAAAAGTTTATGAGGTTGCAGGTAGGTGTAGAATTTGAGGTTGCAGAGGTTTTTGGACATTGGTTTGCTACGAATATTCTAATCCAGGCTACTAGTCCTGAATGACCAGGATTAGTAGCCTTATCTAACAATGCACCAGAGTTATTATCGCTGTTTGGAAAATGCACCTCAGTACTGTTTTCTTGTACAAACAACTTGTTAATGTGGAAGGAAATAAGTTCACATTGTCCCAGAGTAGCAGTTACTTCTACACCATTAAATCTGTAACAGGATTGCGACAGTCCAGTGCCATTAAAACCTTCAGTGCATCAAGTTAGTTTTCTATCACTATGATATGAGCTGGAATGCTCTGCCTACAATGTAAAATGCACCGGAGTGGCCTTTATAAGGTGGGAATTGCACCAGCATAACAATTACCACTCGAGAACACCCAATATAATAGTTAGATATGGCTGCAGGCAAATAATAATTACGGGGGTCTACTAAGTTATCTGTCAATTATAAATGATACTCTGGTTCATTTATCTCCAGAGTAAATGATACTCTGGTGATAAATGAACCAGAGTATCATTTACTTCTACATTACTAAACCCATCCCATGTCTGTGTCAAGAATGCTATGGTAATCCACCGGAGTGCGCTGCATATGATGTAGAATGCACCAGAATGGCCTTATAAGGTGGGTAATGCACCAAGCTATCATATACTACAGGAGAAACCCATATAAATAGTTACATATGACTGTAGTGCAAATCATACTTCTGTGGGTCTACTATGTTAGCTGGCAATGATAGTTGTCAACATCTGAAATGCACTGGAGTGATCGGTAGTTGGTAACAAAAGCACCATAGTACCAATTACTTCTTCGCCATTAAATCTGTAACATGACTGTGACAGTCCGGTGCAATTATAATTTACAGTGCATTAAGGTAGCTTTCGATCGCTATAATAATCCACCGGGCTGCTCTGCATATCATGTAAAATACACCTTAGTCGACTGTATAAGGTGGGAAAGGCACCATATTCCATCTTTGATGATAAATGCACTAGGTTTGGGATTTACTTCTACAACACTAAGGCACTGCTTGGCAACACTTTTCCAAAAAAGCACTTTCAGGGGAAAATGTTGTTTTAGAAGCAACATGATGTGTTGTTTGAGAAGCAACATTGTCTTTTTCTTCGTTTAATACACTCAAATTTGAGAAGCAGCATTGGGCTGCTTCTCCAAAACATCATTTTCAGAAGCAGGAAACAGCTATTTTAGCTAGAGGTGCATCATATTTCAAACAAGTTTTTCTTACTCAAGCATATGCCTTCCTCTGAAAAGTGCTTATCAGATGTAACTTTGCCAAACAACGCCTAAGTTTGTGACATGACTGTGTAAGCCCGGTGCAATTATAACCTTTAATGCATTAAGGTAGCTTTTGATCGCTATGATAATGCATCTGTGTTCTGCAAGTACAACTTTCTTCTATGCTATGCATCCCTCATAAATTAGGGTTTCAATTTCGTGGGCGAAAGGAGGGAGGGGGAAGGAGCGGGATGTCTATGTCACTCAGAAGAAGATAGAGATGAGAGCAGTTATTATATTCGATAGAAGGAGATAGAGATGAGAGCAGAGAGGAGTGAAGAGAATGCATTTTGCTGGGAGGGAGAGCAGAGTTCAAAATAAGTTTCGATCATCGGTTTATATATGAGGGCAAACTTGGAAAGAAAAAAGACTTGAGCCCCTTTTCTGGGAGTTTCGACTTTCCCAGGTCTGCCGCAGTTATTTTAGCAAATCATAGAGGGTCGTGATCTTGCTCGTGAAGGTAATGTCCGTGAAGCTAGCAAATGGAGCCTTGAAATAGCTGCTGCTTGTGAGGTATGGGAGGAGATCCAATTCGAATTCCCAGCAATGGATACCGTGTAATCCAGTCATTCTCGTTCGTTCCCATGCAATGAAACTCGGCCCAATCTTTTATCCCCCCTTTCCCTCCTCTTTTTCGGAGGACTTCTCGGATTTCTCGTCTCTCCCCGAGAATCTCCCTTTCCTCTCCCTCGATATATTCTTTCCTTCAGTGGCTGGCCAAAGCGCCCTGTCAAGCCAACCCATTTTTTCGGTAAACTACTCTCTCTCTCTCTCTCTATATATATATATATATATATATATATATATATTTACCGATCTAAAAAAAGAAGTCAACAATCAACACTAACAAATCACATTGCTTATGAGATACTCAACATTAGTAGATCAAACTGCTTGTGAAATATTCAATACTAACAGATCACACTTGTTGTAATCTTAATAATGAAGGATTCAAGTTGCTGGCTTGACGGACCTTGTGTGTTATCTTGCATGTGTGCTAATTCCCCACGATGTTGCCTAATCTCATATTGCAATCGTAATTGCATCCTGAAACTTCTATATCAAATTGAGAGTTAATACTGCCAATATTTTGCTGTCAGCTAGAAGCAGTAATTGCCAAGAAAATTTCTCACTAGAATACCATCAATTGGAAAAAATACTTGATCATTTTGGAGAACATATCATTTTTCCTGAGAAGTTATCTCAAATGGGATGATAATCTTGAGATAAATCCAGTGGAATGCTTAATTATATCTATTTACATCATTAGTTGGACGCAATGCAAGTTTATGCAACTAAAACAAGGGTCTTGTGTATCCTAACCCTCCTTGTAATGAAGGGATTTTTTCTGACTTTTCTGTAGTAAATTGATCTATTGTCATATTGTTGCTTTGAAATCTCAATTTCAATGAAGTACTTTTCTTTTTTTTACTATGATTTGGTCGAAATCTAGGAAACTGTGTTATGGAATTTCAGTTATTAATATCTTCTGTACTCATGGGATTTGAGTTGGACCTCTTGGGGGCATGGATCAAATTTTCGGTCAAAATCTCAAGATTTCGGCTGAAACGCATTGGTTTCGGTCCCCCACCAAAACGAATCCCCAAAATTTAGGCCAAAATATTGACCCTTCAAATTATTGGCCGATAATTTGAAGGGCCGATATTTTGGGTTAAAAAAAAATAAAAAATAAAATTGGGCACCGAAATTTTGGCCTGGCCCAGAAAATTTTTGCCGAAATTTCAGCAAATTTTCGGTTTCAGTCAAGCCCGAAACTGAAAATGAATCCGATATTTTGATCCTTGCTTGGGGGTGTCATTGGAAACAAGATTTAATACCAAAATGCAACAAGCAAGCAATATACATAGTAAGAAGTAAATTATATGGATAATTTGAATCGTAAATTACCTTAGTGTAACCAAGCTCTGAAAATTTGATGAAGTCTCCTCGTGGTGGCAGAAGAGAGTCATGCTTCACGACTCTACCTTTGTTTAAAATTTCTATTTTGCAAAACTCCGCCCTCCCACTCTACTCGTCCATTTGAAATTCTATTTTGCAGATCTCTGACTTGGATGGTGTCCTCTGGAAGTTCTCCTGGACATGATTCAATGAGCCTTATATATTATTCTAATTTCTAGCTGAATGAATACATTCTTCCACTTGCACACATGGTATCAAAACTCGGCCGATACCAATATGTTTCAGCGATATGTATCGGTTTCACCAGAAACTGATACCGATGCCAGTATCAGGGTCGTATCTGTATGTGGTATCGGTATCAGCCGATACGGGCCCGTAGCGGTCGATACGTATCGGGTATCAGTCGAGACGTATCTGGTATCGGCCAATACATCCTTGATTTTATTTTTAAAAAAAGTTATTTCGCCTTCAAATAAACAAATTCCGTATCGGCCGCTACATATCGGTCCTCCATGGACCGATGCCCGATACCTGATACCCGACACCGATTATGAGTTAGATCCCTTGCTTGCACATGATTGTCAATCTACAAAGGTTTTTAGTTTTAAAATAGCTAAGAGTTTAAGGATTTGTGGTTTTCTGCAGCCTGACAGTATTCGTGTTATGGGTGACAAAGCTACTGCCAGGGAAACAATGAAGAAAGCAGGTGTGCCAACTGTACCAGGAAGTGAGGGCTTATTACAGGTATTTGGTCAAAGGTGTTTCTAACTGATGGGCTCCCGTACTATATGTATAGCTAGTCTCTTTATTTAATATTTCTTTATTAATATATTCCGTATGGTAGCACAAAAAAAAAATATTTATAATTTAGTCTTATGAATTTTTACTCTTGAATTTTGGTAAAAATTCACAGACCACAGAGGAGGCAGTCAGACTTGCTCATGAGATTGGTTTTCCTGTGATGATCAAGGTATAGCATCCCTCCTCTTATTTTGATTTTCTCTAGGACACCTGTGTTTTTCGAATTTGACTCTGCAAAAGGCAATGGAAACAAATTTATCAAAAAATGTTGTCTATGATGATAGTTTATCGGACCCCATCCTAACCAATTACCAAATCGATTAGCAAGTTTCTGGACTTGGAGGAGAAGTTTATCTGATACATCTCATTGTTATGATCTTTATCTGGTGTGCTGTTTTCAAAAGTGTTTATCACAAAGGAATCAATTCAGAGTATTGTGTCGGGTATCGACCTAATCTTCAGACCACCATGTATTGATCGATATTGATGCATATTGGCCAATACGGTTGATACTAGGACTTAAAAATAAAAAACGACAATATCGGCTGATACCACCAATACCATACTGATACCGGTACTGGTATCGGTATCGGTATCGGTTTGGCCAGAAATTGATATTATTACCAATATATATCGGTATTGGCCGTGGTTTGGTTCCTTGTTTACCACTCAAAAGCTGCAGATTTAGACTGGCAATGAAGCGCTTTGTAAATGATTTATTAGCTTTAAATGTTAAATAATGTCATTAATTGGAGATGGGAATGAAAGATTAATGAACATACATATATAGCAAAAATTTAGAATAGAACTGAAAATATCAATAAGGAGTGCTTCAGAACTTTTTCTAAATGAATAGGGAGAAATAGAGAAGCATACACAATAAACGTCTAAAAAATAGAAAATGAGATATATAACAATTTATGATCATTTCCATGACATACTAAGTGTTGAAAAATTCATTCCATCATATGTAATATTGGAAATTAGAATTTGAATAAATTAAACCATTTCATTGGTTTGATTCATAAAGTACAGATAAAAGATCCATAGGCACATAAAGTGATGAACTTTTTTAATTTTCCATTAACTAAACGAATCCCTATAATTGTACAAGTATAGGTGTCATATAAGTGTATACTATATATTTGGATTTTACACTTGTATGATATGTATTATTCAAGTTTTACTATAAAAAGGAAATCATATAACTCTACAAGTGTATACTATATATTTGGATTTTTTATTTGTATGGTATGTGTTATTCAAGTTTTACTATATAAAGGAAATCCTATAGCTCTACAAGTATATCTATCTATCTATCTAAATAATTGTTTGTTTTTTCATAGGTAAGCATGGAATTTGAACCCCTGACCTCAATGCAACACGCTTGAGGGCATCACCATTGAGGCAAAAGATCCAATCCCTATCTATATACTTGTTTCTTGACATTGCAGGTTTGTAACCCCTAAAAAATAAAAAAAAATGTAAAAAAACCTAAGTCTTCATTCCTCATATCCATCTCTAATATCAAACCACCATTTTCATTATCTGTAAAATCATTCTTCCTCTTAGACCCCTTCGACTTTTTTTAATTACGAAGGATCCTCTTCCTCTTTTTCTTTATTCTCTTCTTTCTCATCTTTTCGTTCCTTTTTTTCATTAGATAAAATACAGAAGGGGTTTATAAGGGGATTTGGGGGTAAATAAGCCCTTTTTAATAAAAATGTATGTTATAATTGAAATTGCACTGTGCTGTTCATATCACGTATTGTATATTGTACTATATTGTATCAGGTATCCTACAACACTATTAGAAAATGATACATATCATTGGTATTTATTGTTTTATCGTGTATCTTATCATTTATCATATCGTGTATCTTATGATATTGATGACTAAGGTGAGTAGTGTGGCTAGTGCCTATGTAACTTCGACACAAACACGTGCCAGTTCTAAGCATGCAATGAGGTGTTAGAGTCAATGATTTTGGAGAGGAAGCAAATTTACACATTGATGCAGAATGTCACGCCCCCAGACCTTGGCCTTGTAGGTCGAACGGCTATCTCACTCGCATTCCCTCGATCCACGAGCCGGGTCGGCGTGACAAACCTCGATTAATCAATGTTCGATAATTAGTATCATCTTTTGATGTGACCGAGAAAATATGTGAATAGACCTTATTCTTTATTTTATTTGTGAAAAATTCCCATTTTCTTAACCTGATCGGTTTTTAAAAAAAAATCGGTTGTTCCGTGCTTCAGAAAAAGTTCAAATTAAAAATAGATTTCTACTTACTGCGGGATATTAAGTAAAAAAAAAAAAAGAATTTTCATCCATCAAAATCTAGACCTTGTTTAAAAAAGATCCAGTTATATGAAATTACAATTTAAAACATAAGCTGTTCTCAAACCAAAGTAACTGATAAAAAAAAAGATCTAGTGTTAATGACTCGTGATTCGACCATGTGTGTGCTGGTAGCTCTATAAATAAAATGTGCTAAAAACTATCAACTTGCTAGACGCTCCTGGATCTCTGCCCGACCCGCTCCTCTAGCTCTGACTGGGTGGTTGCTGACCTGCCTCTAGAATTTTTGGGTCATAAAAGGATCGTAAGCAGTGAAGATTAGTAAAGTCTTAATTCAAGTTGAAAATGAAACTTCTAATAAAATTTTGTAATTAAGCCAACAGTTCCTACTTTCTGTATGTTTTATTCAATCAATAATCAAGAAACTTTCTTTTCAAATTTGCTTATATAGAGAATCTATCATGTTAAACAATGTCGAGAACCACAAC
Organism: Chloranthus sessilifolius; assembly: GCA_021018995.1. Classification (NCBI taxonomy): domain Eukaryota; kingdom Viridiplantae; phylum Streptophyta; class Magnoliopsida; order Chloranthales; family Chloranthaceae; genus Chloranthus; species Chloranthus sessilifolius. The sequence goes on from CM037597.1 coordinate 85,341,391, forward strand.
TAATAATCAATTTTACAATTCATTTAAGAAAGGTCTTGACGATAACATGCAAGAATTCATTCAATAGAGAGTAATCGTGCATGCTACTATCTACAAGATGTGATGAATTATCAATTTCATCCGTCATTTCCATTGCAATTATCAGATTCAGTTACAATTTGTCGATTTAGTAATCTCAGAAGGGGAGTATCTTTATTTCACCTTACCTTTAATTAAATCATTCAAGAGTTTAGATTGTTAATTAGGTGTTTTCTGCTATCACAATTAGCAACAATATTAATCAATCAGTTAAGTTAGGTTAATTAATGATCTATTAAGTGTCTGTTTTTAATTTTGGTGTGATACTAACACCAACCATGGTTTCAATATCAGTGACATTATCACTTGCCAATGAGCACAAATAAAGGTTGACACTCTTCGCCATTTAGTCAATCAGGACAAGGATCGAAGACCGTGTTGGTCTAATGAGACCGAATCCTCAACTAACATTTCAAACTCTTCTGAATATGAGTTGCTTGTTGCGAGCTTGTTCGTAAGAACATTGGTTAGCATTGTGAGGTTACAATATTGATATCCGTATCATCTTTCCACTTATTTATTCAATCTTTGAATATTTAAGTGAATTATTTCAAATTCGGTATTCGGTATCAGTTATCCAATATTTCAATATCAATTTCATTTATTCAAAAATCAATTTTCGTATTCGATGTTCAATAATCAATGATCGGTTTTCAATGCTCGATATTCAAGGTTCAATATTCGATAGATCCATCTTATTTAATATCCACTTTCCTGTTTATTCTATATTTCGAGTTCAATTTTTATGTCAGTATTCTTTCGATATTGTTCGACAATCATTTTTCAATGTGCAATTAAAAGATTCTAATAGCTCATACAGGGATCAATAATTCAATTCAATCTCAATAAATCCTAGGGTATTATCAATCTATTCTTCAATTAATCAACCATTCATCAATACTCTTACTTTATTTAAGAGGAGTTGACACATTGATTATCTGAATCAGTTTACACTAATTTTAGTGCTACCATTGTTTAGAGTTCATAAGAGACTTATATTTAATATTGGATCAAATAAGAGATCTATCTCTTAGATATCTTTGAGTTATTAGCACATAATTAATGCCTATTGCTAGTTGCACACTGGTAGTGCTTTAACTATATTTCCTAAAAGGACTAATTGATAAGTTCACCTAGAACCATCAATCATTGGTGGGTCAAACTTTGACCAGTGCTATGACATTTTAAAGTTAAATGTAGAGAAACTTTTTAATAATTCCCTTAATTTCTTTAATTAAGGTATTCCACTTCAATGGGTGTCTTTCTAATTCTACCGGGGTATCATTAGCTGGGGCACACCAGTTTCTAGTTAAGGACACTAAATCCTGTTATATGTCATTGGTCATTTGGATCGCTAATTGGGTCCATTTAATGGTTCAAATTCGGTTTCCAAATCCCATTTAAATCCTAACTTTGTTAGAAAAGGTTCCACACTATGGTGTTGGTGCTTTATTAAAATTATGAGGTGTTCCTAGTAAGGGACCACCTGATTTAGTTATCATATCAGATTTATAACTAGGCTATTATCCTTTTATATTAGGCCATATATGTTGGGCTTTATTGGCCTTACTTAAGTGTTAATTGGTTTTAAGGAATTTCACAAATTCCTTTGTCGTGGTTACTAAATTTTCCGTGGGTGCCATTTGTAATGGTTCCATCAGTTATTGGGTCAAGACATCAGGTCCTAATTCAGTCCTAAATTATGATTTGCAGGCCCACGGGTAGGGCACTAGGGTCTCTAGACCGTATTTGGTCCAATTCTAGCCATGTAGGCCCTTGGGCCTTCTAAAGGTCAATCTTTGACTTAGTCAACCAAAGCCAACCATGGGGCAATTTGATCATGGGTCTCAGTAATTACTGGGACTTTAATTGGGATCATCAGTAATAACAACATCATGGATTTTAATGAAAAAGTTCAATATTTTGACCTAGATCGTAAATTTTATAGTTTTCAAATAAGGGCATCGGACCCTTGCCGGTAATCAGGCCGTCATTTTCAATCCCGATTTAGTTTTTGAGTGTTTCCAAAACTCAGTGAAAGATGACTGATAACCCCATCTTTCACAAGTGATGGCACGGAAAAATTCGATCAGATTTGATCGTAGCAATTGATTTTCAGAATGGGTTTCTAGCTGAACTGTTCATCAGGCCAGGTTTTAAGGTCTCTGGTAGTTGGGCCATAACTTTCCGTGCCGATATCGGAATCAGGCACAAGAGAGCTTGTTGGAAAGCTCTTTAAGTCCTTTATAAATTTGTTTTATATCCTTATTACTAAAAACGTCGGGATCAAGATGAAATTTGGGCCATCTGATCGGCTGTCCGACAGTGGTCACTATGTGTGCCATGCGACATGGTTTCTGCACTCTTGGTTTCCGGATATTCTACCAGTCAAACCAGATCAGATTAGGGACTGAAATTTGGTACAGTGTTAAAACACTGATAGAATTATATCCTTGAATTTTTACATGGTTTTTGGGGCTGTTTTTGTGCATAAAATAATGGCTCAAACATGGCCCAGGTTTCAGGTACATTGCCCTTCAGATTTATATAGTAAGCCACTTATTTGAGTTGAAACCATTCATTCCAGAGAATAAAACCATACCGAAAACCCATTTTTAAAACTAATTTCATTGTAGTATTATACTACAACACTAGCCTATTAGATAGTAAGACTAACAAGCTCACATGAGCACCATTAAACTAATAGATCAATCACCATCCATTTTTTTCCAGATCAACATCAAGATTTCATCACATCACAGGGAATAAACAGTGACGATAAATATAAAACAATTCCCACTTACTCAAACTATTAAATCTGTTTAAACCATATGCATCAAATAGACTAAAATGAGCTAATTTCTACAAGTATAAGAACATGGATCAAATACCATTTATTTGTACAAATCGAAACAATGACCACATCATGCAATCGATCAAGGTTTTACAAGTTTGCCCTACAATTTAACTATGATAAAGATCAAACACTATCTACGTAAAATTACACTACAATACAAGCATGCAAAGTCTAAATCAATTGAGTTTTGGGAAATAGATTTGGCACCATTGAAAATTCGACCGAACACGATTAAAATAATGAAAATTTTATAAATTACCAGCACCATTTCATCCCTTCAACGCGTGGTTGGGAGCGAGGAGTCATGCTAAGCCATCAATGGCACATGCACTCAACTCTGCTCCATTGCACCAACACCTTGCATGTGATGAACTTCTAACCATCCAATCACTTGTAAGTGTTGTATGATGGCCATGTGTGATCATTTAAATCACACACAACCACTTAACACCACCAAATTCTAATTCTAAGCCTTCATTTTTACAAAAAATTTTCAAAAGAATTCAAGAGACAAAAATAGAATCATTTTGTAAAAACAACCTTGGCTGGATTTGATCTTAGCCAAGGCCTTATTACTAGACGCCATTTGATGGCCATGCATGATCATAAAAATCACATGCATGGTCATCTTAGCACTATCGAAATTTCAGCTTAACAGTCTAAAAGAAAAATCCCAAAATATCATTAGGAGACTATTGTCCTTACAAAATTAAACTAGAACATTGCAAGAACTATTAATCTAGGACTTTACCTTAGCAATGGGTCCAGGTGCTTGCTGTTTTTGTGATGTTTGATGGGTTTAAAAGGCTTGGATTATAGTGGTTTCCATCTATGTTAAACTAGAAGTGGAGGGGAAGAGAATGATGGCCTTGGATTGAAGTTTCAATGGTTAGATGGGTGGCTATAGGAGCTTAAGGAAGAATCTCTAATGGATGGAAGTTTGGAGGAAGAAGAAGAGACTAGAGAAGGTGGTTTGGGCTTGTGGGAGGTTCGGAGGAAGCAGAGAATTCTTTGGGAGACAAGCTTGCCAAATGGAAAACTTGATCTTCCCCAAGCTCCACTCACTCTCTCTCTAGTCAACAAGTTAAGGGGTGCATGGCTTGAGGGGCCCACCTTGACCTTCTCTCCACCTTCCATTTGGTCTTCCTCTTGCTTTTCTATGGTTTTGTGGTCTTGGCTAGGCTGTAAAGTCAAGATCTTACTAGTTCTTGTGGTGCATGTGTTTAACACCATCTCACACCTTAGATTTCCCCAAGGTGGATCTAATGGTGTGAGATGTGGTCAATCCAATGGGTGGCTAGGATCTTATAGAGAAAAGAAATTATTTTCTTTTCTAATTTATAAATCAAGTAATTTAATTCTGGAGGCCCTTAAAGTTTATTTTAAATTACCAACAATGCCATGGCTCCTTATATAGCCACAAATATTCAAAATGTGTGTTGGTTTATAAGCTCCTTGATTTTGTGTCAAGTATTTGACCGGCCTTGTGATGCCTTTAAGATGGGTGTGATTTAATCACCTCCGTTGGTGATGATCTCGAGATGATCGCCATCATTTTGCCTTTGATTAATGTGATAATGTGAGGGGTGCCATTTGAAAATTTCGAGTGGGGTGTCCTTAAAGGTGAGAGGTTTATGGTGGGTGCCAACCATTTATCTTTTTCATGTGGGTGCCCATTGTGGGTGTCACCCATAAAAGCTATGGGTGAGGGTGCCTCACAAAATTTTGAAATAATGGCTTGCCTCCATTGTTGAGGTGCCCTTATTTAAAGTTTGGGTGCACAATGTTAGTGTGGGTGCCCACATTTTAAGGAGCCAGGATCTTGGGTTATCCTCCTTTTAAGCTTTTAAATGGGTCGGGTCTTGGTTAAATGGTTGACCAGCTCGGAGTTCGAGGTTCTTACACAAAATCAAAGCCTACGCGCTAGGATCGTGGCCAAATTCAGAAAAGAAGGCGATATAGACAAAGGACTCATCAATGGAATTTTAAAATACCTGCTAAAAAACGGGTTCTGTCACAATTCGCTTGCGCGAGTGTCAATCTCGTGCGCGCGAGATTGATCCAAGGGGTGAAGTCCGCAAACTCGCCCGCGCGAATCTGCTCCCGAGATCGAGCCAAACCATGTCGGCAAGTCTAATTTTAGGCGATTTTGTCTAGGCTGAGTTTCCTTTATGTTAGGAGTCTTTATTTTTGCAATTTTCTTTAGGTTTCTTTTTCTTATTTGAATTATTTAGGGGTCAGGCACATTCATGTTACATGTGACTATCGATTTCGTCACTGTCAGTGCTACCCTCGGAAAAGTGGTCATAACTCCCTCAATACGTCGGAATTCGAGATTCTTCTCTTGTTGGAAAACTACTTCGATAAGCTTTCAAACAATACCAATTTCGCGTCAATCGAACATCGTTTGACCCTTAAAAAGTGGCTGCTTATAAAAAAAATGGATTACTGGTCGAATGAATTGTGATCGTTAGATTAGAAAGTTTTAATGGTTAAATATGAGTTTTGATTTTGGTAGTATTCTTAGGATTCGTTACTTATTATTAATACACATTGTAAAGCTCTTATGGGACAATATAATGAAATTGAAATTTTATTACTTTGTGCAATTTTGAGAGCTTGTGAAAATTTTCTTCGTAAGAGTGATTCTTTGTCCCCATTGGGTTTGGTGTGAGGCCAACTATTTCCGTGGTGAAATTCCTTGGATTTCTTTATCTTCTTTCTTATTTTTCTTTAATTTTATTTTATTTTATCCCGAAAAACAAAATCCCTAATTCATATCGTGAGGGATTTACGCTATTTTAGCATGTGATTTTTCCTGCATCACACATCCAGCAATAAATTATTACTTTGGATAATGGGTCATTAATGGGCAAGATGTTGAAAAGTGTCATATTAATGAAAACATATTAAAGCCTTGTAAATTGTATAGAACTAATACTAGAAAATGAGGAGATTTCTAGGTTATATTCTAGATACCCAAATCCACACCTGTATGAGGTTTTTTCCTTTTCAAAATGAAGTGACCTTGTATCAGTTGAAGTACTATTTCTTAATCTATGGGATGAGATTTAAAGATCTTAACACTATGGAAGCCCAACCCTTCTCAGAGGGTCCGTAGGTTCCATTTTGATAATCTAGATCAATTTTCTTGCGGGCCCTGGCTTCCTTCAGGGAATGTATCCCCCTCAAATCTGAAGTTATGGCTGCTCTCATGGTGTCCGCCATCTCAATCTCCTTGCAATCCCAATCTCCCCCCATCAACCAGTCCGGCCAGCTCCCTGTGCATAATAAGATGGTTAGTTGTGGGATCACTCCTTGGCAGCTTCTTGACTAGATCGAGGAGGCTTGGGATCAGTGGAGTTCTTAGAGAGGCGAATTCGATTGTGTGCGACCTTGCCAAAACTGGAAGTATATCCTTGCCACTGTTTTTCTTTGTATATATATATATATATATATATATATATATATATATATATATATATATTGTGATACCTATTCTTTACTTGTATGAAATCGTTTTGCTCTTTAGGCCAGCCCTTCATCTTTCTCACAACAACACCCCCCCTTCCCCGCCCTTCTTTTTATTTGCTTTTTAATATCTAATAAGAATAATATCTTGTTAAAAAAACTATGAGTGCACGTAAAACTCTTTTAGTATAGGAGTTGGGGAGAAATTTATGTCTTATTATGGAATCAAAATTAGTAGTGGAAAATTTGCCAAGGTGACTCAAATCGGCCTATTATACTCGCATCATCTATAAATGGTTCAAGAAGAGTCATGGCCCATTTTCTGGTAAAATCAGTTCAGAATATCCGTAAATTGCAGTATTTGAAATTTTTTATTAGAATTTTCTTTCGTTTTACTTTTTTTTAAAAAATGATTCTGCCCATAATATTGAGGAAAATAATATTAATGCCGATTTCTCACAACTATTATTTCCAATTAGGAGTCAACAGGTTATTCCTCGTCTGGTAACCTATTTAACTTGCATGGGTTAGTTTTTTAGTGAGTTGACTCTCAATAACGTTGTTTTAACCTCGTGTTCTTTTTTTGGTAGTTATTTTAAACCTTGGTTTCTATGGCTTAAAGTTTCTAATTTATGTGTAAATAATTCTTTGCAATGTTTCATTGCCATATCTTCTTAATGCCAATTAATCAGTCATCTAAAGGGAATGTATGAAGTTTCTATTGCTGTCCTTTTAATCGTTATGTCGAATCTTCAGAGTGAGTTCTTCATAATGAGATTTTGCAACCATATTTCCAATATTTTGGCTTTAGCTGCACTTTTAATTGGCCATCTTATGCTTTAAAACTGATATTATGTCGTTATGCTTTGAAGGCAACTGCTGGTGGTGGAGGTCGTGGAATGCGGCTAGCTAATGAACCTGATGAGTTTGTGAAGTTGTTACAGGTATATGTGATTAAACAAATTTGTTTCCGTTCTATGTTTTTAAGGTTTGTGGGTTTAATTCATTTAATATTTATAGATTTGATCTATGTTTGTATCTCGAAAACTTGCATTGTATTATTGTGGATCCTATTACCCATATTCAACTTTGTTACTTGACAATCAGTGTTCCTAGACATGTGGCATGAGTGCCAAGTGTCAAGGTGTCATAGATGTTTGACATGCCAATTTCTAAAGATTCCAATACGGCGGTATGACCTTAAGAAAAAAAAAAAAAAAATCGAATGTGTAGAAAAAAATTGAAGGGGAAACTTAGAGATCCAATTGAGATATGTAAGGAATAGATACATAATGTATTTCATAAACCTAAATAAGCTTTTTCTTTTGTAAGTTACTAAACTTTACGTAATTTTTTAAAATTTATTTATATGGAGGCTCCTTTTATCGTGTCAAAATGAGGAACATTTTGGCTGTATTATGGGGTATTTTCATACATCTCTAGAAGTATTGTTAATGCGGAATTAAAGCCTACAGGTCGAGATCGTGGCCGGAGAAAGAGGAGACGTCGAAAGAGAAAGTGGATCCACGAATGGGCTTTTCAAAAAAAGGTTCGTTAAAGACCCGTGTGGACGTTATTTTAGGCAATATTTTTAGTTTAGTTTTCTTTTTTATTAAGATTCTTTTAATAAATGATTTATTTTGGGATTAGTTTCCATATTTGAATTATTTAGGGGTCAGACACATATATGTGATATGTGACTGTTAACTTCGTCACTTTCTGCCAAACTATCGGAAAAGTGGTCATAAGTTTACCAATATGTGTCAGAATTATGTGATTCTTGTCTTGTTGGAAAGTTACTTCGATAAGCATTCAAACAAGACCAATTTCACGTCAATCGGATATCATTTGACCCTTCAAAAGTGGTCATGTAATAAAAAAATAGGACTAATGGTGAAATTAATTATGACCGTTAGATTAGAAAGTTTTAATGTGACAGCCCAGATTTCAGCACCCCGAAACCCGTGCTATCAGCATGATCCTCTAGACCGTGCCTCATGGCTATGTACGGAGCATTGGTATAAACAAGCAATATTAAGACATAATGGAACAATAACTACACGATGCAGAAGTAAAATACTATTCTAAGTATAAACTCAAAAGATAGTTCTACTTTCATGCCACTGCATGAATAGAGAATCAATCCGAACCATCGGTGATCAACAGATCACCCCAGATGGTTCGCCAAAAGAATATGTCAATTAATTACATTGTTTATCAAAATAAAGGCTTGACATATCAAGTCGTACCAATGAGCTCTCAAAACTACTCTCTCAAAGTACTCAACGGAGTCTCCTAGAAGAAGTCCTCAGGACCAACTCATCCCCAGGCACGTAATCCAAATCACCCGGATCCACGTCTCCCGAAGCCTCGGCCGCTGCTAGCACTGGACCTGCGACGTATAGTCTAAAGGGTGAGCTACATCCTAGCTCAATAGGGAACAACACAATGAACATATAAGTCAAAATCTCACATATATTCCATGATATTCAAAGCATGATGTATCTATGCACTTGCTGGAAAAACAGTTTAAAAGATGACAATTATGCCTTGAAGTTTACTGGTGGTTTGCATGTTTCATTTATTCTCAAACTGTTCATGAATTACTTTGATTAGGGCTAAAGCAAAACTTAAATCTTCAACTTAAGTAATCCTCGAGCAATATAGCATCGAGCTCCGATGGAATACCCTCCATCGTCGTCTCAATAGACAGTTGTTATATATATTCCCTGGGAATACTATCCAAGCCCCTTTCTCATAGGCGGCGGGGTGAAATCTCATCTTAACATTCCTGGGATGTGCTTACTGTGTACGGATAAACCTCCGCATTCAGCAGTACGGATTACTTGCCGTCAGACATTCTACTTCTGATATTCTATTCAAACCTTAAATAACAAAAATATCATGTGCTTTACATATAGTTATTCACCGTGTAAAAGTGCTACTTTATATTAGTTAGGCCTTATCAGTAATTATCCAATTTTACTTACATCCCTGGGATGTCTAAATTGCTCCCATCACACTGATGCCTTTATCACTTTCTCATCCCCTGGGGATATCTCATTCTCATTTACTTTCTTGGTGTCACAGACACACCTTTTTTTTCTTACAAAGATTTACACAGTTAAAATATTTTCAATTTGATTTCTATATCACTACATACATGCTCTTGTAATTAAAGTACATGTTCAAGGTGTTCCCTACCTCAGGTCTCAGAAGGTCCAAGCATCAAGGTCCCACACGGCTCCTTATGCTTGCTCTCACACGTACTACCTATGGCACATCATAACACATGCAACATTTCACTAAAGATGCAATAGAGAAGGTCTTAGACTCTCCATGAACCCTAAGGTTCAATTAAGAAGTCAAGTGAAACTGCCAAAATCGATTAATCGAACCCTAAATCGATTAATCGATTCCCAAAATTGATTAATCGAAATCGAAAATCGATTAATCGATCCCAAATCGATTAATCGAAATCCCCAAAATGGTTAATCGATTCCTAAATCGAGTAGTCGAAAGTTCAAAATCGATTAGTCGATCCCAAATCGATTAATCGAAATCCAAAATCGATTAATCGATTTCCCAATTCGATTAGTCGATTTCCCCAAGCTTTATCTCTCCAGCCACTGGAGGTACTCAGTCGATTAGTCGATTTCCAAATCGATTAATCGACTTTCAAAATCGATTAATCGATTTCCAGATCGATTAATCGAAATTGGGCATTCTTGCTTTTTCAACTTCTAGACCAAAATCGATTAATCGATCTCCAAAATTGATTAATCGATTTGGCCAGACTCAGCCCCTTTTCGGGCTATTCTTTCAAATCTCCTCTCTTTTTCTTTCTTTTCTATCCATTTAATTCTATGATTTTTGCCTACCCTTGACTGAATTTAATCATCAAAACTATGCATTTAATTTTAATAAAACTCACCTCAAATCAATCTCCTAATTGATTGAACGGTTGATTTGAATGGTTAGGGTTCCGACCCTTGCTTCAACGATCCTCCATGCGTTGAATCCGACATTAATGCTTGAAACTCTTCCTTCAATCAACCACAATAACTCCTAACCATTACTCACCTTGGTTCTCTCTCTCTCTCTTCTTAACTCTCTTTCACCAACCAAACAAAAGAAACTTAGGTTATTAAAACCCTTATAACTTCTCTCAAGCTTTGGTGTTAAGCACATACACCAGAGATAGGTGTATGTGGCCTTAAACTCACACCATACACTACACTTAGGTCAAATTTACATCGCATTAGTTCATCACTTCATGAGTCCACTGTTTGACCATCACTTCATGAGGTTACTGTTTAACGCTCAAATTTTCGGGATATTACATTTAATGGTTGATTAGGAGTTTTATTTTAAGTAGTATTCCTAGGTTTCTTTCCTTTATAAATACACATTGTAATCTCTTATGAGAATTAGTATTGATGATGAATAAAAAAAATTTATGAGTTTTGCTTTGTGCAAATTCTAGAAAACTTAAGATGAGTTTTCGTTAGAAGAGTGATTCTTCTCCCGCGTGCGGTTTAGTGTGAGACCAACGTTTCTTCCTTGCAGCGATCTTCTTCTACCTTTTTTTTCCTTTTTAATTTTGTTTTAATTGAAGAGCGAGATCCCTAACCCCTATCGTGGGTGATTTACGCTATTTTAGGGTTAGTGTGCGATTTTTCCGCATCAAATTGGTATCAAAGCTAGTTCAACACTCAACACGTGAAGTCCATCATGAGTAAAGAACAGTTTATCGAAGCCTTTTGCGAGTTGAATGGATTCATGATGGCTAGCATGAGATCGTTCGTGGATCGGCGAAATCGCCTTGATTTGCATCAGATGATTAGTAAGATTGGACAAGTATGAGAGGCAGTGAAAACTAGATCGCGAAGTCTGAGGTATTTGAATTTAACATCTCAATATTGGCCAGCTATATATAATCGAGCGTTTACTTTTGAGATTCTATATGAGTTAAAAAATTCATGTCGGATAGCAGAGGTGTTAAGCACGATTTTCGTTTAACAAATTCTTAAGGATTTTCTTCTCAAACTACAAGAGGAAATCATATCGGTGAGACTTGAAGCTTTGAGATTTAAGCTTTCAAATTCCGTGTCCGTTAACCTAACTCCATCACCAACCGTCCGTTTTAATCCCCTAACAGTTGTGACACCTGCACTCGTTACGAATTCCATTATCGGTGTAAAATCTATGCCAATTGTAGCTCCAGTAACAGCTTACAACCCAAAGCCCGTTCATATAACCAAGCCCATAATCGTAGTTACCCTAGCCGACCTCATGTCACCCAAAATTATTATCGATCATCTACCCAAACCTATGATAACACCAAAATCGGTTGAAGATTCCGTACCAGTTGATGAAAATCCTCTTCTGGTCAATATCAAAACTAATCCTGACATCGTTGAAGAGTAAGTTTCCATAACAAGTCCTACAGAGCCCGAGTTTGCAGTGAAGTCTATCGGTCCCATGACTCACAGGTCTCAGGATCGTGTTGGTTGTGTGTTGACATCGATTCCTGCCTGCGTATCAAAGATAAATCGGATCTCGCCCGAGTTGACTCCAGTTTACTTGTCCAAGCCACTTCTGATCGAGGTTTCCTATATATTGTTTGTAATCGTGGCCGTGAAAGTCCATGTCAGCCAAAGTTCGTGGTTGAACTTGTTCAAAGTCGGGGGGAATAATGCAGAATTGAAGCCTACACACCGAGATCATGGCCGGATAAAGAAGAAAAGTCGAAAGAGAAAGTGGACCCATGAATGTGTTTTTTAAAAAAAGGCCCATTAAAGACTTGTGTGCATGTTATTTTAGGCAATATTTTTATCTAGGTTTAGTTTCCTTTTTTATTAGGATTCTTTTAATAAATGATTTATTTTAGGATTGGTTTCCTTATTTGAATTATTTAGGAGTCAAACACATATATGTGATATGTGACTGTTAATTTTGACACTTTCCGCGCAACCATCGGGAAAGTGGTCATAAGTCTACCAATAAGTGTCAGAATTGTGTGATTCTTCTCTTGTTGGAAAGCTACTTCGATGAGCTTTCAAACAAGACTAATTCCACATCAATCGAACATTAACCCGGATGTCATCTCGCTACAAGAGACCAAATGGGGGAGCAGCGGCAAGGTAAAGGTCGCCTTGGTGCTGCGAGGAAACAAATGGGATTGGGTGGGGGTTGATTCAATCGGCGCCTCGGGTGGCATCCTTGTAGCTTGGAAGTCAGGTCTATTCGAGAAAATAGATGAGGAAGCGGGGAATTGCTCTGCGGCTGTTGTACTCCGGAACATAATTATGAGTGAAGTTTCGACTTTTGTTGGGATCTACGGTCCATTTGTGGAAAACCAAAGGGGGATTTCTGGCTTGAACTGGTGGCCATCATGGCTAGGTGGACAAGTATGAGAGGCAGTGAAAACTAGATCGCATAGTTCGAGGTATTTGAATTTAACATCTCAATATTATCCAACTATATGTAATCGAGCGTTTACTTTTGAGATTCTACGTGAGTTAAAAAATTCACGTCAGATAGCGGAGACATTAAGCACGAGTTTCGTTCAACAAATTCTTAAGGATTTTCTTCTCAAACTACAAGAGGAAATCATATCGGTGAAACTTGAAGCTTTGAGATTTAAGCTTTCAAATTCCGTGTCCATTAACCCAACTCCATCACCAACCGTCCGTTTTAATCCCATAATAGTTGTGACACCTACACTCGTTACGAATTCCATTATCGGTGTAAAATCTATGCCAGTTGTTGCTCCAGTAACAGCTTACAACCCAAAGCCCGTTCAAGTAACCAAGCCCGTAACCGTAGTTACCCTAGCCGACCTCATCTCACCCAAAATTGTTATCGATCATCTACTCGAACCCATGATAGCACCAAAATCGGTTGAAGATTCCGTACCAGTTGATGAAAACCCTCTTCCGGTCAATATCAATACTAATCCCGACACCGTTGAAGAGTAAGTTTCCACAACAAGTCCTACAGAGCCCGAGTTTGCAGTGAAGTCTATCGGTCTCATGACCCACAAGTCTCAGGATCGTGTTGGTTGTTGTTGACATCGATTCCTGTCAGCATATCAAAGATAAATTGGATCTCGCCCGAGTTTAATCCGGTTTACTTGTCCAAGCTGCTTCCGATTGATGTTTCCTATATATTGTTTGTAATCGTGGCCGTGAAAATCCATGTTAGCCAAAGTTCGTGGTTGAACTTCTTCAAAGTCGGGGGGAATAATGCGGAATTGAAGCCTACACGCCGAGATCATGTCCGGATAAAGAAGAAAAGTCGAAAGAGAAAGTGGACCCACAAATACGCTTTTAAAAAAAAGGCCTGTGTGCACATTATTTTAGGCAATACTTTTATCTAGGTTTAGTTTCCTTTTTAATTAGGGTTCTTTTAATAAATGATTTATTTTAAGATTAGTTTCCTTATTTGAATTATTTAGGGGTCAAACACATATATGATATGTGACTGTTAATTTCGATACTTTCTACGCAACCATCGGAAAAGTGGTCATAAGTCTACCAATATGTGTGTCAGAATTGTGTGATTCTTCTTTTGTTGGAAAGCTACTTCGATAAGCTTTCAAACAAGACCAATTTCACATCAATCGGACATCAACCCGGATGTCATCTCGCTATAAGAGACCAAATGGGGGAGCAACGACAAGGTAAAGGTCGCCTCGGTGCTGCGAGGAAATAGATGGGATTGGGTGGGGGTAGATTCGATTGGCGCCTCGGGTGGCATCCTTGTAGCCTGTAAGTTGGGTTTGTTCGAGAAAATAGATGAGGAAGAGGGGAATTACTCTACGACTGCTGTACTCTAGAACAAAATTACGAGTGAAGTTTCAACTTTTGTCGGGATCTACGGTCCATCTGTGGAAAACCAAAGGGGGATTTCTGGTTTGAACTGGTGGCCATCATGGCTAGGTGGGATCACCTGATTTGTTTAGGGGGAGATTTTAATGCTATAAGATGGGAGCACGAAAAGAAGGGAGGCATGCCAGATAGATTGTTGATGAGAGAGTTCAATTCGTTCATCTTGGACTAGGAACTGATGGACGTCCCGCTCACAGGAGCCAGATACTCATGGTCTAATCTTCAGGATGACCCGTCACTAAGTTGACTGGATATATTTGTATGTACCCCCGAATGGATGGATATCTTTCCGGTTGCCAGACTTGAAGGATTAGCAAGGGTTGTCTCTAATCATCGTCCATTACTTGTGACGTGTGATCTGCGGGGAGGTGGGCCATCCCCGTTTCGTTTCGAGAACATGTGGCTGCTCGACGATTAGTTCAAAGCTTTGGTTCCTTCTTGGTGGAGTCAGCTGACTACCGATGGGACGGCCATGTTCCGGTTCATTTCCGAACTACATTGGCTAAAGGGACAGATCAAGACTTGGGATAGAGATACGTACGGGCTGATTCACGCTGCGAAAGAGGTCTTACTCCTTCAGCTGAATGACATCGACCGGTCAGAGGAGGAAAGAGTGCTTTCGGATGAGGAAAGACGAGAGAGAAGCATAAAAAAGCAGGAATTCAAGAGCAAGTGCTTGGCCGAGGAAGTGTGTTGGAAACAAAAATTGAAGGTTCAGTGGTTGAGAGGGAGACAACAACACCAAGTTCTTCCACGCCATTGCGAATGCACGCAGCAAAATTAATTACTTGGGCAAGATTACGGTGTTGGGGGTAGCTTATTCCGACCAGGAACAGCCTCGGAACCGTGTCATCAAATATTACAAGGACATGGTCATTGATGAGGGGCTGGATCGGCTGGAGCTGGACGGGCTGTACTTCAAGTCAGTTTCGGAGGAGGATAGAGCGGAGGTCGAGCAACTGTTTTCGGAAGAAGAGGTATGGCGGGTAGTTAAGTGTGGGGGGAAGAACAAATGTTCGGGTCCGGACTGCTTTACTATGGAGTTCTACAGAGTCTTCTGGTCTACTCTTAAATTTGATCTTATGGAGGTGTTCAAGGAGTTCTATGCAAATGGCTTCATTGGTCGAAGCCTAAACTCGACATTCATCACGCTTATCCCCAAAAAACGCGAGGCTGAGGACATAGCTGAGTTTCAACCTATCTGTCTTTAAATTGCCGGTATAAAATCATATCAAAAGTGCTGGCCAATCGACTCAAACCGCTAATGGGAAAGGTGATTTCGGAAAACCAAGGTGCGTTTGTACAAGGAAGACAGCTGATAGACCTGGTAGCTGTGACCCAAGAGGTCATACACTCTGCGCATCACGCTCGTCAGCCAGTTGCCCTGTGGAAGGTAGATATGGAGAAGGCATATGACCGGGTCAGTTGGGACGGCCTCGAGTACATGCTAGGCAGGTTTGGGTTTGGGCCTACTTGGAGGAGATGGATGCCGGCATGTTACTCATCGGCCTGGTTCTCGGTGTTAATCAATGGTTCGCCTGCGGGATCGTTCAAAAGCTCCAGGGGAATCCGACAAGGAGACCCTTTTTCCCCCTTTTTATTCATCATGGTGGGGGAAGCTCTGACTGGGCTCATAACATGGGCTAGAACGCTTAAGCTCATTTCGGGGGTCACAGTTGGGTTACAGGGTCGATCTATATCACATCTTCAATACGCCGATGACACCATCCTTTTTGGGTATGCCAATGTGGAGGAGTTCAGGGTTCTAACTGATGTCCTTACAATTTAAGAGGCAATTTCTGGGCAACGCATTAATTTCCTGAAATTAGCAATAACCGGAATAGGGACCAGCCAGCAGCAGTTGGAAGAGTTAGCTGTGACGGTGGATTGTAAGATTGAGAAACTACCCATCAAATACCTGGGTTTGCCTCTCGGGGTCAGGAAACCTACGGCTCGGACATGGGAGCTAGTCATTCAACGATTCGAGCAACGGTTGGCTTCATGGAAAGGGAAATTGTTCAGCAGTGGAGGTCGCCTACTTCTAGTTAAATCTGTACTCTCCAGTTTGCGCATTTTTTATATGTCGACGTTTGTATGCCCGATTGAAGTCATTAACCGACTGGAGCAAATCCAAAGAAATTTTCTTTGGGAGGGTGCTGGGCTTGGGAGATGGTTTCATCTTGTCTACTGGGACACTTGCCAGCTACCCAAGAGTTGTGGGGGACTTGGCATTTGTAGTTTGCGGGGCACAAATGTCGCCTTACTTGGTAAATGGTTCTGGGGAGCTGGGTTGGAGAGCGAGAGAGACAGTCTTTGGCGGAAGGTATTGGCTGAAAAGTATGGGCAATCAGGCGGTAATTGGGGTATCAATACATCAGTTCACAGAGGCATGTCGGCTTGGTGGAAATGCATTTGTGGTACGTGGACACTGTTTGCTAGATGGATCCATTTCAGCTGGGGGTGTGGTACTCGAATTCGTTTCTAGAAGGATGCTTGGGTGGAGGGTGATCAACTCAAATCGATGTTCCCGGAGATTTTTAACATATCCACAATCAGCTGGAGATGATTAGGGAGTTTCTTGTGGGTCACAGAGAAGGAAGGGTGTGGGAGATCACAACGCGTAGGTTCCTAAGAAGCGATGTGATGGAATCCTTCTTGAGGCTGCTATCTAAGATGTATTAGGTCCTCCCAAACTGGCAAGGCCAAGATCAGCGGGTTTGGGGTCCTAATAAAGATGGCAGATTCAGCGTAAAATCCTACTATTGGATGCTTACGTGTCGTTCACTTATCTGATTCCAAGGGGCTTCGGTGTTGAAGGCGGTGATACCCCAAAGGTTAGATTTTTCGCTTGGACGATGCTCAAAGGGAAAATTCTAACTATGGATCAGCTTATTAGACGGGTAAAGACATCAAATCAGTGCGTTATGTGCCTACAACGGAAGAAACCGCTGCCCACCTCCTTCTCCACTGTCAGCTGGCTAACAAAATTTGAATTGTTATTCTTCAATCATTCGGAATGAGTTGGGTCACCCCGGCCACCCCCTATCAGTAGTTTTTAGTTTGGTCCTCAGAATCTCTGGAGGAACAGATGGAAGAATTATGGAGGGTGACTTTCTTTTCGGTCAGTTGGGGGATTTGGCTTGAGAGAAATGACCGGATTTTCAATGATAAACGTCGACTGGTTGGAATGATTATCAAGGCTGTCAGGGACCTCATGTGGTTTTGGGTCGACCTAAGCAGAGTTGGAGAGGGGGAGGGGATGGCAACCTGGGAGCCGGGATAGGAGTGGGGCGAGGAGCGGGGACTATCGTCGTCTCATTCTAGTTTTGCTGTCGGTGCTTTTTTTTTTTTTTTTCCCTTGTTCTTTCTCTTTTTGGTCGAGTCTTTGTATTTGTCCTTTCAGCTCCTTGCTGGTTTTAAATATATTGCACTTTGTCGATCAAAAAAAAAAAAAGCATCAATCGAACATCATTTGACCCTTCAAAAGTGGTCGCGTAATAAAAAATGGGATTAATGGTGTAATTAATTATGACAGTTAGATTAGAAAGTTTTAATGGTTGATTAGGAGTTTTATTTTAAGTAGTATTCCTAGGGTTTCTTTCCTTTATAAATTACACATTGTAATCTCTTATGAGAATTAGTATTGTTGATGAATAAAAAAAATTTATGAGTTTTGCTTTGTGCGAATTCTAGAGAACTTGAGATGAGTTTTTGTTAGAAGAGTGATTCTTCTCCTGCGTGCAGTTTGGTGTGAGACCAACATTTCTTCCTTGGAGCGATCTTCTACCTTTATTTTCATTTTTAATTTTGTTTTAATTGAAAGCGCGAACCCTAACCCCTATCACGCGGGATTTATGTTATTTTAGGGTTAACGTGCGATTTTTCCTCATCAATCGTGCTGTGTTGAGGAGTGTCCAAGTGCCACCGAGAGTCAACCTGTATCCACCTGTATCCTAGTGTCACAAAGTGTCCGCACGACAAAAATCTCAATAGTAGAAGCGCCAAGATAACACTGATGACAATTAATCGAAAATCCATTTGGGCAGTCCAAAAATCAAGATATTCTGTCATAATTGCCCCATTTTCAAAAACTTGGACTCACATGGAAATTGCTCTTTTGATTCCCAAGTTCAAGACATGTCAAATATCAATTTGGTCAATTTATAAAAATATCAGAATTTGGACTTGATACTTTAGCTCATGTCCAGATATGAAATTGATCAACCAGTTTTTGAACTGTATACCTTGTATATATAACAAGCTCTATGAATTTTATTGTTGTTCTAGAACAATTCTGTGCATATATGATCACAAGGGGGTGCAACTCACATAGTCCTGTTCAAATGTTTTACTATTGCAAAAGATGAAAATGTTCCTAAAGTTCAATGCTTCTTACTAATAAGAATCAATTGACTTTTTTTTTTTATTTATATTTCTAAATGTTTTCCAAAGTAAGATGGCTGAATTACAATCCTGTCCTTGGCTCTTCCCTGAATATCTAGACATCAAGAAGCTTTTACATTCGTAAACTTTTATATGTATTCCTTCTATTATATTATATAAAAGCAAGGAGCTTTTGCACACTTGTAATTATTAAAAAAATTCAAAAAAACAAAAAAGGAAAAAATCAAACATGACGTGGCATGTACATAATTTTTTTAAAAAGAAAAATTCTGCAAACTTGGTCCCATCTCTCTATCTCTCTCTCTCTCTCTCTTTCTTCAATCTGCCTCTCTCTCGCCTCCAAAGGTGCATGGATCAAAATCTCGAGAGAATTCAAATTCTTTGAGATGACTTCGATTGCAATCAAACGATAAATTGGAAATTTTCGGGTAGGGGTAGAAAATTTCAATTTATTGGACCAAAACCTAATTATTGGCCGATAATTACGATTTTCAATTTATCGGCCGATAATTTGAAATTATTTTCTAATTATTGGCCGACAATAACACTGTTGCATTTTGAATTTTTTTATACCCTTTAAAAACCTAGATTTAGGTTTTTTTTCCTCTTCTCTCTCCCTCTTCCAGATTTAATAATTTTCTCGTCGGATTTCGCTGGATTTTGACCGAATCACGCCCAAATTTACCGTAAGTTACTGAATCTTGTCATGTTTCACCGTATGCACTCTGTTCTTGCCAAATCTTGTTGGAGTTAGTCGAATCTAGCCGGTTTCTCGTTGGATCTAGCGGAATGCTCATCGGATTCTTGCCGGATTTTGATGAAATCTCGCCCGAATTTACCGTAGGTAACTGAATCTTGTCGGGTTTCGCTATATCCACTTGGTTCTTGCCGAATCTAGTCGAAGTTCGCCGGATCTAGCCGGTTTCTTGGCAGAATTTGACGAAATCTCGCCCAAATTTACCATAAGTTAGCGAATCCTTATTTAATTTTTTTTATTTCCTTAAAATCCGAATTACTCATTAATTTTTAGTAATATTGGAGTAATTATTAGTTATATAATATTTATTTTATGTGTGTATATATATATATATATGGCTTATTTAAATTATTAGTTATGACTTATAGGATATATTTAGCTTATTTTGTATGAGATATATTTGTTATGAGATAGATTTTCAATGGGATATATTTTGTTATGGGGTATGTTATTTATGAAATATATATAGTCAATTAATTGTAATTTTTAATGGGAGATATTTAATTAATTTTTAATGATATTTAGATGATTTTTTAATGGGAATAATTTTTTTCTTATATAGATTCAAGAATTTGAAATATAGAGATAGTTCGCGATTTCGATCTTGCATGGGAGTATGGCACTCCTTTGGGGCCTAAGAGGCTAAAGTCAAAATGTCACTTCTGTTATAAAGAGTTAAATGGTGGCGGTGTCAACAGACTTAAGGAACAGTTAGCTGGCAAATTGGGTGACGTGCAGCCATACACTAGCGTGCCCAAGGAAATTGAAGAGAAAGTAAAAAAATAAATGAAGACCGCAAAAGGGAAGAGAGTATATAGATCGAGAGAAAGAATCAAGAATTTATGGAAACCATATCGCAGCCTCTCCGTGATTCAATTCCATTTGACTTGGATGATGGTGATGGAGGTGATGAAGAGAGTCAGCTTAGGAGGGTAATGAGGCAAAATTTGAATGAAAGGAGAAGACAGGAGGATGAAGAGAATGCATTTATGAGATTTCGATCTGTTTTGCATGGACAATCTACGACAACAGTTGGGGGAGGGTCAGGTCATACCCAAACCCATGGAGACACAGGTTTACACAGGTCATCCACTTTGCGGGAGGGTGGTTTTGGTAGTGTTAGCCGTCCAGTGGAACCTATGGATCCCTTTTTATACAGATCAAAGAGCTCAAAATAGTCCAAACTAAGCATGACGTTAAAAACTAGGTAAAGCAATAACCAAATTTATTGTGTACAATCATATTCCAACTCAAGTGGTTGAATTACCGTACTTTAAGACCATGTTCGACACTAGTGCCGAGGCAGGGCCTGGTGTAAAAATCTCAACTGCTTATGAGATAGCTGACCCACATATAGACGAAGAAGTGACCGAGGTAAGGGAGTACATAAAGAGCTTCGAGAAAGTGTGGGATAAGAAAGGTTGCATTTGACAGGTGTTACTGAGAAGACCCTAATCAACTTAGTGTACAATGACCAGGGGATAATTTTCATGAATTCTGTTGATGTCTCAAATGTGGCAAAGGATGCCAACTATATGTTTCAATTGATGGATGAGGTTTTTCTGTCGGTTGGGTTACAACGAGTCGCACAAATCATCACTGATAACGCAACAAACTGTAAGGCAGTTGACAACAAACTGATGATGAATTACAGACACATCTACTAGACCCCGTGCGCAGCCCATTGTATTGACTTGATTCTCACCGACCTAGGGAAGATGGAAAGTGTGCATACAATTTTACAGAACTGTAAGATGAGATGCAAGCCTAGTTAACTTGATGAGAACATTCACAGACAAAATAGACATTATGGGGCCTGCAATCACTCAGTTTGCTACCCACTTCATTGTTCTTCAAAGCTTATATAAGTACAGGGCATGCTTGAAGAGTCTGGTTGCATTTCAACAATGGGCAAGTTACGAAGCTTGCCTTCCAAAGGCAAAACGACTATTAGCCAACAAAGTTGCTGATACTATTTTCAACTCCGCATTTTGGGACAATGTCGAGTACATTGTGAATGTCGTTGAGCCGCTAGTGCACGTATTGAGGCCATGGACAAAGCAACGTTAGCCATTAGAGATAAGTACCCCCAAAGTTACAAGAAATTTTTGAAGGTGAACGATAAAAGGTGGAACGAACAATTCCACCAAAATCTACATGCAACAGACAATTCATTATTTTAATTAGTTCATAATCATACGTTGGTTAGATTTATCTTTATTGTTCTAATTAATTGAGACGTTTCAACAGGGCATTTCTTTAACCCGGTCTACCAATATAGTCGAAATCTTAGTATAAATGATGAGGTCTATACTAACTTGCTAACTGTTATTCAAAAGATGGAGCCAGACATCACCATTTAAGGGAAGACAATAAGAGAAGTAACAAATAATTAAATAATGAAAATTGGCTCTTTTGGAACTCACCATTCAAAATCTCAAAAATTGCAAAACATTTCTTTCTTGTCGCTTTCTCGGAGATGATATCGGAGGATATTGACCGACTGCTCTCCCATGGGACCTCGGACAGTGGGGGAGTTACTCTCAGATTTAGCAGATGGGATGATGATTGTCTCCTTAACACTATACAAAAAGAGGAAGATGACGGCTACTGGTTACAGATATACGGCGTCCCACCATTCCTATGGACCAATGAGGTCCTTAGCGGAATCGGACGTCTCGGAGGACTCTTTCTCGGCATTGACACTTGCACTGCTGATAGGTTGGACATCCGGTTTGCGAGGATCGTCGTTCGCACCTCTAATATTTCCGACATACCGCAGGAGGGAGACGTCGTCATCAATGGCATGAGGTATCGGTGGTGGTGCGAACTGGAGAGGGTGAAATGGACGACGATTCGAGATAACGGCATAAAACCTACCGTTCGGTTAGGGGCCAGTGAGATACAGGATGCGCCGATCACTGCCGGTGAAATGCTTGGCGAGGAGAGGGAAGTTCAGCGGGAAATGCATCGCCGGGACGGGCCGAAGCTCTCAGACATCCATCGCTCGCGGATCGGGCTCCATACCGATCGGAAGACCGACGCGAGGTTGATCGGCTCGTCGGGGAGGCCCCATCGGCGGCACTGGGCGTTCGGCCATGCTGAGCTGGAAAGGGTTGACCACGGGAGTATGGACCGGAGGACAAAGGACTGGCGGATACTGGATGGTGCAGGTGTAGATGATCCCTGCGGTAAAGGAGATGGAGGGACTTTATGGCGGGTGGCAGATTGAATGGGACATGTGCCCACATCTCCGAGTCGACGCTGCACATAATTAATTGTTGACGAAAGACGGTATGGGGGAGAAGGTACAAGAGTTTCGACGGGCTGCAACGCTGACTTCTCGGCCAACCAAGGCTCGACAGCTGGGGCTACAACTGATAAAGGAGTTTTCGGGCTGCAACGAGGTATAAACAGAAGGGATGAGACATTAATAACTAATGGAAGAAGGGTTACTGCCACGTGCCTTTTGGAGGGACAAACATCTGCGTTGTCGTCGAACCACGTGCCAAGGCTAAATAGGGAAAGGCGGGTTCAGTCGGGCTCCAATGACGTGGAAAACGGGTACACGGGTCTGCACATCCTACGCCAGCCATCCATGCTCAGAGGGGATGGTTGCAATTCGCAATCGGGTGTGTGTCCTACCCACGTGTCGTTCTCGAATAGCTGGCTGAGGGAGGGCGACAGGTTGGAACACGTGCAAGATCAAGGGGAGGTAAACGGGCCGGCGGACGGGTCTCCCTCCAATGGCATGGTCCTTATTGATAACACCCGACCCGATGTTTCTAATAATCTCTTGGACCCTATATTGGGAGGACCTGATGACCCGAATAGGGGATTGGGCCTTGGGACCTCGAGACCCAGTGCCAATAGCTTACAAAGAATGGATAAGGCGAATGGATCTACGGGCCACAAAACAGATGACCAGAGACACTTTACTTCGTCTTCCCTATTTCTGCTATAGACGGAGAGAGGAGAGAACCACGATGGCCAGATCGGAGCTACTTCAGATCAACAGGGGGTACAGGAAGTATCAGAGGGAGAAAGTGTCCTCCAGATTGGATCGGAACTGGGGGTCACTTACCAAGGGGATCAAGAAGATCTGATCAGACTTTATGAATAAATTTTGGACAAGGGGAAACGGATGGCAAAGACAGAGAGGCAAAAAGGTAGAAAGAGCGGGATTCGTTCAAGATGGGGACTAATTTATACAAGAGGAAACAGTGGCATTATTAACAATAAAGGAAAGAAGGTTCAGAGGATTGGGAAAGGTCGCAACAGGTCGTCTAAGAAGACAGACTCATAGAGCGTGGCGGTCTTTCGATGGGGTTTCTCAATCTTTTACATGTCAATGGTTAAGTCGCTTTTCTTGAGCTGGAATGTGCGAGGGTTAGGGCTCGCTGACAAAAGGGCTATGGTCAGAGCTACTCTTCACCAACTGAATCCGGAGGTAATCGGGTTGCAGGAGACTAAATGGGGAGAGGTCAAATCTCCTACGGTCAGATCGGTTCTCCCTGGGCCGGCCTGGGATTGGATTGTTTCGGAAGCCGATGGATCTAGGGGCGGCATCCTACTGGCTTGGGATTCAGACTGTCAAAGATTGCAAGACTCGGAAGTGGGGAATTACCTGGTTGCAGCGCATTTGCAGGACCAGAGCAATGGAAAGGATTGGGTTGCCGTTACCGTTTACGACCCCAATGACAACACGAGCATGAAGGAATTCTTTTTTGAACTAAGCGTGGTGATTGAAAAATGGGACGTACCGGTGTGTATTGGAGGGGATTTCAACGCGCTCCTAAACAACGAGGAGAAAAACATGGGCACGATTGACGCTACTGCTTCGGAGTTGTTTGCCGACTATATCGCGCAGGGGGCTCTGCTCGACCTTGGTATGAATGGGGGGAGATTCACTTGGTCGAATGGCCAAGATTCTCCAATTCTTTGCCGCCTTGACAGATTCCTGTGTCGGGCCGACTTTCTTAACCTGGGGATTGACCAGCGGATCACCATCGCGTCCACTACGATCTCGGATCACAAACCTATTTTACTCTCAACTGGACAGCATCATGGGGCCGAATCTCGGCCGGGCCCTTTCAGATTCAATAATTCTTGGCTCCTGAACGAGGAGTTCAAACTTCTTGTTAACCAGTGGTGGTCGCAAGACAACGTCATGGGTTCATCGGATTATGTTTTTAGTGCCAAACTAAAGAACCTTAAAACCAGAATCAAGGAATGGAATAAGGAGGTATACGGAAAGACTAGATCTCTCAGAGATAAAATTCAGGCTGAAATCACTGTTCTTGACGCGGCTGAGGAAGTGGCGGCGCTAACAAACGTTGAGAAGGAGATTAGAACCGCTCTTCGGATCGAATTCAATCGGATGCTAATTCAGGATGAACAGGAATGGCGGCAAAAATCGAAGGCTCACTGGTTAAGGGAGGGAGACGGGAACAACAGATTTTTTCATGCGATCGCTAATGGGAGAAGAAGGAAGAACCGCATATCCTCCATCAACATTAACGGTGAAGATCACTCGGATCCATACATTATATCGGACAAAATTGCGGATTTTTTCCAGCGCCAATTCCACTGCGAGACGATTTCCAGGCCATGGATGGAGGGAATGCAGTTCCAGACCTTATCTTACCTGGAAGCCTTGGTTCTCGAAAGACCTTTCGAGGAAGTGGAGGTGAAAAGGGCGCTTAAAGGTCCCGGTTTTAATAAATCTCCGGGGCTGGACGGTTTCACCACCGAATTTTTAAGACAATGCTGGCCTACTATCAGACCTGATTTTATGAAGCTGATTCAGGGGTTCTATAACACGGGTAAAATTAACAAATGCATGAATTCCACCTTCATTGCGATGATCCCGAAAAGGGAGGGGGCCTCGTCCATTACGAACTACCGTCCGATAAGCCTAATCGGAAGTGCTTACAAGATTATATCTAAGGTGCTTGGACAAGTTATGTCCAATGTCCAAGGCGCATTTATTTCGGGAAGACAACTGTTGGACATCGTGGTCGCTGCCTCGGAAACCATTCATTCTGCCAAGAAGCGCAACAACAAAGGATGGGTCTTCAAGATTGACATGGAAAAAGCGTATGACACAGTTCAATGGGATTTTTTAGACTATGTCTTGCTGAAAATGAGGTTTGGGGAACGATGGAGGAAGTGGATAAAAGGCTGCTATGCTTCCATTTGCTTCTCGGTGCTGGTTAATGGCAAGCCTCATGGATTTTTCCAAAGCAAGAGGGGCCTTAGGCAAGGCGATCTGTTTTCTCCGTTGTTATTCAACTGTGTTGGGGAGGCGTTACATTTGCTACTGAATAGAGCTGAACCGAGAAACCTTATTGGAGGCCTTATCACAGCTGATGGGGGGCCCACGGTCACTCATCTCCAGTATGCTGATGACACGATTGTATTCGACAATGCCGACAATGGGGAAAGGGAGCTAAGGTCGGTCATGGACGTTTTGACAGTTTTCGAAGCGGTTTCGGGGTAAAGAATCAACCTACATAAATCCAGCCTGTCGGGAATTAACTTACCAGCTGATACTATAGCAATGGTTGCTCGGGACAGCGGCTGTGTTAAGGCGGATTTGCCTATTTCGTACCTTGGGATACCGTTGGGTTTTGGGAGGAGGAGAGCCAGACTATGGGATACGGTTCTGCAGAGATTCCATAAAAGATTGGCAACTTGGAAAAGTAAAATGTTAAGTTATGGTGGAAGGCTCACTCTCATTAAATCTACGTTTGCGTCTATCCCCATTTTTATGATGTCTCTCCTTCGCGCCCCAACCAAAGATCAGCGTGGTGGGCTTGGAGGATGGGCGACGATGGCGAGAGTCATAATCTGTGGTAGCAAATTGCAAGGGCTAAATACGGCAATATCATTCAGGATACTTCTCACCCCAACCAAAGATCAGCGTGGTGGAAGGCGATCAAAGGATGTACGCAGGAAGTCATCCAAGGGACGGTTTTCAAATGGGGAGACGGGCGAAGAATCAGATTTTGGAAAGACGTTAGGGCCGGGGAACGACCTTTGAGTGAGAAATTCCCCATCATTTTTGGGCTTGCGACGAGTAAAGAGGCGGTCGTGAGAAGCTATGCTTACTCGCAGGGGGCCGATGGGAAGTGGATGTGGAACATTCCGTTGCGGAGATACTCGTGGGATTGGGAAATGGAGGAATACCAGGAACTGCTGAAGGTCGTGGGCGACATGTTACCTCTCCCTGGTCTGACTGATGTGAGGGAATGGAGGTACAATGCTAATGGTCGATTCTCGGTTAAGTCTTGCTTCAATAGCCTCAAAGAGCGGGAAAGATCGGCTTCGGGAAACAACTTATGGACCGGGTTCTAGAAAATCAGAATGCCACCGAAGATCAAATTTTTTGCGTGGCTGGTTGCCAAAAGAAAGATTCTAACTAGGGACCAACTAATCAGGAAAAACATCCCGGTCATCAACAAATGTACGCTTTGTACGAGGGGGTCTGAATCGGCGGATCATATTTTTCTGCATTGTTCTTTTGCCCGCGCGATCTGGAACCGGATATTTCAGATTTTCAAGACAGAATGGGTGCTTCCGCAATGGCCTTTGCAGCTCTTCGAAGGGTGGAAGGAAATCAAGTTTGGGGACCAGAGAAATGAACTTTGGCCGCTGACTGTTTATGCGGTTATTTGGGCAATTTGGCTCGAGAGAAACAACAAAATCTTTAATCTCAAGGCGAAACCTGTTCCGCTGATTATCAGAGACGCGAGGGATTTAATCATCAGCTGGAACGCCTGTAAGCTGAGGGTTTTCAACCAGGGGCTTCACCATTTCTTAAGATTGTGGGAAGGCTGTTACCATTAGCTATGGCTTTTTCTTCCTTTCCGAGGTCCGGTTTTTGGTAGTTTTAGTTAGTTTTTCTCTTCTTTTTTGGTTCCTTGTTTGGGTAACTCCTTACTACCCGTCAAGGTACATTTTGTCCTTGTATGCGTCTTTTTATACTTTTTAATATAAATATATTGTGACCGTTTCAAAAAAATAAAAGAAGCCGGGCAAATTGGATTTTATTTTACTTATGAGAGTTTATAGTCCATTAAATTTGATGCATCTATATTATTCATGCAATCGAATAGTGGATTAACTTCAGTGATGTGAAGAAGGCCCCAAATTTAAGGAGGATAGCAATTCGAGTGCTAAGCTAAACTATATTCTCTTCTAATTGCGAGCGAAATTGGAGCACATTCTCTATTATGCATACGAAGACAAGGAATATACTGACCATGGAGAGATTGGAGCATTTAGTCTACGTCCACTATAAT
Source organism: Chloranthus sessilifolius (assembly GCA_021018995.1). Lineage (NCBI taxonomy): Eukaryota > Viridiplantae > Streptophyta > Magnoliopsida > Chloranthales > Chloranthaceae > Chloranthus > Chloranthus sessilifolius. The sequence continues at coordinate 85,369,159 of CM037597.1, forward strand.
ATGGAGTTGAGGGTCAGAAACATCAAAAGAGCGAGCCGTGGCAAGAATATCTAATGAAACCAAATTAACTTTCAAAGTGATCCATGAATTTCAATTATAATGTTTAATAAGACGTATCAATTAATTTTGTGTTCTTATGTGGAGGAATATTTGAATATGATCGAATTAGATTACATTTTCTCGGAAGATGATCCTTCGAGAGTGTGAATTGAAGAGAGAGAAGCTCCGATTTTGGATAGTGAGGGGACAAAATGGTTAGATCAAGCTGAAAGAGTTGGCGAAGACCAACCCTCACAATCTCGTAGAAAGCGAAGGCTTCCTCGCCTAGGATCACCTCTTAGAGATGACGATGAGGGAGGTGGTAGTGGTGATGGCGATGAGGGAGGTGGTGGTGGTGGTGATGACGATGGGGGAGGTGGTGGTGATGATGATGGAACTAGAGGTGATGACGGTGGCGGTAGAGCGGGCACACTGTGGGGAGGGGGCCATGGATCAAATTATTGTCTGATACCGATACGTATCGGTTTTTGACTTAAACCATACGATACATTGGGTTTTTCTCGCCCCCCTTAAAAAACAGTCAAATTATTGTCTGTATCGGACGATAATTTGAAATTATCGTCTAATAATTTCAAATTATAGTTTTTTTTGTTATATTATTATTATTTTTGGAAAAAAATCAGAAAGTATCGTTCGGAAACGATACGTATCGTCCGGTACGTATTGGTTTTGGGGTTGGACGATACGTATCAAAAATCCGAGATTTTGATCCATGGAGGGGGGTGATACTTACAGTGGTGATGGAGGTACTTTCTACGGGCAGTCTTCAGGCGGAGTTGCACAGTGGATTGATGATGACATGACTATATATGACACTCCTACATTTAGACGCAGAGGGTTGGAAGGAAGGGGACCATTAGAGTCCTACCAAACTCCACATGATCAAGACGCCATTAACTCTACAATTAGTAGCTTTGGTGGGCTTGGGTTTCAACCTATCGACCAATCGTACATCAACCCACGGTATCCTCAGCCAGGCAACCTAAGAAATGAGAGTTTCGTTTCATAGTTATTTGGTGAATCGTATGCATACTACTATCCCCAACATGATCAACCACAAGAAGCATCTCAGCACGGGGCATATGGCTATGAATATGGACAATATTATAGATCACGACAACATAATGATACTCGGGATGCTGATGAAGAAAAACCATTCATAAACTTTGTGGCTTCGAGTAGTTGGCTTCTCGAGTTCAGGTAATGAAATCTTTTTTTTTGCCTACTCAATGTTTCAAATTTTATGATAATAGACACATGTAACTTTAAACGGTTGAAAATTAGCCTCACTAGTGCAAATTATGTTTTCTAATAATTTGAAAGAGTTTAAAAAAACTAAAAAAGTAAAGTTCGGCAAAGTTCAAAGCATATTTTCAAAAAATTCCGAAATTTGACCAATTTACGGTTCAGGTGGTGAACGAAACCGAAACCAAAACCGAGATTTTGATCCATGCTCCAGCGCTACCTCTATATCTCGCTGTGCCCCTCTTTCTTTTGGAACGTGGTCCCTCTCTCGGTCTAGTGGTACCTCTCTCTCTCGGTCATCCATGCTGTCAGTAGGTTGGGTCAACTTGATAACTGACCTGTCCGACCCGGAATTTTTATTGGGTCAAACACATAAATTCGGCTCGGGCATGGGGTAACGGTCGGGTTTTCGGGTCGAGTCACTTATACTATGATCACAGTCACTTTTGGGGATGTGTGTCACTTGGAGTCAACACATGACCGTTTGATCGGTGGGGCATGATCTCAGTTCTATTCTATGAAAGATCGGGACAAAAAAATGGTTTCCATCTTTCAATTCAAGATAGTCAACAGTGTTATGGTGGAAACCATCAGTTGTAGAGACCAAATCTTTGGTTGCAAATACTCATACCCAAGAATGAATTGGGACTCATGATTAGTACGCACTAAGATTAAGGCGAGAATCAAGTTCTTTGATAGAGTTGCATTTGAGGTGGGATGCTGGAAACATGGAAGATAGAAAGGGTACCGGTATTTGCAACCAAATATTAGGTAGGACAACTAGGGTTGTCCACCATGAGAACCGTTGACTGCCTTAAATTAGACTATGGAGATTATTTTTTGTTCGAGCCATCCACATGATAGATCTTCAGATCATTTCCCGCCTATCAAACGGTCTGATGTCGACTCTGTATGGCATATATACTCGGTGGCTGATGATGCACCACATAAAATTTTCATCTAACCATATGATAGGTCGTCCATGGTCCCGATTTATTGCATGGAAGATTGAGACAAAAGCTGATCTTAATTGTCCAATTCAAGACGATCAACGACCCTCATGAAAGAAAACTCCAATTTTTTTACCGCATATTAGGTTGCAATCATGGGTCAAAATATCGTCCGATTCCGATACCTATCGTCTGATATGTATCGGTTTTGGACGTGGGCGATATGGTACAAAGGGTTTTTATCGTACCCTCCCAAAAACTGGGTATTTATTGTCAGATACGGGCAATTTATCGCCCGTATCGGACGATAAATTGAAATTATCATACAGTTATTTCAATTTATCGTATGATAATTTAGTATTTTCTGAAGGGACTGCAAAACCACCAAATTATCGACCGATAAGGACGATAATTTGACCGTATCGTCCGTATCAAATTATCGTCCGATAATTCGATTTTTTCACCTGTGCGCCCCACTTCAACTTTGATTCACGAAAAGGGTCTAAAAACTCCTTTTCTTCGTTTTTTTCCTTCCACCATACCCTTCTTTTTGCATTTGGTGCTGCTGTTCTTCCATCAGAGTTTTAATTTTTGCCATTTTGACGGCGAATCGATGCCCGAAAAGTGCGTGATCGCCGCCGAATTGCTGAAGAACGTAGAGAAGGTACGTGTTCTACGATTTTTGGTCATTTTCCCCTCATTTTCTTATATTTTAGGAGTTAAAATTTCAAGATGTACCCTTAAATTTCAAGATCTACCCTTAAAATTTCAAGATCTACCCTTACGTTTCAAGATCTACCATTAAAATTCAAAATCTATCCTAAAATTTAAAAATCAAACCTTAAATTTCAATATCTACCCTTAAATTATTTATCAAAATTAATTTAACCCTATACTTGAGACAAATGTCCCTGCACTTTTGATTTTTTATATATATATATATATATATATATATATATATATATATATATATATATTTTTGAGACAGTAACAAAGTATATATTAGAAACAAAACGAAAACAAGAGATACAGCGGGCATTCCTTCCCGGGTGGTAAGATACTACCCAAAGCAAAAGGAAAAAAGAAAACATAAACCCAAGAAAGCATCAGACAGCCAGCCCCCCAAACCGACAACTTACAGGACCACCCGCGAGAGAACCCCCATACCCCAACATACGAGACAGACCCCTAACCACAACAATCCTCCCAAGACCTCAGCAAGTAGTTGGTCCTGTCCTTGTAAACCGTCTTCTTGCACGCTATCCAGTTAATGGCCAAATCTCTGATATCTCTAATAATCAGCGAAATCGGTCTAGCTTTGCGAGTGAAGATTCTATTATTTCTTTCCAGCCAGATCGCTCAGAACCCCGCATACACGCTAGTGGCCACAATTCTTTCCTTGGATCCTCAAGCGTACTCTCTTTCCACATTTCCATCAATTGACCAGGCTACCGCGGCATGACCCAATCAATTTTGAAGATTTGAAAAATCTTGCTCCAAATTGAGCGTGCAAACGAGCAATGAAGCAGAATATGATCGACCGACTCCACCCCCCTCATACAGAGCATACAGTTGTTGATCACCGGACTATTTCTTCTAAGAAGTTGGTCCCTCGTAAGAATTTTTCTTTTATCGACAAACCAAGTGAAATTTTTTATTTTTCGAGGCATTTTTATCTTCCAGAACCCGACCCAGGAGGCCCTATCAGTACTCCCCCTATCTCTCTCTTTAATGCTGTTGTAGAAAGAATTAACCGTGAATCGGCCTTTAGTAGAATATTTCCACCCCTTATATCCACATGGCCAGTGTGTGGGTTCATACCCCCCAGGACATTCATCAAATTCGAGTATTCTTCCTTCTCCCATTCCCATAGTCTGCGCCTCAACTGGATATTCCAATCGAACGAGTTTCCCAAAGCTTGGACAACACTTCAGACCATGGCATCCTTAGCTATCGCAAGAGCGAAAATAGTAGGTAACCTTGTGTATAGTGGCTGGTCCCCCGCTCACACATCTTTCCATAACCTAATTCGGCGCTCGTCACCCAACGAGAATTTAGTCCCCTCATGAACCTCCTGGGCACGATCTTTGACAGCCTTCCACCATTCCGATATGTGGCTAGGATTCGAAATATTCTCCTCCGGAGCTTCGTACTTAGCAGCCGCAATCTGACACCAAAGGTTATTTCTTTCTCCCTCCTCTCCCATCCGCCACACCCACTTGGCTAGTAATGCGCTATTTACTAACCGTAGGTTTCTGATACCAAGACCGCCTTGGTCTTTGGGCATACAACAATCGTCCCATCTAACCAGGTGAAACTTCTCCGATCCCCCCCTCCTTCCCGAAGGAAGTTCCTTACAATCTTTTCCAGTTTGTGAATGACACTAGTTGGCGCCCACATGAAAGACATCATAAACACAGGAATAGCAGCGAAAGTTGACTTGATGAGGGTTAGCCTTCCGCCGTAAGTTAGCATTTTGCTCTTCCAGGTCGCGAGTTTATCCTGAAATCTGTGAACCACCTTGTCCCAAAGGCTAGCCCTCCTCCCGAATCCCAGCGGGATTCCTAAGTAATAGACTGGTAGCAAAGCAGTGGTGCACCCAATCTCCAACGCCGCCAGATTCGTGACCTCCGTGGGCATATTAATTTTAGAAAGGGTAGATTTGTGTATATTGATTCGCGGCCCCGAGATTGCTTCAAAGATGGTGAGCACATCCTTAGTCGCCTTAATTTCTGTTGCCATTATTACCATTGCAGAAAACTAATGTGTCGTCTACATATTGAAGATGAGAGATACGTGGGCCTGTGTCAGCCGTGGCGAACCCCTTTATCAGGTTTAGCTCATCCGCCTTCTTGAGTAATCTATGAAGCGCCTCCCCTATGCAGTTAAATAGCAGTGAAGAGATGGGGTCCCCCTGCCTCAGCCCTTGGTTGCTTCTGAAATATCCTTAAGGTGTTCCATTGATGAGAATCGAGAATCGAGCCGACGCATAGCATTCTCTCATCCACTTTCTCCACTTGCCTCCAAACCCCATCCTTTGCAACATGTAGTCGAGGAAATCCCACTGCACCCTGTCGTACGCCTTTTCCATGTCGATCTTGAAGAGCCAACCTTTATCTTTCCAAGTTTTAGCTAAGTGGGAGGTTTCAGAAGCGGCGACCACAATATTCATTAGATGCCTGCCCGGAATAACGGCCCCTTGAGCATTGGAAATAAGGTGATCGATAACGCGCTTTAGACAGTTGGCGTGGACTTTAGAAATTATCTTGTACGCGCTACCAATAAGGCTGATTGGGCAGTAATCAGCAATATCAGTCGCCCCTTCCCTCTTTGGGATCATAGTGATAAAAGTAGAGTTCATGCATTTACTAATCTGTCTGGTATCATGAAAGCTATGCATCATGGCCATAAAATCCCTTCCAATAGTTGACCAACAATTTCTGAAGAACTCCATGGTGAAAACATCCGGTCCCGGCGACTTATTGAAACCCGAACTGTTTATAGCCCTTTTCACCTCTTCTTCGTCGAAATCTCTTTCCAAGTCATTAGTCTCATCCTCCGTTATGGTGTTGAACATAATCCCATCCATGCGTGGCTTGACGGTCTTGTTATTACTGAATTGATGCTGGAAAAATTCGGCAATTCGGCCCAGGATAATGGCAGGATCCTCAACTAGGTTCTGATTGTTGGTAATGGAGGAGATATAATTCCTTCTCCTTCTTCCGTTAGCAGCCATATGGAAAAATCTATTGTTCCCATCTCCTCTTAACTAATGCGCCTTAGATTTTTTGCGCCAGTCCTGTTCCTCGTGCATGATGCTCCGGTTAAACTCAAGCTTAAGTGCCATTCGGATATCTCTCTCAGATTCCGACAGGTGTCCCAATGTACCCAGAGAGGTGAGAGAAGCTCTCAGAGCCATCTTGCAGGCGGCTAAGGGAAAGAAAAAAGCGAAAGCTGACCGAGATAGAGAAATGTATGAGAGAATAAGGAAGGGAGATCCAGAGTTTCTTGCACCTGGACTTGAGGATGATGAAGATGATGAGGATGAGCAGACAACGAGAGTCATGAGGGAGAATGCTAGAGAAGCACGACAGCGACGAGATCAGGAAGAAGCCAATTGTCAGTTTCGGTCCAAGTTGGCGGGCCATCCATGCCTGCTGCTGGTGGTGGATCTAGTCATAGACAACATGTTGATGATGATGAAGACATTCATGAGACTGCCGAGTTGTGTAGGTCAGCATCTGTAAGGGAGATCAGGCCGTCTACTACATGCCGAACTACAGGTCCCATGGATCCGTTCATGTATAAGACAGAAAGCTCCAAACAAACTAAATTGAGTGCAATCTCTTTAAAAAAATGGGGAAGAAGCTTGGAAAATCCATTGTAAAGTTTTTTATATACAACCACATTCCGAGTCAGGTTGTGGAGTCGCCGTACTTCAAAAGTATGATTGATACAAGTGCAGAAGTTGAGCCAGGAGTAAAAGCCTTTTGCATACGAGGTATCTGGACCCTTACTAGATGATGAATATGAGGAGATAGGAGCTTATGTGGACAACTTCCATGAAGTATGGGACGAGAGAGGTTGCACAATTGTGTGCGATGGATGGACATGTCCCACAAGGAAGACTTTGATCAACTTTTTGATCTACAACGATGCCGGGACAATATTTTTAAGATTAGTTGATGCTTTTAAACACGCAAAGACAACTGATTACCCCTTCCAACTAATGGATAAGGTAGTTGAAGATATTGGAGAGAAGCGGGTTGTGTAGGTGGTAACTAACAATGCCGCCAATTACAAAGTCGCAGGCAGACAGTTAATGTTGAAGAGACCTCACTTGTATTGGACTCCGTCTACTGCTCATTGCGTGAACCTCATTCTTGAGGATTTGGGAAAGAGAAGCAAGACACAAGCAACTATTCAGAAGGAAAGAAGAATTACTTCCTACGTGTACAACAGTGACAGGTTGGTGAATCTAATGAGAGACTTCACTAAGAACGAGCTGCTCCGGCCTGTGATTACACGATTTGCAACATAATTTTTAGCCTTACAGAGCTTGGCTAGATATAGTCGTGAGTTGAAAAACATGGTCAACTCCGAATTATAGAAAAAATATGAGTTAGAATTCCCACAATCAAAGAGACCTGTTTTGAATGAAGTTGGTGACCTGATCTACAATCCCCAGTTTTAGGCAGATATTGACCACCTGATCGTCGTTACTATCCCGTTGGTGTAAGTGTTGAGGTTGGTAGATGGTGATGAGAAACCAAGGATGAGGTATGTTTACGAGTTAATGTATAAGGCAAAATTGGCTATTAAAATCAAATGCCCTACAAAATATAGACGATATTGGGCGATTATCGACAAGAGGTGGGATGCACAATTCCACAAATACTTGCATGCCGCAGGTATAACATGTTAAACTGCTTATGTAGTGATTTTTATTTATTTATTATTTTTCATATTATTCACTGTTTCCATATATTGATGAGATTGCTCATATTTGATGTATAACACACTACTTGAATCCGACCTTCCAATATATGTGACGCTTCGAGTTGAGTGAGGTCGATGAAGTGTACAACGGTTTGCTCAATGTGATCCAACGAATGCTCCTTGAGTTGGCGAACTAAGCTCACGCCATAAGAGATGCAAGTAATCATACCTTATAACTAATAAGTCAAATGCCATATGTTCTGTTTATTGATATGTGGGTTATTGTATTCCATCTTTGTAGATTGACATGTTTCGCAAGAGACATGGGTCATTTGGGACCCCGTTGGCGCAATCTCAAATCAAGTACGATAAACCCGTTGATTGGTGGATGCACTGTGGAGGTGATGGTCCGATACTGAGGCGGGTTGCAATGCGGGTTTTATCGCAAACATGTCCCTCGTCCAACTGTGAGCGAAATTGGAGTACCTTCTCTCTCATTCACACGAAGACAAAGAATAGGCTAACTATGGAACGATTGGAAAAGTTAGTCTATTGCCACTACAACATGCGATTAAGGGTTAGGAGTATGCAGAGGACTAATCGTGGTAAGCAATTATCTGAAGTCTTAGTTCATATAATTTTTATTTGATGTAATTGACGAGGCATATACTAATTCATCTATTATATTCTACCTTACAGATAGTGAATATTTTGATCCCATTGAGTTGGATTATATATTCACGAAGAGAGAAGAGCCAGTGTTGGATATTGAGAGCACTGTATGGCTGGACAATGCTGAAATAGTAGAGGAGGAGTAGGCTTCCCAACCACTGAGGTGGAAAAGAAGATTAAATCGCTATTCTGTGATTGGATCTGATGACGAAACACAGCCCGATAGTGATAATGACGATGATGGAGGTGATGAAACCCCGTTGGCACTAGTGGTGGAGGGGATGATGTTGACCCCTCTTATTCTTATGGAGGTATTGCCGCGTGGGAGGATAAGCCGGTAACAATATATGGCACTCCTACATTTAGAGGTGGAGGGGTTGAAGGAAGATGAGCGTCAGAATCTTACCCAAACACCACCACCACCACAAGGTCCACAAGATGATGTGAGTTATATAACTTCTAGCTTCGGGGGATTTAGTTTGCAAAACACCAAAGATTCAACAACTAGTAACACATACTATCGGCCTCAACCAACCTACCCCGGGCCATCTGACTTCGTTGGTCAAATTTTTGGAGGACCGACCTTTACCTATTACGCTGAGCCATATTCGTCGCTAATGCCTCTGTTTCAAGGGGGCACATATGATCATGGGTATCAATATGGCCAACATTATACGGAAAGCTTGCGCACCGATGATGATGATCACGAGGGCCAAGAACCACCACAAAATTCTATGTGGCTTTAAAGTAAGTTTTTCATGTACAATATACCTTTTAATTTTGATCATGAGTTATGTACAATATAACTTAGATTTTGCATTGATAAAATTATGAAATATGCATCAAATAAGCCTTAAATAAATTTTAAAAAAGTTGAAATAAATAGAAAATCATTAAATTTAATTTTCCTATTTTTTAAGTACTTTTTGGGATTTTTTTGAAAAAAAAAATATTCTATGTATCAAACTGATACATTCAATGTATCGCCGATACATTGAACGTATCGGATGATACCTGACACGTATCGTCCTGGAGGTCAGGACGATACATATCGGTTTTCCGGTATTTTGACCCATGGTTGCAATTAACAATACCCACTAGCAATCGGTACCCAAGTAGGCAAGTATCCTATCCTATGAAAAGTATATTTAATGATTACAGCATAGAAAAATTGCCGGCCAGCTATGTGGCCAATATGACCAGTCTATTCCGGTATTAAAACCTTTCGCTTATATCCTTGGACCCTTGACCCATGACCCATTGGAATGCGTCGGTCAGGCATATGCCAATTTTCTGTTAGGCAGCCAAAATTTTGGCCCGACCTGACTCGACCCGTTGACAGTCCTACCTTCCTATCTTGAGTTTTTATTAAGTACAAAAAAAATTCGGGCATTACACGGGTTTTTCCTTTGATCACTTCCATGAACCGCACGGGTCCTCCAATATGAAGGGGCTCTCCTTTGATTACTCCTGTGCATCAGACAGATTCCTTTCTAGTTCGTACATATTGAAGGAATTTGCTGGCTGACCGATTCTGCAAAAAGTAGTGTGGATTGTACTAATTCCATGGCTTGGTACTCTAGGCTTTATTTATTGCCTGATCATGCCTATGCTTTATGATTATTTCTTTTTTTATGGATTAAATTTTCTTGTAACGTTGTTCAGAAAAAAGCAAGAGATTTAGCAGAAGCACGGTGGTGCCCTGGTGAACATGTTACCTCTCTCATAAACCTAGGTGATGGAGTTTATGCTCCTAAATCCCTTGCTAATATACTAATATAGTATCTTACTTTATTTTTAAAATACATGTTCTAAAGCAGATAGTATATTTTTTTATTAAGTTGCTAATATTCCTTCGTAGATTTGGCATTGGATCGTGGGTATGATATCTAGATATCGCCTCTGTAGATTTTGTTTTTCTGTAAACTGCTGCTACTGAAATCCTTTGTTAACAGTTACCATAGACACATCATGATTCTTTGAAAATTGCTCTAAATTTTATTTCTTTTACAGCAAGCTAAGAGCGAGGCAGCTGCTGCATTTGGAAATGATGGGGTTTATTTGGAAAAGTATATAAAAAATCCAAGGCACATCGAGTTCCAGGTAAAATCTTCTGACTCAACTTTTAATAAAAGGAAAATAATATAACTCCACTCCAGGACAAAATACAAATCCTGGTTTGTGACGTGAGAAGGGTAAGGTTACAGATATGGTCTCATGGTAGGAAAAATGCAAATCTGGTTCCATGGTTGATTGATTGTTGGATCAAACCCTACCTAAGACTTTGGCATTCATACTTCATCAATTCCTATTACTTTTACTTTGTCTGATGAATGTGATCAGATCATTCACTACCTGAGATTTCAGCATTCGTGTACCCATGGTTTAAAAACCCAAAAACTCGACTTGAAAGTTAACTGTGTCGAGTTAATTCGAAGAATCGGATAAACTCGACTCACTCCGACTCTGTAATTTAGTAAATATTTTCAATATACATATATATTCAAAAAATATATATATTTTAGAAAAAAAAAAAAATTACACGGAAAAGGTTGGAAAGATATGTTGGTAAAATGGGTAGTTTAACACTTTCTAAAAAGATAGGGTCTCTAAAACCTTATAGTTGAACACTGGTTGCATAATCTCAGGGAAGTCTTGACTTGACTCAGACACAACTCGAAATCCTGGCGAGTCAAGGAACTCAGCTGACATACTCGATGACTCGTCGAGTTTTAGACTATGTTCATGCATCATAAATTATTACGTATTACTGCTTAGGTTTCTCTAGAGGAGCCTTATTCTGTTAATAATTTAATAATTTTAATGTAGTATGGTCGAAAAGTAGCTATTGAAATTGTTGGCATCAAGAAAATCTCTGATTGTAGATTAGTGTATAAGCTGGGGATTGACTGATAATGCTATCCTACATCACAGGTTCTTGCAGATAAGTATGGAAACGTCGTTCACTTTGGAGAGCGTGATTGCAGCATTCAGGTACTGATGAAAAAATGTTTTGCTATAGTTCCATGAGATATTGTTTTTGCATCACAATTCTTCATGCTGGGGCTCTTTCAGGTTTGCGATGGAGATACCCACCCATCTCAAACTTCAGTTTACCAGCATGGACGTAGTTTTTCATTTAGGCTATGTTTGGATAGGGGTAAAGGAAAGAAATGGGCTCAAAGGAAACTAAATTCTGCCCATTTCTCGTGTTTGGATAAAACTTGGGCATCGCAAAAGAGGCCCGCTTTCCATTGGAGGGGAAATGAGTCCTACCTTATTCGCTCTCTCTCCCCTCTAATATGCCTGAATTTGCTTCACATCTCTCTCCCAATCTAGCCACCAATCTCTCTCTCTCTCTCATACAAAATCGGGCTCTCTTCTCTCTCTCTTTGTACAAGATCTCTCTCCCCGTAAACAACCTCTCTCTCTTCCTACAAAATCTCTCCATACACAATCTCTCTTTCTTCGTACAAAATCTCTCTCTCTCTCTCTCTCTCTCTCTCTCTCTCTCTCTTTCTCTTCACCCTTGGTGGAGAAAATAACATATTTCGGTTTGGTGTGTGTCATGTATATCAGCGATTCTGCTTCCATTCTATTTTTCATGTCATATTACACAATCCAAACACCAAAAAATGATGAATTCCTATTGATTCCATTAGGGCGGGAATCCATGGGATCTTTAAATCCAGTTCCACCCTTTGCCTCCAAAACATCCAAAGGGAACCTTAGAACAGACAACCTTGAGAGCCATTTGAATGAATACACTCTTAATTTCTATAAGTAATTTTGTTAGTTTTTTAATTGTACACTACTTAATCGTAAGGATAACACCATTCTGAAAGGCTGAGGACTATTGTGTTGACAAATTCTTCTACTTTTGGCATTTCTAATAGCGAAGAAATCAAAAGCTCCTTGAAGAAGCTCCCTCTCCTGCATTGACCCCAGAATTGCGAAAAGCTATGGGTGATGCAGCTGTTGCAGCAGCTGCATCTATAGGTTACATTGGTGTTGGAACAGTTGAATTCCTCCTCGACGAAAGAGGTTCATTCTACTTTATGGAAATGAATACGAGGATTCAGGTAAGGACATCAGCCACTGTGTTTTTTCTATTCTTATACTTTTTCAAACTTGATTTGGTTGGATCCGAAATTTTGTGTGCAATGAAACATTATTTGTGATTATCAGGTGGAGCATCCCGTTACAGAAATGATCTCTTCAACTGATTTGATTGAGGAACAAATTCGTGTGGCACTTGGGGAAAGACTAGAGTACAAGCAGGTAATGAAGGATATTTTGTTGGTGATGTAATTAGTTTTATATGTGTGCGTGCATTTAGTCGTATTGGGTGTGTGTGGAGTAAGTAGATTAACTTACTCCAGTTAGCTTATTTTTGCTTCATTGAAATAAGAGATGTAAGGTAGATAATATATGTGACGTCCCCGTATTCACATACCGGATCAATGCACTCACTTGGAGACATCACACTACATCACATATCCATGAACATAATTATATTAATTAATCGATAAAGATCTGCATATAAGCGCAATGGAAAAATAACTATTAAACACACACAAATAAATTTTCTTCCAACAATTTGACTAATCACAAAGACATAAGTAATTAACTAACCATATATGAAGGTAACATTAAGATCATGAATTACCATAAGTTTAACCACTTAATGAGTGAAATTAAAATTAATATAAGGCCATAGTGTAACCATTAATATAAACCTGTCTACAAATAAAATAACGAGTCTGAACTGAAAGGCTTAAAGTCCTAATCAATTAAGCTTCAAATCCTTCTTCATTCAAATATGGATTTCCATCAATCAACGACGCATCTACATCATCCACTCCATATATGTTCCCTTGAATAACATTATTTAATCCTCTCTGAATGTTACTTCTGCATTCTTGCTCTTCTTCAAACGAACGAAACTAGATCTTCTAACTGTTTCCCTCTAATTTGTTCCAATAGTACCAACTTAATATCGATGTAGGATAAAAAAGCCCTTGGTCTAAGTATCTTCTCCGACACATTCCTGATCAACTGTAGACACCCAAATTTGGCCCAAGCCGGATCAACACATACTTCGAGAAGGGCGCACCCCCGAGCTTCCGAAAACATTCCCCAAACCCGTAGGAGTCACCCCAAAACCTTTAGAACCCTTTCCAAACCCTTAGGAATCAACCCTAACCTTCCCAGACTCATTAAAACCTTTCCTGGATCAGTCTCGAATCCTCCTGAACAGTGGTTGAAAAGAGGAGTGCCAAAGTTTACACATACCTCTACTAGAGCTGAGACTTATCCCATTGGAAAGTAGAGGTTCCCAGCTTTCTAACGAGCCAAGAATCGCGTCAATCCTAGTTGTATATCAAAAGTTATAGTGATTTGAAAATAAGCATAAATGCAGGAATATTGCCTAGTGTGTATAATATACACGCTAGGCCATTTTTTGAATGAATTTTGCCTAGCGTGTGTAATAGACACGCTAGGCAAAATTGGCCTTCTTCCTCCAGATTTGAGCTCCAGAACCGACTTTGGACTTCTCAGAGACACTGTTCCTAAGCTTAGCGTGTCTATTACACACGTTAGGCTTAGCTACAGTGTTTTTGGGATTTTATCTGAAAATCGCTTTTGGGGTTTGACTTGTTGACCCCCCCAATGTTTAGAGGGTTTCTTTAGGACTGTTGCACCCCAGTAGGCCTATTTGCAACCCTCTAGCCTTTTAAAAATCTCACCCTATCATCTACCATTAAACCCATTTCCCACCTATCTAAGCTCCCAAAATCCTAGGAAACCTTAGATCTAAGATTGCCTAATTGCTAACCCAATTAGGACTTTAACCCCTTACTAATATTCTTTTCTCTATAAATAGAGAGCCCCCCCCCTCTCCCCTTTTGATTAGAGGCTTGAAAATTTTTCCAAAGAGAGAAAAATATTAGAGAGTTCCTTCTTCCCCTTTGAGCACTAAACCATCAAAATTTCAGAACTGAGTTTTGTCCTTTAGACCTCATTTTCCACCATCAATCCTTGAGATCTAGCTAGAACTAGCCCCTAGCTCTTAGCTACCAAGCCTTAGAGATTCAAACCCATCCTTCAACCCATTTGCTTTCGGAAGCTCATCCAAGACGCCTCAATGCGAAGGTCCACATTGGTACTACAAGGGTCCGAGAGCTCCGGCTCTCCCCTCTATTCGTCTACCTTCTTTTCTTCCTCTATCCTAGAATTGAGCCGTTATGCTGCCCAAATTTCGGCAAGCGGGAAGGGCTTAATAGGATTGATGTACCTTTAGGCAAGAGGAAGTGTCGCTCATTTTGTTTCTTTTTTCATATATATATATATATATATATATATATATATATATATATATATATATATATATATATAAACCTGCCACTCATAGACCCGGCCATAATAGAGACCACTTACGAGCGGGTCAATCGGGTGTCTAACACCTTCTCGATTGATGACTGAAGCCCCTACTCAAGAGCCTTTGGCGTGGACCGGAATCAGAGTCATATTTTTGCACCTCGGTGCTTTTAATATTGATTTTGGTTTCCCGGGACACCAAAAGCTCCGGGTGGCGACTCTCTATTTACAAATACGAGCGCATCATTGCGATGAACTCCCGAGAGCCCACTGTTGCACAGATGGCGACTTTGCTGGGGAGGTAGCTTGTAAAGCTTCTCTTTGAAGTATTGGCTTTTTTTGTTTGTTTTTATTTTATTATTCGTTTTACTGACCTTCTTTGTCTCTTTTTCGTACTCATCCCTACGATTTCGTCAATTTTTACTTATCCCTAATTTTCTATCATTTACATGCCTTAGCCGTTTGGCGGGCTTACTTGAGCATTTATTTTTTACACGCTTTAGCCGATTGGCGGGCTTACTTGCGCATTTTACCGCCTTAGCCGATTAGCGGGCCTACTTAAGCTTTTACATTTCTCGCAATCATATTCTATTAGTGGACGCCGGCCCGTAGAGGTGGCACCGGATTGTCCCAACCCGTCTTTGAACATTAAGCAAACTCCCTTTTTAAAATTGGATTGTAAAATTGTACCTTGAAAGTAAACTAAGGGACTTAATTCATTTTTATATTGGGTAGCTTTTAAAAAAGGGGTGGGAATTTAGGCAGCGATACAAACAACCCAGTTCTAGTACGGTGGCAGACCCTAGTGGTGATGATCTTGAAAAGAACCACCCCATCCAGTATCTGAGAAGACATTTGTGTCGGAGGTATATCGGGTGGGTGACCGATCTGGTTACAAAGCCTAAAACCTTTCGGGAAGCGTGTTAGAATACACTAAAACAACCTTTTATCTTTAGGTTCAGTGAGGAGGGACTCGAAATAACAAGAAAATAGTCCTCGGAAGCATCACTTCCAGAAAACCCAAAAAAAGTAAACCAATTTGGTCCTATTGTTGCTGTCTCAAAATATAAATATATATATTTTTAGCCTAGCGTGTATAATATACACGCTAAGCCAAAAATCCCCAGAATTGTTCTAGCGTGTATAATATACACGCTAAGCCAAAAATCCTCAGATTTAGCCTAGCATGTATATTATACATGCTAGGCCAAATCTCCAAATATTTTGGCCTAGCGTATATAATACATACGCTAGCCTATTCTGGCTGGGCTGCCCGAATCTGAGGCCTTTTTTACTGTTCCCCGAATCCCTTGCTTAGTTGTTTAGTATCCCAGATAAATCCAACACATTTCGACACTTAATACGCCCTTGCCGGTCAAAAGAGGTCACCCTTTTATTGACTTTTATCGAGGGATCGGGTCGTCGCGTGAACTTCCGTGCCTTCACATAGAACAAAGGGTTTCCTTTGTTTCTTCCGAAGTGTGTTGGGATCCCGCCGTGGGAAATCTTAGGGGTGTGAACGCCACCCGAAACGGGAATTCTAAGGCCCCGAAAAAGCACCGTAAGAAGGTTCAAAATCTTTATCCAAAAGTTAAAAAAAAAAAATCAAAAGAAATCAAAAACAAAAAAATATAGAGCTTATGGTGCCGGAACAACGACATCGCCTTATCCTCCGTCCTCTCATAGGAGAAGGACAAGACGGGTTTTTGGTCCTCACCTGAGGAACCCATACCCAACCCGCCAACAAACTATGTCGTGGGCGGTTGATTCGACTTATGTCGACCCCGATTCTTCCCCACCTCATTCTCTATTACCTTCCCATTCGGAGGAGATTCCTATCTCCATTCCTCCCCATTCCCTCAAAATCCATCCCTCTTTCCTCCCATATCCACTCCAAATTCACCTTCCACATCCATCCAACTTACACCCCATTTTCCCCACACCTCCACCCAAACTATGTCCCAATTTTCTCCACCCATGCAAACCATATCCACCTTTTCCACATCCGATCTAAACCTACCACATTCCCCCCCCCCCCCCCCCATCTACCCAGGTCATGTCCGATTTTACCTAGGCCATGCCCATTTTTTCCCATACACATCCAATCCATGCCCCATGCCCCTCCTCATCGGATGGACTATCTACATCCACCCCCTCACCTAATCCCATGGCCATGATGGATGAAATGGTTGGGGCTTACACAATTTGGAAGGCCTCTCAAAGCCTCTCTCATCCATCCCACACATGTCCAAACCCATCCCATACACTCCAAAATCTCTATACTTTATTCCCCCAAAATCCTAATCAACCTCCCATTGTCCATACCATCCAAGGCTCCCATCAACCATGGGGCCATTTGAGCTGGCCTCAAAGCCCAACACCCTATACCCAAGCCCATCAAGGCCCAATACCCCAAGCCCATCAAGGTCCAATACCCTAAGCCCAAGCCCATCAAGGCCCAATACCCCCATACCCAAAACCATCAAGGCCCAATACCCCAGGCCCAAGCCCATCAAGGCCCAATTCCCTATGCCCGAACCCCTGATGGCCCAAACCCAGGAGCCCCATTTTCGAACCCTCCATCATTCCCTCAATATCCCACATTCACCTACGCCCAACAGGCCCCCTTCCCCCCTCAAATAATGCACCCATCTTATCCAATCTCTCAACATGGCATGGGCCTCACTGATCCACATCCCTCATACCCAATTAAGTATGAGAATCAATCCCATACCGTCAACCACCCACAATTCACCCATCCTCCTACCTCTCAAACCCATCCCCAAGGTTCCCTCCAAATGCAGTGGCCTCATCAAGCACCGGCCCAAAATCCACAATTCACTCATCCCATCACCCACAAGTCACCCATCAAAGCTTCCCCCATATACAATGGTCCCACCAGGCACCCATCCAGCCCACTTAGAACTAATAAGATAACCTCACTCTTCCTCCACCGTATGTTGATCCTCAATATGAAGAGGATGAGGTTCGAAATAGTGGGGCCTATGCAAGGGCATTTGCCAATTTTATCCCCCCCACAACCCACCTTTACCAGCCCACAATCCATTGGGGGACTAGTCCCGACATTGCCATCCAGAGAAATTGAGCTGCTAAAAGCACAAATGGACAAAATCCAAAAGCAGTTGATGAAGTTGGGTGGGGCCGAGATTCATCCTACGGATTTCTCCGCTCTGTCCCTATTTGTCGAGGTGCCTTTTCCACCACCTAAGTTCAAAGTGCCATCATTCAACAAGTATGACGACCTCGACAACCCTATAGCACACTTCAAGTCGTACTCTGGAGATATATGCCAGTATGGAGGGGATGAGCTTTTGCTCATAAAAGTGTCCCAAAAGAGCCTCACGGGCCCGCTTTGAGATGGTTCACGTCCCTCGAACCGTCCATGATTAAAACTTGGAAGGATCTGACCCACCTGTTCCAGGAACAGTATGTCTACAACATAGATATCGAGCCCCGCAAATCTGATCTAGCTCGCCTGACGCAGAAGCCTGATGAGACGTTCAACGACTATCTGGAGAGATGGTGAGCCTTGGCAGCCCAAGTAAGAAAACGAATACCCGATGATGAGCAAATCGAGATGATTTCGAAAAGTACTCTGCCAGTCATCTCAGATTTCCTGGTGTATCAACAACAATCCAACCTTGCTGATTTAGTGAGGAATGTTAACCGCTGCGAGGATGCAGTAAGAGAGGGCCGCTAAAACAGAACAGTAACCAGTGGGGTCCGCAAATTTCCTGAGCAGAGAACCAAGAGAAGCGCAAGGGGGAGGTCCAAGCCGTAATGACCACGCAGCCCACTACCAACATAGTACCATTCCAATTTGGGGCAGCACCGCATGCCCCAACACCAACTAATCTAGCTCAAAGGCAGAGCAATGCCCCCTGGGGACAAATGACCCTTGAGCAGAGAAGGGCCCGATATAATCGAGTGTTCACTCCCTTGGGACAATCCCTAAGTGTCCTCTTACCGTTGTTGGTTGAAAAGGGTTTGGTCACCATACTCGAACCGCGACCCCCACCGAATCCAATCCCGAAAAATTATGATCCCAGCGCACATTGTAATTTCCATCAAGAGTCGGGACATCCAACTGATCGGTGTTTTCCTTTAAAACACGCGATAGAGGATTTAATAGAGGCAGGAAAAGTCATACCTCCAGCACCTCTCTAAGCTAATCAGTACACTAATATCATGCATGCACCATTACCACTGCACCTGCAGGGAGGAATGAGCCCAAGGGCCACTATTAACATGTTGGAGGAAGGGATGAAAGAATTCGATCCCTCCGAATCTATCACTAAGGGAGGAAATTTTGTGGTACCTGGGCAGTAGAGTCGTGAGAATGAGATCATAGGGGTGATCAAGCCATTAAACTTAACCGATTATTTCCCGAGCCCTACACCGCAAGCAGCACCTTTGGATTTAAGGATGTATTTCCCTACACCCATGCCCGTTTCCCATGTGCAGCCCAGTGTTACTCCATCCCCGCAATACCAAGTATATCCGGCACTAACCCCGGTCAATTACATGGTGGCCAATTTTGCCCCACCTCCGACTCCCATACAATACAGCTGGTCTGGTATTGTTGCACTGCCATCAATACATCCATCTCCAGCACCAGCCCAATACAGTTGGCCCGATTTTACCACATCATCATCAGTCCAGTCGCCTCCTACACCAATCAACCACATCTGGCCCAATTTTGCCACACCAGCTTCGTCGGTTGAATCATATCAGGCGCCCCCATCTTTCCCATTTCAAATCTCCAGACCAACATATGATCCCCATCAGGTCTCGCTTGATTACCATCAAACAGACGTTAATGCGGGTGACAGCATAGAGGGGATAATTGATTTTGTTACTTGATCGGGGAGGATTTTCAAACAACTTGAGGTATCAGTACTAACCTGGCTGGAAGAGAAGAAAGAACCTACTACGATACACCCCTCTGAAAAAATGAGCAGAGTACATACTGGAAACACAGTTGAAGAGAACGCCAACTCACATCACCATTGGGATCTATTGATGACATCCCTGGCCCACTTCCAAGCTCTAATGGGGGCATTGAAAGATGTGCACGTATCCGACAAGGTCTCGCCATATGAAGTGGGGCAAATGATCGAGCAAGTGTTGCTCTCAATGCTATCTCATTTTCAGATGCCGACCTGCCAAGTGAAGGAAGCAATCAATCAAAACCCCTCAACATCATGGTGGAATCAAAGGACTTAATAATCCCTTTGGTGCTGATAGACAATGGTTTGGCATTGAATGTATGTCTCCTCAGAACTGCAACCAAAGTCATGGACATCAAGTCTTCCTTCAACATGCTACTAGGACGCCCGTGGCTGCATGAAAACGGGGCGGTGCCCTCCTCTCTACACCAACAACTCAAATTCATCGTCGAAGAGAAAGTTATTACCATTAGAGGTGAGGGACAAGAGGAAGGAGAGAAGATGGCCCACATCCTGGATGTACCCCATACAGCTGAGGACATGAACCTTCATAGTTTTCAATACGATGTATCAGTAGTAGCACCAGGGTCCTCCGGAAAGGTTTAAGAAAAAATCGGAGGAATGGACGCAGCAGTGGCCATGCTCCAAAAGTGGGGCTACCAGAAAGGAAAAGGTTTGGGCCCTCACTTACTAGGCAGGGGGGACCCGGTCAGAGCGAATGGCGGCCAACATGTTAGATTCGGCTTAGGCTACAAGGCTACCGAAGAAGAAATCCAAGAGGCCAAGGAAAAGGCCCGAACCATTGCTATAGCCAAAGCCAGGGGAATAGATATGGAGGATGAACCCCGCCCGATACCTCACATCCAAACCACATTTGTGAGCGCAGGGGTCATCAAAATCGATCAAAATGGCGCAACGCAGTTGACCCCATATAAGCAAGTGGCCATCCACCAAACCAATCCCCAAATCATCCTCCGGAAATTGAAATAGACCTCGCCTCATTATCACTTTTTGACGAGGAGATACCCATGCCTGTACAACCACCCATCTTGAACCATTCTAAGCCAGTGTTGACCTTTAAGGATCAGGTTTCAGATGAGCCAATGATAAACATGATGGAGGCTGACCCTCAAAAGCTATTTCAAACAGCCTCCTCCGCCAGACCAGGTAAAGGGGCGGCACGACAGGTGAGGAATTGAGCTTCAATGCCCTTAACTCTGGAAGCATTAAGTGGCCTAAAATTTGGCACCAGCTTCCCAAAGAAAAACAATCTATAAAAAGCAAGAGTAGCCCTTGACGGACAATACCATGCGTATATAAAGACCCGCTTTGCCAAGGGCCAATCTCCAAAGAAAAAGAAAATTCCAAAAAAATAAAAGAAATACAAAATAATTCAAAACTATCGTCTTTTAAAATTCTTGAGAAAATCAAGAAAAATAATGCCTTAAATTGAAAAGCCCGTTTCACGTGAAATCGACCCCTTTCCTGTAGAAATACAAGAAGAGGTAGGAGTCACGAGTCTGGACGAGGAAATCGCTACTGAGGAGCTTCCCAATGAGCTCCTTGAACGGTACGCCGATTTTGAGCATGACCCTACCCCGATCGTTGAAGAGACTGAGGATGTCAATTTAGGTACTGAGGAGGTTCCTAGAATCACTAAGATCGGATTGTTGCCGTCTCCTGAGGAAAGAAAAAGCATGATTGATTTCCTTCGGTCATACCAAGATGTCTTCGCATGGTCATACAAGGATATGCCTGGTTTGGACACCGATTTTGTCGAGCATGAGCTGTCGGTATATCTAGATGTTAAGCCGGTCAAGCAGAAGTTGAGACGCCTCAGGCCAGAATGGATGCTAAAAGTGATGAATGAGGTCATCAAACAGTATGACGTAGAGTTTTTCATAGTCTCCAAATACCCCCAATGACTGGCCAATATCGTCCCTGTACCAAAGAAGGATGGAAATGTTCGCATGTGCATTGACTTCAGAAACTTGAACAAGGCGAACCCGAAAGATGACTTCTCGTTGCCACACATCGATATCTTGGTCGATAACACTACCAGGCATGGGATGCTCTCGTTCCTGGATGGATTCTTCAGATACAATCAGATCAAGATGGTAGAAGCAGATCGAGAGAAGACAACGTTTCATTACTCCATGGGGAACTTTCTGTTACCGAGTCATGCCATTCGGGTTGAAAAATGTTGGGGCGACATACCAAAGGGCGAATTGCATGTGCTTACAACAAGCGCGTTTGCATTCGAGATTTATAAGTGGGAGACACCATGCTCAAGAAAATTTTTCCATCTCTCCACGCCGATTCGAGAGGAAAATTCAGGCCTAACTGGGAAGGACCTTATGTCATCCGAGAGGTACTCCCTAGATACGCGCTTCGCCTCACCACCATGGACGAAGATCACTTTCCGGAGCCAATCAACGCTGGATATGTCTGACGATTCTATTCCTAAGTCTCCCACAACAAGGTAAGTACTGATAAAAATGGGTACGTGACTGCTTAAGGATCCTTTAAAAAAGAGGCCATCATTTCAAAGCCAAGTAGCCAAAAAAGCGTCCCTAAACATTCATATCTTTTGCTACACCTATTGAGCCATGAGCCTTTCTTTTATAAACCCCTCCCAAGAAAAGAAGACTGAAAAAGTGTATATACAAAAAAAAAAAAAAGAAGAACAAGAGTTACCATCAAAATCCAAAAAAAAAAGAAGACCGAAAACGTATAAAACCCTTCCCTTGTAACTCTTCTAGTTGCTTCTTCAATTTAGACATCTCAAGTGGTGCCATCTTGTATGGTGTCTTCGAAATCGGTGTCGTACCTGATAATAAGTCGATTCAAAACTCCACTTCTCTAACAGGCGGTAAACTAAGAAGTTCCTCTGGAAATACTTCACCAAATTCCCTGACTATAGGCACTTCGAAACATCGACACTCTTCTCTTCTAAATTCTTCATCGCACATAATGTCGACACGGTTCCTTTTCTCAAGCCCTTGAATTTAAAAATCGATCCGCGCTTTTCGCAAATATCGCCTTCTTCTCATAACAATCCAAAATAGCTCGTGACTCCGCTAACTAGTTCAATCCAGGAATAACGTCAAAATCTTCAAAGTCCAAAACAATCAAATTGGCCTTCAGGTCATTGTCTCCAATTCGAACAATGCAATCTTGGTAGTATTGATCAGCTATGACGGTTTTTCCCTAGAGGTGTCACGACAACTAAGGCAAAGCTCATTACGTTAGGTTTCCTCTCCAATCGTGGAGCGAAACTCAAAGAAACAAATGAATGCGATACTCCCGAATCCATAAGTTCATGAGCGAAACATCCGTTAATCAACAAAGCGCATAAAACAAACATACACATTCATCATCACTAAGCGTTCTTAATTAAGAAAAAGTTCTAACTTCAAATTTCTCTTGAATTCTTAAGTGTCTTAATTAACTTCTCATATTTGCGTGATTGATAAGGCTAAGGTAAATAAATATGCACATTAAATATAATAATTCAAATAATTCCTATATGCAATGGAGGGAAGATAAACTATCTAAAATGTACCGTGACTTACATCATCGGAGGCTTGAACATCCATCTCAGATAAGGTATAAACTCGTCTGCGAGCCGCTGTCGTCATTGGTACTTTCTGATTCTTCTTCGACTCCTTCCAATCTGTCGCTCTATGCCCTTCTTTCCCGCAGTTGTAGCATGCGGTTGTTCCCCATAAACATTTGCCAAAGTGTTGTTTCCCGCATGTGTTGTATTTCGGTTGCTACTTTGTCATCGTAGTTGTCATAGCTGTTGGCTGTCCCTTTTGCTGAATCTATTGAGGTTTACCATATGGAGTAAACTTCCTCCCCTGTTGATTGTTCCGCCTGCCCATGACTCGTTCTCGTCCATTAAATTGATTGCTACTCTGAGTCAGTTGCCCAAAACTCTTCCCTTGATTTGTTTGGCTAATGTCTGTCTCTACAACATAACATCTATCCAATAAATCTCTGAAGGTAGTTCTCCTGTGCCCCACTACAAGAGACCTGATCAGTGGCCGAAGTCGCTGCTCAAACTTCTTAATGCGAAAGGTCTCATCTGCTATCATATTCGGCATAAATCTTCAAAGTTCTAGTAAATGCCCTATCGTAGGCATCGATTGTCATGTTCACTTGTTCTAACTTTAGAAATTCACTAATCTTACCCTCACGAACGCTCTGAGGATAATATTTATCGTTAAAGGTTCTTACAAATTCTGCCCAAGTCCAGACATGTTCTGGGTTTACTGCAATTGTAGTATCATTGACTTGGCTCTACCAATGGTTTGTGGCGTCTTCCAGTTTGTAAGTTGCTAGTGTCACCTTACCAGCATCGGGGCATTGTATAATCCCAAATATCTTTTCTATGTGCTTAATCCACTTTTGTGCCTCCATAACATCACCAGTTCCATTGAAAGTCCTAGGATGGTTAAACTCATCCACATCCGATCTAGGCACGGGTGCTCTCGCTGCAGTGATCGCCCTCGTAACAGCATCCCCTAACCTATTACCTTGTCTTTGAAAATTGGTCATTTGAAATAAATACAATTCCTACATTAGTTCCAATATCCACAAATTCAGATCTCAAAACTTCGCTCTGATACCAAGTGTGACGTCCCCAAATTCACACACCGGATGAATGCGCTCAATTGGAGACATCACACTACATCACATATCCATGATTATAATTATGTCAATTAATCCATAAAGATCCACATATAAATAACTATTAAAAGCGCACACTTAAATTTTCTTTCAACAATTTGACTAATTACAAAGACATAAGTAATTAACTAACCATATACAAAGGTACCATTAAGATCATGAATTACCATAAGTTTAACCACTTAATGACTGGAATTAAAATTAATATCAAGCCATAGATCAACCATTAATATAAACCTGTCTACAGATAAAGTAGAGAATCTGAAGTAAAAGGCTTAAAGTCTTTTTTAGTGCATAAAGAAAAACCTAATAAATTAAGCTTCAAATCCTTCTTCCCTCAAATCTTGATTTCCATCAATCAATGACGTATCTGTCATCCACTCCATATATGTACCCCCTAGAATCCCAAACAATGGGACAGTTTACCAAATAAACCGACATGGACCAGACATGATGAAGCTAATAGAAAAGGTCCACAACTCAGACCAACTCATAAAATCAATAACTAACGAAAGTATAACATGTGACATAAGTGATGAGTAAACCAATAGAATGAGACTGAAATATACTTATTTCATGTTATGTAAATCAAACATCCTAGGTCCAATGGATTCTAAGCAACAAACAAATAAGGATGAGCATGAATAAACATTTAAGCATGATGATTAAACATAGACAATATTTGAATTGAAATAGAAATTCATTACTTTCATCCTGGACAGATTTTGAAATTCTGGACAAATTTTGGATTTTGGACAGATTCTAAAATTCTGGACACATATTGGATTCTGAACAGATTCTGGATTATGGAATTCTAATTTATGCACAGAATTTCGTGATCAATCACGTAACCCTGTGTACTGTCGAAAACCCGCAATTAAGCATCAAAACTTAACAATTTAACATGAAGAATATTCATTAAATGAAATAAACTCTAATTCCTTTTTTATTTTTGCATCATCTACGTTTCCGATTTATCTCAGCATGATTTCTCCATACCTCTAGCCTTTGCGTAAAATTAATGTAACTCCTCTCCCTTGATCCAATCTGAAGTTCTAATCCGAAATCCGGTCGCGTCGTAAATTCCTCTCGCGTTCTTCTAAGCCTTCAAACTAAAAACTCTAGGGTTTCTCCTCTGGTTCTCCTACTTCTCTAGAATTCTCTCTCTCTCTCTAAGGTTTTTAGGATTATAAAATGTATGTAAATTAAACCTAATACCTATTTTTAAAATACCTTAAGGTTTCCTATTTAAAATCTAACCCTAATTAGAACTTTGTATATGGGCCTTAATTTTTTTTTGATCGGTAAATGTGCAAAATATATTGAAGAGCAACGAGAAGCTGACAAGAACAAAGCACGAATACATCCACCAAAGAAGAAATAAAACAACAGACAACATGAAAAGAAAGCCCAGCCGCGAGGCCAACCAAGGCAGCTAACTAGCTGCTCCCAACCTATCCTGGTTCCCACTGAGGAGCTTCCCCCCTTACTCCTTCACCACCCCGAGAAACCCATAAACATATGAGGTCTTTGACGGACTTTAGAATCATCCCCACCGGCCGTCATTTTCTTTCAAAATACGAGCATCCGCTCAAGCCAAATGCTTCAAATAACCGCGAAGAAACCGACCTCCAAACTAACGGTCGACCATGCCAAAAATTGTTGGTAGGGGGAAGTGGGAACAACCCAGTGCATATCAAATGATTTAAGAATGACCCCCCCAAATGATTTAAGGATGACCCTCCCAAATCTTGCGGGCCATCCAGTAGTGAAGGAAAAGGTGAGCTGCCGACTCTTCTGCTTGGAGGCACATTGCGCAGAGGTTAGGTACCACTTTCCCCCCTCCGAATCAGCTGGTCGATCGTGAGAATTCTCTCTCCGGACAACGTCCATGCAAAAAATTTGACCTTGGGGGGAATGGCGGCCTTCCACAACCCCGCCCCTTCGAATCTGATTAAAGGACGGTTCGATAGCATCCGAAGGTATGACATGATGCTGAAAATCCCGTCCTTACTAGGAGTCCAAACCTGAGAATTCCCTCTATGTGGATTCCTTCTCATTCCATATAGCAGTGCTAGCAGGCGAGTGACGGGCACACCTCATCTCTAAGGAGTTTGCGAGTGACCATGTCCCACACAGAGGATTATGAGAAAAAGCTAGCTACCACTCGGATTCTGAGAAAAAGCTATCTACCACCCCCCCCCCCCCCTTCGGATTCTAAGAAAAAGCTAGCTACCACTCCATGTGGGTTTCTTGAAATGTTGAAAATAGCCGAGAAAGAATCTTTGAGGGGGTCCACTAACCGCCCATGTGTCTTCCAAAAATCGAATCCGAGTCCCGTTGCCCCAATTGAACCGTACCCATATGGAGTAGTAATCCCATGTTCCATAAACACCTTTCCACTACGCTGAGAAGTCATAGTTGACAACGACGTTAATCCCCCAATTGCTACCTAATTGACCATACTTTTCCGCCAACACTACCCACCATAGTCTGTCCCTTTCTCCATCCAATCCAGCCCGCTAGAACCATTTTCCCAAAAGCGCCCTATTTACCCACTGCAAACTCTGAATGCCTAGACCACCACAATTCAACGGGAGCTGGCAAGTGTCCTAATTCACAAGATGATGCCGTTTATCCAGCCCAGATCCCTCCCATAAAAAGTTTCTTTGAATTTGTTCGAGTCTATGGATCACACTTATAGGGCATTTGAACATATACAAAAGATTGGTAGACTAGATAGAATTGATTTCACCAAGCAGAGCCGACCCCCACTGCTGAGGAGTTTTCCTTTCCAGGAAGACATCCTTTGCTCAAACCTCTGAATCACCAGATTCTAGACCCTTGCGGAGGGCTGTCTGAGTCCGAGAGGGAAACCCAAGTACAAAATCGGGAGCTTCTCCACTGCACAATTCACCGTCTCAGCTAACTCGGCCATCAGCTGATCCCCAATCCCAATCCCAATCCCAGTTATAGCAGACTTGTGTAAGTTGATCCGTTGTCCTGACACAACCTCGTAAATTGAAAGGACCTCCGACAAAGACCTGCACTCATCCACCTCCATCTTACCAACAAGGATGGTGTCGTCCGCATATTGTAGGTGCGAGATGTAGCGGCCTTGTGAGCCCACTTGGGTACCAAATATGAAATAGATCTGCCTTGCGCATGAAATAAGGCTCTCTGAAGCCTCGCCAACCATATTAAATAAAAAGGGGGAGAGGGGGTCGCTCTGTCTAATCTCTCTAGAGCTTCAAAAGTAGCCCATAGGGGACCCATTAATTGTGACCTCAGTAGCCCTCAGAGGCCCACTCTTCGATATGGGCCTTAATTAATTTATGG
Organism: Chloranthus sessilifolius; assembly: GCA_021018995.1. Classification (NCBI taxonomy): domain Eukaryota; kingdom Viridiplantae; phylum Streptophyta; class Magnoliopsida; order Chloranthales; family Chloranthaceae; genus Chloranthus; species Chloranthus sessilifolius. Next base: position 85,396,910 of record CM037597.1, read on the forward strand.
GTCATTAATATCACTAATGGGCCATACAAAAGGGCCTTACTAACGGGCCCTTACTAACATTAATTATTCTTATGGGTTTTATTACTTTACTAATGGGCCTTAAAGGTCCATTAACTATTTTGGTAGTGGCACACCAAAATTACTAACATATTAATTAAAAATTTTAAGGTCTATTAATTAGATTAAATAATTATCATAGGCCATAATAAAATAAAATAGATATTATGTGTAGGTGCAATTAACTAATTAAGTGTATCAAATCAATCAAATAAAATCACAATCATAATTTAAAGTAAATAATTAAGATCTAAATAAGCAAAAAACTCTTGGTCATTACAATATATAAGATATTAATGCATTGGGGAGTGTGCTAAGCTAAGCAAATCAATCCTAGTCCTTTCTCGTCTCCTTCTCCCCCTTCTCTTCTTCCTCCTCATGTAACCCTAACCCTAATTAAACTATTCGAAAATTAACTTATTTACGATATTTTTCTTATTTTCTTCAAACATGGTTCATCTTCCATATTGTTGGTTTATTATCTACAGGAAGATATTGTACTCAGAGGACATTCAATTGAATGCCGTATTAATGCGGAAGATGCTTTCAAGGGATTTCGTCCAGGGCCCGGTATGCTTTTCTCTGTTTTCCACAAATTGATAACTGTATTAGGCTATCTGCATTGTCTGACAATCTAGTCATAGAAATTGATATGGGCAGTTTTTTCATGTAGTCGTTCATTATATTTACCTTTTATCCTGCTACACTTTACTGCTGAAGTTTATTATTGTGTGAGTACTAGAAATCTTCTAATCAAAGTACTGTTACTGCTTTGAAGTCTCACTTCAGTTTTGAGCTCTATGAAATTAGCATTTTCTGTAGTATTTCTTTTAATATTCTTGGATTTTCGACCTTGTTGACAAGGAAGTTTTTTTATTGGATTGCGAGGGATTTTCAGTTTTGTTGTTTGTTAAGTAGATGCTTTCTAGTCACTGACTGTTCCCTCCTGTATATTTTGGAAGAATTTGTATAATGGTTTAGGCCTGCCCGCAGGTGCACCGGCGTTAGGCAGTGTGCTGCACAGACTTTGAGATGCACATGGATTTATAGACTCTGAGTCCGTGTGGTGCATGGCTTTAAGTTGGTCCACGTGAGTGCACCATAGTCAAACTATATTTCGGAAAAAATTCAAACCTCTCCTGCTTCCTGCAACTGATATTGAAAATATTGGTAAATAAAATATACGTCAGTGATAATATTAACGGTGGCTAATACTATGAAGACGAGAATGACTGAAAGATCTCCTTGACTTGTGCGTTATAGTGATTTCCTTGATACCTAACGTTCATTTCACATACTAAATTTATTTCCTCGATTTTACATTCCAAGCTTATGAGATGTGCAACAATGTATTCATAAAAAGGGTGGCGTTATTTGCACCCGTTTTTCCTGTGAAGAGCACATGCTCTTTCGCAGGAAAAAAAACCATTGACTACCTTGAATCAGATGATGGAGACCATTTTTCGTCCCAATCTTTCACACAAGAAATCTAGAGATCATGGCACACCTATCAGACGGTCACATGTTAATTCCACGTGGCACACATGCCCAAAAGTGACAGTCTGATAGGTACGCCCATGATCACGATCACTTTTGGGGATGTGTGCCACGTGGAATCAGGATCTGACCATCTGATAGGTGCGACATAATCTCAAGATCTATCGTGTGGAAGATTGGGATGAAAAGCCATCTCCATCGTCTGATTCAAGGCAATCAAAAAATACCCCTCCCATCATAAAAAGAATGCTTAACAATTCATGCCAAGAAATGCTAGATTGTTTGACAATTCAGACATTCTATTGATGGTCCATCCATGGTATTTTTTTCCTCAATGTTTCTAAGTGGTATCACATTATGTAGCAGTTAGTGGCATCCACTATGGTTTTACTAAGGTTTGAAAACTTTTTGGCAGTTTCATTGGTCAGTTTCCAGGCCGATACATATCACTAATACCAATATTCAAAGTTTGATAGTGACGGGTGCCATTTCCTTTTTCTGCTAACATATCAGTATTATGAATATCGTGGATGCGTGCTGGAAGCAGTTGATGCTGGCCGATACCAACGGGTATTAATTTATACCTAGGGGATCCTCTAAATCGATATGCATAGATGGTACAATGCAGTATTGACGATTAAGGGTTAAAATGTTTTGTCAGTGACCAAATTTCCCACACTCCGAGACTGACACATCAATATCAGTGATACGTATAATTTGGTTTCCTTTGAGAAATGTGGAAATTTTTTTTACAAATATAAAAATTTACCTAAATGTAAATATGATATTTTATGTAAACATATAATTGCTCACCGATTATATGTATACAAAAATAAGAGCTGACCACTGACTGAGAGGAAAAATAAGACTCACAAAGCTACATAGATGGGACAAGGCAATGATGAGAATATTGGTGTGTAGGAATCAGCTGATACATTTAGGCATTGACCAACACTAGCTGATACCATTATCAGCCGATGCCTGGGGGATACTGATCGTGTACATACTGATATCGGCAATTAGATTCAACCATGTTGCTGATATGTGCTGATATTAGCTGATACCTAGTACACCCTCGATATGGTTATTGGTTGAGGTTTAAAACCTTGCTTATTACTTCTGTAACCATATAACATGTCATATCTTTTGGTTGCAGTAGCCAACAGTTATTTCCTCTTCTCACAACTTCGGATTTTTGTCGGTGTTTTTCATAATTTTGCTTCCTCAACTTGTCATAGTTGACAGCAATTTCTGGTTTATACCGATTGGTTTTCAATATGAAGATAATATTTTCCTTTACTAAAGTATGTATTCTCAGAATATTTCAGCACAGTAAGTATAAAATTTCCATAATGGCAATAAAACACGATTTTGATTTTCCCCATTACTTGTTAAAGTTCTGATGGGGATATCCCACCTCGCCCAAGCAATTTCCGATTCGCCCAAGCAGATCAAAAGTCACCCAAGCAATTTCCAATTCGCCCAAGCAAATCCAAAGCCCAGCCCGAGCGACCTGAGGAAGCAAATTAAAGGGCTTTGGCGGAATGAAGACCTCTCCCAGGCAACCAGCAAAGAGGATTTGGCGCAGAGAGCTTCACCCAGGTGACCAGATTAGGGGTTTTATGTTTGAAGTCCTCGCCCGGCTGATTTAAAATTCACCCGAGCGAATTTCGAAGCGGGACTTTAGTTTAGGTTGTGTTTATTAATTTTGCAAGTTTAGTTTCCTTCTTTAGAAGGAGTCTTTAGTTTTAGGTTTTAGCATATATAAGGCTTTGTAAAGAACAATTATGGAGACTTGATTGATTAAATGAATTGAGAGCTTGCTTTGTACAAACCCTAGACCTTTCAAATTCGGAGAGCGAATCTTCGTTTTATAGTGTGGATTGGTGGGAAGCCGACATACCTCCTTGGTTGGAAGCCTTGAAACCCTTACCCTTCTTATTCTATTTTCTTAATTATTGTCAGATAAATTATTTCTTTTATCCCGTTGATAAATATCCAAACTCCAAAATCCCTAGTTGGTTAATTGCTGGAATTCTTTCTCATATCTTCTTATTTGATACAACCATTGCCCTTGATTAAATTAAACTCTTCGGGCCTTTGATGTCTTCAAACCCTAGAGGAGTCAAGAGACGATACTGAAATTGTTGCTTGGCCCTAGACTAGATCGAAACTCGAGTTCCCTCATCAGAACCGTTTTCCTAGATCGGGAAACTTCAAATGCAAACGAACGCTAGAATTAAATTAATCTAATTGCCTTAATTGAATCTATTGGACAATTTTATGTGGTTGGATGATTTTAAATATTTCCGCTATTCAATTTATTCTCAAATTAATCCCAAATTTGCATAATTAGGGTTTTAGCATTTGTCTTGCAACAAGTTCCTTTTTCATGATTCATATTGTTTCTGTTATGAGTTGGTATTAGGTGGCCGACGCATGCAGTAAGAGCTGTGCACAGGTCAATCTCCCTCACCAACCTGGGGAAAATGCACATATTTCTTAGCACAAAATTAGTGAAAGGTTAAGAATTTAAATTTCATTGATTTGTGTGCTCATAATTATAGGTGTACTCCTGAAGTTTGGCCATTTTTGAAGAGGGAGATGGATCCGTGAACCGCTCTTGGTGCATGGGTTGGGTCCGTAAATACTATACTATTATATATCCATATCTATTTTTATTAGGAATAGGTAGCCATATTTGTTGTGATTGTTATTATTCAATGAATGGTTGGATTAGCTCTCTACGTTAAGTGTTGGCGTGCACAAGAGATCTTTTCCATGAAATTTTTTTTATAACTAGGTGTAACTTTTTTATTCATTTCAAATAGCAGGGAGGATTACTGCATATTTGCCATCTGGAGGTCCGTTTGTAAGAATGGACAGTCACGTTTATACCGATTATGTTGTTCCCCCTACCTACGACTCCCTACTAGGAAAGGTGCACAATTTTTTCCTTTAATACGCTCATAGGACTTCGAATGTTCCTTTATGGAGTTGGATCTGATTGACTTGTCTAAGATTGTTTCCAGTCAATTCGTTATCTTGTTGGATGAAACTCAATTATATTGGTTTGATCTGAAGTTTTGAATTTATTACTGCCTTTTAGCTAATAGTTTGGGCTCCAACAAGAGAAAAAGCTATTGAACGCATGAAAAGGGCTCTTAATGACACTATTATCACAGGTTAGTTGTTATTTCTTTTATTAAAGCTCGACTCCTGGAAGGATTTTTTTTTTTCTGTCAATAAATCATAATGATTACAGATCATTAGTGATTTTCTTGATATAGTATGTTTGCTCACGAATGGTTCAATCAAGTTCCACAAGAATGGAGATCTATTATTTTCTGAACATGTTACATGATGCGTATGATTTGAAAAATTCTTCTGTAGCTCTTGAATGGAAGGTTGGAACCCTGTTTTCTGTATGTTTTCGTGTAAGTGGCCGCAAGTTTAAATTACTGTGAGAGGCAGATGCTTCTTGATCTCATAATCGGGATATGAGGTCATACTCGGTAATTTCAATAAGCATATATGCTGTTGCATGTGTATTAATGTATATCGACATGAAATGAATATAGTATTGAAATTGTTCAAGATAAGTTCTAATATGAAATAGTGCAAATAATTTAGGAAAGTTTATTCAAAAATAGTTAGAGCCACATCAATACTCTATCAAGTAATTAACACAACCAAAAATACATAACAAAATTTCTTGCTACTTAGATGAGTTTACAATTGCCAATTCTACATAATAGTTACCAACCTAAGGGGACTATATTAAACATGATTTATTGTATCATGCCTGTTTCCTTCTGTGTGACTAGAATAAATGTTCATACTCAAAGCATGGCAAGCTCCAGTAAGGATAATGGTGTAGATGTGGTTGATTAACTGACTATAATTTCACATATCTCATGGTATGTATCAATTCTACATAATAGTTACCAACCTAAGGGGACTATATTAAACATTATTTATTGTATCATGCCTGTTTCCTTCTGTGTGACTAGAATAAATGTTCATACTCAAAGCATGGCAAGCTCCAGTAAGGATAATGGTGTGGATGTGGTTGATTAACTGACTATAATTTCACATATCTCATGGTATGTATCATTTGTGCTGATAGAAACATAATTTTGGCTACCCAAAACCTTTTATCAACATTACAAATGTCGTCCAGCATCAGTACAAGCAATGTTTAAAATCTCAAGTATCGTATGTCGACTCGGCCAATTGAGTGATCAATACATAATAGGCAATTGCATATAAATATACAAGAAAATTAAAAAATCCAAAAAAGTAAATATATAAATATAAGTACGAACATTTTGTATGACTAATCACTATAAGAAGGTTTAAATACTACTAATAATAGTATATAGGAGTCCGGTTTGAAGGATGATGACTTGTTAAATTTGGAATATGAACTGACAGAAGTCTGGATTGAGATGGGGAAGGAGGGCTTTTGTAGTTGACCAAATTATCCAATAAGATATTGAGAACACGAAAAATGCCCAAAGAATGGAGAAAGAAAACTGGTCCCTTTTTGTAAGAATAAAAAGGGATATGAAGAACTGTGCGAAATATCAATGTCCAAAACTGATGAGTCATACTATGAAACTCTGGAGAGAGTATTGAAGCATTGTCCAAGGAAAGAATCAACTATCTAAAAACTAGGTAGGGTTTGTACCAGGGAAATAAAGAATTGAAGCCATTTTCTATATTTCCCCCATTGTCATTGTCTACACAATTAAAAGGACCACCTAAACATCCCCACTATTATTAACATCATCATGAAGTTTTCTTCATCTCTGAGTTTGCATTCATACTCATGTGCTTTTTACAGCCTTAGCATTTCATTTTGTCCCATTGATTATCAATCATTATTCTTCATTGTCAATCAACATGGTTTTAGTGGATTTTCCTTCGACAATATGTAATCCAAAGTAATTGAATTTAGTAATCGTGGTCAGTCTCCATCTACCTCATATTTCTATCCATCTGCCTCATTTCCAACCTGTACCTGCAAATTGCAATGTAAGAAACTAGTTTTTCAACTTGTTTATGGCCACAAATTTACTTGTGATGAGATAATGTAAGATCCAATTTTGTTTACAAATGGATGTTGGAATCTGTTTCGACCAACCTTCATTTCACTACGGCCTTAGGAATCTTATACCTTTGCTACTAGTTTCACTCTGGTCCCTTTCACATAGTCAAGCCTCTAGAGTGGAACTTGAGCATTGGAAGGGTAGGTATTTTCATATAAGAAGGAAACTTGGGTTAGGCTCACACCGGAGCAAAGGCCTGGCCCGGGCTGACCCCAAGCCCATTGCCAACTAGTGAGTATCCTTTCTCACTACCATGTTACAAATACGGAAATTTAATACTTTATTCATGTTACCCCATAAGATTTCAAATGGTTTGCAAATGAATTTGATTTCCAACTGCGATGGCTGCAATTATGAATGATCCAACTATTTCATGAATAAAATTCCAGTTTACCTGTAAAAAAAAAAGCTATTTCATGAATAAAAGTCTATAGTCTACTAAAAATTCAGGGATGCATGGGTATGTGTCCTCAGCTGACTGATTTTTTTAATTTGGTATCTTTTCAGCTAGATTGTGGGTGATCTATGCAAACAATGCTTTGTCATTGAGAATTATAAGCATTAAAATCCTTTGAAACTGATATTAACATACAATTGTAAGGGAAATTGGATTCACTTTCTCTGATTAGTACAAAAACCTGCTCCCCCTTGGCCCCTGCCACTGAGGGGTAGTTTTGAATGGGTATTTCAAAGCATCTTTTCGAAGTCTTCTCTTGGATTGAAAAGGGCACATGATCTTTTGGCTTGCCAAACGGGTTTAGTCTGAACCCAGCTTGATATGTACGTTGCCCAAATGTAATCAGTAATCGGGCTCGGCCCAGCAGGACCAACCGAATTCCATTTAACTTATGTCGGGTGTTTTCCATATGAGAGTGGCGGGGATGCCGACATTATGGACGTCGGATTTGGACCGCATCAGGTCCATCGGCGCAAGAAGCGAAGGACCTGTGGAGCACCTACCGGGAAGAGGGCTTAGAGAGCTGCAAGAGGGCAATTTTCTGCCCAGATTCACTCAAGCGACCATGGTCCTTGCTCGAGCGAGATTGAAGAAGAGTTGAGGCCCAACTTTGGGCGTTAACTCGCTCGAGCAAGTTTCACCCGAAAATTGGGGCGTGGGACAATAGGTTCTGCTTGAGCGAGAACGAAACCCGCTCGAGCGAGTTATGTGACGCAATTGTCCAATTTTTTGGGCCCCTTTTTTTTTTTCTTTTAATATCAAAACTTTTAGGTTACCTTTTTGGCTAACATTGTACTTTGCTATTTTAGGATGATGATTAATGAAAAGTGCTATGCATTTTGGACCTTGAGATGAGTGTTAATGGAGAGTGAGTTTTCTTCCCCATGTAGGTTTGATGTGAGGCTAAGGGTGTGATGCCCATGTATTTTCTTTGATCTTCTCTTTTACCTTTTGCTACTAGCTTGCCTTTTGCTAATAGCTTGCTATTAATTATATATATCTCTTCATCCTTCATTTGCTTGAATCCACAAAGCCTTAATTCTTGAGCTATCTTGATGTCCATCCTTGTGGATTGATTCTTCCCAACCATCGATCCACGACCCCTGTTGTGCTCGAGATTGCTTGATTTGGGCCAATTGAGCGCTTGTTTCAAAAGCCCTAGCGAGGAGCTCCGTGATTTCACATCGATCACAGAGCGAATGCTCGACCTAGGGGATGCTAGAGTTTTATCTCTAGGATTGCATATTCCACAAATCTAATGGAACTCGCGCTTTAGATTGCGCTTCAGATTGGACCCTAGTCCAACCAATCATGGCTACCTAAGTAAATATCTATGAAACCCTAGGATATTGCATTAATTTTAGTATTATTGTTCAATTAATTAGTTTAATTTCGGAAAATCACATATCATAGCATCGTAAGGGTCCACGTCCTGCTCCAGTCTTGGTATCAGAGCTTTAGGTGCTAGGTTAGGGCATTTGTGTGTTCATCTTGTTTGCTTGATTTACTTTAACTAGTTCTGTGGTTCATAGGTATGTGCTCATTTTAGAACCTATGTTTAGTGTGTTGTGATCATTATGGTTATGAATGAGGCTCTCGATACTCTTAGAAGTATCCAAGCCGAGTTGGCCATGATGAATGAGTGTATGAACGTCATGGAGTAAACCCAAATGGCTCTGGGCACTTTTAACGAGAGATTACGTGACCGATTAGATAGGTTGGAGGGTGTAAATGAGCACGAGGACCGATGTTGCGAGCGTGATTATCTGCACTTTGAGTGAAATGGCCGAAATGGTGATCGAAATCGAAACGGGAGAGAAGTTGTCAATCATGGAGATGACTATGATCCGGATGAGAAACTCCACAAAAATGTTCCGACCTTCAATGGAAGAATGGACCTTAAGGTCTTTCTCGATTGGCTATCATCTATCAATATGGATCACCACTTGGAGTGGTATAGTATGAGCGATGTGTTAGACTTGCCAACATGAAACCAATTGGTCAAGCTAGGTTATTTTGGACCAATGTTGAGCGCATGAGAGAATGTGGGTTGTACTCACATGCAGGAGTGACTTACGGAGAAGTACGTTCTTTTATCACACTGCCATCACCTACTTTATCAATGGAAAAATTTATGCCAAGGTAATATACCCGTCACCGAGTACATGGGCAAGTTTGAGGAGTTTATGATGAGAGCCAATGTATCAAAAGATCCTCAAGTCACTCTCTCTCGATTTTGCACTGGGTTGCACCTTGAGTTACAAAAGGAGCTGGTGTCTCCCCACTTTCCCACTCTTGGGGAGTGTTACACCATTGTACAAGACCTTGAAAGGTACTTGAAAATGATGGTGATGAGGCGATTTGAACCAAACACAATTGGGCATAGGGCGGGAGAGATGAGGCCTAATGTTAGTCACCAACCGCCCAAACCTCCACAACCTACTCTTACGAATGTGAGGTTTGATAAAGGGAAGGGCGTGGTTGGAAAACCCTCTAAGAGTGGCTCTCAAACCAAATATTACAAATGTCATGGGTTTGGCCACTACGTTGTCGAATGTCGTACGAGAGACCCCCAAAGAACTTGGTTGATGAAGAGATGGATGATGAGAAAGAAGTTGTGGAAGAGAAAGTGTATGAGCCAGACGTCACACCAAGGACGGTGATGACGGTGGTCGTGCCTTGGTGTACACCAAGGAGAGTTTAGTTATGAGGTGTGCCTTTGCACAATCTCAACGCGATGAGAAAGACGATTGGCGTAGAGATAATATTTTCTACACTTATGCCAAATGCGGCGAGAAGAGCTGCAAGGTCATCGTGGATAGCAGGATTTGGACTAATGTAGTGTCTATGCACGTTATCACCCGCTTGGGGTTTATACTCGAAACCCACCATAGACCGTATAAAGTCGTACGGGTTGACTCATCGTCTATTCCCGTGTCCCAAAGGTGTCTCGTTCTTATACAATTAGCCTCATATTCGGACACCGTGTGGGCCGATGAATGTGGGCCACATCATCTTTGGTAGGCCTAGGCTCAACGACATGGACGTGACCTTCCTTGGACGGTCTAATGTGTTCATGTTTATGCACGAGAGCAAGAAAATCAATTTAAATCCCTTACCCCCAAAGCGCCATCGGGCAAGAGAGTTGAGAAGGACGGTCAATCTAATGCCATCAATATTGTGAGCCCTTCAGACTTTGAGAAAGCTTCCTTAGATGAGAACGTAGTTTACATTGTCAATTGTCATCACCGTTGAGCGTGCTCTTGAGTCTATGTGTGGGTACCCTAAGGAGGTGGAGCCGGTGTTGAAAGAGTTCACGGATGTCTTCTCGGAAGACTTACCTGATTCGCTCCCCCATGCATGATATCCAACACGCGATAGACCTAGTTCCCGGATCTACTTTATCAAGCCTACCATATTATAGGATGAATCCGGTTGAACATGCCGAGTTAAAGTGGTGAGTCGATGAGTTCCTTCGAAAGGGTTTCATCAAAGAGAGCTTGAGCTCTTGTGCCGTACCTGCACTACTCACGCCTAAGAAAGATGGGTCTTGGCGAATGTGTTTAGATAGTCTTGGGAAAGAGTGGATACCCCCAAGTCCGAATCCACCGCGACGATGAGTGGAAAACCGCCTTCAAGACCAACGATGGTCTTTATGAGTGGATCGTCATGCCTTTTGGGCTTTCCAATGCCTTGAGCACTTTCATGAGGCTCATGACCCAAGTGTTGAGGCCTTTTCTAGGAAAATTCCTTGTGCATTTTGATGATATCTTGATCTATAGCCACAACAAGGAGCAACATTTGATCCACCTAAGGTTGGTTTGCGAAACCTTAAGGGGTGAGAAGTATGCAAACTTCAAGAAGTGCATAGTTATACAACATTCCATTGTCTTCTTGGGGTTCATTGTCTCGACCAAGGATCAAAAAATCGGAAAACCGATACGTATCGTCCTGACCTCCTGGACGATACGTATCGAGTATCGGCCGATACATTCAATGTATCGCCACCAGGACGATACGTATCGAGTATCGGCCGATGCATTCAATGTATCGGCGATACATTGAATGTATCTGTTTGATACATTAATTTTTTTAATTTTTTTTTTCAAAAAATCCCAAAAATTAAGAAAAATAAATTTAATGATTTTATATATTTTTTAACTTTTTTTAAAATTTATTTAAAGCTTATTTGATGCATATTTCATTATAGGACGGAACCCTAACTAAAGTATGGTCTCTTCCGACCATGCATAATTACGACTAAAAGCTTTTAATTTTTCCTTTCTTTTTTATTGTTTAATAAATAAAAATTTTATTAACAAACAACAAAAATATATTAAGATATAAGTCCACAACAAAGGTAAGATCACTCTTAACATAGTTGGTTCATTGTATATGATTAATGATCAAAATTTCATTATACGTGACTAATTATCAAAATTAAAAGGTATATTATAAATAAAAAACTTAATTACTTTAGAGTCACATTGAATTTCGTGGTGGTTCTTGGCCCTCGTTATCATCATCATCGGTGCGCGAGCTTTCCCTATAATGTTGGCCATATTGATACCCATGATCATGTGTACCTCCTCGAAACTGAGGCATTAGCGACGAATATGGCTCAGTGTAATAGGTGAAGGTTGGTCCTCCAAAAATTTGACCAACAAAGTCATATGGCCCTAGATAGGTTGGATGAGGCCGATTGTATGGGTTACTTGCTGTTGAATCTTCGGTGTTTTGCAAACTAAATTCCCCGAAGCTAGAAGTCATATAACTCACATCATCTTATGGACCTTGTGGTGGTGGTGATGGTGGAGGTGGTGTTTGGTAAGATTCTGATGCTCCTCTTCCTTCAATCCCTCCACCTCTGAATGTAGGAGTATCATATATTGTTATCGGGCCCTCATCCCATGCGGCAATACCTCCAAAAGTATAGGGATCAATATCATCCGCTCCACCACTAGTGCCGGCGTGGGTTTCATCGCCTCCATCATCACCCCCACCATCATCATTATCACTACCAGGCTGCGTTTCGTCATCAGATCCAACCACTGAATGATGACTCAATCTTCTTTTCCGCCTCGGTGGTTGGAAAGTCTGCTCATCTGCTGCTCTTTTAGCATTATCCAGCCATGCGGTGCCCTCAGTATCCAACACTGGCTCTTCTCTCTCTTCGATCCACTGATTTAAAGGGTTATCCTTCATGAATATATAATTTAACTGGATAGGATCAAAATATTCACTATCTGTAAGGTAGAATATGATAGATGAATTAGTGAATACCTGATGCCTCATCAATTAGATCAAATAAAAATTGTATAAACTAAGACTTCATATAATATCTTACCGCGATTGGTCCTCTGCACATTTCTGACCCTTAATCTCATGTTGTAGTGGCAATAGACTAACGTTTCCAATCATTCCATAATTAGTCTATTCCTTGTCTTTGTGTGAATGAGAGAGAAGGTGCTCCAATTTCGCTTATAGTTGGACGAGGAACAAGTTTGCGATAAAACCCTCTTAGCAAACTGCCTTAATAGCGGGCCATCACTTCTATAATGCATCCACCAATTAGCAAGTTTATCATACTTGATTTGGGATTGCGCCAATGCGGTCCCAAATGACCCTTGTTTCTTGCGGAATACATTAATCTACATATCAATAACCGACATATCAATAAACAGATCATATGACACCTGCATTATTACTTATAAGGTATTATTACTCACATCTCTTATGGCTTGACTTTGCTCTGCTAACTCAGGGAGCATTTGTTGGATCACATTGAGTAAACCGTTGTACACTTCATCGGCCTCAGTCAACTCAAAGCGTCGCGTATACTGGAAGGCCGGATTTAAGTAGTGTGCTATACATCAAATATGAACAATCTCATCAATATATGAAAATAATGAATAATATAAAAAATAATAAATAAATGAAAATCATTACATAAGTGGTTTAGCATGTTATACCTACGACATGTAAGTACTGGTAGAATTGTGCATCCCACCTCTTGTTGATGATTGCCAAATATCGTTTATATTTTGTCGGGCATTTAGTTTTAATAGCTAATTTGGCTTTAGCCATCGACTCATAAACGTACCCTATCGTTGGTTTCTCATCACCATCTACTAACCTTAACACTTATACCAACGAGGTAGTGACGGCAATCTGGTGGTCAACATCTGCCCAAAATTGGGGACTGTAGATCAGGTCGACAACTTCATTGCAAGCAGGTCTCTTTGCTTGTGGGAGTTAACTCATGTTTTCTCCATTTTTCAGAAGAGACCATGCTTTTCAGCTCACGCCTATATCTAGCCAAACTCTGTAGGGATAGAAATTGTGTTGCAAATCGTGTAATCGCAGGCCGGACCAACTCGTTCTTGGTGAAGTCTCATCAAATTTACCAACTTGTCACTGTTGTATAGGTAGGAAGTAATCGTTCTTCCCTTCTAAATAGTTGTCTATGCCTTGCTACTTTTTCCCAAATCCTCAAGAATGAGGTCCACGCAATGAGCGGCACACGGAGTCCAATACAAGTGACGTCTCTTCAACATTAACTGACGACTTGCAACTTTATAATTGGCGGCATTGTCTGTTACCACCTGCACAACCCGGTGCTCTCCAACATCTTCAACTACCTTATCCATTAGTTGGAAGAGGTAATCAGCTGTCTTCACATGTTTTGAAGCATCAACTGATTTTAGAAATATTGTCCCGGTATCACTATAGACCAAAAAGTTGATCAAACTCTTTGTGAGACCTGTCCATCCATCGCACATAATTGTGCAACCTCTCTCATCCCATACTTCGTGGAAGCTGTCCACGTAAGTTCCTCTCTCTGCGTACTCATCATCTAGTAGCGGCCCGGATACCTCGTATGCAGAAGGCTTTTTGACTCCTGGATCAACTTCTGCACTTGTATCAATCATACTTTTGAAGTACAGCGACTCCACAACTTGATTCGGAATGTGACTGTATATCACGAACTTTGCAATCGATTTTCTAAGTCTCTTTCCCCATTTTTTCAGTGAAATTGTGCTCAATTTACTTTGCTTTGAGCTTTCTGTTCGATGCATGAACGGATTCATTGGACCTATAGTACGACCTGTAGTAGAAGGCCTGGTGTCCCTCACTGATGCTAACCTACGCAACCCGACAGTGTCATGAATATCCTCATCATCATTAATAACATGTGGCCTATGACTAGATCGACCACCAGGAGTAGGCATGGATGGACCCCTCAAGCTGGATCGAAATCGATAATCGGCTTGGTCTCGTCGCTGTCATGCTTCTCTAGCACTCCCTCATGACTTGCTATCACAACATCCTCATCCTCATCTTCATCATCCCCACGCCCAGGTCCAGAAAACTCTGGATCTCCCCTCCTTATTCTCTCATATATTTCTCTATCCCGGTCGGCTTCTGCCTTTTTCTTTCCCTTAGCCACTTATAAACTGGCTCTGACTTCTTCTCTTACCTCTCTGGATACATTGGGGCACCCTTTTGTCTCTCTCTTTACGTGAGTCAAATGCTCCTTCAACCGTGTGATACCTCCTCCCAATAATTTTTTCCCACAAAGTTTGCATTCTATTCGGAGTCTATCACCATCTATTGTTGTGCCGTATTGCTAGGCTGAATTTGATGATCGTACCATGTTTATTTCTTTCACCTGCATTAATGACCAAACAATTGGACTAAATTAAAACATTTAGATAACACTTGAAAATAAAATTTATTTGATATGTATCGGTTTTGGACCTCGGCGGTACGATACATAGGCAATTGTATGATTGTATCGTACCCCCTAAAAAAATTTACTAATTTTTTTATTACTAATTTTTCTTTAAACTAAACTTTTTTTTTATTTTTAGTGTTACTAATTTTAGTGCTACTTTTTTAAAATAAATTTTTTTATTACTAATTTTAGTTTTAAAATTGTTTTTAATGTTGCGTTACTAATTGTTTTCAATTTTGTATTACTAATTTTTTTAAAAAACTAAACTCTTTTTTTTTACTAATTTTGTTTTAAAACTAAATTTTTTAATTTTGTGTTACTAATTTTTAAAACTAAACTAGTTTTAAATTTGTTTTTAAAACTAAACTTTTTTTTTTAAAATTAAACTTTGTTTTTGTTTTCTGTTACTAATTAGTAATTTTTGTATTACTAATTTTTTTTATTACTAATTTTTCTTTAAACTAAACTTTTTTTTATTTTTAATGTTACTAATTTTAGTGTTACTTTTTTAAACTAAACATTTTTATTACTAATTTTAGTTTTAAAATTATTTTTAATTTTGTGTTACTAATTTTTTTTAAAAACTAAACTCTTTTTTTTTACTAATTTTGTTTTAAAATTAAATTTTTTGTTTTGTGTTACTAATTTTAAAAACTAAACTAGTTTTTAATTTGTTTTAAAAACTAAACTTTTTTTTTTTAAATTAAACTTTGTTTTTGTTTTCTGTTACTAATGTTTAATTTGTGTTACTAATTTTTTTGTGTTACTAATTTTTAATTAAACTAAATAAAATTAGTAATTTTTGTGTTACTAATTTTTTTTATTACTAATTTTTCCTTAAACTAAACTTTTTTTTATTTTTAGTGTTACTTTTTTAAACCAAACTTTTTTTATTACTGATTTTAGTTTTAAAATTGTTTTTAATTTTGTGTTACTAATTGTTTTTAATTTTGTGTTACTAATTTTTTTTTAAAACTAAACTCTTTTTTTTTACTAATTTTGTTTTAAAACTAAATTTTTTTGTTTTGTGTTACTAATTTTTAAAACTAAACTAGTTTTAAATTTGTTTTTAAAACTAAACTTTTTTTTTAAAATAAAATTTTTCTTTTTGTTTTCTGTTACTAATTAGTAATTTTTGTGTTACTAATTTTTTTTTAAACCTAAACTTTGTATTACAAAATTAGTAACAAAAAACTAGTGTAATTGATGTGTCATGGGGTATGTGTCACATGTGTGACACATCAATTACATGTGCCGCGACACCTGTGTCACTGTGTCACATGTGTCGCGACACATCACACGTGATGTGTCACATGCATGGGTCAAAAAATTAGTAATACAAAATAAAAAAGTTTAGTTTTAAAATAAAATTAGTAAAAAAAAAGTTTAATTTAAAAAAAAAAAAAGATTTTTTGACCTATGCCCTCCACTAAAGTTCACTCAATTTTATGTGGCTGAGCTTCAAAGTGCTTCGTAGGATGAATGAGCAAATCAAAAGAGATTTGACTCACCTCACCAGCTTCATCTAGGCAGTATGGTAGATCTAATGATAAAATTAGTAATAAATAAAAATTAATTTAAAAAAAATAGTAATAAATATGGCAGATCTAATGAAAAATAATTAAAAATACAAGTTATATGATGGAAAATTATACCTTCTCTTAAATATTCGGCGAAAATATGAGTGATAATCCGGTGTCTACGATTTCGGTCTCCGATGGCTAAGAAATAAAAAGTATAGTGGATTGCAAGTGAAGAAATAGTGGTGTAGAAGAAGGGATCCTCAGGTGGTTTGCAAGTAAAGAAGAAGAAGAGATCCTCGGGTGATTTGCTAGTGAAGAAAAAGAAGATATCCTCGGGTGGTTTTCAAGTGAAGAAGAATAGAGATTCTCGGGTGGGTTTTATAGCGGGTTGCAACTATCCGTTGCCGCTATAAAAACACATGCATGTATGCAACGGATATAAAAATATATCCGTTGCTGCTTTTGCAATGTTTAATAAATAAAAACAAACAAAAATACAAAAGCAACGATTAAAATAAATATATTTGTTGCTATTCGTTGCAAAAAGCAACGATTAAAAAAAAAAAAACAAAAAAACAAAAGCAAAAGGACAAAAGAAAAAATATGCGTTGCTATTTGTTGCAAAAAGCAACGATTAAAAAAAAAATTCCGTTGCTATTCATTGCTTTTTGCAACGATTAAAAAAAAAAACAAAAGCAAAAGGACAAAAACAAAACAAAAAAAGACAAATAGCCAGGCCAGTCCGATAATTTGCCCGTATCGTCCTATAATTTAGTTTTTTTAATTAAAAAAACAAAACAGATTATCGGACGATAATTACCTTATTTTTTAGGGGGTACGATACATAGGCAATGTATCGTACCGCCCAGGTCCAAAATCGATACGTATCGGTATCGGACGATTTTTTTACCCATGGTCTCGGCCGATGGGATTGTTGCGTCCATAAAAGATGAAAGCTATTGTGGATTGGCCTGAATCCAAGAATATCCACGATGTCTGTAGCTTCCATAGATTGGTACCTTCTATCGTCGCTTCATCCGAGGCTTTAGCACCATCATTGCTCCGATCACCAATTGTATGAAGGGGGAGCTTCAATGGAGCAAAACCGCGACGAGGGCCTTTGCTGAGATAAAGGAGAAAATGACTAGTGCATTCGTCATGCGCCTACTAGATTTTTCTAAAGTCTTTGAAGTTGCATGTGATGCATCGGAGTTCTTAGCTAAGAAGGCTACCCGGTGGCCTATTTTAGCGAAAAGTTAAATGAGGCGAAGCAAACGTACACCTATGATAAGGAGTTTTATGCGGTAATTCGATCCTTTTAGTATTGAAAACACTACCTTAGACTGCAAGAGTTTGTCCTCTTTTCTGACCATGCAGCCTTACGCTTCCTTGCTTCACAAAAGAAGCAAAACCCGAGGTACGCGACATGGGTCGAATACCTCTAAGCATTCACATTTGTATTAAAGCGTAAGGCTAACAGTGAGAACAAGGCTGCGGATGCGCTTAGTCATTGGGTGGTGACGTTGCATTCCATGAGCATCGTAGTTGTCGGATTTGAGAGGTTGGAGGAAGAGTATCCCGAGTGTCCAAATTATGGGAAGGAGTACACCACACTCCTTAGTGACCTGGTGATCATTGGCCACACATGTACCCTACAGGGTGACTATATGTTCAAGGGCAATCGCCTTTGCATCCCTTGCACTTCATTACATGATTTCCTCATTTGGGATTTACATGCCGGAGGGATTGGCCGTCATTTCGGACGCAACAAGATCATTACGTTTGTGGATGACCGATTTTATTGGCCTAGCATCATGAGAGATGTCGTTCGGATTGTATGGCAATTTCGCACTTGCCAAGTGTCCAAGCAAAGCAAGCAAAATATGGGTTGTACACTCCTTTGCTGGTGCCTCATAGACCGTGACAAGACATCTCAATGGACTTCGTTCTTGGGCTTCCTAAGACCATGAGAAAGCATGACTCCATTTTCGTGGTTGTGGACCATTTCTCTAAGATGGCCCACTTCATACTGTGCTCTAAGACCTTCGATGCAACCCCTGTTGCTAAGTAATTTTTCGGAAATGTGGTGCGTCTTCACTGGTTATCCAAAACCATTGTGTCAGATAGAATTTACAAGTTATTTTTGGAAAACCCTATGGCACATGATGGGTACCATGCTTCGATTATCTTCAACGTATCATCCTCAAACTGAAGCAACTAATAGGAGTTAAGGGAATCTCTTTTGATGTCTTGTCAGTGATCACATTAGGACTTGAGATTCCATCTAACCCATGGTTGAGTTTGCATATAACAATTCAGTCAATAAGTCCATAGGTATGAGTCCATTTGAGGTGGTGCATGGCCAGTCATAAGCCGAGTATACCCCTAGATTTGATCCCTAGATCTGTATCACAACGTATATCCAAGTCCGCAGATGGATTTGTACATCAAATTCATAATTTGATGCCGAAATTGGACGTAAAATTAATTTGAGCAATGATAACTACAAATTGTCAGCGGATTCGCATAGGCACTTCAAAGAATTCCAAATAGGTGACATGTGATGGTTCGGGTTGGACCTGAACGATTCCCATCGGGAAACACAAAGAAGCTCCAAGCCCGCAGTGCTAAACCTTTTAGGATTGTGGCAAAGAGTGGCCCTAATGCATATGTTCATGAGCTACCTCAAGATATGGTTGTTAGATCAACATTCAATGTGGAAGACCTAGTTCCGTAGCTAGGCTCGACCCACCTCCTAGTAATCCATTTCAAATGTTTTCTCTTCATGACCCGACGCCAACACCACAACCCATACCGCTTCCTCCTCCGAGCAGGCCGAAAAGAGAGGTAATTGAGAAGATCTTGGATGATCTTGTCGTTTCCACTGATGGTGGAGGTTTCAGAAGTATTTGGTGAAGTGGGTGGGCAAGCCAGATTCCGAAAACACTTGGGTGATTGAAGAAGAGATGCGCCACGTAATTCCCGACATGATCGACCGATACCACGAGCACACTTCATCGGTGATGAAGAAATTTTTGTTGGGGGAAATTGGCGGGGATGCCGACATTGTGGACGTCGGATTTGGACCGCATCGGGTCTATTGGCAAAAGAAGAAGCGAAGGACCCGTGGAGCACCTACCGGGAAGAGGACCTAGAGAGCTACAAGAGGGAAACTTTCTGCCAGATTTGCTCGAGTGACCATGGTGCCCGCTCGAGCGAGATTGAAGGAGAGTCGAGGCCCAACTTCGCCCTTAACTCGCTCGAGCAGGCTTGGTTCTCACTTGAGCGAGTTTCACCCGAAAATTGGGGGTGGAACAATAGGGTTCTCGCTCGAGCGAGAACGAAACCCGTTCGAGCTAGTTATGTGACACAATTAGCCAATTTGGGCTTGTTTTCTTCTTTTGTTTTCTTTTGATTTCAAAGCTTTTAGGCTACCTTTTTGGGTAACATTGTACTTTGTTATTTTAGGGTTTTGTCTCTCTTGTACCTACTATAAAAGGTCTCTACGTAAGCCATTTTGGGATGGTGATTAATGAAAGTGCTATGCATTTTGGAGCTTGAGATGAGCTTTAATGGAGAGTAAGTCTTCCCTATGTGGGTTTGGTGTGATGCTCTTTGATCTTCTCTTTTACCTTTTGCTACTAAGTTGCTATTAATTATATTTATTTCTTCATCCTTCATTTGCTTGAATCCCCGAAACCCAAATTCTTGAGCTATCTTGATGTCTATTCTTGTACATTGAATGTTGATCTAACAACCATATCTTGAGGTAGCTCAAGAACATATGCATTAGGGCCACTCTTTGCCACAATCCTAAAAGGTTTAGCAACTTAGTAGCTAGGCTCGACCCACCTCCTAGTAATCCATTTCAAACGTCTTCTCTTCATGACCCAACGCCAACACCACAACCCATACCGCTTCCTCCTCCGAGCAGGCCGAAAAGAGAGGTAATTGAGAAGATCTTGGATGATCTTATCATTTCCACTGATGGTGGAGGGTTTCAGAAGTATTTGGTGAAGTGGGTGGGCAAGCCAGATTCCGAAAACACTTGGGTGACTGAAGAAGAGATGCGCCATGTAATTCCCGACATGATCTACCGATACCACGAGCACACTTCATCGGTGATGAAGAAATTTTAGTTGGGGGAAATTGGCGGGGATGCCGACATTGTGGACGTCGGATTTGGACCGCATCAGGTCTATTAGCAAAAGAAGAAGCGAAGGACCCGTGGAGCACCTACAGGGAAGAGGACCTAGAGAGCTACAAGAGGGAAACTTTCTGCCAGATTTGCTTGAGTGACCATGGTGCCCGCTCGAGCGAGATTGAAGGAGAGTCGAGGCCCAACTTCGCCCTTAACTCGCTCAAGCAGGCTTGGTTCTCACTTGAGCGAGTTTCACCCGAAAATTGGGGGTGGAACAATAGGGTTCTCGCTCGAGCAAGAACAAAACCCGTTCGAGCGAGTTATGTGACACAATTAGCCAATTTGGGCCTGTTTTCTTCTTTTGTTTTCTTTTGATTTCAAAGCTTTTAGGTTACCATTTTGGGTAACATTGTACTTTGTTATTTTAGGGTTTTGTCTCTCTTGTACCTACTATAAAAGGTCTCTATGTAAGCCATTTTGGGATGGTGATTAATGAAAGTGCTACGCATTTTGGAGCTTGAGATGAGCTTTAATGGAGAGTAAGTCTTCCCTATGTGGGTTTGGTGTGATGCTCTTTGATCTTCTCGTTTACCTTTTGCTACTAAGTTGCTATTAATTATATTTATTTCTTCATCCTTCATTTGCTTGAATCCCCAAAACCCAAATTCTTGAGCTATCTTGATGTCTATTCTTGTACATTGATTCCTTCCAAGCCATCGATCCACAACCGTTGTTGGGCTCAAGATTTCTTGATTTGCTCTTGTTTGAAAAGCCCTAGCGAGGAGCTCTACGATTCCACATCGATCACAGAGCGAACACCCGACCTAGAGGATGCTAGCGTTCTATCTCTAGGATTGCACCTTCCGCTAATCTAACGGAACTCGAGCGTTGGATTGGACCCTAGATGAACCAATTAATTAGTTTAATTTTAGCGTTAATTTTGGTGTTATTGTTCAACTAATTAGTTTAATTTCAGTAAATCGCATATCATAGCATCGTAAGGGTCCACGTCCCGCGTCACACAGTCTAGCATCTTAAGGGAAAATTATGCTAGCATATGGGTTCTTCATTGAATAGGCCAAAAAATGGGGAACACACATGATTAATAAACACCACAAAGATGAAGGAAGCCAACATTACTCTTCTAGGGTTTTTGTAGTCAATGTCACGTTTGCTATAAAAATCCTAGAAGGGTAATGTTTAATTCCTTTGTCTTTGTGGCCATTGCTTGGTGGTTGGTGCAATGGTAAAAGGCTTGGCTGTCAAGCATGAAGATGCGAGTTCGAGTTCTGGCCACTTTGTGTCTAGAAAGCCAGAGGTTAGGTCTATATCCCCATTAGCATTGAGATCAGTCACCACACTACCTTATCATACATACGACATTACATGACGCGAGAGTGCATGGTCAACACACATCTACAGCGCCTACGCTCTGCTTGTCTAGTTGGGAAGCAGAAATGCAGGAACAGGGCCACGATAGGTTGGCAGCCTGCTGCTTGAGTGGAAGTAGAGATTCATAGGAAATAGGAGCGCCTTCTCCTTCTCGCGCGCACCTTCAAAAAAGAATCTGCAAATGGACGATGAGAGACCAATGATAATTTATTTTTCAAGTGTGGCTACTCCAAATGGCTGTGGAGATCGGTCCTCTCTTGGCTAAATCTTTGGATGGTCCCTTTCAAAAATAGGCGAATTGAACAAGAACTGGTGTTATCGGTAATGTCACATTTACTTTAATCCTTTGCAAAAACAAAGGAAGTTAGAACATGATCAAGATTGAGAGTATAGAAAGAGAAGGTTCTAGAATCAATAAAGTGATTTGAACATGACCGACAAATCGAGACTCTCGTGGATCATAGTGGTCATGGGATAGAGGTGGCGGGCAGTCGTGCTTAAAGTGGGGGTGGATGACGATAAGTAGCGATGATGGTATGATGAGATATTAGAGTAGTAAGGAATCAGGGGTTGGATCTTTACCCTAGTGATGATTCCCTCAACCTTGTAGCGTTGAGATCAGGGGTTCAAATCTCATGCTTACCTATAAAAAAATATATTAGAGAAAGAAATGCACAAGAAAAAGAGTAGTCCATGAATATTAAAGAGTTTTTTTTTGTAATTCTCCAAAATAACATTCATAAAATTGTTTTCATAGGGATCTCCCCCATGGTTTTTTAACTAAATGAAATAAATTCCTTAAAATCTAAATTTCTATTTAGACTTAAAACACCTAAATACTAGCCTAAGCAGTAATATCTGAAGTCAATTAAGCATAATCGTTTTGTCAAAACTGTGATTTTGAAGTCAATTAAGCATATTCGTTTTGTCAAAACTGTGATTTTGATCATCTTTCATATGATCACTTAAGGGATTGTGTGACATCTGAGTCCCTTGGAGACCTCATGTTAAGTGACCACATTTGGCCTTCTCCTTGGTCCATAAAAGCCTAGTTCAAGTCATATCTAAGACCCGCTAATTAAGTTCTTTTAACAACCTAAAATCCATTATGTGAGGCTTAACACTCAGCCAAGTGTTAGGTAAGTGGCTTGCTCATGTTTAACTCACTTGTATACTTCAAGTTGTCATAAATGCAACTTTTCCATGTTTTGCCAATCACATATTTATTACTTCAAAGGGTATTTAGAGACCAATAAACTATTGGGATGGGAGGAAGGGGTTAAAATCCCCCTTTCCTTGTCTATTTTTATTTTCAGCAACATGCCCTAGGAAGCCCGCTCACCGATCATCTGGGATTTGTCAAACGTGTCACTTTGGCATTCCTTTTAGGTCCTTTCAAATAGAGTACTTTAGATTTTAATGCTCAATGGGTTCATATGTCAAAGTTCTAGTAGAAACAAATCCACCACATAGGAATCAGCGCATTGAAATGAGAATCCCATAACAACATATTTTCAAATCAGGATGGCATCAGCCCCCAACGAACAAAAAATCAGAAGCTTCGAGAACCAAAAGTAGATGATTAGAGGTTGGTTTGGTTAGTGCTAGCAAACACACAACTCTGAAGTGATCCAACCAATCAATGGACAACAACATCCTATCAATATGGGGCATGGAGTTCGACTTGCATACTTGACTAAGTATACCTACTCCTTCAAGGTCCACATCTATGCCCATGGGAAGCGATAAAATTGGAGAGACCCATCATACAAGGGTGATAAAGGAAGGAGTGCTCTCGCAACAAAAGCATGTGACATTGAAATCCCCTCCAAGACACCAAGGGACACTCCACTCCCTCTGAATGTCTAATAATTCAACCTAGAAATCTGGTCTCCAAGCTGCATCGTTCGAACTGTACACTGAGGTTAGAGCCCATGAGAAACCATTTGACTGACTTAACATTATCGATAAGGAGAAGAACTTTATCATAGATCTGGAGAAAAGATCAAATTCAGTCTGATTCCAGAATACGTTGATACCACTCGAAGCTCCGCCATTTCTAGAGCATGCCACTGCTGGCCAAGGATGATAGACCCAACTAAACTATTCTAGCAAATGATCCCATTTAGTTCCAAAAGGTGAAACAGTCGAGAACTTTCTCAATCTGAGGAAAGATTTGATGTCTCTCTTTTTGGGGCAACCCAGCCCTCTCATATTCCACATAAGCACATCCATGACATCCAGGTAAAAAAGAAACCCACGACCACAGCCCCTGAAACTAGACCACTCGTTGGGCAGAATGATCCTGCCCCTTTCCTCTTCGTGGGGACCCTAAGGTTACTGAGCTCACAGTGCACCAACTTTTGTAGGATTTGGCGCCTTTACATCGAGGTAAAGGAGAAGCACCCATCCCCAGCTCACTCGCAATAGTCGTGAACATTCTACTCAAATCGTCCATGGTCCCATTGAAAGATACACCCATAGACTTAGAAATACCCATCTGGATTTCCTCCGCCCTTGACACTCCCCCTCACCTGAAGCGGATTCTGAGGAGGCCACCAGGGAGGCAAGGGTGCTAGCGCTGGCAGCCTCGGAGGAGAGCACACTTGTCTCAGCATACATCAAGGTTCAGGAACTTGTGTCAAAATGCAAACTCTCGCCATCCACCTCGAGTTGAATTTTAAAGATCCGTGTTGTTCCATGCACTTTGGTAGGATGTCGGCATAATAATTGGACACCTAGAATCTTGTGCCCAAACAAAGTGCAAGCCCTGAGGATAGGTTTCGTAAGTAACCATGTGGGCCAAAGAGAGACCCTTGAAGGTAGCCAAACTGCGAAAGCCAACTTCCCACACAAAAAAGAGGCAGCACCAATAGAGGTGAGACTTTGGACTAGAGACGTGTCATTCTTCGCTCGGTCAGCTGATATGTCAGGCACAACATCAGTTACATTGCAATCATTGCGTAGACAGCTGGGTCTTGAGATACTGACAGAAACGCTTGGCTCGTGCAAGAAAAGGTGCATTCTGTTGTATGTAACCAACGAGGCCCAAGGCATGTCGGCTTCTGAATCGGGTTGCCAGCTTTACACCAACCAAAGTGAGTTGCTGACGAAAAGAGTTTGTCGTACCAACATGAACAAAGTCCAAAGTAAACTTGTGGGTCATCTGTTGACTAAAAACCATCTGTCACAGGCTCATCCTGTATACCTTCCTTCTGAATCTCCTGGCAAGCAAAGTTGTGGAAGCCCCCTTCATCTCTACGCTTTGTAGCAGTTGCTCTAGAGGGCAAGTGCCCCAGACCCATGGGAGAGGATGGAGACATATGACATGGCGTAGCAGGAAAGGTAGAAGCCTTCACTTGTTGCCTTGCTGGCGATTGATTGAAAGGTAAACCGATGCAGTTTGCTTAGCGCCAGGTGCTATCGACCACCATATCAGCCTCCACAGTCAAAGGATATCAAATCCCTTGAACTTTAAGATAAATAATTGTAGGGATCTCTTCCCAACTCCTGGCACTCACGTTGATTCTTGCTCATCTAAGGTCTTGAATGTGAAGGCTCCTGCAGTCAGATTCCGCAAAAACACCCATACAGGCTTCCTAGCTTTTTAAATAGCCTTTTCCCCCATGAATGTGAACGTACTCCATGAATACACACCCACACTCAAGACCACAACAAAGTGGGTGCATTTATGGAGGGCTTCCAATTGTGGAACTAGATTAATCCAGCCCCAAGCACCCAAGCTCCACGTGACTACTTGTCTGACAAGTACAGCGATAAAGAAAAAGAATGTGGAAAAGCCCCTGTCCGTAGGCACCACATGAATGATTTGCTAGTTCCCCACATTGCATTCAGCCATCATTTCTAAGCCTCAGTATCTATATCATAATCTGTGCACACTCCAACCAAACAGGGACTGCTTGGGGTTTCCTTCCATCCTTTCTTTTCACCATCTTCCGTTCAATGGAGAAGATACAAGGGAGTCGAAGACGTCCTCCCTGAAGGGGGCAGAGCATTTCCCGGAATTGTGACACCCCTTTCCCTCACTCGACCGTTAAAACCCCTGTACTCCCCACCATTCCCATCCTCCCTTGATATCATCTTGGGGAGGAAGAGGGGCTTCCAGTTGCTTCAACTTTTCATCTCTAAAGACTCTCTCCTTCTGTGCTGCCTGCATGCACTTTTGAAACAACAAACACTGAAAGAAAAATTCTGAATCTCACCCTTTGCAAAGATCCAATCTCCCTTGCGAGTGCCCAATGGTCGCCCATGCATCTAAAATCAATCTCCATCTGTCATTATTTATCCGCATTTGTTCCCTCCATCTCCCATTAAGGCTCCAATTCCATCTCCTATTGAATCCTGAGTGCAGCTTCTATCCATTGGTCGTTGATTCACTACTGAAACCATTACCCTTAGCTGAACCAGAAGAATCCCAAGGCTTCTGCTGCCATCATGGTAAGTTATCTCCAAAGGCTATTAAGTGTATCTTCATTGGTTCTTCTCGCACTCAAAAGGATATAAATGTTAAAATCCTATCTCTGGGAGAGTGTTTATAACTATGGTTGTTACCTTTTTTGAATCCACTACATTTTATTCTTCACCAAAGTGCCATATTTATAGGGAGATTTCAAGGAAAAGAGCACTATACTGGTGTTGCCCCATCTCCCAAGTGATTTGCAAATGATGTTGATGAAAAAATTTTAAAGTGGGCAACAAAGATAAGCGGAATATAAAAAAGTCTTAAGTGGACAACAAAGATAAGTTATTACTGACGTAGCTGACACTTTTGACAAGTTTGGAAAGGCAAAACTTTAATCCGGGGTGAAGCCTTTAAGAAGATGAAGAAGATCTCTCCCTCTTTGTTCACTCAGAATTTTTGGAATTGGAAACTCCTTCCACTTAATCTCAAAAATCAGATAGAATAAATTAATAAAAGGAATTAGGAAAGGAGACTCTAGTCATAGTCTTTCCTTGTAACAAAACCTATTCTAAATAAGATTTAAAGTCCTAAGTTATGTCAGGCACCTAGGTGCCTAAATATCATACTTAGGCACGTAGGTGCCTAGATAACATAATTAGGCACCTAGGTGCCTAGATAATATACTTAGGCACCTAGGTGCCTAGATATCGCAATAAGACACCTAAGTGCCTAGATAATATACTTAGGCATCTACGTGCCTAGATATCATAATTAGGTACCTAGGTGCCTAGAGATCATAATTAGGCACCTAGGTGCCTAGAGATCGTAATTAGGCACATAGGTGCCTAGATATCCTACTTAGATACTGTGCGACGGTGGATCCTCTCGAACCCGTCGCGGCGATGCGCTCGCCTTTTAATGAAAATGTAGAGTCGCCACCCGGAGCTTTTGGTGACCCGGGAAACCTTCAAATCGATATTTTGAGCACCGAAGTGCTAAATATGACTCTGATTTACCGGTCTTTGCCAAAGGCTCTAGGGTAGGGGCTTCGGTTATCAATCGGGAAGGGTTTAGGCACCCGATCAACCCGCACGTAGTGGTCTCTATCTATGGCCAAAATAAAAATAAAAAGGGCGGAGTTTCCCCTTGCCCGAAGGCAATACGGTCCTATCAAGCTTTGAGCCAAACCGAAATTTCGGCAGCGTAACAGCTTGAATCCTTGGACGGAGGAGACACCAAGAAGGTAGAGGAAGAGAGGGGTGAGCCGGAGCTCACGGGCCCTTGTTGCACCGTGGAAGATCTTCGCTTTGGCGTGCTTCCGATGGCTTAAATGGTGTGAAAATGGGTTCTAATGCTAGGATTTAATAAAGTAGGGGGTGTAGAGTGAAGCTAGAGGCTAGGTTTTAGCTAAAAAGAGTGATCTAATGGTGGAAATGGACTGAAATAGGTGAAGTATGCATGCTGGAATTCTGGAAAATATTGGCATTTTCTCTCACTAGGGTTCTCTCTTAAGCACTTCTCTAATCCTTCAACAAAAATTCAACCCTTAAGGAAGAGGAGGGCCTCTCTATTTATAGAGAAGGGATGGGTTAGGGGCTTACTTAAGAGCTAATTGGTTTAGCAATTAGGTAATCCCCCATCTAAGGTTTTTTGGGTTTTCAAGGTCCTAGGGTTTTGGGAAACTGGTTTCAATGGCGGATGATGGGGTGAGACCATGGGTGACTTAAGGGTTGCCAATAAGCTCAAAGGGGGTGCAACCAATCTCAAGACACCCACCTCAGCCAAGGGGATGGTCAAAGGGTCAAACTAGATGGAGGAATTTCGAGCTACTGATGACAGTTACTGTAGCTAAGCTGGGCGTATATATTATATACGCCCAGTTTAGGAACAATAATTTTCACCAAAATCAGGGGCGTTTTGAGAAGATGAAACCCGTGGTGGGTCCCACCTATACTGGGCGTATATATTATATACGCCCGGCCAAAATTTCCCCAAAATAGGCAGGCGTATATAATATATACGCCTGAGTAATCTGGGGTAAAAATGGCTAGGCGTATGTAATATCTACGCCTGTGTAAAATTCATGATTTTATGTGAAACTTAAAACAGCCATAACTTTTGAACCGTAGCTCCAAATTGGGTGATATTTGGCTTGTTGGAAAGCTGGAGAAGTCCTCTTTCCAATTGTATATGGCTCATCCATGGTACTGGTCTGTGTGAAATTCTGTAGCTCTCCTCCCATCAACCGCCAGAAGGGTTTAAGTTAGGTTTGGGAAGGGATTCTAGGGTGTAGGGGTGACTTCTAAGGATTGGGGGAATGGCTCTAAAGGTCTTAGGGTGATTCCTACTGGTCTAGGTAGGTTCCTAAGGGTTCAGGGGGATGCCATCGGAAGCACAGGAGTACATCTCTCCCGAAGTACAGATTGATCGGGCCTTGGGCCGAATTTGGGTGTCTACAGATACCTAGGTGCTTAGATAATATACTTAGGCACTTAGGTGCCCAGATATCGTAGTTAGGCACCTAGGTGCCTAGATATCATACTTAGGCACATAGATGCCTTGGTGGTTATGAATAAAAGACTTGTGTACGAGAGGATGATTTTTTCTTAATCCGTGTGAAAACTAAAACCCACGTAGCTCTTACAACCCTTGATTTCGTGAAACTCCTGTGGAAATTGTAGGATTATAACTTCCTATAACTGCTACCATAAATCTATAAATGGTGAATCCATCCTAATTATCAAGAGCTGGAAAAATTCTGCGATGAGACCACTGTCGAAAATATCTCCGACTTTTCTTACAAAAGACTTTAGGGTATCTCCGAGATTCTTTCTGTTCCTTTATTTATTTATTTATTTATTTTTATTTTTAAAAGTACATTGGAGGAATAAGTTGGGGTTGAGACACTTGGGATAAGGGCTACGACCCTTACCTAAAAATGATACGCTTAGGATAAAAGCTACAACTCTTACCTAAATAGGATTTATGGTTACAATTTGGGATTACGCGTTACGACTCGTATCCAATTTCCTGTGTACTTAAAAATAATTAAGCCACATGGGTATATTCCTTTGGCATAACTCCTAGTACACTCGGATTGCAACCACAAATTTGATACTCATACGGGTTGCAATCACGAACCCAAAGAATGATTTCGGACTATAACACCCGAAATATTCATCTACGATGACTCATAACCGTGAGATTTACCAGACTTGAATTGTGTACCGAAATCAGAGTTTCTTTCGCGGTTCGGATCATCACTCCCTCAAATGTAGGGTTTGGACCTTAACCTCGATATCGAAAATTCTTTTACGGTGGATTGTTTAACTTTTGGTCAAACGTCCACAATACGTGATAGTAAGAAGTTCCAACAGTGAATTTATTATATATTGATTAGATCTTATGGCGTTGGTCCAATCCAACAGTGGACTCATTTGACTTTTGGTCAAACGAGCATAATATGATATCGTAATGAGATCCAACGATGGATTTATGACATATTGACCAGATCTTATGATTTTGGTCAAATCCAACGGTGGGCTCATTGACTTTTGATCAAATGATCATAATACGAGATCGTAACAAGACCCAACAGTGAATTTATTACATATCGATCATATCTTGTAGTTTTGGTCAAATCCAACGGTGGACTCATTGACTTGTGGTCAAACAATCATAATACGAGATCGTAACGAGATCCCACGATGGATTTATTACAGATTGACCAGAGCTTGCGGTGTTGGTCAAATCTAACGGTGGACTCGTTGACTTTTGGTCAAAAGATCATAATACAAGATCATAATGAGATCCAACGGTGGATTTATTATACATTGACCAGATCTTGTAGTTTTGGTCAGATCCAATGGTGGACTCGTTAATTTTTGGTCAAATGGTCATATTATGAGATCGTAAAGAGATCCAATGATAAATTTATCATATATTGACTAAATCTTAGGACATTGATCAGATCCAATAGTAAAATCATTACAAAGACAATCTATGATTGCCAAATTTTAAGGAATTTGGCGATATCTAACTTACGATTAGATACTCTATAACTCCTCTGATAACTAGTTACTAGGAGGATGGATTTGGTATTCGAATTCATCTTTGAGACCAGAGAACAAGAATTCCTTTTAAAGTTCGTCCACGAGGTTCTTGCTCCAGTAATGACTCGTGCTTGTCGATAAGATGGAACCGGCTTTTCGAGGATGGGTTCTCCCATCGATCGTCCCCTATTTCATATTTCTTAAATCTCCAATGAAGACAACATACTATGCATCTTATCTCATGACAGATTGAAGATGTCGATGAAGACTAAGACTTAGAATTTAGTTTATTTATTTCAGAGATGTAATTATGTTAATTTTATTCAATAGCTTTTAATCAGAGGTATTCAATTTTGATGTAATTAACCAAATATTGATCATTCTCAAAGATTTGAACCCTCCTATTGCTCGGTGCGAGCCTTCCATGTCCATCAGTATATTTATGTCTTATTGTGCCATCTCTCCCTAGATACTTGTCATTCCTTTCTTCCATAGATCCAATTTCTATTACATCGAATGTCTTTGAGGCCTTATCCCAATTACTATGGGAGGAGACAATGATACAAGAAATAAAGTGATTGGAGGAAAATAGAATATTGTAGTAGCTTTCTGATGCAGAATAAACACTAAAACCCTAATTTTGGGAATATGGGATTAATTTCATATTAATTGAACAGGAAATATTCATATTACTCAACCACAAAATAATTTAATAAATTTAATTAAAACAATTAGGCTAACTCAATTTTAGCACTCACATGCATTAAGATTTTCCGATTTAGAAAAACAACTCTGATGAGGGAACTCGAGTTTTGTTCTAGTTTAGAGCACCAAGCGACAATTACGGTATCGTCTTGTGACTCCTTTAAGATTTAAAGAATTAAAGGTCCGAAGGGTTAATTCAAAGGGGAAAATCGAAATATATGAATTAATAATGTGTGACCAAAATTCCAACAACTAATTAACTAGGGATTTAGGGTTTTGATTTATCAAAGGAAATAAGGAAAATAATTACCTGACAATAATTAAAAAAGATAAAATAGAAAGATAGGGTTTGAAGGCTTCACACTAATGATGTATGTTAGCTTCGCACTAAGCGCATGGTAAACGAAGATTCATTCCTCGAGTTTTGAAAGATTCACTCTTTCGGGTGAAAACACTTCACAAGTTTTCTTAAGGTTTACACAAAGCAACTCTCAATTTCATTAATCGTCAACTATCTAAATAAAGTCTTTACATGCCTTTATATAGGCTAAGAAAACCCTAACTAAACATAAAATTCGAAATAAGAAAGTCCTAAAACAAATAAACTCTAAATGACAAGTTTTTGTCTAAAATTCATATAAACCGCCCTTTCACGGACGACTTTCACGAAAGTCCGTCATGTGACCACGGAGGGTCGTCATGTGATCACGGAGGTCCTTGCTATACATTCCAGAAAGCCCTTATTTCACGGACGTCCATTTTGAAACTACGGACATCCGTCGTATGTTGACGAACTTTGCTTCCTTTTCTTCTTTCTCCATTATTTTTTCTTGTTGCTTTCTCCTTGCACTTTTCATCCACCTTATACAATGAGATGTCCCCATCAATTCTCCCCAGGTGGGAGAAGCTCATCTTCGATGAGTTGTAGAACTTGCTCATGGCACACTTCGACTGTTCAACTCTCAACTTGCCTTTCCACGCTTTGAGATACTCATGATATTTTTCCACATTAGTAGTGACGTTTGGAAACTCTATAACCTCCTAATTCAACCTTCTGTCATATTGCACAGGTAGGGTATGAGTAATGAATTGATTAAATGAGTTCGGTTCAATTGTTTAGGCAACAAGGAATTGGTCAAAGGACATAGTTGCTGGACCTAAAATAAGTGTGAGATCCTCCATCGCAACTATTGGATGGTTATCATTGTCTAGAGGAAAATCTAAACTTTCATCATTACCTCTTTTCAAGATCGGAAAAGGTTCTACATGCTCTAGACTATCATGAATCAACACAAAATTGCCATTATTAAACTCATTAAACAATTTTGTTAGTAAAATTTTGTTTTTTTTTGTTGTTCAATAAAATCTGATCGTTAATCCCATGCAAGTTGAAATGATGACATGCTCCTACCGACTCTAACGACGCATGCGGTATGGACACACTACCAACACTTTCTTCAGGAACAAAAACCTTCCTAACACAACCTACGGTTTTCACAGGAGTTTCATCCTCCTCACCACTTGGCATCCCTGTAGGTTCGTAAACTTCTACTTCTAACTCATTGTCCTCTTTTTCGGTATCCTCCTGAATAATCAAGGTTTGGAATTTACTCGGGCATTGAGATGGAAAGTGACCAAAGCCTTGGTACTTATAACACTGTTGGTGCACGCTTAGAATTCTTGATTAATTTTCCTTTACCCTTGTCAATATGAGGATTCACGGGTTTTAAAGATTGACTATAGGTATTATTCACCTTTTCAGTAGGACTAGATCGAAAATCAGGATTGGGGGAACTAGATCGCCCACTGGTTGGAGCATCGATATACCTTTCTAACTCTTGCACTCTAGCATAACTCTTCTAAATCTTCCATAGGATGATGAATGAGTTCTTTTCGTAGCTCAGGATGTTGACTAGGCCGAAACCTTGAGAAGGTGATGTGTGGACTCTCATAAGCTTTAACCCGATACAAGTACTCCTTGAATATATTTGTCAGTCATCAACTAACATGCTTCCCTACTTCAAACCATGCCATTGATCCATGAGTCGTTGGTTGTAAGAAAGGGGAACATATTTATCATGAATTTTCTCTTTCATGTTTGCCTACGTGATGATGGGTTTGCGTTCGAGAGTTTATCGATGTCGTTTCACACTTATCTAATAAAGTTTGGCTTGTCCCAATAGTTTCATCTCGACAAACCTCACTTTTCGGTCATCCGTCATATCATATCAATCAAAACAATGGTCCATGATGGTTGTCCAATCTATGTAAATTTTTGGGTATCTTTCCTTCGAAAGTGGGAGCGTCAACCTTAACTGACTTTGTACCTCTATCATCCAGGTCGGGACGATTTTCACGTCTAGGAGAATTCCTCTTTCTCTCACCGAAATTAACCCTATGATGTTCACCGTGAGTCGATCTAGACAACTCTTGAAGTTGTGCAATTATATCAACTTGTTGGGCTTGCTGGTTTTGCAATTGGGCTTGTATGACAGACATTTTGGGTGTTTAAACTCTCTATGAAAGTATCTAACTTTTCTGGAGTCATGGTGACACTCAAGGTAAAACACTAACACAAACACAACTATATGCAATTGATGAAACTACGGAAAATAGAACTTAGTATGGACATTGACAATCCTAAACTAGAACCCGACTTTGATACCAATTTGATGCAAAATAAACATTAAAATCGTAATTATGCGAATTTGGGATTAATTTCAGATTAAATTGAATAACGGAAATATTCAAATTACCCAACCCCATAAAATAATTTAATAAATTTAATTAAAACAATTAGGCTAACTCAATTTTAGCACTCACATGCAAGGATCAAAATATCGGTTTCATTTTCGGTTTTGAGATTGACTGAAACCGAAATTTTGACTGAAGTTTCAAAATTGACAATTTTAGGATGGGCCTAGGGCTGTCAACGAGGCCGGTTCGAGCCGGGTTTTTTATAGGCTCGAATATTTTTTAGAATAAAAGTGAGCCCGGCTCGATATCCTATCTGGGCCCCACCCGACCGATTGTGGAATATTTGAACCCGAGCCCGATCCGAATAAACCCGGCCCAGTACTAATTGGGCTAGAACTCGGGCCGCGCGGGCCTATTATGATTTTTGCCTTACATTTTTTCCCATTTGAGCCTGTGATAAACCCGGCCTGATACTAATTAATCAGGCCAAAACTCGGAAGCCTGGGAATGGGATTGAGAGCTTTGGAGAGAGAGAGAAGCTGGGAGAGAGAGAGAGAGAGAGAGAGGGAGAGAAGTTGGGGAGAGAGAAAAGCTGAGAAAGAGGGCTGCACCTACGCAGGCGCTTGGTACAGTGGAAATGGAACCCTAGGGGCTTGGGCTCCGTTTCGGAGGGCAGAGGAGACGATGGAGAATGAAGAGATGACCCTAAGTTATTCTTATAAAAGGTACTTGGGTAGTAAAGAGAGACTGAAAGATGAGAAATTGTTATTTTACCCCCTTATTAATTCGTTGAACGGTAATAAGGGGGGCTAAATGTGTAATTATAATGGGCCGGGCTTATTGGCCCGCTAATTTTAACAAATATTAGGGTCCGTTTATTTTACACATCAAATCCCGAATTCGAAACCATTTATATTCGGGTTTAACCCGGCCTGACCTGTTTATGAAGAGACTCAAAAGTTTGGACCCGAACCTGGCCCATCCGGGCCGGACCCTGGCTGAAACCCGCCTCGTTGACAGCCCTAGATGGGCAGGAATTTCGGTCCCAATTTTTATTTTTATTTTTGTAAAAGCAAAAAAATTGGTTGGTTTGAAAAAAAATAAAAAAGGGGTACCTGTATTTACAATAGAAGATTCTTTTCAACCCGAGTTTTATAGGCTTAGTGTTGACTTCTTTGACTTATATGATAGAGATTAGTTTTAAGTCCAAATTTCGACACGACAGATCTTGACATCATGGGCCTACGATTAGACGGTTAAATTTTTATTTCACATGGCAGACATAAAAAATGAGGATGATCATGAGCGTATACCAAACATGGTTCTCCGATCACTTTTTGGAAGTTGTGCCATTTAAAATATGCCCAAGTCTGACCATGTGAGATCAAACTCCGATCACTTTAGCAAGAGTTTAGTGGCTGCAAGAGTTTAGCCTACAATTTAGCCTATAATATTGTTCCCCATATAAAGAGTTTAGCTGATAATAACAAGACTGCAAGAGTTTCGCCTACAATTTCGCTCCCCATATAAAGTGCCCAATAATAGCCAAGAGTTTAGCTGCTAAACTTTAGCTAGTTTTAGCAAATAATTTCGCTCCCCACTAAGAGTGCCCAAAAATTTCATATTCTCATTTCGCTCCCGCCATATATCGGCCGATAATTTAGGACACCAAAATATCGATCGATAATGGAGACCAAAATACCAAAATAGACACCAAAATATCGAATTATTGGCTGATAATTTGCTAAGTCGATATTTTACCCGAAAGTTTAGGGATTTCTTTTCGATTGGGTCCGAAATCGATGCGTTTCGGCCGAAATCTTGGGATTTCAGCTGGAATTTTGATCTATGCTCATATGCATTAAGATTTTCCGATCTAGAAAAATGGCTCCGATGAGAGAATTTGAGTTTCATTCTAGTTTGACGATTATGGTATCGTCTTTTGACTCTAGGATTTGAAGAATTAAAGGCCTGAAGGATTAATTCAATCAAAGGAGAAAATCAAAATATATCCATTAATAAGGTGTGGCCAAAATTCCAACAACTAATTAACTAGGGATTTGGGGTTTTGATTTTATCAAAGGAAATAAGGAAAATAAATACTTGACAATAATTAAAAAAGACAAAATAAAAAGATAGGGTTCCAATGCTTCACACCAATGATGTATGTCGGCTTCGCATCAAGTGCACGATAAATGAAGATTCACTCATCAAGTTTTGAAAGATTCGCTCTTTCGGGTGAAAACTTTTCACAAATTCTCTAAGGTTTGTACAAAGCAGCTTTCAATTTCATTAATCATCAACTATCCAAATAAGGAAGTCTTTAGATGCCTTTGTATAAGCTAAGAAAACCATAACTAAACATAAAATTCGAAATAAGGAAGTCCTAAAACAAATAAAACTCTAAATGTCAAGTTTTTGCCTAAAATTCGTGTAAACCGCCCTTTCACGGACGACTTTTACAGAGGTCCATCATGTGACCACGGAGGTCCTTGCGATACATTCAAGAAAACCCTTATTCCACGAACGTCCGTCGTATGTTGATGAACTTTGCTTCATTTTCTTCTTTCTCCCTTATTTTTTCTTATTGCTTTCTCCTTGCACTTTCCATCCGCCTTGTCCCGTGAGATGTCCCCATCACTCCTACCAGAATGGAAGAAATTAGTTGGCTGCAAATGGGTTTATGCTGCGTAATATAGACCAGATGGCTCTGTAGAAATATTTAAAGCAAGGCTGGTTGCAAAGGGGTTTGTGCAAACTTATGGGATCGATTATGAGGATACCTTCGCCCAATTAGCTATGTTGAACTCTATTCGAGTGTTGCTATCATTAGCTGCATACAAGAGGTGTCCCCTTTACCAATTCCATGTTAAGAATGCGTTACTTCATGATGACCTCAAGAAAGATATGTATATGGCATCACCACTCGCTTTGCACTTCAGGGGGAGAAAGATCTCGTTTGTAAACTGAAAAAGGCTCATATGACCTGAAGCAATCCCTGCATGCTTGTTTCAAAAACTTGAGTGCTGCCATCGTTAAATTTAGCATTGTAGAAGCCATTTTGATCACGCTGTTCACAAAACAAGGGACTAATTATTATTATCCCTTACAGTATATATTGATGTGATCATAATATCAACTGACGATGAAGAGAAAATTATGAGATTAATTAATTGAGTCAAGCGTTTGATATTAAGGATGCTAATCCTCATAGATACTTCTTAGGAATTGAGGTCGCTTTCAAATGAAGGGATAATCATTTCACAAAGTATATTTTTGATCTGCACAACTGACATGTTTTGCTGCAAGCTGGCTACTTCCCCTATGGATGTGAACCATAGAATGAAATTCCGAAGATACAACACTCAAGGATATTCGCTTTTATCAATGTCTTGTGGGCAAGTTAATCTTTTTCACCATCACTCAACCTGACATTGCTTATGCAGTAAGTATGATTAGCTAATGCATGCACACTCAACATTTCCAGTTCGATGTTGTTTATTGGATTCTCTATTTGAAATCCAGTCCTGGAAGATGCCTGCTATATTGAAATCATGGTCACCTTGATGTCAAAGTTTTCACTTAAGCAAATTGGGTTGGATCTCTTAGTGGTAGAAGTTCCACCACAGGTTAGTGTATATTCCTTCGGGTACCTAGAGAAGCAAGACACAACACGTTATATCGAACTCAAGTGCTGAAGCAGAATACATGACATGTCGCAAGGTGCACATTTTGGGAGTGGGTTCGGTTCATCCTTGCATACCTTGGAATATATGTAAATAGTCCTATGACTCTGTATGGGGATAGTGAGGCTGCTCTTCACATTGCTGAGAATCCGGTCTATCATGGGAGAACATAGATAGAAGTTGACTATCACTTTATAAGGAAAAAAATGAATCTACCTCTACCATGAGAGAACAAAACACACAGAAGTTGACTATCACTTTATAAGGGAGAAGATGGAACCTCATGAGTTTTGTACTCCTCCAGTCGCATCAGAAAATCAAATTGTAGATATTCTTATTAAAGTTGTTGGAAAGACTAGACTGCAGGGCATTACTTCCAAGTTGGGCATGATAGATATCTATGCTCCAACTTGAGGGGGAGTGTTGGTGTGCAGGAAGAAATATCTTGATGCATATGTAACTATCTTTGTGCGGGTTATTATGTATTAGCATGAACATGTTCTCTTTATCAAGGTGTATATTTATTAATGAAAAAGGGTGTGAGGATAACTAACTTGTAACCCAATTTTCCCAACTATTTCTCTCTCTTCTATTTTCTTCTACCTTCTCCTATCTTCACCTACCCAACCCTAACCCTAATTTCATCTTTGTTTTGGTGGCATGTACCACATATAAATTTGAATGCATCAATGTGTAACATTCCCAAGTAACATAAAGAAGGCTTCATGGAGTTACTGAATTACTAAAAACAGTGACTCGATATATATAACTTGTCCCCTGTGTGACATATCTATCTGTTTTGCTTATCCCTGACTTAACTCATTTACAGGAATTCCTACAACTATCCCATACCATAAACTCATCCTTGATATTGAGGTGCGACACTTCTCATCTGCATATATTTCCAAAAGGCTACTTCCGCTTCAAACCTTACTTTGTATAACTTGGGCTTTTGCGTGCTAATCGTGTTACAGGATTTCAGAAATGGCAAAATTGATACTGCATTTATACCAAAGCATGAGAAGGAGTTAGCCCCGGTAAGAATCTGAAGCAAGCACACATTTATATCTTTATCTGGTTTCAAAGATTGTGGATTTCTAGATTTTTCTTTAATGTTAAAGAGCGACCAATTTAGTCTAACTAGTTCATGTTTTTTCGGGAAATCGATAATCATGTCGGTACTGAACAAGAGTTCTATTGCTTTGGAAATTTTTGGAAACTGAGGCACTTTTATTTCTTCATGTGGTATTTCAAAACATTTATCATTGTTGAACTGTCTTTTGGAGAAGGCTGCTCTGTACTATAGTTCTTCTCTAGGGCATGGTTTTATGTAATCTTTGATAACTTACTCAGTGTTTCTTTTTTTTTGGAGGGCTGCTGCACACAACTTTTTTCTTCCGGCACACTATTTCTAGTCCGGCACCAACTTAATGAAAAACTAATAATTATAATAATTTGTTTTTGTTGTGGTCAATACTAGACATATATTACTTAGCAAAGTTTGTGTTCATAGCAGCTTTTGGGTGCACACAACTTTTCTATGTGAATTCTTTTAGTCAAATTTGACCCTTTTGTTTGGCTTTGCAGCCTCAGACACCGGAGCTATGGAGTCCCAAGGAACTGGCTAGCATGAGTGCGTAGACGGATCTCACACCATGATCCATGATTCCGTCAGCGTCGGGATCTACAGTTGTTGATTTAAGCTTCTTGCAACTGTTTTTGGCATGAAATCTCGCTAGATTTGATTTTTACATTTAAAGAAGCAGCCCACATAAGAAATATTTTAGGAATCAAAATATTAATTTATGTCTAGAATGAGTGGGAAAATATTAGATTTGACAACATCAAAATCTTCAGTGAGGATTTTTTGTCATAGTTTTAGTTGGGAAAAAACATTTTTGTTTGTTCTAAAGGATATTTTTGTTAATAAAAATAATTGACATGAACTGCGCCACCAATTTCATCTGATTTATAGCAACTTATAGGTGCACAAGTTCAAATATTAATGCATTTACTTAGCAGAACTCCAGGTGAGCTTAGTTCCTAGCGTTGAGCTCTATTTCATATAAAATCAGAAGAAATCAACTTTCTTTAGATCCATGAGAGTTGCAATCATCGTTGAAATTGAAAAACTATTTTACGAATTTAGCTGGGATTTTTTTGAACAAATTGCTTAAATCTAGTAACACGGAAAGATGGCAGTCTCTTATGGTCCTTTTGCTCCACACATCTTAAGGTTAATTGCCGCTTGATTGGAAGGGGTTGATTGAACCGAAGAATCTCATATTGCTTCATATTCTGTATTGATCAATTAGAATCCTACATTATTATTAATTGTTGATCATACAATATCAAGGTCCTCGATGTTGTATGATCCGAGAAGTCCAAAGCAGTAGGTCCTCCTCATCTACTCATTGAAGGTTTCAAATCATCCAACCGGCGCACTTTTACTAATCTTCATTTTATGTGGATCATTTTCCGCGCGTTCACACACACACTTAGGGTGTACCTCTATTCCAGCGAACCATATTACCGAGGGCACTAACACTGAAAACCCATTGACTGCTCTAAATCTGATGGTTCCAAATCTTTATAAAGAAATTAACTAAGTTTTAAAGATATTCGTCGCAATGGTTATCAAGTTGAGACCACAAATAAAGATAAAATGGAATATCTTTATAGTACTTCAACAAATTTACGTCAGAAGTTTATATTAGAAAAATTGTCTGCTATCTCTTCCAGACTATATTATATGACCATGAGAATAATTGAATTACACATTGTGATGCACCGGAAGTGTCCTGATCCAAAGGTCTTTATACTTTGATATAATCGTCTTAGACATCCGAGATCAATTATGATGTGTTGAATCATTGATAACTCACATGGACATCCTTTAAAGAATCAGAAGATTCTTTTACCAAGTGATTATTTATGTGTCGCTTGTTCACAAGGTAAATTATTTGTAAAACTCTCTCATTCTAAAGTAATTATTGAATCTCCATCATTTTTAAAAAGAATTTATGAAAATATATATGGACCAATACATCCACCACATGGACCATTTAGATATTTTATGGTCTTAATATATGCATCAATAAGGTGGTCACATATTTGTCTCCTTTCTACTCATAATATTGCATTTGCTAGACTTCTCGCCCAAATAATTAAGCTGTGAGTACAATTTCTTGATTATCCAATTTAGTCTATTCGTTTGGATAATACCTGTGAATTTTCATCCCAAACATTTAATGAATATTGCATGTCAATTGGGATTAATGTTGAACATTCTGTTACACATACTCATACTCATAATGGTTTAGCTGAGTCATTTATTAAACGACTTCAACTTATTGTTAAACCTTTGCTTATAAAAATAAAACTACATATTTCTGCTTGGGGACATGCAATATTATATGTTGCATCATTAGTACGGATCAAGCCAATTGTTTATCATAAATATTCTCCATTACAACTTACATTTGGTCAACCTCCAAATATTATTTATCTTCACATATTTGGTTGTATTGTTTATGTTCCTATTGCATCTCTCCAACGCACTAAGATGGGTCCTCAATGTAAACTTGGTATTTATGTTCGTTTTAATTCTCCCTCTATTATGAGATACCTTGAGCCTTTAACTGGTGATATTTTTAAGACACGTTTTAAAAATTGTTATTTTAATGAAACAATTTTTTCACCATTTGGGGGAGAAAAGTTGTTGCCTAAAGTATGACGATAAATCACTTGGAATACATCGACATTATCTCATCTTGATCCTCGAATAAACCAATGTGAATTGAAAATTTAGAGAATAATTCATTTACAGAGTATTGCAAATCAATTACCGAATGCATTTACTGACAATAGAAAAATAGTAAAGTCTCATGTGTGACAGCCCGGATTTTTGTACCTCAAAACCCGTGCCATCGGCATGACCCTCGAGGTCGTGCCCCATAAGCCTGTACGAAATATTTGGTATACCCAAGCAACAATAAAATAATTTAAAGGCATAAAAATTGATACTTAACTAAATTTCCAGTTCTACAATATAAGTCAAAACACGTAACTCAAAAAGAGAATTCTGATCTCATGTCACTGCATGAGCAAGAGAACCGACCCGAACCATCAGTGACGACTCAGCAGTCACCCTAGATGGTTCGCTAAAAGAATATCTCGATTTATATTACATTTTCTCAAAAAAAGGCTGGACATACCAAGCCGTACAGTTTCTCTCTCAAAAATATATCAAAGTACGCAGAGGTCCTCTTGAAGAAGTCCTCAGGAGGGGGCTCTAACTCCTCCCCAGGCACGTAATCCGAATCTTCTGGATCAATGTCTCTCGAAGCAGTAGCAGCAGCAAGCACCAGACCTGCGACGTATATTCTAAAGGGTGAGCTGCATCATATCTCAATAGGGAAACAACTGAATGAACATATAAATCTATCTTACTCATATATATTCCATGACATTTAAAAACATGATTTATCAATGAAAATAGCTGGAAAACAGTTTAAGTTACTGAAAACATGAACTGAATGCATCTGTTACTCTACATGTGTTTACTTATTTTCATCTTATTCACAAAAGACACAGATCGGCCTAAAAACTTAAATCAATAACTTAAATAATCCTCGATGTACTATAACCTCGAGCCCCGATGAAATACCCACCATCGTCGTCCAATCAGACTATTTTTTATTCATTTTTCTATTCATGTAATACTATTCAGGTCCTTTCCTCATAGGCAACGGGGTACTAAGCTTACATACATCCCTGGGATGTCATACTGGTGTACTGATTGGCCGCCGTACCGGTCACAGATATCCTGTCAAGTTAGTCACGGGTATACCGCTATGTCGGTGGGGTATTTACCAAACCTTAAATCCAATGTGCGGCTATATATAGTTATTCACCGTGTGATTGTGCTAAACATAGTATTTTAAGCATGTTCAATTCTCATTTCGTTAACTTCACATCACACAGATGTTCACGAGTTCCATATATCCATGGGACGTAACCAGTTCATATGCATCACTTAGATGCCCTTATAACATTCACACCCCCTTGGGATGTTACATTCTTATAGCATACTTAGTTCCTTACTTGATGTTCACACACATGCACACAACTTTAATTTTATATGTTTAAGTACTTTTCAAGAAAAAAATGCACATCTCTATGCTCTCAATGCATAACTATTCATTTTCATATCACTACATATATGCTATTATAATTAAAGTACATGTTCAAGGTATTCCCTACCTCACGCGCTTAAATTCCCAAGCGTCAAGGTCCCTAGTGGTATCCCATGTTCGCATTCACATGTTCAACCTAATTTATATCATATCACATGCAAAACATCAATAATGATGCGTAAAAGAAGGTACAAAGCCCTCCCAGAACTCTAAAGTCCAAAATAAAATTCACTCATAAAGTGTCAAAATCGATTAATTGATCACCATATCGATTAATTGAATTTTCAAAATCGATTAATCAATCCCAAGATCGATTAATCGAAATTCCAAAATCGATTAATCGATCCACAAATCGATTAATCGGTTTTCCCAGACTCCTCATTTTCCAGCCACTAGGAGTACACAGACAATTAATCTATTTCAAATCGATTAATCGAAATTCAAATCGATTAATCGGTTTCGTGCTTCTGTGCCCAGACTTGTATTCTGTCAAAAATTGATTGATCGATTTCAAATCGATTAATCGATTTTGACAGGAACTCAGCCCTCTTCGGGCATTTCTTCCAACTTTCTTTTATTTCAATTTCTCATTCTTTTCTATCTCTTCAATTCATCATTAAATCAATAAACTAATGCACAACTTCATACACATTGCAATCTAATAAAACTCGCATCAAATCAATCTCATGATTGATTCAATGGCTGGGGTCAAGGGCTAGGGTTCTTAGCTCGAATCCCTGAATCCCCACGCGTTAATGTCATGATTAATGACCCACGCGCTCCCTCAATTCGTAATCCCACATAAAACCTTTTGCATTTACTCCCTCCTCACTCTCTCTCTCTTCATAAATTCTTAACTACTAAAATCAAAGAGAAATAACTCCTCTTTAGTTATTAGTCTCTTTTAACTCATCTCATGCTTTAGTATAAAACACATACACCGATAACGGGTATATGTAATTTCACAATAACATCTAACATCACGCTTATGAGCACATTTATATCAAACCTAATTTACCTAGTCATCAAGTTAACTTTCTCTTGGTCCAACTTATGACCAGTCAGGCACGCATCCCAAAGGTACTATTCAAAGTCCAAGATTTCGGGGATGTTACATCATGTCTTAGCTATTAATATTTCAACAAAAATTAAAGTCCATGTAAGATAACCAGTCAGTATAACAATAAATGAATCAAAAGCACGCCTGAAGCATGCAAGACCTATTGGTGCAAAGGATAAGGTCCCCCGGAGGAGAAAAGCACAAGCAAATGAAATTGATTCTCTTGAAGAGGCTATACCCATAGAACAGGCAACAGAAATATTATATTCATTCAAACTTTTGACACAATATTCTCTTGAAAAAGAATCTCCTGATAAGGAATCTCCTGAAGAGTT
This sequence comes from Chloranthus sessilifolius, assembly GCA_021018995.1. Lineage (NCBI taxonomy): Eukaryota > Viridiplantae > Streptophyta > Magnoliopsida > Chloranthales > Chloranthaceae > Chloranthus > Chloranthus sessilifolius. The sequence continues at coordinate 85,440,985 of CM037597.1, forward strand.
ATCCTTTGAAGAGAAACTGGTACCTAAAAATAATGAGATCTCAATAACTTATGTAAGTACAGGAGAAATATTAGAAAGAAATAAAATTATTGTCGACGATATTTTTTCATTTAAAGTTATTCTTGACATTATCGGAAGTCATTATGAAATTAAACTACGAACCGTCAAAGAATGTCGATGTAGAAATGATTGGCAAATGTGAAAAGAGACAATTCAGGCAGAATTGAACTCCTTAGCAAAGTATGAAGTATTTGGACTCATAGTTCAAACATATGAAGGTGTAACATCTGTTTGATACAAGTGGGTATTTGTACAAAAACGTAATGTGAAAAATGAAATTGTGAGATATAAAGCACGACTTGTTGCACAAGGTTTCTAGCAGAAACCTGATATTGATTATGAAGAAACACATTCCCCAGTAATTGATCCAACTACATTCAGATTTTTTATTGGCTTGATAGTTACAAAAAGTTTGGATATGCGTTTAATGAGTGTAGTTACCACATATTTATATAAATCACTAAATAATGATATATACATGAAAATTTTTGAATGATATAAAAAGCCTGAAGCATATAATTCAAATTCCTGAAGTATTTATTTTATCAAGCTTCAAAGATCTTTATATTGGTTAAAATAATTCGGGCGCATGCGGTATAATAATCTCAGTGAATATTTATTGAAAGAATGATTTGTGAATAATCCATTCATTAAAATGTCTAAATCCGAATTTAGTATTGTTGCAGTATATATTGATGATTTAAATTTTATTGAAACTTCAGAAGTGCTTTAAAAAACTACTACTTATTTAAATAATGAATTTGAGATGAAAGATTTTGGGAAAACTAAATTTTGCTTGGATTTACAAATTAAACATTATTCAAATGAAATTTTTGTTTATCAATCAACATATACAGAAAAGGTCCTGAAGTATTTTTATATGGATAAAATTCATCATTTGAGCACTCTAATGGTTATACATTCACTTGATATGAAAAATGATTTTTTTCGCCCTCAAGAGAACGACGAAGAAATTCTTGATCCTGAAGTATCATATCTTAGTGCAATCGATGCTCTAATAAATTTGAGATGAAAGATCTTGGGAAAACTAAATTTTGCTTGGATTTACAAATTAAATATTATTCAAATGAAATTTTTGTTTATCAATCAACATATATATAGAAAAGGTCCTTAAGCACTTTTATATAGATAGAATTCATCATTTGAGCACTCTAATGGTTGTACGTTCACTTGATGTGAAAAAGAATCTTTTTTGCCCTGAAGAGAACGATGAAGAAATTCTTGATCCTGAAATATCATTTCTTAGTGCAATCGGTGCTCTAATGTGTCTGGCAAATTATACTCGACTTGATATAGCATTTTCAGACAACTTACTAGCAAGATTCTGCACAACTCGAAGGCATTGGAATGGGGTCAAACATGCACTACGCTATCTTCGTGGAACAACTTATATGAGATTATTTTATCCAAGTGGATCAAATTCACAGTTAGTTGGATATGTAGACGCAGGTTATTTCTCTGATCCACATAAAGGTAGATCACAAACGGGATATATATTTACATGTGGTGATGTAATTATCTCATGGAAATCTGTCAAGCAAACACTAACTGCTACTTCTTCAAATCATTCAGAGATCATTGCAATCCATAAAGCAACTCGGGAATATATTTAGCAAGATCGATCATTCAACACATTCGAAAAAAATATGATTTATCTGCAATCAAAGATTATCCGATAATATTATATGAAGATAATAATACTTGTATCACACAAATTAGAGGAGGTTATATCAAAGGTGACAGAACCAAGCACATTTCATCAAAATTCTTTTATACACATGATCTCCAGAAGAGTGGTGATATTGATGTTAGGCAGATATAATCATGTGATAATTTGACGGATTTGTTCACTAAAGCATTACCAACTACAACGTTCAAGAACATGATGCATAACATTGGAATACGTCGACTCAAAGATTTCTTATAAACAGTGAAGATTTATATTCTTTGAACGGGAGTAAATGATTAAGCGAATTGTACTCTTTTTCGTTCGCTAAGATTTTATCCTACAAGATTTTCTTTTGTAAGGTTTTAATGAGGCAATCTTAAAAGTTTTCTATGACATAAAAATAATATACTTTTTTTCCTTCGCCATATTTTTTCTCAATTGAATTTTTCTTCGCAAGATTTTAACGAGACATATATTCTGTGTATGGTCATCTAAGGGGGAGTGTTATAAATATATTATTTATGATGAATGATCATTTAGCTTTCATCTTTTGAAATTCTTACTCACATTAATATTGTCCCTTAGAATTCTTATCCATTACTATATAACTCTTTTGAAATTATGATAATGTGTATGTATTCTTCTAACCTTTTACATTCACATTGTAATTCTATATAAAAGAGTCTTATGAAAGTATGAGCATAATCAAGAGAAGTGAATAATATATAATTCTTGAATAACTAGTTTTCTATATTGTAGTTTCTTTATTTTGTCTTGATTTTTTTTTTATTTTACAACAAAAATGAGTGAATATTAGAACAAGTTATAAGCTATAATTATTCAATATACTCTCAACTGAAAGAATAAAATTATTTATTTAAATGTAATAGTCTCACATCGGATAAGAAAAAGTCTAGACCCTAGACTATATGTGATTGCGGACGCTACATGTCATGACGCGTTTTGTGTGGGGACTTAAGCCTATACCAGAAATAAAATTGGGTCTGGGACCTAAGCCCAGAACTGGACAATATTGTGGCATGTGAGTCTGGGTCTTCACAGAATGATATCAGAGCCGAGGACGGCTCTTCTATAAGGTGGAGGGATTGTAATAGTCCCACATCGGATAAGGAAAAGTTATGACCCTGAGCTATATGTGATTGCAGATGCTACATGTCATGACGCGTTTTGGGTGGGGACTTAATCCTATGCCAGAAATAAAATTGGGACGGGGATCTAAACTCAAAATTAGACAATATTGTGGCATGTGAGTCTGGGTCTTCACATTAAAATAGGCATTATTACCAATCATATACTGTAGGTAAAGGGCATGCACCACGGGCCTTATTATTTGTAAAGTTCAGTGATTTAATCAATCCTCTGATGTAAAGTCAGAAAATGTGATTTTATCGTAATCATTGTGGTGGAGTTCATGATTTAGGTTAAAAATATGCTCATAAAGATTTACTTGCACATATATGATTTTACTTTCAGATTAATTGAGCATCTAATTCATTTGTGTTTAAATCTTAACAGTCTACTCTAAACATGCTTGATGCCATTCATTACAAAACGGAAGTCTCACAATTCTAAACGTCTCGTCCTTCGTATCACGCATCACGGGACGCATTTCTTCAAATAAGATACAAATATTGAGTTTCTCTACCTGGAACACAATTAATTAGGGAAACAAGCTCTGACCGGAATCCTGAAATCGAACCGAAAATTAAACGAATGGTACTGGTCTGAGCCAACCCCAAAACCGACTTAGGCTAATCTGAACCGATTCCAGTTTGATTTTGGTTTAGGGTAGCAAAAATTGAAAATCGAGGGGATAGGATGAGAATCGAAAAAATCCTTGAAAAAACAAAAAAATATATATTAATTTTTCTTAAAAAAATAGTAAACTAACAAATCCGAACTGAAAAATGAAATATTTGGGTTTCGGCTTCAAAGGAAAAAAATATTCCGAACCGAAACCAATTCATTTTGGTTCGGTTTCAGTTTAGGTTGAACCAACCCGAAAATCGAAAAAAGGATATCGGTTCATTTCAGGGCACCAACCTTGCATCCCTACAACTAATTAACGGGAATAAAATAAACTTTCTTTGCGCTTTTCCATGTAATTGGCACACATCAATTCCTGGATTCACTTAACGCTTTTCTCTTATAATCACCAAGTCGAGTTTAGAATTGAAAAGATTTAAAAAAAAGTGAAAATTTTGAAGAAACCTAAAAAATTGAAAAGATGTTAAGACATTACAAAACATATAAATAGTGGAGCTAAAACTTGCACACAAGATTAGTACCTTGGAGAAATGTTTCATATTTTTGAGACATGTGCCATGTAAAACGCCATCTACGCCATCTGATTTGAAGGTCATGATCTAAAAATCTTTAATGCCAAGAATTGGCACGAAACAAAGTCTATCATCTTAGACTAATCTGATTTAATGATTGGCCATGTTAAATTAGATGATAGGCTTTTTGTTTCATATCAATTTTTGGCATGAAAGATCCTTATATCATGACTTTGAGTTTAGAATCGAAAGGATAAAAAAGCAAAAAAATTTGGACAGAGCTAAAAAATTGAAAAAACGTTAGAAATTACAAAACATATAAATATTGGAGCTAAAATTTACACATGAGATTAGTACCTTGACACAAAAGAATCGCTTATATTTTTGAGACATGTGGAACGCACTCTAAGCCGTCTGATTTGTAGGTCATGATCTAAAAATTTTTAATGCCAAAGATTGGCACAAAACAATGTCTATTATCTGATGCAACACAATCATAACTTATAATCTGATTTAATGGTTGACTATGTTGAATTAGACGATAGAGATTTTGCTTTATACCAATATTTACATTCAAAGATCTTTCCGTCGTGACCTTCAAATAATGTTAGATGATGTCCCATGCCATGTGCCATGCTCATGTGTAAGTTGTAGCCTCCCCCTCCTATATATATATATATATATATATATATATATATATATATATAGGACAAAGGGAAATTGCACTCCCTCGTAGAGATATTTCTATACTAATTGATATAGGAGCGACACGTAGCGTTCTTTTTGTGAAGTAATGAGTGACATTAGAACTACTTTACTTACTATAGTTAAACTTTTAAAATATTTTAAAATTTTTATTTCTTTTCACCCATCACTCTCAACTTTTTTAGAAGTTTTTTTAAACTCTCTTTCTTTTTTCTCTCCTCTCTTTTTCTAAGAAAGTATCATACTTACTTTTTCAGGTATATTTTACAAAAAAAAATATAAGCGTCTGCCGCCCGGTAGCGAAGCGCTAACACCTCTACTGAGAAGTGTTGGCGCCTCGTTTTAGGGGCGTTGGTGCTTCGATTTTAATATATATATATATATATATATATATATATATATATATATATATATATATATATACTTTTCTTTTTTTTGTAAATTTTTTTATGGAAGCGCCAACGCCCCTAGAACGGAGCATCAACACTTCGTTTAGGGGCGCCAGCGCTTCGATTTAGGGGCGCTAGTGCTCCAACACCCCTAAACGAAGTGCCAATGCCATTGGGGCTTCGTTTTAGGGGTATCGACGCTTCAATGAATTTTTATTTTTATTTTTTGAAGTGCCAACGCCCCTAAACGAAGTGTCGACGTCTTTAAAACGAATCGCCGACGCTTCGTTTCAAAGGCGTCGATGGTTCATTTCGGGGTGTTGGCACTTCGTTCTCCGAGGTGCTAGCGCTTCGCTATCGGGCGCCACTTTTTTTGAATAAAATATGCATGAAAAAGTAAATCTTACATTTTTTTGAAAAAATAAAGACTTTAAAATTGTCAAAAATAACAGCTGAAAGAGCATTAAACTTTTAAAGGTATAACCCTAATTAGTAAAATGGGCCCTATGTCACCTATCACTTTACAAAAATGACACTACGTGTCGCGCTCATATCAATTGGTGTAAAGATATCTCTCCGATCCTCATATATAGAGAGAGAAACAACATACCTATATTAACGCCGGCAAGATTTACGAAGACACTTACACCTGAAACTCATTCAAATACATTGTCAGCGCGGATTCAGAGGAGGGACACCATTTTTTCAACCCAATTTTCATATAATGAATCTTGAGGCAATGCACATATCACAAAAAGGCCCAAATCATGTTTGAGCATGATGTAAGCCATGTGATTTTAAAGTTCTCCGAATGTGGAAGATTGTGGTAAAGAAAGATCTCCATTATCTAATTAAAAAACAATCAATGAGTTTTAGAGGTAGGCCCCTCAGTAACCAGTAGGCACGACGAGAGGCAACCTAAGAAAATTGCAATTCAATAAAGGATACCTGCATTTGAGCCCACCAGGTGCCTACACTAAAACCTATTGACTGTTTGAAATCAGACGATAGAAATAATTTTTCACCTCGATCTTCAACACAAAGGATCTTGACATCATAGCGCACCTATCAGACGATCCAATTTTTGGGGCACAAATCCCAAAACATGATTCTAAAATCACATGACATACATCACGCTCAAACATGAGTTTGGGACCACGTTTTGAGATTTGTGTCATGTTGAATCAAAATCTTGACCATCTACTAAGTGCACCATGATCTCAAGATTGATTGTGTCAAAGATCGAGGTGAAAATGATCTCTATCGTCAGATTTCATGCAGTCGATGGGTTTCAGCATGGATGCCCACCAATTAATTGATGGGATCAAATAAAGGAATTCTTTAATCAGAGATACCTTTATTCACACCTATCGAATCTTGAAAATTGTCCACGCCCAAAATCATTGATTGCTTTAAATCAGACGATGGAAATCGTGTTTTGCTCCAATCTTCCACACAAAGGATCTTGAGACCATAAAAGTACAATCAGACATTAATTTTCGATTCCACATGACATAGATCTCAAAATGTGTCCCTAAAGTCACGTGCGCTCAAACTTTAAGGCTACATTTTTTGGATTTGTGCCATGTGAAATCGGAAACTAATCGTCTGATGGTATTTTCATAGCCTCAAGATCCCTTGTGTGGAAGATTAGAGCGAAACACAATTTCTATCGTCTGATTTATAGCAGTCAATAATTTGGGTCGTGAACGATTTTCAAGATTCAGTGGCACGTGAATTAAGGTGTCCTTTAATAAAATGAGCTAAAACTTGCACACGTTATTTGTATCGTGGCACATAATTTAAAAAGAAAGTATTTTGGGAACTTGTTCAACGTGGAACTCTATATAAGCCTTCTTATTTGAGGGCCATGATGTAAGAACTTTGAGGCCAAAGATTGGGCCATGATTAAGTGGTGTTGATTGCGATGATAGAGATCGCATTTATTGTCACTATTTGGCAACAAAGATCTTAAGAGCATGGCCTTTAAATCAAACAGCTTAGATGGCGTTTCAAAGCTTAGATGGTGTTCCATGTGGTATAGATCCAAAAATACCATATCAAGTCTTTTTTTTTTCGTTTTTTTTTTATACAGCCATTTTGTCGAGACAATCTTGAGAACCGAGAAGCAAACACGTATACACATGTGACAGTTGCAGAGCAGCGTAAGGAAACACCAACGATAGTGGTGAGGGTTAACTAATAGAACTCAGCTCACACCTTATAAAGACAAGGGTGGGAAACAATGTGGAGGATGAGAATTGAACCACAGCCTAATCCCTCACATTGGAGGGAGTGGAGCGTACCAATTGGTCTAATGCCTCTTTTTTCTTAAATTATATGCCATGCTACAAATCTCCTGTGCAAGTTTAGTTGTAGCTCTCTCTCTCTCTCTCTCTCTTTGAAATCTGGGATGCGGTTAAGCGGAGTGGGAAGAACAAATTGCCGGACCCAGACGGTTTCAATATGAAAATTTTCATTTGTTTTTGGGCCTGCCTGAAATCCGACATCCTCAAAATTTTTAGGGAATTCCATGCTAGGGAGGCTATCGACAGATCCTTAAACTCGACTTTCATTACTTTAATCCCAAAGATTGAAGGAACTTCAGATATTCAAGACTTCCGACCTATTAGCCTTATCAACTGTTTGTATAAAATTCTGGCTAAGGTGCTTACTAATCGCCTTAAACTGGTGTTGAGTGCTATTGTTTCCGAGACTCAAGGGAGTTTCATTAAGGGACGCAAACTCATAGATATGGCGGTCATCGCTCACGAGGTTGTTCACTCTGCTTCTTCTACTTGAGTGTCGGATTTTGTTTGGAAAGTAGATATGGAAAAGGCATATGATCGAGTCAATTAGAAATGTCTTGACTATATGCTGTAGCTGTTTGACTTTGGTGATTTATGAAGGAAGTAGATGAGAGCTTGTGTTACCTCTTCTTGGTTCTCGGTGATTGTCAATGGAATGTCTGCAAGATATTTCTAAAGCTCGCAGGGCCTGAGACAGGGCGATCCCCTATCCCGGCTTCTCTTTAATTTAGTTGGGGAAGCTTTAGGAGTCATCATCAACATATCCCACGATTTAAATCGTACCTTTGGTATTTTGGTGGCCATTAACGACTATGCCATAACTCATCTTCAATACGCCGACGATACCATTTTCTTCGGTAAAGGGGATCTTGAGGAAGTATTAACGTTCACCAATATTCTGATAGTCTACGAAGCAGTAACAGGGCAAATGGTCAATCTGTTGAAATCAATTATTTCCGACATTAATTTGGATCACGAGACTGTTGAGTTGTTAGCCATCAGAGCTGGATGTGTCGCGGTTCCTCTCCCGATTTCTTATTTGGGCCTTTCACAGGGGATTGGGAAGCCGAAAGTTGCTGATTGGCGCATGGCTATCCATAGATTCCAAAGAAAATTGGTTTCCTGAAAAGGGAAGTTCCCAAGTACTAGGGGGTGGCTTCAACTTTTGAATTTGGTTCTTTCCAGCTTGCCGATTTTTTACATGTCCATTTTCAAATGTCCGATGGCGATTATTCATGCTCACGAGAAAATCAAGAGAGATTTTTTATGGAAAGGTGTTGGTTTAGATAAAAAATATTACATCATCGCTTGGGAGGTGTGACAGCTGCCAAAATATTTTGAAGGGCTTGGCATTAGGAACCTTCACCGAACCAATATAGCGCTCCTCGGCAAATGATTATGGCAGACGGGGAGTGATTCGGAGCTGAACAGCCTATGGAGGCCGTTGCTTGTTTAGAAGTATGGTAATCTGCCAGGATCTTGGGGAGTCAATATTAATCAATCCAGGAACGCCGTGGTGGAAAGATGTCAGGTCAATATGGAGCAATTTTACTAGATAAGTTTTGTTTAGTTGGGGTGACGGGTCGCGGTTCTCTTTTTGACAGGATCCTTGGCTATTCTTATGCCCTCTCAAAGTTATCATGGGTCAACAAAATATCATACGATACTGATACGTATTGTCCGATACGTATCATTTTTTGTGCTAAACGGTACGGTAAATAAGCTTTTACCGAGTACCTACAAAAAATACCTATTTATCGGACGATACCGTGAAATTATCGTCCGATAATTTCATCTTTTCGAGTGGTGCGTCCCTCTGTCACATGTGATGCACGAAAGAGGGTTTTAAAACCCCTATATCGTTTCATTATTTCCCCAGCAATCTTTTCTTCATTATTTTTGCTTGGTATTCTTCCGAAAATCATATTTAACGCCCGTATCGATGCCAAATTAATACACGAAAAGTACAAGATCGCCGCAAAATCGCCGAAAATCGTAGATAAGGTACGTGTTCTACCATTTTCTCCTATTTTCTTACACTTTAGGAGTTTATTTATTCAAGATCTACCCTTAAATATGATAGATCTTGAAATTTTAAGCCCAAATTTGGGGGTTTTGTATTAAACCGACCTTATTTGAGCCTATATTATTATATTTGAGGGTTTATTTTTTAGGATTATCATATTTGGGGGTTTAATTTGTTTTTAAAACTTAATTTCTTTTTTGTGTTAGTAAATTAAATTTTAAAAATAAATTAAGTTTTTATATAAAACTTAAAAACAAATTGTGTTAATAAATTAAGTTGTAAAAATAGATTAAGTTTTTTTATAATACTTAAAAATAAATTGTGTTGGTAAATTAAGTTTTTATATAATACTTAAAAATAAATTGTGTTACACTTAGTAAATTAAGTTTTTTTTTTAAAAATAAGTTTTTATATAATACTTAAAAATAAATTATGTTAGTAATTTAAGTTTTAAAAATAAATTAAGTATTTTTATATTATATAAAAACTTAACTACCCTTAAAATTAATTTTAAAACGTAATTTATTTATTATATAAAATTATTTATAAAAAATTAATAATTAATATGTGTCACATATCTTATGACACATGTAACACATCAATTATGACACATGTCACACATGTGACACATGTAATCGAAAATGTCATTAAAAATTAGAATAATAATTTAAATATAATTAAAAATTAGAATAATATTTTAAAATATTATCTTATGTTATTAAAAATTAGAATTATATCAAATAAATATGATAAAATGTAATCCAATATTTTAAAAATTAGAATAATATCAACTAAATATGATTTTCATATGTAATCTAATATTTTAAAAAGTAGAATAATATCAAATAATATTTTCAAATGTAATCGAATATTTTAAAAATTAAAATAATATCAAATAAATATGATAAAATGTAATCTAATATTTTAAAAATTAAAATAGTATCAACTAAATATGATTTTCAAATGTAATTTAATATTTTAAAAAGCAGAATAATATCAAATAATATTTTCAAATGTAATCTAATCCTTACTACTATATAAAAGTAAAAATAGTTTCTGTCAATTTTCCCAGCCTAAAATAAGCCTAACTCATATCTCATATTTGCAAGTCTCGAAAACAGAGTTCTCCTCCTCACTCCCTTCCCTAACTAGACTCCCACCATTCCGCCTTGGACTACCCTGCCTCCTGCCATCGCCCCCATACCTCCCATGTCTATCCCCTACCAGCCGTCCATTCCCACGGTGGTCCCCACGATCACGATTGTCCCCGCCCCTACCACCACGCCTCTGCGATTCCCTTTGATGCCCCAGACTAAAACACCAACTCCTGCTTCGATTACCCCTTGATCTATGGTACCTCCTAAAAAAGCTTCCTCCTCAATTCCCGCCAAAATTACTTCACGTGCATGAAATTACAATTCAAATTGTCGGCACATAGCCTTACGAAAATCTGTGACCGGCAAGAAATCTATAATGATCAAACGACCAGAGTAGCATCGCCACTGTAACGCTTGTACGACGGCAATTACCTAATCCTCCTCCTTGAACTGGACGTAGACATTTCCGACCATGTGATCGGCAAGGTTGTCATAGATGTTAAGGCTCTCTATCTCGCCGAATTTGTCGAGCTCTTCGAGGATGTCTTCGTAGAAGTCTTCCAAGTGTTCTTGGATTTTGCAGGGTTCGATGACCTGACCCTGAGGGTCGAGGCCCAGGGTAATCATGTTAGGGCGCTGGTACATGTTGGAGAGGAGGATGGTAGAAGAGATGGTTGGGCGGTTGTGGAGGCGGGAGCATCGATCGCCTTGGCGACAAGCACCGATTTTGAAGTAGAAAGAGCAGTTCACACGATCCTTTTCAGTTCCAAGTGTGGAAGCTAAGAGCTCCGCCATTGGATGGAATAAGGCAACGAGAAAAAAAAACCTAGCTTGCGTTAGAGCAAAAACCTAACTAAAAGGGTATGAAAGGCTAGGGTTTCGAGGGTTCCGAGATATTTAAGTGCTAGAAATCCTGTGTAGATGCCTAAATTGAGGGATTGCGAGATTTTTGGGTAATTTGTTCAAGGGAATAGAATCCATTTCGAAGAAGCGAAACTAATATTATTGAATTCAAAACGCTAGAATGCAAATGAATCAAAAGGTTAGAGTTTTCGATATGAAAAAAAACAATCGATTTTGTATTTTTCAATCGACTGATGCAAAATCTTAGGTCGCAGAAGAATTGAGATAGTGATGGACTTGAAGATACTAGATTTCGGTGGTCTAAGAGAGATTTTAATCAAACGGACAACCGATGAAAAGCGCCTTTCTAGGTTTTTGCAGAGTGACTTCTGCATAAGTGCATCAAAGAGATTCATTTTATTATTATTAATTTTTGTTAAAATAATTTTGTGCAAATTTTGTACAGGCTTTGCAGCGGTCCGGCTCGGATTTCTTAAAGAGCTTTGATCTACCTTTTTTTTCGCAACCAGACCGGATTTCTAGGTAAACCGATAGGACTCACTTGGAGTTGAAGAGCAGAGGTGGCAATGGGCTGGGTTTAGACTGGGATAGGGTAAACCAAAGCCCAACCCATCAAATTTGAACTTAGCAGAAGCCTAGCCCAAGCCCATGGAGGGGTTATGACTCTAAGCCCAACTCTAACCTAGCACAAAATATCGAAGCTCAAGTTCAGACCAACCCTATCTCATTTATTTGTAAATTACTTATTGAATTGCAAAAATTAATTCTATATTTATAGAAATAGAAATATTGATATATTATAAATATCTAACAAGAATTTGATCTTTATTTTTAGGAAGACCTAAAGTTACAAAAAACAGAAGTTAGGAGCCGATTACTTTTCCTATATTGACGGCTTTGAATTGGATGATAACAACGTTTTCATTCCAATCTGTCACACATTTGATCTCGAGCTTATGAGCGTACCATCAAACGATCAGATATTGATTTGACGTGCATAGATTCCAAAGTGACCTTAAAATCAAATGTGATTTTACCTTTAAATACGCCCACTGAATTTATGAGGGTGCCCATGTTAAAACCAATTGACAGTTTTGAACCAAATGATGGAGAATGTTTTTCGTTCTAACCTTTCACATACATTACAAAAAATAAGACCATTAGCAGCAGCCAAAAATTACCGCTTTTAACAAAAAATTACTACTATTATTCCTGTCGCTACCAAAAACTGCCTTAACAGCAAGTGCCGCTGAAACACCTTACTTTTGTAGTGACACTTGACCATGTGATTTTAAGGCCATTTTTACGGATTTGTGCCACATGGAATCAAAACTTGACCATCTGATGGAATGCTCCTGGTCTCAAGATCCGCATTCTAGAATATTGAAAGATAAATGATCTGCATCATATGATTCCAAGAAGTCAATGGGTTTTAAGAAATTTTTTATATAGGCATTTTATTAGAAAAGAAAACTATCTTCATCTTCGTTATCAATCAATGGGCTTGAATTGTCTTTAGACGTAAGTGTGGATAGAGGTACTCATACAAAATATCAAATTCTTTTAAAAATTAGGTACAATAGAATAATTTTTCGGTGCAAGTAATCACTCCCCGTATTTTTTATAAATACCTCTATCCACACCTATGTCTAAAGACAATTCAAGCCCATTGATTGCTTGAAGTCAGAAGATGAAGATCGTTTTTCACCCCAATCTTTTACTAATGGATCTTGAGACCATGGGCATACTATCAAATTATCATTTTTTATTATTCATGTGGCATAAATCGTAAAAATATTGCCTGAAGTCTGACACACATCAGGCTCAAACATGATTGTAAGACCTCTTTTTGGGATATGTGCCACGCAAAATAAGAAACTAGCCATCTGAGGGTAAGATCATAGTCTGAAGATCTTTTCTACGAAAGATTGGGGTGACAAACAATCTCCAACACCTAATTCCAAGCAATCAAAGATTTGAATGGGGTGTAATCACCATTTTATTATTTTAAGTTATTTTTTCAGTTTTCACATCCTACCTAATAAATTATCGATTTTTGCCCCCCAAAATCGAAACGGGTCCAGAATTTGTTAAGTATCAGTTTTCGAGTCTGTTTAGACCAATTCGATTTGCCTATTTTCAAGTCAAGTTCGAGTTTTGGATCAAAACTTGGACCCCTATGTATAGATGGACGTCACTATTCATCTTTTTAATAATAATTAATAAATATGTAGGGTATGAATATTCGAAGCTTATTGACTTAGTTACATTAGTTATTATAAAATTAAAGTAGAAATTAACAATTAAAGTAGAAATTAATAATTAACAGAAATTTATTAAATATATAATTAATATATCATCAAATTAATTGAACGTGATAAGATAGAAACATGTATCTATAGTAAAAAATAAGCATTTAAACATAATAGATAGATATAATTGTATATTATTATGCATAAATAAAAATATAATATTTACTGGAAATGAGAAAATAAAGAAAAAATAAAGTACTACTGAAATCAAATAATTTTGATAATTAAATTGGATATAAGATTGGATTTGTTACTTCGCTAACCCAATTTTTTATTAATTTTATTTTCTTCATCAGTCAAAACTAATATTCTGACATGTGTACCATTGAGTAAGACGAATTTTAATTAAAATTTTAGATATTATTAAAGAATAAGTTGAAAAAATACTCGAATCAATATAATATTTAACAAGAATTGTTATTAATTTTTTAGTGATTGAGTGATAGTATACGATTATGATTTAATACGATCAGTTAATTTTAACTCATGATTAAAATATTGATCAAAATATTTCATTTTACAGTGCCCACGTACAACGCAAGTGCACTTTCTTAAATATGTTTGAACCACATTTAAAGTTCAACCAGTTAGACCTGCTCAAACCATAGCAACTCGGCATGCCAATTAAGACCACACCTTCAAACGTACCTTTAAATACCCCAACTGAATCTTTGAGAGCGCCTATGTTAAAACCCATTGAATGTTTTGAATTGGATGATAACAACATTTTTCGTTCCAATCTTTCACACACTTGATCTTGAGATTATAATTTTATACAATCAGTCAATTTTAACTCATAATTAAAATCTTGATCAAAATATTTCATTTTACGATGTTCACGTGCAATGCAAGTGCACTTCTCAAGTAAGTTTGACTTGCATTTAGAGTTCAACCAGTTAGACCTGCTCAAACCATAGCAACTCGGGATGTCAATTAAGACCTCACCTTCAAACGTACCTTTAAATACCCCAACGGAATCATTGAGAGCATCCATGTAAGACCCCACCTTCAAACGTACCTTTAAATATCCCAACTGAATCTTTTAGAGAGTCCATTTTAAAACCCATTGACTGCTTTGAATTGGATGATAACGTTTTTCCTTCCAATCTTTCACACACTTGATCTTGAGATTATGGGCGTACCATCAAAAGGTCAGATATTGATTTGATGTGCACAAATTCTAAAGTGAGTATAAAATCAAATTTAAACGAGATGAATGGCACGTGATTTTATCAAATGTAATTTTACCTTTAACTACGCCCACTGAATCTATTAGGGTGCCCATGTTAAAACCAATTAACAGTTTTAAATCAAATGATGGAGAGTGTTTCATTCCAACCTTTCACACACTTGATCTCAAGATAATGGGCGAACCATCAAATGGTCAGACATTGATTTGACGTGACACAAATCCTACAAAAGTGACCTTAAAATCAAATTTGGTGGCAATATCTCGAAAATGAACAAATATCTCGAAAATAAATATTTCTTTCAAGTCAAAGTGCAAGATACAATTTATCAAAATCGTCTTATAAAGTCGTAGATATGTTAAAGCATTAAATACAAGACTACGGATGATGAAGACAATAAAATCCTCAAGAAAGTTAAAGTCGATAAAGGAATAAATACCCATTTTTGATTTAATTGAAATTTCTAGATTATATTTTTTTGTATAGTTTTTATTTTTTTCTTCATGTTCTATAGTTGACAATATAAGTTATATATATATTTTATTTTTTATTATATTTTTTATAATTTTAAATTATACATAATGAAGACATAAGATACATAACAATAAGTGATTTCTTTTGTCTTTAATCCCCAGATTCGCATAAATAAGGTTTTAGCATATGTCCTGCATCAGAAAACCTATGTAATTCTAAAATACTATAATTGCACTTAAAAAAAAAAAAATTCTACGAAGCCTAAAAAATAATAAAACAAAATGGAAGACCCTAACCCAACTATTGCCTCAACTGTGCTCTAAAACTACTTGGCCTGTCTGAAGGAATAAATTCCCTCTGATTTGTCCGAGTCTTTGGGACTTCCCTACTTGTTATGCCAACGTCAACTAATTAGGTGTAATCAGTCTGACCACCTCCTTAAAGTGATCAACCATCTTTAAACCTGCAACCCCGGCGTGTTTTCTGCCACATACACTCCTGAACCAAGGCTTCATCAATCTTTTGTAACATCGCTCTATAATCCAAGCACATATTAGAACAGGTCGATAGGCTTGAAGTGTTGTAGTTCTCAAATCAAATATTTGGTATATGCATTTGCTACTTTTTGTTTGGAATTTGATTTTTTTGCTCACGTACTAGTTCCTTGGAAGAACTCTGATGGTATTTATGCAAGTCGGGGTTATTGAAGATAGGAGAAATATCAAGTTTCCCGGGAAGTTTAATGTGATGACTTTTATCATTAGTTCTCCTTAACAATTGCATAGAGCATATTTTTTTTTTTTGAATTTGTTAGGAAAGAAATTTTCTGTGTAGAAAGCTAAACCTGATCTATGTTCTTCAAAACTGTCTCCCGTGTATATTAATGAGCTGCTTCTTTCTAACTGGCTGCAGTCTCTTGTAACTTGAACCAAGGATTTAAGTGTTAGATGAGATGTGTCGTCCGAGATGTATCAGTGTTTAAAAGCATCTTAGTCATCCAATGCCAAAATTCTCCAAAGCCATCCTTCAATATATCTGTAGTTGAATGTGTTGGTTGATGCCATTTCTTACTACCAATGCATTATCATAACGGCAATACATGACAATGGGCAGAAAAAGACAAGGGCCTGTCCTCCCCTTGATGAAAACCAGACTTTTCCATCCCACAACTAGGTTTGTTCTACATTCTCCTCCCGAAATACATGAAATAGCTTCTGCTTGCGAGTTTTGTGTGACCCTGTTTTTATTCTTTTGGTAAGAAATGTTTTTTATTTTATTTGAATCCAACGGGAGAACAAGATTTCGTCATCAGAAAAGGTGCTGTCAAGAATGGCACTTAACCAAGGATCTACTGATGGCCACCAGAGCTCCTATTGTGCTATCCAGTGGCCCTCAAGGTTGGAAACTGGGTGTGTAAGTACTGTGGGAATGTCAACTTTGCAAGACGAATCCTCTGTCATCGCTCTCAATGGAAAGCTCCCAAGAAAACAGGGAAGCTTGTTCATCACGAGAATGAGAAAGTGCAGGGAGCTAGGTTTCGAGGACAGCCCTTTCTAAACAAGCAAAAGATATTTCGGAGGGCTGGCATCGAGCTGGTAGAAATTGCCACATGGCTGAGCACTACTTCCAAAAGCAAGGGGGGCCAGATGTCATGGTGTACCGCCATGCAGGGCACTTATCAACAAAATCCTCTTTTTCAAGCTCATCTTACTCCTAAGGAGATTCGTCACTCACTGACTCAGGGAATGGCTTCGCTAGGCCCTCAAACCTGGCACACAATCAGACGTTTTTGCATATTTTAGTCAATGAAGGGCCACTATTTGGGCAATGTGAGGAGTTATGCCAATCAAGGAGCCAACTCGGGTATCGGTCCAGGGAGGACCGATACGAATCGGCCGATAAGTATCGGCCGGTACCAATATGGGTTAAAAAAAAATGAAATAAAGAAAATAGAGGTATCGGCTGATACCCGATACGTATCGGCCGATACGGGGTATTGGCCGATATGGATACCGCTACAGATACCGCTGACGTATTGGTGCCAATACGTATCGGTTGGCCGAAAAACTGATACTTATCGCCGATACACATCGGTATCAGCCGATACTTGATACCTTGGTGGCAATCACTGATCCTCAGTTTATCCATTTACGTCAAAGGGAATATTTATGATACAAGGCAAAGGAGTTATGGCAAATTATGGATAGTTGCTTCAATCATTAAAGGAACCACACTGATAATGAAAAAATATTTATATGATGAGAGGAGAGACAGAGAGCTTATCCAAGCGATGACAAAAAAAAAAAGACAGATCGGCTGGGATGACGTCCCACTTCAGTGCTGCAACTAGGGAGAAGACGTCTTCGACTCCCACATACAAAAAGACGGCAACGGCGTTTGGCTACACATTTTCTGTCTCCCCTTCCACGCCTGGAACGGGGAGGTCCTCAGCAGGATCGACCAACAATGTGGGCTGTATTTAGGGGCCGATCAGAGGTCCCATGAGCTCACCGACATGAGATTTGCGAGAGTCCACGTCTCGCCGGAATTCTCAGGTTCCATCCCAAGCTGGGGGACAACGTCATTAATGGGAGGAGGCACTGCTGCTTGATTGAGCTCGAGCAGTCGGAAAGAGTGGAAATATCCAACAACCTTCCTCTACAATCATGGGCTCCGATAGGTAGGACACGAGGTGGAGTCGATGTATTCCTGAACGATTCGCTCAAGAATAACCGGGTAAGGAGGATGGGGGACCCGCTGGAATATCCAGTATTCCCTGGTCGCAGGGTTTAAGTCATGGCGAGGATTCGGTCAGAAACTCCGAGAAGGTCGCCTTGCAACAACGATGTAGAGATGCCTGAATCTACACCATTGATTGTATCCCACAATCAGGCGATCACGATGGAGCTAGCAAAGGACATTCAAATTTTGAATTTGAATTTGAAATGTTGAGGTGGAATGTCGCCTTAAATAAGGACGAAGGCCCATCAATATTTGATCCTACGGCTGAGATTCCTCTGAGGACGACGACTCGAATACCAACAGTTCTCTGACGTACAAGGAAGGCGAACTGGAGAACGCCTTTTCATTTGCCATGGGGAGTGAGTCAGGTGGTTTTCGTGAAGATAGAGGTGATTTTTCTGAACAACAACGTGAGGTGGCGACAAATGGCAATGAGGGCAGACACATTAATTGCCACATGATGGCTAACATTAATTGCGTCAACATTGAATAACGACCCGTAATCATAAAGTCTGAAAAAGGGAATGGGAGCTGCTGTCAAACTGATGCTTGCTTAACAGATATGATTGGTGTGGAGGATGACATGGACACATGCTCTGGTGATCGCTTTTTTTGCAACAGCAGACCGAGGTCTTCCATTTGTGATACTCCCTCCTCGGAAGGCATGGAAAGCGGATCTGTCTCAGATTCTTTGGCATCCCCCTCTAGATCGACCTTTAGCAGCGAAACGCTGGAATACACTAAAAGCCTCTGGCACACAAAATGATAAAGATGATTTCCAGGATCAACGTCATATGGATTCTCTGGCAGTAGTAGGAGTACAACAACCTCGAACGACTGTGCGTCAAACAGTCAATGAATGAACGACACAAACGGATTGAATAGAAGGGATACTCATCACAGTGATTAGGTACAGTTAATGGTTGACGATACCCAGGTAAATAAGGTAAACCAACCAGCCAATTTTTCACGAATTTTGGAGGCTCAGGTATAACATTCTTATGCCTTTCTAATTTAATTGTTGTAATTCTGTTGGTTTTGTGGGCCTACTTTAGGGCTCGGGTTCATCTTCTGGGCCCTATGTTTCTGATACACAAAAAGATTCTTAAAAAAATAAGAACGTAAGAGAAGAGGAAAAATAGATGTTATTATTGTTTCTATTGTATTTTTGTAACCCGCATCTGATCTCTATTTATAGAGAAAACCTTGAACCATTGTGTCTTTCCAGAGAGTTGTCATTTCAGATAACACTAAAGAAAAGATAAATCGATTTCACTTGTGTCTTTTTAGATTTAAGGCGAAGAGATGCCAAACTTGTGCCTTTTCAAATAATGGTAAAAAGATAATGGTAAAGAGAAGATCGATTCACTTGTGTCTTTTCAGATTGACAGTGAAGAGACGCGTGTCTTTTTCAACTAACGGTAAAAAGATAAATCAAAATTTGAAAAGACACTTTGGAGAGAAAAATATTTACAAGTTTGCCATTAAATTATTTTACTAGTTTGCCATTTAATTATTATCAATATATAATGATAACTATAAACTTAATTTTGAACACTAAAATATATATTACTACACTAATATATATAATATTCCCCCACTTGTTTCAAAATAAAAAAATTGTGTATCAGAGCGACCATACTAAACATCATTAGAGGTACTGATCGGTTTAAACCTTTGACTAGTACATACAACTCAAAGTTTATAAGGACTTTAAGTAGCTTGTAGCCTTGAACTTAAAACTTGTCTAACAAACTAGAATTACATATACACTTACTATGACCTAAATCATTAGTGGCATAAGGTCTGCGCTTTACAGCCATGCACAAAAATCATGATTTCATGAGTATCAAAGATAGAGGACCGAATCTCTGTTGAAGCGACTTCACTTCCATACTCATATAGGTGAATCTATCATAGGTGCTCTTATAACTACTTTATCACCCTAACAAATGAATGCCTATAGAATCATTAAGAGTTAAACTCATCCTCTCACGTTACAAGAGATGCGCACAAAATTTAACACCATAAGGATGACCAATAAGTAACATACCTTTGTGAACTTTCAAGGGTCACGGAGTAGTTTCTTATCTCGTTGAACTTAAGATTTGAGATCTCCAACTCTACTAAGTTGAGGTTCAACTACTGTGTCTTTAAAAATATCGGTCATATGCCCATCTCCTTCGATATTTTCAACACTGTATCTTTGGGTGGAATTTTTGTAAGCTTTGAAGCCACTCTGCCTCTTTTACTCTAGCAAACAATGCTATATACTCTGATTTCATACTAGAATCAGAACGACATGTTTATTTCTAGACCCCCACGATACTGCGACAGAGCAAGTTTAACACTTAAGATAGCTCCCTGGCAAAACAAATAGGAGTTGTATGGCCAAATGTAAAAGTCGCTCCCGCTGAAATCAAAGCTCTTTCAAGAGCCAACCCAAATTTATGTTTTCAAACTATTCCATCTCTCTAATATGGCCTACTAATTTTTAATCCAACATTGAGAAAAGATTGATAGTTCCAGATTAGCGAGATGAGAACTCATAAGTTTATGGAACTTAGGACCTCGCGGGCGCTAGCATTATCAACTATCTCCAAACCATCTTCTCAAAGTTTATAAGCTTGTTTGGTTGTCAACGGTGGTCATTAGGACAGCCATTAGGCCCAAAAGATTCAGGGTCTGCCCTGAGATTTTTGGAGCGCAAGTTTAAGAGTTATGGCCCTAGGCGAGTTTAAGAGTTCCTAAATAGGTAGAGGATTTAAGGTAAACTTTAGACACCCTAGGCAACCACCTCTTAGAACCTATGCTCTATGTGACCACCTCTCGAGGCTAACGATTCTTAGCACAGGATCAATAATTTGACCACCTAACAATGTGGGCGGCTGTGTACATTTTGTTTCAACACTTATTACGCCAAGTAGGGATGCAGGCAGATATGGTGTACCAAACCTAAATTGAAAATTTCGATTTCCAGTTTGGATCAAGCCAAAAATGAGACCGAACCAAATTGAATCAGTCCAGTATTTGCGTTTTTTTTAAGCCAACACCAACCTGACACCCGGCGGAGTATATCGATTTTTTCAGTTCAGTTTCAATTTTTTTTTCTACTATTCGACTTTATTGTCCTCGGCTCATTGTAGAGACAAATTCGAAAAGCCCTATTTAACTCTAATATAATCTTGTCAAAAGCATTTTACACATAGAATATCAGCATGTGCCATAATCCTATCAAAAGCTATCTTCCCCTCCTAAGCCTATGCAAGTGGTCAGCTCTTGACAAGATTCAGTTGCTGAAGTCACGACAAGAGCCAACTAAGCGGAGTCAAACCCATATATTCACTTTTTAACGAGGGTCTTATAGTAGACGTTTTAGTACTACTAAACATACTTCTTGATAGATACATAAAAAACAAAGCATCAACTACATCTCAAGCGTTCCATCGTCCTCCTACCAATTGAAACTAAACCACTTGCACTGCCTCATATGATTTTAGAGTCAAGTTTTGGATATCTATGCTCTGTGGAATAAAAAACTAACAGTCGAATGGTGCGCTCATAGTATCTATCGTGTGGAAGATTAGAGTGAAAATGATCTCTATAGTCTTGTTTCAAGCTGTTAGGTTTCAAGAGGTTTCCAAAGTTGACCTGTGTGGAAGATCATACGTTTCAAGGGATTTTTGGTTGGTGGGGCGAATAGAGGTGTCCAATCTTATGAGGGATAAGATCTTTATTTTAAGGAAAGTATTTAAAAAGATTGATTCGTTGCCTTAAAGTATGGGTTGTTTGAAGCTGTTAGGTTTCAAGAGGTATTTGAAGTTGGCCTGTGTGGAAGATCATAGGTTTCAAGGGGTTTTTGGCTGGTGGATAGAGGTACCCAATCTTATACGGGATAAGATCTTCATTTAAGGTATTTAAAAAAATTGATTCGTTGCCTTCAAGTATGGGATTCTGATTCTTAATGAAATACTTCTTCCTTACAATAAGAAATAGATATTTTTTTAGAAAACCAGTGAAACCAATTATTATAAAACGGGCATTTTCGATATTATAAAGGGTATTTTTGATAATGAAGAAGTGTGAAAGCAAAAGTGGATTTTGTACTTTTATAAGTAGTATAGATATGATATAGATAATAAAGATTTTAAACCCAACTTTATCTATCTTGGTAGCTTTAATAACACCCACCGAATCTTGTTGGGCACCTAAGGTACATATTTGGGAGCCCAAAATTCTTTTTATTTGTGGGTGTCCTCAAATATTCAGTAGGTCATAATTGTAGCAACCACTTATGTTGATGGCTTTCTTCATCTTCTTCAACATATATTCTGACGAGTCCTCCATTTAGGCGCCCATGAGTCTATGTGCTTGGAGCTGTCGATGGCTTAGGAACCCTCGGACAGTTCGGTCTATTCGCATACTTATGGCAAATAACGGACCTACCATCCTTTTCTGAGTGAGACTTTAGCCTATTAAAAAAAGATGGATGTTGTCAGAATCCAATTAGGATTTAGTTATGGTTTTTATGCGGACTATATTGGGAGATCGGGATGTCTGGCTCTGCTATGGAAGGAGGATGTTCAAGTGGATTGAACATGGTCGATGTCTCATATTGATGCCACTGTGATTGGGTTGGAAGGTAAGTGAAAATGGCATTTTAAGGGATACTATGGTGCACAGGAATCGCATGAACGTACACATACTTTGAATGCTATTTGAAAACTTCGCACTGTGATTGGGTTGGAAGGTAAGTGAAAATGGCATTTTAAGGGATACTATGGTGCACAGGAATCGCATGAACGTACACATACTTTGAATGCTATTCGAAAACTTCGCACTAGTTATTGTCTTCCTTGGCTAGTTATGGGAGATTTAAATGAAATTCTATTTCAAAACGAGAAAAAAGGCATGAGACTTTGAAACTCGACTCGGATGGAGGACTTCAGGAGTTGTTTAGAGGAGTGTGATCTCTTTGATCTGGGCTTTTCAGGCCCAAAGTTTACTTGGTCCAATGGAAGAGACGCTACTGGTTTAGTGGAAGAAAGGCTAGAGCTGTAGGGAATAGAGAATGGTATCAGCTATTTCTGGATTACAACGTCTGCAACAAAGTTTTACTGAGATCTAATCACCTTGCGGTATTTGTTTCCCTTCTTTAATCCAAACCGAAAGAAATATGTGGGTTAGTACGAGACCCTATCGGATATGGTGAGTAACCCTTGGCAATCAGGAGCGGATGTACAGTCGGATTCTAGAAATCAGTTCACTCCAAAAATTGAGAATCTTATGAAAGTTCTGAAGCAATGGAATAAACACCATTTCGAAAATGTGGACCATAGATTCAAGGATAAGTCCAAGCAGCTTCAAATTCTTATGTCGAATGATAAACCCCATGGTTGTATGGAGGGGTTATAAAATCATTTGAATCGGAGTTGAATGAGCTTCTGGAACGTAGGGAGATTATGTGGAGGCAAAGGTCAAAGGACCTTTGGCTACATAGGAACACTTCCTATTTCCATGCCCGTGCATCCATGAGAAGAAAACGCAATCTTACTGAGGGTCTAGTTAACAAAGATGGAGTTTGGATCACGAAAATGGATAATGTGGGAAGAGTTGGTGTTGACTATTTCAAAGAAATGTTCACTTCTAATACTTTAAGCTCGGTTCACAAGGTCCGCACACTTACCGCCACTCATAACAATTGGTTGACCAAGGAATTCAAAGCACAGAAAGTCTACAAAGCTCTCAAGGAGATGCATCCCCTCAAAGCTCCAGGACCTGATGGTACACCTACATTATTTTTTCAGAAATTATGGAATACTATAAATGTAATCTAATATTTTAAGAAGTAGAATAATATCAAATAATATTTTCAAATGTAATCTACTATTTTCAAAATTAGAATAATGCATGTCGCATGATGATTATGTGTCACACATGCATCATCACATACTATTAATCACGTAATCAATATGCAATGGTGTATCATATGTAATTTAATCCAATCATTTGCTCATTCATGTAGGTGAAATAAATAAATATGGTACGTGGACATGATGCAGCATGACAATACGACACAATAATAGATGGTGATAGACTCCGAATAGAATGCAAGCTCTTTGGGAAGAAATTGTTGGGATGAGGTATAACACGGTTGAAGGAGTATTTGACTCACGTTAAGGGAGAGAGAAAAGAAAGTCCCAATGTACCGAGAGAGGTGAGAGAAGTTATCAGAGCTAGCATGCAAGCAGTTACGGGAAAGAAAAAAGCAGAAGCTGACCGGGATAGAGAAATGTATGAGAGAATAAGGAGGGGAGATCCAAAGTTTCCAGCACCCGGACCTGAGGATGATGACAATGAGGATGTGGTGACAGTGAGAGTCATGAGGGAGAGTGCTAGAGAACTACGACAGTGACGAGATCAGGAAGAAACCGATCCATGCTGGCTTGAGGGGCCCATCCATGCCTACTGCTGCTGGTGGATCTAGTCATAGGCCACATGTTGTTGATGGTGATAAGGACATTCAAGAGATTGCCGGGTTGCGTAGGTCAGCATTCGTGAAGAAGTCCACGTCGTCTACTACAGGTCGTACTATAGGTCCCATGGATCTATTCATGTATCGGACATAAAGCTCCAAGCAAACCAAATTGAGTACAACCTTACTGAAAAAATGGGGAAGAAGCTTGAAAAATCCATTGCAAAATTCGTGATATACAACCACATTCCGAGTCAGGTTGTAAAGTTGCCATACTTCAAATCGATGATTGTTACTAGTGCAAAAGCTGGTCCAAGAGTTAAAAAGCCTTCTGCATAAGAGGTATCTGGGCCCTTACTAGATGATGAATACAAGGAGATAGGAGCTTATGTTCAGAGCTTTGAAGAAGTATGGAATGAGAGAGGTTGCACAATCATGTACGATGGATGGACCGGTCCTACAAGGAAGAATTTGATAAAAATTTTGGTCTACAGCGACACCGGGACAGTATTTCTGAAATCAGTTGATGCTTCTAAATACGCGAAGACGGTTGATTACCTCTTTCAACTAATGGATAAGGTAGTTGAAGAGGTTGGAGAGAAGTGGGTTGTGCAGGTAGTAACCGACAATGCCGCCAATTATAAAGCAGCAGGAAGGCAGTTAATGTTGAAGAGACATTACTTATATTGGACTCCGTGTGCCGCTTATTTCTTGGACCTCATTCTTGAGGATTTGAGAAAGAGAAGCAAGGCACAGACAACTATTCAGAAGGGAAGAACGATTACTTCTTTTCTATATAATAGTGACAAGTTGGTGAATTTAATAAGAGAGTTCACTAGCAATGAGTTGCTCCGGCCTGCGATTACACAGTTGCAACACAATTTCTAGCCCTACAAAGTTTGGCTAGATATAGGCGTCAGCTGAAAAGCATGGTGTCATTCAAAGCATAGAGAAAATATGAATTAGAACTCCCATGATCAAAGAGACATGCTTGCACTGAAGTTGCTGCCCTAATCTACAGCCCCCAGTTTTTGGCAGATATTGACCACCTGATCTTCATCACTACCTCATTGGAGCAAGTGTTGAGATTGGTAGATGGTGATGAGAAACCAACGATGGGAAATGTTTACAAGTCAATGGACAAGGCAAAATTGGCTACTAAAACTAAATGCCCTACAAAATATAAACGATGTTGGGCGATTATCGACAAGAGGTGGGATGCACAAGTCCACCAGTACTTGCATGCCAAACATGTTAAACTGCTTATTTAGTGATTTGTATTTATTTATTATTTTTCATATCATTCAATGTTTTTATATGCTTATGAGATTGCTTATATTTTATGTATAGCACACTACTTGAAATCGGTCTTCCAGTATACGCGACGCTTCGAGCTGAGTGAGGGCGATGAAGTGTACAGTGGTCTGCTCAATGTGATCCAACGAATGCTCCTTGAGTTGGCGGACCAAGGTCAAGCCATAAGAGAAGTGAGTAGTCATAACTTATAACTTATAAGTCAAATGCCATATGATTTGTTTATTAATATGTGGGTTATTGTATCCATCTTTATAGATTGACATGTTCCGCAAGAAATATGGGACATTTGGAATGAGGTTAGCGCAATCCCAAATTCAACACGATAAACCGACTGATTGGTGGATGCACTATGGACATGATGGCCCGATACTGAGGCGGATTGCTATGCGCGTTTTATCGCAAACATTTCCTCATCCAACTGTGAGCAAAATTGGAGTACATTTTCTCTCATTCATACGAAGACAAAGAATAGGCTAACTATGGATCGATTGAAGAAGTCGGTCTACTGCCACTACAGCATACGATTAAGGGTCAGGAATATGCAGAGGACCAATCGTGGTAAGCAATTATTTGGCCGTCTTAGTTCATATAATTTTTATTTGATGTAATTGACAAGGCATATACTAATTCATCTATCATATTTTACCTTACAAATAGTGAATATTTTAATCTTATCGAGTTGGACTATATATTCATGGAGGATGACCCTTTGAATCAGTGGATCGAAGAGGGAAAAGAGCCAGTGTTGGATAATGAGAGCACTGCATGGTTGGATAATATTGAAAGAATAGCAGAGAAGCATGCTTCCCAACAACCTAAGAGAAAAAGAAGATTGAATCACCATTCAGTGGTTGGATATGATGACGAAACGCAATCCAGTAGTGATAATGACGATGATGGGAGTGATTGTGGAGGTGATGAAACCCACGTTGGCACTAGTGGTGAAGGGGATGATGTTAATCCCTCTTATTCTTATTGAGGTATTTCTGCATGGGATGATAAACCGGTAACAATGTTTGACACTCTTACATTTAGAGGTGGAGAGGTTGAAGGAAGAGCTACGTCAAAATCTTACCAAACACCACCACCACCATAAGGTCCACAAGATGATTTGGGTTATATGACTTCTGGCTTCGGGGGATTTAGTTTGCAAAACAGCGAAGATTCAGCAACTAGTAACCTATACTACCGGTCTCAACCAACCTACCCTGGGCCCTATGACTTCGTTGGTTAAATTTTTGGAGGACCGACCAACACTGAGCCATATCCGTCGCTAATGCCTCAATTTCAAGAGGGGACATATGATCATGAGTATAAATATGGCCAATACTATAGGGAAAGCTTGCGCACTAATAATGATGATCACGAGGGCCAAGAATCACCACACAATTCAATGTGGCTTTAAAGTAAGTTTTAATTTTTTTATTTATGGTTGACATAAATTTTTTGACATAGCTTCTTTGACAAACATATATCCAATGGAATCTTTGAAAAATTACATTTTATATTGTAATAGGCTATAAGTAGTAGTACTATTTAAGTGCACTTGCTAAGTTGGTGATTAAGTAGGGATTTAGGATAATGAATGAGACAACTGGAAGAATATTGGTTTTGCATGAATAAGTGATCGAGGTTGTCATTGATCTGATCCACGTGTTTTAAAATTTTGAAAAAGCACAATGAAAACATAAGCATCAAATAAGCCTTAATTAAATTTTAAAATTTTTGAAATAAATAGAAAACCATTAAATATAATTTTTTGAATTTTTTTAGTATTTTTTGGGGATTTTTTGAAAAAAAAAATGTATCAAACCAATACATTCAATATATTGCCGATATATTGAATGTATCGGACGATACCCAATACGTATCGGAATTCCGGGATTTTGATCCATGAGAGTTATGTTCCCGTCGATATTCAGCGTGTCAGTGGCACTTCAGGGACTCATTGCGGATCACTTATCTACTAATAGCGGTGCCCCGGTATGGGAGGTTACCACAGGGAGGGCTTTAAGGGTGGAGGAGGTGGACCACTACCTATCCTTAATGGCAGCTTTGTATTCTTCTGCTTCGAACTGCCAACGTCGAGACTTGAGAATTTGTTTGGCCAACAAGAATGGCATTTTTACAGTCAAGTCTTTCTATCGTGCTCTCACCTGTTTGCAGCTCATTAAAGTGGATTGGTTTTTCATCTAGAGGGCTCTGATCCCACCCCCCAAAGTTCGCATTTTCATTTGGACCGCCATGAGAGGGCGTAGTTTGACGATGGACCAACTGATTACTCGGGGGAAACCTCTTGGAAATAGATGCCCAATGTGCATGCTAGCGGACGAATCTATTCCCCACCTGTTTAAATTCCTTTGATCTCAGTTGGGTCGTCCCAGAGAGCCTGACTGATTTTCTAATTGGTTGGAATGGTTTTAGATGGAACGAACCGTAAGGTGTTTTTTGGAGGGTGGGGCCTTAAGTGGTCCTGTGGACTATTGGCTAGAAAGAAATGCTAGAGTGTTCACTGGAAAGCATCGGCCCACCAGCATCATCTTAAGGCAAATCAAAGACCTGATGTGTCACTGGACAGTGCTGGATAAGTATGGGGGGCAAGGGGCTGGAGACCTGAGGCTGTGACTCGAGTGTGCTTTATGTAGATTTTTGTTTTTTGGCTGCCCTTTTCTGCGGGCAGCCTTCGCCCTTTTTTCCGTGTTGTTTTGCTTTCTTTGTCTTTTTGGCGGCCCTTTCCGTTTTGTAATTCTCCAACTTCTCGCTGGTTTTTCTTTATGAAATGGGAGCCTTATTTACCGATCAAAAAAAAAATTCCTTTCTTAACTCCTAGAGTTGATATCTGGAGTAAGGGGAGTTTTTTTTTTTTTTTTTTTTTTTTTTGATAAAGATAAAAGAAAACCAATGTGATCAAGATTGATGAGCGATTACAAAGAGAGAAATTTGATGGGGAAAATCCTCCATCCAAACAGAATTTTGAAATTCTTTCGTACCCAACTGACCTAAGGCATGACCAGCCTTGTTCGCTTCTCTATTATGTTCAACGTATGAAGAGCAAGCCAATAGAGCTCTAATATCTTGAACCACCATAGCCATAGTAGACAGATCTTCATGATCCCCATTTGTAATCACATATATATTGATGGCATTTGGAGAATCATCATTTTCAAGCAAGCCAAGAGCCATTGTATGCCCACATTATGGGCCAATTCCAAGCCCACCAGAATTGCAAGGAGTTCGATGTGTAGCGCATTTGAGACATGGTCGTCACTCTTCACCAGAGGCTTGGACTCCACAACTGTTCATGATGATAGCCCATATACCAGCCAACACACTTGACTGCTTGCAGGCACCGTCCACATGTAGTAATCAGATTGTTAGGCTCCAGGATCTCACCTTTGGTATTAGCCATTTGGAAGTCTCATACAACTTTTCCGCCCATCTCAGACGAGCACTCACCACACACAAGCTTATCTCGGTAATTCCAAACAGCCCACATTGCAGTCATAAATCGGTCCATACAATCCGCCCTTCCTTTAAAACTTGTCCATACCAGTCCCTAATAGAACAGACATTTTGTAGCTCACACCTCAACCCCAGAGATGAAACAAGCCAAAGCCGAGAGGCATTTGGACATTCCTTCAAAGAATTAATTAACCGTAGTCTCTTCTTTGTATTCACAGATGCAACAGGTAGGATCACCCCCTACCTTCTTCTTAACTAATAAAAAGGTAAGGTGATAATGGGTCTCCTTGCCTGAGATTTGTAGAAGGATGTATTTTTCCCCTAACGAAACATTGATCAACAAGGTGTAGGAAACTGTAGTTACACACTTCATAAATAAATACACCCATCTTTCATTGAAACCAAGTTTTCTAAGGCACTCTTCAAGAAACTTTTATTCCACTTTATCATAAGCCTTACTAACATCCTCCTTTAAGGCACAAAAACCCTCCTTTCCTCCCCTTTTGAAGATGGCCAATCTCATAAGCAAGCAAAACATTGTCCGTAATCAGGGTCCTGGAACAAAGGCACTCTGATTAGGAGATATGACATCAGGGGGAATTATTTTAGCTGATTAGCCAACGCTTTGGAAATAAGCTTGTAAATTAAAAAGGCCAATCAGCTGGAAATCCTTCAGATATCTAGGGTATGAAACTTTAGGGATGAGGACAATGAGTGTATAGTTTATAATGGAAATATCAGTATCACCGTTATGAAAGTCAAGAACAATAGCAAGAACGTCATCATTTATAGTATTCCATAATTTCAGAAAAAATAATGCAGGTGTACCATCAGGCCCTGGAGCTTTGAGGGGATGCATCTCCTTGAGAACTTTGTAGACTTCCTGTGCTTTGAATTCCTTAGTCAACCAGTTGTTATGAGTGGCGGGAAGTGTGAGGACCTCGTGAATCAAGCTTGAAGTATTAGAAGTGAACGTTTCTTTGAAATAGTCAACACCAACTATTTCCACATTATCCATTTTCGTGATCCAAACTCCATCTTTGTTAACTAGAGCCTCAGTAAGATTGTGTTTTCTTCTCATGGATGCACGAGCATGGAAATAGGAAGTGTTCCTATCTAGCCAAAGGTCCTCTGACCTTTGCCACCACATAATCTCCCTACGTTCCAGAAGCTCGTTCAACTCTGATTCAAATTATTTTATAACCCCTCCATCACAGCCATGGGGTTTATCATCCGACATAAGAATTTGAAGCTGCTTGGACTTATCCTTGATTTTATGGTCCACATTTTTCGAAATGGTGTCTGTTCCATTGCTTCAGGACTTTCATAAGATTCTCAATTTTTGGAGTGAACTGATTTCTCGAATCCGACTATACATCCGTTCCTGACTGCCAAGGGTTACTCACCATATCCGATAGAGTCTCGCCCTAACCCACATATTTCTTTCGGTTTGAATTAAAGAAGGGAGACAAATACCGCAAGGTGATTAGATCTCAGTAAAA
Organism: Chloranthus sessilifolius; assembly: GCA_021018995.1. Classification (NCBI taxonomy): domain Eukaryota; kingdom Viridiplantae; phylum Streptophyta; class Magnoliopsida; order Chloranthales; family Chloranthaceae; genus Chloranthus; species Chloranthus sessilifolius. The sequence continues at coordinate 85,471,899 of CM037597.1, forward strand.
CATTGTTGCAGACTTTGTACTCCAGAAATAGCTAACACCATTCTCTATTCGCTACAACTCTAGCTTTTCTTCCACTAAACCAGTAGCCTCTCTTCCATTGGACCAAGTAACTTTGGGCCTGAAAAACCCATATCAAAGAGATCACACTCCTCTAAACAACTCCTGAAGTCCTCCATCTGAGTCGAGTTTCGAAGTCTCATGTCTTTTTTCTCGTTTTGAAATAGAATTTCATTGAAATCTCCCATAACTAGCCAAGGAAGACAATAACTAGTGTGAAGTTTTCGAATAGCATTCTAAGTATGTGTATGTTCATACGATCCTAGTGCACCATAGCATCCCTTAAAATGCCATTTTCACTTACCATCCAACCCATTCACAGTGGCATCAATATGAGACCTCGACCATGTTCAATCTACTTGAACATTCTCCTTCCATAGCAGAACCAAACCTCCCGATCTCCAAACACAGTCCGCATAAAAACCATAACTAAATCCTAATTAGATTCTGGCAATATCCATCTTTTTTTAACAGGCTAATGTCTCACTCAGAAAAGGATGGTAAAACCATTATCTGCCATAAGTATCCGAATAGACCGAACTGTCCAAGGGTTCCCAAGCCATCGACAACTCCAACCACAGACTCGTGGGTGCCTAAATGGAGGATTCGTCAGAATAGATGTGGAAGAAGACGAAGAAAGCCATCAACATAAGTGGTTGCTACAATTATGACCTACTGAATATTTGAGGACACCCACAAATAAAAAGAATTTTGGGCTCCCAAATGTGTACCTTAGGGGCCCAATAAGATTCGGTGGGTGCTATTAAAGCTACCCAGATAGATAAAGTTGGGCTTAGAATCTTTACTATCTATATCATATCTATACTACTTATAAAAGTACAAAATCCACTTTTGCTTTCACACTTCTCCATTATGAAAAATACCCTTTATAATATAGAAAATACCCTTTTTATAATAATTGGTTTCACAGATTTTCTAAAAAAATAACCATTTATTATCGGAAGGAATAAGTATTTCATTAAGAATCAGAATCCCATACTTTAAGGCAACAAATCAATTTTTTAAAAAACTTTCCTTAAAATGAAGATCTTATCCCGTATAAGATTGGGTACCTCTATTCACCAGCCGAAAACCCCTCGAAACCTATGATCTTTCACACAAGCCAACTTCGGATACCTTTTGAAACCTAACAGCTTCAAACAACTCATACTTTAAGGCAACGAATCAATCTTTTTAAATACTTTCCTTAAAATAAAAATCTTATCCCGCATAAGATTGGACACCTCTATTCGCCCCACCAGCCATAAATCCCTTGAAACCTATGATCTTCCACACAGGTCAACTTTGGAAACCTCTTGAAACCTAACAGCTTGAAACAAGACGATAGAGATCATTTTCACTCAAATCTTCCACACGATAGATACTATGAGCGCACCATTAGACCGTTAGTTTTTTATTCCACAAAGCATAGATATCCAAAACTTGACTTTAAAATGATATGACACAATGCAAGTGGTTTAGTTTCAGTTGGTAGGAGGACGATAGAACGCTTGAGATGTAGTTGATGCTTTGTTTTTTATGTATCTATCAAGAAGTACGTTTAGTAGTACTAAAACGTCTTCTATAAGACACTCGTTAAAAAGTGAATATATGGGTTTGACTCCGCTTAGTTGGCTCTTGTCGTGACTTCAGCAACTGAACCTTGTCAAGAGTTGACCACTTGCATAGGCTTAGGAGGGGAAGATAGCTTTTGATAGGATTATGGCACATGCTGATATTCTATATGTAAAAAGCTTTTGACAAGATTATATTAGAGTTAAAAAGGGCTTTTCGAATTTGTCTCTACAATGAGCCGAGGGCAATAGAGTCGAATAGTAGAAAAAAAAATTGAAACTGAGCTAAAAAAATCAATATACTCCGTCGGGTGTCAGGTTGGTGTTGGCTTAAAAAAATGAAAATACTAAACCGATTAGATTTGGTTTTGTTTCATTTATGGCTTGATCCAAACTGGAAATCAAATTTCAGTTTAGGTTTGGTACACCATATCTGCCTGCATCCCTACTTGGCGTAACAAATGTCGAAACAAAATGTACACAACCGCCCACATTGTTAGGTGGTCAAATTATTGATCCCGTGCTAATAACCGTGCTAAGAATCGTTAGGCTCGGGGGATGGTCGCATAGAGCATAGGTTCTAAGAGGTGGTCGCCTAGGATGTCTAAAGTTTACCTCAAATCCTCTACCTATTTAGGAACTCTTAAACTCGCTTAGGGTCGGAACTCTTAAACTTGCGCCCCAAAAATCTCAGGGCAGACCCTGAATCGTTAGGCCTAATGGCCGCCCTAATGATCTCCGTTGACAACCAAACAAGCTTAGAAACTTTGAGAAGATGGTTTGGAGATCGTTGATAACGCTAGCGCCCGTGAGGTCCTAAGTTCCATAAACTTATGAGTTCTCATCTCGCCAATCTGGAACTATCAATCTTTTCTCAATGTGGGATTAAAAATTAGTAGGCCATGTTAGAGAGACGGAATAGTTTGAAAACAATTTGGGTTAGCTCTTTAAAGAGCTTTGATTTCAGCGGGAGCTGCTTCTACATTTGGCAATACGGCTCCTATTTGTTTTGCCAGGGAGCTATCTTAAGTGATAAAATTGCTCTATCACAAAGTTTATCTTCTTTGACAAAGAGCAGGCAGGGAGCTGCGTAAGCTCTTATAAGACCTAATCCAAACGCCTCCCAAGTCTAGTTAGCTAGCTTTCACCTCCTTCAAGGTCACTGAAAATGCCTCCAAAACTTACTCTATTTGAAGCTGCGTAAGTACCTAGTAGGGATGCAAATTCGGTGTACCGAACCGAACCCGATTTTTTGGTTTTTGGTTCAGTACCACCCACACCGAAACCGAACCGAATCGAAATCCATCAGTGTCGGTTCGGTAGCTTTTTTTTTTTTTGAAACCCATCTATGCTAGGGCTTAAAACAAGCTAGGTTTAAAACACCAGTACAAACCCTCGATGAGGATGTGATAGCATTAACAATAACACCACTTTCAACTTTTTGCTACAACAAATGACCCAATCCAATTATTCTTCAAAGAGTAAATTATATGTAAAATCTCAAATTTAAAGCTAAAACTAAGCACATCAAGGGAAGAAAGATAATTTTGAAAGAAGGAGAAAGGCAGGCAGTAGAATTCTGGCTGAGGTATTGAGAATCAATTTACAATTTCATGACATGGAAAAAGATAGTGAATTAATAAAGAACAGATTTGGATGTCTATCGGTAAGTAAAGAAAAAGTAATAATAATGTAAGCTAAGAGAAGAAGTCTTGGAGGCCCTTTCCTGCGAAGACGCGATCGGATAATTCGGACAAAAGAGCGTTGACAGTGAGCAAGACGACGCTTGAACCGGCAATGACAGCCAAAACGACACCGGTGGTGCCCAAAACCCTAGTGAAGACAGGCCACTCGATCTCTTTGATCTCCTCACTCACACCGCTCCAAAAGTCATCTTCTTTCCTCTTCTTAACTACTTCTACTTTTACTTCTGCTACTGGTGACTGGGTTCTATCTTCTTCGACTGTTGTGTTGTTGGTGTCATTATTAGGGTTAGGGCTGCAGCTGGTGGTGGGTCTTCTTTTTGAAATTGACAGGGAAGATGATCTTCCTGCCACTGCTTCTGAACGTGTCGATTTGAGCGGTACTTCCGAACGTGTCGATTTGAGCGGTACGGGTACGACACGACTTGCTGTCCCGTTAACGTTGGAGAAGCCCAAACGGAGCGAGGGGAGTGCCATTTCGATTCTCTCTCCCTCTCTCCCACTCTCCTTTATTTTAACGCTATCAGATAATTGCGGTGGAAATAAGTTTTGGGCTATTATATTATACTACACCAAAAACGTTCTAGGGTATATCAGGATTCCACGCTTTCCAAGACCCTCCTAACAACGTGAATGCATTTTTTTTATTTTAGTGGAAAATATCCAAAATGCCCCCATATTGGTTTAGGCATTTCTTTTTCTCTGCTCCACGCCTCCACCTACTTTGCAGTGATCGGCCATTAAACTCAATCGTAAGGTTCCATTCTTTATTTTTGGATGAATTTGTACACGAAAACCATCGACAGAATAGCTTCAAGCATGTTTAGCACAGAAACAGAAACGAGGGAAAGATTGAGATTTTGATCTCTGTTTTACTCACATTTTTTTGGAAAAATAACTCTGAACCCCATTAATGGAGTCGTCTTCTTCTTCTTCTCCTCTCCCAGTTACAGGGTTTTGATCAGGACATTTACATAGTAGACTTTTTCTCCGGCGAATAATGTCAGCTTCCATTTCGGCGAATAACGTCAACTTCGGAGAAGACGATAAAAATGTGGGCAATATTGACATTTCACTTTTACACGTGCCACTATCTCTTTCGGAACACTGAAACTTTTCATCCCAATCAAGGGTCAGAATATCGGATTTTCAATACGTATCGTCAGGACGATACGTATCACATATCGTCCGATGCATTCAATGTAAGATATCGTTTCAATATATTTTTTATTTTCAAAAAATCTAAAAAATCAAATTATCGTCTGTATTGGACGATACGTATCGTCCGTATCGTTCGATACATATCGCATGTCGTCCGATACATTCAATATATCGGCGATACATTGAATGTATCGTTTTAATACATTTTTTTTTTTCAAAAAATTTAAAAATCAAACTATCGGACAATAATTTGAAATTATTGCCCGATAATTTGAATATATCGTCTGTATTGTCCGATACGGGTGATATATTGCCCGTATCAAACGATAATTATCCTATTTTTTAAGGGATACGATACATAGGCAATGTATTGTACCACCCAAGTCCAAAATTGATACGTATCGGTATCGAACGATTTTTTGACCCATGATCCCAATATAAGGCCTTTAGCAAAATAGGACTCCCACAGACCGTCCGAAAATGTTTCTAGAGAAGTTTTCCAAATAAATCCTCCACAAGTTTGCCCTTGTTTATAATCCATCCAAAGCTCTTTTGTGTGCACATGTGTGGGCGAAAAGTCAAATTTGTCCCCATATATAGCACTTAAAACAAATTTTTTTTTTTCTTTTGTCAAATCCTCTCTCAGGTGATTTCTTCCTCGGTGATTTCTTCCTCCACCTCCCTCTTCTCCAATCTCTCTTGCAGGCGAAATCTCCATCTTTGATCGCTTGTTCCAAGCTGAAATTCCTTCTGGTGACTGCGCTCTCGATTTTCCTTTACAATCATGAAGATTTTGTTGCGGACTGTTGTTCTTCTATTGATTTCGAATTTAGTCTGCCATAAATCAATTGAATCCCAATCAGATTTATGTGATTCCACTCTTGATTTTTATTGCAGATCGTTGTCCCTCTGTGTTTTCCTCCGACGTTGGTGTTCATTTTTCGGTAACTCGCAAAAGCTCAAGCTTTGTTGCATTTTTTGACGACTCACAAAAAGCTCCTTTCAAGCTTTGTGGCATTTCTCAGTGATTTGTGAAAGCGAATTTAATGTTCATCGTCTCAAGCTTTCCTCTTCTCCAATCTCTTTCTAGCCGATGTGGGTGCTTGTTTTTCATCGACTCGCAAAAGCCCCTTCTCAAGCTTTGTTGCGTGTTTCGATGACTCGGGAAACCCCCTTCTTCAGATTTTTCACATTTTCGGCAACTTGCGAAAGCGACTCTAACACTCATCTTATTAAGCTTTCCTCTTCTTCAACCCATTTCCGGTTAGCATCGGTGTTCGTTTTTCGGCTGACCTCTATTTCCGTTATGATTTGGGTGTTTCCTGTAGCTGTAGTGCATTTTACTAGGATGCAATTGTGGTAACAAATGAATTGTAATTTAATGGGATGCAACTATAGCAACAAAATGTACTGCAATTTACTGCATTGCAACTCTTGTGAGGTGCTTCTTAATGCACTACCACCTAAGACATTACAAGTAGGTGGAACATACTTGGTCTATGATAAAATATGATGCATTACAGTGCACTGCAACTTCAAGACATTACAAGTAGGTGGAACGTACTTGGTCTGTGATAAAATACGAAGCATTACAGTGCACTGCATGAAGTTGCAGTGCAAAAATTTGACGTTGCAGTGCAAAAACTCGCAACTAGTGCAGTGCAGTGCATTTTAATGTATTGCTTATTATATAGTGCAATAGTAACACAGTGCTTCACATTGCAATGCAACAATAATGCAATGTATTACTATGGAGTGCAATAATAATGCAATACTTTACGATGCAGTGCAACAGCAATGCAATGCAGTAGTAATAGAGAGGGGTAACTTTGACATTTTGAAAACTCTTAAAGCTACTAAACCCTCCACCATAAAATTAGAAATTTAAGGTCCTCCCCAAGAATAAAAAACTTGTCACAAAATTTATTTGAAAAAAATTTCAAGTTTTGTGAAAAAAGGATCCACACGGTATTTTTGGTAGGACAGTGTTATATGGAGGATAAATTTTATGTAGACAAAGTGCAGGCGATTGATGTGGTGCGATGCAATTGGCTGCAAGTGCGATGGGGCTCAATTAGTGTAGGTTGGTGCAACTAGTCGCATCGCAACACGTCAGCAGCCTGCACTTTGTCCTCAATAAATTTGTCCTACATTTATAATTTTCCTTTTGGTAGAATATCACGGTAATCAGGACGACTGCTGTGCACTAGACTAAATGGCATTAATGCATTTTTAGTGTATGTGCGAGTAGATTTTTCTTACCTTTCAGCCAAACAACAAGGAAAGAAGCATCAATTAATTGCCTCTTCCACTAAAATTTGTAGGAGCTCCAGTTTATTGCCTTTTCCCCTAAAAAGTGCAAGAGTTTCAGTTTATCGCCCCTTCCCCTAAAGATTGCAGGAGCTCCAGATTATCACCCTTGCAGTTTATCTCCCTTTCCCCTAAATATTGTAGGAGCTCCAAATTAATTAAAGCATCCCTAATCTCATAGTTATTCTCGTATTGGATAAAACAATCTCACTGTAGGTACCCCATTTTTTACCTTTCGAGAATATACGTAAGGTTTTGGACATGATTCGTGCATATAATTCACCCGTATAATTGAATTATACGCACAGATTCATGCATATAATTCACCTGAGTCCCTCGGGAAGCTGGCTTAGAGTTCGACTAGGATTAGCTCGCGGAGTCGAGTTCACAGTCGACTGTCCAATTATACGTTAGAATTCTAGTGTATATTTAAATTATAGACTCGTTGTTGGCATATAATTAGGAATTATATGCTAGATTTATAGAGTATAATTGACCCGATACTATAAATAGGTCCCTCCCCCTCTCTATCAATATACATTAATTCACTTATTCTCTTTAAAATTTTTGAGGTTGGCTCTGAAATTTCGAATTCAAAAAAGTTAAACTCTAAACGTTTGGGTTTAGAACTTCAACTTCTTCTAGAAATTTCACTAAGTAGGCATTCTAGTTGGGGTTGGCCATTTTATTTCACTTCTCACATTTTCCAAAGGGAAATAAGGCTAACCCTAAAGCTTTTCCCTTAAGATACCTCTTCTAAATTCTTAACCCTAGATCTAATTAGGTCCATTCCACTCTTACATATTTCAAAACATCATAGCCTTTAAACTTATCTGCCCAAGAGAGCTAATGGGGGGTACTCGGGAACAGGTTCGATCCTCCCGTGCATAACTGATCAACACACCCCTTTTAGTTTAGAACTTTTTAAATTAGATTTCTGAATTAGTTAAAATTAGGCAACCTTAGCTGTTAAAACTGACAGGCCGGTGTTTAGTATAGGAGTCCAATCCACAATCCCCAATCTAAACCTCGCAATCAGTGACATTCTATGGCGTCGATAAATATCCGTGGGTGGCAATCACATATTGGTTAATAGGTTTGTTTGCTACTAACACCTTTTTTGCAGGATATTTCATTCGTTAGTGAGTCTATTTGTCACTAACGTCTTTTTTTTGCAGGTTTGTTACTACATTATCATTAATATTTTGTCAAAGTGAGTATGTTTGTCACTGACATCAATTTTGAAGGTTTGTGTGTTGTATAACCCTTATTTAAACGTTAATAAATCTGTTTGTTGCCTAACCTTTAAACTAGCAAGTCTGTTTGCTGCTAGTTCACCTTCACCCTCTTACAATCAGAGTCCCAAGTGACCAATTTGGAGCATTTTTTCGAATCCGAGAGGGTTCCTGAAATCGCGTACCAACAGACTGGTGATCACGGTGGGACTCCTTTTGCTAGAGTTGCCCCCTTTAAATAATTCAAAAAAATTTAATTCACTTTTTAAGCACACGCTACACTCATACTAGGCATCTGCATTTAGGAACCTTTTTTTTACCCCCCTCTAATTTGAAAGGGTCGGTGTGATCATCTCTACGGGGGTTCAATCTGAAGAACTTCCTACACATTAGACCTACTTGTAAGACTTAATCAGGCGGAGATTGTACCCACTCCATGTAGACCCAGAAATACACTCATATTCAGTAAGAAAAGCTTAGGCACCCTGAGTAGAATAGGAACATCATCTTACCCTAGTTCTTGAAACCTTTGAAATTGAGAGCTCGTATTCTCATTTTTTTTAATTGTCAGGCATTCGTAAATTGTGCTTTACTGATGACTCATCCTTATGGGGTTTCCATAATAATCCCAAGTATGATGTTGGGTCGTCTAAAGAGATAGTCCAAGATTATACTCAGGTAAACATGGTAGGTGACAGTTCTATGAATTATGCTCTGTCTTAACCTATTGAAAGCGCACAATGAAAATTATAGCACTAGTATAAGATCGTTCCCATAAGGAAGGTCGAAAATTTAGAAAACTTTGGTTTGCCTTAAAAAAATAAAGAATGGTTCAATTAAACTAAAATGCAAGAAAAATAAATCTAAATCTTCCAACTTCCATATTCTGGTCGTCAATCAGTCTCCTTCAATTCTTGAATATTTACGAAAATTAAAATACCGTTACACTATATCTAAGTCTCTCAGGGTTTGGGCGTCAATCAAATTTAAAATTCTTTCGATATAGATTTATACCAATCTGCAATCTTTCAAAATTTAGGCGTCAATTAAACACTAGAAAATTATAAATGAAAAAGAAAATACCGTTACACTAAAATCTTTCAAATTCTCAATCTTAGTCATCAATTAAAATCAAGAACTATCAGATGTTTATAAAGCAGTAAAAGAAAGCAGTAAATTGCATAAAAATAAATCTACACTAAATTTGTTCTTCGTCCTCCCAATCCTAAACGTCAATTGTGATTGAGATTTCTCATAAACAAAACTACTGTACTTTTGATCTTCCAGAATCCCAACCTCGGTTGTCAATTGCTGCTGAGAAACTTTGGATACTTTTTCTGCATGCCGAAACCTCTTATTTATAGATCATAAAGGATCGATTTACATTATTCGAACCCTAATAAAAGTAAACTACTAAAACAAAGTATCCTAATAAAAATAAACTTTCTAATCCTAATCTTCTTTGCTTTCAATAGATGCGTGCAAGACTCTTTCCTTTATTTCAGCAGTAGAGATCTTTGGGATTTTCTTTCGCTAATCTTTTCAGATCCGTAGATTACAAGACTTTTAACTTAAGAGCTCTTTCTATTCTGTGCATGACAGTGTAATTCTTCATGTGATCTTCAACAACAACAAGAGCTTTAATTTATAAAAGATTAACACTTTCACTCTTGTCTTCTTACTGTTCTAAATATCTGCACATCATCATATCATTAGTAGCAAACTGAGGTCTAGCATCACTAAGTTAATGGTGATAAAATGATAAATTATGTGACTGATCACACCCCCAAAATTAACTTTTACTAGTCCCTAGCAAACAAGGAAAGGTAAACTATTCTAAAAATCTAAATACCACTTTCGTAGGGAGCACAATTGTACTTAGCAGATGCAACAAGTCTTTAAACCCCTAGGTGATCCCTAGTGGAGGAGTTGTCTCCTGAAGGTTTCCAGTGAAATTACCTACAAACTTCAAAATAGTTTTAGATTTTTAAAATTTTTCAAAATAAAGAAAATTTCTAAACTACTTTTAGTACACTAATCAGTCAATCTGCTAATCAGCATATGGTTGTTACTATTTTCAAAAATAAGATTCTACCAACCATGACTTCTTATCCTAGTAGTTATCCTTAATCAGAAACTCAACAATTTCAATTCATATCAAGCATGGAGTGTGTGCTTACTAATGAAAGAATCCATTAATTATAAATTTTTTTAAACTGTAGATTTAGAAAATATTTTCATTCAAACTCTCACTGTTGGCATACTCTAAAAAAAAATATCAAAATTTTTGGGTTTCTCATTATGATATATCAAGAATAATTTTAAGGACATATGACAAAAGGATAAATCTCATGGAACAAATAATCAATTCTATTTCAAATGCCTACTGATTCTCCATAGTATTTATCATACACATCTCTATTGTGCTCATACTTTTTGCAAATCGTGAATCACAAAGGTCTTTATTCGGCTTGTAATTGGGTTGTGGGTTAAAGGTTCTAAAGAAAGGTAAAAGGATTCAAAAGTTCTGAGAATTTAACTTATCTCTCACCTATTCTTCTTCATCTTTTTCTTTTTCTGCTTCAGTAAGTATCCAAAAAGTTTGATAACTTATTCCCATATATATATATATATATATATATATATATATATATATATATATATATATATATATATATTTCAATAAGTCCCTTTTTCTCTATTTTTCTTTTTCAGATATCCTCTTGAAATTTTTTTCACTTTTGGAAGCTTCTTTGCTTCTCTTGTTCATTTCTTTTTCTCCCATGTTTTTCATATTTCTATTTCTTTCTCAGTTGTACCCTTTTAGCATTTCCCTTATTTGTTTTACATACTCCTTCCACTCTCCTATTTTTCCCTCTATTCTAAATTCTTAGAATTACAAGGGTAAAAAGACCAAAAGCTTTGGGTAATACATATGGTTAAGGATTTATAAAATTTTTGGTACAAAGAAATTTAGTTTTGGCTCTAATATGGGTTCAAGGGATAAATTTGTTCTGAGATTTTGGCCTCTTGACTCAAACGAATCAAAAGAAGGCCTTTAATCATTTTCAGATTTACTAGCAAGAATGTCATATTGTTTTGATACATACAATAAGCAGATCTAGAAAAACAGTTAGCAAAATCATAGAATATTTGATTCAAATAAAATACAACAATAAAATTTCATTCAAGCATAGTCATGAAGTTCAAGAAAAATTTCGATTCTAATAGAATAGCAGTCTCTCTCTCTCAAAGAAAGGAAATAAATCCAAATGCTCACTAGGTATATAATTTTGAAACTATAATATAAATATTACAGTTTAAAGCAAAGTATAGTTCCTACAATTTAGTTATCATACAGTCTACAATTGGGCTAACATGAATCACAACTGCTTCTATTTTTTATGTTTGAACTTCTACTAGGATGATGGTAAAGCCTATGGAATCGTATTCTAATCTAATTGTAACTCACATGTGATGATTAACTAGAAAAAGTTTAAAAATAAAATCCTAAAACATAACTATTAAGACTACAGTAAATGCCAAATATATATATATATATATATATATATATATATATATTTTTTTTTTTCATGTGCAGAATTCTGCAAAAATAATATACATACACAAAGTGTGTACCCCCAAACTTAAATAAGACAATGTCCTCATTGTTAACAAAAATATGGGATACTAAAAAAAATTTAGCGTGGTGCCAACAGTATTGGGTTAAAGATCTGCAAGAATAATAAAAAATCTATCCCAAACTTGGAAGAAATGCCATCCGGTATATAATCTAAACATAAACGACATCACCACGAAATGATTAAACAAAATAGTATAAACACAAAAACATAAGTTTCTATTAATAAGGAACAAAAATATTTACAAGGATTGCAAGAAAGAAAAACTAATTACATAAAGGTTAAACCTAGGAAAAATCTAGACACGAACTGACATCAACACCGGCAGCGACCATCGAGGCGCTAAAGTTTGCTATGGAGATCAGCCTCGGGGTCTTTAAATTTCTTTTGCCAAAAAGATGTTCGCCCTCCCTGCTCCGGGATATCCTCTACCTGCTGCTCTTGGAAGAGAATGTAAGTCGAGAAGGGGAAAAAGATGGTTTAAGAAGATGGAGGAGGGGGCGGTGGTGAGTGATGTGGAGGGGAAGAGGAAGGGGGTAGAAAGCGGTCGGCATGTTGGACGGATTGTAGAAGGTTTGTCAACATCCTTCTCTCTTCCTGGAGTTTGCAGATTTCCTCCTGTAGTCAGTGGTTCTCCTTCGTATCAAGGGCAATCACCCGTCTGATCAGTCGGCGAAGGCGTGACTAGTAGGGTTCATCGACTATTGTTAGAGATTACTGACAAGAATGACAAAGGCAAAGGGAATGTTTGGGATGATTATTATAGGGGACGTGTATTTATAATGGAGTGGTGGGTAGATGAAAGGGTGCATTAATGGAAGGAATGGAGAAGCGTTGAAAAAGCGAACCATTGGGTGAAGGTAATAAATGTGATGCGGTGAACGGCTATTGTGGGTGTATATTCGAAGCATCACATTTGATGCTTGCGCAGTTACGAGACTATCGTAGCCTCACGATTGCAAAGTGCACAGGCTTAAGCCAGACAGGACATTCTCTCGGCAATTGTAATCACTACGATCGATCATGAAAGAAGCCACAATCACTACGATGTTCTCAGAAACGATACAAATACATAAATGATGATATCTCAACGTACGTAATGCATTACGTGCGATCGAACATCATCAAAACAAACCTAATATTATACAATCTACGAGAGGAAATAAATTAGCTTAACGAATATTATACATAGATTCGCTAGGGATGAGTCGGTAGCTCGACGGAGACCATGAGCATAGCAGCCATACTCAGGGTCTTTTAGTGACATTGTGGTCACTGTTCCCTTTTTCTTCATGTAATATCATTAGCTTTAGTCTCTGCCCATTAAACTTAAAATACGATTGTCCTTGGGATCCTAAATGGTTATAGCCCCCTGAAGGAATACTTCCACAACATTATAAGGTTCGTCCCAATGACTTCATAGTTTTCTTAGGAATAGCTTTAACCTCAAATTAAATAGCTAACTTGTTGGCCAGGCACAAAACTTTTTCGTAGAATATGTTTATTATGGAATGCCTTTGTTTTGGCCTATAAATTCGAGCATTCTCATAGGCATCATTACGAATCTCCTCTAACTCATTGAGTTTGAGTTTTCGTTGTTCACCAGATGTGGACAATTCAAAATTTAATGCTTTGATGGCCCACAGTTCTCTGTGCTCTAATTCCACAGGTAGGTGGCAGGCCCTCCCATATACCAGATGGTAGGGAGACATGCTAGTGGGCGTCTTATAGGCCGTTCTATACGCCCATAGGGCATCATGTAATCTCAGGGACCACTCTTTCCTATCGGGGTGAACAATTCTTTCAAGTGTTTTCTTTATTTCCCGATTAGAAACCTCCACTTGCTCAGTGGTCTATGGGTGATAGGGGGTTGCAATTTTATCAGTAACAAAATATTTCTTGAGCAGATGCTCGAAGTGCCTATTGCAGAAATGGCATCCCCCATCACTAATGGTGGCTCGTGGAGTCCCAAATTGAGAGAAAATGTTCTCCCTTATAAAAGAAATTACCACCTTATGATCATTAGTCTTTGTAGCTACTACTTCGACCCACTTGAAAATGTAATCGATAGCTACAAGGATATATACAAACTGAAATGAAGATAGAAAGGTCCCATAAAATCTATGCCCCAAACATCAAAGGGCTCTATGACCAAAATTGGTTGGAGAGGCATCATGTTCCTTCGGGACATGGCACCTGTCTTTTGACATCGGTCACAGGCCATACAGAAGTTTTGGGCATCTTTGAATAATGCTAGCCAATAAAACCCCGATTGCAGTACCTTGGCAGCCGTCTTCTTTCCACCGAAGTGACCCCCACAAGCATAAGTGTGGCAAAATTGCAGAATATTGTGGGTGTCACCATCGGGGACACATTTCCTAATTATTTGGTCTGGGCATATCTTAAGCAAATCGGGATACTCCCAAATATAATATTTTATGCGTGAAAAGAATACATACCTGTCCTGTTTAGACTAGATTGGGGGGATCTTACCTGTAGCCAAATAACTGACGATGTTGGCGTACCATGGTACTACAGTTTGGACGGTAAAAAGTTGCTCATCCGGAAAGGTATCATGCAGAGATTCTTCGCTGATGGTTTCTGACAACTTTATCTGGGACAAGTGATTAGCCACTACATTCTCGACTCCCTATTTATCTCTGATTTCGAAATTATATTCTTGCAAAAGTAGGATCTATCTGATTAGCCTTGGCTTGGCATCCATTTTTGACAATAAATATTTTAAAGCAGAGTGATCAGAGAAGATGATGATCTTCAATCCCAATGGGTACTGTCAAGTGATTAGCCACTACATTCTCGACTCCCTTTTTATCTCTGATTTCGAAATTATATTCTTGCAAAAGTAGGATCTATCTGATTAGCCTTGGCTTGACATCCATTTTTGACAATAAATATTTTAAAGCAGAGTGATCAGAGAAGATGATGATCTTCAATCCCAATGGGTACTGTCAAAATTTATCTAATGCAAACACGATAGCAAGAAGCTCTTTCTCGGTAGTGGTGTAATTTACTTGAGCTTCATTCAAGGTCCTGCTCGCGTAATAAATTACATGAGGAACCTTGTCTTTACGTTGTCCTAGGACCACATCTATTACGTAATCAAAAGCATCACACATCACTTCAAAGGGTAAGGAGTGGTCTGGAGGTTGAATAATGGGTGAAGATGAGAGAAGTGCATGGAGTTTATTGAGTGTGTTAAGGCATGCATCATCAAAGTAAAAAAGAGCATCAATCGCTAATAGGTGGCACAAAGATCTCAATATTTTCGAGAAATCTTTAATAAAATGGCAATAGAAGCCGGCATGACCAAGGAATGATTGTATCTGTCGCACAGAAGTTGGTGGAGGCAGATTCGTAATAATATCAATTTTGGCCCTGTCAACTTCTATTCCTCTTTTGGAAATAATGTGTCCCAGGACTATGCCTTCCTGAACAATAAAATAGCTCTTCTTCCAACTTAACACAAGGTTAGTTTCCCCTTATCTTTCTAGGACAAGAGAAAGATGAACTAGACAAGTGTCAAAAGTTTGGCAAAATACAGAAAAATCATCCATGAATACTTCAAGAAATTTATCTGTCATGTCGAAAAAGATGGCCATCATGCATCTTTGAAACATTGTCGGTGTATTGCATAACCCAAAGGGTATGTAGTGATATGCAAATATTCCAAAAGGACACATGAAGGTCATCTTTTCCCGATCTTTCGAGTATAATGAAACTTGATTATACCTTGAATATCTGTCTAGAAAGCAGAAATACTCCTGACTGCAAGTTTTTCCAAGATTTGGTCAATGAATGGTAATGGAAAATGGTCATTGCGAGTCATCGAATTTAACTATCGGTAGTCAATACATACGCGCCAACCTATGGTTTCGTGTAATGGTACCAACTCATCGGCCGAATTTTCTTGAACAATAATCCCTGATTTCTTTGGGACTATTTGAATGGGGCTCAACCACTCACTATCAGAAATCGGATAAATGATACTGGCGTCATGTAGTTTCAATATTTCCTTTTGTAACACTTTCCTCATGTTTGGATTTAATTGTCACCAGTTTTCTTGTGAAGTCTTGGCATTGTTCTCCAAATGAATTTGATGCATGCATATCCGCGGATCAAGCCCTTTGAGGTCAGCAACAGTCCACCCGATCACACGCTTATACTTTATAAGTATGGCCAACAATTTACTTTCTCGATCTGCAGTGAGAGCAGAAGAGATGATTACCGGGAGAGTTTCATTGGGCCCAAGAAAAGTATACTTAAGGGTGTCGGAAAGTGGTTTCAGATCTAAGGATGGAGCTTTTTCAATAAACGATAACAACAGTTCATTGGAAGTGGTAGGCAAGGGTTCTACACATGGCTTCCAAGTCCTTGATTGAGAATCACAAGAAGAGGTGTCCAACAAATAAGCCACCTCCTCAGAATGTTGCTTAGGTTCTCCCAAGTCTGTGTACCATAATGCAGTTTCTAACAAATCTTTAGACAAGACTAGAGGCAATGCTTCTTCTACCATTTTATCAATTGAAGCCATCTGTTGGCTGCTAAGAAGACATTTAACTGAATTCGCATATCTCCAAAAGAGACTTCCATCACCCCGATTTTACAATTTATGCAAGCATTGGCTGTGGCAAAAAATGGTCTACCGAGTATGACGGAAATTTGTGTTAGAGATTTTGAACTTGGTTCCATGTCTAATACCAGGAAATCAATAGGGAAAATAAACTTGTCGACCCCAACCATGACTTCTTCAATGATTCCAACCGACCTTCTTTCGAGTCTATTGGTTAACTATAGAGTTACCGATGTAGGCCTCATTTTACCTAATCCCAGCTTCTCATATATAGAGTATGGCAACAAATTCACACTGGCTCCCAGATCTAGAAGTGTCTTATTAATGGCGTGGTTACCAATAATACAAGGAATTGTGAGTACTCCGGGATCCTTAAGCTTGGGCGGTATTGTGGCTTGTAAGACTGAGCTTACTTGCTCTGTCAAGAAAACTTTTTGTGATAAATTGTTCCGTCGTTTTCGCTTTTGCATACACATCTCTTTCAAGAAACGTGCGTAAGCTGGGACTTGTTTGATTGCCTTCAGGAGAGGAAAATTAATCTCCACGTCTTTAAAGATTTTAGTAATTTGTTTTAATTTTTTGGGGTTTTTATCAAAGGGAGACGATGCACCAAAAGCATTAGGAAAATGTAACTTGGGTACATAAGGTACTTCAATTACAAAGTTTGGTGCACTGTCATTATTATTTTGTGGTTTTTCATTTTCTGATTTTTTTGGTTTTTCTTGTTGAACTTCTATGGCTTCAGGTTCTTTTTCCTTAGTTTCAGGGATGACTACTGATGTAGGCATCTCTACCTTATTATCAATAGTCCGACCACTTCTTAAGGTCTGAATAGCTTTAATGTGTGCCATGGGGATTAATGTGTTTCCTACAGGGAATTGTCCTCCCAAGTTGTTCATGGATTGTGAACACACTTGGTTATTTTCTCGTTATGTCCATTGTGTGGCTAGTCGCCCGATTAGGGTTTCTAGTTTCATAATGGATTGGGTGTAAGAATGTAGATCTTGAGAGACTTGAGTGAGTTGAGATAACTCCTTAGAGCGTTGATGCGACTATTGTTGCAGATCTTGAAGGATCTGGATAACAATAGCATTATCTTCACTGCTTTAGGGACTAAGCCATTGTTCAAAAGGCTGATATGGGACATATGATTGTTGAAAATTTTGAGGATATTGAGGGTGTGTAAAAGATTGTTCTTGTTGTGCCACCCTTGCGAAACAAGGATGGTTTCCCCACTGAAGGTTATATGGAGTCTTGAAGTTATCCCATTGAAACACTAATGCTTGCTCTTTTGCTATCAAGTCTAGATATAGTGGAGCAGCAGGGCCTTCCGTTGGGATATGAGTCAGGTTCTAGTGAATACAACAGGGCTAAAATGAGCCATCGTGGCCTTGTAGTGCCATATTATTATTTAAATATATTTTTTGTGTTTTTAATTTTTTTTGAGTTTTATTTTTGAACACAGGAAGAGAAAACAAATCTGAGCCTCTAGCTTCTATTGTTCGAAGAAGTTTTGAAACCTTCGATCGGCTACTCCAAATAAACTTACAAAAGATTAAAAAGTGACCAAAGAAAATAAAAATAGAAAAGAAAAGAGGTTTGAAAGACAAATATTAGCTTTCAAATTTTTTCGCTTCCTGAGCAGCAACGCCAAAAACTTTGATAGCTCTATGAATTATGCTCTGTTTTAACATATTAAAAACGCATAACGAAAATTATAGCACTAGCATAGGATCGTTCCCACGAGGAAGGTCGAAAATCCAGAAAACTTCTATTTGCCTTAAAAAAATAAAGAATGGTTCAATTAAACTAAAATGCAAGACAAATAAATCTAAATCCTTAAACTTCCAAATTCTGGTCGTCAAGCAGTCTCCTTCAGTTCTTGGATATTTAAGAAAATTAAAATACTGTTACACTATATCTAAGTCTCTCAGAGTTTGGGCATCAATCAAATTTGAAATTCTTTCAATAGATTTATACTAAGATGCAATATTCTAGAATTTAGGCGTCAATTAAAAACTAGAAAATTATAGATGAAAAAGAAAATACTGTTACACTAATCTTTCAAATTCTCAATCTTAGTCGTCAATTAAAATCAATAACTATCAGATGTTTACAATGCAGTAAAAGAAAATAGTAAATTGCATAAAAATAAATCTAAACTAAATTTGTTCTTTGTCCTCCCAATCCCAGTCATCAATTGTGATTGAGATTTCTCATAAACAAAATGACTCTACTTTTGATCTTTCGGAATCCCAACCTCAGTTGTCAATTGCTGCTGAGAAACCTTAGATACTTTTTTTGGATGTCAAGCCCTCTTATTTATAGCTTATAAGGGGTCATTTTACATTATTCGAATCCTAATAAAAGTAAACTACTAAAACAAAACTTTCATAATAAAACTAAACTTTCTAATCATAATCTTCATTGCTTTCAATAGTAGATGCGCACAAGACTCTTTCCTTTATTTCAGCAGCAAAGATCTTCATGATTTTCTTTCGTCAATCTTCTCATATCCATATCCGTAGATTTCATGACTTCTGGACATCTCAAAAAATTCTGACTTTTGAACAATCCATCTCGGTGTGTGTGCCTGACTAGTCATGCACCTGACAATAGAAAAATATTAAAGTAAGTAAAAGTGTAAGGATACAATTTTGGTAAGAAAGAATGAGTGAGTGGTGAGATTGACCATTTGATGAAGTAATGTACACCGAGGTACGGTGTATCAGCTTAGCACCCAAGTTCTATACTTTTAAGTATAAAAGCCAACCTTGATAAGGAATTCAATTCCTGCTTGTTGTTGAGAATGTGTGTGTGAAGAGAGAAGAGAGGAAGAGAGGCTCTAAACCTTGTGTGGTTGGTGTAAGGTTGAAGCTCTGTGTGAAGTCCGTGGGTTTCAGATCGACGTGTTTCCCAAGATTCCAACTATGAAACCCTAGCTGGAGTGTGAGCACATGGATCGAAGAATCGATCAATTAAAGGTGAGTAAATTATGCTAAATTGTGATTTATAGTTGTGTTAACCTTTGGTTAGGATGTGGGTGAAAAAAATTAGAAGGAAAGAAGTTAAAATGTAAGAAAAATGAGTTTGAGAAGTTGAAACCCGATATGTGTGCAATTTGACAAAACTGATCGATCGAAATAACTATCTGATCGATTGATTTTGTTAGAGCAAAAATATGAAGGTTTCTGGAGAAACTGATCGATCAAAATAAAATTTGATCGATCGATTTGTGAAACTGATCGATCGGTTTGAACACTGATCGATCAATTTGTGAAAATAGTTGCGTGTTAGAGGTTTTTTGAAGAAACCGATCGATTGAAATGAGATTTGATTGATCGATTTGAAATTCGATCGATCGATTTGGAAATCGATTGATCGGATTGTGGCATCATAATTAGTTGGTTTTTTTATGAAACCGACCGATCGAAATGTATTTCGATCGATTGATTTTGGAAACTGATCGATCGGTTTGGGAATCGATCGATCGATTTGAACAGATTTAGGAATTTGATTTATTTTGTTAAGGGGACTTGGGGAAAACATTATACCTTCCCATTTTACATCAATTCTGAGGTATGGATTATGAATTGGCGTGTTCTAGGTGTGAGCTTGAGTATGTGCTAGAAAAGATAGCTTGGAATCAGAAGTCATCGTTTGGCTTTTCGTTGAGGTAGGGAAAACTCAGTAACATGGGCATTTAATTACAACTAGCATGAATTTTATGATATGATAAAGATGTGTGTGATTTGGGAATCTTGACAGTTATTTAGCATAAACTTCATTCATAGTTTTAAATATGAAAAGTGTGTGTGTATGTGCACTTAGAAGAAACTGTGTGTGTGTGACATCAGAAAGATGTGAATAAGTGTGTGTGTGTAAGCTACGAAAACTTCAAACTTATTATATTTACCACAATTTACAGTGATAAACTATAAGTTAAATTTAGCACTTTGATTTAAGGTTCATGAGTATAAATACCCAACCGACACGGCGGGATATCCGCGACCGACACGGCGGGATATTCGTGACTGGTATGGCGGGATATCCGTATAATTGTGCTACGGGACGGCAGGATATCTATTCAGTTCTTATCGATTTGCGGTAAATTTCCCTTGACACAAGCATCCCTCATACGAAGGGGCTTGGGCATCAGTAAAATGGTTCATTGAATGACGATGGTTGAGATTCTCATCAGTATATTTGCGGCTCTCGATGCTATATATGCTCGAGATAGTATTTAAGTGATCAATTTAAGTTTTTCTTTCATTATGAGAATAAGTTTTGGAAATCATGTGTTTAAATTTTGAAATATTCACTTGATTTCAGTTTTGCTTCAAGTTGAATATTATTTAATTGTGAATCTTTATTTGAAAAGCATATTCAATTATGTCATGAGATATATGTGATGTGATAATATGCATGCTATTGATGTTTCCCTATTGAGCTTAGATGTTAGCTCATCCCTTGACTATACGCCACAGGTACAAGTGTAGTTCAGGATCAGGTACTGGAGAGGGGCACGAGATCTCCCGTTTGGGGAATTCTACCCTAGGTGTTGGTGTTGGACTAGGAGCACTTTGGGTTTAGTTCGTGTAATTTTGGATTTGGTTTTGGTACGTCCTATAATAAGATATAATGATACTGTCAGTTTTTGTAAATATGTTTTGATGAGCCACTGTTTAGGTGATGGTCGGCCATCACCGGTGATTTCTTTTGGGCCTTCTTGTTTATGTGTTAGATGTTGTATAAAGTAGAAGATTTTAGAACTGCCTTGTGATATCTAAATTTTCATTTTAGCATATGTCTGATATCTGCTTTCATTTCCTCACTTATATGAGGATGTACCAAATAAATTCTGTATTCGGATTGTGAAGTACGATCTGACGGTCTGATTTTCCTTAGGTTTTAGAAGTAAGATAAAAAAAATATTATACAAGATTTTATGAGAATGGAAAAATTGGGCTATCACAGTTGATATCAAAGCTTAGGCGTTAGGTCTTCTAAGGACTCTAAGCTGTGGTTGTAGGTTCTGTTTAACACATAGGTTGTGGATCTTCATGATCACTTGTGGTAGAGATACTTGTTGATCGTGATAGAAGTACGGTGACAGGATACGAGATATGTTTTAGATTTTTGTCCGAACATAGGGCCATGATGATCATGATCACTGTTAATTGAAACCTTTGTTTCATTTTAACAGATCACTATGGCACCATGCAAAAAAGCAAAGATCGTATGCACAAGAGAAAATGATCACGAGCAAAATAGGCAATTGCTGAAGACGATGATCAATACAATGGCCCAGCAGACCGCATTACTCATGACAATATTACGAAATATGGCTCATACTTCTCCATCCACACTAGTTGAGTCATGCTCAAGGTATAGAGGGCGACACTTGGTAAAGAACTGTAGGTGGTCCACAGGTGCGTGTTTCAAGTGTGGACGTATGGGACACTGTTGGTTTTTTTTCAAGATGCTTGCTGCTATTTTATTGGAAAACAGTGAAGAAAACAAATCAAGAGTGAAGAGATGGAAATGGGCAAAACAGCAAGTCTAAAATATACACAGCTTGTAAGATACAAGGTTGTTGTAGCAAGTTTTGAATAAGTAAGAGTTTGTCTCACAAAGAAATTGATCTGGAACCCAAAAAGGGTTATATTAGTAGGCCTCCAGATCTGGCAATCCTAGAGAAAGGGAGTTGGGTGTCACAACTATGCTAAACTAATACTAAAAGAAGAGAGAAAGTACAATCCTATCCTAAAGAAAGGGTTTATGAAGAAGGTGATGATGGTGTGTGCTAAAATAAAAACAAAAATGATGGGAAATAGACAACTAGGCTAAGGTTATTTCAGTTATATAACTCAGATTTAAATCTATCTTTGCAGCAATCCTTCAAATGGCTACAAGCACATCTGCAAGGAGGAAGGATCTAAATCAACTACTGTGGTTCAACCTGGTATCTTAAGGCTAAAATCTGTCCACTTCAATGGTTACAGACTATCCAATAGAGAGGATCAAACCACATGAGTTAAATCAGAAAACCAATCTGATCCAAGGGAATGGACTGATCTTAAGGCTATAACCTGTCCACTTAAATGGTCACAGATTATCCAAAAGATGTCCTCCAACCAATGAATCAAATCAGAACATAAAAGTCATTGCAGACACTATGTTTGTCAGGCTACAATCTCAGGCATCCATTGGAGTAAACAACTCTTGAAAAACTAGTGGAAACTATAGTTGTTCAGAGGCTATTTGGAAACTTAAATCCAACTGGTCATTGCTACAAAAGGCCTGCAATGACTCAGCTCACAAGTCTGCAATCTCTACAGAGAAATCAGATCTAACATCTGATTATGGTCATGTAAAACAGAGGGGAGCTTGCTCCTGTAAGGCTACAAGCTCAAGTGCAGAGGATAAAAATCCCTCTAAGATTTGTGGCTTAGAATCACCATAGGGCTATAGTCTATCCACTCAAATGGTCACAGGCTATCCACAAAGGCTATCCAAACCACAGAGGTCTGAGATGGAACAAGATAATTGCTGCCACCACCATGGTCACATGGTTACAAGCACAAGCTTTTGCGGGAGTTTCAAATCAGTAAAATCCTATGGGTATGGCATAGATAAAACAATACTATGGACACATAAGAAAATTGCAGATTGAATAAGCATTAAAAAATAAATTTCATTGATTAAACAATACTTATAATGAAATTTCTCAAGGCAGCAGTCTTGTGCAGAATGGCCCTCAACAAATCCCAAAGTGTACAAAACCCATTACAAAAACTGAATTAAAATATACCTAATTGCTTACAAAGATCATAGCCAGCAAGTGCTGGACTAAGGAAGAAGAGAAAAAGGAAAAAGATGATGATCTAACCCTAACCCTAATCTGTTAGAGCTCACAGCCGACTGAGGTGGAAGGAAAGATCCGAATATTAGCTAAGTTATAGCTTTTATACTCAGTGCTTAATGCCTTGGCCAATAGAAGATTAAACCCTAATTTTATGGCAGACATGGCTTGGTTAGAACCCTTGGATGCCTCGGGATGTGTGCATCAAGATCAGGGCCTTGAGATGTGTGCCCTGGACCTGGGGAAATCCAAAAAAGGTCCCTGAGTATGGAATTAGAAAGTAGGAGCCCGTGCTTTGCGGGGCTGGGGCTACTTTATTTACTTCTCACGAGGCATGTTGCGCGGTTGAAGTAGCTACAGAAGAGTGCTCCCGAGGATGGATTTGCAGTGAATTGTCTTGGTTCGCGCAGTAGAGCTTCATCTAATTCCCATTGCGAGGGTTGTGCGTGGATGGGCTTGGACCTCGTGAGAACACCAATGTAGTGAGTAACAGAACTCGCACAGTGGAGCTTCAGGTTTTGACACGCACGAGATTTTTTGGAGCTCTCTCTCTTCTTGAGCTATGCGAGAGCTGCGTGAGAGATTTTCTGGAGCTCTCTCTCCTCTTGAGCTACGCGAGAGCTGCCCGAGTTTGCTGGAGTCTTCTGTATAAATTGGTCTCACGAGATTGCGCGCACGGCTATTCAGAAACTTTGATCCCCGCGAGAGCTTCGCGAGAAGGATTTCTAAAGCTTCTAGTGCACGAGTGCTTCGCGAGGACTTGGAGTGTGGAGAGCAACTGAAGCACGCGACTGCTACGTGAAGTAGTTCTCTGAGGCCATTCTTTCACTGAGCTGCGTAAGTTCTTCGCGAGTGTGAATATATTGCAGCCCTACGAACCTCGCGTCAACTGTGCGAGGCATTTATCTGTGTTATGCTGCTGTGCTCCTTTTGGTGCAATGTCTTCCAACACTTGGGTCCACCAATCATTCCTCCTTTGGACTTCTAAGGTCCACCTTGGCATGCAATATGGTCATCATGGTGTGTGCCACCAAGGTGTATTTTTTGATCTTGCCTTAACTCCACATCTTAGCTTGAATTCTTTCTTTTTGGCTTTAAAAGCATGGACTTTATACTAAGCTACAACTGTTATTACTAACTATAAAACATGCTAAACAAAGGATTATTAGACAGCTCCAAGGTGTAGTAAAGGCTAGGTTAAGAGGTGAAAAGTAGTACTTTTCAGTGAATAATAGACACTAGATTAGAGATTGTCCCGTAATGACAAAGAGGGCAACAACTTCAACAACAACTCTGGATACCTCTCGGTCCACAGTTCAGGATCGTGCCCTTCCCATCTCTACACAAAATGATCTGGCAGCCAGAGGGATTGTCCACGTGCCCTCTCACTCTTTAGATCAGACAGTAGCTAGAGTTTTGGCGGTGCAACAGACCTTATGTATCTCCGCATCTACACCAATAGATACATGCGTGCGGTGTGGGAAACATCATAAAATGGATAAATGTCGGTTAGCATTGGGCACATGTTTTAAATCCGGTGAGAAAGGACACCTGGTGAAGAATTGCCCTGATACGCATCAAGGGAATAACATTGATGTCTACTTTCGGACTGTTTCTACCTACGATGCCAGCTAGGAAGACCATTGGCTGGAGAGTTTACATTGATTATAGAAAACTCAACTCCAAGACCAGGAAAGACCACTTCTCTCTACCCTTCATTAACCAAATTCTAGATAAGTTGGCTGGGAAGGTATTTTATTGCTTTCTTGATGGATACTTAGGGTATAACCAAATCCCTGTGTATCCTTAAGATCAAGAAAAAACCACTTTCACATGTCCTTTGGCACCTTTGCTTAAAGGAGGATGCCTTTTGGACTGTACAATGCCCCAGCCATATTTCAAATGTGCATGTATGCAATTTTTTCTAATATGATTGACAAGTTCTTGGAAATCTTCATGGATGATTTTTCAGTATATAGGGACAACTTTAGCTAATGCTTGAGTAACCTTGACCTGGTTTTACAAAGATGTAAAGAGACCAATTTGGTCTTAAGTTGAGAAAAGAGCCACTTTACGATAACATAAGGAATTGTGTTAGGTCATGTGGTTTCTCACAGAGGAATAGAGGTTGACAAGGCTAAAGTGGACTTGATCTCACACCTGCCCCCACCCAGGACTGTCAAGCAAATCATATCCTTCTTAGGACATGCTGGTTTTTATAGGATGTTCATTAAGGACTTCAGTAAAATTGCCAAGCCATTGTGCCACCTGCTGTGTCAGGATGTGCCATTTGAATTCTTTACTGAGTGCCTTGAGGCTTTTGAGGTCTTAAAAAAGTGCCTTACCACTGCTTCTATAATCCAGGCCCCAGATTACTTACTCCCCTTTGAACTGATGTGTGATGCATCGGACTTGGCCATAGGCGCTGTCTTAGAATAGAGAAAAGATAAACTGCCTACAGTGATTTATTATGCCAGCAAAACACTAGCTGAAGCTCAGCTCAACTATACCACCACTGAGAAGGAGCTGCTTGCTGTGGTGTTTGCTGTGGACAAGTTTAGACCCTACTTGCTTGGGTATAAAATTATTGTTTTTACTGATCACTCAGCCCTGAAATACCTGTTAGCTAAGAAGGATGCCAAAACAAGACTGATCAGATAGATCCTCCTGTTGTAGGAGTTTGATCTTGAGATCAAGGACAAGAAAGGAGTTGAGAATGTGGTGGCTGAACACCTCTCTAGATTTTTTTTGGAAGAATGTGCAGCAGCACCTGTCAATGAATTATTCCCTGGTGATCAGTTATTTGCTATGCAGTCTAGTGTGCCCTGGTTTACACACACTATAAATTTTCTTACTGTTGGTAGGATCCCCCCTCATTGGTCCAAGATAGATAAAGACTTATTTTTCTCTCAGGACAAACATTTTCCATTGGAGGATCCATACCTATATAAGCATTGTGCAGATCAGATTGTTAGGAGATGTGTGCCTGAAAGTGAGTTCCACAACATTCTTTCTATGTGCCATGAGTAGGCATGTAGAGGTCACTTTAGTGGTAAAAAGACAGCTGCAAAAGTTTTACAATGTGGGTTTTATTGGTCCTCTTTGTTCAAAGATGCATACATACATTGCAAAGCCTGTGAAAGATGTCAAAGGTTGGGAGACATTTTCAAGAAAGATTCAATGCCATTGCAGCCCATCTTTGTGGTATAACTATTTGACATCTGAGGGATTGATTTTATGGGCCCCTTCTCTCCTTCTATGGGTTTCAATTTTATACTTGTGGCAGTGGACTATGTGTCCAAATGGGTAGAAGCCATTGCCACATGGACAAATGACCAAATAGTTGTCCTTAAAATTTTAAAAGATAATATATTTTCCAGATTTGGAACTCCCAGAGCTATCATTAATGATGGGGAGAGTCATTTCTGTAACATGCCTTTTGAGAATCTGCTAAAAAAGTATGCTGTTACACACAGAATTACAACTCCCTCCTACCCACAGACCAGTGGGCAAGTTAAAATTTCTAATAGGGAGATCAAGCACATCTTGGAGAAGACTGTGAGGATAGATAGAAAGGACTGGGCACAAAAGCTGAATGATGCTTTGTGAGCTTATAGGACTACCTATAAGACCCCTATTGGTATGTCCCCTTTTAGGCTGGTCTATGGCAAGGCCTGCTACTTGCTAGTGGAGTTAGAGCACAGAGCCTACCAGGTTATTAAAACACTGAATTTTGACCTAACTACTACTGGTTCTCATAGGAAATTACAACTGTCAGAGCTTGATGAGCTGAGACTGGAAGCCTATACAAATGCAAGAATTTACAAGGAAAAATCTAAGGCATTCTTTAACAAGAAACTAATGAGAAAGGACTTCACTACTGATACCAAGGTTTGGCTTTTCAACTCCAAATTAAAATTCTTTTCAGAGAAGTTAAAATCCAGATGGGATGGACCTTACACTGTCATCCATGCCTCCCCATCTGGTGCTGTGGAGATCTTGGATCCTATGTCTGGAAAAATCATGACAGTGAATGGGCAAAGGCTAAAAATTAGTGTAAAAAATTCTATGGAGCCTCCTCAGACCATTCACCTGCATGAACCTGCCACTGATTAGTGATCCACATCTCTGTACACTATGTTGTACCATAGTTGTTGTATTTGTGTTTTGTTTTGTTTAAAAATCTGTCATGTAGTATTTTTATTGTGATGTTGATCTGCATGATTTGTTTTGTTTTATTTTGAGTTGTTGTTGTTAATGAGGTGCATGTGTGTCATCTGAATTTAATATACATGGACCTAATGTTGGTGTGAATGTGTTTGTTGTTGTTATTATTGTTGATGTGCTAAAATTTAAATGTGCATGAATCTGGTGCAAGATAAATTCATTTGAATGCTAACATGTTTACTCTGTGCATATGTGGATAATGGGCATTGAGATTATCATGGTGAAATTGGTGAATGGGGAAGAAATGTGGTGCATGCCAGTATAGATACACATGCCAGGGTGCCAACACTGAAAAGGTTAAATTATACTTTCTCGCGGGGCTCTATGGCCTCAATTTCACCTTCGCGAGCTAGTTGCAGGCTTTCTTGTGGAGTTCTGATAAGAATGTTATTCTTTGCGAGAACCATGCGAGAAAAGTGCCTGCTGAAGCCTGATATTGAGCCTCAGGAGGTTCTATCTTGTCCGCAACATGGAGCTGCGCGAAGAACGGAAATCACGCATGTTGTACCTTGCGAGAGCCTCGCGAATAAACTTTTGAAGCTCACTGAATGCATTTTCCTCACGAGGTCCTTTGCTTCAGCTACGCGAGAGTTACACCTACCCTCTCGCACGACTCAAATACAACATCCGCTCCGTGAATGACCTCGCGAGTATCTTGAGTCTCTTAAATGCCATTTCTCAAGAGGTGGCATTTATACTGCGCGAGAAAATTTTTACTGGCAAGAACCGCGCGAGGCACGGGTTCCTCCCTTTAAACCCTGCAAATTTTCTCATTTCCCCATTCTCTTTCTCTTTGCCCTAAGTCTCACTGAGCACTCCCGAGCTCCTCTCTCCCTTTTTTCTTCTTCCCTGCCTAAACCACTCCAACTCAGCCACTTATCTTCAGCCATTGTCTACCACAACAGATCCCAGTCATTTCGCACTCGGTTTGAGGAGATTTGATACAGTGGACAATATTTGGATTGAAACCCTAGCTCTCTTGTGTAAGTTTTCTCACTGTCCCATTTGGATTGGTTAGTCTACTATTTTAGGGTGAGTAGGGATTTATTTTTGTGAATAAAAACTATCTTTAGAGGGTGCATTACACAATCTGTCAGTTTAAAGCCCTAATTTTTAGAATTGGAGTAACCATGGCCACGGGTTCGAAATTCATTGATGCCTTGGCTGCCTTGGTAAACACTACACCTACTGGCAGTCCCGTGGCCACTCAAAAATCTATGAGAATTGCAGAGGCCTCCGCTGTGGAGACCTCTGAGGCATCTACACCCCTTGTGGAGCCCCAAGTGGAAGTGACTAAGAAGAGGGCTGCCCCTCCAAAGAAGGCCAAATCTGTGGTCTCTGATGCCCCTCCTATAAAGAAGAAATTTTCCCTTAAAAAGAGGGCTAGAGTCCACCCACCTACTAAGAGCCTTGAGAAACCAAAGAAAAAATAAAAGAAAGGTAAGGAAGTGGTCCCTGAGGTCTCTGAAGATGAATCAGATAATGAATACCTCAGAGTTCCTTCTGAGTTTGTGACTGCTATCAAGCTGGAAGCAGAAACTGTCTTTGATAAGGCATTCTTTGAGGATTTTCCAGAGACTGCTGCATCAATAAATTACCTCACCCAGGCCTCTCTGCTACCCTTGTTAAGGCCCCCACTGTAGCTGGTCTTCCCTAGACTAGTGCAGTTATTTTACGAAAATATTAGGGTGAAGACTGGGGATGATGGGAACCCAACATTACTGGTGCTGATAGATAATTTTGAGATGCTATTTAACCTAGTAGCAATTGCTGAGATTCTTGGGATACTAGTTGCATACACTTTTGCGAGTGGGTTAGGTGCATCATTAACAACCACAATCCCAGAGATTGCCAAGGAGCTCACAGGAGGGGACAGCCTCTGGGCTATCAATTAGGAAGAGAGACTTACATCCAAACCTGAGATTTATGGATGGGATACTTAGAAAGAATGTTTATTGCTTTGGGCACCAACAAGAGAGGAGGTCCCCCATTGTTGATGCCCTTTACTCTTTCCACATGAACCACTACATTGATGCAGCAAAATTCATTTTTGATGAAATAAAAGATATACATGAGAAGGTGAAGAATGAAAAGAAGCCTCATTCATTGCCCTACTGCAGGCTCATTATATCCTTGCTGCAACTGGGGGGCTATCACTTTCAGATGAATGAGGCGACTCTTATCCTGGCCACCAACAAGTGTGGAAAGAAGCAGTGGGGGATCAGTGGTACCATGATTGAAAAGAAGAAGAAGGAGGAGTCATTGGTAAGCAACCCCACAATTCAAGTCTGCGCTCATCGCTCTCGATCTTTCTTTGCTACTAACTCTCAAGCGGCCACCCCAACTGTGCCAGCCAGTCATACCATACTCTCACCTATAGTCACCGCCCATTACCACAACACTCACCACTACCACCTCAGCAATCCCAACCTCTGCACCTACTACCATCACACCAATCTCACAACTCTCCATAGTTACCTCATTTTTATCTCAACCAATTTTATCCATTACCTCACCACTCATAACCACCTCCATTACTATACGAACCCCACAACCATCCATAGTTATATCAACTATACCTGTTCCTTTACCCATTTCCTCAGCCACAATTATCTCATCCATCCACACCACACCTGATGTGACCATACCAATACCTCCACCTACTCAGCCTATACCTATATACATATCCCATCCCAGCCCTCCTGTGAAGGCCACATATAGGAAGAGGAAACAAGCCAAACCCCCACTAAACCCCAACCTACCTATGTCTCCCAACCTATCACTACCCCTGCAACAACATCCATACCAACCCCAACCATTGAAATACAACCACCCTCACCAGCCCAGGCCTCCCCAGTCCACCATGCTGAACCTGAGCTCCCAATCCCTGACATCCCACATAGCTCTCCATTAGACTCACCTCATCCCATTGAACCCTCTACCCCAATTGCACCTAATACGATTGAACCCTTAGGCCAATCCATTCCTTATTCCCCTACCCTTGACCAAGACCCCTTCTTAGGAGAGGGATACTCAGCTATGATGATCTCTATTATTGGAGAAATAAATTATGAGTTTACACCTCTCCCAGATTCACCACAACCTCATTATTTTACCCCTCCACCTGATTCACCCCTACCACAACACATTACTCCTACACCTACTTCACCACAACCTACTAACTTTCATCATGCATCCACATCACCATTTCAACCAATTCCAACCACCCAACCCACTGCCCCTATCATACCTGACCCCCTACCCCAAATCCTCAACCTACTACTCTCCCTTCAAATACAAATGTTGGCTAACTCCCAAACCCAAACATCCATAGAGGCCAACATTCAGGCCATGCACTCCACCCTCCAAACCCAAGCGACCATTTAAACCAGTTTACAAGCCATCCAGTCCACATTGGCAACTTTAACCCAACCTTCCCAACAACCATTTGTTCCTTCACCTACCCATTTACCTACACCACCCCCATCTTCCCAGCCCTTAACCGTAGCAGCAACAACAGTTGCTGTTACACCCATTGAACCTATTCCGGAAATCTCCCTAATTACACTTACCAATGCCTCAATCCAAACAGACCCTGAATCTGAACCTGACCCAGAACTCCAACCTGCAACCCCACCTATAGTAGCAACATTTGATGCTATCACAGATGTGGAAAATCTAATCCCCACCTCCTCAATTCTCACCCAAACTGACTGTGAGGTAATAGACCTCATAATACCTGATCCTCCACACCCCTAGCCTATACCCTCTACTTCCACCCCACCCATGCCATCATCCATCCCTTCCCCATTGTTGGCTGGCCCTTCTTCACATGCTGAGCAGCCCATACTATCTTCCTCTTTCAACCCCATGCCCCCATATTATACCCTCCTTAGAGCCATGAAGGGAAATGCCTACATTAAAAGGGATGTAGTTAGAGGCATGGCTGACCTGAGAACCACAGTGAAGCAACCACTCCTAGATAAAATCAAGTTCTTGGAACTAACTCATAAGATGGAGAAGAAGAGAATCAAGCATGGATGGAGGGAAACCTTGCTCAAGTACAATAAAGAAAAGAATTGAACTGATGGGATGAAGGATGTAATCAAGACTTTGCAGGCAACCCTGAGATTGGTGGAGGATAGAGCAAATGAGTATGCTAGGATTGCACATGCACTGCAGCAGACCTTAGCAGATATTGGTGGTAGAGACTTAGCAGAAGCAGTTGCCAAACTCTTCACTGCTAAAGCCCCTCTAAGGGCAACTACTCCTAAACCCCAAGAACCCAAAAAGATAAAACCTGGGATCAACATAAAGGAGTCTGCACCAAAGCCTACACCCACTCCAAGAAAAAGAGCCAACACCAAGCAGCGAAAAGTTACTTCAAAGAGATCTTAGTCTATTGCTGCTGCTGCTCTCAAGAAAGCTAAAGGGAAAGGAGTCCAGGACACTACTGAAGCAGCGGAAAATTCAGATGATTAGATTGTGTACATGTATTTAGCTAGGATGCTTTTGTAATTATTTTCACTTACATTGTACAATTCCCTGTTCTATAAATGAAAATCTTTTTGTTAGTTTTTGTCTGAGGTTTATTTGGTCTACTTTAATTCTGTTATTTGTTTCTTTATTTGTTTTAGTTGTTTGTGTGACTTTTATTTACTATTGTTACTTGATCTATTTTGTGTCTGATTTTTACCAAGATACTCTGCTGCACATGTCCTTTATCCTTGAATCAGGGAGGACACTGCTCCTCATAGGTTTGGGGGTGTGACAAGGTTTGTCAATGAGGTAGTTAACCTAAGTGCAGCAGAACCAAAGAAGTAAGATAGAAATAGAGCTAAGTTCACCTAGGAACTTTGAAAAAGAGGAAATTTAAAAATTCTGCAGACCTGTAGGCATTAAAAGCTTTTAGATTTAAACATTTCCATGAGGTGAACACTAAGAAAAACTCACTTATGTCAATACTGAGTGAACCATTAAAGAGAGAAAAAGGTAAGGACATGCCTAAGTTCAATGGAAGACCATACCTAGTGAGATTTGAGCCTACAAAATTTTTTTCTCTTTGACGAGTGTCTTAGGCAATTCTTCTTTCTCTAAGGACTGACTAAGTCTTTTCCTCACTAAAAGTTATGCATCTGCAAGTTGAAACAACTGACAGTACTCATGACATTTAGGAAAAGATCAAGGTCTTCTCTTGGATAGTTTGAGCTTAAAAATATCAAACCCAATAAACTGCCCTTGTGCATATACCTTTTGAGCCTTAATTTCCAATTTTTTTCAAAAAATATCTGAGTATTTGTACCTAAATTTGTGGACCTGATTTAGACCTACCCCCACTCTGAGAAGTTAGAAGGTAAAAGAGGAGTTGAAGATGGACAAGCTAAGGTCAACATTTGGTGAATGAAGAAGAAACACAAAAGGAGGATAACACTGTAGCAGCTGGGAAGAGGGTGGCATTTCAGAAATTAAAAAAAAAAAGAAAAGAGAAAAGAAAAATGTATTCAAAGGAAAAACATAAAAAACAAATTAATGAAAAGGAATAGAGAGGAGTCAAGAGGAAATTTCATTGAAAAAAGTAAAAATAAGAGGAGAAGGTGGCCACTTGAAGTCTGAAAAATATCAAAGAAGATGAAATATGCTGAAATTAAAAGAAGGTGAAGTCATGAATCACCTCCTTCACTTGCTGATTTATCAATTTTGCATCCTTTTCACCCTTCCATTCTTTGTAACCTACACCCATAAGCCACATTATAACCCAGTTATAAGACCTTGTGATCCTAAGTAGAGTGAACTATTATGTGGAGATGAGGAGTTGTCCAATCTATGGTGAGGAATAGCCAGTGATGCCAGAATTTAGGAGCCTTGCCTATGTTCATGCTTGCAGACCTATTTGGGTGCTGTAATTGTTCTTGAGCTTGTGTGAAAATGAAAACCCTCAAAATTCGTTGTGAGAGACTGCCCTGGTAAGCATTGGGTCTGACATTGAATGTATTGGGCATTGCCTAATCCTAATTTTTGAATTGATGGTGAGCTCAGTACTGACATGCATTTGATGTTTTTCTTTATGTAAGTTGATTGGAAATGATGTGCATTCATGCAAGAATTTTTTATGATTAAATAGTCTATGCATTTCATTTGTTCAATTTCCTCACATAAGGGTGGACTGATGCTCTGAATATTGAATACTGATTTGGTGATGTTGCACTTTGTTAACTATTTTCATTAAGAAGTTTGTGGGTACCTTCACTGGAAACCCTCAGCAGATTTCACTCCTCCACTAGGGATCATCTAGGGGTTTAAAAGGTTTGATGCATAAGCTAAATGCATCCGTGCTTCCTACGAAAGTGGCATTTAAATTCTTAGAATAGTTATTTAAATTTTACTTTGCTCGAGGACTAGCAAAGATTAGGTTTGGGGGTGTGTTATTCATTGAAAAGTATCACTTTTCACCTCTTAACCTACCCTTTACTACACCTTGAAGCTGACTAATAACTCTTTGTTTAGCTTGTTTTATAGTTAGTAATAATTTGTGTAGCTTAATACAATGTCCATACCTTTGGTGCCAAAAAGAGAAAATTTAAGTCAAGGGTGACTGCTGAGCCAAGGAAATGATGGAACACCATAGTGGTACACACCATGGTAACTATTTTGCATGTCATGATGGACCAAAGAAGTTCAACAGATGAGAGAAGTGTGGATGTGAGTGGAGAAATGTGCAACAGTAGTAGTTGCATAGCAGAGAAGCAGACAAGATGTTATCTCTCATAGTAAAAATGCTACCTCGCGCTATTTACATGCAGCATAAGGGAACTCGCGAAGAAGTTGCATAGCTCAGTGAAGGGATTGTCCCAGAGCATTCCCTCGTGTAGCAGTCGCGCGCTTCAACTACATTCAACACTCAAGGTCCTCGCGAATCTCTCGTGCACTACACCTTCAGAAATCTAGCTCACGAAGCTCTCATGAGGAACAGATCTTATATCAGCCGCGCGCCTAATCTCTCAAGGCAAATGTGCATAGAGAACACAAGCAAACTCACGAAGTTCTCACATGGCTCATGAAGAGAGAGAGCTTTAGAAACTCTCTCGCACAGCTCTCGCGCACATCAAAGCATAACACTCTACCAAGCAAGCTGTTTTACTCATTATAAGAGTAGCCGAGCGAAATGTGAAGCCTTCTTTACGAGAACCTCGAGACAGAAAGTACCTAAAGTTCTGTCGCGCGAGCAAAGACAAATCAATGTAACTCATCCTAGAGACAGCATTGCAGTGCAAAGCAACTACGCGACCATTTAAAGACCTTCTGCGCGAGAAAGGAACTTTCCAAGCTAAATGTTATCTCGCGAGCAGTCTGCAAACTGCATGAATGAATTAATGAGCCAAAGGCAGCCCTGCGAGGCTCGGGCTCTTCACTTCTCATTTCATATCCAGGGACCTTCTGAGGATTTTCTCAGGTCTAGGGCACACATCTCGAGGTCCTAATCTCGAGGCACACATCCCAAGGCATCTAAGGGTTGTAACAATGCCACATCTGCTAGAAAATTAGGATTTAATCTTCTCTTATACAAGGCATTAAGGACTTGGTATATAAGCTATATTTTTAACTTAGAATTTTTTATCTCTCCTTCATCCTCTATCAGCTGTGAGCTCGAGCAAGCTAGGGTTAGGGTTTGATCACCTCTTTTTCCATTTTCTCTTCTTCCTTAGACAAGCACTTGCTGGCGATGTCCTCTGTAATTAATTAGGCTTAGTTTTATCAGTTTTGTAATGGGTCTTGTGAACATTGGGAGTCATTGATGAGTTGTTATGCACAAAGCTACTGCCTTGAGAAATCTCATTGTAAGTAATATTTTGATCAATGAAATTTGTGTTTTAAAGGTTTATTAATAAAGGCAAAAGTCCATACAGTGATTGCCCTAAGGGTATAAAAACTCTACCATAGCGGGCCCTTCTCTGTTCTAGAGTAATCTATGCTTCCTGCCCATTCTCGATTCTTTATATCAGCTCGCTTCTGATTAGAGCTGGCTGGGTGGCTTTGAATTGAAATGAGGTTATATTAGTGTTGGGCTGGGTGTTGGCAATATTCTGAACATCAGCCCCTACTCTTTTCTCATTTCTCTACTCAGAAAACCTTCTGACCCCGCTGGCTCCACCAGCTACGTTCTTGCTTAGACGACCTTCCCTGATAGCATCCTCGCAATGATTGGCGTTTCTCACCAAATCAGCAAAGCTAGATTGGTGTTGGTAGACGAGGAAGTCTGAGATTACTGGCAAAGTATTCTTTGAAATCATTTCAACTTGTTCGTCATCAGGTATTCTATTTCCCACCTGAACTGCCAGTGCTCTCCAACGCCCTAAGTAATCGTTGAAGGTTTCATTAGGGTTCTACTTTAATCAGACTAAGTCTGAGTTGCGAGGTTCGATGTCTATATTGTAGACATATTACTCTTGAAACAAGTAATTCAGATCTTTCCACATCATTATCATAGACGGTTCTAGGGACATGAACCACCTCAAGGCCGGACAAATTAAACTTTTCTGAAGGACCTTTATCAGTAGCCTTTCATCTCCCCCATACTGGCACATGTCCCCATAATAAGACTTGAGGTGTGCAATGGGATTGCCAGTGTCATTGTATTTATCAAAAACCTGCATTTTAAATTTTGGGGGTAGGGGGACTTTAGCAAATACACACACGTCTGAGAAGTCTGTAGCATGGATTTCGGCTCCACCCATCTTCAATAGCTATTTCTAGATTTTGTTTAGCTGCTCTTTCAACTACTCTGACTCCTTAGATAGGGGGGTTACCCTTTCAGCAATCGGTTGGGATTCACTTTGTGCTACCAGGGGGTTGGTTGTTATGGGAGGAAGATTAATGTTAGTCAATGCCCTGGCAAAAGCCCCACTATTCCTGATCTTGTCCTCTTCATACTTTTTGTCTGCATAGGGCGTAGTGAGGGCGAGATTCTCCTGTTGTTGTTGCATGGACTGAATGGGGGTCAGATGAGACCATTGAATGTGAGGGAAATTTTACGGAGGGATGGGATGAGTGGAAGTAAGATTTTGGGGTGGGGCCTGATGGGGCTATTGGGTATGGGGAAAAGCTTGAAGATATCTTTGGGGGGTAGGGGCATGGGTAAATTGGGGTTGATGCAAGGCATGAGCTTGAATTGGGTATGAGGGTTGTGGGTGAGTGAAAATTTGGAGGAATTGTGAAGGGTATGGGTGCGAGACTCCTAGGTTTGGGCCTTGCTGGGCTTGGGTGTAGGGCAAAGAGCTTTGATGGGATTGGGCCATAAGCCTTGGGGAGTTTGGGTCATGAGGCCTTGGTGGGTCTGGCCCATTGGGCCTTAATGGGTCTGGCTCAGTGGGCCTTGGTGGGTCTGGCCCATTGATCCTTGGTGGGTCTAGCTCATTAGGCCATGGGATATATGGGTCATGGGCCCCTGATGGGTATGGCTCATTGGGCCTTGGTGGGTCTAGCCCATTGGGCCTTGGTGGGTCTGGCTCATTGGGCCTTGGGATATATGGGTCATGGGCCCCTGATGGGTCTAGCTCATTGGGCCTTGGTGGGTATGGCCCATTGGGCCTTGGGATATATGGGTCATGGGCCCCTGATGGATATGGGTGATGGGGGTTTGGGCCATTGGGCCTTGGAGGTTTTGGGTAATGGGGGTTTGGATGGTATGGATGATGGGGATCATGGGGGAATGAGGCATGGAGGCTTGATAGTGTATGGGAGGGGTTCATGGATGTGTGGTGTGGATGAGAGGGGTTGTTTTAGGAGGCCTTCCAACTAGTGTAGGCCCGGACCATCTCCTCCATCATGGCCATTGGAGAGGGATCGGATGGAGATGGTGCATTTGAGGGTATTTGGGGTGTGGATGAAGTGGTGCGGGAAAAATTAGGCATGGCCCTGGTAAAATTGGGCATGACGTGGGTAGATGAGGGGATATGGGGTGGATTAGAGAATGAGGGGAAATGGGGTGCATTTGGAGGGGATTGGGATAAATTGGGCATTGCTTGGGTGTATGTGAGAAAATGGGGGTTATGAGGATTGGATGTGGAGGGTTGGGATGTATGTTGTGAGGATTGATGTGGAAAGTTGGGTATGGTGGGAATGGAGGGAATATGGGATATGTTGGATGTGAATGGGAAATATGGTTGATTTGGCATGGATATGGGGGGGGGAATGGACATGGCTTGGGAAAATGATGGAGAATAGGGTGTTGGATTTTGAGTGTTTTGAGAGATGGTGGACGGGAATATGGGTGAACCAAAGGGTGATGGTAAACGGAGATTGGGTAAGGGGGACGGATGTGAAGGCCTCTTCTATATGGAAATGAGTTGGGGAATGTGGCAGAGATGAGTTGGGATCGGCGTAGGCCAGGTCCACTGCCCACGACATGGCTCGATATCGAGTAGGGTACGGGTGCCTTGGGTGGGGCTCGTAAAGTTTCCACCTTCTTCCCCTACGGGATGAAGGAGGTGAAGGCAATTTAAGGATTTCGAAGCCTTAGAATTTCCGTCTCGGGTGGCTTTCGTACCCTAAATAAGTCCCGCGGCAAGACCCCGATGCACTTCGAAAGAATCAAAGGGAAGCCCTTTGATCTATTGAAGGCATGAAAATCGATGTAAACAACTTGATCCCCCGGAGTGGTAAAAAAGAAGTCACCTTCCATTGGCCAACGGGGGTGTATTGGGTGTGGGATAATGCGAAACTTAAACAGAGGTGGTAAACCACTAATTAGGGAATCCAGGATGGTGAGATAGGCCACAGATTCGGGCTGCACTGCCTAAAACAGGCTTGGCGCAAGTATTAGATGCGCCAGGCAAAATTGCTCAGATTCTAAGCTTGGCGCATGTATTAGTTGCATTGGGCAAGATAGTGGGGTCAAACAGGTTTGACAGCAGAAACAACAACCTGAAATGAGTCTCTTTTTTTTGGTTTTTTCTAGAAGTAATGCTTCCGAGGACAGACTGCTTAGTTGTATTGGGTCTCTCCTCACCGAACCTAAGGGATACAAGGCCGGTGCGGGTCTACTTACGCTCTCTCCCCATGGGTTTTAGGCTTCATAACGAGATAGGTTACCCACCCGATATACCTCCAGCGCAAGCACTTTCTCAGATACTAGGTGGGCAAGTACTTTTCTGGATCATCACCACTAGGGACTATCGCCGTACTAAGAACTAGGAGTTTATATGTTTGCCTAGAAATCCCAACCCTTGAAAATCTAACCCCGTAAAAATTGATCAAGTCCCCCTTGTTGGTTCAATTTTAATTTTTAATTTTATAAGGAGTTTGCTTAAAGTCCAAAACCGGGGGGTGATGGTCCTGTGCCTCCTCTACAGGTTGACATCCACTGATAGAATATGTTTACAATAAAGTAAATGCGCCTGTTGGCCCGCCAAACGGCTAAGGCGCATAAATGACGAAAAAAATAAAGAAAATTAAATGACAATGCGCAAGTAGGCCCTCCAATCGGCTATGACACTTTAAATGACGTAAAAGTAAATAAAAATAAATGCAATGCACAAGTAGGCCCACCGATCGGCTAAAGCACATAAATAACGTAAAAGTAGGGGTGAGAAAAGGATGAAATCATAGGGGTGAGTAAAAAAATAATAAAAAATAGCAATAAGGTTAGTGAAATGAAGCAAAAAGGCCAAAATTCAAGGGGAAGCTCTACCAGCTACTCCCCAGTAGAGTCGTCATCTGTACAACCGTGGATTTCTAATGATCCCATCGCATTGATGTGCTCTCGTAAAAAATTTAGAGTCGCCACCCGGAGCTTTTGGTGTCCCGGGAAACCTAAATCAATATTAAATATACCGAAGTGCCAAATATGACTCTGATTCGCCGGTCTACGCCAAAGGCTCTTGAGTAGGGGCTTCAGTTATCGATCGGGAAGGTGTTAGGCATCCAATCAACCTGCTTAATGCGGTCTCTACTTATGGCCAAAATAAAAATAAAATAAAATAAGCAAAAAAGTCCTTCCTCTTGCCCTAGGCACTAAAATCCTATTTGTACCCCTTCGTTCCTACCGAAATTTCGGTAGCGTAACGGCACAAATGCGAGGATAGAGGAAGAACAAAGAAGGTAGAGGAGTAGAGGGGAGAGCCGGAGCTCTTGGGCTCTTGTTGCACCGCTGTGGATCCTTGCGTAGGCATGCTTCAGTGAGCTTCCAATGGCTTGTATGGTTAGAACAAGGGTTCTAGCTCCTAGGGATTGATATCTAAGAGGTAGAGGAGGAAGGCTAGAAGATGGCTCTCACCTAAAGTAGGGGATTTTTGAGGAAAGGTCAGGTCTAAAGAAGGTTTGGGAATTTTGGAATTTGTATGCAAAAGGGGGCACCAAAGGGAGAGGGAGCTTCTTTCTTAATCATCCCTCTTAGGAAAATTTTCAAGCCCTTTCAAAGGGAGGGGTACCTCTCTATTTATAGGAAAAGGAGAGGTTGGGAGGATGCTTAGAGGCTAAATTGGTGTATCAATTAGGTAATCTAGCATCTAAGGTTTCCTAGGTTTTCAAGAGCTTAGAAAAGTGTGAAGGTTACTCCAATGGTGGATGATAGGGTAGTGTTTCAAATCACTTAAGGGTTGTAAATAGGATAAGGAAGGGTGCAACAGAATAAGTGAAACACAGCCACGATATCAGGATGGTCAACAAGTCAAACCCCAAAGATAAAATTTGAGCAAAAAACTCATGGTTACTGTAGCTAAGCCTGGCGCAACTCATGGTAAAACAGTGCATGGGAAGTTGCAAGGCCGCAGGGGGGGGCACTCAAACCTGACACAACTAATACTTGCGCCAAGCCATTTCTTCCCAGAACTGGCTTGGCGCATATATTACATGCACCAAATTCATATGGATCCCCCATCCAAAACCCTAATTTTGTCGAAAAATTTGGAACGCGGTATCTTTTGATGTACAGCTACGAATGAGATGATTCTTGGCTTGTCTGAAAGTTGGAGACTTTTA
The DNA here is from genome assembly GCA_021018995.1 of Chloranthus sessilifolius. Taxonomy (NCBI): domain Eukaryota; kingdom Viridiplantae; phylum Streptophyta; class Magnoliopsida; order Chloranthales; family Chloranthaceae; genus Chloranthus; species Chloranthus sessilifolius. The sequence continues at coordinate 85,512,238 of CM037597.1, forward strand.
CTTTTTAATGGTATATGATTCAATTGTAGTAGAAGATCTTAGGGGTGCACCACTCTTTGATCATTGCTCAGGAAAGTCTAGGTATGGGTTCGGAAGGGTTTCTAAAGGTTGGGATTGGTTTCTAAAAAATTCAGGGAGGTTTCTAAGAGATCAAGGGTGATTCCTAAGGGTTTGGAATGACTCCTAAGGTTTTGGGAAGGTTCCTAAGGTTGTGATACCTACCATCAGAATCTCGAAAGTGAGCCTCTCTCGAAGTGTGCTTTGATCGGGCCTTGTGCCAAATTTGGGTGTCTATAGTTAGTATGAAAACCGACCGATTGATTTTGAAAATCGATCGATCAAAATTGTCAGCCGGCTTAGTTTAAGTGAAAATTGATCGATTGATTTTGCAAACCAATTGATTGATTTGTGCGATATATAAGGAAATGGGGTTTTTCTGATTCGAAAAATATTAGAAAGTGTGGTTGTTTTCTTTGGGGTTTTCCTTGTGCTTGTGCTTGGAGATCAAGACGGTGATTTTCAATCATGATTCATGCGTGGATTCTTTAAGAGATTGAATCCAAACCTATTTGAAAAGGTAAACCCTAGTTCCTTGAGCTTTTCACTTCAAGTTCAAACCTATTTATCTCAAGCCCTAGTTTTAATTTCTTTTTAGAAATCTAAAATGGCACACAATATGAGGTAGTCTTCGAAACCTACGGTGTCGAAGCAGCCCACGACAAGGTTGGGTTCTTCGCAACCACCACCACCACCGCGAGAATGACCTAATGCGTGGTGGGCGGTGAAGGGTTTTAAGACTTAGTATATCATTGACCAGGCACTTTTTCAAGAGTGGGATGTTCAGGGTACAACACATTGGGCTCTTGACTACCTTACCAAGGCCGGGTTAGAAAGCCTACTTAAACCATTTAACGATTACTACTAACCCCATTTGGTAAGGCTGTTCTACCAAAATATGTACGTAGGGGACAAGCTAAACACAGTTTGTACCAAAATAGATGAACGGGTGTATGAGTTCACTCATGACCATACTGCCAACGCACTCGAGTGCTATGACAAGTATGGTACCGGGATTAACTTGAGGGAACCGAACCGTACACCGATTGATTTTCAAATTGTTATAGAGCAGATGACCCACGGCAGGCAAGGATCAGGTCAGGGAATTAAAAGAGTCAATATGCCCAGCCATATGTGAATGCTGGACATAATTTTAAGTGCAACCTTTACCCTACGAGACACATGATTGAGAGAGTTGGGGTTGTGCAGCAGGCCTTATTTTCAGCATATATGGGCTAGTGGTTTAGTGCCCCAAAGGTTGTATTTGAGGGGATGAAATATTCAAGAGGAAAGATGTTGGAAGGGGGAGCGAAACCGGTAGATGAGATTCCATATGCTTGCCTTATCTCCAGTATGATTGAGGATTATCCAGGAGGTGAGAAATATATTATTCCCGATGATGAGCCGCGACTAACCGATAACGTCAAGCTATACTCTCTCAAGGATTGGAACAAAACTTATCATCAATTGAAGAAGAGTCTTCGGGCAGAAGAGCAAGCACCACTTGCACCACCCGATGCTCCACAAGACCAAGCGCAGCCTGCACATGCTGCACCAGATCAGGATCAGCCAGCAGCTACACCTCCACCTCCATGGTGTGCTTTGATTCGTTTGCTCCCAGCGTGCATCTACTACTACTATTGATGACATTCTCACCCTTGTGGCTGATAACAATCGTCAGTTGTGCCGACGCCTAGACTACCATGAGGTGTTGATGGCTGAGATGATGCACTTCATATATCCTTATGATTATCTAGATCGTATGGCAGTGACACGTGCCTATGTTCCAGAGGCTTCTGGTTCTGGCGCTGGCAATCATGATGATGAGGTTGAGCAACCAGGTGATGAGGAGAATGAGCAGCTGGGTGGTACGACAGATTGAGCGGAGACTGCAGGAGTATTACTTTGATATTCAAAGAATGTTTTTTTTTGTAGAATTATATGTAATGAATTTGGGAAAGTGTTATGTACAATTTTAAACTATTGTGGCATGGTTGCCACTTTTGGATGGTATGTATTTTGGATGTGGGTAGTTGTAAAGTTTAAATTAGTCTATGGGAATGCTCAATTTGCCTATGAATGGTAGTTTTATTTGGATGATATGTGATTGTAGAGAGTTTTCGTGCAGGGCATGGATATGTCTTCAATGTGTGTCATTAGATTTGTGTGGACATGTCTTGAATGTGGATTGTTAGTTGTGTGGATATTGTCTTTACAATGTGTGAATAGGTTCGATGGCGTAAACTTTTGGGTCACGTTTTGTGGCTGGGTTCCTTAGGTTCATTTTTGAGGATGAAAATTTCTGAGGGGAGAATGTGATGCCCCAAAAAATTCTGACTTTTGAACAGTCCATCTCGGTGTGAGTGCCCGACTGGGTATGCACCTGACAATATAAAAATATTAAAGTAAGTTAAAGTGTAAGGATACATTTTTGGTAAGAATGAATGAGTGAGTGGTGAGATTGACCATTTGATGAAGTAATGAATAGTGAGGTACGGTGTATCGTCTTAGCACCGAAGTTCTATACTCTTAAGTATAAAAGCCAACCTTGATAAGGAATTTAATTCCTTGTTTGTTGTTGAGAATGTGCGTGTGAAGAGAGAATAGAGGAAGAGACAGCTCTAAACCTTGTGTGGTTGGTGTAAGGTTGAAGCTCCGTGTGAAGTTCGTGGGTTCCGGATCGACGTGTTTCCCAAGATTCCAACTATGAAAACCTAGCTTGAGCGTGAGCACATGGATCGAGGAATCGATCAATTAAAGGTGAGGAAATTATGCTAAATTGTGATTTATAGTTGTGTTAGCCTTGGTTAGGATGTGGGTGAAAAAAATTAGAAGAAAAGAAGTTAAAACGTTAGAAAAATGAGTTTGGGAAGTTGAAACCCGATATGTGTGAAATCTGAGAAAATCGATCGATCGAAATAAGTATCCGACGATCGATTTTGTCAGAGCAAAAATATGAAGGTTTATGGAGAAACTGATTGATCGAAATGAAATTTGATCGATCGGTTTGAACACTGATCGATTGATTTGTGAAGACAGTGTGCGTTTTAGAGGTTTTCTGAAGAAACCGATCGATCGAAATGAAATTGATTGATCGATTTGAAATTTGATCGATCAATTTGGGAACTGATCGATCAGATTGTGGCACCAAAATTAGTTGGTTTTATGATAAAATCGATTGATCGAAATGTATTTTGATCGATTGATTTTGGAAATCGATCGATCGGTTTGGGAATTGATCGATCGATTTGAGCAGATTCAAGAATTTGATTTGTTTTGTTAAGGGGACTTGGGAGAAACATTATACCTTCCCGTTTTACATCTGGATTATGAATTGGCGTGTTCTAGGTGTGAGCTTGAGTATGTGCTAGAAAAGCTAGTTGGGAATAAGAAGTCTTTGTTTGACTTTTCGTTGAGGTAGGGAAAACTTAGTAACATGTGCATTTGATTACAACTAGCATGAATTTTATGATATGATAAGGATGTGTGTGATTTATGAATCTTGATAGTTATTTAGCATGAACTTCATTCATAGTTTTAAATATGAAATGGGTGTGTGCATGTGCACCCAGAAGAAACTATGTGCGTGTGTGTGAGATCAGAAAGATGTGAATAAGTGTGCGTAAGCTTTGAAACTTTAAACTAATCATATTTACCAAAATTCACGGTGATAAACTATAAGTTAAATTTAGCACATTGATTAAGGTTCACGAGTATAAATACCCAACCGATGCAGCGGGATATCTCTGACAGACACGGCAGGATATCCATGATCGGTATGGCGGGATATCCGTTCATTTCTTATCGATTTGCGGTAAATTTCCCTTGGCACAAGCATTCCTCATATGAAAGGGCTTGGGCATCAGTAAAATGGTTCATTGAATAATGATGGTTGGGATTCTCATCAGTATACTTGCGGCTCCCGATGCTATATATGCTCGAGATAGTATTTAAGTAATAAATTTAAGTTTTTCCTTTGTAATGAGAATAAATTTTAGAAATCATGTGTTTAAACTTTGAAATCTGCACTTGATATCAATTTTTCTTCAAGTTGAATATTTTTCAATTGTAAATCTTTATTTGAAAAACATGTTCGATTTTGTCATGAGATAAATATGTGGTGTGATAATATGCATGCTATTGATGTTTCCCTATTGAGCTTATATGTTAGCTCATCCCTCGACTATATGTCATAAGTACAGGTGTAGATCAAGATCACGTACTAGAGAGGGGCATGGGATCTCTCATTTGGGCAATTGTAGACACCCAAATTTGGCCCAAGGCCCGATCGAGACATACTTCGAGAGAGGCGGACTCTCGAGCTTCTGATAGCACCTCCCATATCCTTAGGAGTCTTCCTAAACCCTTAGAAACCTCTTCGAACCCTTAGTTAACCCTCCTGGGCCATGATTAGAGTAAGATGTATTAGGGCTTCCAGGGACCTCTATTGCGACCAAATCTTATACCATAAAAAAGTAGAGGTTCCTAGCTTTCCAACAAGCCAAAAATCACCTCAATCCGAGTTGTACTTCAAAAGTTACGGTGATCCGAAAAGTGACCAAAAGTGCACCTAGCAAAAGGCCTGCATGGCGTGTATATTACACATGCCATGCCATTTTTTTCTCAAAAATGGCTTGGTGTGTCTATTACACACGCCAAGTATAGGTGGGCCCCCCTGCGGGTTCTGACTTTTAGGACACTGTAGCTATGCTTGGCGTGGGTAATACACACGCCAAGCTAGCTACAGTAACCTCTAGTTTTTGCTCGAATTTCACTTTTGGGGTTGACTTGTTGACCATTCCAATGTTTAGGATGGGTTTCATTAGGATTGTTGCACCCCTACTTACCCTATTTGCAACCCTCTAGTCATTTGAAACCTCACCCTATCGTCTACCATTGAACTTGATTCACATATTTTCAAGCCCTTAAGATCCTAGGAAACCTTAGATGTTAGGATTACCTAATTGCTAACCCTAATTAGTATTGCCTAACCCTCTCTTTTTCTATAAATAGAGAGGCACTCCCCTTGCAAATGGCTTGAAAATTTTTCCAAGAGAGAGAAAGAGATTAAGCAATCCCCTCCTCCCCTTTGGTGCACAAAATACCCATACAAAATCTAGAATTCTAAACCACCTTAGAAACCCTACCCTCCATCAAAAACCCTTGAGCTTAGGAGAGAACTACCCCTTAGCCTTCTCCCTCTACCCCTTAGCTATCAAGCCTTAGAGGTTAGAACCCGTTCTTTAACCACTCAAGCTATCGAAAGCTCATCAAGTGTACCTACGCGAAGGTCCACAGCTATGCTACAAGGGCCCGAGAGCTTTGCCTCTCCCCTCTACTCCTCTACCTTCTCGAATTTTCCTTTATCCTTGAATTTGAACCGTTACGCCACCAAAATTTTGGTAATTGCAGAGGGGCACAAATAGGATCCAAGTGCCTTCGGGCAAGAAGAGGTGCTCTTTTATTTTTATTTCTTTTTTATTTTGGCCATAAGTAGAGACCACTTTTGAGTAGGTTGATCGGGTATCTAACACCTTCCCGATCGATAAACGAAGCCCTTAACCAAGAGCCTTTGGCATAGATCGGTGCTTATAAAATTGATTTAGGTTTCCTAGAACACCGAAAGCTCTGGGTGGTGACTCTAAATATTTCGTGAGTGCGCATCATCGCGACGGGATCCTCAAAATCTGCGATTGCATAGATGGAGACTCTGCTGGGGAGTAGCTAGTAGAGCATCCCCTTGGCCTTTTTCTTTATTTTACTAACACTTGGCTATTTTTCCCTTGGTTTTACTCAAACCTACGATTCTATTTATTTTTACTCACCTCTACTTTTTCGTCATTTATGTGCCTTAGCCGATTGGTGGGCCTACTTGTGCATCGTCTTTACTTTACTTTCCCGTCATTTACAAGCCTTAGCCGATTGGCGGGCCTACTTGCACATCTATACGCCTTAACCATTTGGCGGGCCTACGTAAGCTTTTACTTTTTACAATCTTATCCTAATAGTGGACGCCGGCCCATAGAGGCGGCACGGGACCATTGTTAAGTAGTGAAAAATACCATTTTTCACCCCTAAACATAAGCCTTGAAAGACCCTTGAGAGGACTAAATAAGTGCTTTAGTGTTCATATTGCAGCTAACCAAAAAGACAGGTCCAAATTCGAAAACCATCCTAAAATGATCAAAAAGCTGACAACGCATGTCAAACTCAAAGAGGGAGTGAAGAAATAGCCTCAGCAATGGCTAAAAAGGTCCTAAAAGAGCAAGAAAAGACCTGAAGAAGAAGAAGGATCCATTCGCAAAGAAGAATGGAAGCTAAAGCTCAATTCGCAAAGAACCTCTTCAATTCGCAAAGAACCTGAAACTTTGCGAAGAAGGAATAAACCTCAAACAAGGTTTACGAAAAGGTAGCAGAACTGTTCGAATAGAAGAATGACCTTTGCGAATAGAAGAATGACCTTTGCGAATAGAAGAATGACCTTTGCGAATAGAAGAATGACCTTTGCGAATAGAAGATTTACCTTTGCGAAAAGAACTTCTGAAGCCAAAGTCCTTTGCGAAAAGAACTTCTGAAGCCAAAGTCCTTTGCGAAAAGAACTTCTGAAGCCAAGATGCTTTGCGAAAAGAACTTCTGAAGCCAAAGTCCTTTGCGAAAAGAACTTCTGAAGCCAAAATGCTTTGCGAAAAGAACTTCTGGAGCCAAACTACTTTGCGAAAAGACCCTTAAACTCTGCGAAATGGCATCTTTGAGGGATTCTGACCACTTTGAAGGGCATTTCAAGAACTCGCACGCGCCCAATGTAATTAAAAGCCCGAGACATTAGGAAGATTCCAAGCACAAAGCAAAGGCATATTGCGCCCCACGTGGAAACGCAAAGATGAAATCGCTTGGCGGGAACTTCTAGAAGCTCAAACAAACTTTTGAATTCCCATAGAATTGATGCTTCTAACGCTGATTGGTGAACCGATCGAGCATTTTCATTGGCGAGCAGTCTGGATCCCGTGCTCAACAGCCATTGGGCAATCCAGGATCTGAGCACTTCGATTGGTCAATTCAGCCTTATGCAGGATAGAGGAAAGCTATAAATTGAGAAGACATTTGCCCAATTGAGGCATCCAGATTTTGAGTTTTCATCTCTGCTTTCCCTCCTTTCACGATAGTCTATCCTGCACTTCTAATTTCTTCCTCTGCTTTTGCTTTTGAGAGTTGCCGAGAGTGTTTTTGTAACTCCAAAGAGATCGGATTCAAGATCGCTAGTCCGAGGGCTTTCTAAAGCCGTGCTCAGAATTGTAAGATTGAATTTAAAAAGGTTGTCATGTATGTTTTCTCCATTGGATTCATGTCAAGGGTTCTTATTGATCACCTTAGTGCATTAGACTCCTTTAGATTCACTACTTTGCATGCAATTTCCCTTGATTCATTACCCTGCATTTAATTAGCGTTGGTAACCTAGTTCGACAAAGACTTGCTTGATGTTCATGTTACGAATTGAGGATAGGTCAACAACTATTGGATGATCCGTGACCATTTAAGGATGAGATCATAACCATAAGTCTAAACCCCTTCCTTAATTCAGATTTATTTCTCTTACATCTGTGCTGGTAGCCAGATGAAGATTGAATCAACTCTGTTTAGTTGCAGATTCTCCATTAAAATTCAAAGGCGAAATCACAGAAAGTTATTATTTCTCCATTTGATTTATTTTAATCATTTCCCCAACTTGAATCTGGATCAGTTAGTTAGTTCTTTTCTTTATTTGCTTTTAGTTAAACGTGACAAAACCCAACACTCTCTTTTATCTATTATTTTTAGATAATTATAGAGCCAGATCTGGTAGCACAGATCTGGAGGTTTATCTCTCATTTTAGACAAACTTCTCTGTGGACGATCTTGAAATACTTACTTTTAAAACTTGCTACAACTGGCCCTAATCTTGCAGGCCAGTGTTAGCCCCAATGTGCTGATATCCCTTTCATAAGTTAACATCCATATAACCTAGCATTCTTTAATTCTTTAATTTTTGATTAATAATGCACACAATTATGGCACACTTGGAGCGACAACAAGTTTTTGGCACCGCTGCCGGGGAAGTTTGTTCTAAAATAGATAGACCTATGTTTATTTTCATTTATTTTAATTTTTGCTTTAAACCTGCACTTTGCATTCCAAGTGCTTGATTAAATGTCTACAGCAGTTTTGTATAGAAAACCTTTTTATACAGAAATTTTTGTTTTTTATTTTTACGAGTTTTATTCTTTGCCTTCTAGTTATTTGAATAAATCTGCGCCACTCTTTTGTCTTTTGTCAAATTTGGGCAAGACTGAGTTTTTCTTTTATTTTTATCAATACTTGAATAAGGTAATCGCTAGCTTTTTGGATGTTTGCAGATCCGAGCAAATTCAACAAGGAGCATCTGGACCAAAGTGGAGCAGATCCGCTTGAGTTTGCATCCTTCTCCTTGGCATTCATTTTCTATTTTTAAATTCTTGAGAACCAGCTGATTACATTGTGTTTATTGTTTGTTACGATTATAATTTCTCTTGTCTTTTAGGCATCTTTGATTTTTTTTACAAAACCAAATACAAAATAAAAGAAAATGAAAACACAAATAGAAAATCTCTTAGTTGTTTCTCATTATTTTCAGAAGAGTAAATAAGGGCTCTTGTTGAGCTGGCTGATCCAAAACAAGTAAAAATAAAAAAATAGAAAATTATAAAATAAAAAATATATATATATCTTTCAGATAATTTGTTTTCTCCATTTGCATCCACTTTTCCCATCCGGACCTTCTTTGAGATCATTTTTTTTTAGGGAATCATGTAGGATAATGAGTAGTGAATCATAGCTTTTGAATATTCAATGGACCCACTTATTTTATTTTCCTTAGATTTCTTCATCATAAATGGGTCTCAGCTGTGTATGAACTCTGTTTTTAATAAGTGCTCCCATGCTTCATCAACAAAGGGGTCAATCTTATGATTCTTATGAATCTTATGAATCATTTGGCATTAGATTTTCATTTTAGAAATTTTAGTTTCAAATTCTGTTTTTAGATCGCTGATTTTTTTTTTCTTTCTTAGGTTAATGTGTCCTAGTTTTACTAATTTTCGTCATTTTTCTGTGAGTATAGTTAGTTTCTAACTTTGTTTTCCTATTTTGCATTCACAAATTCAATTTTTATATCAACACTTTTCTTTTTCTTTTTTAACTTTGTATTCAGTCCCTTACCTTGCTTTTTGCTTTCTGTTATTAGCATTAGTTTCCTTTCATTTGCATAGTAATCCTTCTATTTGTTAGATTTTATTTAGCGTTCTAGCATTGTTTTGTTGATTTTCTTGCATTTGTATATCATGTTTTCCATTTCCTTGCTCATATCTTCGATTTTACATTTTTATTTTCTTTGCTAGATTTTTTATATTCTTTAGGGCACAACCAAGAGAGGCGAACCCCATCTTAGAAGCCCTCTTTCACTTCTCTAAGGGCAATTCTTCAATGCCCCAATGTGATCCCGAAGCAATGGTCGATGTGAGTGCCAAGGAAGAGCCCTTTGAGGTACTCCTCCTCACAACTTTGGCAAGAAAGCTTGGACCACAAGTCGCCATGTTAAGAAGAATGAGGAAGTAGGAGAACCAGCCCATGCCCGCGCCTGCACCTATTCTGCTGCTGACGAACCCATAGCACTGAGCGAGCTAGTTCTCAGAGAGCATGACAGAGAACCAAGCCACGAAAGTGTGGGTGGGCATCTGAAGTGGAAATTGTCGTGGAGCCTCAACCAGCCTGAGCCTCCCAGCCCCTACCTTACAAGCCCAACTCCCTGTGGTGACCACTCTTAATTGCACCACTTGTCACTTTGTCCACACAGTCCCGAGGTAGCCAGGTTATGCCCAATTCATCAATTGTCTCTTTTCTTATTTTCTTATTTTCGCTTTTATTCTATTGCAATTTTACATTATAAGTGCCTAACCAAATTGCTTTTGTTTTCCTTTTATTTTCTATCCAAATTTCGATGTGCTTGTCAGAATCGTCCTGCATTATTGTTGTTTCATTGTCTTCCCTAATAATTGTCCACCACCTTTGAACCAAGGTGAGGACACGTTCCTCATAGGTTTGGGGTGTCGCATAAGTCCCCGCTAGGAATAGTTAACATAAGGGTAGCAGAATCACCTAAGTAATTAGGTAATGTATTAATTTACTTAAGAATCATGACAACTAGAAAATTCTAAATTCCTTTGCCAAATTTAGACATTCTAAACCTTGCGATATTCTACATTTCCATGATGATTACTCCATAAAAACATACCGGTATCAAAGACGTAGTAAATCAAAAGGAAGAGAAAAGGTAAAGATATACTTAAAAGCTCAATGAAAACCATAACCATAACGGTGAGAATTGAGCCCATATATTTTCCATCTCTGTTGAAGAAGAGGATCGAGGCAATTTTTACGATTCAAAGGATTGGTGAGGCATTAGATCCACTAGAAGTTAGGAAACTCCAAATTAAAACAAGTAACAAAGACACTCATGAAACCGAGGAAAAGATCAAGGCCTTCTTTGACTGACTTGAACCTAACAGAACCAACCAAGAAAAATCTGCCCTGTTTGTACCCCATTTGAGTAAATCCTACAATTCTTCATCAAAATACTCAAAAGTACTTTTTGAACCTATGGAACCAATTCAGCCTTCCCTCACTGAGAATTAGGAGGTAAAGGAGAAAGAACGAAGATGGACCATTTCGGGCAACATCAAGAAAATGAAGAGAAAATACCTCAAAAGCAGGCAATATGGTGACCGAGAAAGAAGAGACAAACAATGTGAAAAAGTGGCAAGCAAAAAGGCAAAAAAGGGACCTTATGTTGAAAAATGTAAGATCAAAGAAAGAACTGATCATCGTGAATGTGAGAATCTCGAAAAGAAGAAGAAAGAAGCTAAACTCAAAAAGGTGGAGTCATGAACCATCTCACGCACTTCCGAGTTCTCAAATTCAAACCCTGTTCAAACAGACCTTTCCTTGAAACTTCACTCCATAAGCCATACAAACAAACCTAGATTAAAAGCCCTTGTGATCCAAAGTTGAGTGAGTCATGTGGAGATAAGAAGTGACCCAATCTATGGTGAGGAGATGTCAATGATGCCATTGCCTAAGAATCATGCCTATGCTCATGCTTACAGATCCATTTGGGAGATGTAATCGCTCTGAGCTTGAGTGAAAATGAACCCCTCAACAAAAAAACGATGAGAGTATACCGTGAGTGTTTGGGTTGGAACTTGAGCACCTTAAGTATGACTTATAACCTAATTTTTATCCATAGGATGAGCTTCTTCTTGGCACATTTGTATGATTTTCTATATGTTCACAGATTGGAAATATTGAAACATTCATGAGGTTTATAAATGTTTAAATTCTGTGCAAACAATAATCAAATTTTCTGTTCATCATTGATTCAAGAGTAACTAACCCTCGCTCCTTGATTGCTCATTTGATAATATTACTTGATGTTAACTGTTTCATGGAGAAGTTTGTGGTACCTTCATGAAAACCCTCGGAGACTTCACTCCTCCTCTAGGGATCACCTAGGGGTTGAAAAGGCTTGTTGCATATGCTAAATGCAGCTTCCTACAAAAGTGGCTCTTTACTTTGTTTTTTATGTTTCTTTGCTCAGGGACTAGCAAAGCTTAGGTTTGGGGGTGTGTTAAGTAGTGAAAAATACCATTTTTCACCCCTAAACATGAGCCTTGAAAGACCCTTGAGAGGACTAAATAAGTGCTTTAGTGTTCATATTGCAGCTAACCAAAAAGACAGGTCCAAATCCGAAAACCATCCTAAAATGATCAAAAAGCTGACAACGCATGTCAAACTCAAAGAGGGAGTGAAGAAATAGCCTCAGCAATGGCTAAAAAGGTCCTAAAAGAGCAAGAAAAGACCTGAAGAAGATGAAGGATCCATTCGCAAAGAAGAATGGAAGCTAAAGCTCAATTCGCAAAGAACCTCTTCAATTCGCAAAGAACCTGAAGAAGGCTTATGTTTTAGGACCTGAAAAAAGGTCCTAAAATAGCCTCAGGGACTAGCAAAGCTTAGGTTTGGGGGTGTGTTAAGTAGTGAAAAATACCATTTTTCACCCCTAAACATAAGCCTTGAAAGACCCTTGAGAGGACTAAATAAGTGCTTTAGTGTTCATATTGCAGCTAACCAAAAAGACAGGTCCAAATCCGAAAACCATCCTAAAATGATCAAAAAGCTGACAACGCATGTCAAACTCAAAGAGGGAGTGAAGAAATAGCCTCAGCAATGGCTAAAAAGGTCCTAAAAGAGCAAGAAAAGACCTGAAGAAGAAGAAGGATCCATTCGCAAAGAAGAATGGAAGCTAAAGCTCAATTCGCAAAGAACCTCTTCAATTCGCAAAGAACCTGAAACTTTGCGAAGAAGGAATAAACCTCAAACAAGGTTTACGAAAAGGTAGTAGAACTGTTCGAATAGAAGAATGACCTTTGCGAATAGAAGAATGACCTTTGCGAATAGAAGATTTACCTTTGCGAAAAGAACTTCTGAAGCCAAAGTCCTTTGCGAAAAGAACTTCTGAAGCCAAAGTCCTTTGCGAAAAGAACTTCGAAGCCAAGATGCTTTCTGCGAAAAGAACTTACAAGCCAAAGTCCTTTGCGAAAAGAACTTATCGAAGCCAAAATGCTTTGCGAAAAGAACTTCCGAGCCAAACTACTTTACGAAAAGACCCTTAAACTCTGCGAAATGGCATCTTGAGGATTTATACCACTTTGAAGGGCATTTCGAAGAACTCTGCACGCCCAATGTAATTAAAAGCCCGAGACATTTAAAGATTCCAAGCACAAAAAGGCATATTCCGTGAAAACCCAAAGATGAAATCACTTGGCGGGAACTTCTAGAAGCTCAAACAAACTTTTGAATTCCCATAGCAATTGATGCTTCTTTGATTGGTGAACGGATCGAGCATTTTCATTGGCGAACAGATCTGGATCCCGTGCTCCATGACCATTGGGCAATCCAGATCGAGCACTTCGATTGGTCAATTCACCTTGTGCGAGGATAGAGGAAAGCTATAAATTGAGAAGACATTTGCCCAATTGAGGCATCCAGTTTTGAGTTTTCATCTCTGTTTCCCTCCTTTCGGTCGATAGTCTATCTGTACTTTGTAATTTCTTCCTCTGTTTTGCTTTTGAGAGTTCGAGAGTGTTTTTGTAACTCCAAAGAGATCGGATTCAAGATCGCTAGTCCGAGGGCTTTCTAAAGCCGTGCTCTGTAATTGTAAGATTGAATTTAAAAGGTTCTTTGTAATGTGTTTTCTCCATTGGATTCATGTCAAGGGTTCTTATTGATCACCTTAGTCCATTAGACTCCTTGAGATTCACTTCTGTGCATGCAATTTCCCTTGATTCATTACGCCTGTACCAATTAGCGTTGGTAACCTACTTCTGACAGCACTTGCAGCGATGTTCATGTTCTGCATTGTGGATAGGTCAACAACTATTGGCTGATCTGTGACCATTTAAGTGGAGATGATCATAACCATAAGTCTAAACCCTTCCTTAATTCAGATTTATTTCTCTTACATCTGTCTTTGGTAGCCAGATGAAGATTGAATCAACTCTGTTTAGTTGCAGATTCTCCATTAAAATTCAAAGGCGAAATCACAGAAAGTTATTATTTCTCCATTTGATTTATTTTAATCATTTCCCCAACTTGAATCTGGATCAGTTATTTAGTTCTTTTCTTTATTTGCTTTTAGTTAAACGTGACAAAACCCAACACTCTCTTTTTATCTGCTTTCTAGATAATTATAGAGCCAGATCTGGTAGCACAGATCTGGAGGTCTATCTCATATTTCAGACAAATTCTCTGTGGACGATCTTTAATATACTCACTTTTAAAACTTACTACAATTGGCCCTGATCTTGCAGGCTATTGTTAGCCCTCAATGTGCTGATATCTCTTTCATAATTTAAAATTATGTAACTTATTATTCATTACTTCGTTCTCAAAATACACATAAAAAAAAGGCACATGTGGAGCGACAACAACCATCATCCTCAGTTTTTGGACATTAAGCAAACTCCCTTAAAATTGAAGTTAAAATTGAACCAAGCAGGAGACTTAATTGAATTTTTACGTTGGGTAGATTTTACAACAGGGTGGGAATTTAGGCAAAGATACAAACATCTTGATTCTTAGTACGGCGGAAGCCCCTAGTGGTGATGATCCCGAAAAGAACCACCCTATCTAGTATCTGAGAAGGCGCTTGCACTAGAGGTATATCGAGTGGGTGACCGAGCTGATTACAAAGCTTAAAACCCCTGTATCCCTAGGATCGGAGAGGAGGGACTCGTTATAACGAGAAAGTCAGTCCCCGGAAGTATCGCTTCTAGAGAACCACCAAAATAGACCAATTTTGGGCCTGCTGTTAAGTTGTCACTATAGTATATATTCTGTTTTTGCCTGGCGTGTGTAAAATCCACGCCAAGCCATTTCTACCCAGAATTCCTCTGGCGTGTATATTACACACGCCAAGCCAAAACTGAACAAAATTAGCCTGGCGTGTCTAATACACACTCCAAGCCATATTCTCAAGAATTTGGCTTGGCACATGTAATACATGAGCCAAGTTTGTCCTGGGTTAGGCAGCCCGAATCTGAGGCCAATCTTCACCTCCCTGAGTTCCTTGCTTAGTGGTTTAGCACCCCGGATAAATCCCGCACTCCGCAACACCCAATACGCCCTTGCCAGTCAAAAGAGGGCAACTTCTTGTTGACTCGCTCCGGGGGATCGGGTTGTTTGCGTTGATTACCGTTCCTTCAATAGATCAAAGGGTTTCCCTTCGATTCTTTCGAAGTGCCTCGAGATCCCATTGCGGGAGATATTTAGGGCACGAACACCACCCAAAATGGGAATTCCAAGGCCCCAATTTTTTTTTTATCTTAAGGTATTTACTTTCCATTTAAAAAAAAAAATAATAAATAAAAAAGAGTCATCACCAAAAAATGAAAAAAGGAAAAAACCTTGTGGTACCGGCACAATGGCATCGCCTTACCCCTCGTCGTCCCGTAGAGGGAGAAGGAAGCAACTTTACGGGCCCCATCCGAGGCACCCGTACTCAACCCGTCACCAAGCCATGTCGTGGGTAGTGGATTCGGCATACGCCGATACTGACTCATCCCTACCACATTCCCCAACTCATTCCCATTTGGGAGAGGCTTTTACCTCCATCCCACTCACCTAACCACCATTTACCATCACCGGACCCTTCAGTGCACCCATCTTCCCATCCGCACCCGTCCAAAATTTATCCCTCTCCCCGCCCACATCCACTCAAGATCCAACCACATCCACCTCGCATACACCCCATTTTTCACTCCAGTTCTCCTCAAATCCAAACAACCCTAATCTTCCCCCCTCCATCACCCAAAACCCACACTATGTTCCATCACACTCTTTCCCCACCTCAAACCCAAGTTCACCTCATCCTCCTACCACATCCCACATACCCCCATCATCCCCATCCAATCCAAACATACCACATTCCTTCACATACACCCAAGCCATGAATAATCTCCTCGTATCCACTCCACATCCTTCCCCTAATCCCAATCCATCATACGTCCCCCATAGACCCAAGTCATGCCCAATTTACCTAGGTCATGCCTAATTTTTCCCTTATACCCACCCCATCCATGCCACATGCTCCCCCTCCATCAGATGTACCCTTTGCATCTATCCCACCACCCAATCCATTGGCCATGATGGAGGAGATGGTTAGGGCCTACACCAACTGGAAGGCCTCCCAAGATAGCCTCCCTCGTCCACCCCTCATAAACCCATCCCATACGTTAGCAAGTCTCCATGTCTCTTTCCCCATGACCCCCATCAACCCCCCATCATCCATACCCTTCAAGCCCCCCATATATCGAGAGACCCGTGGAATGGGCATCAAGGCTCATGGGCTAGACCCACCAAGGCCCAACGGGCCAGATCCACTAAGGCCTAATGGGTCAAACCGATCAAGGCCCCATGGGCCAAACTCGTCAAGACCCAATGGGCCAAACCCATCAAAGCACCATGATCCCAACATATCCGGATCCTATGGTCCAAACCCATCCAAGCTCCTTCCCCTATACCCAAGCCCAGCAAGGCCCAAGCCTTGGATCCTCATACCCTCCCCAATTCCCTCAATATCTCACTCACCCACAACCCTCATACCCGACCTCGGGTGGGAACCTGGCACTCACCCTTCACCAACCCCAATTCACCCATCCTCATTCACCTCAAAGCCCTCCTCAAGTATCCCTCCAAACCCAATGTCCTCATCAGGTCTTAATCCAAAATCCAACTTCCATTCATCCTATCACCCCACAGAACTTCCCTCACATACAATGGTCCCACCCGGCACCCATTCAGTTCGTTTCGCACCAACAGGAAAATCTCACCCCCACCCCACAATCTGTAGACCCATAATATGAGGAGGATGAGATAAGGAACAGTGGAGCTTATGCAGGGGCACTCACCAACATCAATCCCCCACCCACAAACATCAACCCCCCGGCAATACAAAGTGAATGGAGACTGATCATTGAAAAGGCAGCCTCTCCATACAAAGAATCTCAGCAGTTGAAAGAACAACTGGGCAAGATCCAAAAATAGTTGATGAAAATGGGTGGAACTGAGATCCACGCCATAGACTTTTCCAATTTATGCTTGTTCTCTGAAGTCCCCTTACCCCCGAAATTCAAAGTGCCGACCTTCGATAAATATAATGGCATGAGTAACCCCATTTCACATCTCAAGTCCTACTGTGGAGACATGTGCCAGTACGGGGGAGATGAGCGTTTGCTCAGAAAGGTGTTCCAAAAGAGCCTTACAGGTCCAACTTTAAGGTGGTTCACATCACTTGAACCTTCTATGATCAAAATATGGAAAGACCTGACCCATCTGTTTCAAGAACAATATGTCTATAACATCGACATAGAACTACGCAAGTCTGATCTAGCCCAATTAAAGCAAAAGCCCGATGAAGCATTTAGTGATTACCTTAGGCGATGGAGGGCGTTGACCTCTCAGGTCAGAAATAGAATACCTGACGACGAGTAGATTGAAATGATATCAAAGAACACCTTTTCAGTCATCTTGAACTTTTTGGTATACCAACATCAATCCAGTTTTGCTAATTTGGTTAGGAACGCTAATTGCTGTGAGGATGCGATAAGAGAAGGGCATTTAAATAAAACTATAAACAACGGGGTCTGAATGTTTGCCGATTAGAGAAATGAAAGAAGAATCGGGGCAGATGTGTAGACAATTGGCAACATGCGACCCGTTATCAGCACACCCCCATTCCAATTTAGGGCAGCTCAGTCAACCCCACCAAGAAGTGAGCCAATGCAGAGAATAAAAAATGGCCAGGGAACACAGATGACCCCAGAACAAAGAAAAGCCTATTTTGATCGAGTCTTCACACCCTTAGGGCAGTCATTGAATATTCTTTTGCCATTGCTAATTGAAAAGGGCCTGGTCACAACACCCCAGCCATGACCATCGCCGAATCTAATCCTAAGAAATTATGACCCTAACACCCATTGTAACTTCCATCAGGGACCAAGCCACCCAACTGATCGATGTTTCCCTTCGAAACATGCAATACAAGACTTGATAGAGGTCGGTAAAATCATCCCTCCCGCACTTCCCCAAGCCAACCAACATGCCAACATTCACCAGGTACGGCTACCCCTGCACCCACAAGGAGTGGCAGGTCTGAGACCAACCGTCAGCATGGTAGAGGAAGATGATGAGGAGTTTGATCCATCAGATTATATCCACACCCAGGAAGATTTCATAGCACCGTGGCAGAGGGGGTGAGGAGGTCGAAATATTGAGGTGATTGAATCCTTGAATCTGGCCGATTACTTTCCAAACCCCACACCATAAGCAGAACCCTTAGATCTTAGGGTATATTTCCCATCACCAGCTCCTGTCAACTATATCCAAATCAATTCCTACCAACCATACACCACCACCCCCGCCAACTACCTGTTGGTGTTTCTACCTTCCCTTAAAAAAGGGTCTAATATTCACTCATAAATCTAGGTAGATCACACTTACACAGACCTGCAAGTAATCAGGGCCTGTTGTAGCAAGTTTTAAAAAGATGGTAAGTAGGGAAATGTCCACAGGGAGGCTAGTTTAAAATGTGGTAGATCTCAAGATCTGTAAGGGATCTAGCGCCCTAACTAATGCTAAATTAGCTAAAAGATAGGGGAAAGGTTTAAAAAAGGTTGTCACTTAAGCTATACTAGAATAAAATGAAAACTAGCTGGGATTGAGTTTAGAAATCCAGATCTTGCAGGGGAAAGGAATTAAAAATAGAAAATGGAGAAGAGTAGCTTGGAAATTGGTCTTACTAAAATCAGGATAGGTTAATCATGCCACAGGGGTTCAGAGCACACAAATCCCTCAACTAGCTACAAGCACAGCCACAGGGTAGAAGACTCCACTCCAAATCAAAGGATCTAACCCGTCTTAAGGCTATGATCTATCCACTTTAATGGTCATAGACCATCCTATAGACTTTATCCGATCTAAAGATTTATAGCAGAAGAATCCAATTAAAACTTGAGAGTGGACTAGTCTTAAGGCTATGATCTGTCCACTTCAATGGTCACAGATCATCCTAGAGATTTCCTCCAAAGCAAAGGCATCAATCAGAGCATTAAAACCACTACAGATGCTGTAATTTTTAGGTCACAGACTCAGGGAATTACAGGGATATCAGATCCAGGGAGATTGGATGGTATCCAAGAGGTCTACCAGTTAAGTGGGTGAGCTGATCTACAGACTCCTCTACACAAATCCGATCGAGCACCAAATGAAACCAAAGGAACTTTAGATCTAATTACAACATTAAAAACAACATTTACATTGCAATCAAAATCACTCTATAATGAAAATGCTCTCAGATTTGTAGTCTGTGCAGCATTGAACCCACAATAGCACTCTCAACCTTACCCAATTACAGATCTAACCTCTCTCCTCGCTACTCCAAGGGAATTAGCCAACCATTGTTGGGCTAAAAGAGGAAAAATGAAATTTCTCTGCAAGCTCCAGTCTCTAGAATTTCGTTCCGATCTCGATCCCCTCAATTTCAATTGGGGATCTCTATATATAGCTTTCTCTCTTATTTTTCCCGCCAAAACTCCCTTCTTGAAGGTTCTCAAAGTTTGTTAGGGTTCTGTTAGAGCACATGGGTCCGTTAGGGTTTCCTAGGGCATCTTCTAGAATCGTCGTGCCGATCACCAAGTGCCTCGAGTTGCGTGCAGCAGGTCACCAAGTCGTAGCATGTGCATAGTTGATTTTCTAAGATGTTCTGCACACGATTTCAACAGGTTGGGGAAGCTTCCGATAGGTTCAAGTAGAGCTTTTTAGTCATTTTGCTAGGTTCTCCAATCTCTTCGATAGGTTCTGATAGGATGAGCCTTGAGGCTTCAGCGTTCACTACGCTTTATCTGGAGCATTCGACAGGCTGGAGGAGCATTTCGATAGGTCCAGGCGGTCCTCCGATAGGTTCAGGAAACCATCCAATAGGTTCCCTTTTCTCCTCAGGTAGCTTTCGACAGGATGAACTCTATCTTTCTTTCAGCTGCTTGATAGGTCCTTGGATCCTATCGAATTTCACAATCCTCACGAATCCTTCTTTGTCCTGCCTTCAGATCCTATCGAAGCCTCACTAACTGCACGAATTCCTCCAGTTTAACTCTCAACTCCTATCGAAGTCTTTAGATGACCTCTCGATAGGATGTTTTCTGCTTGTTTTCACTTCTTGTGCCTTGCTCTGCTGTGGCCACGCGCTCCAAGGGCCCAATGGTGTGCAGCCCTCTAGTGTGCTATTGCTGGGTTTGTACTGTGCTGAGAGGTGGATTCTTTGTGGGCATTCTTGAGTGGTTTTCTACATTGTTTTCATCTTTTATTGCTATCTACAAAATAAACTCAACAGAGGTTTATTAGTGTGATCACAAGTTTATCAAAGGTCAAGTTATAGGGTAAAATGTGACATTTTTTACTACTTAACACTACCCACTAACAGATTGTGTCCCACATCCCCCTCCACCCATTAGTTATCAATGGCCCACCCCGGTCACATCACCCCCAATTCAGCCATCCTCAATCCTTGCCAACCCTATTTGGCCCACTTTCTCCACCCTTTCAGAAGTTAATCAGGTGATCCCCACCCATCCTAGTCCATCGGCACCAACACCTCTGATACTCCCTGTCATCCCATTTCAGATTCTAGGACAAACCTACGATCCTCACTAGGTCTCGCTTAGTTATATCAAACAGATATCAATGCCGGCACCAGCAAGGAGGGGGCAGTGGATTTCATCACCAGGTCAGGAAAGATTTTCAAGCAACCAGATGCACCAATACCAGTGCCAGCCTAATCAGAGGGAAAAAAGGATACTACGACGGTAAATCCATTCGAGAAAATGAGCCGAGAGCACATACTTGAAACCTACCTCAAGAGAATGCCGACCCATATCACAGTCTGGGATCTATTAATGACATCTCCACTTTATTTCCAAGCTTTGATGGGGGCATTAAAGAATACACATGTATCTCTCTAAGTGAGCCCAGATGAGGTCGGGCAGATAATCAGGCAGGTGATGACTCCTAATGCCATCTCTTTTTCAGATGCTGATTTATCAGAGGAGGGAAATAATCATTTTAAATCCCTCAATATCACTGTAGAGACTGGAAATATGATAATCCCATTAGTGTTGATCGACAACGGGTTTACTTTAAATGTTTGCCCTTTGAGAACCGCTATCAAAATAGGGGTAGATCCATGCATGTTGAGACCAAAAAAAACCAGTGCCAGAGGTTTTGATAACACAAGGAGAGAGATAATGGGTGAAGTTGACCTTGAGATCTTGATTGGGCCAATGACCTTTTCCATACCATTCCAAGTAATGGACAATAAATCCTCCTTTAACCTGTTGTTAGGGCGCCCTAGGTTGGGGCAATTCCGTCAACTTTGCATGAAAAGCTCAAATTTGTGTCTGGGCAGAAGATCATCATCATCATAGGTGAAGGGCACGACGAAAGAGAAAAATCCACCCATAACATTGAGAACCCCAAAGTGCTAGATGTGCCACACACGATCGAAGATACGAACCTCCATAATTTTGAATATGAGGTATCAATGATAGTCGTAGAGCCCCTAGAAAGCATCACCTTGAAAATTGAATGTGGGATGGTGGCATCTATAGCCATGATCTAGAAATGGGCTATAAAAATGAAAAGGGATTAGGACCCCGATTATAAGGAAGGAGAGAGCTAGTCAAGGCTAAGGGTGGGCAACAGATCAGGTTTGGGTTAGGCTATAAACTCATAGAAGAAGTGCGAGAGGATAAGGAAAAGGCCCAGACCATTGCCGCAACAAGAGCAAGGGGAATAAACTTAGAAGAGAAACCCCGTCCTAGACCTCACATCCGAAATACCTTCGTGAGCACGGGGATCATGAAGATCGATCAGAATGGGGCAATGTAGTTAACCCCACCCAAATCGACAACCCCTATCCACCTTACCAATCCCCAAATTATCCCTCCCAACTTGGAGATAGACCTGGCCGCTCTGTCCCTTTTTAGGGAAGAGTTTTCCATACCTACACAATCTCCCCCTGTGGTAAACCACCACAGGACCTTGCTAATGATTGAGGACAAAATCTCAGGCGAACCCAAGATCAACATGATGGAGCCTGATTTCGAGGAATCATATCAGCCAACCTCCTCCATCCAAACAGGTAAATGGGCAGTACCACAGGTAAGGAATTGGGCCATCTGTGCCCCAAACTCTGGAAGCGACGTGTGGCCTAAAACTCGGCACCCACTTCCAAAAAAAAATAACATATAAAAAGTGAGGTTAGCCCTTGGCAGACAACACCATGCATGTATAGAGACCTGCCCTGCCAAGGGCCAATCCCCGAAGAAAAAGAACAAACATGAAAAAAGTGCTAAATAATCTAAAAATATTGGCTTTTAAAATTTTGAGAAGATTAAAGAAAAGGATGCCTTAATTGAAAAACTCGTCCTACATGAAATTGACCCCTTTCTTGTAGAAATACAAGAAGAGGTAGGAGTCACGAGTCTGGATGAGGAAATCCCTACTGAGGAGCTTCCCAATGAACTCCTTGAGCAGCTTGCTGACTTTAAGCATGGTCCTACCCTGATCATTGAAGAAACAAAAGATGTCAACTTGGGTACAAAGGAGGTTCCAGGATCACCAAGATCGGAACGTCGCTATCTCCTGAGGAAAGAAGAAGCATGATTGATTTCCTTTGGTCATACAAAGACGCTTTTGCATGGTCGTATAAAGATATGCCTGGTTTAGATACTGATTTGGTCGAGCAATTGTAATTGTTGTATCCCGATGTTAAGCCGGTCAAGCAGAAGTTGAGATGCCTCAGGCCAGAATGGATGCTGAAAGTGAAAGATGAGGTCATCAAGTAGTACGACGCAGGATTTCTCATGGTCTTTAAATACCCGCAATGGCTAGCCAATATCGTCCCTATACCAAAGAAAGATGGAAAGGTTCACATGTGCATCGACTTCAGAAACCTGAACAAAGCAAGCCTGAAAGACGACTTCCCGTTGCCACATTTCGATATCTTGGTGGATAACACTGCCAGACATGGGATGCTCTCATTGAATGAAGATCACTTTCTTGAGCCAATCAACGCTGGGTATGTCCGACGATTCTATTCCTGAGTCTCCCGCAGCAAGGTAAGTACTAATAAAAATGAATGCTTGACTGATTAAGGATACTTCAAAAGGAAGCCATCATTTTAAAGCCAAGTAGCCAAAAAGTATCCCTGAACACTTATACCCTTTTGCTACCCCATCTTGAGCCAATGGCCTTTTCTTTCATTCCCCCCTCCACAAAAATCAAGGAAGCGCATTTACCAACCAAAAAAAAAGAGAAGAAAAGTTACCGTCAAAATCCAAAAAAATCATAAAAGTAAAAAATCCCAAAAAGGGATAAGCAAAAAGAAAAAAACAATAGAAAAGAAAAAGTGGGACATGTACAGTCAAAATACTCCAAGGAAGAAGTGTATTATGGCAGCGGTAACCCAATCAAGGAAGCCTTTTTAAACCTAGAATACCTTCAAAATTCCTAACCTATCCCATGGCCATGATATATTATAAGAAAAAGCCCTCTTTAAGGTCTACGAGCAGTCATAGTATCCATTGAGTCAGCGTAAGCCAAGCTGAGAGACGACAAAAGAACTCCATCTAGTCGGCTTCTACAGAACCGACGTCCATGTCATGGCCTTTGAATAAAGAAGAAAATAAATAAAAATATAAGCTCAAAGCAAAATGGACGTAGTAAATACCTGAAAGGGCGCTATGGTTAAAAGCAATGAGCTTGTGTGGACCAGGTGAAAACTCGAAAGGGCGCCTGGGGTAAAAATGCATACCCTTGGACATAGTAGGATCCCAAAGAGGCACTGCGGGTAAAAAGAGGGAAACAACGGGCATGGAGAAAACCCGTCTTGGACACTGTGAGTAAAAATGTTGTATATAAAGGCAGAAGGTGAGAGTCATCAGTTTCTCCCCCGGTTGCAACCTTGACCTATCTGATCCCCCTAGGCCGCTCATGTTTACTCAAAACAAGTCTGAGTCAAGCATATCATCACGACCGCATCGTCAGACGCATGACCCAAGGAAAAGATAAAGGGTTGACTCAATCCAAGGAGATGGGCATTCTGGACCTCACCCAGGTCCGGCCGTGAACGGGTTTGACTATGCTCAAATTTAGACTCGCTACTTCCCCTCGCGCCTAAGGCATAAAAAATAAATAAAACAACAATAAAAAGAGGAAGAGAAGTCATTTGCAAAAGATAATAAATTTTCCTTCCCTTTTTCAGGCCAGCACTGTGCACCCACCACTCCGGGATGATTAGTTTGATGACTGGAAAGACCACATTTGTAAAGGATAATAAATTTTCCTTTCCCATTTTCAGGCTAGCACTGTGCATCCACCACTTCAGGATGATTGGTTTGATGGCCGGAAAGACCACATTTGCAAAAGATAATAAATTTTCCTTTCCCATTTTCAGGCCAGCACTGTGCACCTACCACTCCGAGATGATTGGTTTGATGACCGAAAAGACCACTTTTGCAAAAGATAACAAATTTTCCTTTCCCATTTTAGGCCAACACTGTGTGCGCCGCATCTCCAAAGGAATAATCGACATAATTCTCTCATTTTACAAAAAAATAAAGAAAAAATAAAATTTTTGTGAGATAATAGGTTTTCCTTTTTCATTTACAAGTCTGTACTTTGTTTACACCAGACCTCCCAAAAAATAATCGGTGTGATGTCTCTCTCCCTTTCCTCTTTTTTATAAAAAGCAAAAAAATAATATAAAGAAAGTGTATATACCCAAAAATAATCTGGCAGGGGTTCTCCCCTTCATGTGGTAATCTGATCTATGCAAAAAGTATGTGTAGGAGGGAATCAATGACCCAACTCGTGCTTTAGGGCACAGAGCTTTGCACGTAAAGCATCCTCCTGTACATCCCGCTCCATCATCCAGCGGTCATGAAGACTCCTATACCGCTTCTGGAAAGCATTAGTAACACCAAGAGCATCACTCAACGATCCTTCCAGATGAAGGACCTCACACTCATCTACATCAGCTCTGACTTCTGCCACCTCTGCTCTAACCGTCTATTTTTCTAAATGCTCGTGCAAGATTCGCTTCTCGTCCATCAGTAGCTCAATACGATTCTAAAACATCGACTCCTTCCTCGGACAAGGCCCCCCTACATCACTACTCTCTACTTGCTACAGGTGACAAGCATAAGACATCTCAGACCGTGGCCAGACCTCATACTCTGGGGAGGATAGGACCAAATTCCCTTGCTCTAGATCTCACTTAAGTGTCGATTGACGTGTCTCCCAGAGGGTAGCTATCCTATCCATATCCCCGGAAGACCCCCGAGAAAAAAATAAGTCACACAAGGGCAGCTTTGTCACACAAGGCACCTGTTGAGGGCAACCAAACTGGCACAGCACCCGAAATGGGCAATAATAAGTGCTGCCAGTCAAACCAAGGAGGGTGATGCCCTCATGATCTTTGGAGCGAACCATTGGGAAAGTCTTGTCTAACCAAGGAAGCCTCCACACCAACTCGACTTCGACCAACCAAAGCTAGAGCTCTTGTATATCCCCTCGTGGAAGCATGGGGCACCTCCCCCAAAAGCAGCGGGCCACCTCACCAAGAGCAACATAAAAGCGGGGCACGGGTCTCAAGATAGCAAGATGCTCCCCAAGCCAAATTTAGAGTAAGATGGGATATCCCCAGAGGCCCTCCACCTTGCCTAGAGTGAAGGCATCAGGGCAGCGATAAAGCTCCACCAACACCATATGCATCACAGAGTGGTCTCCCTCTATTTCTGCAAAGACGTCACAGAGTGCAAGCGAGAAGCTCTCCCCCCCAGTATAGAAAAGAACCTCGGAGATAAGGCAAAGGGAGAAGGCCTTCACATTATGAGGATTTTTTATCGACAATTTCGCAGGCTTTCCTCTCCGAAAAGTTCTCTTAGGAATTTCACCAAACACCTGGTGGGCCCACCGATGAGACTTTTCTCATAATCATTTTTCTTTAAGCCCAAGGTGATTTGGGTGGCTTTGGCATAACCCGATTTCCGTAGTACTTTGGCAAGGTCTCTATGCAACTTCAGACCTGATAGATTAGAGAGCTCCTCGAGAGTAGGAGTTAACTCACGATTCTCAAAACGAAAGACATGGGTGTTAACTTCCCAGGATGAAGACTCGGCATAAATGAAATCCCAAAGCGGAGGAAATTCAAGGAAATACGAGAGACGGGCCAAGCCGAGCTGATCCAAACCCACGAGCTCGCTCTCATTCATGCTCGCAAGACACTTCCACTTCCTTAGAAAACTGGGCCCCACGCCCAAAGAGGAAAGTATCGTGGTCCTGGATCCTCCACGAGAGGCGGGGCCGGAAAGCGGGTCTATGGTCGTACAAAGATGTTCCCAAGATACAATTCAATGTAGGACGATGGACCCACCTTGGGGCAAGAAAATAAAAAATGGGAGCAAAAAAATATCAAGTCAAAATCAAAAGAAGGAGAAAAGAATGCATTCTCGGGCTTAAAAGGCCCTACTTTCCCTTGATGGGACCTGACGTGTGTAATAAACATGCCAGATCAAATTTTCCCAGAATTGCTTTAGTGTGTATTACACACGCCAAGCCACCTTTTCCCCAGATTTGCTTTGGCGTGTGTGTTACACACATCAAGCCACTTTCTCCCAGATTTGCTTTGGCGTGTGTATTACACACGCCATACCATTGCTGCCATCCAAAGGAGGAAAAGTTAGTATAGGGGAGGTCATTTGGCTGATCCCCTAGGCAGCCCACCTGCATTTACTGCCATTTAAAAAGCACTAGCCGACACGCAAAGATATGAAATTTTCCTGAGTCACATCCACCTTATTTTCTATGCAGGAAAAGTCCACATAGGCATGAAAATGGCTGCCAAATAATAACCAAGTGCGTGGCCCCAAGGCCATTCCTTTTAAATTGGGTCCATCATACGTAAGAGAGCCAGCATACCACAAAAAGAGAAAGGAGAAAGAGATGGAGTATGCAACAAAGAGGGAAAAACAATGGCATTCATCAAAAATAATAAAAGCTGTATAAAAATACGTTCTTCGATAACATCATCCCAAAATAAAAATAGAAAGATTCCAACAGTTCAAATGTGTTAAAATTAAATCAGAGAAAGATCTTATTCCTTGGCAGCACCCTTCGATTTCTTGCAATGACGTGAGGTACTATGGTACCTTCGAACCTCCCCCACCTAGGACCACACCTAAGAGAGCCAGCTAAGTAGGGAGCGTGATTCCTTTTCACGAGCACGCTGCAAGTCATATCCAAAGTCATCAAGTTCGGTTAAAAGAAAAAAATATATGAGACAATGATCGGAACAAGTCAGTATGACACTCACCATCTCCACATCCCATAGGTCGGCAATATTGCGATAGTACTCGACCTGATTCACGGCCGATTCATAGTTCTGCACAAAAAAGAAAAGGGAGATATCAGTTACAAGGGCCACAGGCACAAACATAGGCATTTCTCTAGAAAGCAAAAGTACAGAAAGGGAAAAACTTACCCCAGGAACCAACTCAGGAGGGGGAACTCGGACCGCTTCGGCAGATAGGCGGGCCTGCTCATCTACATTGGCACACAAGCTTGAGAGAAAGGCATCGTCAAGGCTTCTAAATGTCCCCTGAACCTCAGCTGTAGAATAGCCTGAAGCACCCACGCTAGAGGGGGCTGAAGGACCAGCACCCATAGCCTCAGCAGGACCTGCCGGTGCCGCATCATCATCGTCAGAATCATCTTCCTGCTCAAACTGTGAAAAGAAGCAGGGTCTCAATTAGTAGAAGTAAACACTAAGTCTGAACCATTGGGAGCTTGCCTAAAACGAAAAACTACCTAAGCTCGTGGGCCGCCAAAGGCCAGGAAGTTGACACCGGGCATAAAACGTGACAGAATGGACCAATAGGGCAGGGACTCATACCATAGCTGTTATCCCCCGAGCATGAGAAGATCATCAATGGGGACCCCATGATGGAGAAACCTGGCAAAAAGCTCCTCAATAGTCCCCATAAGAGCCATAACGTCCGTCGGAGGAGCCTGCGACACGGCAAAGTGGTCTCGGTACTGATGTACAACTCTCTCCAGGTAATGCACCCTGGCCCAGGACCCATGGCGGCTCGATCCCAATAGGGAGAACCAACGTAAGGGTGATAGATGACTGGCCCAGATAAAAAAAATATCCCTTCAGCCAAACAGGTGGCATAAAAAGAAATGCTGAGAAAGAAAAGAGAGAAATGGCCATACCTGCTCCGGGATCAGCAAGTCAAATTGGGACCTCATGCCCATCTCCAAATGCTTCATCCCGACGTCCCGGCGGTGGTTCTTGTGCCAATTACTCATGAGCGGATATGTATAGACATCCGAGAAAAGGAGTGGGCGGCTAGGCTGGAAGTGCAAGTACCCCAGATCTGAAAAGAGTAGCAGTCAAGGTAGAAGATGTGTCAGATGCAAGATAAATGACTAGCCAATGAACTAAGGAAAGTGTTAAAGTCAGGGGTTACCCCAATCATGGGCCAGAAATCGATGACAGAAGCCATACTCCCAACTAAGGCGCGGTCCAGGCTAGACGTCAACATGGCATATCCGGGCCCACCCTAGTCATATCGATGCATGTCTTCCCACGTTTCCCATAAGGCTGAGCAAGGACATCGAAACCCGACCTCTGCTAGCATTTGCAAAAAGGGTCATGCCTAAAATGAAGAGGAGCGAGATGTGAGCCAACATCAGCACACGCTCTAGCTCAAGGAAGATATTTGCATCTAGCTGGCCCAGATCCACCAACTCGTGCTCATCGAACAACTCGGCCAACCAAGATAATTTGACGTCAGAGCCATGCTTGTTCTAGGCGGAGGGGTAATCCCAGATTAATTGCACCACCTCATCCCGGCCCGGTACACGAAGGTTGGTCACCGGCGTATCCCCAATCCTTATCCCTATAATCATTGACCAATCGATGGGGGTAATAGCCATCTCAGCCATCGCCATGTGAAAGGTCATGGTCTCAGGCCGGAAAAGTTCTATTAGGGCCTTAACATAGGCCGAGTCGCCCGTCGACAGGGAACGAAAGGAAATCTCCAAAGCCGGCCTGGGCAAGGAGAAACTTCACCACTGGAGGGAGATAACGGTAAAGGCGCTGAAGGTCAAGCCAACCTCCCCGGAACATAATGGGTGGCAAGTCCTGCATCAAGATGAAGAGGGGTTAGATCCTGCAGGTAAAGCAAGCTTGCACAAAGAAAGGACAGGGCGGCAAAATAAAACTTATTTTATTACCTTACCAACAATCCCGAAATTCGAGATATGGACATACTGTTGATTGAGCAGACCAGTACGGGCTGCCTTGCCCTACATTTCATACCAAGGCTGGGAAAAGCGTTGCACCCCCAAAAAATATATGTCACAATGTGTGTGTACATTTAGGTAACCCAAAAAATATATGTCACATGTGTGTGAACATTTAGGTAACCCAAAAAAAAAAAAAATCCAAAAAAAGAAAACAAGCAAAACATGCGTGTGTACATTTAGGTAACCCAAAAAAATCCAAAAATGAAAACTAGCAAAACATGTGTGTGTACATTTAGGTAACCCAAAAAATCCAAAAAAAGAAAACAAGCAAAACATGTGTGTACAGTTAGGTAACCCAAAAAGTTCCAAAAAAGAAAAAACAAACAAAAATTGTGTGTGTACATTTATGTAACCCAAAAAAAAAAAAAAAAAAAAAATCCAAAAAAAGAAAACAAGTGAAACCTGTGTGTGTACATTCATTAACCCAAAAAATAAATCCAAAAAAAGATTCTTTCTTTTTTCCAACAAACAAATAGAAAAATATATATGTTTAAATATATATATATATATATATACATGCATACACAATAAACATACAAAAAAATCAGAAAAAAAAGGAAAAAAAATGTGTAAACATACACACAGAAAAAAAAGAAGAGAGTCTTTCTTTTCCAAATAAACAAACAAAAAAAAAATATAGGCATAGACAATGAGCATGCAAAAGCAAAAAAAATAATAATAAATCATCTTGCATTGCACACAAAAAAAGCCATCTAGATCCACACAAGAAAGAAAAAGGAGAGACACTAATCACATAAACAAGTGAAGAAAAGAAGTAGGGCATCACAAAAAATCATATTTTTGCCCAAAATAAAGGCTAATGCACATGGAAGAAATCAAATGAGTCATAAATAATCATACTTGCAAGAAAACTCACTCATACATCATCCAAAAAACCAAAAATCCTAACCACATTGCAAATTATTCAAGAAAAATCAAAGAAAGAATGAGGAAACTTCGATTACCTTAAAAAAACATGGACCCTTGATCCGGTGTGGAGCGTGTATTTGAATGGAGGGAGCAAACTTCGGCGATAAAGCGAGGATTAAAACAACTCAAATGAACCCTAGGAGGAGGTTCTTTTTCGGTTTGGAGAGGGGGAGAGGAACATATTTTGAAAATGCTCCTTTTGGCTCGAGCTTTATGGTTTTAAAAATCCTCCCTAGTTTTTATACACTCCAGGCAAGTTTTGACCCCAATGTGGCCTGGCCTGTGCAATACGCATGCCAAGCCAAACCTGGCCCAATTTAGCTTGGCATGTATAATACACACGCTAGGCTCTTCATGGTCAATTCTGGCTTTACATGTGTGTTGTACACACCGAACTTGATCCTCCTCGGACCCGAAACAAAAAAAGCCCACTTAAACCCACATAAAATAACAAAAAATCTGCATAAAATAAATGCACATATGCATGAGTCCTTCAGAAAAGTGGCACGTACTCCCTAAAAGTGTTGCGACATTAGTTTGCTCCGCTCGGGTAGTAATGCTAAATTAATTTCGAGATCAATGGGTTCACCCAAAGACTTTGAACCCTGCTTCATGCAGGGGCACCCGTGGTCGGTCAAATGGGGCAATTAATGCCTCGTATGATTGGACACAAGCTGTGGACCTTCGCGTACTTTGCTTTGCGCCTATCTTTGAGTATGGGTCGATCACCCTTGCACTTATGGAGCTATTTTAATAAGAATGAAACTTGAACATCAAACATCTTCAATCGTCTCGAGGAGCTATTTTATTCGCAACTCACTCTACCTCGGTTATGCCCAGTAATATCGCTAAGCACTTGGGGACCGATAATTTTGAGGAACAGACATTTTTCCCGACATACAGGGCTTCTGTTTACTCACCATGTTACCCATCTGATGTTTAAGATTCGTTCTGAATATGGCGAACCCGTCAGTGATGCCTTGGGCTTCTTTGAATGTCTCTTATCTCTGGCATTCAATCATTAGTGATCAGATACCAAAGAGGAGCATCTGTAGACAGCCAAATTTGGCCCAAGGCCCAATCGAGACATACTTTGAGAGAGGCATACCCCCGAGCTTTCGATAGCACCTCCCGTATCCTTAAGAGTCTTCCCAAACCCTTAGAAACCTCTCCGAACCCTTAGTTAACCCTCTCGAGCATGGTTAGAGTGAGATGTACCAGGGCTGACAGGGACCTTTATTGAGACCAAATCTTATACTATTGAAAAGTAGATGTTCCCAGCTTTCCAACAAGTAAAAAATCACCTCAATCAGAGTTATACTTCAAAAGTTACGACGATACGAAAAGTGACCAAAAGTACACCTAGCAAAAGGCATGCATGGCTTGTATATTACACACGCCAAGCCATTTTTTCCCAGATATGGCTTGGCGTGTCTATTACACATGCCAAGTATAGGTGGGCCCCCTTGCGGGCTCTGAATTTTAGGACACTGTAGCTATGCTTGGCGTGGATAATACACACGCCAAGCTTAGCTACAATAACCTCTGATTTTTGCTTGAATTTCACTTTTGGGGTTTGACTTGTTGACCATCCCAATGTTTAGGGTGAGTTTCATTAGGACTGTTCACCCCTACTTACCCTATTTGCAACCCTCTAGTCATTTGAAACCTCACCCTATCATCTACCATTGAATCCGATTCACATCTTTCCAAACCTTTAAGATCCTAGGAAACCTTAGATGTTAGGATTACCTAATTGCTAACCCTAATTAGCTTTTAAGTACCTCCTAACCCTCTCTTTTTCCATAAATAGAGAGGCACCCCCCCTTGTAAATGGCTTGAAAATTTTTCTAAGAGAGAGAAAGAGATTAAGCAATCCCCTCCTTCCCTTTGGTGCACCAAATACCCATACACATTCCAAAATTCTAAACCACCTTAGAAACCCTACCCTCCATAAAAAACCATTGAGCTTAGGAAAGAACTATCCCTTAGCTATCAAGCCTTAGAGGTTAGAACCCGTTCTTCAACCACTTAAGCTACTAGAAGCTCGTCAAGTGCACCTACGCAAAGGTCCACAACTATGCTACAAGGGCCTGTGAGCTCAGGCTCTCCCCTCTACTCCTCTACCTTCTCGGCTTTTCCTTTATGCTTGAATTTGTACCGTTACACCGCCAAAATTTTGGTAATTGTGGAGGGGCACAAATAGGATCCAAGTGCCTTCAGGCAAGAGAAAGTGCTCTTTTCTTTTTGTTTCTTTTTTATTTTGTCCATAAGTAGAGACTGCTTTTGAGTGGGCTGATCGGGTGCCTAATACCTTCCTGATCAATAACCTAATCCCCTACCCAAGAACCTTTGGTGTAGACCGGTGAATCAGCCACATTTTTGGCACTTCGGTGCTTATAAAATTGATTTAGGTTTCCTGGGACACCGAAAGCTTTGGGTGGCGACTGTAAATATTTCGCGAGTGCACATCATCGTGACGGGATCCTCAAAAATCCACGGTTGCATAGGAATTCTATCCTAGGTGCTGGCGTTAGACTAGGAGCACTTTGGGTTTAGTTCGTATACTTTTGGATTTGGTTTTGGTTAGTCCTATAATCAGATATAGTGATACTGTCAATTTTTGTAAATAAGTTTTGGTGAGCCACTGTTTAGGTGATGGTCGGTCATCACCGATGGTTTCTTTTGGGCCCTCTTGTTTATGTGTTAGATGTTGTGTATAAAGTAGAAGATTTTAGATCTGCCTTGTGATATCTAAATTTTCATTTCCGCATATGTCTGATATCTGCTTTGATTTCCTCACTTATATGAGGATGTACCAAGTAAACTCTGTATTCAGATTGTGAAGTGTGATCCGACGGTCTAGTTTTCCTTGGGTTTCAGAAGTAAGAAAGAAAAAAAAAGTATTGTACATGATTTTATGAGAACGGGAAAATTGGGCTGTCACAACTTCTAACTTAAGAATTCTTTCTATTCTGTGCATGGCAGTGTAACTCTTCACGTGATCTTCAGTAGCAGCTATAGCTTTAATGTATAAAATCATGAATATGATTTGTCTTCTTTCTTCAATATGATTCTTGATTCTCGATCAATTGCATCTTCCCTTCGTGCTTTCCAATCCAGAGCGTCTTCTGTGGAATCATAGTTACAATTCTTCTGCTTCTTTGGTTTCGCTCTCTCGAGATTACGATTTGGATTGTAATTCATGTGCGATCTTTTTTCTACTCCTTTTTGAGTTCATTTTTGCAAAGATTAGCACTTTCACTCTTTTCTGCTTACTGTTCCAAATATCTGCACATTATTGTAGACACACCAATTTTGCCCTCTCGGAGTATACAAACCTGTTCAATCAACCATTGACCCTACCCACGATATCTAGAGAAGGACTGACCTTCTCCAAAGACCTTGAAACCCTAAATGCAGGGACCATATATTGAAATAATAGTATATGGTTGAGACCCAGGCTGAAACAATAGCTTTGCGGCTCGGATTCGACCTAACCCCGAAAGATCCTGAATTTCACGCACTTACAGACACGCGTAATTCAAATGCACGTGTGAATACACTCGCATAATTGGTACCACTTGGATCAAACTTTCTCTTCCCACGGATCGCCTTAAGACTCAAATTATGCATAGGGCATCACGCGCTTAATTCAATAACACGCAGCCCGACCTGTACATAATTAGTCCCACTTGGACTGGGCATAGACTGTCGTGCACCCCCTAAACTCCACGATTCCATGCATACACCCTTGTGCGGAATTAGATTCCACGTACATGCCCATACGTGGAATCAGTCCAGAGCTGGACTGGGACTCTACTGCCCAAGATCGACCAAAATCTACGATTTCACGCATACTTTAGTGTGCGGAACAGATTCCACGTAGATTCGCATGCGCGGAATTGGTTCCAACTCCTAATGGAACTAGGACACCCGGTAAGTCGGCCATCCTTGAGTCCGTGACTAGTTCAACCGAATTAAGCGTTGTGGATCTTGCGCTTAACTCGATTTCACGTCATGACCTATGCGCTTAATTCACCAATTGAGCACATAGACACACACGAGGAATTAGCTTGATACCAATAAAAACCCTCCTATCCTATGCTCAAACACATCAATTTCAATAGAAATCTACCCTCTCTCGAGCTCAGGCCTCTCCCAAGCCCAAGTCCTTTCTCTCTGTGGTCCCGGAAGGAGGAAGAAGCACATGGCTTCAGGTAATCTCTTTCTAGTTCTTAATTTTTTAGCTCTAGTTCTTAATTTTTAGTTCTTCTTAATTCTTAGTTCTAGTTCTTAGGTTTTTAATTCTAATTCTAGATTTGTAGTTCTAAGATCTTTAGGTTTTAATTTCTATTTCTTAATTTCTGGTTCTTAGTTCTTAACTTTCTAAGTTTTAGGTCTTAGTTCTTACTTTTAGGCCCTAGTTCTTAATTTCTAGTTCTAGTCCTGATTTCTTACTTCTAGTTCATAGCCTTCCGTTCTAGTTCTAATTCATAGACTTTTAAATTTCTTAATCTCGATCTTTAAATCCTTAAATCCTCAATTCAAATTCAGTTTTCAATCCCTAATACTTACAAAATAGCCTTATCT
Source organism: Chloranthus sessilifolius (assembly GCA_021018995.1). Lineage (NCBI taxonomy): Eukaryota > Viridiplantae > Streptophyta > Magnoliopsida > Chloranthales > Chloranthaceae > Chloranthus > Chloranthus sessilifolius. The sequence goes on from CM037597.1 coordinate 85,546,870, forward strand.
AACCGATTTACCCAAGGGAGCTTTCGGAGGGTACCCGAGAATGGGGCCAATCCTCCTTAGCATAACGGGCCACAACCCCCTTTGTTTTTCCTAGTTAGAGTAGTATTAGGAGATGAACTTCATTAAAATTAGAGTAGTATTAGGAGATTAACTCAATTAGAATCAGAGTAACGTTAGGAGACAAAAATAATTAGAATTAGAGCAACAGTAGGAAACCCAGCCAGTTAGAATTAGAGTGGTACTAGGAAACCTACAATTAGTCAAACCCAAGGCAGGATAAGGAGATATAGCTAGCTAGACTTAGAATAGGATTAGAAAACTAAGTTAGACAAACTATAGTTGTTGGAGTCGATCGGCCGATGTTCAACAAAGGACTCAACCCACACCCCAGTAGACACTCCAATTTTTTCCTCATGGAGTATACAAATCTATTCGGTCAACCTTTGACCTTACTTACGATCTCCAAAGAAGGACTGACCTTCTCCGAATACCTTAAAACCCTAAATACGGGGACCACATATAGAAATAATAATATATGGTCGAGGCCCAGGCTAAAATAATAGCTCTGTAGATCGGACCCGACTCGACACAGGAAGACCCCAAATTTCGTGCCCTCATAGAGGCGCGCAATTCTATTGTACGCATAGATGAATGCGTGTAACTAGCTCCACTTGGACCAGACCTATTCCTCCCATGGACAGCCTTGAGACCCGATTACGCGCCTGAACCAGTGCGCGCAATCGATTACATGCCCCACAACAGGCGCGTAATGTCCCCCAGTTGGACCTGGTCTCTGACTCCCATGACCTCCCAAATTCGACGATTAAGCACACTGATAAGGGCGCTTAATCGGATTACACGCCCTATACACGATGCGTAATTAGTTCCAAGTGAGTTGGAACTAGGATACTCGACTGAGCCAGTCAGGCGATCATTCACTGAGTTCGCGCAGACTCAAACTGGATTAAGCGCCCCGGATAGGGCGCACAATCCAATTACACGGGCTAGACAAGGTGGACAATTGAATCTGATCGACCAATTACGCACCTCCCATAGGGTGTGTAATTATCCCAATACCAAAAGACCCCCTACCTCGACCAAACACACGAGTTCACATATTCAAGTCTCAGGTTCCTCTCCTCCAAGCCTAGGATTCCGAGACTCTTAATTTCTAGTTCTAGATCTTAGGTTTTAATTCTTAGTTCTTAATTTCTAGTTCTAGATCTTAGGTTTTTAATTTCTAGATATTAATTCTTAGTTCTTAGTTCTTAATTTTGTAATTTCTAGATCTTAGTTCTTAATTTTTTAGGTTCTAGTTCTTAATTTTCAAGTTCTAGTTTCTAATTTCTTACTTCTAGTTCATAGCCCCCAGTTCTAACTTTAATTCTTACCTTCTAAGCTCGTAATGCTTGATCTTAAATCCTCAATTTTTTAAACCAAAATTTAGTTTTAATCCATAATACTTTTAAAATAATCCTTAGCCAACCGATTTGCCCAAGGGAGCATATGGAGGGTACCTGGGAACAAGGCCGATCCTCCTTAGCATAACGGGCCACAACCCTTTTTAAAAAAAATTAGAATTATAATAGAATTAGGAAACTAAATTAATTAGAATTATAGTAGCATTAGGAAATTAAAATTAGTTAGAGTTAGAGTAGTATTAGGAGAGTGAATTAATTAGAATTTGAGCAAGATTCAAAAAACTAGATTAACTAAACTCCTAGGTGACCCAAAGCTGTTGAAGTCGGCCGACAGATGTTCAACAAAGAAATCAACCCACAGCCCGAAAAGCATGATTAATGATGTGTTGCAACGTCGATAAATATTTGCAGTTGGCGATCGTATTAAACCTGGTATTCTTCACTCATAAATTAGCTCTTTAATATCTCTTAATTCATTATCCACCACCTTTAATATCTCTTAATTTAGTATTTAATATCTCTTAATTCAGTATTAAATTTAGTATTTAATATCTCTTAATTTATTATCCACTGCCTTTGCCAGAGTCCACTTGGACCGAAATGGGTCACGTATTTTGAGGGCCGAAAGGAACCCAGAAAAAGTGTGTACCAACAGGCTGGCGATCGCGATGGGACATCTTATCGCTAAAGTCGCCTCCATTTAGTTAAGTTTTCTTTTGTCGCTTATAGTTTTCTTTTTTTCTGTCTTATCCTGGTCACTCTTCACACTCGCTCACACCCCCGAGGATTTCTTGAGAGTACATGAATATTTTCCAAAAATTAGAAATGTCGAGAATACGGAGAATAAAACTTGGTGACTCGCCATTATGGGGGTACCACAACAATCTCGTGTACAGCGAGGATCCATCTTTCGACTCAGCTCAATACAACCTAGAGATCAACATGGCCGGTGGCGAGGAAACTATTAAGACCTGAAAAGTACCACTTTTCACCCCTTAACTTAATCTCTGTTAGACCCTTAATCATTTAATAAATGTGTTTTAAGTCTATCCTGTAGGTAATAAGCAGCAGCTGCAGATAAGGCCCTAACCATGCCAAGAAGCGTACTTTTGGCCCATAAGTGTCTCAGGAGAAAGGAAGTTAGACCCAGACAGAGAGTTTGCTGCAGCATAGGCACAGCACATCAGCAACAAGTCAAGAAGAATGCCTTGCGCAGATGTCGCAGGTTCAATTGAACCAGAGAGAATGCTTCGCGTAGTTGTCGCGGGCTTTTGATGGTAGCACACCAACTGCTTGCACCGTTCTCACGCGGTTTGATGACAGAAGGGATTGAAAAGCAGACTTCGCATGGTTCTCATGAGGCTCAGTCATAAGCGCTTGCAAAGCACTTGCATAGTCTCGCGTAGCTCAAAAGAGGAGCCCTTAATCTTCGCACGATTCACTGAGGAGAGAGAGCTCCAGGCATTCCTGCGCGCAGTGGCCGCAGGATATCAACCTTTAGGGAACTGCTCGTGCAATCCATAGGCCTATGCACACTGCTTCTTCGCGAGAATCTCCGCGAGATTCACCAAGGAATGAATCGCGCGCATAATTCCCGCGCCATTCAAAAGGAAAGAGCAATCTCACGACAACCAGAGCAATCCCGCGATGACCAAATTATCAATCCTGCGATTGCAAGAGCTTCAAGTCAATTCAATCCCACAATGCCAACTCTATCACGCGCCAAGATCTGGAAAGCCTTGCTACCTAGCGAGGCTCGGGATCTTAACTTCTTCCCCCTTCTGTAGGGGTAATCTGGGAACTTTCAGAACTAGGGCACGCGCTCCAATGCTCTAATCCTCGATAATGATGCCAATGTGGACATGTCTTCTGGCATAACAGCTGGGCTTCCTTCCTCTACCATGTCCCAAACTTTAGTTAAACTTGTGACAATGTTGCCCCACTCCAGCAGAGTGGGCAGTTCTTCTTCAATAACTTCTTCTAGTACATCCACTGCAAAGCTTTCCTCATTGTCCAGCTGAGGGTACTTTACACTGTTGTACACATTGAGTTCAACCTTCATATGTCCGAAAGTTACCTCCATGATCCCAGACTTGCATTGAATGCATGCATTGGCTGTGGCCAAGAATGGCCTGCCCAAAATAACAGGTATAGGGAATGTACTCTTGTTGTAGCCCATGTCCAAAACAAGGAAGTCTGCAGGGTAAAAGAACTTGTCCACCCCCACTAAGACATCCTCAACCACTCCCATAGGTCTCCTTTAAGACCTGTCAACCATTAATAGCACAATGGGGGTGGGTTTTAGCTCCCCCAAACCTAGCTGCTGATACACACTGTATGGCAGCAGGTTTACACTGGCTCCAAGGTCTAGAAGGGCCCTTCCAATTGTATGGTCTTCAATTATGCAGGGAATAGTGGGTATCCATGGGTCTTGTAGCTTCTCAGGCATTGTCATGTTTAATACAGAATTAACTGTATCAGTTGCAAAGGCCTTTTTAGACAAATGACCTCTAGCTTTCCTTTTCTGGGTACAAAGGTCTTTCAGAAATTTGGCATAGGCTGGGACCTGTCTAATTACATGAAGCAGGGGCAAATTGATTTTTACCTGCTTAAAGGTCTCCATCATTTCCTCTATCTGTGCATTCCCCTTATAAAAAGGGGTAGTGCCATTCAAAGCTTGAGGAAATGGCAACTGAGGTACTGCTGGTTCCTCAGCTGCAAGCCTATGACTAAACTTTTATTTTTTTCTTTTTTCATCTTTTATTTCTTGCTGAGGCTCAACTACAACCTCTTTATTTTTCCCTTGTTGCAGGGTAGCAGGCAACTCTTGGCTTTGTGGTCTCACAAATTCTTTTTCACTTTCATTCAAAAATTCCTTGGAGATGACCTCTCCTTGTTCCTTCCCAACCTGGTTGTCTACCAGCCTGCCAGACCTTAGGGTTGTGATGGCATTAGCTCCCTCAAAACTTGAGGAACCTTTTCTAATCGAATATTGGACCTTAAGATTGGCCACTGGCTGGCTTGGCAACCTGCCCTCTTCTCTTTTGGCCAAGGCATTGGATATTTGGCCGAGCTGTTCTTCCATTTTCTTTATGCTTTGACTGTGAGAAGTCACATTCTGAGTCAAGACTCCAAGGCTTTGCAATGAGGTCAAAACCTGGTCCTCGAAAGAAGCATTTCGGGGTTGAGGTTGGGGAACTACCAACTGATTTTACTGCTGGGGTTGCTGAAATCCAGATGGGAAGGTCCCTACATTGTCATGAGTGTTTCCCCATCTGGTGCTATGGAAATCAAGGATCCCAAGTATGGGAAAACCTTGAAGGTGAATGGTCAGAGGCTTAAGCCTTGTTTCTAAAAACTTGCTAAACCCATGGACACCATTCACCTTCAAGGGGATCTTTCATTAAACTGATCCACAGGTGTGTCAATATTGTATCATATGTACTTTAGTTTTGTTAGATTTGTCTTGCTTTCTTTTGTTCAAATTCTCTAGGAAATTTTAGTGGCCCCACCTGAATCTTGACCTGTCTGGTTTGAATTTTTTATACTTGGTTTGATGATTACTGCTCTTGGATTGATGGTTTTTGCCTGAATGCACAATGTTGGATGGTGATTTTTGCTGTCTATGTTTTAATGTTTGATCTTAATGGGTCTGGGGGTACCTATGGTGGAGAGTCATGCCTAGGATCCAGCCACAACACAAATGAAAATGGCAGAATAGAGAGCACATGCTTTCTGTTTACTACTTTGCTGTCGCTGGGTTCAAAAGGAGGCCTGAGAGACTCTCGCGCAGTTCACATAGAACACTTCAATAACTGTCATGAGATTCAAGTAAACCTGGGAACCTCTCGCACAATCCAAATTGAGCATTTCAATAGCTATCGCGAGATTCAAGTAAACCTGGGAACCTCTCGCGCAATCCAAATTAAGCATTTCACTAGCTGTCGTGAGGTTCAGCAGGAAGCCTAGGAGACTCTCGTGCAATTCAAATAGAATACTTCATTAGCTGTCGCGAGATTCAAAGGCTATCGCGAGATTTAAGGTGAACCTCAGAGCCTTTCGCGTAATCCAAAAGGAGGCCTGAGAGCCTCTCGCACAATTCACATGGAATTCTTCACAAGCTGTCGTGCGCTCCAAAGTAAACTTGGGAGATTGTCGCGCAATCCATGTTGAAAATGGCACCTTCGCTAGGTTTCATTTCCAATCCCGCGACTAGATATTTCCAAAGTGTGCAAAGCTTAGCGACAAGTATTTTAACTCCGCGCTTTTCTCCCTTTTCAGTACTCTCTCTTCCTTCTTCATCCAGCGAAACCCTAGCTTCTGGCGCTCTCCTCCCTCCCTCCTCCAGCGTCCATCCTATAACCCATCATTCACACCAGGAATCTATAGATTTGTTCCTAACATCATCCCCATCAATTGCCCTCTGCTTGGAGATCTCGTGGTGCACTGTGCGTCAGATCGAACCAAACCCTACAATTTTAGGGTAAGCACTCAGATCTTAGTCCCCCATTTTTATTTTTTAAAATAGAGTTTGAAATGGTCCCTAAGAGTGCATCAAAGAAAAGGGGCAAGTATAAGGCCCCTGTTAAGCCCGCTGCTAAGAAGGTCAAGACTTCAAAGGCACAGAAAAAAGGGAAGGAAGTGGTTGAGGAGGTGGAGGAGCCAACCCCTGAGTTTTCTACACCCTTCGAGCTCATGGCTTCAATCCCCTTGGACCCTGAGACAACTTTTGACCTGCCCTTCTTCGAGAAGGAGCCTCTCTCTGCCCCTGCCATACCATTTATGAGCAAGGCTGGCCTGAAACCCTTGATGAGAGGAATTCTAGCACTAGCCTACCCTAGGCTAGTGCAACTCTTTTACGAGCACATCAGGGTCACCAAGGACAAAGATGGATAAGCAGGTCTACTGGTGTTGATTGATGACTTTGAAATGTTAGTTAGCCCCAAGGTGATTGCAGAGGTATTGGGCATCCCAGCCGCATTTGACCCTAGCTGTGGATATGGCCCCCCCTGAGTGCCTCAATTGATACAATTGCAAGGGCTTTGACTAGAGGATTAAAGGCCTCAGGGGATTCTATCAGAAGAAGAGAGTTGGAGCCTGGACTCCTTTTCATTGACCAGGTCCTGAGAAAGAACATCTATTGCTCAGGCCATCAGCAGGAGAGGAGAGCTCCTATTGCTGATGCTGTCTACTCCTTTTCTCTGGGCCATGGCTTTCATGCAGCCTGGTTAATTTTTGAATCAATGAAGGATCTGGTGGAGAAGCTAGGGCAGAATAAGAAGCCACATACACTCCCCTATGCCAGAGTCATCACCAAGCTGCTTCTAAAGGGGGGGTGAAAGATAGCAAAAACTGAGGAGACTACCACCCTTAGCCCGACAACTTTTGCCAAGAGGCAATGGGGAATCAACAGAAGCCTGATGGAGGCACAGAAGAAGAAGAAGGCTGAGACTCAGGCCCTTCCCAAGCAATCTGAAGAGGCAGCTGTTACAAGGCCCAACCCTGTTACTACAGAGGAGATTCCAGAGCCTGTCATCACCACTGCTGCAGCAGCCACCTCAGCCCCCCCACCTTTCACTCCAACATCCCCTACCCCTATTCCATCTCTCTCTCACCCCTCCTCTGTCTTCATTATCCATCCTCACACCCCCTTCTCCTGTGATTGGTACCTAGGAGGACACCACCCCCCATGTCAGCCCCTCACCATCCCCTACCCTACCTCAATACACAGCCCCAATACCCCCAGCATCTTCACATAAACCTGACATCCCTCCACTCATTTCCTACAAGAAAAGGAAAACCACTGAGACAACCCCCACCATCTCATAGACACCACCCACAATCCCTTTTATCCCCACTGACACACCTCACATTGAAGAAGAAACCACTACTGCCATGCCTACTACATCCCCATTCACAGACATAGACCTCAACCTTAACACAATCACAGGATTCGAAGCCTTTATGGCTAGTTTCCTTAACACCATGCCCACCCACTACACCCCCCTCCCGGACTCCCCAACTACATCACAACATCACTCACCAGAACCCCAATCTCCCCTTCCTTTCACTTTCCATCATGCCCCTTCCTCACCTTTTCAACCTGTGCCTTCTTCTACGCAAACTCAACCTCCCTGCCCAGACACACTGACACTCATCCTCTCCCTCATCCAAGACATACAATCCCAACTATCCACCACTACACACACCCAGGACCAGATGCAGATAGAACTCACATCCATTAAATCCACACTTCACACTTTCACAAACCCACCCACCCCTCAACCAACCACTCCAACCCCCTTGGTCCTTTCCCCACCCAACCCTGTCCCCACAATCCAACCATTCTCTTTCATACCTTTCCCCATTCCCTTTTTCCCTCTCCCAGCACCCCCTACTCCTAGTGAGCCTACCTCATTTTCTTTCCCCCCCATGCCTTCCATTCCACCTCTTATCCTACCCCCTCCAACAGTCACCGACAAACAGACATAAACAGACCCAGAGCCTGTTACCCTCCCCCAACAACTAGACCTATCCACTGATAAATCCACTTCCCCCACCCAGGACCAATCACATTTTGCTCCTTCCACTTCCTCTCTTCCCATCGCACCCAAACACTCTTTTTATATCCCTCCCTACCTCACCATCCTCCATGCCATGAGAGACAATCCCTACCTTAGGAGGGATGTCTTGAGGGGAATGACCTAACTTAGGCAGTCCATTGAGACCCCCCTACTGTAGCAGATTGCTGAAATAGAGGAAGCCCACAGAAAGCAATTACTGGGTATCTCCCTAGGGTGGACTAACATCTTGGAGGCATATGAGAAGGCAAAGACCATGGTGGCGTATCATTAGATGAATTTAGAGCTGGAGAAGGCCAATACGAATGTGGAGAGAATGAAGGCCAGGATGTTTGAAAAGAGACTCAACAATGCCCAGGAGATCTTCAGACTCCAAAAGGAAATCCATGACACTGACCTCCTCAAAGCAAAAATTCAGATCTCCTCATTGAAGTCGGCCGTCATGAACTGCAGCCTTAGCACACCCCACTCTCAAGATTTTGCTGTAACTCCCGAGCCTAAACCTTCTCCAACCCCAGTTGCCCAGTCTGAGGAGGCACAACCAATTACCCAACCAGATAAAGGGAAGGCCCCTGCTGCCCCTCCCTCCTCACCTCCTACAGAGCAGCCCCCACCTACCTAAACCCCTGCTGCACCTCCAACCGAGCAAACTTATCCTAAACAGAGGAAAGTCACTGCTAAGAGGACTGCTTACACAACAGCCTCTATTAAAATTGGCAAAGAGCCAACTGCCTAGTCTGAGGAGGCAAAACCCCCTGGCCAGCCTGAGCCCAAAGTAAAAGGGAAGTCCCCAGTAACCCCCACTGAGGAAGACAAAGGAAAATATCCTATGATCCCTCCTGAACCCAAAACCAGAAAGATGAGGGTGAGGGCACCAAAGGCTCCAACAATGAAGAAACCCCCACAGCCAAAGAAACCAAGGCAACAGAAGAAAAAGAGCCCAACTGAGAAGAAACCCAGGAAGAAAAAGACTAAAGCTCCCTCAGATAGAACCAAGTCCAAGCCCAGTTCTGAGGGCAAAGCTGAAATAAGGAAACATGCAAAACAGATGGGTTGGGACTGGTTCACAGATTCCTCCTCCTCCTCCTCCTCTTAGACTAGATTGTACTTAGGATTTTCTTTCCTTTCCCTTCTTTTCTTCTCATTGTAAATTACAGTTGTACATATCTTCTCAGTTAATAGAATTTTTTCTTTTTGCATATTGATATATGTGCCATATCTGTTTTGTGTGCTTGTTTATTTTTAAATGTTGTATAGGTATTAGTCTTAATATTATTCACTTTTGTCAGTAACATGGGAGATGAATTTTGAGCAAAGTACTAGCACTGTAGCTATTTAGACTCTATTTGCATCAAAGTGTTTTATCATTTGGAATTTTTGCTAGGCATGTACTAGTATTCGGGAGGCTATTATCATTTGCAAAAGGAATACATGTGACGGGTAGATGTTGATGGCAACTGAGTGGGTGCATGACATCGTGCAAGTACAGGCCTGAGCACAAATGGTGCAAAGAGGTCGAATGTTGGTCTCGATCAAGGGGTTAAATGGCCTCATTTTCCTATGTGTGGGCCATGTCAGAGCTTGCTCGCAGAGTCATGAGGGCGCGCAAAGTAGTATTCCACATATTCTAGTGTGCGCCACCTTGCAATCCCAAGAGATTGTTCTTCGCGAGGATCCCCGCGTGATACACAGGATTACCTTAATTACCAAGGCTAAATTAGACCATCATTTAGTGTGAGCTCTCTTTTCCCATAATCAGTTGTGCGATTTATCATTCCCCGAACAATCACAATTTATTGCCATGCTTGGAAAGGGACAAAACTTTAATATGCCGATTCATATTCCACCGTTCAAGTATTATAAATACGCAGTTAGTTCGTCTTCATCTCATCCTTTCTCCTCTAACCTTTGCAGTCCGGCCCTACCCATAACCATGGCGAATGACAAACCCACCGAGTTCCCAAACAAATTCAATCCGATGTGGTTGGACCCTTTGCCGCCTAAGCAGCCGAACCCATTACTATTTCTTTGGGATGAGTATGAAGAAGTCCAGTGGACCCTGGCAAAGAAGGAAAAGAAAAAGGAGAAGAGAGAGAAGAAGCAAAAAATTGAACCACCAGCATCACCCCTACCATCTTCTTCAAACCCCCACCCCCTGCTCAACACCCATCTTAATCATTTAATAAATGTGTTTTAAGTCTATCCTGTAGGTAATAAGCAATAGCTGTAGATAAGGCCCTAACCATACCAAGAAGCATATTTTTGCCCCAGAAGTGTCTCTGGAGAAAGGAAGTTAGACCCAGACAGAGAGCTGGCTACAGCATAGGCACAACACAACAGTAACAAGTCAAGAAGAATGCCTTGCACAGATGTCGCAGGGTTCAATTGAACCAGAGAGAATGCTTCACGCAGTTGTCGTAGGCTTCTGAAGGCAGCACACCAACTGCTCAGGCCATTCTTGCACGATTTGATGACAGAAGGGATTGAAAAGCAGACTTCGCACGGTTCTTGTGAGGCTCATTCATAAGCGCTTGCAAAGCACTCGCGCAGTCTCGCGCAGTTCAAAAGAGGAGCCCTTAATCTTTGCGCGATTCACTGAGGAGAGAGAGCTCCAGGCATTCCTGCGTGCAGCTGTCGGGCAGTGGCCGTGGGATATCGACCTTCAGGGAACTGCTCGTGCGATCCATAGGCCTATGCACAATGCTTCTTCGCGAGGATCTCCGCGAGATTCACCAAGGAACGAACTGCGCGCATAATTCCCGCGCCATTCAAAAGGAAAGAGCAATCTCACGACAACCAGAGCAATCCCGCAATGACCAAATTATCAATCCTGCGACTGCAAGAGCTTCAAGTCAATTCAATCTCGCGACGCCAACTCTATCACGCGCCAAGAATTGGAAAGCCTTGCTACCTAGCGAGGCTTGGGATCTTAACTTCTTCCCCCTTCTGTAGGGAAAATCTGCAAACTTTCAGAACTAGGACACACACTCCAATGCTCCAATCTCCGTGCACACGCCCCGAGGCATCCAAGGGACAGAAATGGGCCACGATTGCATTGATAAAATTAGGGTTTTCCTAACCTTAATACTACCACAACTGACTGCTATATAAACCTAAGCCTAGTTTAGGTTTGAGGGACTTTTACTTATGTACTCCTTCTTGAATCGACCGTAGAATTTCAGTAGGCTAAGGTTAGGTTTTAGGCAGTTCCTTTTTCCCTTTTTCTTCTCTCCATAGTCTAGCACTTGCTGGCTATGACTTTGTATGTCTATTTGGAATAGTTTTAATGGAGTTTTATAATAGGATTTTATGCATGTATGGGATTGGTGTTTTATGAGTTATTCTGTACAAGGCTCCTGCCTTGAGATCCTCCATTGTTAAGTTGCATTGTAAGCAATGGAGGATTGTGTTTAAGGATTTATTTAGATTCAAGTGCCCTGTGTGTCCAGGCTAGGCACATTGTAGGCCTATGCCCCACCACAGGATCCACTAAATCTGAATCCCCATGGGAGCCTGTGCTGGTAGCCTTGTGAACATGGTGGTGGTAGCAATGTTCTTGTTCTGTCTCAGACCTCTGTGAGAAGGATAGCCTCTGTGGATAGTCTGTGACCATTCAAGTGGATAGATTATAGCCTTAGGGTGAGGCCAATCCACAGATCTAAGATAGATTCTTCTTCTCTACACTTATGCTTGTAGCCTTGTGAGAGATTGTGCAGAGACAGACTCCCCTGTATTTGTATAGATCCAATATCAGATGGCAGATCTAATTTGGCTGTAGAGATTGTAGGCTTGTGATTGGATCACTGCAGTCTTTCTAAAGTAGTGAACAACTATACCTAAAGCTAGTACTCAAACTCTTGCTGGTCCTGTGTGTCCAGGCTAGTGCACGTTGCAGGCCTAGCCCCACAAACAAAACTTTAGAGGTTGAGATTCCTATGGATTCTTGAGCTGGTAGCCTGGATGAAGTAGTGCCTATAATGATAAACTTGTTATGATCCATCTCTGGACTGTGGTTCCCCTATTGGATAGTCTGTGACCATTTAAGTGGGCATATTATAGCCATAAGGGATTGGATCATGGCACAGGGGTGAGTTGGATCCTTTCTCCTCTTTGGTGATAATGTAGCCATTGGACAGGACTTCTATAGCAACAGATCTGAGTCTAAGTTATAAGACCCATCAGATCTGTACCTAATAGCTTACTTCTCACCCTTTTATATTTATTTTCTCACACTCCATCATTCTTCTAAACCATTTATGTAGTTTAGGCATTAGGTTACCTTAGGATTTAGACAATAGTGACCTTAAATCCCCTTCCATTTGGGATTGCCAGATCTGTAGCTAGATTTGGAGGGCCTACTAAAGATAGCTCCCTTGGAGCTTTAGATCAACTTTCCCTGTGGGACAAACTTTTATTAAAACTTGCTACAACAGGCCCTGTATCTTGCAGGACTATGCATTTTTAGGCTTGCTGCTCTGTAATCCACCTTTGATTTTCACTAACCCCATTCTTATCACCATTCCCAATAAAGTTAACAGCAAGTACTTTAAAACATCCTAACAGAAACCCCCTTCACACCTCCGAGCACCAGCCACAACGACGGATGCAAAGACAACGACATCGGGCAGAACTTCATGGCTCGACAACTCAAGGAACTTAGAGTCTAGAAATTACAAAGGGGAAGCGACGACGCTGAAGAACTGCTTCAAGGCCTAGCTGTCGCATACGGGATCATCCAGGAAAGGAAAAACATGGAGGAACGGGAATGAAAAGGCAGGAAAGACCCCCACCTACTCTGAGTATGATATCACCACATATATCGCCGACGAGATGAACTGGTCGTACCCTCTTTGACGACGATCGTCAAACTCACTCCCAGACTGTTAAGAAAGACTCCATTGTAAGAGTGGAGGATCTTCCTAAGATGCTCGATGAATACATGGCTAAAAGAGAGCATCCTGAAACTTCATTCAAATTGGAAAATTTATGTCAGGACCTCGAATTCAGCTTACCTGCAAATTCAAGCCACCGAAGTTCAGCAAGTACAGCGGCACGGGGAACCTGAATCATCACCTAACCCTCTTCTGCAGCGACTGTCGACGTATATGCGACAACCAGGGCCTGCTCATCCACTACTTTCAGAGGCCACTGAAAGGAGAGGCACTCAATTGGTTCATTGGGCTATCACTACACAAGATCGACACATCCGACGACTTAGTCGACCAATTTCTCAGTCAATTTTGGAATTTGATCCAGGAGACGGTTAGCCTTAGCCACCTGATGGCAACGAAGCAAGAACCTGATGAGGAGTTTGTCAACTTCTTCGAACGATGGAGGAAACTCGCTACAAGGACTGAGACCTTGATGAAAGAAAAAGACTCTATCGACATCATTATCGACAACACCAAAGAACTCTTGAGGAGTGCGCTTATTATAAGTGATTGCCCAGACTTCTCTGCTCTTCACCTCCGAACCTCTCGTCTAACATGACACATCAAGGGCGGAGACCTCACGTTGTCCATAGTAGCATCACGAGGAGTCTCTTCCGACAAGACCAAGATGAAGAACAACAAGAAAGCCTGGAGATCTGAGCCGGTCAACACTGTCACCAACCAAGGGCAGAATTTTGGGAACGGGAACTTCTAATAAAAAAATCCCAGACAAAACCAAGGCCAACAATGGTATGCAAACTAGAACCAGGGTCAAAATCAGCAATGATGCCCAAACCAAAACTCGAACCAAGGTCAGTACCAAAATAGGAATCAGTACTCCAATCAGAATACCTACCAAAACCAGAATCAAAATGTGGCATAAAACCGAACGACCAACCCTCCTGACTATAACAACGTGCCCCCACCTTAGAATTTCAACCAGCAAACCATAGACCCCTACCAGTCGAAGCATGAGCACTACCTTCCACTACCCGACACCATTCCCAACATCTTTTACCTCCTCAGTAATCAGAACCTCCTCCGGTTCCCACTAGAGTGGCCTTGACCTTGGCCTGCAAACCTAGACTATAGTAAATTCTACACTTTCCACCAATTCGTAGGTCCCAACTTGGAAAACTATTGGGTTCTCCGGGATGTGATCTACGACATGAATGATCGAAATCAGATCGACTGGGAGTCACTCAGAAATTCCAACCCCAACAACAATCACCATGGTGGATCTCCCTAGTCAACTCCCCGTGCAATCTTCCGCTCTAATCACCCGCCGTAACCCTTTTGGTGCCCCAGTAAATCCATTCGAACCTCCTAGACTCTCGACAACTCGGATACACCTCTCGACCTTAATCACTCGATTTGCACCTCTAGATCCCCCTCCTTACCCAAAATTCATTAGGATCCGAGTCCAATCATTCAGGGCTCGGAGACCAAACCTACATGAACCCTTGTCAGAACCCTCGACTCCTTCAAACACTGAGCCCGCTCCATCACTTCCTCCTTCATCTGACTCTGAACCAGAGAACGAGGGCAATATCCTCTGAACTGCGGCCTAAATTGTGGCATGGGTAGATGGACTCTCCCAAAATACCTCAAGTCAAGAACGTGAGGCCGTAGTCGAACACCAGCCAAGTATAGACATAAAGTAACAATAAGAAGAATTCGGCAAGCAGGAAGCATTGATCTTTGCCTTCCTCACAGAAGAAGACTACACGTAGTACGCCCCACCTTGGGATGGCATCGTTGTAGTATGTATTCCTTCTTCAAACTTTACCCTGTTCATGAAGAATGCTCCAGCAAGCTCATCAACCCAAGTCACGACATGGCTCAAGGATCAACAACCGACATGCCCAGTCCTCAAATCAAGAACTACCTACCCATCGCCACCATTCTCTTGAGAGAAAGAAACTACCGATGCACAATCGCTAGAGAGGATAGCGAGAGAGAAGGAAGCCAACTTTCCTCCCCCACCTCACGTCATTCACCCACAACCGATTTCTGTGCCTCAGCCACTTCAGCTAGCTGCGAGTAAAGCGCATCAACAAGCACTCAAATAAGGCTAGGAGTATGACCTCCTATGACATCTCCCGAAGATCCCAACACAAATATTGATACTCGAGATCATTAAGAAATCCCCAAACCATCATTGACTACTGATGAAAATGCTGGAAGAAACACAAATCGATGAAGACACCACTTTAGATGAGCTGCACCAGATCACTTCCATCATGGCACAACCACTAGCCCTTACCTTAATAGATGTAGATATGCCAAAAGAATCCTTGCGAGGGAGCTCAGCTGCCATATGTCTAACGATCATAATCAAAGGGTTTACAATCCCTCATGCACTAGTTGACATAGGAACGAGACTCAACATTTGCCCCATAACAACACTCAAGGCTCTCGAGTACACGGAGCAAGATATAAGGCCTTTGTCACTATCTCTGATCGCATATGATGGCTCTCGGTGCTTTGTCAAGGGAACCATTAAGCTATAAGTTCGTCTTAGGCCAGTAACAAAAGATGTCACCTTCCACGTTTTTGACTCTTTTAGTACTTATAATTTAATCTTAGGAAGGAAATGGTTGGGATCCATGAAAGTCGTAGCATCTACATACCACTAGTTTGTCAAAGTCCCTCACGAGGACTCTATCATCAAAATATATGCTGACGCGCCTCTTCAGGAGATAGATACCGACTACACAATAAGCATCCCGACAGCCCATGACTCGATGTTATCTGCTGTCCACATCAAAAGAGTGCAGACTTTCAATGACGTGGCGATAGCCGAAGTTTGCCATCCTACCTCTTCTTCAACGTGCCGACAAAGATTAACGAGAAGAGAAGCCGGCCCCAACCTTACCCTCTTCTACGACATAATTCCCACCACAATAAAAGGGCGGGACCTTATGTAACAACTAGGATACATCCCTCACACTGGGCTCGACAAGAATAAGCAAGTACGCATAGGGCCTGTCATCCCAAAGAAGGTTCGAAAACACACAGGATTGGGCTACCAATTAGATGGCAAGCAAGCCGACCTCCTGCCAACCTCGCCTAAGTGGTCACTATATGACCATTTCATCTATAGAATCACCGAGAAGGCTGATGTGTCGTAGAAATAAAGGGAGTCCTTCCCTAAACTACATGAGATAGAAATCGAGCAGATAACCAGAGCCTTCACTGACCTGACCAACCTAAATCAAGACGATGACATGGATAAGCCACTTGAGGGGTCAGACCACTATTTGATGCTAAAGAATCCCCTGACGAACCAAGGAAGAAGCTTTCAGAACTTGAGCCACATGTAGAAGATTGGAAGTCAGTCGACGAAGAAGACTTTCATATCTCCTCTTTAGGTGCTGAAGAAGAACCAGAGTTGCATATCCTCCAATCTCTACAACCATCCCAACCCCACGAACCAACAGAAGATGACTGACTCTCCATGTCAAGTGAAGAAGAAGACTATTGGATAAATTTTACTGACATAGAGTTAGGAGATCTCCTAAGAGAGGAGCGTCTGAAATTACTTGAGGAAGTCAATCGCTCCCAGAACTAGGGATCAGACTCTGACGATGAATTCGGCTATCGACCCATACTTTACAATTGGCGATGCCCACCTGTTGTCCTTACCCGGAGCCACCTATTACAACCTATGCACATCAATCCTAACACGATGCGAGAGATCAATCCTGCATAAAAAATATGGCAAACAATGAGGGCAGAAGATTTTCACATTCCCTTCATAGAAGTCGAAGAGGAGTTAAAGATCGATGCCCCCAAATCTCCGAAAGTACTGTAACTTCAAATATTTTGGAACTTACTAGATGAAGAATGGCAACCACCTCCGAGCGATGAAGAAGATTACTGGATAGATCTCCCCGCCCTCGAGTCTAACTCCAACAGTGGCAACCTTGGCCCCAATCTCGAAGAATGCGCCTGACTCATACAAGAAGAAGAAGATTCAAAGGGCTACCTAGCCGACACGGAAAAGAAAATGATTCACATGCTAGAAGAAGCGAGATCATTAGTCAGACCGCCACCGTCGTCTTTCATGAGGAAGATTACGTCGAGCGAGGATCATAAAAAAACTGCCAAATTCATAACGGGTCCACATCATCTGAACACTTGCACAAACAGCTTCAGCAGCTGCTGCACTTCCCCAACTAGAAGAAGCAACTCTGTCGATTCCTCTTCAGGAAACTGACCTTGTACCATACTTATTATCAAAAATAAAAAAACTAGAAAACCCTAAAACCCTTAAAAATTTTAAAGGTAAAATCCAAAAAATTAGGAAATCTCGAAAGAGAGAGGGAGCCCTTCATCCCACACCCACCTAGCGATCAACAAAGAGACCCCTCTCATAAGGCTACGAGTAGCGATCATGCCAACGAAGTCGAGGGAGTAATGACTGATATGACCACACAAGGTCACCCCATTACAATCAACACCAAGGAGCCCCACCTCAATTCCATTCAATGTGACCCTACCCTCTTTCCCTCACAAAGGCGCAGGGCATCCCGGCGAAGTAACAAACCTGTGATCATACTTGATAAGATACTCCACTACTTTGAGAGGAGAATGAATAGCCTCGACCTATAGCTCACCAAGGATGCCGCAGTCATTAGTTACACCGATGAAGGGTTACCTCTTGCAAAACTAACCCCCAGTGTAGTGATTTTTAAGTTTATGAGATTATAGACGATGAAGAGGGAGCACTAGCCACTGATGAGACACAGGACTTCCAGCGGATCATCAAACGCTTCGATGAGCAAACTCAAGCTGCCGCAGAACCTATCAAAGAAATAAATTTCAGCATAGAGGAAAAGCCCAAGAAGTTGCTAATTAGTGCAACACTCAGCCTCAAGGAACGACAATAGATCATCGAAGTCCTTCAAGATCACCTCAGCTCCTTCGCATGGTCCTATGAAGACATGCCCGGTCTGGACCAGAGCCTAGTGGAACATCATTTTATCCTAGAACCCGATGCAAAGCTCGTTAAGCAGAAACTCAGAAGAATGCAGCAGCACATAACACTACAAGTCAAGGAGGAAGTCGACAAGCTACACAAAGCTAAATTCATTCGAGTCATCCTCTACCCTAAGTGGGTCCAAATATAGTACCTATTTCCAAGAAGGACGATAGAGTAAGGGTATGTATCGACTTCCAGAACCTCAATCAGGCATGCTCAAAAGATGACTTCCCTCTACCTCACATCGACACTCTGGTTGACAACACTGTCGGGCATGAGATGTTATCCTTTATGGATGGCTTCTCCGGATACAACCAGATCAAACTAGCAGAATTCGACCAAGAAAAGGCTTCATTCACTGTGCCATGGGGAACTTACTGCTATGTCATCATGCCTTTCGGCCTAATGAATGCAGGAGCTACATATCAACCTTTCATGATGGCTATCTTTCATGACATGATGCACAAGTGTGTAGAAGTCTATGTCAATGATATACTAGTAAAGTCTCAAACGCGAGCAGGACATGCTGAAGCACTATGACTGGTACTACAAAGATCTGAGAAATATCAGCTAAAGATGAATCCAAAGAAATGTGTATTCAGAGTGACCTCTGAAAAACTATTAGGATTCATCATTAGTAAGCGAGGAATTGAGGTCGACCCGGTAAAGGTCAAAGCCATTCTCGAGATGCCACCTCCCAGCGACATCAAAGAACTATGAGGCTTGATAGGAAGACTGTAATTCATTAGGAGATTCATCTCCCAACACTCAAACAGATGCGACCCTTTCTACAGACTATTTAAAGGAGGAGCCGAGTACATATGGGATGATCAGTGTCAGCAAGCCTTCGACAACATCAAGAAGTACCTCAACCCACCGATATTATCGCCACCAGTTCTCGAAAGAACCCTGATCCTCTATGTGTCAGCAAATGATAAGGCGATGGGAGTAATTCTCTGACAACATGACAAAGATGGCAAGAGAGAGAAGGCCATCTATTACCTCAGCAGGACGATGGTCGAGTATGAACAGAAATATGCTGCAATGGCAAACACGTGCCTCACACTAGGTGGGCCTTGACAAAACTATGACACTACTTCGGAGCGCAAAAGATATTAGGACTAGCACGTATAGACCCTCTTAAGTACATATTTGAGAAGCTCGCTACATCCGAAAAGCTTGTTCGATGGCATATGTTATTGCAAGAGTTTGACATCACCTATGTCACGCAGAAGTCCATTAAAGGATAAGCGATCACCAATTACCTCACTAACCTTCCACTCTCAGGCAACGAGCCCGTACGCACAGACTTTCCTGATGAAGACCTACTCTCGATTAATGACGAAGAGCCCAACAAGACTTCATGGACCCTCTACTTCGATGGTGCTCTTAACCACAAAGGGAAAGGCATTGGAATAGTCTTACTAAGCCCAGAAGGAGTTGTCATACCAAAAGCCTTTCAACTCAACTTCTCGATCACCAATAATATTATGGAATATGAAGCCTTCATTGCCGGACTACGAGCAGCGCTACAGCTGGGCGTCAAACAGTTGAGACAATCGGCGACTCCAAGCTTATGATATCATAAGTCATCGGGAAATGGAAGACTAAAGAAAGAAGACTGATGGCATACTTAGAAACAACTCAGTTTCTGACAAAGAAATTTGAGAGAATTTCTTTCACGCACATCCCTAGACTAGAGAATGAGCTTGCAGATTCTCTCGCCACACTAGCCTCAGTCATACAAATACCTGTCAAACAAAATACAAAGTCCTTCTTCATCGAGAAATTAATAATTCCAACACACAAAGTCACCTAGCAAGTGAAACCAGAATTGCCAACTTAGCCGAAAGAGAAGCAATCTATTCCGGTGGAGCTTATAAAGAAAGAATCTGACGTTGCAACCTTTAGATTCAAGAAATCCCCAATCGATGACAGACAATCATGGTACTTCGACATATGGAACTTTCTTAAGCATCGACACATCCCTCCATATGCTACCAGGATCAAATGAAACACCATAAGGACCTAATGCATAAGATTCTACATCCTGAGCGAGATACTACACAAAGAAGTCTTCACCAAAGCAGTACTGCTATGATGTGTCACGACAACCATAGGACAATACATCATCCAAAAAGCACACTCCAGTGTCTGTGGTGCCCGTGCCGATAGATAGAGACTCACAGACCAGATCATATGACAAGGCTACTACTGGCCTACGATGATGAGCGATTGCCACTCTACGTCCAATGCTATAAATAATGCTAAGAACATGCCACGCTTATTAAGGCCCCATCAGTTGCATTGAATCCCATAATCTCACCATGGCCGTTCTTAATGTGGGCCTTCGATATCATCGGACACGGTCGGGAACATTCACAAGCACGCATTCATACTCATTGCGACTGAATACTACACCAAATGGGTAGAAGCCAAATCATATTTCAAAATCACGACTTCGACGCTCGCGAAGTTTATTATTCAAAACATCATCACTAGGTTTGGAGCACCCAGGATTTTCCTCACCGACAATGGACCCCAATTCATCGCGGAGAAGACGAAGAGACTATGCAAGAAATTTGGCATCGACCTATGCCACTCGTCACTGTTCTACCCCCTAGGAAATGGACAAGCAGAGGCTATGAACAAAATGCTAAATCAAATTTAGAAATGAACAATGGAGGAGAGTAATGGAGCCAATTGGCCTGAACGGCTACTAGAAGCACTCTGGGCCTATAGGACTTCTATTCGCACGACCACTAGCCAAACTCCCTACCTCCTCACTTACGAGATGGAAGCAGTCTTGCCCTACGAGATGCAGGTACCGTTCCTACGAATCTAACTCGATGATTAGCTATCCCTAGACAAAAGGAGAATTGCTCTACTCCCTGAACTAGAACAACTCGATGAGATGCGTCTAAGGGCAGCTGATCATGCACAAGTGTATCAAAGGAAAGTGGCCAGAGCCTACGATAAGAAAGTCCTCGAGCGAACCTTCAAAATTGGAGAGTTGGTCCTGAAGAAAATCATGCCTTCCAAGCATGCCCATCCCAAAGGAAAACTAAAGCTTAATTGGGAAGGACCCTATGTTATAATAGCCGCGTACCCTAGAAATGCATACAAGCTGGTAAACCAAGACGAGGAGAAACTTCCTAACCCGTGGAATGCCATGTACCTCAGAAAATACTACCCTTAGCACCATGATCGTCATGTCCCATAGTTACTTATAATTACCACCCTCGTAGTCATCGTGACCCATTCACTAATCGTACGTCATTATTTCCAAAAATATCTTTCGAAGTTTTTTGACCCACTGCCCACCCACTTACTCGAGTGATTTGGTCAAAGGACAACTAGATTCCTCAACCTCTTTTAAAGGCATAGGTAACTCCCGATTCTCACCCCTTTCCCCCTGCCATTGAAGGAGATATTAGAGCGCAAAATATGAAGATGTTAGGCTCAATCAAAACTGACTATTCATGCATTAGCAGGCTACTTTCAAAATATATATACATGCTTCAAGAGAGACAAAAGTGAGAGTTCAAAATAGAGAGGTAATAGAAGCAAACTTAGCGAGAGCAATACGACGGGTGAACAAGTCAATGAGGGAAGCATAAACAAACTGTGAGGACATTCTTGACAACTGTGCTAGGAAAGTATAAGCAAACTACGAGGGTCTCCCTAGTGCCTCTACACTACTAAATATCGTCGTAAAGTGGCGGGAGGAGGACAAACCCCTACTAACCACATAATATGAGACTTTGATGGTACCAAAATATGACGGAGAGCTCAATCATGGCACTGCATACCACTTGAGAAAAAGATTGTTACCTCCCCTTTTAAAGTTGTTAAGTGGAAAACTGTCCTCACATCATTAAGCCTTATCCTCTTTCATCCTTAATTTTACTTTCGAACCATGAGTCAGAACCTTTTTGAGGATATCCCTGGGAATAAAACCAAAAGCTTGTGAATGATGACTGATGCAATCACCCATTACCTACTACTCACCTCACCCCAGTCAAGACTATGTGATATGACGATCACTGTTAAAGGTAAAATCTAGCACACGACTGATATAACCAAACGCGTCCTCCCCATACGGCGAGGTATCATCAAAATTTTTTCTTCAAGACTGGCCCCTTAAACACACTCATCGCTCTACATACTCACCCAGGAAAGTTCCATTGTGACTCAACATTGGGGCATTTTTATTTTGGAAGAGGAGTCACATTAACGCCCCTGCTTGTTCATAGGTAGACACAGAACAACAAGGTCATCACTGAAGGAAGACTGCCAAAGCTACTACACTGCCTATCCTACCATGCTCCTACGCTGGGGAATTTTTTTAGTTTTAAAGTTCTTTAATACTTTGCTTTGCCTATTGCATTATATTTTCTCCTTGTAATGAAAAAAAAAGTAGAAAAAAAAATGATACAATGATACTCCCTTTTATTACTGGACCTCGATCTGAGACACCTCCCCCCTTGACAATCAGCAAGGGGAAAATAAAATTACTGATAACTTTATTCTCACATGGAGATACAGAGCAACCTGCAACTATTAATGGACCAACTCAAAGAGCATCCAAGTCCCAATAATAGACAACGATACCAAAAGCAAGCAGCTAAAGTATGGAAGGTAACACAAAGGGAAAAGTGAGGCTAGGTACATCTAAACCAAAATAAAGCTCTCTTTATATATATATATATATATATATCAAAATTTCTTTTACATCTGTCACCGGGGGCATATCCCCTGTATATATAATGAACAAAAAAAAGAATGCAAAAATATAAATATTCACCCTACTCCCTATGCTGCCTCTAGGATGGTCAGTCGCTGCTGTCCCTAGTATCATCGACCCGTAGATCAGGAGTTTGATCCTCTGAAGTCTCAATCCAAGCCCCTCTTGTAGGTGGGCATACCCTAGGAGGAGAGGGCCCCGCAATGGAGCCTCCCTCACTTTCCTGACTGGCTGATTGCCTAGACCACAAATGTGAAGGACCCTCGACAAGTAACTCCCAAATGATGGAGTCCTTATCAACATAATCCTTCACACGCTCATGTGTCGTACAACAGTGGCTGGCCAGCCAAGGATCCAGTGGCCACCGACTCTGACCGGGCGAGGCGACCGACCATCCCACACACCTTGACTCACTCCTCGCCAACCGATATTGCAGCCGTTCTATGGTTGCTTGCATCTCTGCCCACACCGTGTGACAGGTAACCTCCACCACCTCCACCTGGGTCCCCTGTCCGATGAGCATATCAACGAGCAAGTCCTCGTGACTATGCACACCCGAGAGAACCCGCCTCACCTCCGGGACGACACGCACCCGCATTGTCTCTAGACGTGACTCCTCGAGCTGATGAGCCTGCACGACCACACAAAATCAAGAATTGAGCATACTCGGGAAGTAAAGAAAAGCTAAAAAGAGAGGGAGAAGCATACCAGATCCACCCTCTCCTGAAGAAGGCGCTTGACAGTCACGGCAGTCACCAGATCAGTAGGTGGCATAGGAGGAATCTCGAACATATATAGATACAACATAGATAAGAAGCACATAAGATAACACCACGACTAAAAATAAAAAATGAAACTATGCTAACTAAATAAACCTGAGTGGGAGGAGGAGTCGACTCTCGAGGAGCAGAATCAGGGACGACCTGCACAACAAAAAAGGCGACCGACACAAAACACGTTAGAAAGAGAACCAATCAACAAAGCAAAACAACCAATGTGAAAATAAATTAAGATGCACACTATACCTGACTCTCTAGGCATAGGGAAGTAGTTGTGGCCTCCATAGTTTGGAGATCCTCAGCAAGCCAGCGTTGAAAACATACAACACAACATTAGCAAACCACTAAATAAGACAAAATAAAATTTAGAAAACTGAAGAAACTCACCCAGTGCTCTAGCTCAACACGAAGCTAGGCTTGATCAAATCCTCCCAATTAGATGATGTAGTCAAGGACGGATCGAATGCCAGAACAGACACCCCAATGGCAAAGAACTCTGCCCTCTGCAAGCACAACACATAACAGACACATTAGAAATAACAAAGAACGATAACACTAGAACCCTGATCAAAACACTCACCAGTCTCTGAATCTTCGAACGTAGGTTGGCCTCCATCTCCTGACCAGCCTGCTGTTGGCCTCGGAGCAACTCGATATATGCCACCTAACTGGCGACCTCACCCTCCCTCACAGTCTAAAAAATGAAGGGAAAAAAAATAAAACAACCACATTAAACTGACTAGAAGTTAAATGAATGGACTAACGACTAATAAACAAACTCACAGGGATCAACGAGTCTCTGCCAGTTGGGCCCTCAACTGATCCTCCCTTGCCCTAGCCTAAAAGACATAGGCCGTCAAGGAGCACAACATCTCCTCATCAGACCGAAGAGCGCATCCCATCTTCTTCATCACCCTGTGAAGGGTGTCAATCGCTCCGCGGACGTTGGAATCTAGATGGCCCTACTCTAACACGACCAACCTCATCCTCAATGCCGAGGCAAAATCAAGACTGCCAATCGCGAAAGAGCCACTCCCATAGAAAGGAGCATGAAGAGCCGGCCACTGCCGAGCTCCTAAAACCATCTCACAAATTCTTGGGTGTTTGCCTCATTGCGTGCCTATCACCCTGGTCCCCTTGGCTCTAAAGTCGTCAATCTGAGGCCTCATCCTCGATGCAAAGTCCTGACATGGGGGACCAGTCATCCTCCTGGCCACACGACTGCGAATCTTCAAAGGGACGCCCTGAGGGAGCTCCAACTGTCGAGCTACGTGAGACAGGTGAATGCGCTCCACCTTCATGAAACAATGGACCCAGATGTCCATGTCAAAGAAGGGCCGGCCGGACCATATCACCGGCTGCTCGGTGTCCTTCTCGGCCATGTAAGGTCTCCAAATGGCCTATAACCAGAAATGAGCCATCAATAAATCTTAAAGCTTGAGGACTAAATGCTCTAATAACATAAAAGACGCGTACCTGCCTCGGATGCATGTCCTCAAAGAGACCCTGCATGGTCTGAAGATTTGAAACCTGATGGCATTGGCCCATCGCCCTCTACCATATGTGCATCCATGGGAAAGTGAAAGCAATGTCCGCTGGCACTCGCAGGTGCAAGAAGGAGAAATGATCATACACTCAGAACTAGAAAACGTACAAACATTGAAACAATCAATAAGAAAGAAAACAAAAATAACTAAGACATTATAAAGTTGACGGTCAACTCAATCTCACATGAAGAAAAGGAAGAAAGCCTCTGATTGTCACAACACGTCTCCCACGACGATAGAGCTACTCGTAAAGGTGCGCCAGCGCTGATGCACCCCAAGCATACGTGGGCACCCGATCAAGGTCCCCAAGAAGTGTCAGAAATAACCCAGTGACACATCATCTCGTCGAGGACGAAAAGGGTACTGCACCAAAAAAGTGCATCAAAAATGCCCGAATGACTCGATCCGCCGCCACTCCTGGATCCGTCACAGGCTCTCGAAGCCCCATCACCTCACAACGCGCCTACAACACCACTCTCTTCTCTGAGTGATACCTCGGAGGAACAAATCCACTAGAAAAGTATCAAAGAACCATGTAACTCGGACCATCCCTGGCCCGGACCCACTAGACTGGTACTCGACTCCGAGCACTACCTCACACACTGCCAAGTAGTCTCTCTCCATCTACCCTATCACTAGCTACCCCTCGAATCTGAGTTCAGTGATGTGGACCCAGTCCTCCGGAGTTGGCAACCACATCCCTATTGGAAAGAGCAATGCCAGCTACTCCTCCCTCCATCGCTCTAGAATAGCCCTATCAAGCCCTGATCGACCGGAGAGGGCTCAAGCTCTAAGATATGTCCAAAGCCAAAAGACACTAACCACGCTCATTGAAACTTAGGTAGGGCTTGGTACCAGGCATGGGACTCTGACCATGCAGTGCTGATGGCCAACAAAGGAGGCTCCTGAGGAGTGAAGAAATGAAAAGGGACAATGTAAGACTACAACCTATAACTATGAAAGGACTACTAATGATAAATTAGAACTAATGATGATAAGCAGACCTAATACTTATAAAAATGATAATGACTAATAATGACAATGATAATAATAATACCAAACAAAATAATAATAACAAACGATGATGATGACCAACAATAATAAATTAGTCATAGTTAGGCCAATCAACAATAAACATGAAAAGGAAATGGCATACTGACAGTAAAACGACACAGATAATAACAAATTGTGAAAACGAGGCATACAAAGATTTACGATGAGCACACGAGACATGATAGAAGTAACACAAAAGGATAAAGTAAACATGACTTAAAACTATATACAAGCATGATGCATGAATGCGCACGCACACTAAGACTAGATGCGAGTTTAACACATAGTAAAATGGGTTTCCATATCCTAGGAATCTATGTTATAACCTAAATGCCTAGGAAGTAAAAGAAGAAACTCTTGCTCGCGGGCACCTACCTGGTCCCTCGCGAAGAACTCCTCAAACGGAATGCGAATCGGAGGTGGAGCTCGACGCGGAACAACGTCTCCCTCAGCACCCCCACCAACCCTAGGAGCACCCTCTCTGATGACCATCTCAGCATCACCCTCAACATCGGCATCGACATCAATGGGAATCTCAGGCGTCTCCCCTACCTCCACCAGCATCTGCTCCAAGTCTGAAGCAGTCAAGAAAAGTCGGTCACTGCCCTCAGACTCCATCTCAAAACAAAGAGCACGAAAAATTGAAGAGAACGTAAGAAACGATGCTCGAAATGGACCAACAGATCGCAAGATATCACAGAAACATGAAAATTAAAGTGCAAGGAAGCAAGGAAGAGCAAGAATCGGAGAAGAAACCAAAAAGCATGGGACAAATGATAAGTGTCACGACTTATACAGAACGCGGGCCAATTGTGCGCCCGAGAACTGACGCGCAATTGAATCACGTGCTAGAAAAAAAGTGTATGACTTGAATCACGCGCTAGGTCCTAAGCGTGCAATTGGACTAACATCCGCCCAAAAAGTGCTACGAGTCAATTCCGCGCCGTACACCTTGCGAACAATTCTAAAAGGTCACCCACATAGTGACTTGATGATGCTCCAATCATGCGCACTGATTACAACACACAGTTGGATTACATGCACACAATTCAACACGTAATTGCCCCCCTGAGCCCTGCCATTGCGGGTGCACAAAGGGATGTGCAATTGAATCCAACGCTCTGAATCAAGCGCATAATTCCCCATCCATACAAAAAATATATATACACAGCAGCAACCAGGGACCAAACTTGCGACTTGGCCATATCTAACACCATACCTACAACCTAGAATTTACATCATACACTTCAGACCTATACTCATGCACTCCAAAAATTAGAAAAGGCCTCACCTATACCTGCACACATGCCTTGAAAATGGCTACTAAAAATACATAAACACTAAACTAAGTCACAACACATCAGCACTCAAACTGATATAATGCGAACACAGACTAGAGCCACATCTAGGGCCAATTCAAGATAAACTACACCAATCAAGACAAAATTCTTTAAACCCAAAATAAATCCATAAAGATAGTCAAAATCACCACTTTTATATGATAAATTCATTACAAATTACACCAAGGGCATACTCTTTGAACATACAAAAATAATTACAACCCCAAGACAAGAATCAAACTAAACCCACCAAACAAAAGATGAATTTTAAATCCGAATGGGCCCCCCTGAGGGAAAATGCCCAAATAATAAAGGGAAAAATGATGAAGAAACCCGAAGAGGAAGCACACGCTGAACGAATTCTAACAAGAATCTCATCTTCCCCTCCTTTTCCCCTTGAGATGCTACTTATGAAATAACCTTCTAGCTCACACAATAAAATGACAGCATCAAAGAGCGCCGGGCCGATGGAAAAGAAAGAGTGACTCATAGAAGACCACTCAGGATCTGAGGCGTACGCCTATGGAAGGCCGATCTTAGAAACCCCCAAGGGAGGGTTGACCAAAGGTCGATCAACAGAACCTACCAAGGAGCAATTGGCACCGATCACGTGAACTCTAACGCAGCTCTTTTCCTTGGTTTTCTTTCCTCCACCTTTAACTCTTCCATCTCTTCCCCCAATAGGGAGGCACTTCTGGTCAGATTAACATCCTCGACCCTGGCACCACCCCATATCCCAACAACCACGATACCACAACGAGCAAATCACCATGACAATTCCCCTTGGGATGCAACACCCGGGATACAAAATAAAAAGGAAGAAAAGACATTAATTAAAACAAAATTTCAAAGGCCAAGTTCAAAACAAATAATAATGAAAACTAAAACCCAAGCCCTTAAGCCCTCATTTATAGGCAAAGACCCCTTCTTTCTAGTGAGACAAGTGTCTCATTCACAAGCCCCCTTGATCTAATTAAATCTAAAGCTAGATACCTACCCCTTGAAAGAAATACAAATCCAAGGCAAAATAGATAAACCAATAGCCATGAAACACTTACCCCCTAAAAAAGCAAAAATCCACCTCAAAATAGATAAGCCAATGGCGTTAAAATACCCAACACATCAATCTAGAAACCTAAAATCATACCTTTAAAATTATACATAAAACAAAAAAAAAAAAAAACCCATACCTTAAACAAAACAAGTTTCCAAAATTTCCCCTTTGCTATAAAGATTAAATACAATCCTAGCCCATCTAGACCATAAAAATGAGCAAAATCACTCAATAAAGTAATATATATATATATATATAATAATAATAAAATCACTATAAAAATCATACAAAAATCACCAAAGGAAAAACTGCTCCCTGCAGTCCCATTGTGACCAAATCATGCCCCAATACAAGTCACTCGCTCTACTGCAGTAAATAATCCGAAAACATAAAATGGCATAAAATAAAATTATCGCTTCTAGTCCCATCACCATAACACAACTAAAATATTTCAAAATATCTCCCACTATCGGGACCTCTAACAAAAAAAAAAAATTAAAAATAAAAATAATATATATATATATATATATATAAGTCCCATCGCGATGCAAAAGTAAAAAATAACGACACCCGAATAATGACAAAGTAGTCTCAGGATAAATCATTCTATGCTACTCGTCCCACCATGATCATGATCACTCTCCCTTGTCCCATCGTGAGAGAGCCGCTAATGCCTCATAACATGTCCCATCGCAACAGAATGCACAACACTATCCCAACACCTAAGTTCATCTGCATAAATCAGACACACCCTCATGTCCCATCATGACGCTAAAGCCCCGTCACACCACCAAGGCCAAAGATAAATCTCGTTGCGATCTTAAGACATCACTCAAACTGACTCCAACCCATCGCATCACCCAGATCTGCCAAAGAAAGAAATACACCATCATTGTCCCATCATGACATCAAAACAACCAAAGAGTCATCAACCGAAATGCCCCATCACGAAAAACAATGAGCTGAACCCCCCCAAACGTTCCATCATGCTGTAGTCACCAGACTCCACTGCAGTAGAAACATATGATCGCCGACAGAAGAAAGGAGGAATTTCTCTGATGTCCCATCGCACCCAACAAACATCAATGTCCCATCGCGAACATCTCATTAGGCGATCCGGACATCCCATCATGCAACAAATAAGGAAAGTATCACCCCTTTCTTACTACTTGATATTCCTTGTAAAATATAGTTAGCTAATATTAAGTCAAATATTTTCAAAACTTGTCTCTCTCGACTCACGAATCACTGCAGTCCTCCCATAAGAAACATGACTTAAAACTATATACAAGCATGATGCATGAATGCTCACGAACAGTAAGACTAGATGTGAGTTCAACACAGTAAAATGGGTTTCCATCTCCTAAGAATCTATGTTATAACCTAAATGCCTAGGAAGTAAAAGAAGAAACTCTTGCTTGCGGGCACCTACCTGGTCCCTCGCGAAGAACTCCTCCAACGGAATGTGAATTGAAGGCAGAGCCCGACGTTGAATAGTGTCGCCCTCAACACCCCCACCAAGCCTAGGGGCACCCTCTCTGACGACCATCTCAGCATCACCCTCAACACCGGTGGGAATCTTAGGAGTCTCCCGTACCTCCACCACCATCTGCTCTAAGTCTGATGTAGTCAAGAAAAGTCAGTCACTGCCCTCAGACTTCATCTTAGAACAAAGAGCATGAAAAATTGAAGAGAACGCAAGAAATGATGCTTGAAATGGACCAGCGAATCATGAGATATCACAGAAACATGGAAATAAGAGTGCAAGGAAGCAAGGAAGAGTAAGAATTGGAGAAGAAACCAAAAAGCATGGGACAAATGATAAGTTTTATGGCTTATATAGAGCGTGGGCCAATCATGCGCCCGAGAACTGTTAAGCAGTGAAAAATACCATTTTTCACCTCCTAACCTGACCTTTGATGGACCCTTGAGCTGACTAATAAGGTGTTTTAAGTATGTTTTGTAGATAAATAATAAATTGCAGCCTTAGTGCAGACATCCATCTAAAAAGGCCGAAGAAACAACCTACTGCTCAACATGTGCTCAAACAATCCAAAGGCCAACCAATCAAATAGTCCACAAAGTTTTAGAAGTTCATGAGAAGGTCATGGGCCCAATAGGGTGTGCTTAGGACCAATTGCAGTTCTAAGGAATGAAGATTGAATCCACCAAGAGACTACTGAGTGTTGAACAAATGAAGACAACACACCAAAGATCTCTGCCAGCTGTGGAAACACAAAGTAGAACTTGTCGAGAGGTCCTGATGTTCAAAAGCCAAGATGTCGAGATGTTGCATCAACTTGTCGAAAGGTTCTAAGAGAAAGAAATGAAGCTGTCGAGAGGTTGGATGTGTGTATGAAGCTGTTGAGAGCTTCCTAGTACCTGTCGAGCAGTTCAGATTGAAGAAAAGAACCTGTCAAGAGGTTCTAAGAGTGCAGGCTTACTTATCAAGAGGTTGGAGGTGCATTAGAAGAGAACCTGTCAAAGTCTTACCTAGAGATGCAGAGGAGCTCATGAGGATCCAGCAACCGGTCGACAGGATTTTGTATAAGAAGTTAAGAAGATTGAGGTAGCTCAGGTAGAAGTTACGACTTCTCTGTCAATGCTGTCGACTAGTTCTAGCCAACCTGTCAAGCAGTGCAAGGAACCTGTCAACAACTCACCTGAAGCCATGCTCATCCTCATGAGGTTCAAGCAACCTGTTGAAAGCTCAACGGGAGCTTTACAAAGATGCCGATTGGATTTTGTATAAGCTGTCAAGAGGATCACGACAGAATTGGACAGAAGGTGGAAACTAACTCCAATCCTGTTGACTAGTGCAACTCAACCTATCGAGAGCTACTCCAAACCTCTCGAGAAGTCTACAAAGCTGTTAAAAGCCACTGCAACCTGTCGATGTGAACATAAAGTAGATTCAGAACTTGTTGAGAGGTTCCTTGAACCTCTCGACATCAAATTAGGAACTTCTCAAGTTCCAAGGTGTGTTAATGACCCTTAGGGGTATTTTTGGAACATAACTAAGCATGAATGAGAACCCTAACTACATCACATGGGCCTACCTATTTTGAACCAATGGGGAAAGAACTTCTAGAAGAGAAATCAGCCACATCAGCAGCTCAAAATAACATAATTATTCTCTTGAGCTCTGATTGGCTGAAATAGATTTGAGAAGAGAGGAGAAGAGTATAAAAACTTAAAGAATTTATAGAGCTAGCATCCAGAAATTGAGAGAACTAGAGCTAAATCCGATCTCCATTCTCCCTTCAAAAATTCCCTCTCTCTTCCTTCTTCCCCCATTCTCTTTTCAACCAATCATGGTTGGCTAAACCCCTTCAGTAGCTAGGGTGAGGTTGAGAGCTATAAATTAAGAGTTTTAGAGGTTGTGTAGATGGATTGTATGTTGCATAGATTGCAGATCTGAGCATAATAGGATTGTAAGTTATGTTATTATAATATAATTATGGTTTTTAAAGGTGATTTTGATCTATATTTCACTTTTTCGTATTTGATTTCCCTGGATTAGATATTCCTGTGGATGCTTGAGCTTGTAGCTTGGCACTCACAGCATCTACAATAGGTTACCTGTTCTAGTCAAGATCAATGGATTGAAACATTCTCTGAGATAACCTGTGGCCACTACAAATGGACAGATCCTATCCTTAGGATTACTTTAATACTTTGGTTGAGATTAGATTCTTATAGCTTGCATCTGAGCTTGAAGCCAGATGAAGGATTGTATTAAATCTATCCTATACATTGCCTTTGATCAAATTGATTTTCAGTAAAGACCAAAAATCCCTAGCTGCTGCTCTCCACCTTTTGATTTTATCTTTTCCATTCCCTTGAATATGAGTTTAATCAATTCTGGATCAATTTGCTTTTGATTTTTTTTAGTTCTTAGTAAAGTGACAAATCTTAGAAACCTCTCCTCCTTCCTGTTTTGATTTAGTCTAAATTAGGATAGAGTGGCAGATCTGTCATAGATCTCGAGATTTACCATAGTTTAATCATATTTCCCTATGGACATACCCTGACTTACTTATTAAAGCTTGCTAGAACAATCCTGATTCTTGCAGGATTGCTTGCTTGTCTTAAGCCCACTTGCTGTAGTTTGTTCATTTAATTTGTTATTTTAACCATTTAATAATTGTACGGTAATCAAGACAGCAAGTTTTTTACGCCGCTGCCGGGGATCTATGTTTTTAAGAGTGGTAGATCTAAGTTTTTCTCATTTTAGATTTAGATTTTTTATTACCTATTTTGTGTTTGACTAATTGTTGATATAGTTTTATGTAGTTTAATTTTGTGATTGTAGATTTGGATTTATTGTGTTGAAAGGAGCATTGTGCCAATTTGAGGAGCAAGTTGTGCTTAAATTTGCATTTTTTAACTCTGTTTATATTTCTAGATCTGCAGCATTAGTTGTATGTTTTTGAATTTATTTTACTTAAATCTGTACTTTCATTCTGTGTTGTTCTATATTTTTATTGTGTGTATGCTTGGGAGGAGATCTCTTAATCCTGAGATTGCTCCCTTAGATCCTGAAGTTGAGAGACTTCTCAGACCTAAGCAACCCATACACACAAACACTCACACCTGTGGTTGATTTTGACAACTCTACAATGGGTGAGCAATCAAGGACATTGAAGGAATTCAATGCACCAGGGGTGTACAATTCCCCCTTCTGCATTTAATTCCCTGCTATTCAAGGAAACTATGAGATCAAATCCTCCATCACACAGATGCTACCCTCATACCATGGCCTGAGTAAAGAAGATCCATATAAGCACATTGATGAATTTCTAGGACTATGCACTACCTTCAACATTATAGGTTTGGGGAAGAAAGCAATCAGGTTGAGACTCTTTCCTTTTTCATTAAAGGATAGAGCTAGAATTTGGTTGTCAATGCTCCCAACTAATAGTATTCAATTTTGGAATGACCTTCAATGTCAGTTTTTAGCCAAGTTTTTTCCCATATCCAAAACAAGTAAGTTGAGGAAGAGCATTATTTCATTTGCTCAAGCCCCAACTAAAGACTTTCACCAAGCATGAGAGAGATTTAAAGAACTCTTGAAGCAATGTCCCCATCACCAAATTCCTGAATGGGAACTTGTCCAAAGTTTCTATCAATGAATTGATTCAAAGAGCAGGGATATGGTTGATGCCTCATGTGGTGGTACATACCTCCACAAGATAGCTGATGAGGCTTGGGAGTTGTTTGATATCATTAGTGAAAACTCCATGCAAAGGGAAACCATGTCAAGAGACCTTGAGACCCCTCTAGAGTGGTGAGAGAGACCACTACAAGAGGGAAAATGTATGAGGTGAGTGGATACAATGATTTGAAAAGGAAAGTGGACAGCTTGACTCAAAATTTTGATAAGCTCATGGGAGCAATACAATTTCCAATGGCTGCCAAAGTGGAGGACGGATGTGTGATCTGTCAGTCCCCCACTCACTCCCTTAAGGAATGTCCCTCTGTTGCCTAGTTTCCAGACTTTGTGATGGAACATGTGAATGCTGCTCAGTCCTTTGTACAACATCCTACAACTGATTATCATTAGAGAAACCACCCCAATTTGAAGTAGAGACATGACACCTTTCCAAACCAGCAGCAGCAACAGTCACAACAACATCCGATACCCTATAGGAATGCCTAGCCCTACTAGCAGAACTACTTTCCAAGGCCCCATTACCAGCAGCTTATGGCCCAGCCAATGGCTCAACCTTTGCAGCAAAGTGCACCAGCCCCAACACCTCTAGATCCCTCACATTTGAAGAACAAGTTTTGGCTTCACTGAAGAATTTAGGCCCTTTGTCACAAACCTTAAACTCTCATAGCCAAAGTATTAAAAAGATAGAGGACCACCTTGATTAGCTATCTAATACTTTGACTAAGAGAGGGGAGGGAAGACTGTCAAGTCAGCCCATGAATAACCTAAGAGGACAATACATGATGGGTGAGACTTCTTCCTATGAAGAAGCTAAATCTGTCACTACTTTGAGGAGTGGAAGGCTAGTAGATAACCAGGTTTGTTTTGAGCCTGAGAACAGTCCAAGAAATAATAAAATAACCCATGGAGATATGCAGCAGGAGCAGCATATAAAAAATAAAGGGGGTGTGGATGTACCCCAAGAAAAAATTGAAAACAAAAATAAAGAGAAATCTGATGAACTTGCTAAGGCAGCAAATGAGAGATCAGTCCCCCATTTGCCATTTTCAAATGCACTTCAAGCACCTTCTCCTTTTGACAAGGGGAATGCTAAATTGGAGGAGATGGTAGAAACATTCAAACAAGTAAAGATCAATTTACCTTTACTTGATGCTATCAAGCAAGTTCTAGCCTATGCAAAGTTTTTGAAAGAATTGTGCACCCACGAAAGACAGTCTAGGATACACCTATCCAAGAAGGTCTTTTTTGCTAAGAAAAGGACCATCAGTTTATGAGAAGTTAGATATGGGAACCTTTGTTGCCTTCTCTCATATGTCCACTAGATGTAGAGCTGAAACAGCTACCTAAGACCTTGAAATATTTTTTTTTTGAGGCAAACTAGAAATTGCCAGTGATCATTTCTTCCTCTCTCACTGATGAGTAAGAGGAAGAACTGTTGTGTGTTTTAAAGAAGCATAAGAGAGTAATAGGTTGGACTATTTCTGACCTTGGGGGTATCAACCCTACTGTGTGCATGCATAAAATCCACCTGGAAGAGGGTTCCAAATCCTTTAAAGAAATGCAGAGAAAATTGAACCCCCACATGAAAGAAGTGGTAATGAAAGAAGTGGTCAAATTGTTAGATGCTGGAGTCATCTACCCAATTTCAGATTTCAAATTTTTGGCACGTACTCAAGTGGTCCCTAAGAAATCTAGAATTACTATGATTAAAACTGATTCTGGTGAGCTTGTTCCAACTAGGGAAACCATAGGTTGGAGGGTGTGTATAGACTATCGAAAGCTCAATTTGAAAACCAGAAATGACCACTTTCCTTTGCCCTTCATTGACCAAATTTTGGATAAGTTGGCAGGCAAGGCTTTCTATTATTTTCTTAATGGATATTCGGGGTATAACCAAATCCCTGTTTATCCACAAGATCAAGAAAAGACAACTTTCACATGCCCATTTGGCACCTTGGCCTATAGAAGGATGCCATTTGGATTGTGCAATGCTCCTACAACTTTCCAAAGGTGCATATATATTATATTTTATGACATGATTGATCAGTTTTTAGAGATATTCATGGATGATTTCTCTATTTTTGGGGACAACTTTAGCCAATGTCTACACCATCTCAGCCTTGTGTTGTAGAGATGTGAGGAAACCAACTTGGTGTTAAGTTGGAAAAAGAGTCATTTCATGGTCAATCAAGACATTGTCCTTGGCCATGTGGTTTCCCATAGTGGCATTGAGATAGACAAGGCTAAAATTGATCTGATTGCACACTTACCCCCACCAAAAACTGTGAAATAAATCAGATCTTCCTTAAGGCATGCTGGGTTCTATAGGAGATTCATCAAGGATTTTAGTAAGATCACAAAACCTCTTTGTCACCTGTTGTTCCAAGAGGTCCCCTTTGAGTTTGATGATGAATGTCTCCATACCTTTGAGCTTTTAAAAGATTGTTTAACCTTTGCACCTATCCTTCAAGCACCTGATTTTTCTTTGCCATTCAAACTGATGTGTGATGCATCAGATTTTGCTATTGGTGCAGTCTTGGGACAAAGGAAGGATAAGGCCCCTTGTGTGATTACTTATGCAAGCAAAACCATGATTGGTGCTTATTAAATTATAGCACAACTGAGAAGAAATTGTTGGCAATTGTCTATGCTTTAGTGAAATTCAGGTCTTATGTGTTGGGATCTAGGATAGTGGTGTTCACTGACCACTTAGCCCTGAAGTACCTTTTGTCAAAAAAGGATGCTAAGCCAAGATTAATCAGATGGATCCTCCTATAACAGGAGTTTGATCTTGAAATTAAGGATAAGAAAGGAGTTGAAAATGTGGTTACAGACCACTTATCCAGGATCCTAACTGAGGAGTTTGATAGGCTGCCTATCAATGATTCTTTCCCTGATGAACAACTATTCACTATTAGCACCCCTACACCTTGGTTTACGAACATTGTGAATTACTTGGCTGTGGGTAAGATCCCCCCACATTGGAACAAAATGGACAAGGAGTTATTTTTTTAACAGATCAGACATTACATGTGGGAGGATCCATACCTGTTCAAGCATTGCGCAAACCAAGTTGTGAGGAGATGTGTCCCTGATGAGGATTTCCACAGCATACTAACCATGTGTCATGAATAGGCTTGTGGAGGCCATTTAAGTGGCAATAAGACTGCTGCCAAGGTGCTCCAAAGTGGATTTTATTGGCCCACTCTCTTCAAGAATGCATGGCAGTATTGTCAAGCTTACGACATATGCTAAAAAATGGGAAGTATCTAAAAAAGAAACTACATGCCTCTACAGCCTATACTTGTTGTTGAACTTTTTGATATCTAGGGAATAGATTTTATGGGCCCCTTTCCTTCTTCATATGGGTATAGTTTTATCGTTGTGGTAGTGGACTATGTGTCCAAATGGGTTTAAGCTATTGCCACAAGGACTAATGACCATAAGGCTATCTTAAAATTTATCAAAGAAAATATCTTCTCAAGATTTGGCACCCCTAGAGCCATCATCAGTGATGGGGGCAGCCATTTCTGTAGCAGAAATTTTGAGAGCTTGCTTAAGAAATATTCTGTTACACATAGGATTGCAACTCCCTACCACCCCCAGACTAGTGGGCAGGTTGAAATCTCAAATAGGGAGATAAAGCACATCCTAGAGAAGACAGTTAGGACAGATAGGAAGGACTGGGCCATGAGGTTTAATGATGCACTGTGGGCTTATAAGACTGCCTATAAGACCCCAATTGGCATGTCCCCTTTATGACTGGTGTATGGTAAGGCATGTCACTTGCTAGTAGAGTTAGAACATAGAGCATATTGGGCTGTTAAAGCATTAAACATTGATCTAATTTCTGCTGGAATGCACAAGAGGCTCCAGTTGTCAGAGTTGGAAGAGCTAAGATTGGAAGCATACTCCAATGCTAGGATCTACAAAGAGAGGACCAAAGCCTTCTATGACAATCATTTGCTGAGGAAAGAGTTCACAACTGGCAGCAAGGTATGGTTGTTTAACTCTAAATTGAAAATTTTTCCAGGTAAGTTAAGATCCAGATGGGAGGGACCTTACATGGTAGAGCATGTATCCCCATCTAGAGCTGTTGAAATCAAAGATCCAAAAAATGATAGGATAATAAAAGTGAATGGTCAAAGGTTCAAACTTTTTGTTAAAAATGTGGTGGAGCCTGTGGTGACCATCCACCTTCAAGAACCGCCAAAAATGTGATTGATTCTCAACAATGTATATTATGCATCATAGCTATGATTTTGTGCTTGTTGCTATTTTTTAGAATGTGTCTGACAACGTACATATATGTGCTAGTTTTTGCTTAATGTTTTACATTTACAAATCATGAGTCAGTAATCAGTAGTTTTGAAGCATGTGTCATCAACTCCAAGGTAGGAGAAATGAATGGGAGCTGAGGAGAATTGATAAATTTGTGTGACAGATGGATTAGGAGATGAGTAGAAATCTATTTGAACTAAGAAACTACCTATCGAGAGGAGTGGAGAACATTTCGACAGGTTCTGAAGATTCCCAGTACGCATTTCGACAAGATCTGGGACCTGTTGAGAGGTTTAAGTCAATTATCGACAGGTTCTGGAGGAGTAAAGATGATTGTCGATAGGATCTATGAACTTGTCGACAGGTTCTGAAAGTTTTTGAGTGTATTATCGACAGGTTCAGAGTACCTATCTAGAGGTTCTGTGAACCTCTCGAAGTGATTATTTTTCCTGAAGCCTTTAATCCATCGACAGGATTGAGTGAACCTCTTGACACCTTCAGTTGCTTTTCACTTTTCGACAGGTTGTATCAACCTGTTGACACCTTGTCCTAATCCTGTCGAAACTCAATTTTCATCATTTTAAACCTATCGACAACTCATTTCAGCCATTCGATAGCTTGTTCTCTGAGGCTTATTTTCTCTCTGCCAATTTCCATTTTCTTTCTTCTTCCTTTCCCTCATTGGTTCCAACTCCACTCATTGTGCCCTTGCTCCAAGTGCTTCAATTCCTCAAAAGCTACATTTGACACCTATTGGAGATTGATTTGGTGTCATGCACATCGAGATCTGAGAAACCCTAGGTTTCTGTTGGTATGTCCTCCTTCACCTTCACTTCGTGATTTCCTTGCTCAGTACTTTCATTGGTAATTTTTGTGGTAATTCATTTGAGACAGAAGATTTTTTGTGAATTATTGAGATATAATTTGTGTTGATTGAGTGCCCAATGGCTGATCACGAGGATACCCTAGCTACCCTTTTCAAGGCCCCTTCCACTAGGAAATCGAGTAGGCTAACCAAACAGCCCAAGGAAACCCCACCTGCCAAGATGAAGCTTGTCATGGATAAAGCTGAGAAATCTGTCAAACCTAAGAAAGCTAAGAAATACAAGCAGGTCTAAATAAGTGAAGAAATAGTTGAGGAGGCCCCTGAGGTAGAACCATTACCTGAGCCTAACATTGTGCCCTAAATTCTTGAGCCTGTGCCTAACCCTGAGGCTGAGCCTAAAGTCAATGTAAACCTATCTACTCCTAATAAATTTGTGGATGCCTTAGGCCTGATTCCATAGACAATTGTTGACACCCCATATTTTTCTAAGAGGAGTGTAGGGATACTTTGAATTATTTGGTGAATGTAGGCCTGATACCCATGTTGACCCCATTGTCTGAAAAATCCTACCCTAGGCTGGTCAAGCTATGGTATCAGAACATTAGGAAGAAAAACAAGTTGATCCTTGTCTGGAGATTGTAATTGATCACCAAGAGATTGTTGTGAATTATAGTGATATAGGGTTGGCTTTAGGGGTCCCATCAGTTTTTGATACCACCTATGGCCTAGCAGAACCTGAGAGTGTATCCTTTAGAGCTATGGCCAGACACCAGACTCAAGCTATTGTGGGGTCTGGGGATTCCTTGATGAGGAGAGATCTACACCCCAACATGTTGTTCATTGATTCAATTATGAGGAAGAACATATATGTCAGTGGACATCAGCAAGAGAGGAGAACCCCCATAGTGGAAGCCCTATATTTTTTCTCCATGGGCCAGTTTATGAATGCCTCCAAGCTGGTGTTTGATGTAATAGTGGATGTGAATGAGAAGATTAGGAAAGTGCAAGCTCTGCCTGGGCTACCTTACAGTAGGCTCATCACTGCCTTGCTTAAGAGAGGAAAATTTGTGTTTAAAGAGGGTGAGCTTTTGGAGAGGGTGAAGCCAAAAGTGTTTGGGAAGAGGGACTAGTCTGCCAACAGGACCCTGATTGGGAAGAGCAAGAACAAGTCAGCAGAGGACCCTGAGATAGGAGCTCCACAAGCAGTCAGTTCAGTTGCTGCACCTGGCACCTCCACTTCAGCTAGATCAGAGCCTCTCCCTACAACCACTACTAGCCTAGTACCTCCTCCTAAGATCTCTATATTTGTCACCTTTGAGCCTCTGCTCACATCTGTTGGTCCCAGCTTAGTACTTCCATTTTTACCCTTTGCACTCTTATTCATTCCCTCCATAGCTGTATTTGTGCCTGTGATTAGCTCCACTGATGCCAACCTCACCATCCCCTCCCCTGCCATACCTTCCATCTTAGTTTCCATTCCCCTTGTAGCTCAACAACCCTTTCAACTATCACCACATCCACACCTCTGCCAATTCCTCTTACCATAGACCCCATCCCTACCTTACCTCTAGCTAGCCCATCCATATTAGCTGGTGAACCTTTCAGCCCTGCACCTTCCACATCAGCTGATCCATTCACCACTTCTCCACTATCCATACCCTTTAACACTAACCCCACTTTCTCCTTCTCACCTACCCATACCCAAGAGTTGGACCACCTGACCACTAAGGGATATTCATCCCTAATTGACTCTACTGTGGAGGACATTGGGTATAAACATACCCCCTACCTTACTCCCCACAACCTACCCATGTCCAGCCTGCTGCCTCCCCCCTTTTCAGCATGCCCCCACATCCCCCTTCCAACCCATTCACCTCATTCCACCTGTTACCCAAGCCCATATCCTACTTGAGGCCTCCACCCAAATACTTTTCCTTCTCACCACCATCCTTGCCTAGCTCCAAACCAACACAGCCAACCAAGCTACCATGGCCACCTACCTACAAGCCATCCAATCAACCATAACCCTTGTTACCCTTACCTCCCAATCTCTTCCAGTCCCTACTCCTACACCCACCCCACCTCCATCTCCTTTACCAACGGTTTCCACTGCTGAGGTGGAACCCCCCCCCCCCCCCCCACCTCCTCCCCAACCCTTAACCTTAGCTGTCACCACACCTACTACTACACCCAATTAACCTGTTCCTATACTCCCTCCACTTACACTTACCAATGCCTCCACCTAAATAGACCTTGAACCCCAACCTATCCCTATCCATCTGCCCCTTATTGCCCCACCTTTGGAAATCATCCCTCAACAATCCCCACCTGTAGAGCAACATCTGATGCTGCCACAGATGTCGAACACCTAATTCCCACCTCCTCAATTTCAACCCAAACTGAGCCTGTCCTTGAAGTCCTTCACCCTTTACCCTCAATCCCCACCCTGCCCATGCCATCATCCATCCCCTCTCCATTGTTGGCTAGCCCTTCTTCTAGTGCTGACTTGCCCATACTACCTGCCTCTTCCTTTTCCATTCCTCCATATCCAACCCTCCTAAATGCCATGCAAAATGATCCATACCTCAAAAGAGATGTCATTAGAGGCATGGCTGACCTCAAAACCTCAATCAGGAGGCCCTATGATGAGCAGATAAGTCGAATGGAATGGGATCACATAGTTCAATTATTGGGAATATCAAAGGGGTGGGGTAGAATTTTGATTCAATACAAAGCCCAGAAGAACACTGCAGCAATAGAGAAATTGAGAGCAGATGGACTCGAGAAAAGATTAGCTGCCTCTAAAGAGGTCACCAAGGCAACAAGGGAACTCTATGAAAGTAGAGTTCTATTGGCTGAAAAGAAGACAGAAATCCTTGAAAGGAGAGTTGCTGAATTGACTGCAATAGAGCCTGCACAAGCCACTGCCCCTCCAACCAGTTCAACTGTTGTTGCTGATAAGAATGAGAAAGGAAAAGGTGTTCAAGTCAAGGCCGAGTCAACGGATAATTGAGATGATTAGACTTGTACATGCCATTAGTTAGGATGTTTGTGTATATTATTTTTGTAGTTCTTTTTCCTTGCATTGTACATATTTTTTGTGTTATAAATGAAATTTCTCTGTAGTATATTTTGTGTGATTTGCCTTATGTCTTTATGTTTGTTTGTATGTGTTTTAATTGATTGTTTGTACCCTGTTTGATGCTGCTTCTTACTTTGTTTTATTTTGTTTTGTGTCTGATTTTACCCTACTGCTCATGCACTCTCTTTTTAAATCAATGAAGACATTGCTCCTCATAGGTTTGAGTGTGTGGCAAGGTATGACAATGGATAGTTAATGTTAATGCAGCCATGTTAAACAAAATTTGTGAAAATAAAGTGAAGTCCCACCTGATTTTTGAAAAAGAGGATATTCAAAAACTTTTTAAAACTAAATAGTCCTGCAGCTCTAACTTTGTCATGAAACAAATGTCAGGAATTTTCAAAAATTAATACTGAGTGAACTTGAAAAGAGAGAAAACTATGAGGATACACCCCAGAAAGTTGATGGAAGATCACACCCAGTGAGATTTGGGCATGAATAAAATTTCTTTGAGGAGTGTTTTTGCAATTTTTTCTGCTCTAAGGACTGATTGGATCTAGTTTTGCTCACTAGAAGTTAGGCAAATCAAAGTTGAAATAGCTTGACAACATTTATGATATTGGGGACATGAAGTAAGGCCATCCTTTTGACAATTTGAGCTTAAAAATTCTCACCTTTGAACTGCCCTTAATACACACCATTTGAGCCTTGAAAATCTCAGTTTTTCTTTGATAAAAATCAGAAAATTTGAACCCAAAACCCGTTGACCTATTTCAGTCCACCCTTAATCTGAGAAATCAGGAAATGAAAGGAGAAGTGAGGTTAGAGGAGCAAGGTTTGATATTTGGTTGAAAGAGAAGGAAGCACAATTGGTGAAAGTTGTGGCATTTCAGCCCATAAAAATACAAAAATACAAAAATATTGGGAAAAATACAAAAAAGAAAAGCATACAAAAAGAAAAAGAAAAGAAAAATAGAAAAGAAAAACAAAAATAAGAGAGAAGTCACTTCATTGGAAACATTGAAATGAGGATTAGAAATTGATCACTTCAAATATGAAAATTCAAAGAAGATGAAGCTTGTGCTGAATTGAAGAAGGTGTACATGTCACCTCCTTACCTTACTAATTTCTCAATTTTGAAGCTTTCCTTACCCTTTATTCTTCATAAACCTCACCCATAAGCCACATTACAACCCAGTAAAAAGACCTTACTGATCTTAAATGGATTGAACTGTCATGTGAAGATGAGGAATTGTATAATCTATGGTGAAAAGAGTTAGAAAATTTTAGAAATTAGAGCAATGCCTATGCTCATGCTTGCAGTCCTATTTGAGGGCTGTAACTGCTCTTGAGCTATGTGAAATAATACACCCTTCTATTTTTTGTGAGAGACAACCCTGGTGAGACTTAGGCCTGATATTAAGTTTGTTGGGGGCATTATCAAAACATAATTCTCAATTTGATGGTAAGTTCTGCATTAATTTTCATGCAAAATGTCTTGACATGAGTTGATTGATTATGAAGGAATTACAGCAGAGTTTAGTTTTAAACTATTGATTTTCTGCTAA
The DNA here is from genome assembly GCA_021018995.1 of Chloranthus sessilifolius. Taxonomy (NCBI): domain Eukaryota; kingdom Viridiplantae; phylum Streptophyta; class Magnoliopsida; order Chloranthales; family Chloranthaceae; genus Chloranthus; species Chloranthus sessilifolius. Next base: position 85,590,243 of record CM037597.1, read on the forward strand.
GAATCTTCTAAGATTGAATGAACAAGGTGTGGAAGGAATTTGATTTTACTTGAATTTTATTTTCAATATGCTGCATTGATAGTAACTGATCCATTGGAGAAGTTTGTGGGTACCTTCACTGAAAACCCTAAGGAGACTTCACTCCTCCACTAGGGATTACCTAGTGGTTTAAAAGGCTTGATGCATATGCTAAATGCATCTGTGCTCCCTATAAAAGTAGAATTTTTTATTTTCAATAATTGTTTTTACTTTCTCCTTTGCTAAGGGACTAGCAAAGCTTAGGTTTGGGGGTGTGTTAAGCAGTGAAAAATACCATTTTTCACCTCCTAACCTGACCTTTGATGGACACTTAAGTTGACTAATTAGGTGTTTTAAGTATGTTTTATAGATAAACAATAAATTACAGCCTTAGTACAGACATCCATCTAAAAAGGCCAAAGAAGCAACCTACTGCTCAACATGTGCTCAAATAACCCAAAGGCCAACCAATCAAATAGTCCACAGAGCTGTAGAAGTTCATGAGAAGGTCATGGGCCCAACTGAGTGTGCTTGGGACCAATTGCAGTTACAAGGAATGAAGATTGAATCCACCAATAGGCTACTAAGTGTTGAACAAATGAAGACAGCACACCAAAGATCTATGCCAGCTGTGAAAACACAAAGTAGAACTTGTCGAGAGGTCCTGATGCTCAAAAACCAAGATATCGAGAGGTTGCATCAACCTGCCAAAAGGTTCTGAGAGAAAGGAGTGAAGCTGTCGAGAGGTTGGATGTGTATATGAAGCTGTTGAGAGCTTCCCAGTACCTATCGAGCAGTTGGGATTGAAGAAAAGAACCTGTCGAGAGGTTCTGGGAGTGCAGGTTTACTTATAGAGAGGTTGAAGGTGCATCAGAAGAGAACCTCTTGAAGTCTTACCTGGAGATGCAGAGGAGCTCGTGAGGATCCAGCAATCGGTCGACAGGATTTTGTATAAGATGTTGAGAGGATTGAGGTAGCTCAGGTAGAGTTAAGACTTCTCTATCAATCCTGTCAACTAGTTCTAGTCAACTTGTCGAGCAGTGCAAGGAACCTGTCGACAACTCACCTGAAGCCATTCTCATCCTCGCGAGGTTCAAGCAACTGGTCGAAAGCTTAACGGAAGCATTACAAAGATGTCGAGAGGATTTTGTATAAGCTATCGAGAGGATCATGGCAGAACTGGACAAAAGTTGGAAATGAACTCCAATCCTATCGACTAGTGCAACTCAACCTATCGAGAGCTACTCCAAACCTCTCAAGAAGTCTACAAAGCTGTCGAAAGCCACTATAACCTATCGATGTGAACACAAAGTAGATTCAGAACCTGTCGAGAGGTTCCCTGAACCTCTCGACACTCGAATTAGGAACTTCTCAGTTCCTTTCACAGCAGCTGCTAATTTTAGAATTCTGTGCACGAGTTTCAATGTGTGTTAATGAACCTTAGGGTTATTTTTAAAATACAATTGAGCACGAATGGGAACCGTAATTGCATCACATGGGCCTACCTATTTTGTACCAATGGGGAAATAATTTCTAGAAGAGAAATTAGCCACATCAGCAGCTCAGAATAACAAAATTATTCTCTTGAGCTCTGATTGGCTGAAACAGATCTGAGAAGAGAGGAGAAGAGTATAAAAATTTGAAGAATTTATAGAGCTAGCATCCAGAAATTGAGAAAACCAAAGCCAAATCTGATCTCCATTCTCCCTCCAAAAATTCCCTCTCTTCCTTCTTCCCCCATTCTCTTTTCAACCAATCATGGTTGGCTAACCCCCTTTAGTAGCTAGGGTGAGGTTGAGAGCTGTAAATTGAGAGTTTCAGAGGCTGTGTAGATGGATTGTATATTGCATAGATTGTAGATCTGAGCACAATAGGATTGTAAGTTGTATTATAGCAATGTAATTATGGTTTTTAAAGGTGATTCTGATCTATATTTTACTTTTTTGTACTTGATTTCCTTGGATTAGATATTCCTGTGGATGCTTAAGCTTGTAGCCTGACACTCACAACATCTGCAATACATTACTTGTTCAAATCAAGATCATTAGATTGGAACAATCCCTGGGATAAACTGTGGCCACTACAAATGGACAAATCCTATCCTTAGGATTGCTTCAATACTTTGGTTGAGATTAAATTATTATACCTTGCATCTGATCTTGTAGCCAGATGAAGGATTGTAACAAATCTATCCTATACATTGCCTTTGACCCAATTGATTTTCAGTAAAGACCAAAAACCCTAGCTGCTACTCTCCGCCTTTTGATTTTAATCTTTTCCATTCCCTTGAATCTGAGTTTAATCAGTTCTGGATCAATTTGCTTTTGATTTATGTAGTTCTTAGTAAAGTGACAATTCTTAGAAACCTCTCCTCCTTCCTATTTTGATTTATTCTAATTAGGATAGAGTGCCAGATCTGTCATAGATCTGGAGATTTACCATAGTTTAATCACATTACCCTGTGGACATACCCTGACTTAGCTATTAAAGCTTGTTGCAACAACCCTAGTTCTTGCAGGACTGCTTGCTTGCCTTAAGCCCACTTGCTCTAGTTTGTTCATTTAATTTATTTTTTTAACCATTTAATAATTGTACAATAAGCAAGACAACAAGAACTAGCGCGCAACTGAATCATGTGCTAGAAAAAAAGTGCACGACCTGAATTGCGCTCTTGGTCCTGAGCGCGCAATTGGACTAACGTCTGCCCAAAAAGTGCGACGAGTCAATTTTGCGCCGTCCACCTTGTGCACAATTCTAAAAGGTCACCTACGTAGTGACTTTGTGATGCTCCAATCATGCACGCTAATTACAACGAACAATTGGATTACACGCACACAATTCAACACGTAATTGCCCCTCTTAACCCTACCATTGCGGGTGCACAAAGGGACGTGCAATTGAATCCAATGCCCTAAATCAAGCGCGTAATTCCCCATCCATATGAAAAATATATATACACTGCAGCAACCAGGGACCAAACTTGTGACTTAGCCATATCTACAACCATACCTACAGCCCAGAATTTATATCATACACTTCACACCTATACTCATGTGCTCTGAAAATGACTACTAAAAATACATAAACACTAAACTAAGTCATAGTACATCAGCACTCAAACTGATATAACGCAAACATAGACCAGAGCCACATCTAGGGCCAAATCAAGATAAACTACATTAATCAAGACAAAATTCTTTAAACCCAAAATAAATCCATAAAGATAGTCAAAATCACCACTTTTATATGATAAAATCATTACAAATTACACCAAGGGCATACCCTTTGAACATACAAAAGTAATTACAACCTCGAGACAAGAATCAAACTAAACCCGCCAAACGAAAGACGAATTTTAAATCAGAATGGGGACCCTTGAGGGAAAATGCCCAAATAACAACACATAAAAAGGGAAAAATGATGAAGAGACCCGAACAGGAAGCACACGTTGAACGAATTCTTACAAGAATCTCATCTTCACCTCCTTTTCCCCCTGAGATGCTGCTTATGATATAACCTTCCAGCTCACACGATAAAATGACAGCATCACAGAGCCCCGGGCCGATGGAAAAGAAAGAGTGACTCATAGAAGACCACTCAGGATCTGAGGTGTACGCCTATGGAAGGACGATCTTGGAAACCCCCAAGGGAGGGCCGACCAAAGGTCGGTCCACAAACCTACCAAGGAGCAATTGGCACCTGTCACGTGAACTTTGACGCAACTCTTTTACTTGGTTTTCTTTCCTCCGCCTTTAACTCTTCCATCTCTTCCCCCAATAGGGAGGCACTTCTGGTCAGAATAACATCCTTGACCCTGACACCACCCCATATCCCAACAACCCTGATACCACAACTAGCAAATCACCATGACAAATCCCCTTAGGATGCAACACCCAGGATACAAAACAAAAGGGAAGAAAATACATTAATTAAAACAAAATTTCAATGGCCAAGTTCAAAACAAATAATAATGCAAACTAAAGCCCAAGCCCTTAAGCCCTCATTTATAGGCAAAGGACCTTATTCCTAGTGAGACAAGTGTCTTATTCACAAGCCCCCTTCATCTAATTAAATCTAAAACCAGACACCTACCCCTTGAAAGAAATACAAATCCAAGGCAAAGTAGATAAACCAATAGCCATGAAACACTTACCCCCTAAAAAAACACAAATCCACCTCAAAATAGATAAGCTAATGGCATTAAAACACCCAACACATCAATCTAGAAACCTAAAATCATACCTTTAAAATTAAATATAAAACTAAACAAAAAAAAAACCCATACCTTAAACAAAACAAATGCCCAAAATTTTCCTTTTGCTATAAAACCCCATTAAAAATGATAAAATGCAATCCTAGCCCATCTAGACCATAAAAATGAGCAAAATCACTCAATAAAGTAAATAAAAAAAAGGAAAATAAAATAAATATAAAAAATAATATAATAAAATTAAATCATAGTAAAAATCATACAAAAATCACCAATGGGAAAACTACTCCCTGCAGTCCCATTGCGACAAAATCACGCTTGAATACCCGCCACTCGCTCCGTTGCTGTAAATAATCTGATAACATAAAATGACATAAAATAAAATTATCGCTCCTAGTCCCATTGCCATAACACAACCCAAAGATTTCAAAATAACTCTGACTATCAGGACCTCTAACAAAATAAAATAAAAAAAAATATATAAAAAAGTTCCATCGCGATGCAAAAGCGAAAAATAACGACACCCGAATAATACAACCCAAAGATTTCAAAATACCTCCGACTATTGGGACCTCTAACAAAATGAAATAAAAAAATATATATAAAAGTTCCATCATGATGCAAAAGCAAAAAATAACGACACCCGAATAATTACAAAGTAGCCACAGGATAAATCATTCTGCGCTACTCGTCCTACCACAATCATGATCACTCACCCTTGTCCCATCGCGACAGAATGCACAATGCTATCCCAACACCAAAGTTCATTAGCATAAATCAGCCACACCCTCATGTCCCATCATGACGCTAAAGCCCCGCCACACCACCAAGGCCAAAGATAAATCCCATCGGGATCTTAAGACACCACTAAAATTGACTCCAACCCATCACATCACCAAGACCTACCAAAGAAAGAAATACATCATCATTGTCCCATCACGACGTCAAAATAGCCAAAGAGTCATCAATCGAAACACCCCATCACATAACCACTAAGTCCCGTCGCAACCTGCCACGACACACAACCAGAAGGGGAAGCTCAAGTAATGTCCCATCACGAAAAACAATGAGTAAAATCCCCCCAAACATCCCATCATGCTGCAGTCACCATACTCCACCACAGCAGAAACATACTATCGCCGACAGAAGAAGGGAGGAATTTCTTTGACGTCCCATCGCACCCAACAAACATCAATGTCCCGTCGCGAACATCTCATCAGGTGATCCGGACATCCTGTCACGCAACAAATCAAGAAAGTATCACCCCTTTCTTTCTACTTGATATTCCTTGTAAAATATAGTCAGCTAATATTAAGTCAAACATTTTCAAAACCTGTCTCTCTCGACTCATGAATCATTTCAGTCCTCCGATAAGAAACAATCATCAGTATTCGCGAGAAGATTAGACGGAGTATCTGGCATACCAAGTGTCTCCTTAACAACCACACAAATGGTTGGGTCCACAAATCCTGCTCCAGTGGATCTGCTCAGCGACGTCTCGAAAGTCAGGTTTTCTACTGTTTTACCACCGAATTGATCTTAAGTTAAAACCCCTAAAATTTCAAAAAAACCTCTATCAAAATTTACTTCTCACCACTCCAATTTGTTCCTTCCCTTGGAAAACCGAATACTAAGTATACTCAACTCTGAGAAATCATGAATGCCCACTGGAAAGGGACACCTAACGCGCCATTAGTGTGAGAAATGATGCATCAGTCTGACATGACTTGTAAAAGCCTTTGCCAGCATATTACGTCATATTATTGGGTCACTTGACCTTGTCTCGGATATTCGTATGATGCCCCCGCTACCATGTTTGTTTCCATTTCCCCCCATTTGATCGCCACTTACAGCAGGTCACGACATGCGATGGGATGCCACTTGCACCCGCGGATGAGGATATACCTCTTGATTACATCAATTTCCCTCCGTTTGACTGCCACTTATAGCAAGTCACGACATGCGACGGGATGCCACTTACACCTGCGGATGAGGATACACCTCTCGATAGTTACCACGGGGCCCTTGAATGCTCCCCTTTAGCTTGCGCTGATAGATAAGAAAGCCAAGAATCTCATGTCAGCTCCCCGGTTCACACTTGTGACTTCCTAAAGAAATGAGAAAGCACCTCGGAAGAGGGGTGTCTACCTCTTTGATGCAATCTTTTTCCATAAGAATGGGCCGAAGAGGAGCATCTATAGACACCCCAATTTTTCCCTCTCAAAGTAAACAAACTTGTTCGATCAACCTTTGACCTTACCTACGATCTGCAGAGAAAGACTGACCTTCTCCGAAGACCTTAAAACCCTAAATACAGGGACCACATACTAAAATAATAGTATATGGTTAAGACCCAGGCTGAAATAATAGCTCTATGGCTCAGACCCGACCCGACCCAGGAAGACCCGGATTCCTTGCCCTCACAGAGGCACGCAATTCTATTACACGCATAGATGAATGTGTGCAGCTGGCCCCAATTGGACTAGATCTGTTCTTCCCATGGAATGCCTTGAGACCAGATTACATGCCTAACCAGTGTGCGCAATCAAATACACGCCCCACCACAGGCGCATAATGTCCCTCAGTTGGACTTGGTCTCTGACTCCCATGACCGCCCAACTTCTATGATTAAGCACACTGATAAGGGTGCTTAATCGGATTACATGCCCTATACACAGTGCGTAATTAGTTCCAAGTGAGTTGGAACTAGGATACCTGGCTGAACCAGTCAATCGGTCACTCACTGAATCCACGACCGACTCAAACTAGATTAAGCGCCCCGGACAGGGCGCACAATCTAATTACACGCGCTAGACAGGGCACACAATTGAATTCGGCCGACCAATTGCGCACCTCCCACAGGGCGTGTAATTATCCTAATACCTATAAAAGACCCCCTACCTCGACCAAACACAAGAATTCACATATTCAAGTCTCAGGTTTCTCTCCTCCAAGCCTAGGATTTCGAGACTCCCTTTGCAGTGATCAACTTCAGGTAATCTCTCTTTAATTTTCCAGTCTTAATTTCTAATTTCTAGTTCTAGTTCTTAGGTTCTGGCCCCTAGTTCTTAATTTCTAGTTCTAGATCTTAGGTTTTAATTCTTAGTTCTTAATTTCTAGTTCTAGATCTTAGGTTTTTAATTTCTAGATCTTAATTATTAGTTCTTAGTTCTTAATTTTCTAAGTTCTAGATCTTAGTTCTTAATTTTTTAGGTTATAGTTCTTAATTTTCAAGTTCTAGCTCCTAATTTCTTACTTCTAGTTCATAGCCCCCAGTTCTAACTTTAATTCTTCACTTCTAAGCTCGTAATGCTTGATCTTAAATCCTCAATTTTTAAAGCCCAAATTCAGTTTTTAATCCATAATATTTTTAAAATAATCCTTAGCCAAGCGATTTGCCCAAGGGAACTTATGGAGGGTACCTGGGAATGAAGCCGATCCTCCTGAGCATAACGGGCCACAACCCCTTTTTAAAAAAAAATTAGAATTATAGTAGAATTAGGAAACTAAATTAATTAGAATTATGGTACTATTAGGGAATTAAAATTAGTTAGAGTTAGAGTAGTATTAGGAGAGTGAACTAATTAGAATTAGAGCAGGATTAGGAAAATTAGATTAATTAAACTCCCAGGCGACCCAAAGTTGTTGCAGTCAGTCGACCGACGTTCAACAAAGAAGTCAACTCACACCCCAAAAAGCATGATCAACGACGTATTGTAGCGTCGATAAATATCTACAGCTGGCGATCACATCGAACCGAGTATTCTTCGCTCAGAATTTACCTCTTTATTTTTAGTGTTTAATATCTCTTAATTCATTACCCACCGCCTTTGCCAAAGTCCACTCAGACCGAATTAGGCAACTTATTCCGGGTGCCGAAAGGAACTCAGAAAAAGCGCTTACAAATAACCCCGTAAAGCATGATCAGTGACGTGTTAAAGCGTTGATAAATATCTACAGCTGGCGATTGCATCAACTCAGGTACTTCTCCCTTAGATTTTGCCACTTTATTTTCTGCATTTAATATTTCTTAGTTCATTATTCTCCCACCCCTAGCTAGAGTCCACAAGGCCAAATTGGGCCACTTATTTTGGGGACTGAAAGGAACCCAGAAAAAGCACGTACCAATAGACTAGTGATTGCAATGAGACTCTTTTATGCTAAAGTAGTTCCTACTTAGTTTAATTTTTTTTTCTGCTCCGCTTAGTTTAGTTTTGTCGTTCGCTTTGTTATTATGCTACATGTTCTTACTCTCTCGAGAGCACCTTGAGAGTTTATGAGTATCTATCAGAGGTTAGAAATGTCAGGGATACGTAAAATAAACTTGACAAGCATCGGTAATCCGCTGCTATGGGGATACCACGATAACCCCATATACGATTGTGCGACCATGGATTCTCTTGAACCCGTCGCGACAATACGCTCTCGATGGAATAAATGTAGAGTCGCCACCCGGAGCTTTTGGTGACCCGGGAAACCTTTAAATCAATATTTTAGCATCGAAGTGCTAAATATGACTCTGATTTATCAATTTTTGCCAAAGGCTCTAGGGTAGGGGCTTCGGTTATCGATCGGGAAGGGTTTAGGCACCCAATCAACCCGCATATAGCAGTCTCTATCTATGGCCAAAATAAATAATAAATAGGTGGAGCTTCCGCTTGCCCGAAGGCAATATGGTCCTATTAAGCTTTGAGCCAAATCGAAATTTCGGCGACATAACGGCTTGAATCCTTGGACGGAGGAAACACCAAGAAGGTAGAGGAAGAGAGGGGTGAGCTGGAGCTCACGGGCCCTTGTTGCACCATGGAAGACCTTCGCTTCGGTGTACTTCCGATGGCTTTAAATGGCTTAAAAGGTAGGGGAATGGATTCTAATGCTAGGATTCGGTGGATGGGAAGTGTAGGATGAAGCTAGAGACTAAGCTTGACTAAAAAGGGGTGATCTAATGCTTGAAATGAATTGAAAGGGATGAACTAAGCATGCTGGAATTCTGGTTGAAGAATGAAAAATGAAAGGGAACTTTCTCTCATTAGGTCTCTCTCTCTTAAGCTCAAACTTTCAACCTTAATTTTTTTCAACCCTTTGGGAAGAGGGGGGGCCTCTCTATTTATAGAGAGAAGGTGGGTTAGAGGGTTACTTAAGAGCTAATTAGTTTAGCAAGTAGGTAATCCCCTATCTAAGGTTTTCTAGGTTTTCAGGGTCCTAGGGGTTTGGGGAACCGATTTCAATGGCAGATGATGGGGTGAGACCATAGGTGACTTAAGGGTTGTATATAAGCTCAAAGGGGGTGCAGCCAACCTTAAGACACCCACCTCAACCAAGGGGATGGTCAAAATGTTAAACCTGATGAAGGGATTTCGAGCATCTAATGACAGTTAGTGTAGCTAAGCTGGGCTTATATATTACATATGCTCAGTTTATGTACAGTAATTTTCACGAACAAATTTGGCCCAAATATGCCAGGCGTATATAATATATACGCTTGACCAAATTGGGGCCAAATTTGCTGGGCGTATGTAATACATACGCCTGAGAAAAAGTCATAATTTTATGTAAAACTTCAATTGGCCATAACTTTTGAACCATAACTCCAAATTGGGTGATCTTTGGCATGCTGGAAAGTTGGAGAAGTCCCTCTTCCAATGGTATGTGGCTCATCCTCGGTAGTGGCTTGTGTAAAATTTTGTAGCTCTCCTCCCATCAATTGCTCAGAAGGGTTCAAGTTGGGTCTGAGAAGGGATCCTAGGGTTTAGGGGTGATCTCTAAGGGTTGGGGGAATGGTTCTAAAGGTTTCAGGGTGATTCCTAAAGGTCTGGATAGGTTCCTAAGGGTTCAGGGTGATTCTTAAGGGTTCAGGGGTGCCATCGAAAACACAGGGGTACATCTCTCTCGGAGTACAGACTGATCGGGCCTTGGGCCAAATTTGGGTGTCTACAGATGCCCCTCTTTGGTACTCGATCACTAATAATCGGATGCCAAAGACAAGAGACATCCGAAGAGGTCCAAGGCACGTTTGATGGGTCCGCCTAGTTCAACTCAATTCTCAAACATTCATGGTGATGGTGAGTGTATGTAAGTCCTCTCATTTCGAGATATTGTCCGTACCTCAATGCTAACAGTCCCCAAGCGCATTGCGACATTACTGGGCATAACTGCGATGATCATAAAAAGTGTAAGCCCACTAACTTGGATATCGTCCACTTCCTGAGAGAAATTATAGATTTGTGATGTTGAGTATTAATCTGAACCAGATAGCTCCATGAAACGGGGTGATCGATCTATGCTTTGGAATCGACGCAAAGTACACAAAGCGAAGGCCTACAAATTGTTGCCAATCCTATGGGGTATCGACAGCCCCATTGGATTGGCCACGGGTGCCCTTACCTAGGTAAGGCTCAGAGTCTTTGGGTTAACCCATCAACCTTGAGATTGCTTTAGCATGATTTACTTGAGTGGAGCGAATATTGATGTCGCAACACTTCTTAGGAATGCGTGCCCATTTTCAGAGTGAATTTTTGTGTTATTTTTTTTTGAATTTTCTTTTATTTCGAGGCCTCTAAGTAAAGCTCAAGGACCTCTGGCAATTTTATTCTTGCACAACTCTTTAAGTGGATCAAATGCCAGTTGATACACTTTAAGAGTGCGTGCGCTTTGCCGGGGATAGGTATACCTTTGGGATGTGCACGTTCCGGTGGTGAGGTGCTCCTGATTCACACGAACCAGAGTGCCTTAACTCGAGACAAAGCTAAAAAAGATCGGGATAGGACCAAACATCTATCGAAAGAGATGGCCAATTCTAGCCTCCATCCCTAATGAAATCACATCTTACTAACTATGCACAGACAGACACCCATCAGGGGCGATGAGCAGCAAATAGGCGTAAACGGAAGCCTTAACCCTAAGGTACAATTTACGAGGACAAACGACCATCGTGCGGATACTCACACGCAAGTGTGTACATTCAACAGGGACACCATGCCTATACAGGTTTTAAGCCTGTGTAAAAGAAAATAAAAGGGAATGAACCCTTCGGTCTGTATGTTTGCGCATAGTTTGGTTGGTTGTAATTTCATTTTTGACGGGTCGGTTTCAACTGACAATAAACTTTTCGAATGGTCTGAAGTCAGGTGCACTCTTGGTCAACATAGATCAGAAGGTGGATGATCAGAGCCAATGCTTGGAAGGTGGGGTCAACCTACATAGGATTTTAACTACATAACAAAAGGTTGTTATCCCGAACCTTCTCCTTCTTTTTTTTTCTTCTTTTTTTTCTTTTTTCTTCTTTTTTTTTCTTTTTTTCCTCTTTTTTTTCTCTTCTTTTTTTTTTCTTCTTCTTTCTTTTCTTTTTTTTTTTTTTTTTTTGCACATGTCAGTTCAAGACTTTGAGCATGCTCAAACTGTTTTTATTTTTGCATGTATCCTTAGGCAGATCAACTTGCCATGTTGATACACCTTAAGGACGTGCGCATTCCGGTGATAGGTTCCTGGTTTGCCTGTTGGATTAGGTCTCGCCTCTTACTGGGGAAGATTTTGGGCTAGGTGTATGTTCCCAGGAGCGACCGTTGATGGATGAGTTTATTTGCCTGCCGGATCAGGCCCTGACTCCTGGGGATTGTTTAAGGAACAGTGACCGGGGATGGGTAAAATTATCTGCCTGTCGGATCAGGTCCTGACTCCTGGGGATGCGTGGTCTTTAAAAAAATTAGACCCAGCTATCTTGTTTAGGAAAGTGGGTTCAGAAGCGGGTTCCTAATGACTGGGGATAAACATGACCAGTATTTTGCCTGTCGGATCAGGCTGAGGTGTCCCTATGTAAAACAGGGTTTGAGAATTTTTGGGTGAACCCGATCATTCCGAATTGATTTAACACGGCTCTTGGAGTGGGGCAAATAGGCGTTGCGACGCTCTTTTGAGAACTAGTGTTGTGTTTCAGCATTTTTCCTTTTTCTCTCTTTTTTTTGGTTGTTATTTCATGTGAATCTCTTTTTTTTCTTGGTTTTATGCAATTTTTTTTTTAATTTTACGATTTTATGGGAGCACTCAGCGGGCGCTTACAGATCTAGATCCATTTATTGTAGCACGGTCCCTTTGGGTCAATCGAAGGGAGCTTGAAGGGCCATTTGGGGATGCGTATACCATCGCCTGGTGATACGTGGGCTTCTAAGAGGGGTCGAGCCTTGATCTAGGGCATACAAAGCGCTTGTCGGGTCACCAAAGCCAAAAATTGGTTGAGCATATATAATATATACGTGTGGCGAATCCGCAACGAAAATAGTCGGGCGTATATATTATATACGCCTAACCAAAATCTAGCAGTTTTAAAAACTGCTCGAGCCCGAGCACAAAAGGGGCCCTCCTTTCAAATTCTATTTTCTTCCCTCCTTCCTTCACAAGTCCGGGACAGCCTCCTAGGGTTTCTGTGTTTGATTTTGCTTGAGTTCTACCACCGGGAGTCGCTCGTGCCGATCAAGAGCATTCACTCGCCGCTGATCTTTAGATCTATTTCCACTCCTATTGAAGGTAATCACCACCCTTCTTTCACCTTTCCTTTAGATTTTGATAATGATTTTTGTTTGAAATGCTTGATGCTCTTCCTCTTTGTGGTGAAAAATTAATATTTTTTTATTTTCTTTCAAGCATATGTGATTCCTTATGCCTATGTTCCCCTTTTTTTCTATTTTTTTTTCATTTTTATGTTTCTTTCATGATGGATTAGTGCATTTCTCCCCCCCTTTTCTTTTCTCTCTCTTTTTTTTTTTCTTTTAGCAATCTTTTCTTATACCGATGTGTTCCACATTTTCAGGATGTCTGACGACGAAGGGCAAGATCAATAGGAGGGGCCAGAGATGGCCTATGGTCCTCATGGGGAGCAGTTTATCGTTTCTCAGCTCTCCTCTCAACCTTGGTATGAAATACAAGGTGAAGCTGCCTGTACCGGCCTCCTCCATTGTCAGTACACCCATATCTCCAACTTCGGGATTGCTGGCCAGGTAAATAGATGAGCCCTTTTCTTTTCCTTTGCTGCTTTTGCTATACCACTTTGCTCCTATTTGATAGATTCCTTTTATTTGTAGCCTTTACCTCATATCATGTTTCGGGGTGGCTGGTTCGATCTCCAACACCTCGTACTCTATCTTCCCCCAGTGGTGAAGGACCTGCTTGCTCAAGCCGGTTTTGGGGATTTTATTTTGTGCCCCACTGTGAGGGCCGACACGGCCTATGTGAAGGCCCTAATAGAGCACTTTCGCCCTAAGACCATGAAGTTTCATATGTCCATGGCGGAGATGACCCTTACCCCTGTGGACTGGTCCATGATCACTGGGGTTCGCATTGGAGGGGTGCCAGTGACACCTACCCGCACACCTGATAGGGAGGAGGTGACTCGGCTGATAGGGGCCTACCCAACCTCAGGGAATGTTCACAATTTTAAAGTCAAGTTATCCTGGCTGGTTAGTCTATTTGAGCCTCATGAGTTAATGGATCTGGGCTAGCCCGATGCGACCATTTATCTTGAGGCAGAGCGTGCACCGATGCTGGCCCGTATTTCTCTGTTGTTCCTTTTGGGTAAGACTCTTCTTTCAAATACCAGCGGAGGGCGGGTCTCATTGTCCCTTCTCAGTTTTATGGTGAGCTGGGACAATGTTCATTGGTTTGATTGGGGCGGTGCTGGCTATGTAGTGCTCATGTCTAGCCTGGTGCAAGCCGTACTTGGGGAGTCCAGCTCCGTCGTGGGCTTTTGGCCCGCGCTTGAGGTATTTTATCCTCTGGTTTCAGTTTGTCAAACTTTTTCCTTTTATGGCATATCTATTTTTATCTGCTTGCTTTCTCAGGTTTGGGGGTATCTGCATTTCCAACCTGGTTGCCCTCTGCTTCTATTTGAAGTTCCTATGTTCCCCCTTATGAGCAGTTGGCACGCGAACCGCCGTCGGGACGTAGGCATGAAGCACCTGGAGTTAGGGCTGTGCTCCCAGTTTGATCTGTTGATCCCTGAGCAGGTATAACAATTTCTCTCTTTACAAATTTGATAGTTCTTTTGTGCTATGGGTTTTGACCAAATGTATATAACCCTCCTCCCCTCTTTTTTTTTGAGCAAGTCATCCTTGACCCCTATGTCAGTTCTCCCTTCTGGAACCTGACTGCAGTGGGTCCTTCTCATCTTTTGTTAGACCGACGCATCATTTTCTTCTATGGGTCTTGGACTAAGGCTTATTACCTAGGAGAGAGGGTGGTTCATCAGTACCGTCTTCTTTTCGTTGTGCCCCAAGCTCCTCCAGCTGATGTGTTGGTTCCTGAAGGTTCCACCGACGTGCTTACCGCTCACTTTCTCCATCATGGGGCCCCCATTGATGACCTTCTTTTTTCAGGGGATATCAGATGTTGTATGAGTCTCTGCCCTATCATTCTCTGCTGCCCTGCTTCGTGCCTGGCACCAACTTTTTAGCTTTTGGCGGTCCGCAGTCTCAGGTAATGTTCTTCCCTCTTTTTATTTAACAGCCTTCCTGTGATTGCCTTGATTGCCTTGCTATTTGAACAAAAACTATTTCCCTCTATAGTTTGGGTAGGGTGGCGACTCAGATGAGGGGGATGAGACAGCTGCTCCTGATGAGGCTACAGGTGCAGGACCTTCTGACCCTTCCGGTGCTGGTGCTTCCGGTAGTTCGCCAGCCGAGGTCTAGGGGACCTTTAAGCTCTTGGATGATGCTTTCCTGTCGCGTATGTGTGCCGATGTGGCTGAGAAGGCACGCATATCCGTTGAAGCTATTTGGATCCCACCTCCTGAGCTGATCCCTGGGGTAATCTCTCCCTTGTTGCTTTGCTCTCTTTTTTTTTCTTGAACTATGCTGATGACCTATGTGACTGACACCTCCTTTTCTTGTTATGCAGAATTATGAGTCGGCCGTGAACCAAGCCGAATATTACCGCAATATCGTCGGGCTTAGAGAGGCTAAGGTGGTGAGTGAATACTGACCAAACCTAATCATTTTATTAGTTTCCTTCTATTTATTTTCCTACCTGATGGCCTCTGGTGTGCTCTTGCATCGTGCTCGTGAAAAGGACTCACGCTCTCTGCTCGACCGCATCTCTTAGGCGTGGACTCGGGTGGGAGAGACTCGTACTTTTCAAAGCGCGACCCGTCGCTGGAAGAAGTCGAAGGGAGCTGCCCAAGACTAGTTTATTTTCTGAAAATTTGAAACATTGAAACAATTTAGGCTTTTGTTTATTGGGGAATATGTAATCTTTTAAACAACAAATTTTTTTTTTGAATGGTTTTATGATTTTTATGGTTTATATGAATGCTCTGTTTGGTTATCTCTCCACTTTTATGGTTTCCTTTTCTTTGGCATGAAGCGGGCCCTCCAATGATGAGATTGAGCCCGCATATTATCCTCCGCATATGACCCACGGATACTGCGTCATCCGAGGATTTCCCATGGGAGTGTGAGCGTGCCCGACTGTGGGCTGTCCCGGGATAAAAAAGTTGGCCAAGTGAAACCCGTCCCTCTCGTGGGGGAAGTAAAAAAAGGATTAATGTGAGGGGAGCCACACTTCCCTGCAATTTTAGCTGGGCGTATATATTATATACGCCTGGCAAAATATTTAAAATTTTACCTTGGCGTATATAATATATACGCCTCATATAACTGGGCTCAACGGGGTTCTTCATAACCCGAACCTAGCCCTCTTTGCCTATCTTTTCATCCATACTTGGCCTTTTTGCCCCTCTCTTTTTTTTCTTTTTCTTTTTCTCTTTTTTTTTACAAGTGGATCCATCGCCCTACATTGGCTAATCTTTATAAAGAACATCTTTGTACGTCAATGGATCCGCTTCTTGGCCCAAATTCTCATACGGGGGCTGGGGCTAGTATACTTCCCTGTTTGGACCCGGGGCTCAGTTTTTTGCAAAAATGGTGCGATAGCTTGGCTGAGGGTGAGCTCGCTGTTCTGGATTGCCTTGGGTTATCCCGCCTTTCCTCTCTCCTTGCTATTCCTCTGTTGCCCAACCTCCTGTAAGCGGCTTTGGCGTCGTGGGACCATAGGGCTCATGTCTTCAGATTTGGGTCCAGGGAGCTCACCCCGACCTTGGAAGAGCTAACCTCTATTATTGGCTTGAGGATGCATCGGGGACTTGCCAAAGTGGTGCCCAAATCGGGGTATACAAAGGCAGTCCACGCGGTTCTCGGTTTGAAAAAGGGTGGGTATGAGAAGGGCTTCGCCGGGGGGCCCACCAGGTGCTCAATGAAATTCCTGAGAGAACTTTTCGGTGACTCGAGTCTCCGAAGGTTGCCTATCCAAGATCCTTTCAATGTAAAGGCCTTTGCCCTTTATTTGTTGTCGAAAGTTCTCTTCTTTACTGAGGGCCAGACATTTTCCCTCGGTTTATGCCACGTCTTGACCTAATTGGAGAGAGGTTGTTCACTGGTACACCTGGTCCTGGCTGAGATGTATCAGGGCCTGGATGCCTCAGCCTCGGGCCAGGACGGGATTCTTAGCGGGAGTCCACTCCTCATTCAGATTTGGCTAGGAGAGAATTTGGCTATCATGGGGCCCGTGCCGAGATTTTGCTTGGTAAGAGGGGATGTGGCTCGGGGCTTTCTGACCCAGTGTTCGAGACTGCCCCATGGGAGTATCGAGGAACTGATCCTGTGGCTATGTGATGCGGAGTTGATCTAGCAACTTCCCTGGATGGACGACACCTTTCCGATTGTCCGCTATCGGGATTGGGAGGGTATCACGCTTTTGGGGTTGACTAGTAGTACCTACTATTTCCCATCTCGGGTGCTCCGTCAATTAGGATATACCCAACACGCACCGTGCACTGTGAGGCCGCCCTTGTCCTCTCTGATATTCTCTCGTGGTTCCCTCAGTGACCTAGACCACATAGCAGCCCTCTGGGAGACCCGCTAATCGGCGCACATGTGCAGCTTAGTTCAGGGGGGCGTTCTCTCTTCTGGTTAAAAGGTTTGGCTAGCATCCGAGGACTTACCTGCCCCTAGCCCAATTTTGGTAGATCTGATAGGGACGGGGCCCTGGCCATACAAGGAAATGATATTTCGGACTAGGATTGAGTCTCTTTCTACAGAGAGGCTGGCTTTGACTGAGGCTTTGGAGAAGGAAAGGGCCAAAGCTGAGACTGCGGAGGTGAGAGCTGCTACGGCGCCGAGAGTGAGGTTCTTCGGTTGACTGGGCTTTTGACTGAGTCTCGTAGTGAAGTTGACGCTTCGTGGAGGCAGCAGAAGAGTCTTCATGGTAGGTGGTTGTCTGATCAGAATGCTCGTGAGGACTCTCTCCTTGCAGAGATCAGTACTTTGAAGCGTGGTCCCTGCCCCTGACCTGTTCATGCACATACCATAGATCATATACACAGGGGGGGCTGATGCCCCTTAACAGAGATCTCTTTTCTTTTTAGATTGTTTCTTCTCTTTTTTTTTTTTTTTTATACTTGTAAAGAAAGCAGAAAATAGAAAGTGTGTTATGTTATTATCTTTTTGGGACGTGACACTTCACACGTAACGCTGTAAGAAAAGAAATGAAATCTATTATATATATATATATATATATTTTTTTTTTTTGGTGTTCGAATTTTCTTCCATACGTCTCGCAACGTAAGGCCTATTATGGAAAAGGAAAATCCATTATCTTTTTTTTGAAATTTGCTCCTACACAGTGTGGGGCTCTTTATGGAAAAGGAGAATCTATTATCTTTTTTGAAAATTTCTCTTTTTCTCCTTCTTCTTTTTGTGATGTCGGTATTTACGAGGCCAACTGGTGGGTCCTTTTTTGAGCATGGTCAAACCCTGTTCATGAGGCTCAGGTTTTTCTTTTAAACATGGAAAGATCAGCTTCCCCAAGATTGATTAGTCTTTTGCCTTTATCTTTGGTCATGTGTCAAACGACGTGGTAGAGACGACATACTTGATCGAGATCCGACCCAATTTTTAACATGAGCGGCCAAACAAAGGGGAGAAGAGGCTCAAGGGGTCCAAACTAAAATAGGCAGGCCAGAACAAATCCTCTCCTAATCTCTCTTTTCTTGAAATTTTTGCTCACAGCGCCCAAGACGGGTTTTCGCTATGCCTGTCATCCCTGTTTTTACCCGTAGCGCCCTTTCAAGTTTTCACTACATCCATGGGTTCACTCTCTTACCCCAGGTGCCTTTTCAAGTTTTCACTTGGTCCGCGTGAGTTCGCTATTTTTACCCGCGGTGCCCTTGTGGGTTTTCACCACGTCCATCTTGCTTTGAACTCCAATTAATTTTTTCTTCTTTCCCTTTTTTTTTCTTTTTCTTTTTTTTCTTCAAGAACCAGAAAGCTATGACATGGACATCGATTCCATCATAACCGGCTGAATGAAGTTCTGTGTGGTCCATTAACTCAGCTTGTGCTGATGCAACAGATGCTATGACTACTTGTGGACCTTAAAGAGGGCTTTCTTCCGGGTTGTAATGTGGCCGGGGCACAAACAGGCTAGGTTTTTCTGGGATTTTGGATTTAAGCTTTGAGTGAATTTCAGATTCAGTGATTCCTCTTCCTTTCCAGGGGCTTTTTACTGTACGTGCCCCAGTCGTTTCTTTTTCATTCTTGATCCCCCCTTTTGGGGTTTTTCTTTTCTATATATATATATTTTTTTGGTTTGGATTTTCCTCTCTCCTTTTTTTTTTCAGGATTTTTCCTCTCTTTTCTCCTTTTTTGTTGGTATTAACACATATTTCTCTTTTCTCCTCTTCTTTTTTTGATGTTTTTGGGAGGGGTATATGAAAGAAATGGTTATTGGCCCGACGTGTGTAGCAAAAGGGTAAAGGTTTTAAGGGAATATATACTATTTTTTTTTGGCTACTTGTCTTTGAAATGATGGCCTCTTCTTTGGGGTCCTTAAGCGGTCATGCATCTACCTTTATCAACACTTACCTTGTGACAAGACCTATGAGTAGAACCTGCGGAGGTATCCAGCGTTGATGGGCTCAGGGAAGTGGTCTCCATTCATGGTGGCGAGGCGAACGGCGTATCCCGGCAACACTTCTCGGATGACTATCCTAATTCAGCTTAAACTTCCCTCTTGGATCGGCATGGAGAGACGGGAAAATCCTCTTTAGTACCATGCCACCTATCTGCAAGTCTCGAGCGCGAACACGCTTATTGTAAGCACGTGCAATTCTCCTCTGATAGACCTGGGTGTGACACAAAGCTAGGAGTCTCTTCTCGTCAATAAAATCTAGCTGCTCAAAACAGGATCTTTCCTTCTCAGCTTCGGGCAGATGGGATTCTAAAAGGATACGGAGTGACGGTACTTCGACCTCAATGAGAAGCACGGCCTCGATTCCATACACAAGGAAGAATGGTGTTGCCCCTGCAGCGGTACGGATAGACGTTCTATAGGCCCAAAGCGCGAAGGGTAACTGCTCACTCCAATCTCTGTAAGTGACTACCATCTTCTCTAGAATGTGGATCAGTGTTTTGTTGGCCGCTTCCACAGCTCCATTCGTCTGAGGCCTATATGGGGATGATCGATGATGCTTGATCTGGAACCGCTCACACAAGGCCTGGATGCACCTATTAGTGTAATTAGTGCCATTATCAGTGATGATATCCTTGGGCATGCCGAATCTGCAAATGATGTTGTTCTTAATGAACTTCTCGACATGACTGGACTTAATGCTTGTATAGGAGGCTGCCTCTACCCACTTTGTGAATTACTCCATTGCGACGAGGATGAACTGATGTCCATTGGAAGCCTTAGGATTGATCTTGGCGATGACGTCGAGACCCCACTCCAAAAGTATCCTTGCCTTAGGATTTTCTTAGCGAGCATGTGTCCACTGACGTGTGCCCCGCAGACTCCTTCATGATCTCAACCGCTTCTCCCTCGGTTAGGCATCAGAGCAGAACATTGTCATGAGACCGTCTGTACAAGAGATCGCCGCATATGACATAGTTCATTGCTAATCGTTGGATGGTTCGTCTGTCTACCTTCGATGTTCCTTCCAGGATAGTTCGAATCTCGAGGAAATTCTTGATGTCTAAGAACCAGGGTGGCTCATCATCTAACTCGGTAGATCCCTCGATCAGGTGACAGAATGCCGGTTCGTCCCTCTGCTCTATCATGATCGACTTCATCTCAACCCCGTACAGAATCTCAACCATAGAGGCCAGGGTAGCCAGGGCATCAACAAATCGATTTCTTGTTCGTGGCACATAGGAGAAGGTGACTTCCTCAAAGCAAGTTATCAGATCCTCAAGATGTTCATGGTACGAGATCAGCTTCTCATCCTTGGTCTTCCAATCTCTGTTGGTCTGACATATGATTAACTATGAATCCCCAAAGATCCTGAGGTGAGTTATATTCAGATCAAGAGCCGCCTGTAAACCAACTGTACAGGTTTCATACTCGGCCATATTGTTGGTGCATGGGAAGTTCAACTTGATTGAGATGGGTACATGCGTTCCTCTTGGCGAGATAAGAATGGCGCCAACTCCTTGGCCTTCACAGTGCGATGCCCCATCAAAGTGCATTACCTAGGACTCCTCTGTTTCCTCCGTATCCTCTTCAGTCATGAACAAGATGTCCTCATCAGGGAATTCAGTCTTTAGAGGCTCATAGTCCGGCAGAGGGTTCTCAGCAAGATGATCAATGAGTGCTTGCCCCTTGATCGACTTCTGGGTGACATAAGTAATGCCAAATTCGGAGAGAAGTAGTTGCCATCGTGCAGTTCGGCCAGTGAGAGCCGGACTCTCGAACAGGTACTTCAATGGATCCATCCGTGCTAGAAGTAGAACGGCTTGGGATAACAGGTAGTGTCAAAGTCTTTGAGTAGCCCATATGAGCGCTAAGCATGCTTTCTCCAGTTGAGAATAGCGCGTCTCATAATCAATGAACTTCTTGCTCAGGTAGTAGATGGCCTGCTCTCTTCTTCCTGTCTCATCATGTTGCCCTAACACACAACCCATGGAAAACTCTGTCATGGACAGGTACATTATCAGGGGTTTATCAGGTACAGGTGGTACCAAAACTGGAGGATTTAGGAGGTAACCCTTGATCTTGTCAAATGCAGCTTGGCAGTCATCATTCCACTCAACTGGTGAATCCTTTCTTAGTAGCTTGAAGATCGGTGCACATATCGGAGTTAACTGTGAGATGAACCGGCTGATGTACTGGATTCTGCCTAAAAAGCATTTGACCTCCTTCTTTGTGGACGATGGCGGTATTTCAGTGATGGCCTTGATCTTGGTCGGATCGACCTCAATCCCTCTCCTATTGACAATAAAGCCTAACAGTTTTCTTGACATAGCGTCGAACGCGCACTTTTGGGGATTCAACCGCAACCTGCACTTTCTCAACCTCTCG
Organism: Chloranthus sessilifolius; assembly: GCA_021018995.1. Lineage (NCBI taxonomy): Eukaryota > Viridiplantae > Streptophyta > Magnoliopsida > Chloranthales > Chloranthaceae > Chloranthus > Chloranthus sessilifolius. The sequence goes on from CM037597.1 coordinate 85,611,811, forward strand.
AACAACTTTTAAAGGTTTACCAAGTGGTCATCCCTTTCCGGTGATTTGGCAATCATGTCGTCGACATACACTTCAATATCTCGGTGCATCATGTCGTGGAACAGTGCCATCATTACTCTCTGGTAGGTTGCCCCGGCACTCTTGAGCCCGAATGGCATCACCTTGTAACAGAATGTACCCCAGGGAGTGATGAACGCAGTCTTTTCTCGGTCGGCCTCTGCCATCTTAATCTGATTGTAGCCCGAGAATCCATCCATGAATGAGAGGATTCCGTGCTTAGCAGTGTTATCGACCAAGATATCGATGTGTGGTAACGGAAAGTCATCCTTAGGGCTTGCCTTGTTGAGATTTCGGAAATCAATGCACATTTGAATCTTCCCATCCTTCTTTGGTACGGGGACGATATTGGCCAGCCATTGCGGGTACTTGGATACCATGAGGAAACCTGCGTCATACTGCTTAATGACCTCATCCTTCACCTTCAACATCCATTCAGGTCGGAAGCGTCTCAGCTTCTGTTTAACCGGCTTAATATCAGGGTAGAGTGGCAACTCATGCTCAACCAGATCGGTATCCAAATTAGGCATGTCTTCATACGACCATGCGAAGACGTCTTGGTATGACCGAATGAAGTCTATCATACCTTTTCTCTCCACAGGGGATAGCAATATTCTGATTTTGGTGATTCTAGGGGTCTCTTTGGTGCCCAAATTGACGTCCTCCGTCTCTTCGACGATCGGGGTAGGGCCATGCTCAAAATCAGCAAATTGTTTGAGGAGCTCATTGGGGAGCTCATCGATTTGACCTTCCTTGTCCAGACTCGTGACTCCTACCTCTTCTTGTATTTCTACAGAAAAGGGGTCGGCTTCATGCGGGACGAGTATCACAACATCATTTTAAATTTTATTGGAAATTTTAAAAGATAATATTTTTGGAATTTATATTTTTTATATTTTTATGTTTTTTTTCATTTTTTTGAAAGTCAGCGCTTGGCGAGGTGGATCTCTGTATATACAGGGTAGAGTCTCCCAGAGGCTAACCTCACTTTTTAGAGGTTGTTTTTTTTGGAGAGCTAGTGCCGTATTCACGGCCTTTGGTGGCTCCCAGGAGTTGGGGCAAAGATGCCCAGTTACTTACCTGCGAGGCCTGACCTTTACCTCTTTGGTTGGAAGCAACATCGGTAGGCTCTTGCAGTTCCTCCCTCAGCATGTTTATGGAGGGATCCTCTGGGACCCTGTCCTCTATGGTTAGGATGGGCCCAAAGTGGCTGGTGCTAGAGTGATGGGTGGACCAGGGGACTTCCTCCTCAAATAAGGAGAGGGCGGCTAAGTCCACCTTGAGGTTTGGGGGGTGTTGTGGAATTCCAGTGTGCTGATTTATGATGAAAAAAAATTAAGAGAAAACAGAGATGGATTCAGCACATCTAAAATATCCTAGACCTGCAAGATACAGGGTCCTTTGTAGCAAGTTTTAAAAGTAAGTAAGGGAATGTCCAGAGGGAGGCTGGTTAGAAATATGATAAATCTCCAGATCTGTAAGAGATCTGGCACCCTAGTTATCTCTACTTTAGTTAAAAGACAGAGGAGAGGTTTGAAATGAGTTGTCACTTAAACTAAACTACAATTAAAATACAGATTTGTAGACACCCAAATTCAGCCCAAGGCCCGATCAATCTGTACTTCGGGAGGGATGTACCCCTGTGCTTCCGATGGCACCCCCCTGAACCCTTAGGAACCTACCTAGATCAGTAGGAATCACCCTAAGACCTTTAGAGCCATTCCCCCAAACCTTAGAAGTCACCCCTACACCCTAGAATCCCTTCCCAGAGCTAACTTAAACCATTCTGGCAGTTGATGGGAGGAGAGCTACAGAATTTCCCACAGACCAGTACCATGGATGAGCCATATACCATTGGAAAGAGGACTTCTCCAGATTTCCAACAAGCCAAAGATCACCCAATTTGGAGCTACGATTCAAAAGTTATGGCCGATTGAAGTTTCACATAAAATCATAAAAATTTTACTCAGGCGTAGATATTACATACGCCCAGCCATTTTTACCCCAGATTACTCAGGCGTATATATTATATACGCCTGCCTATTTTGGGGAAAATTTGGCCAGGCGTATATAATATAAACGCCCAGTATAGGTGGGACCCACCACGGGTTTCATCTTCTCAAAACTCCCCTGATTTTGGTGAAAATTACTGTTCCTAAACTGGGCGTATATAATATATACGCCCAGCTTAGCTACGAATCGCCATCGTAGGCTCGAATTTCCTCCATCTAGTTTGACACTTTGACCATCCCCTTGGCTGAGGTGGGTGTCTTGAGATTGGTTGCACCCCCTTTGAGCTTATTGGCAACCCTTAAGTCACCCATGGTCTCACCCCATCATCCGCCATTGAAACCAGTTTCCCAAAACCCTAGGACCTTGAAAACCCAAAAAACCTTAGATGGGGGATTACCTAATTGCTAAACCAATTAGCTCTTAAGTAAGCCCCTAACCCATCCCTTCTCTATAAATAGAGAGGCCCCCCTCTTCCTTAAGGGTTAAATTTTTGTTGAAAGATTAGAGAAGTGCTTAAGAGAGAACCCTAGTGAGAGAAAATGCCAATATTTTCTAGAATTCCAGCATGCATACTTCACCTATTTCAACCCATTTCCACCATTAGATCACTCCCTTTTGCTAAAGTCTAGCCTCTAGCTTCACTCTACACCCCTTACTTTATTGAATCCTAGCATTAGAACCCATTTTCACACCATTTAAGTCATCGGAACCACGCCAAAGCGAAGATCTTCCACGGTGCAACAAGGGCCCGTGAGCTCCGGCTCACCCCTCTCTTCCTCTACCTTCTTGGTGTCTCCTCCGTGCAAGGATTCAAGCCGTTACGCCGCCGAAATTTTGGTTTGGCTCAAAGCTTGATAGGACCGTATTGCCTTCGGGCAAGGGGAAACTCCGCCCTTTTTATTTTTATTTTTGGCCATAGATAGAGACCGCTACGTGCGCGTTGATCGGGTGCCTTAACCCTTCCCGATCGATAACCGAAGCCCCTACCCTAGAGCCTTTGGCAAAGACTAGTAAATCAAAGTCATATTTAGCACATCGGTGCTCAAAATATCGATTTGAAGGTTTCCCTGGTCACCAAAAGCTCCGGGTGGCGACTCTACATTTTATCCAAGGCGAGCGCATCGCTGCGACGGGTTCGAGAGGATCCATGGTTGCACAAGATTATTTTAGATCGAATCTGGAGCCTCAGATCTTGCAGATGGATGGTTTAAAAACTCAGAAAATGGAGAAGAACAGCTTGGAGGTTGCCTTCACTGCAATCAGGTTGAGCTAAGCATATTACAGGGGTTCAAAAGCACACAAGTCCCTCGGCTGGCCACAGGCACTGTCCGCAAGCACAGCTGCAGGGTATAAATTCCACTTCAAATCACAGGATCCACCTGGCCTTAAGGCTATGATCTGTCCACTTTAATGGTCACAGACCATCCTATAGGCTTTATCGAATCCATGGACTGCAGCAGATAAATCCAATTAAGGCTTGAGCTCAAATTTACTTTAAGGTTATGATCTGTCCACTTTAATGGTCACAGACCATCCTAGAGATCTCCTACAAAGCCAGAGCCTTAATTAGAACAATTAAAACCACTACAAATGCTGTAATTTCCAGGTCACAGATGTAAGAAATTACAGGGATATCAGATCCAGGGAATTCAGATGATATCTAAGAGGTCTACCAGTTAAACCTCTACACAAATCCGATCGAGCACCAAAAGGAATCAAAAGAGCTTTAGATCTAATTAAAACATTGAAAACAACATTTATATTGTAAAAAAGGTCACTCTTAAAATGGAATGCTCTCAGATCTGTAGTCTGTGTAGCAATTAACCCAGCAACACTCTTAACCTTACCCAATTACAGATCTAACTCACTCCTTGCTGCTCCTAGGGATTTAGCCAACCATGGTTGGGCTAAAGGAGGGAAATGGAATATCGCTGCAAGCTCTGATCTCTAGGAAATTATTCAGAAATTCGATCCTCACCAATGGCAATTGGGGATCTCAATATATAGCTTTCTCCTCTATTTTTCCCGCCAAAAATCCCTTCTAGAAGGTTGTCAGACTTTGTTAGAGTTCTGTTAAAGCATGTGGGTCAGTTAGGGCTTTCTAGGGCATCTTCTAGAACGTCACGCCGGTCACCAGAGTGCCTCGGTTTGCATGCGACAGGTCACCAAGCCTCAGCATGTGCATAGCATAGTTTCTGAGAAGTTTAGCACACAATTTCGACAGGTTGGAGAAGCTTTCGATAGGTTAAAAGTAAGCTTGTAGTTCCTTTCGATAGGTTCCCTAGTCTCTTCGATAGGTACCGATAGGATGATTTCTCTCTTTGAAGCTTCAGGGTCCTCAACCCAATATCTGGAGTATTCGATAGGTTGGCTGAGTAGTTCGATAGGTCCTGTGGTCCTTTTCGACAGGTTCAGCTTTGTGTGCCGTCATCCCGATAGGTTGGCTCTCATTCCTATCGAAAGGCTTAAGCATCCTTCGATAGGTTCAATTTTAACATCTTCATTTTGATAGGTTCTCAGATTCGCTCGATAGGTTCCTTTGACACTTTAGCCAAGTTTTCGATAGGATAGTTTCTTCTTTCCTTTCTTTGCTCAATAGGTTCTGAAATCCTATCAAACTCCTCACTCCATACGAATTCATCCTTCTTCTGCCTTCGGATCCAATCGAACCCTTCTCCAACTGTACGAATTCTTTCTTTTTAATCCTCAGCTCCTATCGAAGTCTTCAGACATCCTGTTGATAGGATGTTTTGGACCTATCTTTACTTCTTTCTCCTTTTTCTGTTGCTGGGTCTACATGGTGCTGAGAGATGACTTCTTTGTGGGCATTCTTAAGCGGCTTGCTGCATTATTACCAGCTTTCCCTGCTATCTACAAAATGCACTCAACAGAGGCTTATTAGTGTGCTCACAGGTCCATGAAAGGTCAGGTTAAAGGGTGCAAAGTTGCATTTTTCACCACTTAACACACCCCCAAACCTAAGCTTTGCTAGTCCCTGAGTAAAGGAGAATTCAGAAAAAAATAAAATGCCACTTTCGTAGGGAGCACAGATGCATTTAGCATATGCACCAAGCCTTTTAAACCCCTAGGTCATCCCTAGTGGAGGAGTGAAGTCTCCTGAGGGTTTTCAGTGAAGGTACCCACAAACTTCTCCAATACACTTAGTTAATACTCATGCAACATGTTAAAACAGAGTTTAAGTGAAATAAAATAAATTTCACACCATGCCCATTCAATTCCAGAGGATTTTCAGCAGTAAAATCACCAATTCAAAACCTGAAATTCTGCTGTAATCCCTTCATTCTCAATCAGTTCATGTCAAGGCATTGGGCTTAAAAATTTGATGCAGTGCTCACCTTTAATTCAAGAATTTTGTTCCTATACCACCCAAAATCTATGATTTTAGACCCAAATCATACCGGGGCTGTTCACTCATAACAAAAATCGAAGGGTGCATCATTTCACACAGCTCAAGAGCAGTGGCAGCCCTCAAATAGGAATGCAAGCAGGAGCATAGGCATTGCTTTAATTCCTGAAATTTTTGAACTTTTTTCACCATAGATTAAGCAAATTCTCATCTCCATATGACAGCTCAATCCATTTCAGATCAGTAGGGTCTTTTTATTGGGTTGTAATGTGGCTTAAGGGTGAAATTTGTAAAAGAAATAACAGGGTAAAATAGGATTCAAAATTGAGAAATTAGTAAAGGTAAGAAGGTGTCTAGACAATACTTCCTTCATTTCAGCATAATTCCATCTACTTCTTGAATTTTCATATTTGAAGTGATAAGTTTCTAATTCTCTTTTCAGTCTTTCAATGAAGTGACTTCTCTTTCTAAACCTTTTATTTTTCTTTTCTGTTTTTCTTTTTGTATTTTTCTCCAAATTTTTTTTTTGTATATATGCTGGAATGCCACAATGCCACCAACAGTGTTTTTCTCCTCTTGCACCCACTTCTCAAACCAGCTCTACCTTCTTCCATTCCTTTACCTTTACCTTCTAAAATCTTAGAGTGAGGTCAGGTTGCATCAGGTTAAAGAGTTTTGGGTTTGAATTTCTGGTTTCTATCGAGGAAAAATTGTGATTTCAAGGCTCAAATGGTGTGTATCAAGGGTAGTTCAAAGGTGGGGCATTTTAGGCTCAAACTGTCCAAGGGATGGCCTTACTTCATGTCTTCAATGTCATGAATGCTGTCAAGCTGTTTCAACTTGGAATTGCCTAACTTCTAGTGATTAGAATTTGATCCCATCAGTCCTTAGAGCAGAAGAAATTGCCCAGACACTCTTCGAAGAAATTAAAAATTTTCAGGCCCAAGTCTCACTGGGTATGGTCTTCCATCAAAATTTTTGGGCGGTATCCTCACAGTTTTCTCTCATTTCAGGTTCACTAATCATCAATTTTTTTGAAAATTCTTGACATTTGCTTCATGAAAAATGTTAAAACTACAGCTCATTTTAGTTTTTAAAAAGTTTTTAATTTCCTCTTTTCCAAAAAAATCAGGTGGGAAATTACTTTATTATCAAAAACTTTTTCAACATAGCTGCACAAAGCATTAACTTATTTCATTGGCACACCTGCCATACCCCCAAACCTAAACTAAATAGTGTCCCCACTATTTTGAGAAAATGCAATCAAGGGAGAGACAAGGTAAAAAGATATCTAAGAAAAACACAACAAAAATGTCAAATATATACAAGAGACAAGTGAAAAAAAAACTGAAATGGCCACATTTATATATAGCTTGGTGCCAGCTATTGCTTAGATGCAGGGGCTTTGCCCTTGGATTTGGATTGCTTAGGTTGTTTAGCACGTGCCTCCTCAGACTGGGCAGCAAGCTTTTTGCCTTTAGGATCAACCGCAGGCGCAGGATCAGAATCCGAATCGGAAGGGAAAAAGGCCATGGGGTCCAGTCCTAGAGCCGCAGCAGCCTTTCTTCTTTCATCCCTAGTGAGTAGGGTGCCATGGGGGTCAGATGAGGGGAGGACCTGGGGGGCTCAGCTTCCTTGAATGGGGCAGTAGGTTGTTTCCCTTTTTTTATAGCGGCAGTAGAAGAAGTAGATCTCTTGGCGGTGGTGGTTCTATTGGAAGAAGCCCTCTTCCGTTTAGGAGGGATAGGTTTGTCAGGTGGAGGTACTTCGACAGGAGGGGGAGGGGGAGCCTCCACAGGTGGGGTGGGAGGGTGTTACGAGGCAGGAGGTGCTGGAGGAGGGGCAGTGGCAGGAGGTGCTGGAGGAGGGGCAGTGGCAGGAGGTGCTGTAGCAAGAGGGGTAGGCTCAATGGGTTGAGACAACAATGACTCGACTTTTTTCTCCAAATTATCAATCTTCTTGGCAGCATAAAGGAGGTTAGCATCTGAGAGCTCCTTGGTGGCCTTGATGATCTCCTGAGCATTGGCTAACTTTTTTTTGAGGAGCTCAGAATTCATCTTCTCATATTTGGCAATGAGACTCTCAGCCACTGCCACTTGTTTTGTTGACTCATATCGAACCAGGATTTCAGACCATCATTGAGAGATATCGTGAAGTTGGATTCAGTATTCTAATTCAATGTTGGCAATCCTCTCCTCATAAGGTGCCTCAAGGGAAGTCCGAAGTGTAGCCATACCTCTCAAGACATCCCTGTGGATGTAAGGGTTGTCCCTCATTGCGTACAGGAGGGTGAGGTTGGGGGGTATGTGCATGGATTGGCGAAGGAGAAGAGGCAAGGATAAGGGTGGAGAGGATGAAGATGAGGGGGTGGAAAGAACCAGATCCTCCCATGGATCATTTTGGGTGGTGGCATCCTGAAAAATAGGTGGGGAGGAACAGGGGAAATGGGTGGTGGGTATCTCAGCAACTACAGAAACAAGGGAGGGTGGGGATAAAGATATAACAGGTGCTGGGGGAAAGTGGGGGTAAAGATGGAGCGGTTAACTCTACAAAAAGGATATTAGTAGGGATGGGGGAGGCCATAAGTGAAAAGGGAGGAGAGAAATGGAAAAGGGAGGGATCAGGGGAGGGAGGAGAAGTGGGAAAAGGTTGGGAGACTGAAGTGGGGGGAGTGAGGGTGGATTGACTTGATTGGAGACATGAGCTCATGAGGGCCTGGTGGTCAGTGTTAGTGGCTACTTGGGCCTGAATGGACTGAAGGAGGGAGAAGATTTGGGTGAAAGTATCAGGCAGGGTGGAAGTAGAGGGTATGGGTGAATGAATGGGATGGAAAGGAGAGGATGGGGCATGGGTAAAATGAGGAGGAGTGGTGTGGGGGGAGTCAGGAAGTGGGGTGTACTCATGAGCAACATCCTCCACAATTGAAAAAATGAGGGCAGAGAAACCAGTAGAAGTGAACTGGTCCAAACCCTGTGTATGTATAGGAAGTGGTGGAGGGGGATAATCAGGAAGGGGTTGGAGGGAGGGTGGGGAAGATATGGTGGGGATAGGTTCAGAGAAGGTGGGGAGTTCTAGGATCCCAGGTGTAGGTGATGGTGTAGGTAGGGTGGATGAAAAAGTGGGTGATGTAAGAGGAATGGTGGATGGGGTAATGTCAGCAGCATGATCTACTGTTGAGGTAGTTGGCACCTCCTTCTCTGCCTCAACTGGCTTGGTCTTTTGAATCAGGGTTAAACTTGTAGACCATGCCCTCTTTCTAAAAACCTTTTGAGCCATTTTCCATCGGCCAAATTTCCTCGATCCTATACTTTCCAACTTTTGAGCAGACAGTGATGAGTCTCAAGGTAGGCCTCCTCCCATAGCAAAAGCCTGTCTTTTTAGCACCTTGTCATTTATGTCCACCATAGTTTCAAAGATCAGCTTAGGTGCGTTCACGAACTGCCCCTTAGAACAATAAAATAAAGCATCCACTAATGGGGACCTTTCTCCGCAAAATGTCCTCAGAATATAGACATTTTTCCTTAAGATGGTATCCATGAATCTGAGACTAGGATGGAGGTCTCTTCTCATCAGTGATTCTCCAGAACCCACAATCACATTGGTTAGCTGATTGGCCATATCCTTAAATGTAGCTCCAACAGGTACTCCCTCAGTGCGGTTGGAGTCAAATTGGTATGGGACCCCCAAAGCCATCCCTATGTCTCTGTGATCGATAGTCAGTTGCCAATCATCAATCAAAATTTCTAATACATCATCAGTCCCCTATGCCACCTTCTTCTTCAGATTTTGGTACCATAACTTCACCAGCATGGGATACACTGATTCCTTCAATGGCGACAGTAGGGGTAGCAAGCCTTCTTTCTTCAAATAGCTCAATGTTTCCTGGCATTCTCCAATGTTGGCAAAATATGCCAAATCAAATTCGATCTCAGGGAAAAGGTTTAACTTGTCAACAAATTCATTGGGGGTGGTTAGTATAGCCGGAAGCTCTACAGCAATGGGCCTGTCAGGGGTAGCTCACTCTAAGGGTGTTTCAATCATAGGTTCCTGAATTTCAACAGCTTTGGCTTTCTTAGCTTTAGGACACTTTTTAGGTGTCCCCTCAACAAGCTTCCTCTTTTTAGGTGGTTTGGTAGTAGGTAGTGCTTTCTTGGAGGATTTAGGGGTGGATGCAGTTGATTTCCGGCGTATGCTGGCTAGCGTTTCCTCAGGCGCATCCATTGTAATTTCAGGGAGTAATTTCTCACCAACTTGGAATGGGAAAACTTAGAAAGACAACAGAGTGATGGTAGGAAGGCAAATCACCTCCAGGTACCTAGGGTTTCACAATGCTAGTGATGCACCGCTCCAATTTCTCTAGAATCAAGGGCAAAATGCTCCTCTACGCAAGCTGAATGTATTGACAAGATGGCACAATAAAAAGCAGAAGATTTTGTGAGGATTTAGTAGAGAAAGAGGGAGGCAAAAAAATGAGGAAGAGAGCTAGGGTTTTTCAGAGGGTAAGGAATGAAGCACAAATGACCTATCGACAGGTATATATAGGTGAAAATGTGATTTCGATAGGATGAATGGAATGGTTTTGATAGGTTGATGCGTCCTATCAAAAGCTTAGACATCAAAGATTTCAAAAGGGATGATTTTTAAGGATTTCGATAGGTGAGACCATTCTATCGATAGGTTTAAATGGCAGAGACAACATCTTTTCGATAGGTGTCCGATATGTACTCAGCACCTATCGAAATCTTTGTTTGCCCTTATTTAACCTGTTGAGTAGTTGGTTTTACCAGTCGAAACATCCAGTTCCTATCGAACCCATTAGATATCCTATCAAAATCACCATGAAAGCTAACGAAATGTAGATTAGGCCTATCGAAGGCTCCAAAACCCTGATAAAGCTACCTTTCTGGGCACCCCTATCTTTAGCACTTATCAGGCTCTGTTGCTGTGCGGTCCTATGATTGAATTCTTATGTGGATGAGCTCCCCTTATCTTAGAGCAGCTAGCCAATTTGAAAAAGGCGATCCACTAGAGAACATGGCATATTTATTGTAAAAGAATTCTACTAGAGATGCAAAGTAAAAATAAAAAAAAAATCTAATACAGAAGCAAAATATGGTACATATGATACATACTCAACTGCAGGTGCTAATCTGGAGGATCTGGAAGGTTAACGGCCTCCCCATGTTCCTTGAACTTTTCATCCTTCTTAGATCCATTCCTTAGCAATTGTTCAACCCCTGGTTGCAATTTTGTCTCTATAGGCCAATCATTGCTCTGCAGCAGCTGTTGAGGATTATCATGCAGAGCCTCCTCTAGCCCTGCAATGGAAAAACATGTTTCATCAAAAGGGGGTTGAGAGCTGGTGCTGTACACATGCAGCTTTACTTTCATGTTGCCAAAGGAGACCTCCATGATTTCAGATCTACATTGAATGCAGGCATTGGTAGTGGCCAAGAAGGGCCTGCCTAGAATCAAAGGGATGGAGGAAATACCTTTACTTGGCTCCATATCTAACACCACAAAGTCAGCAGGGTAAAAAAAATTGTCAACTCCCACCAAGACATCCTCAATGACTCCCACAGGCTTCCTTTCGGACCTGTCAGCCAGTTGCAGAACCACAGGTGTGGGTTTCAAGTCTCCCAGGCCTAATTTTTCATAGACTGCATAGGGCAGCAAGTTCACACTGGCTCCCAAGTCCAATAGGCCCTTCTCAATTTTATGATCCCCAATGATGCAGGGGATAGTAGGCACTCCAGGGTCTTAAAGTTTGGTGGGGGTTGCAATGGACAGAATGTGTTTTACCTTCTCTGTTGAAAAGACTTTCTTGGACAAGTATGTCCTAGATTGTCTTTTATAGTTGCATAACTCCTTCAGAAATTTGGCGTAGGCTGGGACTTATTTAATGGCATCAAGTAAAGGCAGATTGATATTTACTTGTTTGAAAGTCTCCATCATTTCCTCAATTTTGCCCTGCCCTTTGTCAAAAGGGGAGGGTCCTTGCAATGCCCTGGGAAATGGCAAGTGTGGGGGTGCTCCCTCACTTGCAGCCTTAGCCAATGGGGCTTCTTTGTTTTTTATTTCTTCTTTTCCTTGAGGATCCATATCATCCTCTTTATTGACACTGGGTTGTTCTGTCAGGTCCACCACTGGTGGCCTTTATTGTGTTCTTGGAAAACTCCTTCCATTATCTTCCTTCAAACTTCTCACAGGTTCACAGCCCACCTGATTGTCCACTAGCCTACCACTCCTCAAAGTTGTCACAGATTTGGCTTCCTCATAGGTGGAGGAAACTTCACCCACTATAAACTGTCTTCGTGAATTATCCTATGGTTGGATAGGTAACCTTTCTCCTTCTCTCCTAGTCATAGCATCAGACAGTTGACCAAGCTGGTCCTCTATCTTTTTGATGCTCTGGTTGTGAGAGTGCATAGTTTGGGTTAAGGTGTTCAAGTTCTGTAATGAAGATAGAACTTTTTCCTCAAAAGATGGTGCTCTCACAGCTGGAGTAGGTGCAGCTTGCTGCACAGGAGGAGCTATAAGTTGGGCCATGTTTTGCTGATATTGAGGTCTTGGGGCATAACCTTCTCGATAGGGCTGAGCATTTCTGTAGGGCATGGGCTGCTGGGGCTGCTGCTGCTGCTGGCTGGGGTATCCATCTTGTCTCCACCTCAAATTGGGGTGGTTTCTCCATTGATACCCAGCAACAGGCTGCTGCCCATAGGCTTGAGTTGCAGCCACATGCTCTGTTACGAAATTAGGAAATTGGGCAGCTGATGGGCATTCATCTAGGGAGTGAGTAGGTGACTGGCATATAGCACATGCCTCCTCCACTCTAGCAGCCACAAGTGACTGCATTGCTCCCATCAGCCTATCAAATTTCAAGGTTAAGCTGTCCACTTTCCTTTCCAACTCACTTGGCACACTCACTTCATATATCTTTCCTCTTGAGGTGTTCTCTTTCATCAATTTTGAAGGTCGATATCTCTTACTAAGGTTTCCCTTTGCATAGAGTTTTCACTGATGATGTCAAAGAGCTCTCATGCCTCCTCAGCAGTTTTATGGAGGTAGGTGCCACCACAAGAGGCATCTATCATATCTCTACTTTTAGCTTCAATTCCCTGGTAAAAGCTTTGAACCAGCTGCCATTCAGGGATTTGATGGTGGGGGCATTTCTTGAGGAGTTCTTTAAATCTCTCCCAGGATTGATGAAACTCTTCAGTTGGATGTTGGGTAAAAGAGATGATACCCTTCCTCAACTGACTGGTCTTTGACATAGGAAAGAATTTGGCCAAAAACTGAAATTGGAGATCACTCTAGGACTGTATACTGTTAGGTGGAAGTAGAGATAACCAGGTCCTGGCTCTGTCCTTTAATGAAAAAGGAAAGAGCCTCATCCTAGTTGCCTCCTCCCCCAAACCTGTGATGTTGAAGGTGGTGCACAGTCCTACGAATTCATCTATATGCTTATAAGGGTCATCCTTGGTCAGGCCATGAAATGAGGGCAACATTTGAGTGATGGACGATTTGATCTCATAGTTTCCTTGAGCAGCAAGGAACTGAATGCAGAAGGGAGAATTGTAGACCCCTGGTGTATTGAATTCCTTGAGAGTTCGAGGCTACTGCTGCTCACCCATTTCAACAGATTCAAAATCAACAATTGTGGATATAGTTGGTCTAGTTCTGAGAAGTCTTTCAACCTCTGGATTTAGTGGAATAATCTGAGGTTGCAGAGTTCTCCTACCAAACATACAACACTCACAACTGAATGCAGAGTAAATCCTCACACAATAAATAGCAACAACACAATTTATTAACTAATCTAAAAATCAGCAGATCTGAAAATAAACAGGGGAGAAGGGATGCAAACTATAGAGCAGCCTTCAGCACAGCTCTCCTCTCACTCTGTACTCAGATCTGGTGAAATGGACATAAAAAATACTAAAAAATAGCAAAACTCACAAATGTAGTTGGTAAAATCAAATAAAAACTACAAATCTATGATCAAAACTTAGGTCTATCAATTTTTAAACTGCCTCCCCGGCAGCGGCGCTAAAAACTTGTTGTGGAATTCCAGTGTGCTGATTTATGATGTAAAAAAATCAAGAGAAAACAGAGATGGATTCAGCACATCTAAAATATCCTAGACCTGCAAGATACAGGGTCCTTTGTAGCAATTTTTAAAAGTAAGGGAATGTCCACAGGGAGGCTGGTTAGACACATGATAAATCTCCAGATCTGTAAGAGATCTGGCACCCTAGCTATCTCTACTTTAGTTAAAAGACAGAGGAGAGGTTTGAAATGAGTTGTCACTTAAACTAAACTATAATTAAAATACAGATTGTTTTAGATCAAATCTGGAGCCTCAAATCTTGCAGATGGATGGTTTAAAAACTTAGAAGATGGAGAAGAACAGCTTGGAGGTTGCCTTCACTGCAATCAGGTTGAGCTAAGCATATTACAGGAGTCCAAAAGCACATAAGTCCCTCGGCTGGGCACAGGCACTGTCCGCAAGCACAGTTGCAGGGTATAAATTCCACTTCAAATCACAGGATCCACCTGGCCTTAAGGCTATGATCTATCCACTTTAATGGTCACAGACCATCCTATAGGCTTTATCGAATCCATGGACTGCAACAGATAAATCTAATTAAGGCCTGAGCTCAAATTTATCTTAAGGTTATGATCTATCCACTTTAATGGTCACAGACTATCCTAGAGATCTCCTACAAAGCCAGAGCCTCAATTAGAATAATTAAAACCACTACAGATGCTGTAATTTCTAGGTCACAAACGCAGGAAATTACAGGGATATCAGATCCAAGGAATTCAGATGATATCCAAGAGGTCTACCAGTTAAGTGGGTGAGCTGATCAAGCAACTCCTCTACACAAATCTGATCGAGCACCAAAAGGAATCAAAAGAGCTTTAGATCTAATTAAAATATTAAAAATGACATTTACATTGTAAACAAGGTCACTCTTACAATGGAATGCTCTCAAATCTATAGTTTGTGCAGTAATTAACCCCAACAACACTCTTAACCTTACCCAATTACAGTTCTAACTCACTCCTTGCTGCTCCTAGGGATTTAGCCAACCATGGTTGGGCTAAAGGAGGGAAATGGAATCTCGCTGCAAGCTCTGATCTCCAAGAACTTGTTCAGAAATTCGATCCTCCCCAATGGCAATTGGGGGTCTCAATATATAGCTTTCTTCTATTTTTCTCGCCAGAAATCCCTTTTAGAATGTTGTCAGAGTTTGTTAGAGTTCTGTTAAAGCATGTGGGTCAGTTAGGGCTTTCTAGGGCATCTTCTAGAATATCGAGCCGGTCACCAGAGTGCCTCGATTTGCTTACGACAGGTCACCAAGTTTCAGCGTGTGCATAGCATAGTTTTTGAGAAGTTCAGCACACGATTTCGACAGGTTGGAGAAGCTTTCGACAGGTTAAAAGTAAGCTTGTAGTTCCTTTCGATAGGTTCCCTGGTCTCTTCGATAGGTACCGATAGGATGAGTTCTCTCTTTGAAGCTTTAGGGTCCTCAGGCTAATATCTGGAGTATTCGATAGGTTACCTGAGTAGTTCGATAGGTCCAGTGGTCCTTTTCGACAGGTTCAGCTCTGTGTGCCATCATCCCGATAGGTTGGCTCTCATTCCTATCGAAAGGCTTAAGCATCCTTCGATAGGTTCAATTTCAACATCTTTATTTCGATAGGTTCTCAGATCCGTTGATAGGTTCCTTTGACACTTCAGGCAAGTTTTCGATAGGATAGTTTCTTCTTTCCTTTCTTTGCTCGGTAGGTTCTGAAATCCTATCGAACTCCTCACTCCATACGAATTCATCCTTCTTCTACCTTCGGATCCTATCGAACCCTTCTCCAACTGCATGAATTCTTTCCTTTTAATCCTCAGCTCCTATCTTTACTTCTTTCTCCTTGTTCTGTTGCTGGGTCAGCATGGTGCTGAGAGATGACTTCTTTGTGGGCATTCTTAAGCGGTTTGCTGCATTATTACTAACTTTCCCTGCTATCTACAAAATGCACTCAACAGAGGCTTATTGGTGTGCTCACAGGTCTATGAAAGGTCAGGTTAAAGGGTGCAAAGTGGCATTTTTCACCACTTAACAGGGGAATGATGTAATGGTTGGTGGGGTGGACGGAAGCAGGCTTGTGTGGGGTTACCCTCGTCTCCCCATTCACATCAATCTTTACCACCCCGACACTCACAAAGGTTTGACGGATGTGGGGTTGAGCGTGAGGTTCTTATTCCAGGTTGATTCCTCTGGCCCTAGCGACTACCACGACTCTTATCTTTTCCTTGGCCTCTCTGACTTCTTCTTCAATGGGCCTGTAGCCCAGGCAAAATTATGTTTGCTGCCCCTTGGCCCTGACGGGGTCTCTTCTTCCTTGAAGGCGTGGTCCCAGCCCTTTCCCTTTTTGGTGGCCCCATTTGTTGAGCATGAACACAGCTGCATCCATTCCTCCTCCAGTTTTGGCAAGGGTTTTTTCAATCCACTAGAGGGTAACGGCTGAGAAGTCATACTCAAATCGATAGAGATCGGTGTCATCTACTGTGTGCGGCATGTTAAGAACTTTTGGATTCTCAATATGATGGGTGCTCCTCTCCCTGTCTTCTCTGCTTTCACCTAAGATGGTGACGATTCTTCCCTCTGAGATGAATCAGAGTTTTTGGTGTAGAGTTGATGGTATTGCCCCGATCTCATGTAGCCACGGTTGGCCCAACAGTAGATTAAATGAAGACTTGATGTCCATCACCTGAAAGGGGATGGTGAAGGTTTTCGGCCCGATGATCAGGTCGAGGTCTACTTCTCCTATGATTTCTCTCCTAGTGTTGTTGAATCCCCTGGAGCTTGTTATGGATGGCTGGAAGGTGTTGGGATTCGTACTAATTTTATTGTCGTCCTTAGAGGGCATACGTTCAGTACTGACCCATTGTCTATTAAGACCAACGGTACCACCAGGTTCCCTATTTCCACTGTTATATTCAGGGGCTTAGAGTGGCTATTCCCCTTGAGCGGCAGATTCGCATCAGTGAATGAGATGGAATTTGGGGCCAATACTTGCCCGATTATTTCTCCCACTTCATCTGGGGTTACGTGGGTGGAAACATGTGCGTCTTTAAGTGCTCCCATTAATGCTTGAAAGTGGAGCGGGGACGTGATTAACAAATCCCACACAGTAATATGTGCGGGTGTTCTCTTGAGCTGTGTCTCAAACACGTGCTCTCTGGCCATTTTCTCAAAGAGGTTCCCTATGGCCTGCTCTTTCTTCTTCTCTTCTTCTCTGACGGCCCCTGATGCTTTCGGCTGTGTAGAAATCCTGCCTGACCGGGTAATAAATTCAACAGTCTCCTCTCGGTTGTAACCAACATTCATGTTTGTCTGTTCATAACTTAATGACACTTGATGCGGGTCATAGGCAGGTTTCAGGATGAGGAAGGGAGTGTATGGTGATTCTGGGGAAGATTGGGCTGGGTACGTCAGATTCTCGAGTCCAACCAGGTTGACTCCAATAGGGGGTGGAACGGTAGTGGCGAAAATTGGCGAGGTTAGATTTGTGGGTGCGGAGGGGGCTTGTCCAGGCATTACCTGGGTGTGGTAAGACCAGTAGTGATTTGGAGGGGGTGATAAGGGGAGTGGGTGAGGGTGGAGTTGGATTGGGGGCAAAATAGCAAAGGGATGGTGGGAGTGTGACTGGGATGGAGGGGTCGGAGGGCGATGGGATCGGATGTTGGGGGTGTGATTAAGAACTGGTGGGATGGGGTGTGAGACGGGGTAACTAGGGATGAGTGGTATGTTGCATGGGATGGAGTGACTGGGAGATGTCGGAGGTGCGGGTGGAGTGGGGAGATAGGGATATGACGGGGTAGCGGATGGAGCAGGGGGGTACGGATATGAAGGGTTTGTATATGGGGTGACATGGTGGGGCTATGATGGGTTCGTGGATGAAACAAGGTAAGTTGGGGATGATGGAGTTGTGCATGGAGCGGGGTGATTTGGGAATGGTGGAGTTGTGTATTAGGCAAGATGATTTGGGGATGGCGGGGTGGTATACTGGATGGTGGGATTTGAGGGTGTGTACGGGATGGGATAATTTGGGGATGGCAGAGTGGTGTATTGGAAGGAGAGATTTGGGGGTGTGTATGGGGTAGTGTAGTATGGGGATGGTGGAGTTATGTATGGCGTGAGGTGATTTGGGTGTGATGGAGAGGTATATGGGGTGGCTGATGGTGGGATAGTGTATGGGATGGGGTGATTGGGAGGTGGTGTGTACTGTGGGGTAAATTGGGAGTGGAGCGGATATGTGTATGATTGCGTCGGAGCTGTGCTCATTTGGATTTGATAGGCGGGAGTGGGAGTGGAAAAATACTGTAATCTAAGGGCTCCTCTTGGTATGCCGGGGTGGGGAAGTAATCGGCTAAATACAATGGCTCGATCACCCCCACAAATGGTTCGTCCTTATTCAACCTGGGAAATGAAAACTCCTCTTGATTACTGATGTAATCCGAGGGGTCAAACTCTTCTTCTTCCTCTTCTACCCAATGGATGTTAGGCCTGGGGCCTCCTGGGTGCAGTGGTAGAGGGGCTTGATGGATGTTCTTGTTCTGCCCTTGAGGAAGCGACGGGGGAATAATTTTTCTCGCCTCTCTTGGACCCCGTGCTTTAGTGGGAAGCATCGGTCCGTAGGGTGACCTGGTCCCTGATGGAAGTTACAATGTAGGTTCGGGTCATAGTTTCTCGAGATTGGATTGGGTGGTGGGCGAGGCTGGAGTAAATTGACTAGAACCTTTTATAGCAACACTGGCAATAAGACACTTAAAGATTGCCCCAATAGCGTGAACACCCATTCGAATCGTGCTCTCATCTATTCCTGGGTAAATGGGGCTCTCGATCCGTTGTTTGACCTTGGCGCTTGCTCGAAATGGACTGGGGGTGTTTGTGCGACCTGGAGCTGTATTGGGGGGGCGTCGGTATTGTCCTGAGAGTAAACGCTGTTCTGTACCTCTGTCCCTAGTCTTCTTTCAATCCTTAGTTCAGCAGCTTTTCTAACCCCGGTGGCCCCGGTGGCCCCGGTGGCCCCGCTGGCCACACTCTTTCCCAACCTGCCCTCTCTAATGGCAACTTTGCAATGGTTGGCATTTTGGACCAAATCAACAAAACTGGTATGTTGCTGATACACCAAAAATTCTGCAATGACTGGGAGAGCTCCCTTGGTTATCAATTCAATCTGCTCATCATCGGGAATCCGGTGGGTCACCTGGGCGGCCAATGCCCTCCACCTTCCTAAGTAGGCACTGAAAGTTTCATCATGTCTTTGCTTCAAACGGGCCAGATTCAACTTTCTTGGCTCTATGTCCATGTTATAGACATATTATTCTTGGAATAAGTGTGTCAGATCTTTCCAAGTTTTTGTCATGGATGATTCTAAGATGTGAACCATCTCAGTGCTGAGCTCGTTAGACTCTTTTGGAACACTTTGATGAGGAGTCGTTCATCTCCGCCGTACTGGCACATATCCCCACAGTTAAGTAGACGATGGAGTTGCCAGTGCCATTATATTTATCGAATGATGGCATCTTAAATTTTTGTGGCAGGGGGACACCGAGAACAGACATAAGTCTGAAAAGTCTGTCGAATGCAATTCTACTCCTGCCATCTTCGTCAGCTGCTTTTGTATTCTGTCTATCTATTCTTTTAGCTACTCTGATTTTTTTGAGGCTATAGCTGGGACTGCCTCTCCCTGATTTTGTTCGGCCCTGGGTGTGACGATGGTGGGCCTCGGAGGGTCGAAGCTGGCAACTCCTCCACTATTGCGGATCTCGTCCTCCTCGTACTATTGGTCATTATACTGGTGAGGGGCGAGGTTCGCTATTTGGACTTGGGGGGTGATGGGTTGGATGACCTGGTGGGGCCACAAGGTTTATAGGGGATGAGAAGGAATGAATTGATGAGTGGTTTGTGGATGAATGATGTGTTGAGCTGGGTGCACATTCTGGGGATGATGGGGGTGTGGTTGATGTGGCGGGATGTTATAGGCGTGGGTTTGAGGAATGGAGTGGATCGGATTTTGCGTTGCAGGCGGGATGGGGGCGTAAGGGGTATAGGTGAATGAAGGGTACTGGTGGAGGGGTAAGGGGTTCGTGAACGGGCCTTGATGAGTGTGGGTGGATGGGCCTGCGGTTTGATGGATTTGGGCTTGATGGTTTTGGAAGGCTTGGGTTGATGGGGCTTGGGCCTGGGTTGGGGGTTGGTATGATTTTAGGCCAATGGGCCCTGTTGGATTTGGGCTAATGGGCCATGTGGGTATTGGGTGTGGGGGGCTTCGAACTGGGCCTGGGTCTGATGGGCTTGGGCTTGGGCCCATGGGCATTGAGGGTTTGGGCCTGGGCCTGAGCTTAGGTTTGGGAGTGGGCCTGGGCCCATGGTTCTAAAGATATTTGGGCTTGGGCCCATGGATTTGTGTGGGTTTGGGCCTAAGATGAGTGGGCTTGGGCCTGGAATTGAGGTGGGGGATTTTGGATGGTATGAATGATGGGTAGTTGGGCATGGTCATGAGGGAATGGGGTATGGAGGTTTTGGAGACCTGGATGTGGGGTTTAGGACGTAGGGTTCCAAGAGGCAGCCCACAGGGCATACATCATTCTCATGTCCTCCATTGAGGGCATGGATTCAGGTGTGAGATTGGGGGGGATGGCCCACTCAAGGATGGAGGGGGTCGGGTGAAATTGGGCATGACCCGGGTATGGGGGGTATGGATGATTATGCTTGGAGGGTATGGATGTAAGGCTATGGAAGATGGTGGGCTACTGGTCATACCCTGGGAAAAGTTGGGAATGACCTGGATAAATGGGGGGGATATGTTGGGATGTGGATGGGCCATGTGATGTGGATGGCATGTGAGATGAGGTGGATGGGAGGTAGGATGTAGGGGGCATGGATGATGAGGTGGATGGGACGCGGGAGGTAGGCGGGGGATGGGGCTCCCTATAGGGTCTTTGGGAGTAGGGGGGTGCGGTAAGGGTGTATGGATGGGAGACGGGGATGTATGGGTTGGTTGGGAGAAGAAGGGGGTATGTTGGGAGAATGTAAGGGAGGGGGATGGGGTGGATGCGAACACGGGCAACCCAAATGGACTAGTGACATCGAACCGGGTTTAGGTGAAGGAGTCGGAGATCGGGTCTTCTCCTTCATGGGAATGGGATGGGGATGATGGTGGGGATGTATCAGCTCTCGACATGATCTGTTGACGAGTGTTGTATTGATGTCTTGGGTAAGGGCCGAATACCTTCCTGGTTCTCTTTCTACGGGTTAGGTTCGAGGTCGCCGTAGTGACGGTCACACCAAAAGTATATATATATTTTTTTAGGTTTTTGATTTTTCTTTACATATATATATATATTTTGGATTTTTCAAATGGAAATTAACTCCCCTATTTAAATGAATGATGATCTGATGTCTTAGGAAAATTCCCGTCTCGGGTGATATATGCACCTTTAGTAGGTCCCACGGTGGGATCCGACACACTTTGGAAGAAGCAAAAGGGAACCCTTTCGTTCTCTTGAAGGTGAGGGAATCAACGCAAACGACCCGATCCCCTGGAGAAAATCAATGAGAACTCACCTTCTTTTGACTGGGCGGGGGCACTGTGGCTGTTATAGAATGCGGGAGGCTACTGCAGGCACTAATACCGCTAATCGGAGAGCTTGGGAGGTGGATTGGGCCTCAGATCGGGCTGCTTGAATCCAGTTTACACTGGGCATATGTATTATATACGCCTGACCAAAACTAAGCAGATTTTGCTGGGCGTATATATTATATACGCTTGACCTAGATCTGGGGATTTTGGCTGGGCGTATATATTATATACGCCTGAGCATTTCTGGAGATTTTTGGCTGGGCGTATTTAATATATACGCCTGGCAAAAACTATTCTTTCAGCTTGGTTTGATAGTGAACAGCAAGCCTAAAATGAGTCTTTTTGAACTGGTTTCCTAGGAGGGATGCTCCCGGGGACTGCTGTGTATGTTATCGGATCACTCCTTTCCGCTTCCTACAGATACACGACTGAATTCGGGCTGTCTATGCTCTCACCATTGCGGGTCTTACGACTTGATCGAAATTGGAAACCCAACCGATATACCTCCAGCGCAAGCGCCTTCTCAGGTACTGGAAGGGGTGGTTCTTTTCAGGATCATCACCACTAGGGCTGCTGCCTTAATGGGAACTGAGTAAGTTATATCTGTGCCTAAACCCCCTGAAAACTACCCAAAACACGCAAAAATAAATTTGATTATGTCCCCACACTGTTGGTTCACTTTTAATTGCAGATTTTTAAAGGGGAGTGAATTTAAGTCCAAGTTCGGGTCGGGAATGACAAGCCCGTGCCGTCTCAACCGGCCGGCGTCCACTGTTAGGATATGACAAGAAATAAGAAAAAAAAATAAAAATGGGGCCAGTCAAGCGACTAGGCGAAAAATGTAAAGTGCTGAAATTTGAAACCGAATCGTAAAGGTAAGTAAGAAAGGTGCCAGTCAAGTGACTAGGCAAAAATTGCTGAAATTTAAAGCCGGAACGTAGGGGTAAGTGAAAAAGGTACCAGTTAAGTGACTAGGCAAAAATTGTTGAAATTTAAAGCCGAAACATAGGTAAGCAAGAAAGGTGCCAGTCAAGTGACTAGGCAAAAATTGCTGAAATTTAAAGCCGAAACATAGGGGTAAGTAAAAAGGTGCCAGTCAAGTGACTAGGCAAAAATTACTGAAATGTAAGGCCGAAACATAGGGGTCAGTATGTTAGTAAAAACAACAAAAATGAAGGAAAAAATAGCAGAAAATTCGAAAAACAACAATGGTTAGTAAAGATTTTAAAAAAAGGCCAACAAGAGGGGAAGCGCTAAGATGATATCCCCAGCAGAGTCGCCATCTGTGCGACCATGGATTCTCTAGAACCCGTCGCGACAATGCGCTCTCAATGGAATAAATGTAGAGTCGCCACCCGGAGCTTTTGGTGAGCCGGGAAACCTTTAAATCAATATTTTGAGCACCGAAATGCTAAATATGACTCTGATTTACCGGTTTTTGCCAAAGACTCTAGGGTAGGGGCTTCGGTTATCGATCGGGAAGGGTTTAGCTATCCGATCAACCCGCACGTAGCGGTCTCTATCTATGGTCAAAATAAAAAATAAATGGGCGGAGCTTCCGCTTGCCCGAAGGTAATATGGTCCTATCAAGCTTTGAGCCAAACCGAAATTTCGGCGGTATAACGGCTTGAATCCTTGGACGAAGGAAACACCAAGAAGGTAGAGGAAGAGAGGGGCGAGCCGGAGCTCACCGGCCCTTGTTACACCATGGAAGACCTTCGCTTCGGTATACTTCTGATGACTTTAAATGGCTTAAACGGTAGGGGAATGGATTCTAATGCTAGGATTCGGTGGATGGGAAGTGTAGGATAAAGCTAGAGACTAAACTTGAGTAAAAAGAGGTGATTTAATGGTTGAAATGGATTGAAAGGGGTGAACTAAGCATGCTGGAATTTTGGTTGAAGAATGAAAAATAAAAGGAAACTTTCTCTCACTAGGTCTCTCTCTCTTAAGCTCAAACTTTCAACCCTAATTTTCTTCAACCCTTTGGGAAGAGGGGGGGCCTCTCTATTTATAGAGAGAAGGTGGGTTAGAGGGTTACTTAAGAGCTAATTGGTTTAGCAATTAGGTAATCCCCCATCTAAGGTTTTCTAGGTTTTCAGGGTCCTAGGGGTTTGGGGAACTGGTTTCAATGACAGATGATGGGGTGAGACCATAGGTGACTTAAGGGTTGCATATAAGCTTAAAGGGGGTGCAACCAACCTTAAGACACCCACCTCAACCAAGGGGATGGTCAAAAGGTCAAACCTGATGAAGGGATTTTGAGCATCTGATGACAGTTACAATAGCTAAGCTGGGCGTATATATTACATACGCTCAGTTTATGTACAGTGATTTTCATGAAAACCAGAGGAGATTTGAGAAGGTGGGTGCCGCGGTGGGCCCTACCTATGCTGGGCGTATGTATTATGTATGTCCAGCCAAATTTGGCCCAAATATGCCAGGTGTATATAATATATACGCCTGACCAAACTGGGGCCAAATTTGCTGGGCGTATGTAATACATACGCCTAAGCAAAAGTCATGATTTTATGTAAAAGTTCAATTGGCCATAACTTTTGAACCATAACTCCAAATTGGGTGATCTTTGGCATGCTGGAAAGCTGGAGAAGTCCTCCTTCTAATTTTATGTGGCTCATCCTTGGCAGTGGTCTATGTAAAATTTTATAGCTCTCCTCCCATCAATTGCTCAGAAGGGTTTAACTTGGGTCTGGAAAGGGATCCTAGGGTTTAGGGGTTATCTCTAAGGGTTGGGGGAATGGTTCTAAAGGGTTCAGGGTGATTCCTAAAGGTTTGGATAGGTTCCTAAGGGTTCAGGGTGATTCCTAAGGGTTCAGGGGTGCCATCGGAAGCACAAGGGTACATCTCTCTCAGAGTACAGACTGATCGGGCCTTGGGCCGAATTTGGGTGTCTACAATGATGCTGAACAGTCCTACGACTCACCCCCGTGTCACCTCGAGATTAATATGGTCGGTGACCAAGAACACCCTTTCACACCCCCGAGAACCAGCAACAATCATGGTAGGAAAGATAGCGGTATCGGGAAGAATTCAACTGCCCGACAACTCGTAGAGCTCAGTGTTAAGAGATTACAAAAAGGAGGTGACGAAGTTGAAGAATTCCTCCAAGGCATGGCCGTCGCTTATGAAATTATCAAAGAGCAGCAAGAGAAGGAAGAACGAGAATGACAAAGAGAGGAGAGGCTGTGATGTGCTCTTTATGTTGTTCTAATTAAGTCTTAACCTATTACAAGCGCACAATGGAAATTGTAATGCTAGTATAGGATTGTTCCCACGAGGAAGTGATTTATCTTTGTATTTCACTTTTTTGAAAACTTATATTTATCTTTAAGATCCTAAACTACTTGAAAAATATGAATAAAAGAATGATTTTTTAAACTAATTGCAGAAAATAAATCTAAATCCTCCTCTTTCCAGATTATGGTCGTCAATCATAATCCTTCAAGTTTCAGATATTTACAAAATAAAAATACCATTTCACCATATTATAGTCTTCTAGAATTTGGGCGTCAATTAAAAACTAAAATCCTTCAATACAGATTTAATCTAATCAACAATCTCCTAAAACTTGGGCGTCAATTAAATTCGAGAAAATTGAAGATGGAAACATAAAACCGTTACACTAATCTGCAAATCTCAACTTGAGTCGTCAATTCAAATCAAAACTTGGAGATGTTTACAAAGTAGTAAATTACAATAAAAATAGATCTAAATTAGAAAGCAAAGTAAAAATATATCTTTCACCGCTCAGCCGCAGGCGTCAATTGCTTCTGAGAAACTATGGATATCTACAGTAATCTTCCAGCTCTCAATCTCAGTCGTCAATTGTGATCGAGGAACCTTGGATATCTAAACTACTCCAAACTATTTTTGATCGGATGAAAACCCAACCTCAGTTGTCAATTGAATTTGAGAATTCCTTTGATGAAATTATTCCTATGTCGAGCCCTCTTATTTATAGATCATAAGGGGTCAGTTTATAGTGATATAATTCTAAGAAACTACTAAAAACAAAAGATTCTTAATATAACTCTAATTCCTAATTTTATCTTCCTTACTTTCAGTGGTTGATGCACGTATGGACTTTCTCCTTAATTTCAGCAACTGAGATCTTTAGCAGTTTATCTTCATCAAACTTTCCAGATCTGTGATTCGCCAAACTTCTAATTCAAGAGTTTTTCTATTTTGGTGCATGGCGGTGTGAATCTTCATGTGACTAGCAACAATGAAAAGCTTCTATTTGTAAAATCGTAAATCACGATTTCTCTCTTCTATTACAACTTTCTCTCTGGACGATTCTATATTACCATTGATCGTACTTCTTCTTTATATCGCTTTTTGCTTTGAACGTCTTCTGAACAATCGTAAATTACGATTTCTTATTTCTTTAGCTTCGTTGAATCGTAAAGCATGATTTCTTAGCTTTAAGCAGCGTCGAATCATCTTTCACATTCAATCATTTTTCTTATTACTTTTTGAGTTAATTTCGATGAAGATTAACATATTGGTTCTCTTTTACTGATTTTCCTTAATATCTGCACATCATTAACTTGTTAGTAGCAAATTGGGGTCTAGCACGTTAAGTTAAGGGAGATAAAATGGTATATTCTATGACTGATCAGGCCGTCGCCTACTCCCAGTACAATATCTGCCACTATAAGAGTAGAGGATCACCCAGAAAAATGCCACTATAAGAGTAGAGGATCTTCCTAAGACGCTTGAAGAATACATGGCTAAGAGAAGTCACCCTGGATTATCATTTAGATTTGATAGGTTCTGCCATGATCTCGAGTTTAGCCTGCCTGCGGAGTTTAAACCACCAAAGTTCAGTAAATACAACGACAATGGGAATTCAAATCATCACCTTATTGTTCTGTAATGATTGTCGGCCTATTCATAATAACCAAGTGCTCCTGATACACTATTTCCAGAGATCGATAGAAGGAGAAGCTCTCGATTGGTTTGTCGAACTCCCACTTCACAAGATCGACAAATTTGATGATCTGGGCAATTAATTTCTGGACCAGTACAAGCCCTTGATACAAGAAGCGGTCAGTCTTAGTGACCCGATGACAACAAAACAAGAACCTGAGGAGGACTTAACAGACTTCGTAGCACACTGGAGGAAACTCGTAGCCCGCTCCGGAAGCCAGATGAAGGAAAAAAATGTGATTGACATTATCATAGACAACGTCAAAGAGCCACTCCGGAGCGCTCTTATTATAAGCGATTGTCGGGACTTTCCGACCCTTCACCTGTGCGCCAACCTGATCGGGTTACTTTTTGTGTATATATCTAATTAAGTCTTAACCTATTGCAAATGCACAATGGAAATCATAGTACTAGCAATGGATTGTTCCCATAGAGATAAGTTAAATTATATTAACTTAATTTTTATGAAAACTTATACTTCTCTTTTAAGTTCTTAAACTACTGGAGAAATATGAATAAAAAATTATTTTCAAACTAAGTTTGTAGAAAATAAACCCTAATCCTCCTTCTTCAGATTATGGTCGTCAATAACAATCTTTAGCTATCGGATATTTATGAAGTTAAACAGTATCATTACACTATATATCAAGTTTCCTAGCATTGGTTGTCAATCAGTACTAAAATCCTATCAATACAGATTTAATCTAATCAACAATCTCCTAAAACTTGGGCGTTAATCAAATACTAAAAAACTGAAGATGGAAAAGTAAAAACCGTTACACTAATCTACAAACCTCAATATGAGTCATCAATTCAAATTAAAATCTGAAGATATTTACAAAGCAAGAAATAAACAAAAATAAAAATCTAAACTAGAAAGCAAAAGTAAATATATCCTTCACCCCTTAGCCGCAGTCGTCAATTGCTTCTGAGAAACTACCGATATCTACACTAATCTTCAGTACCCAATAGCAGTCGTCAATTGCCCTTGAGAAACCTTGGATATCTAATCTACAAAACAATAAAAATCTACTCTAATTTTGATCAGAAGAAAACCCAACCTCAGTCGTCAATTGATGCTGAGAACTTCTTTGATGATTATTCCTATTTCGGACTCTCTTATTTATAGATCATAAGGAGTCGGTTTACAAGACTTCTAATTCTAATAAAAGAAATAAAACTATCCTAATATAACTCTAATTCTAATTTTATCTTTCCTTACTTCCTTTAGTCGATGTACTTCTGGATTGTACTGCAGTAGACATCTTTTGGGGTCTATCTTCGTCAATCTTCTCGGATCCGTGATTAGTTAAATTTCTAATTCAAGAGTTCTTCTAATTCTGATCATGGTGGTGGAATCTTCATATGATCAATAGCAGTGCTGGTCAATAGGAAAGCTTTATAATTGTAATCGTGAATCACGATTATCTCTTTTCTTTTCTTTTTTTGGAAAATCATAAATTACGATTTTCTACTTTTCATAGCTTCCTTTCTGGACGATTCTTTGAATTATGATTTATCGCCTTTCATTCTATATTACTTCCGCTTTCAAGCGTCTTCTGGGGAATCGTAGATTATGATTTCTCATTTTCTTCTTTAGTAGCAACGCTCAATCATCTTTTCACAATTTTCTATTCTTCAGTATATAACGAATCACCTTTTTACGCTTAATCATCTTTTACTGTTCTTTTTGAGTTCATTTTGATAAAGATTAATATTACGGCTTTCTTTTACTGGTTTTTCTAAATATCTGCACATCGGTAACTTATTAGTAACAAACTAAGTCCTAGTATCACTAAGTTAAGGGTAATAAATTGGTATATTATGTGACTGATCACACCCCCAAACTTATATTTTGCAAGTCCCTAGCAACAAGGAAGCATAAAACATCTTATTAAATTGAATTGCCACTTTCGTACGGAGCACGATTGCATTTAGCAGATGCAACAAGCCTTTAAAACCCCTAGGTGATCCCTAGTGGAGGAGTTGTAGTCTCCTAAAGGTTTTCATTGAAGTTACCTACAAACTTCAAATATTTTAGGATTTTTCAAAAAATAAAAAATTCTAAACTGATTTTGTATACTAATTATATTAACTAAATTACCTAAGTGGCTAAATTGGTCACTACATAGTTTATGGCGATTTTCCAAAATTACCAATCTTTTGTCCTTTTCATTACAATAGTTATCCTTGATTAGAACTCTAACAATTTCAATTCATAATAAGAAGGAGATATATGCATTAGTGAACAATTTATTCTTCAAAAAATTTTCAAAACTACAGATTTAGAAAATATTTTCATTCAAAAACTCACTATTGGCATGCTCTCAAAAAGATATCAAAACTCTTTAGGTTCTCTCAATATATTTTTCAGAAAAATTCAATCAAAGATATTTTTTTCATTCTCATAGGAAAGGTGTTAATCAGTGAAAAATATCATTTTTCACCACTTAACCTAGCCTTTACTAGACCTTAGAGTTGTGTAATAATTGCTTTTGAGTGTTATTTTGTAGTTAGCAACAATCTACAGAGATGTTCAAAAATCTATGCAGCAAAGGCCTTAAGGAAAGAGATCTGAGTCAACCACTGACTGATGAAAACAACCAGACATGACAGAGAGCTGTAACAGACTGTCATCAGCAGCAGGGGTTCAGAAAAGAGGGGTTTGAGTAGTTGTAGTGTAAATGACAAGCACTCGAGCAGTTTGAAGCTGTAAAGTGAACCACTTGAGTGGTTGCCTGAAGCTGCCGAGCAGTTTACAACATAGAAAAACAACTTGTCGAGTGAAATGGATGTTGTCGAAAAGTTGAGATTTAACCTATCAAGTGGATCAGTCTGAAAAAGAGGAACTTGTCGACTTGTACGCTTGAACCACTAGAGAGGTTACCTGAAGCCAGCTATCCTCACGAAGGTGCAATGTGCTGAAATGAACCTATCGAGAACCTAACAAGATCCTAGCAAGCTATACTCTGAACCTGTCGAGTGGTTGTTTAAACCACTCGAGATTGAAATTTTGAACCTATGAACCTGTCGAGGGGTTGGTGTCGGAAACACTGGTCTTGTCGAGTGGTTGCAAGTCTGCTGAAATGCACCTGTCGAGCAGATGTTGTAACCACTCGAGATTGTTGTTCTGAAACCTCCAACTTGTCAAATGGCTGTCTATACCTGTCGAAGCATGGTTCAAAATGCTTCTATTAGCTTTGGGGGCATTTTTAGGAACTTTATCAGGACAACTGACACATAACTGAACTACCCCACGTTTCCACAGTTGTTCTAACAAACGTCGGGCAATACTTGGAGGGAATGTAGCCACATCAGCAAGTCTTATAACTAATTTGATTCTCCTCTTCTCTGATTGGCAAAGGCAGATCAAGATCCATTTACGAATTCTATAAATAGGAGGGAATGTAACAGATTTAAACATCCAGAGTTTTAGGAAATTTTGAATTGTTTCCCGCTTTTTCTATTCTTCTTCTTCTTCCTCTATTCTCTCCTTAGCCTATCCATGCTTGGCTAAATCTTTGTAGCAGCTAGGGTTAGTTGATTTGTAAATTAAATTGTGAGAGCATTGCATGAAGTGTGTAGATTGCAGAGACTGCAAATCTAAGAGTCAATTTATTGAATTTTTTTGTAGATCAATATATGACAGGTTCTAATGCTCATTTAATTTGTAGGATCTATTGGTTTTCAATCGATTTTTATAGATTTGATGTACCTATGGATGCCTGAGCTTGTAGCCTTGCATCCATAACATTTGTAGTGGTTTTCCTATTTCATTTCTTTTCCCCATGACTAGATTTAATCTATGGGATACTCTATGACCATTTAAGTGGACAGAATATAGCCCTAGCTAGTTCATATTTCAGGGCATATTTGGATCCTTCTACCTTGCATATGTGCTTGTAGCCAAATGAAGGATTGCTGCAGATCCATCTTCTACTCTGCTGCTTTGCAAATCAATATTACAATGAAAACTATCGCCTAGCTGCTCATTCTCCATATTTGAATTTTACTTTACCAAAACATTTGCCATTTCTCACAATTCTCTCTTTCTGTTATCCCTGGTTTGGTTTTAAACTCTGTTTAAAATTATATCTGATTTACTGCTTTTTAGTTTAAAGTGACAATCAAAAGTCAAAAAAATTTCCATGTTTTCCTTAGTTTAATTTAGAATAGGATTACGAGGTCCAGATCTGGAAGATTTACTATCTTAGATCACAAATTTGTATGGGATGATCTCTTACTCTTTTAAAACTTGCTGCAACAGCCCTGTATCTTGCATGCTATATTTATTTTCTATGTGCAAACTCTTTTGTTTTAATTTTTGCACCTCTATATCTGCCATTGCTTTAGCATCTTAATAAGCACATAGAAATAAATTCAACAAGTTTTTTGTGCCGTTGCCGGGGATCTGTAGATCTAGATTTGGTAAATCTGAGTTTTTCTTTACGTTAGGTTTTAGATATGTTATTTGTCTGTGTTGTATTTAAATAATTGTTGCTGTAGTTTTTGTAGTCTTCTAACTTTTTGCATATCTAGAGCTGTAGTCTGGAGAGGAGCAAATTGCTTGCTGTTGGAGCAAATCTTGTTTGAGTTTGCATTTTTTTTACTCTTTTGATTACATTTTCATTTTTGCCATTTTTGAATTTAGCAACAGTATTTTTTGTGCTTGATTTTGTCTGTTGTGTTTGTTGTTGTGGTAATTTATTTTTGTATGTGTTGTATGTTTCGTAGAAGGACTCTTAACCTTGAGATTTTACCATTAAATTTTGAAGTTGAGAGGATCCTTAAAGCTAGACAACCAACACACATCCTTGCTGATCATTTTGTAACAACTGAGATGGGTGATGCTCCTAGAACCTTGAGGGACTACTATGCACCTGGGGCATATTCATCCCCATTTTGCATTTAGTTCCTTGTAGCTGAGGGCAACTATGAGATCAAGGCTCACACCATTCAAATGCTACCATCTTTTCATGGACTAAGCAAGGAAGATCCATATAAATACATTGATGACTTTCTTGCCCAGTGTACCACCTTTACAATTGCTGGTCTGGGAGATGAGACCACCAAAATGAGACTCTATCCTTTTTCATTAAAGGACAAGGCTAGAAATTAGCTGAACATGCTCCTAGGAAACAACATTACATCTTGGAGTGATTTATAAAGACAATTCTTGGCTGAATTTTTTTCTATTAGTAAGACCAATTAGCTGAGAAAGAGTATTATCTCTTTTGCTCAATTCCCTGCTGAAGATTTTCATGAGGCATGGGAAAGATTCAAGGAACTGTTGAGATAATGTCCACACCATCAAATTCCTAGATAGCAGCTTATTCAAATCTTTTATCAGGGTATAGATTCTATGTGTAGATACATGGTGAATGCATCATGTGGTAGAACATATCTCAGTAAAACTAATGAGGAGGCATGGGATTTATTTGATGTGATTAGTGAAAACTCTACATAGCAGGAGGCTCTGTCAAGAAATGACATTGAGCCTGCAGCTGCTAGAGTTACAAGAACACCCACAGCATCAAGGAAGTTGTATGAAGTAAATGTATACAATAGCCTGGAAAAGAAAGTGGATCGCTTGTCTGAACAGTTTGGTAAATTGTTGAGTATGATGTAGCCCTCAACAGCTACACAAGTATAGAAGGCATGTATGATATTCCAGTCCCCCCCCACTCTCTTCAAGATTATCCCTCTGCGATCAATACCCTGATCTTGTCATGAAGCATGCAAATGCTACTTAATCTTATAGTTAGCAGCAGCCTACTGGGTATGCTTGGAGGAACCACCCCAATCTGAGGTGGAGACAAGACAGTTTTCAACCCCAGTAGTAGTAGGCTATACCCTACAGACCTTTCCAGTCATACCAACAAAATTATTTCCCAAGGCATCAATTCCAACAACCAATGGCTCGGTCAAACCACCAAAGTCCACCAGCACCACCACCTCAAACAAGAGCACCCTCCTTTGAGAGTGCCTTGCTGGCCCTACTGAAGAGTCTAATGCTAGAGTAATCTATCCAATTTTAGATTCTGAATGGGTATCACCTAGTCAAGTAGTTCCAAAAAAATTTGGCATCACTGTGGTCCCTAATGAGTCTGGAGAATTAATGCCAACTAGGGAGGTCACTGGTTGGAGGGTCTGCATTGACTACTGAAAACTGATCTCCAAGACTAGGAAAATCCATTTCCCACCGCCCTTCATTGACCAGATTCTGAATAACCTAGCAGGAAAGGCTTACTATTATTTTCTTGATGGATACTCTGGTTACAACCAGATCCCTGTGTATCCACAAGATCAGAAAAAAAATAACTTTTACTTGTCCATTTGGCACCTTTGCTTACAGAAGGATGCCATTTGGACTGTGTAATGCTCCTGCTACCTTCTAGAGATGCATGCATTTAATATTTTCTGGCATGCTAGATAAGTTTTTAGAGATTTTTATGGATGATTTCTCTGTGTATGGTGATGATTTTGATCAGTGTTTGCATCATCTCTCCCTTGTGCTTCAGAGATGTGAGGAAACCAACATAGTTTTGAGCTGAGAAAAGAGCAATTTCATGGTCACCCAAGGAATTATTCTTGGTCATGTGGTTTCTCAAAAGGGGATTGAGGTGGACAAGGCATAAATTGATCTGATTTCACACTTGCCTCCTCCGAAAACTATCAAACAAGTCAGGTTATTCCTTGGACATGCTGGCTTCTATTAGAGATTCTTCAAGGATTTCAGCAAAATCTCTAAACCTCCGTGCTACCTACTATATCAAGAGGTACCCTTTGTATTTACTACTGAATGCTTGACTACTTTTGAGGTGTTAAAGAAGTGTTTGACCTCTGCTCCTGTAATACAGGCTCCTGATTATTCCCTTCCCTTTGAGCAAATGTGTGATGCCTCAAATTTGGCAATTGGTGCAGTCTTGGGGCAGAGAAAAGATAAACTACCTAGTATAGTTTATTATGCTAGCAAGACATTGACAGATGCTCAGCTGAATTACACCACCACTAAGAAAGAGCTGCTGGCAATTGTCTTTGTTTTGGAAAAATTTAGGCCTTATGTTTTAGGGTCTAAAATTATGGTGTTCACTGACCACTTAGCCTTGAAGTACTTGTTGTCCAAAAAAGAGGCAAAGCTCAGACTGATCAGATGGATCCTCCTACTGCAGGAGTTTGATCTAGAGATCAAAGACAAAAAGGGTGTGGAGAATGTGGTTGCAAACCACTTGTCTAGGATTTTGAATGCTGATTGTGCTGACATGCTTGTGAATGATTCTTTCCCTGATGAGCAACTTTTTGCCATCGATGTGAGTGTGCCCTAGTTTGCTAACATTGTGAACTATCTGGCTGTTGGTCGGATTCCCCCACACCGGTCCAAGATGGACAAAGACCTATTTTTTTCTCAGGTCAAATATTTTCGGTGGGAGGATCCTTACCTTTATAAGTGTTGTGCAAACCGGGTTGTGAGGAGATGTGTTCCTAAAAGTGAGTTCCACAACAATCTTATAATGTGTCATGAATAGGCCTATGGAGGTCACTTTAGTGGAAAGAAGACTGCTGCAAAGGTGCTGCAGTGTGGATTTTATTGGCCTTCCTTATTTAAGGATGCTTTTGAACACTATAGAACCGGTTTAAAATGTCAAAAGATGGGGGGCTTGTGAAGAAGAAATTTTATACCTCTGCAACCCATCCTTGTTGTGGAGCTATTTGACAATTGGGGGATTGATTTCATGGGTCCTTTTCCTCCTTCCATGGGCTTTAATTTCATTCTTGTGGTTGTAGATTATGTCTCTAAATGGGTAGAAGCTGCTACCACAAGAACAAATGATTACAAAGTTGTCCTAAAATTTATCAAGGAAAATCTATTCTCCAAATTTGGCACCCCTAGAGTCATTATCAGTGATGGGGGAAGCCATTTTTGTAACAGATACTTCGAGAGCCTGCTCAAGAAGTATGCTATTACCCATAGGATTGCTACCCCATATCACCCACAGACTAGTGGGCAAGTGGAGATTTCCAATAGGAAAATTAAGTATATCCTGGAGAAAACAATTAGGACTGATAGGAAGGATTGGGCTGTGAAGTTAAATGATGCTTTGTGGGCCTATAGGATAGCCTATAAGACCCCAATTGGAATGTCCCCATTCAGATTAGTCTATGGCAAAGCATGTCATCTGTCAGTAGAGTTAGAGCACAAGGCTTACTGGGCCATTAAAGCCTTAAATTTTGATCTAACTGCTGCTGGTGCAAACAGGAAATTGCAGTTGTCTGAGTTAGAGGAACTGAGATTAGATGCTTATGCCAATACAAGAATCTACAAGGAAAAGGCCAAGGCTTTCTATGACAAAAACCTTCTTAGGAAGGAGTTTGTTGAAGGTGATAAGGTATGGCTTTTTAACTCCAAACTTAAGTTTTTTCCAGGGAAATTGAAATCCAGATGGGATGGACCTTACACTGTGCTGCATGTATCCCCATCTGGAGTTGTTGAGATCATGTACCCCACTTAAGGAAGGGTCATGAAAGTGAATGGTCAGAGTTTAAAAATTTGTTTAGAAAATACAGTGGAGCCTGCTAAAACCATTGACCTTCAAGAACTGCCCACTACTGAGTGATACTCAACCTTATAAACTTTGTAACATAGCTGTCATTTACTGTGTTTTTGTTGTTTACTTTGCAAATTTATGTAGTTTTTGTATAGTTTGTCAGCTAGTATAATGTATGAATTCTATTGTGTTCTTTAATGCTTGTACTAAGTGGTACTATGTGGGAATCATTACTGTCGTAAGTGGTGGACAAAGCAGAGTGAAGAGTTGGGCATTTATGCAGTTCTGAGAAGTGGTTGAGAGGATTTAAGAACTTGTCAAGAGGTGTTATGTACTGGTCGAGAGGTTTTGAAGGTGTACTGAGTGAATTTCGAGAGGTTCTGACTCTGAAAGGCAACCTCTCAAGTCCTACTTCCTGAAGAATCACAACATCTCACGTAGACCAGGTAACCTCTCGAGCCCATTGTTCTGAAATCCAAATTAACTCGAGAGGTTCCCACAGCCAAATTGATCCACTCAAGGAACCACTTGAGGAGTGTGTTCTAAAGCTATTTGAACCACTCGAGGAACCACTCGAGGAGTGTGTTCTCAAGGTTGAATCCAGTCAAAAGCATCCGCTCGAGAACTACTCAGGTTTTAAGGTTTTAAACCCCTCGTGGGGTTCATTTCTTCATTTCCACACCTCTGTTCCTCTATGCGAAATTCAATTCCCTTTGTCCGCAAGAGTTTTTCTTCTTCCCTAGCTCCACTGTTGAACCTTAATTCACTCATTACTTCTGTCGGTTGGAGCAACATTGTAAAGTGACCATTTTGCATCAAGCTTCTCTCGGTTTGGTTTTCTGTGCTCGATTGGTGTGAAACCCTAGCAGTAGGGTAAGTTCTTCATCAGCCTTTATTCCAGTTGTTGTTTCTGCTTTAAATTCTTTGTGGACTGAGTTAAGTGTGCTGTGGATAATCAATTGGTTAAGGATTTAGATTGCTGAGGATTACTACTGTGTTTGAGCAAAGTTAGGGTCCCATGTTTAAGATGGCTGACCTTGACAGATTTGATGATTCTCTAACCAATTTACTTCAGCTTTCCCCAAAATCAATTGAAAATCTAGTAAGATTGCTTCCCCCCAGCTCCAAGCGGTCCCACCATCTCCTGTACCCAATCCTGTAAAGAGAAAGCTAGATGTTTCAATTGAGCCCTCCGAGAAAGCTAAAACGGTCGCCCAAAAATTCAAAAAGTTTAAGAAAGGCAAGAAGAGTACTGAATTTGACCCCCTCACAACTCCTACTGAATTTGTGGATGGGTTGAAGTTGGTACCTGAGATTGTTTTTGATGTACCTTATTTCACCAAGGTAGAGGGGGGCAGTGAAACCCTAACCTATTTGACTAAGGCTTCCTTGGAACCCCTCCCGAGCATTAGATGAGATTGTGTATCCAAGGTTGGTGAAGCTCTGGTATCAAAACCTCAGGTTGCATGAGGCTAGTGGGGCAACTGAACCTGTGTTTGTGGTATTGATTGATGACTGGGAAACTATGGTGGACACTAGAGACATAACACTTGTACTGGGAATCCCATTCTAGTATGATCCTTCTTGCAATCTAGGAGCTCCAGTCAGTGTTTCGTTTAGAGATATTGCCCAACATTTAACTCAGGGGCTAATTGGATCTAGAGAATCATTGAGAAGGAGAGATTTTGACACTAGCCTGCTATTCATGGACAACATTTTGAGGAATTATGTATTTATAGCTAGACATCAGAAAGAAAGAAGGCATCCTCTTGTGGATGCCCTTTATTCTTTCTCAAAGTGGTATTTTTTCAATGCTCCTAAGCTGATCTTTGAGGGAATGTGTGACATCCATGGGAAGGTTAAGAAGAGACAAACAGTTCTAGGTTTACCCTACAACAGGCTCATCATTGCCTTGTTAAAGATAGGGAAATATGTTTGGAAGGATGGTGAGCTAACTGAAGACTTGCCTCCTGTGGTGTTTGGGAAGAAGTTATGGACACCAAGTTTGACATTAATGGGGAAGAAGAAGGGGACTGAGGATGTATCTGCTGTCACCACTGTTGCACCTTCTACTGACAGCTCAGTACCTTTGCCCACAACATCTTCATCAGCAGCTTTAGTACCCACTCCATCAGCAGGCACACTAGCAGCTTCCCTTGGAGTGACCACTGCTTCTAGTTCAGTGCCACACACCATTCCCCCATCAAGCATTTCACATTCCATTCCATCCTCTCTTCTTGCACCCATGCCTACCATTTCCACTTCAACACTTTCCACCATTACCACGACCAGACCTGTGTCAGCTCCAACTCCTCTACTATTGCCATCCACCATTCCCATTCCCACCATAAAAAGAAAATACCAAAGGAAAACCCACCACCCAATACAAGCTACCACTCCACCTAACCCATCAATTTCCCTACCTCCACCAAGTTCTCCTATTCCTACCCCAGAGCTTCCAACTACATCCAGCCCCATACCAGACTCACCTTCCCCATTCAGATATGCTAACAGTGAGCCTATGGTCACTGACATTGCCAAACCCACCACCACAGACCTTGTGCCCCCCTCTGAATCCTTTGCAACAGAACCCTTGGAGCCAATTGGCCCTATTGCCTCCCCTACCCATTCCCTTACACTTCCACCTATTCATGACTTGGAGCAGTTCACCACTGAGGATACTCAGCCTTGATTGATTCCATTATGGAGGATATTGGGCATGAGTACACACCCCTTCCAAACTCTCCAAGGCCTGACCATTTCCACCATTCCCCTACATCACCTTTCCAGCCAATCCCACCTACCCAACCTGTTACTCAAGCTTTACCAGACACATTTGCCCAAATTCTTTCTCTCCTTACCTCTCTCCAAACCCAACTCCTTACTAATACTGAACACTAGGCCACCATGCAAACCAACCTACATTCCATCCAATCAACCCTTCAGACCTTACACCCAATAGCCCAACAACCCACACCAGTACCCACACCACCTCCTTCACTCCAGCCTTCAACTTTAGCTGTTGGTACACATACATACCCTGATTATGAAGAGCTAGCCCTTATCCCATCTGCCTCTACCTCTACTGCTACACAAACTGATTTTGAAGAGGAGGAGCTACCCCTGTTACCATTCACCTATGAGGAGTTGGCACCTATCTTTCCACCCCTATCATCTCCACCCACCTACATTGACCTGACCATCACTTCGGTTTTACACCCTAGGATTGATGACCCTTATGAGAAGGTCATTGTCCTTGCTTCATCCATACCCATTCCCCCGCTTTATACCCTCACCAAGGCTATGCATGCCAATCCTTATATTGGGAGGGATGTCCAATCATTGATAGAGTCAGTCATAGCAATGGTGAAGCAGCCATATGAAGGCCAGATTGCCCAAATCAGGAGGGATGAGGAGAAGGAGAAGAAGAGGCTGTGGCAGATGGTGCTGAATTCTTTGGACCTATATAAGGTGTATAAGTTAAAATTCATCTAGTTGGAGCGACTAGTAGACACACTAACCTCTAGTTTTTCAGTAATGAACCCTTCAATGTTCAAAGGTGTGTCTCTCAGAGAACCTTCTATGGAAAAAAGTAGCACCAAGCCTCAGAAACCAATTGCTACAAGAACCAAAGTTGGTGCTGCCCAAGTTGAATCTGTGAAAAAAAGAACAACTAAAAGCAAACTTCCATAAAGTTACTTTCAGACTCTGATTTTGATTTTGATTAGGAATTAGTGTAGCATTTGTACTTAGGTTTTGATTGTCTTTTCTGTTTTGGAATGGATGTATATTTTTAGTCTCTTGTACATAGTCTTGGTTACTATTAATTTTGTTAATGAAAATGTCTTTTGTGTATTGATTTGCATTGTGTTTCTTTGTTAGTTTTTTTTTTTCTTGCTGCTGCACATTCCTGCTTTCTATTGTATGTGTTCTTCCTTTGCCTATCCTACTGTCCCTACCTACCTGTCCTTTGTAATAGTGAGGACATTGTTTATATTAGGTTTGGGGGTATGACAGGGTAGACCAATGAGATGGTTAAGCTAAGTGCAGCAGTGTTAGTTAGATTGAAATAAATAAAGTGAGTTCCACCTAAGCAAATTTGAAAAAGGGAGATTTAAAATATAAATTAGACTGTTTGATACTAAAAATCTTTTAAAAGTTTAACACTTCCATGAAGAGATCATCAAGAAAATTTATTACAATCAGTACACAGTGAATCAGTAAGGAGAGAAAAGGTGAGAACATGCTCCATGAGTTCAAGTGTGGGCCATACCCAGTGAGATTTGGGCTCATACAAAAATTTTCTTTTTGAAGAGTGTTTTTGGCAATTTTTGTGCTTTAAGAACTGGCTGACTCAAACATTTTCACTAGAAGTTAGGCATTCCCAAATTGAAATTGTTTAGTAGAACTCATGACATTAAGGACATGGTCTAAGGCCATCCTTTGGACAGTTTGAGCTTAAAATTTCCTACCCATTGAATTGCCCTTTGCATACACTCTTTGAGCTTGAAAAATCCATTTTTCTTTGAAAAACATTAGAATAATTGAACCTGAACCTCTTGACCTGATTCAGCCTTACCCTCAATCTGAGAATTTAAAAGGTGGAAGAAGAAGTGAAGACAGGTGAGCAGTTTGGCATTTGGTGGAAGGAAAAAGAGAAGAAAAGCTGTGTATCAGTTGTATGGCTGTGGCAACCAACATATAAAAAATAAAAATAAAAGAAAAAAAATGGATATAAAAAAAAAAAGAAAGAAAGAGAAGTTAAATGAAGTACTTCATTGGAAAATTGGAAATAGGAGAAGTGGCCACTTCAGATCTGAAAAACCTATTGGAAGATGAAGTTGTGATGTAATGAAATAGGTGAAGTCATTAATCACCTCCTCCCCTTGCTGATTTCTCAATTTTGAATCCCTCTTTTCCCATTTTATTCTCTATAAACCTCAACCCTAAGCCACATTACAACCCAATAAAAGTACTTAGTGATCCAAAGTGGATTGAGATGCTATGTGGAGATGAAGAGATGTCTGATCTATGGTAAAGAGAACATGATTATGTCAGGAGATAGAGCAAATGCCTATACTCATGCTTACATGCCTATGTGAGGTCTGTAACTGCTCTTGAGCTGGAGTGAAATTGAACACCTTTCAGTTCTTTGGTGAGAGACAACCCTGGTGACGATTGGGTCTGAGATTGAATTTATTGGGGCACTGTTTGAACTTGATTTTTGAATTAATGGTGAACTTTATATTGATTTGCACACATTACATTCTTGATATCTTTAGACTGGTTGTGAGGAGCATGCATAAGGATTTAGGTATTAAATTATTTACATTTACTATCTTAAACTTTCTTTGATTTGAAAGAGCAAGGTGTGGAATTAAGCTTGGTATGTTGAAATCTGACTTATCACTATGTGCACTGGCTTTAATTATTTTCATTAGGAAGGATATGGGTAACTTCACTCCTCTACAAGGGATCACCTAGGGGTATAAAAGGCTTTATGCATAAGCTAAATGCATCTGTGCTCCCTATGAAAGTTGCATTTACTATTTTGAATAACTGTTTTTAATTTATAATTTTCTCAAGGACTAGCAAAGATTAGATTTGAGGGTGTGTTAATCAGTGAAAAATATCATTTTCACCTCCTAATCTAGACTTTACTAGACCTTAGAGTTGTTTAATAATTGTTTTTGAGTGTTGTTTTGTAGTTAGCAACAATCTGTAGAGATGTGTAGAAATTTATGCAGCAAAGGCCTTAAGGAGAGAGATCTGAGTCAACCACTGACTGATGAAAACACCCAGGCATGATAAAGAGCTATAACAGACTGTCATCAGTAGTAGGGGTTCAGAAAAGAGGGGTTTGAGCAGTTGCAGTGTGAATGACAAGCACTCGAGCTGTTTGAAGCTGTAAAGTGAACCACTTGAGTGGTTGCCTGAAGCTGCCGAGCGGTTTACAACATACAAAAGCAACTTGTCGAGTGAAATGGATATTGTCGAGAAGTTGAGATTTAACCTGTCAAGTGGATCAGTCTGAAGAAGAGGAACTTGTCGACTTGTACACTTGAACCACTCGAGAGGTTACCTGAAGCCAGCCATCCTCACGAAGCTGCAATGTGCTGAAATAAACCTATCGAGAACCTAGCGAGATCCTAGCAAGCTGTACTCTGAACCTGCCGAGTGGTTGTTTGAACCACTCGAGCTAGAAGTTCTTAACCTATGAACCTGTCGAGGGGTTGGTGTCGGAAGCACTGATCTTGTCGAGTGGTTGCAAGTTTGCTGAAGTGCACCTGTCGAGCAGATGTTGTAACCACTCGAGATTGTTGTTCTTAAGCCTCCAACCTGTTGAATGGCTGTCTATACCTATTGAGGCACGGGTTCAGCATGCATTTGTCAGCTTTGGGGGAATTTTTGGGAACTTTATCAGCACAATTGACACATAACTGAACTCCCCATGTTTACACAATTGTTCTAACAAATGTGGGGCAATACTTGGAGGGAATGCAGCCACATCAGCAAGTTTTATAAGTAATTTGATTCTCCTATTCTCTGATTGGCCAAGGCAGATCAAGATCCATTTAGGAATTCTATAAATAGGAGGGAATGCAACAGATTTAAACATCCAGAGTTTTAGAAATTTTTGAATCTTTTCCCGCCTTTTCTATTCTTCTTCTTCTTCCTCTATTCTCTCCTTAGCCTATCCATGCTTGGCTAAATCTTTGTAGCAGCTAGGGTTAGTTGATTTCTAAATTGAATTGTGAGAGCATTGCACGAAGTGTGGAGATTGTAGAGACTACAAATTTGAGAGTCAATTTGTTATAAGTTTTTGTAGATCAATGAATGGCTGGTTCTAATGCTCATTTAATTTGTATAATCTATTGGTTTTCAATCGATTTTTACAGATATGATGTACCTATGGATGACTGAGCTTGTAGACTTGCATCCATAGCATTTGCAGTGGTTTTTCTATTTCAATTCTTTTCCCCATGACTGGATTATATCCATGGCATACTCTGTGACCATTCAAGTGGACAGAGTATAGCCCTAGGACTAGTCAATATCTCAGGGCAGATTTAGATCCACCTTGCATTTGTGCTTGTAGCCAAATGAAGGATTGCTGCAGATCCATCTTCTACTCTGCTGCTTTGCAAATCAATTTTCCAATGAAAACTATCTCCTAGCTGTTCATTCTCCATATTTGAATTTTACTTTACCAAAACATTTGCCATTTCTCACAATTCTCTCTTTTAGTTATCCCTGGTTTGGTTTTAAACTCTGTTTTTAATTAGATCTGATTTATTGCTTTTTAGTTTAAAGTGATAATTAAAACTCAAACTCTTTTTCCTGTTTTCCTTAGTTTAAGTTAGAATAGGATTAGGTGGCTCAGATCTATAGCAAATCTGGAAGATTTACTATCTTAGATCACAAATCTCTGTGGGACGATCTCTTACTCTTTTAAAACTTGCTACAATAGCTTTGTATCTTGCAGGCTATGTTTCTTTTCTGTGTGCAAACTCTTTTTTTTTTAAATCTTTTCACCTCCGTATCTCCCATTGCTTTAACATCTTAATAAG
This sequence comes from Chloranthus sessilifolius, assembly GCA_021018995.1. NCBI lineage: Eukaryota > Viridiplantae > Streptophyta > Magnoliopsida > Chloranthales > Chloranthaceae > Chloranthus > Chloranthus sessilifolius. The sequence continues at coordinate 85,653,969 of CM037597.1, forward strand.
CACATAAAAATAAATCCAACAAGTTTTTGGTGCCGTTGCCGGGGATCTATAGATCTAGATTTGGTAAATCTAAGTTTTTCTTTATGTTAGGTTTTAGATCTGTTACTTGCCTGTGTTGTATTTGAATAATTGCTATTGTAGTTTTTGTAGTCTTCTCACTTTTTGCAGATTTGGAGCTGTAGTCTGGAGAGGAGCAAATTGCTTACTGTTGGAGCAAATCTTGTTTGCGTTTGCACTTTTTTTACTCTTTTGATTACATTTTCATTTTTGTCATTTTTGAATTTAGCAGCAATATTTTGTGTGTTTCATTTTGTCTGTTGTATTTGTTGTTGCTGTAATTTATTTTTGTGTGTGTTGTATGTTTGGTAGAAGGACTCTTAATCCTAGGATTTTACCTTTAAATCTTGAAGTTGAGATGATCCTTAGAGCTAGACAACCAACACACATCCTTACTGATCATTTTGTAACAACTAAGATGGGTGATGCTCCTAGAACCTTGAGGGACTACTATGCACCTGGGGCATATTCATCCCCATTTTGCATTCAGTTCCCTGCAGCTGGGGGCAACTAGGAGATCAGGGTTCAGACCATTCAAATGCTACCATCTTTCAAAGTACCGAGCAAGGAAGATCCATATAAATACATTGATGAGTTTCTTGCCCTGTGTACCACCTTTTTATGGTCTGGGAGATGAGACCACCAAAATGAGGCTCTATCCTTTTTCATTAAAGGACAAGGCTAGACATTGGTTGAACATGCTCCCAACAAACAACATTACGGCTTGGAGTGATTTGCAAAGCCAATTCTTGGATAAATTTTTTCCTATGAGTGAGACCAATCAGCTGAGAAAGAGTATTATCTCTTTTGATCAATTGCCTTTTGAAAATTTTCATGAGGAATGGGAAAAATTCAAGGAACTGTTGAGATGATGTCCACACCATCAAATACCTAGATGGCAGCTTGTTTAAAGCTTCTATCAGAGTATAGATTCTAAGTGTAGATACATGGTGGATGCATCATGTGGTGGAACATATCTTAGTAAAACTGATGAGGAGGCATGGTATTTATTTGATGTGATTAGTGAAAACTCTACATAGCAGGAGGCTCTGTCAAGAAATGACATTGAGACTGTAGCTTCTATAGTTACAAGATCACCCACTGCATCAAGGAAGTTGTATGAAGTAAATGCATATAATAACCTGGAAAAGAAAGTGGACAGCTTGTCTGAACAGTTTGATAAATTGCTGAGTGTGATGCAACCCTCAACAGCTGCACAAGTGTAGGAAGCATGTCTGATATGCCAGTCCCTCACACACTCTCTTCAAGATTGTAACTCTGCTGGTCAGTACCCTGTTCTTGTCATGGAGCATGTAAATGCTACTCAATCTTATGGGCAGCAACAGCCTGTTGGGTAAGCTTGGAGGAACCACCCCAATCTGAGGTGGAGACAAGATAATTTTCAACCCCAGCAGCAGCAGGCTATACCCTACAGACCTTTCCAGTCATACCAGTAAAATTATTTCCTAAGGCATCTATTTCAGCAGCCAATGGCTCAGTCAAGTCACCAAAGTCCACTAGCACCACCACCACAAACAAGAGCACCCTCCTTTGAGGAAGAAGTTCGTCCTCATTACAAAACCTTAGTTCCTTGTCACAAACCGTGAACTCTCACAGCCAGAGCATTAAAAAAATTGAGGACCACCTTTGTCAACTTTCCAATACTCTTACTAAGAGGGAAGATGGCAGATTGCCAAGCCAGCCAATGAATAATCCTAAGGGTCAGTACATGGTGGGTGAGTCTTCTTCAACTCAAAAGGAAGCTATGTCCATCACTAATTTGAGAAGTGGTAGGCTGGTGGATAACCAAGTTGATGTAGAGTCCACAAGGAGTGTAGGACAAGACAACCCAATCTATGACAATATGCAACGGGAGCAGCATATAAAAAATAAAGGGGCTGTTGTTGAGTCCCAATAGAAAAATAAAAAAAATAAAAAAATATTGATGAAAATGCAAAGGCAGTAGATGAGATCCTAGCAGTACCTCATCTGCCATTTCCTCATGCTCTTCAAGCACCTTCTCCTTTTGACAAGGAGAATATTAAGGTAAGGGAAATGATGGAGACCTTTAAGCAAGTTTAGATCAATTTACCTCTACTTGATGCCATTAAACAGGTCCTAGCCTATGTAAAAATTTTGAAAGATTTGTGCACCCATAAAAGACAGTCTAGGATTCATTTATCCAAGAGAGTCTATTCTGTTGAAAAATTGAAACAGATTTTGTCTATTGCAGCCCCAACTAAACTCCAAGACCCTGGAGTTCCCACAATCCCTTGCATCATTAGAGATCACACCATAGAGAAAGCTCTCTTAGATTTTGGAGCCAGTGTTAACCTACTTTCATATTTTGTGTATGAGAAGTAAGGTTTGGCGGAGTTAAATCCCACACATGTTGTCTTACAACTGGCTGACAGATCTGAAAGGAGACCTATGGGTATCATTGAGGATGTTTTGGTTGGGGTGGACAAATTTTTCTACCTAGCAGATTTCCTAGTTTTGGACATGGAACCTTCTAGAAGAGGAACTTGTCGACTTGTACACTTGAACTAGTCGAGAGGTTACTTGAAGCCAGTCGTCCTCACGATGCTGCAATGTGCTGAAATGAACCTATCGAGAACCTAGCGAGATCCTAGCAAGTTGTACTCTAAGCCTATCGAGTGCTTGTTTGAACCACTCGAGATTGAAATTTTGAACCTATGAACCTGTCGAGGGGTTGGTGTTGGAAGCACTGATCTTGTCGAGTGGTCGAAAGTCTGCTGAAGTGCACCTGTCGAGCAGATGTTATAACCACTCGAGATTGCTGTTCTGAAGCCTCAAACCCGTCAAATGGTTGTCTATACCTATCTAGGAACGGGTGCAACATGCATCTGTTAGCTTTGGGGGCACTTTTGGAAACTTTATCAACACAACTGACACATAATTGAATTGCCCCACGTGTGCACAGTTGTTCTAACAAACATGGGGCAATACTTGGAGGGAATGCAGCCACATCAGCAAGTCTTATAACTAATTTGATTCTCCTCTTCTCTGATTGGCCAAGGTAGATCAAGATCCACTTAGGAATTCTATAAATAGGAGGGAATGTAATAATTTTAACATCCAGTGTTTTAAGAATTTTTGAATTGTTTCTTGCCTTTTCTATTCTTCTTCTTCCTCTATTCTCTCCTTAGCCTAGCCATGCTTGGCTAAATCTTTGTAGCAGCTAGGGTTAGTTGATTTGTAACTTGAATTATGAGAGCATTGCATGAAGTGTGGAGATTGCAGAGACTGCAAATCTGAGAGTCAATTTGTTGTAAGTTTTTGTAGATCAATGAATGACTGGTTCTAATGCTCATTTAATTTGTAGGATCTATTAGTTTTCAATCGATTTTTATAGATTTAATGTACCTATGGATGCCTGAGCTTGTACCGTTGCATCCATGGCATTTGTAGTGGTTTTCCTGTTTCAATTCTTTCCCCCATGACTGGATTATATCCATGGGATACCCTATGACCATTCAAGTGGACACAGTATAGCCCTAGGACTAGTTCATATCTCAGGGAAAATTTGGATCCTTCTATCTTGCATTTGTGCTTGTAGCCAAATGAATGATTGCTACAGATCCATCTGCTACTCTGTTGCTTTGTAAATCAATTTTATAATGAAAACTATCTCCTAGATATTCATTCTCCATATTTGAATTTTACTTTACCAGAACATTTGCCATTTCTCACAATTCTCTCTTTCTGTTATCCCTGGTTTGGTTTTAAACTATGTTTTTAATTAGATATGATTTACTGCTTTTTAGTTTAAAGTGACAATCAAAACTCAAACTCTTTTCCCTATTTTCCTTAGTTTATGTTAGAATAGGATTAGGTGGCCCAGATATGTAGCAGATCTGGAAGATTTACTATATTAGAACACAAATCTCTGTGGGACGATCGCTTACTCTTTTAAAACTTGTTACAATAGCCCTGTATCTTGCAGGTTGTGTTTATTTTCTGTGTAAACTCTTTTGTTTTAATTTTTTCACCTCTATATCTACCATTGCTTTAGCATTTGAATAAGCACATTGAAATAAATCCAACAAAAGGATAGTCTACTTTATTCATATGAATCCCTGTACAATCCATAGTATCTCGTATCCATATCTCTACTAGGCTTATGCTTTTGCAAATTGTAAATCAGAAAGGTCTTTCCTTCAGCTTGTAATGGGGCTTTGGGTTTCAGAAGGTGTCAAAGAAAGGTAGAAAGGATTCAAAGTTTTTTTGAGAATTTAGCTCTTCCTTCTCCTATCTTTTCAGCTTCTTCTTCTTTTTCTTCAGTAAGTATCCATAAATTAGATAGCTTCTTCCCAGTTTTTTTATAAATCCCATTTCTTCAATTGCAAAATCATAATTTATGATTTTTCTCTTTTTTGAAAGCTTTTTACTTGAAAATCATTCTTCACGATTTTTCATTCTTTCCCATATTTTTCTTTTTCATTTCTTCAGCTGTACCCTTTTTAGCATTCCCTTTATCTAGTCTTTCTTTTTACTCCTTCCACTCCCTCTTCTTCCCTTTTTTTGCATTCTAAAATCTCAGAAAATATAAGGGTTAATGGTTGAAAGCTTTGGGTAGTACATGGTTCAAGGTATATATGATTTTTGGTACAAAGAAATTCGGTTATAGGTTTCTAATATGGGTTCAATGGATAAAATTTGTTCTAGGATTTTGACTTTTTAGCTCTGGTTTAACAAAAGATGGCCTTTAATCATCTTTACAATTTACTAGCATAGATGCCTTATTATTTTGATATCGCTATAGATAGTTATAGATAAAAAATCAGTTTATTATAGAATATTTTGATTCTAAATTTGGCAGTATGGGATTTCATATCATTATAGAAGTTCAAACAAATTTTTTTATTTGAATAAAAGAAACTGTCTTTTTGAATAAAGGTGGAAATATGGTTCAAATGCTCATGTTTATAATTCTGAAGCTATAGTCTAAAATTTTTGCAGTTTAGATCAATCTATCGTTTCAAACATCCATTCTAATGCAGTGTTTAACAAGCTAGGCATGAATTGTAACTGTTCTTTTTTTTTCTGATTGTTGGATTTCTACTATAATGAATGGTAATTTTTCAAGAATTGTAAATTTGTTTTTTTTTTATATCATAATTCCTATGTAATGATCAATTATTCAAAAAATTTCAATTTTTTTTTTTAACAAAAACAAGTTAACTAAAACTATTTACTGTTATACTACTATATTATACTACTATACATAGAAATTGTGTATCCCCTCGAAACTAAAATCGGATGATGCCCTCATTGGCACAAAAATAGGGGACACTAAAAAAATTTTACCTAAAAATTATTGAGAACTCTGATTATTTACCAAAAAAAATCTATCACCAGATATATACTTTCCTCCAAACTTGAGAGAAAATAATCGTGGCTTATGCTCGGAGTATCAATAACAAAACTGTTAGTGGGTTAGTAACAATTACACAGTTAGTCAAAAAAATTGAAAGTTAGTCAAAAAGAAAGAAAATTTTATATATTACTGAATATTTACATGAATCATAGAAGGAAAATATATAAAAAACTAAATAAAAGAAACTAATTACATAAAAGAAAATAATCCTAGGAAAAATTTAGACACACACTAATATATATATCGGTACCGGCAGCAATGCTTGAGAGAAATCTTTGATAAAGATCGGTCCTTGGCTTCTAACCGCTTGCATAGAGTCTCTCATTCCTTCCTACCAAAAGAGTATCCACACCTTGGAAGGGTCTCCACTCCAAGAGCCGTCAAAACACTTCTTTGTGCCCTTCTTTATCTTGCATCCCCCTGATTCATCAACTGCACCCTTAGTGTTGGTGAGCGAAGAAGTTGAGGAGATGGAAGTGGACACCTCTCCCACCTCCCACCAAAAGGGCACCTCACATTCCTTCTGTGAAAGAAATGCAATCTCTCTATGGATGTCCTTTGAAGAGTGGGAAGTTAACACATCTCTAGATCACCCTCCACCTATACTGCTCCCTTGCGAAGACTATGTGAAGAGAATGTACACAGTTGACAGGGAAAGTATGAGCAATGGAGAGGGGTGGCGAGAGATGGCTCAACCTACCATCATCATATAGGAGCTCGCATTTGGGGTGGGTTGTGATGGTATAAAGGTTAGGAAGTGGGGAAAAATGGGTTCGTCGAATGTGATGTCGGATTTGGGTTAGGTTTAGGGTCAAGGGTAGTTTCAGAGGATAACTCAACATCTTGAATAGGTCGTTGGCGCTTCAGGTTTTCAACTTTTTATTCTGCAGCCAGGAGCTCAACTCTATGTATATCAAGGATTCTATCAAGTTGCTTACTGAAATCACTCTCTTTGGTTTCTTTCACCATTAAGGTTAGGGTATGAAAGGAAGACAAAAGAGATGAGATTTTGGGAAGGCGAATGCCGGTTTTATAGAGAAGGGGAAGGGCTCACGCGTCAATGTATAGGCTCTTGAGCAGTTGGCAAGTGGAAATATTGAATGTGATGCATGTCCGCTTCCTCTATGGATTAAATGAATTTGAGTTCCAATGCAACTGATAAGATCGGTCACTGGAGTCACCTGTTCCCAAAAATTATCGTTTAAAATTCTGTAGAACGAAAGTAAAACTCTATGACGCTTCAAATCGTGCTCGCTACAATTTGACTCTACGTATTACGAGACATCGTAAATCCATACAAGTAAAGTGATTATGACTATACATAAGAGACTTTACGATTGAGTGTACTTTCATATACTATAAATTGTAGAATACTCTTCTAGATTATAAACATATGTTACAGATATTTGCTACGGGTGAGTCTGTAGCTTGACGGGTTCTAGAGGAGTTTATTTAAAAACAGAGGGAGTTGATGTGTCTCCCTTAAATATATGTCCTCTAGATGTACCAATTGCATGCAAAGGTAGTACGTTACTCTCTCTTTCAAAAATGGTTAGTTGCTTAATTTGAGTTTCTAACCTTACAACAGATTGTTGTAGGTGATTGAGTAACCATGTCTGGATGTGGCTATGTTGCACCTAGCTATCTGCTATTTGAAACAAGGCATCCTTATTAGCATTCTGGTTTTGGGGCCCTATGGGGTAAGAGGAACAGTTGGAGGTTGGGAAACTTCTTCAGTTGGGCCATGGTTAAGACCATAGGCTTCTCCTTTTTGAAATGTTGGGTACGATTTTATACCCACCAGAGATTGGACTTATGTTTTTCAAAACCTCAGTCCCAAAAAACCTTTCATCATTGACTTTAATTTATATAATCTTTCTTGCTTAGGAAGTTTATTTGTTAAAGTGTCCGAATTATTCTCACCCGATGTGTGGTGTTGTACAGGTTCCTCGCTAAGGGTCTCAAAGAGTTCCCAAGCTTCTTTTGTTGTCAAATTTCGAAACATACTGCAATAGGCTACATCAATCTTATTTCGGTTTGCATCATTAAGGCTTTCATAAAAAGTGAGCACAAGTTGCCAGTGTGTAATCTCATGGTGAGGACACTTGTGCAGAAGATCCTTGAGACGGTTCCAACACTCCTGAAGAGATTCATCCATAAATTATAGAAACGTTATTATAAGATGCCAGATTTTATTCGTTTTGCTAATTGGAAAGAATTTCCTAAGAAACATGCATTCCAATCCTTTGCAATTAGGAATCAAATTATGAGGCAAAGTGTTTATCAACTACTTTGCTTCATCTCTAAGGGAATATGCGAATAGCCTCAATCGAGTAGATTCTTTTGTAAGTTCTTAATTCGAATGACAGTGCATACTCTTATAAATTTATTTAAATGCAGATAGGGGTCTTCGTCCATTAGCCCATGAAAAGTCGAAAGTATTTGAAGTATATTGGGCGTAATTTCAAAAGTCCTATTACCAGCTTGGAAGTGTATTTGGATACATGGGGGAGGTGTAAGAGGTGTTAAAGCATAATACTCCCCCAATGTCTTACCCATGTATTGGTCTCTTCCTGCTATAATGAAATCAGGACAGGATGGCTAAAACAGTTTATTATAAATGTTTATTTTATTTTCAACTTTATTTAATTTTTATTGTAGAAAGCAGGGAGAGAAAATAAATCTAAGCCTCGAGCTTCTTTGAATAGGGGAAGTTAAAACTCTGATTCGTTACTCCGAATAAACTTGCAAAAGATTAAGAAGAGATTAAAGAAAATTGAAAATATAAAGAAATATAAAAAGAGAAAGATAAATACAAGTTTTCTTAAATTAATATAATCACTTATCCCCGACAATGGTGCCAAAAACTTGATTGGGCTACTTTTTGTGTATATATCTAATTAAGTCTTGCCTATTGTAAATGCACAATGGAAATCATACTACTAGCAAAGGATCGTTCCCACAGAGATAGGTTAAATTATATTTAACTTAATTTTTATGAAAACTTATACTTCACTTTTATGTTCCTAAACTATTGAAGAAATATGAATAAAAGAATTATTTTTAAACTAAGTTTGCAGAAAATAAATCCTAATCCTCCTTCAGATTATGGTCGTCAATCACAATCTTCAGCTATCAGATATTTATGAAATTAAACAATACCATTACACTATATATATCAGGTTTTCTAGCATTGGTTGTCAATCAATACTAAAATCATATCAATACAGATTTAATTTAATCAACAATCTCCTAAAACTTGGGCGTCAATCAAACTCTAGAAAACTAAAGATGGAAAAGTAAAAACTGTTACACTAATCTACAAACCTCAATCTGAGTCGTCAATTCAAATTAAAATATGAAGATGTTTACAAAGCAAGAAATAAAAAAAATATAAATTTAAACGAGAAAATAAAATTAAATATATCCTTCACCCCTCAATCGCAGTCGTTAATTGCTTCTGAGAAACTACTAATATCTATACTAATCTTCAGTACCCAATAGCAGTCATCAATTGCTCTTGAGAAACCTTGGATATCTAATCTACAAAGCAATAAACTCTAATTTTGATCGGAAGAAAACCCAACCTCAGTCGTCAATTGATGCAGAGAATTTCTTCGATGATTATTCCTATGCCGGGCTCTCTTATTTATAGATCATAAGGAGTCGGTTTACAAGACTTCTAATTCTAATAAAAGAAATAAAACTATCCTAATATAACTCTAATTCTAATTTTATCTTTCCTTGCTTCCTTTAGTCGATGTCCTTCTGGATTGTTCTACAGTACAGATCTTTTGCGGTCTATCTTCATCAATCTTCTCAGATTTGTGATCAGCCAAACTTCTAATTCAAGAGTTCTTATAATTCTGTTCATGGTGATGGAATCTTCACGTGATCAACAGCAGTGATGGTCAACAAGAAAGCTTCATAATCGTAATTGTGAATCACGACTATATCTTTTCTTTTCTTTTTCTGGAAAATCGTAAATTATGATTTTCCATTTTTCATAGCTTCCTTTCTGAATGATTATTTGAATTACGATTTATCACTTTTCATTCTGTATCGCTTCAGCTTTTAAACGTCTTCTGAGGAATCATAGATTATGATTTTTCATTTTCTTTTTTAGTAGCAGTGCTCAATCGTCTTTTCATGATTTTCTATTCTTCAGTATATAGAATGCTTAATCATCTTTTACTGCTCTTTTTGAGTTTATTTTGATAAAGATTAATATGACAACTCTCTTTTACTGGTTTTCCTTAATATCTGCACATCGGTAACTTATTAGTAACAAACTAAGTCCTATCATCACTAAGTTAAGGGTAATAAATTGGTATATTATGTGATTGATCACAACCGCATTCAACGGCATATTAAGGGAGGAGACCTCGCCTTTTCAATAATCGCATCAAAATTTGCCACTTCCAGTGACTCAAAGCCGAAGTACAATAAGAAAGCCTCTGCCTCTGAGCAGGTAAACACGATTGTCAACTAAGGGCAAAACTCCGAAAATGGAAATTACGAATCGAGGAATTCTGGTTAGAATCAATACCTGAACTAGAATCAAGAGTGATACCCTAATCAGAATCAGAACCAATACTAAAATTGCAACCGATACTCTAACCAGAATATCCATCAGGACCAGAATGCCACCCAAAACCGGCTAGCCAACTCTCAGAATTATAACAATGTACCCCCGCCCCAGAACTTCAACCAGCAAATTAGGGGCCCTTACCAACCAAAATGTGATCACTATCCTCCACTGCCTCACACTGTCCCCAACATATTCCTCCTTAGTAACACCAACCTCATCCGATTTCCAACAGAACACCTCCGGTCCTAGCCCACCAACCTTGACTACAGTAAGTTCTGTACTTTTCATCGATACGCAGGACATAATCTAGAAGACTGCTGAGTTTTAAGGGATATGATCTACGACATGAATGATCAAAACTAGATCGACTGGGAATCCCTCTAGAACTCCAACCAAAATAACAATCAAACCCCGTAGAACCTGTGGATCATCAATTATCCCATGCCAAACCACGACTAGGGGCTAGTCTCCCACATCACTACAGTAGATCTCTTGGGTCAACTCCCTTTCTGCCCATCTACCCTGATCACCCGTATCAACCCTTCAGATCCCCCAACCAATCCAGTCGAACCGTTGAGGCCTCCCACCGTTCACCCCCATCCTTCATCCTTGATCACCCGGATCACTCCTCCAAATCCTCCACCCTATCCAACCTGCACTCGAATTTGAGTCCAGTCATTCAGAGCTCGAAGACCACACCTTCAACCAGCAAAACCCTCGACTCTCCAAAATTTTAAGGTAACTCTACTGCCTCTTCCCTTATGTGACTCCGAGCCAGAGAACGAAGACAATGTCCTTCAGACCGCATCCTAAATGTCAACATGGGTAGACAACCTCTCTCGAAATACTTCAAGTCAAGAACACATGACTACGGTTGAACATCAACCAGAGGAAGAAATAAGTCAACAAAAGGAAGAACTCGATAGGGAGGAGGCACTGATCTCCACTTTCTTAGAAGAGGAAGACTACTCGTGGTACCGTCCACCATGGAATGGCATAGCTCTGGTGCGTATCCCATCTTCGAATTTCACCCCCTTTATGACAAACACTTTGATGAGCTCGTAAACCCAAGTCATAACATGGCTCAACGATCAAAAGTCGACGTGCTTAGTCCTCAAATCAAGGACCAATTATCCACCACTACCCTTCCCCCGAGCGAAACAGAACATCAGCACTCAACCGCCAAAAAGAATAATAAGGGAGAGGGAGGCAAACTTGCCTCCCCCGCCTCACATAATCCCTCCGCCTCTAGCTCCAGTACCGGCGCCTCAGCCACCTCAGCCAAACATGAACAAAGCCCGCAGGCCCGGCAAGGAGCCAGCCCTAGAAACAGGCCAAGAATATGACCTTCTATGACACCTCAAGAAAATACTAGCGCAAATATCAATACTCGAGCTCATCAAGAAGTCGCTTGAACATCATCAACTGTTAATGGAAGCGCTAGCTGAGACTCGAGTAGACGAGGACACTACCTTAGATGAGCTACATGAAATCACGTCAGCCATGGCATAACCACCGGCTCTCACTTTTATAGATACGAATATGCCAAAAGAGTCACTATGAGGAAGCTCGACCACCATATATTTGACCATCATAATAAGAGGATTCTTAGTGCCCCATGCGCTAGTTGATACCATAGTGGGACTCAACATTTGCCCGATAACGGCGCTCAAGACACTCGAGTATATAGAACAAGACATAAGGTCTTCGTCCTTATCCCTCATTGGATACGACGTCAAAGGAACTACCAAGTTACAAGTCTGCCTTGGGCCAGTCACCAAGGACGTTACATTCCGCATCTCCAACTCTTCTAGCACCTATAACCTGATACCAGGAAGAAAGTGGTTGGAATCCATGAAAGTTGTTACGTCTACATACTACCAGTGCATCAAGTTCCCCCATGAGGACTCCATCGTCAGGATATATGACAACGCACCTCTGCAGAAAATAGATACTGACTATGCAGTGAGCATTCCAATAGCATATGACTCTGTGTTAAATACTGACCACATCAAAAGGGTAGAGACCCCTGACGTCGGATTAGTAGCAAAAATCAGCCATCCCCCGTTCCTCCCAACTTGCCAACATAAATTAACAAAGAAAGTAGCAGGCACTGACCTCACCGAGCTATACGACATAATCCCAACTGCAACAAAGGGGTGGGATCTTATGTATCAGCTAGGATACATCTCGCATATAAGACTCGGCAAGAATAAGCAAGGGCGCATAGGCCTTGTCATCCCCAAGAAGGTTCGCAAGCACACTAGGTTGGCCTATAAACCAAATAGAAAATAGGCTGACCTCTTTCCAACTTCATCCAAGTGCTCACTCTACGACCACTTCGTATACAAAACCACTGAGAAGGCTGATGTACCATAGAGAAAAGAAGCATCCTCCACTACGCCATAGACAACAGAGATTGAATAGACGGCTGAAGCCTTTGCTGATCTAACCAACTTAAATCGAGACGACGATGATATAGATAGACCACTCGAAGGAGATGGACCATTATTCAAGACTAAGGGACCCTCCGCTATAGAAAGACAAGAGTCTTTAAAACCTGAGCCACATATAGAGGATTGGGAGTCAACTGTTGAAGAAGACTTCCATGTCACCTCCATAGGGGTTAAGAGAGGATAGGAATTAGACACTCCCCCGTCCCCACAGTTGTCTCAGTCTCAACCACCAACAGAAGCGGACTGACCGTCAATATCTAGTGAGGAAGATCACCTGCGAGCAGATCGTCTGAAATGGTTTAGAAAAGGAGACCACTCCCGTGATGAGAATTTAGATTCCAATAATGATTTAGACTATCACTACATACTTGACAACTGGCAATGCCTGCGTCGATGCCCCTATCCAAAAAGGCCCTACTACAACTTGTGCATAAATACGATGCTACGATGCTAAAAGGCTATCATGGATGAAATCAGGCTAATGATCGGCACGGAAGATGCTCATATTTCCACCATAGAAGTAGAAGAGGAACTAGAGTTGGACACTCTTCAATCCCCAGAAGCACCTCAACTGCATATATTATGGAGATCATTAGAGGAATAATGGCAACCTTCGCCAAGCGACGATGAAGACTGTTGGATAGCTCTCCCTGCACTTGAGTTGGTTGAGCAAGGCCTCTAAAGGGTGTCAAACGAAGAAGACGAGTTCGACTCGTACAATAGTTACCCTAGCCCCGACCTCGAAGGATGGGAAGGCCCTTGGGGATATCCCTGCATCTCTCAACCATACCGACCTCACTGCCAAGCCTGTATATTCATCCTAGCATACTATGAAGTGCAAGGGAGAGAGCTCACTAATCCAGAAGATCATCAGTCAGGCTCACCCGAGGAAGACGAGCCTTAGCAAGAAGAATAACTCCAGCCCAGTTCTGAGGATGAGAGCTCAGCCGACTATGAGCTTAAAACTTTCTTTGAAGACGCAGCGATTGACATGATAGAAGAGGCTAGAACCACGGCCGGACCACCACCATCATTGCTCATCAGGAGGATCAAGTCAGGTAAGGACTATAAAAAAAATGTCAAATTCAAAATGAGTCCACGTCATACAAAAACTTGCACAGGCAACTCCAGCAGCCGTCACACTTCCTCACTTGAGAAAAGCACCCCCATTGATTCCTCCGAAATCGACTCCGTACCATACTTGCTATCAAAAATCAAAAAAATAGAAAATCCTAAAACCCCTAAAAATCTAAAAATAGAAAACCCCAAAAAATTAGAAAACTTGCGAAAAGAGAGGGAGCCCTTCATCTCAGACCCATTTAGCGACCAACAAGAAGACTCTTCTCTTAAGGCTACGAGTAAGCACTACGTCGATGGAGTAAAGGAGGAACTGACTGATATACCCATGCAAAGTTGTGTCGCTACTTTCGACACCTCAGCACCGCACCTTGATCTCGCTCGATGCAACCTTACTATTGTCCCCTCATGGAAGCATAGGGCATCTCGACAAAACAACAAGCCAGTCATCATACTCGACGAAATACTCTACGATTTCGAGAGGATGAACAACCTCGATTTACACCTCACCAAAGATGTTGTAATCATCAATTGCACTGATGAAGGATCACCTCTCACAAAACTAACCTCCCAGTGTAGTGATTTTGCAGTTTATGAGCTTACAAATGATCAAGAAGAAGAACAAGCGACTGAGGAGGCACTGGGCTTCCAATGGGTCATCAAATGCTTCGATGAGTAGACTCAAGCCGCCACGGAGCCCATAGAAGAAATCAACTTTGACACTTAAGAAAAACCCAAGAAGCTATTGGTCAGTGCAACGCCAAGCCCCAAGGAATGACAACAGATCATTCAAGTCCTGTAAGATCACCTTGGCTCTTTCACGTGGTCTTACGAAGACATCCCTGGTCTAGACCAAAGCTTAGTGGAACATCGTTTAGTCCTAGAACTCGATGCGAAACCCGTTAAGTAGAAACTTAGGAGAATGCACCTGCAGAAAATGCTACAAGTCAAAGAGGATGCCGACAAGCTGCACAAAGCCACATCCGAGTCATCCTCTACCCCAAGTGGGTCACAAATATAGTACATGTCATCAAGAAAGATGGCAGAGTATGGGTATGCATTGAATTTCAAAATCTCAACCAGGCATGTTGAAAAGATGACTTCCCGCTACCATACATTGACACTCTGGTCGATAACAATGCCAGACACGAGATGTTGTCCTTCATGGATGGTTTCTCTGGATACAACCAAATTAGATTAGCAGAATCAAACCATGAGAAGACTTCCTTCACCACGCCATGGGGAACCTATTGCTTACTTCGTCATGCCTTTCGACCTCAAGAACACGGGAGCCACATATCAATGTGCCATGATGGCTATATTTCATGACTTGATGCACAAGTCTGTAGAAGTCTATGTCGACGACATACTAGTGAAGTCTCGAACGTGAGTAGGACACGACGAAGCCCTCCGACTTGTGCAATAATGATCTAAAAAGTACTAGTTGAAGATGAATTCGAAGAAGTGCATGTTCGGAGTAACCTCTGAAAAACTATTGGCATTCATAGTTAGCAAGAGAGGAATCAAAGTCGATCTAGTAAAAGTTAAAGCCATTCTCAAGATGTCGCCTCCTGACAACATCAAAGAATTACGAGGCCTGATAGGAAGACTGCAATTCATAAGGAGATTCATCTCCCAACACTCAGATAGATGCAACCCTTTCTACAGACTACTCAAAGGAGGAGTCGAGTACATATGGGATGACCAGTGCCAGCAAACCTTCGACAACATTAAGAAGTACCTCCTCAATCCCCCGATTTTATCACTGCCAATCCCTAGAAAACCCTTGATCCTCTACTTCTCTGCTAATAAGAAAGCAATGGGTGTAATCCTGGGACAGTACAATGAAGATGGAAAGAAGGAGAAGGCCATCTACTACCTCAGTAAGATGATGGTTTAGTACAAACAAAAGTACACTGTAATAGAGAAGACTTGCCTAATACTAGTATGGGCTTAAACGAAACTATGGCACTACTTCGGAGCACACAAGACAATGATACTAGGACCCATGGACCCTTTGAAGTACATCTTTGAGAAGCCCGCCACATCCAAGAAGATCGCTCGATTGCATATGTTACTACAAGAGTTCGACATCACCTACGTCACCTAAAAGTCAATCAAAGGAAAAGTGATCACCGATTACCTCGCTAATCTTCCACTCCTAGGCAATGAGCCGATGGGCACAGACTTCCCCGATGAAGACTTACTCTCGATTCACAATGAAGAGCCCGACAAGACCTCATGGACCTTATACTTCGACGGAGCTTTCAATCACAAAGGGAAAGGCATCGTGATAGTCCTACTAAGCCCAGAGGGAGTCGTCATACCAAAATCCTTTTAACTCGATATCCCAATCACGAATAATGCCATGGAATATGAAGCCTTCATTGCCGGATTACGAGCAACACTATAACTAGGAATCAAACAATTGAAGAAAGTCGGCGACTCCAAACTTGTGAAATCAGAAGTCGTAGGAGAGTAGAAGATGAAAGAAAGAAGACTAAAGGCATACTTAGAAGCAACTTAGTTCTTGATAGAGAAATTTGAAAGGATTTCTTTCCCAAGATTAGAGAGTGAGCCGGCAGATTCCCTCGCCACATTAGCCTTAGTCATACAGATACTAGTCGGACAAAGCACAAAATCCTTCTTCATTAAGAAGTTAACCACGCCAACACACGAGGAGGCATGGAACGTCAAACCAGAGTTACCAATCCTCCCAAAGGCTGCACAGCTAGGGGAAGCATATGCCTTAGAAGATCCAACTAAGAAAGATACTCCGACATTTGGAACTTCCTAAAACACTGACACGTCCCTCCTTACGCTACAAAGATCGAACAAAAGACCATAAGGAATCGATGGACCAAATTTTTACATTCTGGGCCAAATACTATACAAGGAAGCCTTCATTAGAGGAGTACTGTTACGATGCTTCACAATGACTGAGGGACAGTATATCATTTGAGAAGTACACAGTAATGCCTACGGTGCCCATACTAGAAGACAAAGACTCACAGACCAGATTGTACGACAAGGCCACTCCTGGCTGACAAGGATGAGAGATTGCCACCTCTACGTTCAGTGCTGTAAGTAATGTCAAGAACACGCCGCACTCATCAAAGCCCCATCAGTCGCATTGAACCCCATAACCTTGCCATGGTCGTTCTCAATGTTGGCCTTTGATATCATTGGACCTTTCACAAACACAATTGGGATCACTCACAAACATGCCTTCATACTCACTGCAAATGAATACTACACCAAATGGGCAAAAGACGAGTCATATGTCAGAATTACTACTTCAACGTTCATGAAGTTTATTATTCAGAACATCATCACAAGGCTTGGAGTCCCTAGAATGTTCGTCACAGACAACGGACTGCAATTTATCACAGAAAAGATGAAGAGCCTATGCAAGAAATATGCCATCGATCTACACCACTCGTCACCGTTCTACCCCTAAGGAAATGGACAAGCAGAGGCCGCGAACAAAACGTTCATTTGAATTCTAAAACGAACAGTGGAGACAAGCAATGAAGCCGACTGGCCTGAGAGACTACTAGAGGCACTCTAGGCCTCTAGGACCTCTATTCGCATGGCTACTCGCCAAACCCCTTATCTCCTCACATATGGAATGGAGGCAGTCTTACCATATGAAATACAAGTACCATCCCTGCGTATTCAACTTGATGATTGTTGGAAGATTTCTAGTGTGTTCTTTTTATTATAAAAATATGAGGGAAATAATATGAGGAAAATAAAGAAAAGCAAAAATAAAATAAAATAAAATTCATTGAACACAGCACAAAACCAAACTCACAGTCCTACAAGATCCAGGGCCTATTGTAGCAAGTTTTGATAAGTAAGAGTTTGTCCCATGGAGAGTGATGATCTAAAACCTCAAGGGTTGTATAGTAAACTCCAAATTTGGCTACTGATCTGGCAACTCAAAACCTACACTAGAAAGTAAGGTAAAGAGAAGGTTTTTAGGTGTCACAACTAAAACAAAACAAAAAGCAGGAATAAACTACAGCAAAAAGAAGGGGGAAAAGAAGGATGATGATGGTGTGAGAAAATAAAGAAAAAATGGGGAGAAATAGACATCTATGGATAAATCAGTAATGCAACTCAGTGTTAGAAATGAATCTGTAGCAATTCTTTAGATGGCTAAAAGCACATCAACAAGGTAGAAGAATCTAACCTAACCTAGAGGAATTGACAAATCATAGGGTTGTGTTCGTTCCACTTAAATGGTCACAAAACACCCAGGGATTTCATCGAATCAAAGGATTAAATTAGAACAAGAAATCAATTGCAGACACTATGGTTGCATGGCAACAAGCTCATGCATACATAAGAGCAAACCGTCCTTGAAAATCATGTGGAAACCATAAAAAATCTCAGGCTGAATGGGGACTTAGACTCAGTTGATCATTACTACAAAAAGGCCTGCAATGACCCAACTCACAAGTCTGCAATCTCTATAAAATCTCAGGTCTATTCACTGATGATTGGATTGCAAAACAAAGGAGAAGTTAAATTTGTAGCTATCTCTCATTTGGTTGCAAGCACAAATGCAGAGGAAAATAATCTATCTCAGGCTTGTGAGCTAGACCAACATTAGGGCTATACCCTGCCCACTTGAATAGCCAAAGGCTATCTGGATCACTGAGGTTGAAGATAGAATAGTAAACCTACTGCTGCCACCATGGTTACAAGGCTACAAGCTCAAGCAACCAAAGGAGCATAAAACTCTTAAAAATCTATGTGAGAAGCACAAAAAAATAAAGATTAAATGAAGCAATAAACATGGCATTTCATTTCCTAAAAGAGACTTACAATGATTTCCCCTCGAGGCAACAGTCCTTACAAAAACCGAAAACAGCTCACTATGTTCATACAAAACCCATTGCAAAACTAAATTATCCCTAGCTACAATAAAAGGCTTTAACTCAGCTTTGTAGCTGAGCTAAGTAAGAAGAAAATGGAAAATAAAATGGAAACAAGACTAGCTCGAAACCCTAGAAAACCCTAAATGAGCTCAGGCTATTCCTGGCTTGAAACCCTAGAAAAAAAACTAAAAGTAATCCATCTATTCTGAATATTTTTGTAAGACAACTATAGCTCAATTTATACAATCCAAACAACTCTCTATTGCTTTAGCCAATCAGAAATAAGATGCTTGGAGCTACTATCATGGCTCACTTGTGGCCAAGTAGTTGCATTGGGATGTGTGGGACATCTAAGCACATTGGGATGTGTGCCCTAGAAGGTGTGAAATCTCAAAAATATCCCTGAAAGTTTGAATGTAGCTGCAGGAACCCATGCCTCGCGAGGATAGTGCTTCAGAACCTTCATCTCGCTAGGATCTCGCTTAGTTCTCGCTTAGATGAAAAACAACTATTTAAGGAGCTCGCAAGGATGAAATGTGGCTGCTTTTGAACTCTCGAGCAGTTAAAGGGGGGGCTCACTAGGTTCAAATGTGAAGCTCGTGAGATGATTAAATGTAGCTTGCAAGGATAAATTACAGCTTTAAGTTGCTCGCTAGGTTCATTGGAACCACTCGACAGCATGCACTATAGCAGCCAGCAGCTCGACAGGTTCAAGGGAACAACGCGAGTGAAATAATTTGGTAGCTTTAAGCTGCTCGCTAGGTTTAAGTGACCCACGCAAGCTCTGCTCAAGTTGTTTAAATGCATCTGGTTTCCAGCTCGCGAGGCTCATGAACTGCTCGATATGTTGCCTTCTTTCATGAGCTATTGCACAGTAGATTGTTTCAGCTTTCAACTCATGGGAATTGACTCTTCAACTTGCAGCTCAACACCTTGGTCTCCTCATCAATGCAGCAATAGATGGTGTGCTCTTGAGTGCATGGTGCAATAGTTGCTTGGTTGTCTAGCTGTAGCTCATGTGGCTGGTTTCACTGCTGCACACTGTTTGCGAGCTTGGTCTTCAGCACTTGCCGCAGTGAGCTTGAGTGATGGTAGCAACAGCTCTGCAAGTGGGATGCATCAGATGTGCAGCTCAGCATGGCTTCATTGCTGCAACTTGACATGTCTGCTACTGTAGCAATGTGTGGAACATCTGGTCCATTTAGTCCTCTGCAGCATCATTCTACAAAGCTTGGGCTTCATCTCTCTCTCTCTCTCAGCAGGCTTCCAAAGGTTCCAAATGCATGCAAAATAACTACCATGGTGTGAACTATCCAAGTGCAGTCAATGTAAACTCATTAGCTCCACAACTTAGCTTGAAATTCCTTCTTGGCTTGAAAAGATTGGATTGCAGAACTAAGCTATAATATTTCCTATCATCTACAAAACCCACTTAAAACTCATTATTAACTAGCTCAAAGATCCATCAAAGGCCAGGTTAAGGGGTGAAATGTGGTATTTTTCAGTGCTCAACACACCCCCAAACCTAATCTTTGCTAGTCCTCGAGCAAAGGAAAAATTTAAGCAATTATTCAAAACAGTAAATGCCACTTTCGTAGGGAGCACGAATGCATTTTGCTTATGCATCAAGCCTTTTAAACCCCTAGGTGATCCCTAGTGGAGGAGTGAAGTCTCCTTAGGGGTTTCAGTGAAGATACCCACAAACTTTACCATAAAAATAGTTAAATATAGTGCAGTCAATGACAAAAAAGATTTTAATAAATAAAGCATCATTCCACACCCATTCTTTAAAAATCAGAGGAAATTACAACAGTAATGCAGTAAATTAAAACTCAAAATCAACATGTATTTGTATCACCAGCAATCAATTTACATTAGGAATACAATGTGTACAAACCAGTACTAAGCTAGCCTTAAATTCAAAAATCAGGTTGGATATTACCCCACTGAATTTAAATTTTAGACCCAACTCTCACCAGGGCTGTCTCTCAACAATGACCATCAAGGTGCTCACATTCTCATCAGCTTAAGATTAGTCATAGACCTCAAATAGGCTTGCAAGCATGAGCATAGGCATTACTTCTAATTCTTGGCATCCTCAAATCCTCTTTCACCATAGATTAGACACTTCCTCATTTCCACATGACATTTCATTTCACTTTGGATCAACAAAGTCTTTTTGATGGGTTGTAATGTAGCTTATGAGTGAGGTTTACAAGGAATAGGAGGGTAGAATGGATTTAAATTTGAGAAATCAAAGTCATTCATGACTTCACAATCTTCATTGCAGCACAACTTCATCTTCATTTGTGTTTTTCAGAGTCAAAGTAGCCAGCTTCTTCTCTTCTTTTCAATTTTCAGATGAAGTACTTCTTTGACTTCTCTTTTCTTTTTCTCTTTTCATTTATATATTTTTATTTTTTTATGATGAATTGCCACACATATACCACTGATACACTGCTATTTATAGGTTGCTTTTCTTCTCCTTCTACCAAATGTTGAACTCCTATCAACTATCTTCAACATCTTCTCCTTTACCTTCTGAAATCTCAGAGTGAGGGTAAGGTTGATTCAGGTCATGAGGTTTGGGTTCAAGTACTCTAGTGTTGTTGAAGAAAAATAGATTTTTAAGGCTCAAAGAGTGTATACACAAGGGCAGTTTAATGGGTCAGAATTTTAAGCTCAAACTGTCCAAATGAAGGCTTTAGATCATCTCCTTACTGTCATGAGTGCTTTCAAATAGTTTCAACCTAGGGGTGCCTAACTTCTAGTGAAAAGAAGTTGCATCAATCAGTCCTTAGAGCAGAAAAAATTGTCACAAACACTTTTCAAAAGAAAATGATCCGCCCAAATCTCACTAGGTATGGTCTTCCATTTGATCCATGGGGTGTATTTTCACCTTTTTCTCTCCTCTTAGGTTTACTAAGTACTAACTAAATTTTTAATCTGATGTTAGCTTCATGGAGGTGTTAAATTTTTAAAATTTTCAGCTTTTAAAGTGTCTGCAACAGTTTTAAATTTTCTCATTCTAACAAGTTAGGTGGGAATTGGCTTTATTCATCTCAATTTTCCTCACACTGCTGCACTAGAATTAACTATTTTACTGGCCTACTAACCTGCCATACCCCCAAACCTAAGATAAACAATGACCCCACTGTTTCAAGAAACATGTATAGGGGCAGCCGGGTGTCTAACAGAAAAACCACACCAACTATAGCAGAAAATTAAGAGAAAACTGAACTAAAAGATTGCAGAAAATTAACTAAGAAAAGGAAAAAGAGAATTTATACAAAAGGACAACTAAGAAAAAACTAAGAAAAGGAAAAAGAGAATTTATACAAAAGGACAACTAAGAAAAAACTAAGAAAAGGAAAAAGAGAATTTATACAAAAGGACAACTAAGAAAACAAAGTAACTACACACATTCCTAAAAACAACTATATAAAACAGAAATTACACTAAAAACAACAGGTATATACAAAACATTAACTATACTAAACACCTAAAAGAGTAAAATCCTAAACACATATTCCTAAAAATGATCTGAGTATGAATCTAAATTGATGGCAAAGAATTTTCTACATTAATGACACACATCTTAAAGCAGGATTCATACAAAATCAGATTACACAAAAAGAATATATATACAAAACAGTCCGGATGGGGGTGCATGGCAGCCCATCTGGAACTTAGCTTAGCTGGAAAAAATTACAATATAAAAATGAAAGGCCATACCTTTGCAATTGAATCAAACCTTAATTATTTAGCTCAGCAGTTGCAGCTGCATGAGATGTGTAGGGAGCAGCTCAAGCTCCATATCAGGTGGACAGTCCAAACATCACAAATTTCAGCACACACCTTAGTCCAAGTCAGTAGTGTGGGCAAGGTTTCATCCACCTCTCACCAATGATTGCAACTATGTAAACAGTCCTCATTTCCTCCATCATAGCCTTCTGCTTGTGGAAAGGAGGACTTTAAGAAACATGAGAAAATGGCAGATGAGGTAGTGCTGGTCCTCATCTGCTGACCAATCATTCACACAACATATATTTTTTATTTTATTATATATATATATATATATTTTTATTTATTTATTTATTATTTTTATATTTTATAAAAAATTTAATTTTTTATCTGGGACTATACAACAGCTCCTATTTATTCAACATCTCATCGAATGCGTAACCTTTTTGCAGTTACAACATCTTGGTCTGCGACCTCTTTCCCATTCCTCTAGGCATTGATGGCTCTAGTTTTTTTAGGACTTGAGGAGACTTCAACAATCAAGTGTGCCCCTCTGGGAATCTTCACAGTTTAGCTCGGGAACTGACCCTCTTCCCTTCTCATCAGAGCATTTGAGATATAACTAAGTTGGTCCTCAATTTTCCTAATGCTCTGCATGTGGGAATCCACAATTTGTAAAACGGAGCCGAGGTTTTGCAATGAAGACAACCTCCTCCTCAAAGGAGGGGGCTCTAGGTTGTGGTGGTGGAAAAATTAATTGGGTTGGTTGGGGGAACTGATGTGGGAAATGTTGTCTTGGTGCGTAACCAGGAGGGGACTGCTGGTTGGAATTGTAAGGCAGTGCCTGCTGCTGCTGGGTTTGAAGCAAATCAACTTGTCTCCACCTCAAATTTGGGTGGTTCCTCCAAGTGTACCTAGCAGCCTGCTGTCCAAATGATTGGACAACATTGGTTTGCTCATTTACTAATTCTGAAAATGGACCAGCAGAGGGACAATGCAGATGGGAGTGTGTGGGTGAGTGGCATATTAAACATGCCTCTCCAACCTATGCAGCCATGTGGGGCTGCAACACACTCAACACTTTATCAAATTTTTTACACAAGTTGTCCATCTCCCTCTCTAGATTATTGTATACATTTAATTCATACAATTTCCTAAAAGACGTGGGTTCTTTTAAACCTCTAGCAGCTGGTTCATTGTCTTTGCTTGAAAAAGACTCCTGCCGCATGGAGTTTTCACTTAACACATCGAAGAAATCCCAGGCCTCTACTTCAGTTTTGTTGAGGTATGTGCCACCACATGATGTATCAATCATAAATATGCTTTTGGCATCAAGCCCCTTGTAGAAGCTTTGTAACAGCTGCCACTTGGGTATCTAGTGGTGTGGGCACTACCTCAACAACTTATTAAATCTATCCCAAGCTTCATGCAATTGTTCAGTTGGGGATTGAGCAAAAGAGATAATGCTCCTCCTCAACTGGCTGGTTTTACCAATTGGGAAAAATTTAGCCAAGAATCGGCATTGCAGGTTATTCCAAGATTGTATGCTGTTGGCTGAGAGCATGGTGAGCCATGTTCTGGCCTTGTCCCTTAGGGAAAAAGGAAAAAGCCTCAGTTTGGTGGCTTCCTCTCCCAGACCAGCAATATTAAAGGTAGTACATAAAGAAAGGAACTGATCTATATGCTGGTAAGGGTCTTCCTTGCTCAGCCCATGAAAACTTGGTAACATTTAGATGGTTGAGCTTTGATCTCATAGTTACCCACAACAGTAGGGAGTCGAATGCAAGAGGGGGATGAGTATGTGTTAAGTAGTGAAAAATACCATTTTTCACCCCTAAACATGAGCCTTGAAAGACCCTTGAGAAGACTAAATAAGTGCTTTAGTGTTCATATTGCAGCTAACCAAAAAGACAGGTCCAAATCCGAAAACCATCTTAAAATGATCAAAAAGCCGACAACGCATGTCAAACTCAAAGAGGGAGTGAAGAAATAGCCTCAGCAATGGCTAAAAAGGTCCTAAAAGAGCAAGAAAAGACCTGAAGAAGAAGAAGGATCCATTCGCAAAGAAGAATGGAAGCTAAAGCTCAATTCGCAAAGAATCTCTTCAATTCGCAAAGAACCTTGAACTTTGCGAAAAGAAGAAAACACTCCTCGAATAGAAGAATCACCTCCCCCAAAAGAAGCAAACACTTCGCGAAAAGCACTTCTGGACCCTAACCACTTTGCGAAAAGACCCTTACACTCTGCGAAATGGCCTACTGGGGGTTTACAGCCACTTTGAAGGGCATTTCAAGAACTCGCATGCGCCCAATGTAATTAAAAGCACGTAGACATTCCGAAGATTCCAAGCACAAACCAAAGGCATATTCCGTGAAAACCCAAAGATGAAATCACTTGGCGGGAACTTCTAGAAGCTCAAAGCACTTTTGAATTCCCATAGCAATTGATGCTTCTAACGCTGATTGGCGAACCGGATCGTAGCATTTTCATTGGCGAACAGTCTGGATCCGCGTGCTCAACAGCCATTGGGCAATCCAGATCTGAGCACTTCTGATTGGTCAATTCAGCCTTGTGCAGGATAGAGGGAAAGCTATAAATTGAGAAGACATTTGCCCAATTGTGGCATCCAGATTTTGAGTTTTCATCTCTGTTTCCCTCCTTCCGGTCAGATAGTCTATCTGTACCCCTTGTAATTTCTTCCTCTGTTTTGCTTTTGAGAGTTGCTGAGAGTGCTTTTGTAACTCCAAAGAGATCGGATTCAGGATCGCTAGCTAGTCCGAAGGCTTTCTAAAATGCTTCTCGTAATTGTAAGATTGAATTTAAAAGGTTGTAAACTGTGTTTTCTCCATTGGATTCATGTCAAGGGTTCTTATTGATCACCTTAGTGCATTAGACTCCTTTAGATTCACTACTTTGCATGCAATTTCCCTTGATTCATTACCCCTGTACGAATTAGCGTTGGTAACCTAGTTTCGACAAAGACTTGCATGATGTTCATGTTCAATTGAGGATAGGTCAACAACTATTGGATGATCTGTGACCATTTAAGTGGGATGATCATAACCATAAGTC
Source organism: Chloranthus sessilifolius (assembly GCA_021018995.1). Taxonomy (NCBI): domain Eukaryota; kingdom Viridiplantae; phylum Streptophyta; class Magnoliopsida; order Chloranthales; family Chloranthaceae; genus Chloranthus; species Chloranthus sessilifolius. The sequence goes on from CM037597.1 coordinate 85,679,256, forward strand.
TAAACCCTTCCTTAATTCAGATTTATTTCTCTTACATCCGTCCGGTAGCCGATGAAGATTGAATCAACTCGCTTAGTTGCGGATTCTCCATTAAAATTCAAAGGCGAAATCACAGAAAGTTATTATTTCTCCATTTGATTTATTTTAATCACTTCCCCAACTTGAATCTGGATCAGTTAGTTAGTTCTTTTCTTTATTTGCTTTTAGTTAAACGTGACAAAAACCCAACACTCTTTTTATCTGCTTTCTAGATAATTATAGAGCCAGATCTGGTAGCACAGATCTGGAGGTCTATCTCATATTTCAGACAAATTCTCTGTGGACGATCTTTAATATACTCACTTTTAAAACTTACTACAATTGGCCCTGATCTTGCAGGCTATTGTTAGCCCTCAATGTGCTGATATCTCTTTCATAATTTAAAATTATGTAACTTATTATTCATTAATTCGTTCTCAAAATACACATAAAAAAGGCACATGTGGAGTTACAACAGTATGCCTCTGGTGCATAATACTCTCTAAGGGATCTTGGTTGCTCACCCATATCAGCTGTTACTAAAATTTCAGAAAGGGTGTGTGTTGCTGGCCTAGAACTTAAGACTCTCTCAATCTTAAGATTCAAAGGTTCTAGCTCGGGATTGAGAGACCTTCTTCCCAGCATACAATACACACACACACAGTAAAAACAAGGACCTGACAGCAGACAAAATAAAAATACTAAAGACTAAATACAACTACTGAAATTTAAAACTACAGAAATGAAAAGACAGCAGAGGAGAGAGATGAAAACTGATGCAAAATTGCTCCAGCTGTAGCTGATCTATCCCTTATGTTACTGCTCCAGAGCTGCAAAAATAAAAAACTTCAGCAAAAATTTATTTAAACACAAATAGGAAATAAATCTACAACAGAAAATGAAGGAAAAGCTATAAAATAAAGGGAAAGATTGCAGCAGGTATTTATTCAGACACTACACATGCAATAATAGGAAAATAAATGCAAACAACAGAGATTACATTTGTAATTTATTCAACATACCTAAGACACCACCAAAAAGATCTAAAAACATAAAATAAATAAGGAAAATACAAAAGATTATAGGAAATATACAGCTGTAATTTATTTAAACACTACAACTACAAAGAATAAAACTAAACTCATATTACTATACTTAGATAAAAACTCTCCGGCAGCAGCGCCAAAAACTTGTTGGAAGATTTCGAGTGTGTTCTTTTTATTATAAAAATATAAGGGAAATAGTATGAGAAAAATAAAGAAAAGTAAAAACAAAATAAAATAAAATGGATTGAACGCAACACAAAATCAAACTCACAGTCCTGCAAGATCTAGGGCCTGTTGTAGGAAGTTTTGATAAGTAAGAGTTTGTCCCACGGAGAGTGATGATCTAAAACCTCAAGGATTGTATAGTAAACTCCAGAACTGACAACTCTAAACCTACACTAGAAATAAAGGTAAAAAGAAGGTGTTTAGATGTCACAACTAAAATAAAATAAAAAGCGGGAATAAACTACAGCTAAAAAAAGGGGGAAAAGAAGGATGATGATGGTGTGAGAAAATAAAGGAAAAATAGGGAGAAATAGATAGCTATGGATAAATCTGTAATGCAAGTCAATGTTAGAAATAAATCTGTAGCAATCCGTTAGATGGCTAAAAGCACATCTGCAAGGTAGAAGAATCTAACCTAACCCAGAGGTATGAACTGATCATAGGGTTGTGTTCTAACCACGTAAATGGTCACAAAACACCCTAGGGATTTCATCGAATTAAAGGATTAAATCAGAACAAGAAATCCATTGCAGACACTATGGCTGCATGGCTACAAGCTCATGTATCCATAGGAGCAAGCAGTCCTTGAAAATCAAGTGGAAACTACAAGAAATCTCAGGCTGAATGGGGACTTAGACTCAGCTGGTCATTGCTACAGAAAAACCTGCAATGACCCAGCTCACAAGTCTGCAATCTCTACAAAATCTCAGGTCTATTCAATGATGATGGGATTGCAAAACAAAGGAGAAGTTGGGTTTGCAGCTGTCCCTCATTTGGCTGCAAGCACAAATGCAGAGAAAAATAATTTATCTCAGCCCTGTGAGCTGGACCAGCCTTAGGGCTATACCCTGCTCACTTGAATGGCCAAAGGCTATCCCAGAGGTTATCCGAATCACTGAGGTTAAAGATAGAATAGTAAAACTACTGCTGCCATCATGGTTGCAGGGCTATAAGCTCAAGAAACCAAAGGAGCATAAAACCCTTCAAAATCTATGTGAAAAGCATAGAAAAATAAAGATTAAATGAAGTAACAAACATGGCATTTCATTGCAGAAAAGAGACTTACAATGATTTCCCCTCAAGGCAATAGTCCTTGCAAAAACCCAAAACAGCTCACTATGTTCATACAAAACCCATTGCAAAACTAAACTATCCCTAGCTACTACAAAAGGCTTTAACATAGCTTTGCAGGTGAGCTAAGGAAGAAGAAAAAGGAAAATAAAAGGGAAACAAGACTGACTCGAAACCCTAGAAAAAAACTAAAAGTGATCCAGCTATTCTGGATGTTTTGTAAGACAACTATAGCTCAATTTATACAATTCAAACAGCTCTCTACTGCTTTAGCCAATCAGAAATAAGATGCTTTCAGTTGTTGTCGTGGCTCACTTGTGGCCAAGTAGTTACATTGGGATGTGTGGGACAACTAAGCACATTGGGATTTGTGCCCTAGAAGGTGTGAAATCCCAAAAATATACTTGAAAGTTTGAATGTAGCTGCTGGAACCTGTGCCTCGCAAGGATAGTGCTTCAGAACCTTCATCTCGGTAGGATCTCGCTTAGATGAAAAACAACTTTTTAAGGAGCTCGTAAGGATGAAATGTGGATGCTTTTGAACTGCTCAAGCAGTTAAAGTGGGGGCTCGCTAGGTTCAAATGTGAAGCTTGCGAGATGATTAAATGTAGCTCGCGAGGATAAATTGCAGCTTTAAGTTGCTCGCTAGGTTCATTGGAACCACTCGACAACATGCACTACAGCATCTAGCAGCTCGACAGGTTCAAGGGAACCACACGAGAGAAAAAATTGTGCAGCTTTAAGTTGCTCACTAGGTTCAAGTGAACCACGCGAGCTCTGCTCAAGTTGTTTCAATGCTTCTGGTTCCTAGCTTGCAAGGATCATTAACTGCTCGATATGTTGCCTTCTTTCATGAGTTGTTGCACAACAGCTTGCTTTAGCTTTTAGCTCATAGGAATTGAGTCTTCAACCAGCAGCTCAACTCCTTGGTCCCCTCATCAATGCAACAGCAGATGGTGTGCTCTTGAGTGCATGGTGTAATAGTTGCTTGGTTATCTAGCTGTAGCTCATGTGGATGGTTTCACTGATGGACACTATTTGAGAGCTTGTTCTTCAGCACCTGCAGTAGCAAGCTTAAGTGATGGTAGTAGCAGCTCTGCAAGTGGGATGCATCAAATGTGCAGCTCAGCATGGCTTCATTGTTGTAGCTTGACATGTCTGCTATAGCAGCAATGTGTGGAACATCTGGTCCATTTAGTCCTCTACAGCAGCATTCTACAAAGCTTGGGCTTCATCTCTCTCTCTCAGCAGGCCTCCAAAGGTCCCAAATGCATGCAAAATAATTGCCATGGTATGAACCATCCTAGTGCAGTCAGTGTAAACTCATCAGCTCCACAACTTAGCTTGAAATTCCTTCTTCTTGGCTTGAAAAGATTGGATTGCAGCACTAAGCTATAGTTTTTCCTCTCATCTACAAAACCCACTTAAAACTCATTATTAACCAGCTCAGAGATCCATCAAAGGCTAGGTTAAGGGGTGAAAAGTGATATTTTTCAGCGTTCAACAATGATCAGCTATCCATAGACGAGAGGAGGGTTGCCCTACTCCCTGAGATAGAACAACTCGATGAGACACGTCTAAGGGTAGCCGATCACGCACAAGTATATCAAAGGAGAGTGGCCAGGGCCTACGATAAGAAAGTCTTCAAGCGAACCTTCAAAATTGGAGAGTTAGTCTTGAAGAAGATCATGCCCACCCCAAAGGGAAGTTGAAGCTGAACTGGGAAGGATCATATGTTATAGTGCCCGCGTACCTGGGAAATGCATACAAGCTAGTGAACCAAGATGGGGAGGAACTTTCTAACCCGTGGAATGCTATGTATCTCAAAAAATACTACCCTTAGCACCATGATCGTCATATCCCATAGTCGGATACACACCTACACCTACCACCCCCAGAGTCATCAGGACCTGTTCACCAGTCATACATCATTATTTTCGAGAACATCCTTCAAAGTTTTCTAACACATCGTCCATCCTCTTACTCGAGCGATTTGATCGAAAGGACTAGTGGAATACTTAACCTCTTCTAAAAGAAGCATGGGTAATCCCGAAGTCTCACCCCTTCCCCCGCCAGACATTAGAACGCAGAAAAGGAAGATGTTAGGCTCAATCAAAACTCACTATTCTTGCGTTAGCAGGCTGCTTTCAAAATATATATACATGCTTCAAGAGAGACAAAAGCGAGACACCAAAAGATAGAGACAATAGAAGTATACTTGCGTGAGAACAACGTGATGAATGAACAAGTCAATGAGCCTACGGAAGCATAAGAAAACTACGAGGACATTCTTCGCAACTATGTTAGGAAAGTATAAACAGGACATGAGAGCCTCCCTGGTGCCTCTACACTACTAGATATCATCGTAAAACCCTTGCTAACCATAGAATATGAGACTTTTATGGTGCCGAAACATGAGAGAGAGCTCAATCGTGGCACCCTAGACTACTCGAGGAAAAGAGTGTTGCCTATCTCTTTTCGAGTTGTTAAGTAGAAAACTATCCATACATCACTAAGCCTTATCCCTCTTTCACTGTTAATTTTACTTTCGGACCATGAGTTAGAGCCTTTCCTAGGATATTTCCAAAAATGAAACTGAAAACCAGTGAATGATGACTGATGCAATCACCCACCACCTACCACTCACACCGACTATGCGATATGATGACCACTATCAAAGGTAAAACCCGACACATGGCCAATATAACCGAACGCCCCCTTTCCAGTATGGCAAGACACCATCAGAGGGATCCCTTAGCTAACTCATCAGACACATGCATCGCTCTACGCTGACTCGGGCACTCACCCAGGAAAGCTCCATCATATCTCAACACTGGTGGGTCATTTTTATTTTAAAGAAAGAACCACCACAGGGCTCCCTGTTTAACTATATTGGGATGTATAATAACAAGGTCAGCACTCGAGGAGAACTGCCAGTCATACTACACTGCCTGCCCTATCACGGTCCGACACTGGGGCATTTTTTTTTAGTTCCAGAGTTTTCTTTTAGTGCTTTGCTTTCCCTGTTGCATCATTTTCCTTCCCTTGTAATAAAAAATAGTAAAAAAAAAAGAGACAATGATACTTCCCTTTGTTAACAATCTCCGGTTTGAGATGCCTTCCCCCTTGAGAAATAGCAAGGGGGAAAATAAACTTACTGATGAACTTTATTTTCCTGTGCAGACACAAGCAATCTTCAACTAATATTGGGTGAGCTCAAGGAACATTCGAGTCCCAATAGCATATGACGGCACCTAGGTAGACAACTAAAGAATGGAAGGTAAGGGAAAAGCGCAAAGAGGTACGTCGGAATAAATTATATATATATATATATATATATATATATATCAAACCTTTTCTTACATAATTCATCGGGGGCATACCTCCTGTATATACAATAGATAAAAGAATACAAAAGAAATATGTACATTACCCTACTCCCTCTGCTGCCTTTGGGATGGCTGCTCCTCGCTGTCCCCGGTGTCATCAACTCATGGATCAGAAGCTGGATCCACCAAGCCCACACTCCCAGCCCCCAGAGTAGGTGGGCACCCCCTAGGAAGGGAGGGCCCTATAATAAAACCCCCCTTGCTCACCTGATTGGAAGCCTGCCTTGATTGTGAGCATGAGGGACCCCTCAGACATCATAGCACGGAAGACCGAGTCCACGTGACCGTAATCCCTAACGGGCTCACGGGTCGTACAACGAGGACACCCAGCCAAGGAGCCCGTACCCACTGACTCTGACTCATCCAAGCAATAGACTATCCCACAGATACCTCGATCCCTCCTCTCCGATGATCAAGAATCGGTCATCGCTTTGCATCTCAAAGACATCTTGTCTAGCGAATAGTCTCCAACTCGGTCATGTGAGCCGCCTGGCAGGCAATCATCTCGATAAGAGCCTCTGCACTGACCGACTCTGGGTCACCTGAAAGGGCCTGACGCCTCGCCTCTGGAATGGCACATGCCTGCACTGTGACTATCTATTAATATATTCTATATTTTATATAAGTCTTAACCTATTGCAAGCGCATAATGGAAATTATAATACTAGCATAGGATCGTTCCCATGAGGATGTGTTTTATCCTATATATATATATTAATGTTTCGAAAACTTATATTTATCTTTTAAGATCCTAAACTACTTAAGAAATATGAATAAAATGATAGTTTCTTAAACTAAATTTTGCATAAAAGTAAATCCTAAATCCTCCTTCAGATTGTGGTCGTTAATCACAATCTTCAGTTATCAAATATTTACAAATTTAAAATACTGTTACACTATATTTTAGTCATCTAAAATTTGGGCATCAATAAAAAACTGGCATCCTTTAATATAGATCTATATTAATCTTTAATCTACTAGAAATTGGGTGTCAATCAAACTCTAGAAAATCAAAGATGAAAAATAAAAACATTACACTAATTTATAAATCTCAACCTGAGTCATCAATTCAAATTAAAATTTGGAGATGTTTACAAAGCAATAAATTGAAATAAAAATAAATCTAAACTAGAAAGCAATAAAATTTATATCTTTCACCCCTCAGTTGCAAGCGTCAATTGCTTCTGAGAAACTACAGATATCTACTCTAATCTCCCAACTCTCAATCTCAGTCGTCAATTATGATCGAGGAACCTTGGATATCTAAACTAAACTACTCTAATGATCAGAAGAAAACCCAACCTCAGGCGTCAATTGATGCTAAGAATTTTTTCGATGATTAATTCCTATACCAAGCCCTCTTATTTATAGATCATAAGGGGTCGATATATAAAACTCCTAATTCTAACAAAAGAAACTACTAAAACAAAAGTATCTTAATATAACTCTACTTCTAATCCTATCTTTCCTTGCTTTCAAAAGTCGATGTTCTTCTGGATTTTCTCCTTTATTTTAGCAATAGAGTCCTTTAAGAGTCTTCCTTCGTCAATCTTCTCAGATCCGTGATTGGCCAGACTTCTAAGTCAAGAATTCTTCTAATTATATACATGGTGGTGTAGATCCTCATGTGATTAGCAGCTTCAGAAAGCTTCTTTTTATAAAATCGTAAATCATGATTTTCTAGCATTTTAATATAGCTTCCAATGGAACGATTCTTTATTTTATGATTGATCATCTTCTGCTGTATCGTACTTTAGCTTTGAACAACTTTCTTTGAAGAATCGTAAATTACGATTTCTCACTTCTTCCTTTACAGCGTATCGCAAAATCGTAAAGTACGATTTTCTATCTTTTAGTAGGTGATAATTCATCTTTTTTTGTTCAATTGTCTTTCTTATTGCTTTATGAGTTCATTTTAACGAATATTAACACGTTGGTTCAATTTTGCTATTTTTCCTTAATATCTGTACTTCAGTAACTTGTTAGTAGAAAACTAAGTTCTAACATCACTAAGTTAAGGGTGATAAAATTATATATTATGTAGCTGATCACACCCCCAAACTTACGCTTTACTAGTCCCTAGCAAATAAGGAAATATAAAATATCCTATACTAAGAATTTCAATGCCACTTTCATAGGGAGCACGATTGCATTTAGCAGATGCAACAAGCCTTTAAGCCCCTAGGTAATCCGTAGTGGAGGAGTTATAGTCTCCTGAAGGTTTTCAATGAAGTTACCTACAAACTTTAAATATTTTTGGATTTTTTAAAATATTTTTCAAAACTAAACAAAAAGAAAATTTAAAAATCTAAGCTAAATCTATACACTGATTATTTAATCATCACATGATTGTTATGATTTTCAAAGATAGGATTCCTCCAATGACAACTTTCCATCCTAATAGTTATCCTTGATCAGAACTCAACAACTTCAATTCTGCAAAGCGTGGAGTGTGTGTGTACTAGTGAAAAGTTTATTCTTCATAAATTTTTCTAAACTGCAGATTAAGAAAATATTTTCATTCAAAACTATCATTATTGGCATACTCTAAAAAAGATATCAAAACTTTTGGATTCTCTTAGATAATTGCAAAAAATGAATGAATCTCATGGAAAAGATAATTTATTCTATTCATATGATTCCCTGTGAAATCCATAGTATCTATTATTCATATCTCTACTAGGCTTATAATTTTTTGTAAATCAAAAATTAAAAAGGTCTTTCCTTCGGCTTGTCATGGGGCTTTGGGTTTCAGAAGGTGTCAAAGAAAGGTAGAAAATGATTCAATTTTTTTTTGAGAATTTAGTTCTTCCTTCTCCTATCTTTTCTTCTTCTTTCTTTATTTCAGTATCAGTAAGTATCCACAAATTTGGATGCTTTTTCCCATTTACTTTTTTTTTTTTTTTTTTGTAAATCCCATTTCTTTTCTTAGACTTGTAAAATCATGTTTCACAATTTTTCTTTTCTTTTCTTTTCTTTTATCCCTTTGATTGCTTCTTTGTATAGAATCATGTGTTACGATTTCTGATTCTTTTCCCATATTTTTTTTTTCAATTGTACCCTTTTTCAGCAGGTCTCTTATCTGTTATCTTTTTACTCCTTTTACTCCCTCTTCTTCCTTTCTTTTTACTATAAATTCTCAGAAAATGTAAGGGTCAAAGGTTGAAAGCTTTGGGCATTACATATGGTTAAGGGTTTATTAGATTTTTTTGGTACAAGGAATTTCAGTTTAGGCTTTTAATATGGGTTCAAAGAATAAGTTATTTTATGAGATTTTAGCATTTTGGCTCTGATTAGATAAAAGATGACCTTTAATCATCTTTATGATTTACTAGCATAGATGCCCTATTGTTTTGATGTTTCTAATAGATAGTTCGAGACAAAAAAATCAAGTTATCATAGTCATAGAATATTTTGATTCTAAATTCAGTAATATGAGATTTCATAAACAAATATAGCAAAGAAGTTCAAAGGAATTTTGACTTGAATAGAAGTAGTCTCTCTCTCAAAGAAAGGTAAATTTAGTCTCTAATGCTCACTGGTTTATAATTTTTGAAACTGTAGTCTAAATATTATAGTTCAGATCAATCTATTGTTTCAAACATTCATTCTGATATAGTGTTCAAAGAGCTAAAACATGAATTATAACTGTTCTATATCTGATTATTAAACTTCTACTATGATGGATTGTAAGTTTTTTTTGGAATCATATTTTTGTTTCTATCATATTCACGATGTGATGTTTAAATATTCTAAATTCTAAAAATTCTACAAAAAGTAAATGCTAAAGCAAAAAAAAAAATTCTCTGCAAAAACCTAATCTAAAAGAAATATAAAGTATTATTTACAAAATTAAACTAATATTTACACTAGAGGTATATCCCCCCAAACTTAAACTGGACAATGCACTCGTTGGCACAAAAACAGGGGAGATATAGTCAAAATTTTACCTATAATTACTATTAATATTGGTCATATACTAGATGTGAAAAAAATCTATAAAGAATGTCCCCCAAACTTGAGGAAAACACATCCGTTTTATTCTCAAAGATATCAATAACAAAAATTGACAAAAAAAATTAGGAACAATTACACTGTTAGAGAGTTAGTTAAAAGAAAATGTTATATATTATCTGCATATTTACAATGATCATGAAGAGGAAATTATAGATATTGAAAAAGTAAAACCTAATTACATGAAAGTATAAACCTAGGAAAAATCTAGACACACTATCTACGACACTGGCAGCAACGTCCGAGAGAAGATGATGTCTTTGTTAAAGATCGATCCTCGACTTCTAACCACCATTAATTAGAGTCTCTCATTCCTTCCTACCAAAGGAGTATCCACACCTTGGCAAGGCGCTACTCCAAGAGCTGTCGGAACACTTTCTACTGCCCTTCAAAATCCCTACCAAATAGAGTGGGGAAGTGAACACATCTCCAGATCACCCTTCACCTATACTACTTCCCTGTGAAGATTCCATGAAGAGATTATAACGCAGGCAGGGGGAGAAGATAAGCAATGGAGAGGGGTGGCGAGGGACGGCTCAACTCACCATCATCATATAGGAGCTCACATTTGAGGTGGGTTATGATGGTACAAAGGTTAGGAAGTGGGGGAAAATGCTTCGAATGTGAAGTCAGATTTGGGTTACGTTTAGGGTAAAGAATAGTTTCGGTGGACGATTCAGTATCTGTTGTAAGTCACTCGCGCTTCAGATTTTCTACTCTCTGTATTGCAGCCAGGAGCTTAGCCTTATGTATCTCAAGGATTCTATCAAGTCTTTTACTGAAATTGCTTTGGTTTGGTTCTCTCGCCATAAGGATTAGGGTATGAAAGGAAGACGAAAGATATGAGTTTTTTGGAAGGTAAAGGTCTGGTTTTATAGGGAAGGGAAGGGTTCACATGTCAAGGTGTAGGCTTATAGGCTTGAGTAGTTGGCAAGTGACAAAATTGAATGTGATGCGTGTCCGCTTCTTCTATGAATTAAATGGGTTTGAATTCCAACGTAATCGATAAGATCAATCACTGGAATCACTTGTTCCCTAGAATTGTCGTTTGCAATTCTGTAGAACAAAAATTAGACTTTGTGATACCTCGAATCGTAATCTCTACGATTTTAGCCTTTAAATCACGAGAAATTGTAAATCCTTACGTTCAAAGTGATTATGACATGACAAGAAGGTCTTTACGATTGAATGCACTCTTGTACACTGTAGATCGTAGAATACTTTCAATTATTAAATTATATATATGTTATAGGTGTTTGCTACAGGTGAGTCGGTATCTCGATAGGTTCTAGAGGAATTCAATTTAAATTAGAGGGAGTTGATGTGCATCCCATAAATATACGTCCTCTAGACGTACCAATTGCATGTGAAGGAAATAAGTTACTCTCTCTTTCAAAAAGGGTTAATTACTCAATTTGAGTTTCTAACCTTAAGAAAGATTGCCGAAAGTTACTGAGTAACTGTGTCTGGATACGGCCATGTTGCATCCAGCTTTCAGCTATTTGCAACAAGGCTTCCTCTGCAGCAATGTGGTTTTAGGTTTTTATGGGGTAAGGAGAAATAGTTGGAGGTTGGAAAACTGCCTGATTTAGGCTATGGTTAGGATCACAAGCTTCTCCTTTTTGAGATGTTAGGTACGATTTTATACCCACTAGAGATTGAACTTTTGTTTTCCATAGCTTCATCCTCAGAAGACTTTTCATCATTGACTTTAGTTTATATAATCCTCCTTGCTTAGGAAGTATATTGTTAAAGTCTCCAAATCAATCTTACTCGATGTGTGGTGTTGCACCTGTTTCTCGCTATGGATTTCAAATAGTTTCCAAGCTTCTTTTGCTATTAATTTACAGAACATACCACCACAGGCCACATCAATCTTGTGCCAGGTTGCATCTTCAAGGCCTTCATAGAAAGTAAGCATAAGTTACCGGTGCGTAACCCCATGGTGAGGGCACTTGTGCAGATGATCCTTAAGATGGTTCCAACATTCCTGAAGAGATTCATCCGAGAATTAGTGAAATGTTATAATAAGATTCCAAATTTTATTCGACCTGCCGATTGAAAAGAATTTTGTAAGAAACATACATTCCAGACCTTTCCAATTAGCAATCGAATTAAGGGGCAAAAAGCTTATCCACTGCTTTGGTTCATCTCTCAGAGAATATGCGAACAACCTCAATCGAGTGGATGCTTATGTCAAGTTCTTAATTTGAATGATAGTGCAATTTTTATGAACTTATTTAAATGCAAATAGGAGTTTCGTCCATTAGCCCATGAAAAGTTGGAAGTATTTGAAGCACATTGAACGTAGTTTCAAAAGTCCTATTACCGACTGTAGGGTGTATTTGAATACATGGGGGAGGTGCAAGAGGTGTGAATGCATAGTATTCCCCTATTGTCTTAGCAACGTATTGGTCTTTACCTGCCATAGGGGATGGAGTTTGGATAGAGCAGGGTGGCAAAAACAATTATTGTAAATGTCTATTTTAGTTTTAGTTTTATCTGATTTTTATTTTGGAAAGCAAGGACAGAAAACAAATCCGAGTCTCTAACTTTTTTGATCAGGGGAAGTTAAAACCTTGATTCGTTACTTCGAGTAGACCTACAACATCTTAAGAAGTGATCAAAGAAAAATAAATATATAAAAAAATATAAAAAGAGAAAGATAAATATTTGTTTTCTTAAACTAATATAAAGATAAAATCCGCAATCCCTGACAACAGCGCTAGAAACTTGACTATCTCTTGATATATTCTATATTTTAGTTAAGTCGTAACTTATTGCAAGCGCACAATGGAAATTGTAATACTAGCATAAGATCGTTCCCACGAGGATATATTTTATCTTATATATATATTTATTTATTAATTTTCTAAAAACTTATATTTATCTTTTAAGATCCTAAACTACTTGAGAAATATGAATCAAAGAATAGTTTCTTAAACTAAATTTTGCATAAAAGTAAATCCTAAATCCTCCTTCTTTAGATTGTTGTCGTCAATCACAATCTTTAGTTATCGGATGTTTACAAATTTAAAATACCGTTATACTATATTTCAGTCCTCTAGAATTTGGGCGTCAATAAAAAACTAGCATCCTTTAATATAGATCTATACTAATCTTTAACCTACCAAAAATTTGGGCATCAATCACACTCTAGAAAATTAAAGATGAAAAATAAAAACCATTAAACTAATCTACAAATCTCAACCTGAACCGTCAATTCAAATTAGAACTTGGAGATGTTTACAAAGCAGTAAATTGCAATAAAAATAAATCTAAATTAGAAAGCAATAAAATTTATATCTTTCACCCCTCAGCTGCATGCGTCAATTGCTTCTGAGAAATTATAGATATCTACTCTAATCTTCCAGCTCTCAATCCCATTCGTCAATTGTGATTGAGGAACCTTGGATATCTAAACTAAGCTACTCTAATGATCGAAAGAAAACCCAACCTCATGCGTCAATTGATGCTGAGAATTTCTTTATTGATTAATTCCTATACCAAGCCCTATTATTTATAGATCATAAGGGGTCAGTTTACAAAACTCCTAATTTTAATAAAAGAAACTACTAAAACAAAAGTATCTTAATATAACTTTACTTCTAATCATATCTTTCCTTGCTTTCAATATTTGATGTTCTTCTAGATTTTCTCCTTTATTTCAGTAACAAAGTCCTTTAAGAGTCTTCCTTCATCAATCTTCTCAGATCTGTGATTGGCCAGACTTCTAAGTCAAGAATTCTTCAAATTATATGCATGACGGTATAGATCCTCACGTGATCAACAGCTTCAGAGAGCTTCTTTTTGTAAAATTGGAAATCATGATTTTCTAGCTTGTTAATACAACTTCTAATGGAACGATTCTTTATTTTATGATCGATCATCTTTTGTTGTATCGCACTTCATCTTTGAACAGCTTTCTCTGAAGAATTGTAAATTACGATTTCTCACTTCTTCCTTTACAGTGTACCGCAAAATTGTAAAGTACGATTTTCCATCTTTTAGTAGGCGATGATTCATTTTTTTCATTCAATCGTCTTTCTTATTGCTTTATGAGTTCATTTTGATGAATATCAACACTTTGGTTTTCTTTTGCTATTTTTCCTTAATATCTATATATTAATAACTTGTTAGTAGCAAACTAAGTTCTAGCATCACTGAGTTAAGGGTGATAAAATGGTATATTATGTGACTGATCACGCTGTCTCCAGACGTGACTCCTCGAGCTGATGAGCTTGTTTGACAATGCAAAATCAAGAACCAAGCATACCCACGAAGGAAGGAAAGAGAAGAGAAGTATACCAAGTCTGCCCGCTCTCGAAGAAGGTGTTCGACTGGCGCAGAAGTAACTGGATCTGCAATCGGAGCGGGCTGAGATACCACTGCAAGCTGCTACAACGCAAACAGAAATGCATCAAAAAAATGCATAGACATAAAAACTAAGAACAACTCTACACTAGCTCAGATACACATGCGCGGAATTAGTTTCAAGCCCTAATGGAACTAGGACACCCGGTCAGTCAGCCATGCTTGAGTCTACGACTGACTCAAACCGGATTAAGCGCCGTAGATCCTGCACTTAATTCGATTCCACGCCATGACCCATGCACTTAATTCACCAATTGAGCACATATCCACACGCACGAAATTAGCCCAATACTTATAAAAACTTTCCTACCCTACGCCCAAACACATTAATTTCAATAGAAATCTCCCCTCTCTCGAGCTCAGGCCTCTCCCAAGCTTGAGTCCTTTCTCTCTGTAGTTCCAGAAGGAGGAAGAAGCACATGGCTTCAGGTAATCTCTTTCTAGTTCTTAATTTTTAGTTATAGTTCTTAGTTCTTAGTTCTAGTTCTTAGGTTTTTAGTTCTAATTCTAGATTCGTAGTTCTAAGATCTTTAGGTTTTAATTTCTAGTTCTTAATTTTTGGTTCCTAGTTCTTAACTTTCTAAGTTATAGATCTTAGTTCTTACTTTCAGGCCCTAGTTCTTAATTGCTAGTTCTAGTCCCTGATTTCTTACTTCTAGTTCATAGCCTTTAGTTCTAGTTCTAATTTATAGACCTTTAAAATTCTTAATTTCAATCTTTAAATCCTTAAATCCTCAATTCAAATTTAATTTTCAATCCCTAATACTTACAAAATATCCTTAGCCAACCAATTTGGCCAAGGGAGCTTACGGAGGGTACCCGAGAACGGGGCCGATCCTCCTTAGCATAACGGGCCATAATCCCCTTTATTTTTCCTAATTAGTATTAGGAGATCAACTTAATCAGAATTAGAGTAGTATTAGGAGATTAACTCAATTAGAATCAGAGTAACGTTAGGAGACCAGAATAATTAGAATTAGAGCAACAATAGGAAACCCAGTCAATTAAAATTAGAGTGGTACTAGGAAACCCGCAATTAGTTAAACCCAAGTCAGGATAAGGACATAAAGCTAGCTAAACTTTGAGAAAGATTATAAAATTAGGTTAGATAGACTATAGTTGTTGGAGTTGGCCGACCGACGTTTAGCAAAGGAGTCAACCCACACCCTGTAAAGCGTGATCAGTGACGTGTTGCAGCGTCAATAAATATCTGCAGCTAGTGATCACATCAACTCAGGTATTTCTCCCTTAGAATTTACCGCTTTATTTTTTGCATTTAATATTTCTTAGTTCATTATTCTACCGCACCTAGACAAAGTCCACAGGACCGAATTGGGCCACTTATTCCAGGGACCGAAAGGAACCCAGAAAAAGCGCGTATCAACAATCATCATATCATTAGTAGCAAACTGGGGTCTAGCATCACTAAGTTAAGGGTGATAAAATAGTAAATTATGTGACTGATCAGTAGGTGAAGGTGAAGATTCCCCCTTTACCCCTCCGGGGAATAATAGTCACAATAATAGACGAGAAAGTGGAATTGGACAAAACTATACTATTGATCATATTTTAGACCTTGCTACTAATACACTTACAAGAGGCGGGAAAGAAATCAATTGTTTGTTACAATCATTGGTCGATTTGTATAAAAACTTTGTTGACCGAAAGGTAGTGGATGAGAAAGGGCATCTCATCAGTGAATGTGTTATTCCAAGAAATGAACAAGAAGAAAAGCCGCCAACTACTCCACACATCCCGACACCTCCAGTTTCACTTCATAGGCATACTTTTTGAACTATGTTCAGCGAGAATCATCGAAGCCCACTCTTCCCTAAATCATATAAAAAGAATCCAAATACTACAATAAATATGGATGACCTTACTCAAATCTTAGACAACGTTATAGCTAAGAGAGAACGTCCTGGCTATTCATTCGGATTCAAAAATTTTTGTCAGGATATCGAATTCACTGTACCCTCTGGTTTTAAACCTCCAAAATTTAATAGATATAATAGGATGGGAAATTTGAATCACTATCTGACATTGTTTTGGAATGATTGTCGACCAATAGGTGACAGTCGAGGACTTTCAATTCATTATTTTCAAAGATCATTAGAAGGAGAAGCCTTTGATTTGTTTGCTACTCTACCACTCAATAAGATCGAGACGTTTGATGACCTAGCCACTCAATTTGTAGATCAATATAAACATTTGGATCATGAGGTCATTAGTCTCAATGACTTAATGGTTACAAAGCAAGCGGCCGAAGAAGATTTCGAGGTCTTTGTTAGTCGTTAGAGAAGGCTCGCGGCTGAAGCAGGGAGTCAAATAAAAGAAAATGATGCAGTCGATGTCATTATTGACAATATTCATGAGCCTCTTCAGAGTGCTCATATTTAAAGCAACAGCCCTGGTTTTTCTAGTCTCTATGTATGTGCCTCGCGCATAAAACGATGCATTAAGTATGAAGATTTCTCATTTTCAACTCTAACATTCGAGGGAGCCTCCTCGAGCTAACGACTCCAAAACAAAGAACAAGAAGAAAACTTCAGGCTCCGAGCAAGTCAATATTGTTTCAAATCAAGGGAAAAATATGGGATACGGTAGCTCTCGTCCAAGGTATCATAATCAAAACAACTAATACCATAACCAAACCTAATATCCTAATCAAAACCAGACTAAATACCTTAACCAATCCCAAAACCAATATCAGAATAGAAATCCATGCCTAATAGAAATGCCTATCCTAATCAATATCAAAATTAAAATCGAAACCAGAACACAATTCAAAACCATCCAAATCCTCTAGTAAGTTATAACAATGTCCCCCACCACAAAATCTTAATCAACCACATAGAGCTGGAAATGGTTACCAACTGTGCAACCGTGGGATTCGTGACGATCCCGTCGCGACGATGCGCTTGTTAACAAAAACATAGAGTCGCCACCCGGAGCTTTTGGTGTCCCGAGATACCTATATCATTTTTATGAGCACCAAAGTGCTAAAAATATGACTTTGATTCCGGTCTACACCAAAGGCTCTTGGGTAGGGGCTTCGGTTATCGATCGGGAAGGCGTATGGCCAAAATAAAAGGGAAATGCTAGGAGCAAAAGAAGCCTCTTCTTGCCTAAAGGGCTCTAAAATCCTATTTGTGCCCCTCCACTCTTACCAAAAAGTCGGCGACGTAACGACACAAATGCAAGGATGGGAAGTGCTATAAAGAGATAGGAGAAGAAAGGGGAGAGCCGGAGCCCTCGGGCCCTTGTGTGGCTTTCTTTTGATGAGCTCTTGAAGACTTTGTATGGTATAGAATAGGATTCTAACTCCTAAGGCTAAAAGTTAAGAGGTAGAGTGAGGGGTCTAGGGGGAGCACACACTTAGACTAAGGGTTTTGGAGGCAAGAGTAAGCTTGAAATGAGGTTGGGAGATTATGGAATTTATGTGAAAATGGTGCACAAAAGGGAGGAAGAACTTCTCACTTTGAGCTCTTTCTCTCTTAAGCAAATTTCTCAACCTTTAATCCAAGGGGAGGGGGGCTCTATTTATAGGAAATGGGTGGGTTAGGAGACCACTTAAGTGCTAATTGGGGTTAGCAATTAGCTAATCTCAAATCTAAGGTTTCCTAGGTTTTTTAGAGCCTTGAAACATGTGAGAAGGTCCTCCAATGGTGGATGATAGGATGGGGCCTTAAGTCACTTAAGGGGTTGCAAATAGGGTGTAAAAGGGTGCAACATAACTATCAAAACACACCCCAAAGACCCAAGTGGTCAATCAAGTCAAACCCTAGACACGAAATTTAGGGTAAAACTAGAGGTCACTATTCATAAGACTGACGTAACTATTAGTTGCGCAAAATCCCTAGGGGGGCCATTTGAAATTAAATTTTTACCCTTCGGGTTTGGGCTACCATAACTTTGTGTACACAGCTCCAATTGGGGCAATTCTTGGACCGTTGGAAAGCTGACGACCTCTACTTTTTAATGGTATAGGATTTGATCATAGTAGAAGGCTGTAGTTAGTCCTAGTGCATCACTCCTCATCCATGGCTTGGAAAGATTTGGTTCAGGCTTGAAACGGGTTTTAAGGGTTGGGATTGGTTTCTAAGGGTTCGAGATGGTTTCTAAGGGTTCGAGATAGGTTCTTAAGGGATCTAGGGGGATTCCTGAGGGTTTGGGGTGATTCTTAAGGGTTTCATACATGCCATCAAAAGCACGGAAACACGCCTCTCTCAAAATGCATTTCGATCAGGCCTTGGGCCAAATTTAGGTGTCTACCGATGCCCCTCTTTGATATCCGATCACTAATGATCGAATGCCAAAGAAAAGAGACATCCGAAGAGGCCCAAGGCATTACTAATGGGTCCGTTGTATTCAGAACGAACTTCAAACATCAGATGAGTAACTTGGTAAGAAAACGAAAGCCTTGGATACCAGGCTAAACATTCATTTTTCAAGGTAATCGGTCCTCAAGTGTTTAGCGACATTACTGGGCATAACTGAGGTGGAATGAGTTGCGAAAGCCCTGTATGCCAGGCCAAACATTAACTTTTTGAGATGATTTGAAGGTATTTGATGTTTAAGATTCATTCTGAATACAATAGCTTCATAAGTAAGGGGGGTGATCGATCCACACTTAAAGATAGGCGCTAAGCAAAACTACGCAAGGCTCCACAATTTGTGTTCAATCCTATGAGGCATTTGATTGCCCCATCTGACTGTTCACGGATGCCCCTACTGAAAGCAAGGTTCGAGGTCTTTGGGCAAACCTATCGATCCTGAAGTTTATTTTGCATGGCTACACGAGTGGAGCGAATAAAAGATGCAATGCTTTTTGGGAGGACATGCCGTTCTCGAAAACGTGCCCCGGATCAACATGACCTAGAGTACCCAGCTTCAACTGCCTTGATTAGGTCCAACCAAACATTGGGTATCTCCCTAAAGGGACATCCAATCCTGGTCTCTGCCAACAATGATCATAAACCTCATTCAACTTTGCATAATCATGCACCCATTAGGGGTAATAAGCAACAACAAAGGAGATGGAAGTCCCGACCCGGACCTGCCCGGGTATAATTTACGGGAATAAATGACCATCATACGGATACCCTGACACATGGCGTATACTTTACAGGGATACCGCTACCCATACAGGTTTTAAGCTTGCAGAAAAATAAAAGAGAAATGAACCCTTCTGAATGTATGATTGTACATAGTTTGATTGATGTCATTTTCAATAGGTTGGTTTCAACCAACAATTGACCTTGTACAACGAAAAATCTGAAACTTAAGACACTTAAGTTCATATGAATCTAAAACAGAGCGCTTAGCTCAAAGATTTAGCAGTGGAGTCAACCTGATCAAAACATTGACCGTTTGATCGGGATTGGCGCCGTTGCTCCTACTTTGAAGAAGGATCTAAAGATCCAAGGCAAACCCTAGACTCGGGACTTTAATATGGCATAGCTGCATTGGTGATAAAATATTGACATTTTACCGCATTATGCATGTGCGTACTCTGTGGAGAAACACAAATAGATTATTATTTTATTTTTTTGATTTTTCTGTCATTTTATGTGATTTTTTTGGATTTTCAAAGTTATTATTTTATGTGGCTTTTTCAAAGTTATTATTCTTTGGTTTTTTAGAGTTATGCGAATTACTCTAACATTTTATGTGAGTTATCAATTTGACTTTTCTATGGGATTTTTTATATATTATTTTTTGGACTTTTTACATTTTTCTATGTAGGATCAGGACGCCTATTGCTCTCGGTCCACTTTATTCTTAGCACGGGTTCTTGGATAGGTTGAATGAGGATCGACACACCACTTGGGAGCAAGTGCATCTATCAAGAGTAGCAAGCAACGAGAAGGGGGGTACCGGGCCATGCAAGCGGCCCGTACTAGGCCCAAGACCGGATTGCAAATGGTTGGCGCAACTATTAGTTGTGCCAAGCCAAAAGGGGCCCCAAAATTGTCTGGCGCAACTAATAGTTGAGCCAAGCTAAAAAGGGGCTCAAAATTGCTTGGCGCAACTAATAGTTGCGCAAAGCTTGGCTGGGAGCAAATTAAATAGCTCGGGTTCGGGCTGTAGGGTATTTTTTCAAAAATTTTCTCCCCCCTTCTCTTTAAAACTAAAAAAATGACCTTCTTAGGGTTCCTTTATATTGCCTCTACGCGTGCCTCATTGCCGTTTGCTTGCTTGTACCGATCGATTGCAGGCTCATGCTAGATCCAAGACCCCTTTTTCCTTGAAAGGTAACCATTTAAAACCCATTTTATT
The DNA here is from genome assembly GCA_021018995.1 of Chloranthus sessilifolius. Lineage (NCBI taxonomy): Eukaryota > Viridiplantae > Streptophyta > Magnoliopsida > Chloranthales > Chloranthaceae > Chloranthus > Chloranthus sessilifolius. Next base: position 85,699,674 of record CM037597.1, read on the forward strand.
TTATTTTATTTTTTTTGCTCTTTTTTTTCTTGCAAATGTGATCATGATCTTGTTCCTTTTGATGATGAATGATTTATATTTATTGTAACAAGTTTATCTATGAAGTGTTGATAATTTTTTGCAAATAATGCCCTCTTTTTTGTTGCTTTATGGATTTTATTGATGCCTAATGTATATATTTGTTGCTTTATGAATGATTTATGGATTTATATTTGTATGCCCCTTTTTTGTGTGTTTTTTTTGTGTTTTTGTTTTGTTATTTCTTTTTGTAAAATAGAAAAAAGGGTTTTTTATTTATTTTTATTTTTTTATATAAAGTAAAGGGATTTTTTGGTTTTGTTTTTATTTTTGAAAATAAAGTAGAGGGATCTTTTGTTTTTGTTTTTATTTTTGAAAATAAAGTAAAGGGATCTTTTTTTGTTTTATTTTTATTTTTGCAAAATAAAGTAAAGGGATTCTTTTGGTTTTATCTTTATTTTTGCAAATGAAGTAAAGGGATTTTTTTTTTTTTTTTTCAAATGAAGTAAAGGGATTTTTTTTTGGTTTTATTTTTATTTTTTTGCAAATGAAGTAAAGGGATTTTTTTGGTTTTATTTTTATTTTTTGCAAATGAAGTAGAGGGATTGTTTTTTTGGTTATTTTATTTTATTTTGCAAATGAAGTAAAGGGATTTTTTTTGGTTTTTGGCAAATGAAGTAAAGGGATTTTTTTTGGTTTTTTATTTATTTTTGCAAATAAAGTAAAGGGATTTTTTTTTGGTTTTTATTTTTATTTTGTATACCTTGGTTTCTGAAAGAAAAAGGGCGAGCACTACTTACCTTCCTTTGCCGCGTAGCATAAAATGGTTTCTTTTTTTCACTGATTTGCTCTGATGTGATTGCTTTCTATTGCCTCAACATGTCGGGTGGTGATGAGCATGTTCCTGAGGAGGGCCTGAGGTAGTATACAGTCCACGACGGGAGCAATTCCTTTGGGTAGAGCGAAAAGTGGGCCCTTAGCTTGAAATGCAAGGCGAGGCTGCCCGAGTCGGCCTCCTACATCAACATTATATCCACATTTCTAATTTTGGCATAGAAGGCAGGGTAAGAGACAAGTTCAATTTCTTTCTTTTGTGTAGTTCCGCTTCTTTTCCATGATCTAATGGGCTTTTCTTTAGATGCAGAACCTTCCCTCTATGATTTTTATGATTTCTACCTGTATGTCCCCTCCGTGGTGAAGTTCTTAGTGGCGCAGGTAGGCTTTGGGGAGTTTCTGTCTTGCCCCGCTATGAGGGCCGATGCTGCATATCTGAAGGCATTGATTGAGCGGCTCTGCCCTGAGACGATGACCTTTGATATGTCGTATGCTGAGATGGCCTTGACGCCCATTGATTGGGCAATGATTACTGGCATCCGGGTGGGGGGCATATCAATAGTTAGTCTCGCATTGCCGAGCAAGGAGGACATTGTTCGGATGATAAGGGCGTATCTCCCTCGTGGGCAGATACATGGAACCGAGGTCAAGATGACCTGGATATCAGTGCTCTATATGGCTGATGAGTTGGTGGATCTGGGGCAGCCAGATAGGGTGCTTTACATTATGCCCCAGCGGGCGATCGTCTTGGCCCGCATCACTCTCCTACTTCTGCTGGGTAAGACCCTTTTTACCAATGCGAGCGGTGGCCGAGTCAACCTAGCATTGCTGAGCGTCATGAACAATTGGGGTGACTTCCATAGGTATGACTAGGGCGGGGCTGGATACGCCTGGTTGATGTATGGCGTAGCCAAGGCCACTATCAGGGAAGCCAAATCCGTCGTTGGCTTTTGGGTGGCCCTAGAGGTAATCCCCTACCTTTTGCTTTTATTAGTTCTACTTGGATGGTCTTTGTATGTTACTGACTTGTTTCTCTTGCGCACTACTTTTCTTAGGTATGGGGGTATCACCACTTTCATCCTAGGTGCCTGCTCCTCCACTGGGATGCATTCACCTATCCTCTTCTTAGCAACTGGAACCATGCCCGGTGCCGTGATGTGGGCCTGAAGCACCTAGAGATGGGCTTGAGGTCCCAACTTGACCTTATGGTCCTTGAGCCGGTAAAGCCCTTTTGATCTCTGTTTACTTCAGCTCAGGAATTCTCCCTAGTTTGCTATGCTGCTTATCTGATTGATTGGTTATCTCTTGACTTGGACAGATCCTCCAGGATCCGTATCTCAACTCTACCTTCTGGGAGCGGGAAGCCGTAGGTCCATCGCGCCTTCTCAACAACCGCCACGTTGTTTTCTTTTATGGGGCGTGGGTGAGGGTTTACTATTTTGGGGAGCAGGTGGTGCACCAGTATCAGGGTTATCACGCCATACCCATGGACCCTCCCGCCGATGTCATGGGTCCTGTGGGTAGCGTTGAGGAGCTCACGGTGGCCTTCCTCAATAATAAGCTTCCCATCAATGCCATTCTTGTACCCGAAGATTATCACATATGGTACGAGTGTCTGCCATATCGGATCATCTTGCCACGCTTCATCCCTAGCGCTAATTTTCTTGCATTTTTTGGCGGCCCACTTGGGTAGGTAACTCTCTCTTTTTTTAGATTAGTCAACTTTTGTTTTAATTTGGCCTTTGTTCTTTCTGAGCATATTTTTGTCTTGTTCATAGTTTGCTCAAGGGGATGGCTCAGATAATGAAGGCGTGGTAGTGGCAGGCACCGCTAGGTCCTCTGCGGCAGGTCCTTCAGGTGAGGGCCCCTCTGGTGCGGGTCCCTCGAGCGAGGGTTCCTCCAGCATTAGTCCGTCAGGTATTTCTCAAGCTAGTGCCCCTGGGGGTGATCTGATCGTGGTCTACGGGACCTTCCGACGCCTCGATGATAGCTTTCTCTAGGGTCTGTGTGCTGACGTGGATAAGCAGGCGCGTATCTCCGCTGAAGAAGCCCGTGTCCCTCCTCCTGAGGTGATCCCAGGGGTAAGCCTTCTGACGACCCATCTCTTTCTTGTTTCAGCCTTCTTTTGCACATGTTTTATGATTATCCTAATAGCTGACATTGTATCCCTCTAAATGTAGGACTTTGATTCGGCTATGGAGTACGCGACATATCATCGTAACATTGCGGAGCTTCGAGATGTGGAGACAATGAGTATTCTGCGGTTCCTCTTTTCCTGTCATTGGTTCCTTCACTTTTCGCTCTTGTCCGTCAATTGGCCTTGACCTCTGACTTTTGGCCCTGACTTGCAGCGAGCGTGTGTCAAGGAGTCGCGATCTTTTCTTAGTAGGATTTCTTAAGCTTGGTCCTGAGTGGGGGATATGCGGACTTACCAGGGCTCCTCTCGTCGGCGAAAGAAGTCGAAGGGCGCAGACAAGGATTAGGCCTTAGTTTTTGCATTTGAACAATTTAGACATTTTAGCACCTTTTGAGATAACTTTTATTGGGATATTCACAAAGTTTTGTAAGAGATATTTGTGGCATTGGCCGGATAATTTTATGTTTGGACATGTTTAGAGCTTTTCTTTTGGTTGCAATGCTATCTCTTTCTCGCATATATCCGATTGCTCGCCGGAAGATCTTTGATGATCACTCGTAAAAAGTGGCCCTTTATGCCTCACGTCTTGGTGTGGGCTCCTCTTGCACAAGAGTCAAATTAATTGCTACTGTTAGATGCCCCCCCCTTTTTCCCTAGGTGCAAGCATTTTTATAAAGCAGGTAAAATAGGTCAGCAAGCTGTGGGGCCAGCAATGGCTCACAAAAATTCCCAAAAATTCGAAGGAAAAGGGATGGGGGAATTTTGTGCTGGCGCAGCTATTAGTTACGCTAGGTAAATTTCTGGGACAAAAAGCACTGGCGCAACTAATAGTTGCGTCAGGCAAATTTTTGGGACAAAAAGAACTGGCGCCACTATTAGTTGCGCTAGCCTTTACCTGGGGAGTTGTGGGTCCTTATATAACTGAGCCAGTCCAGAATCCTTCTCTTTTCTGTTCGTCTTGGCCCTTTTGACTAATTCTTTTTATTCTTGTTTTCCAAAGGCAGGTCCTTCACCATACATCGATTTTCATATTCTTGAAAGATCTTTGTACGTCTATGGACCCGCTTCCTAACCCTCCCTTACATGGAGGGCCCGGACCCAATTTACTCATCTCCTCGGGCTTGGGGCCTAATTTTCTTAGAAGTTGGTTTGGGAGTTTAAATGAGAGCAAGCTTGTTGAGCTCGAGCGGCTCGGCTTATCTCGCCTCCCCTCCTTCCTCTGTGTTCTTCCACGGTGGGACCTTCTTTATGCTGCTGCTTCGTTTTCGGATGTAAATTTCCATGTATTCCATTTTGGGAAGCGGGAGCTAACTCCAACCCTCGAGGAGCTATCCAATCTGTCTGACCTGAAGCTTCATAGGGGCCTCGCAAGAGTTACGCCGCGGTCAGGCTACTCCAAATCCGTTCATCTTACTCTTGGCTTGAAGAAATTTGAGTATGAGAAAAGTCTCATTGGGGGGCCCACAAGGTGTTTGCTAAAATTCCTCAAAGAACTTTTCCGTGACGAAAGTCTCTGAAAATTGCCGGTTAGGAGCATCTTCAAACCAAAAGCTTTTGCTCTTGGTCTCATTTCAGAAGCCCTTTTCTTCACTGGGGGCGAGAGCTTCTCCCTAGCACTTTGCGATGTTTTGACTGAGTTGGTGGAGGGCCGATCAGTGATGCACCTGGTCCTTCCTGAACTATATTGATGCCTTGATGCATTTGCTCTGGGCAAGGTGGAGGGCCTTCGGGGGTGTCCCTTACTGTTTCAAGTCTAGTTAGGTGAGCATCTCGCTATCTTGGGGCCTGTGCCACGCTTTTAAATTGCCCGAGGTGAGGCTGCTCAGTGCTTTTTGGGTAGGTGCCACTTGCTTCCGCAGGGCGATTTGTCGACTCTGAAGCTTTGGTTGACTAGCGCTGAGTTGATCTGGAGGCTTCCCTGGTTGGACCGGACCTTCCCGATAGTTTTTTCTAGAGATCATGAGGGCATCACCCTTCTAGGATTGACTGGCAGCACCTTTTACTTCCCATTTCGAGTGTTGCATCAGTTCGACTTCTCTTAGTAGGTGCCTTGTGAAATAAAACCCCCTCTATGTGACTTGATATTTTCTAGGGGGTCCCCTGGGGACATAGACCGGATTGTTGCTCTTTGGGAGATGCATCAGTTGATGCTGATGTGTGATATGGAGCAGGGAGATTTGGTTCTCCCGGGTATGAGGCCTGGCTATTGACTGAGCAGCCTGTTGCTGATTGTCTGGAGCAAGTGGAGAGTGTTGACATGAGAGGCCCCTGGCCAAAGAAAGAGACAGTACTCCAAGCCCGCATTGACCTGCTAGTGGATGAGAAGAGAGTCCTGCACAAGCTTTTAGCGCAGGAAAAAGTTAGGGCAGAGATGGCTGAGAGCGAGGTCCTTTATCTGAAAGGATCCTTGAGTGTTGCCCTTGGAGCCGCTGATACTTCTCGGAAGAGGTATAAGAGCTTGCATGGTTGTTGGTTGACTGAGCGGAATGTTCGGGAAGATGAATTTCGTGCTGAGATTAGTGCCTTGAAGCGCGAGCTGGGCCGCTAATTCCTTCCTGCACACATAACTTTTTGCACATATTAGATACATAGAAAAGGGGCATAAGAAACCCCTTTTAGAGATACACACATTTTTTGGTATACATATTTTCTTTATATTTTTGTTTTTTGCTGTTTGTAAAAGAGGAAAGAAAGAAAGATAGTCATCACACCGGCTATTTTTTGGGATGTGGTGTAAGCGGTGCATTTGTAAAAGAAGTGAAGTTTATTATATATATCTACATAGACTTTTTTTTGTTCTTTTTATTTTGTGTATTTTTGGGTGTGGTGCCTTAATCATTGGGTGAGACCTCAGGTCCTCTTTTGAGCATGGTCGAACCCTCTTTCGAATGGTTGAGTCTGAGAGAGTTTCAACAGTTTTACCAATACTGGAACGTCCATCCCTTCGGATTGAGTCAAACCTTTCTCCTTACCTTGAGTCATACATTTGACAAAGCAGTTCTGAGACACACTTGGTTGGGACCTGATTTGAACTAACATGAGTGGCCCAGAAGAAGGAATTAGGGAGAGTAACCAAGAGGGCTCCTCAAACATTAATTTTCTCAATCAGTTCAAACCTTTCTTTTCTTTTTAATTATTTCTTATCTCCCTTTTTTACCGGTGGCACCCTTTCAGGTTTTTACCACGTCCATGGGTTTAGCTCTCTTACCCCAGGCGCCCTTTCGGGTTTTCACCTGGTCCGCACAAACTCGCTATTTGACTTAACAGACATTATGACTGCTTGTGAACCTAAAAAAGGGCTTTCTTCAGGGTGTAGCTTTGCCATGGGTTAGGTTAGGATTTGAAGGTATGCTGGGCTAAAAGGGTTTCCTTGATACAACTTCAGTTTTCTCAACATACTTTCTTCCTTGGGGGCTTTACTGTACATGCCCCATGATTCTTCTATTTTTTTCTGTTTTCTTTATCTTATTTCAGACAATCTCTTTTTGAGGTTTGGATTTTTCTAATTTTTTTAGATTTTGATGGGGACTTTACTTCCTCTCTCTTTTTTTTTTTTTTTATATGTACATATTTTTTTTTCCAGGGAAGTGGTTCATTGAAAGAAAGGCCTAGGCTCAAAATGGTGTAGCAAAGGATATCATCATTTTTAGGGATGCTTTTTGGCAATTGTGCTTAGAATGACGGCCTCTTTTGGGTGGTTCTTAAGCAACCCTGTATCTGTTTCACCAATACTTACCTTATCGCGATAGACTAAGCATAGAACCATTGAACATATCCAACATTGATGGGCTTAGGAAGATGATCTCAGTCCATGGTGGTGAGGCAGATGGTGTATCCCGATATCACTTCTCGAACGACATAAGGTCCTTCCCAGTTCGTCTTGAACTTCCCTCTCAGATTGTCATGGAGGGATGGGAAGATCTTCTTCAACACAGTGTCTCCTTCCTTAAGATCTCGATCGCGGAAACGTTTATTGTAAGCGCGTGCGATTCGCCCCTGGTAAACTTGAATGTGACACAAGGCTAGGAGTCTCTTCTCATCCAATAAGTTCAATTGTTTGAAGCGAGATCTCTCTCTGCTTCGGGTAAGCCTGATTCCATAAGGATTCTGAGTGAGGGTACTTCAACCTCAATTAGTAGGACGACCTCAGTTCCATACACAAGGGAGAATGGTGTTGCCCTATAGCGGTACGGATTGATATTCTGTAGGCCCATAAAGTAAATGACAAGATTTCGCTCCAATCTCGGTAAGGGATGACCATTTTCTCAAGGATACAGACGACCGTCTTGTTAGCAGCTTCTAGGGCTCCATTAGTTTAAGGCCGATAAGGTGATGAGCGATGGTGCTTGATCTTGTATTGCTCGCAGAAGGCTCGAATGTGCTAATTTGCAAAGTTTATGCCGTTATCTGTGATGATATCCTTGGGTACACTAAATCGGCACACAATATTACTCTTGAGAAACTTCTCAACGTGATTGGCTATGATGTTGGCGTATGATGCTGCTTCTACCCACTTGGTAAATTATTCAATGGCGATGAGGATGAATCGATGCCCGTTTGATGCTTTCAGATTAATCATTCCGACAATGTCAAGGCCCTAGGTAGCAAATGGCCAAGGAGTGGTCATGCAGTGAAGATCGATGGCAGGAGCATGTATTAGACCGGAGTGTTCCTGACACTTATAATATTTCTGAACATGTTTGTAGCAATCTGATTCCATAGTGGTCCAATAGTATCCCTGCCGCAGAATTTTCTTAGCAAGCATGTGACCGCTGACGTGGACTCTGCATACTCCTTCATGGATCTCCTTCATAATATCGGTTGCTTCACTTTCTATAAGGGTTCGTCGATCTGTCTTGGATGTACCCCCAGGGAAAGTTAGCGTCTCAAGAAAATTCTTGATATCTGAGAACTAAGGTGGCTCATCATCAGGCTTTGTAGGTTCCTCAATCTGGAGGCAGAAGGCCGGCTCATTCCTCTGCTCGATCATGATCGAATTCATCTCAGCACCATACGAGATTTCTATCATTGATGCCAACGTCGCTAGTGTGTCGGCGAAGCGATTCCTTATTCGGGGGACATATGAGAATGTCACGTCTTGAAAGCAAGCTATCAGATCCTCGAGGTGCTCATGGTAAGGGATCAATTTTTCATCTTTCTTCTTCCAGTCACCATTCGCCTAGCATATAATTAACTGTGAATCGTTGAACACCTGAAGGTGAGTTACATTCAGATCGAGAGCCGCTTGCAGACCGGCGGCACAAGCCTCATACTCAGCTATGTTGTTAGTGCAAGGGAAGTTGAGCTTGATAGAGACTGGTACATTGGATCCTTTTGGTGATATTAGAATGGCACCAACTCCCTAACCTTCGACATTGGCTGCCCTGTCAAAATACATTACCTATGATTCTTCTGCTTCTTCTGTATCGTCTTCTGTCATGAGAAGGATGTCCTCATCGGGGAACTCAATTCTTAAAGGCTCATAATCTGGCAAAGGATTGTCGGCAAGATGATCGGTGAGTGCTTTCCCCTTAATCGACTTCTGAGTCATGTATGTGATGTCAAACTCAGATAATAAGAGCTACCAGCGTGCAGTCCGCCCAGTGAGGGCCGGCTTCTCGAAAAGGTACTTCAATGGGTCCATTCGGGTCAAAAGTAGAACGGCTTGAGATAGCAAGTAGTGGTGGAGCCTCTGGGTAGCCCATAGAAGATCCAAGCATGCTTTCTTCAGATGAGAATAATGCATTTCATAATTAGTAACTTCTTGCTCATATAGTAAATAGCTTGTTCTCTTCTTCCTGTCTCGTCATGCTAACCTAAGACACATCCCATTGAAACTTTCGTTGTGGAGAGGTACATTAAGAGTGGTCTCCCCGGCTCGGGTGGTACCAAAACAGCTGGATTGAGGAGGTAGCTTATGATTTTATCGAATGCTGCCTGGCAGTCTTCATTCCATTCGACAGGTGAGTTCTTCTGAAGTAGCTTGAAGATTGGCGTGTAGATTGGGGTCAGTTGCCCAATGAACCGATTGATATATTGTATTCTGCCTAAGAACCCTCTAACTTCTTTCTCAGTATATGGTGGTGGCATTTTTGTGATAGCTTTGACTTTGACTAGGTCGACCTCAATCCCTTTCCCGCTGACGATGAATCCCAACAGTTTTTCAGACATGGCACCAAAAGCGCACTTCTGTGGATTCAGATGTAACTTGTACTTTCTCAACCTCTCAAATAGTTTCTAGATGTTTACCAAGTGATCGCCTCGCTTCGGTGATTTGGCTTTCATATCATCAACATACACTTTAATCTCTCGATACATCATGTCGTGAAATAGCGCAGTCATGGCTCTCTGGTACGTTGCCCCAGCATTCTTCGGCCCAAATGGCATGACTCGATAGCAAAAGGTTCCCCAGGGGGTAATGAACATTGTCTTCTCGCGATCAACCTTTGTCATCCTTATCTGATTGTATCCTAAGAATTCATCCATAAAAGAAAGCATCTCATGCTTAGCAGTATTATCGACCAAGATGTCGATGTGCGGCAATGGGAAATCGTCCTTCAGGCTTGCCTATTCAAGTTGCGGAAATCGATGCACATGCGGACCTTCCCATCTTTCTTCGACATAGGCACAATATTGGCTAGCCACTACGGGTATTTGGAGACCATGAGAAACCCTGCATCATACTGCTTGATGACCTCGTCTTTGACTTTCAACATCCACTCGAGTCGGAGATGTCTCAGCTTTTTCTTAACCAGCTTCATATCAGGGTAGAGAGGTAACTCATGCTCGACCAAATCAATGTCCAAACCAGGCATCTCCTCGTACGACCAGGCAAAAATGTCTTACTATGACCAAAGGAAATCGATCATGCTTTTTCTTTCTTTGAGAGATAGTGACGTTCCAATCTTGGTTATTCTGGGAATCTCCTCAGTCCCTAAATTGATATCTTCTGTTTCTACGACAATGGGGGTAGGGCCATGCTCAAATTCGGCAATCCAGTGAAGGAGCTCATTGGAGAGCTCCTCCAAAGGTTTATCCTCGTCCAGACTCGTAACCCCTACCTCTTCTTGTATTTCTACAGGAAAGGGGTCAATTTTACGTGGGACGCGTATTTCGATTAAGGCATTATTTTGTGAGACTTTATCTGGAATTTTAAATGACAATTTTTTTGGGTTTTATATTTTTTCTATGTTTTTGAGGTTCTATATTTTTCCAATGTTTTTGAGATTTTGTATTTTTCCAATGTTTTTGAGATTTTTGTTTTCTTCGAAGACAGACCCTTGGCAGCGCGAGTCTGTGTATATACAAGGTATTGCCTGCCAAGGACTTCTCTTACTTTTTATAGGTTGTTTCTTTTTGGGAAACAGGTGCCAACTTGTAGGCCACTCCTTGCTTCCAGAGTTTGGGGCAAAGATGCCCAATTGCATACTTGACTTGTTGCCCCTTTACCTTTTTGGATGTAGGAGGGTGGCGAATGTGACTCTTCTGGACCGGCCTCCATCATATTGACCATAGGTTTGTTTGAGGTTTCATCCTCAAACGTCAGTAGAGTCCTGTGGTGTTTTACCATCGGAAGAGTTTGTTCATGTATGGAATGCTGCTCCTCAAATAGGGATAGGGTAGCCAGATCTATTTCGAGGTTGGGAAGGGAGATGTGGGGATTGGTGGGATGGACAGGGGCTATGGGTTTGTGTGAGGTAAAATGGGTTACCCCATTCCTATCAATCTTTATGACCCCAGCGCTGACAAAGGATTCCCTGATGTGTGGCCTAGGACGAGGCTTTTCTTCTATGTTGATTCCTCTTGCCCTTGTTGCTACAGCGATCCTGACTTTCTCTTTAGCCTCTCGGACCTCTTCCTCTATGGGCTTGTAACCTAACCCGAATCGGACTTTCTACCCCTTGGCAATAACTGGCTCTCTTCTGCCCTGTAGTCTAGGCCCGAGCCCTCATACTCGAAACTGTGGAGGTCGGTGTCTTCCTCAGTATGTGGCACATCCACTACTTTAGGATTTTCAATGTTGTGAGTGGCCTTGTCTTTGTCATCATGCCCTTCACCAATGATAGTGATCACCTTCTGTCGAATATGAATTTTAGCTTTTGATGGAGTATAGAAGGTATCGCCCCGACCTCATGTAACCATGGGAGTCCTATGAGTAAATTAAAAGAAGATTTGATATCCATCACTTAAAAAGGTATAGAGAAGGTCATGGGCCCAATTACTAATTCCAGATCGACCTCTCCCATTATTTCTCTTCTTGTATTATCAAAAACCCGAGCGCTAGTCCTTGTCGGCTTTAGCATACAGGGGTACACAATCCACGCCGATCTTGGTGGCAGTCCTCAACGGGCACACAATCAGAGCCGACCCGTTATCAATTAGAACCAAGGGAATTATCATGTTCCCGGATTCGACAGTAATGTTGAGGGATTTAGCATGACTATTTCCCTCCTCCGACATATCCGCATCCGAAAATGAAATGGCATTAGGTGCCATCACCTGCCAGATTATTTGCTCGACCTCACCTATTAGGACACATGTGTATTCTTTAACACCCCCATTAGAGCTTAGAAATGGAGTGAGGACATCATCAAAAGATCCCAGACAATGATATGGGCTGGTGGCATCCTTCTTAATTGAGTCTCGAGAATGTGCTCCTGGCTCATCTTCTCAAATGGGTGGACTGCACTATCCTTCTTCCCCTCTGGCCATGCTAGTGGTTCTATTGTTGCTATTGCTGCCTCAGGCTATTTCAAGATTCTTCCCAATATGGCAACAAAGTCCACTGCCCCCTCCTTGCTGCTGCTGCTGACGTTAACATTGGTTTGCTCATAGCTCAGTGGGACCTAATGTGGATCATAGGTTGATCCTGAGAGCTGGAATGGTATGGTTGTCGGCACCTGAAGTGTATGTACTGATGGCTCTGGTAGGGTAGGTAAGACCTGGCTTATCTCAGTGATGGATGGGTGGGTGGCAAAATTGGGCCGGGTAGGGGCGCTGAAGCTTAACGATGGTTGTACCGGGGGTAGTGGGGTGGGCGTAGGCCATTGATAGTTGATGGGTGCGGGCGGAGGATTAGGGGTTTGATGGGCCACTAGGGAATTGACGGGGATGGCAGAATTTGTGGGTGGTTGAAATGGGGATAATGGGGTGGGTGCAGGCCATTGGTAATTGATGGGTGCGGGTGGAGAATTGGGGACCGGATGGCTTATGGGTAATTCAAGGGGGTGGTGGAATATGGTTGATACACATTTATTTGTACGTAGTTGATAGGGGTTCAACTGTTGGCATAGGGGTAGGAAAATAATCTGCCAGATTCAAGGGCTCAATCACCCCAATGGTTCTTTCTTCTTGGTCTCACTGCCATGGGACCACAAAATTTTCTCTGTTACTGATGTAATCAGAGGGGTCAAATTCATACTCTTCCCCACTTTCCTCTATCATTCCTATGGTGGGTCTGGGAGCTGCTACTCCGGTAGGGTGCAGTGGCAAAGGCACTTGGTGAATATTCGCATGTTGGTTTGCTTGGGTGGGTGTAGGGGGAATGATCTTCCCAACATCGATTAAGTCTTGGATCACGTGCTTTAATGGGAAGCAGCGATCCGTCGGGTGACCCAGACCCTGGTGGAAATTACAATGAGTATTTGGGTCAAAATTATATGGAATCGAATTAGGAGGAAGTCGTGGTGGGAGCACAGTTACTAATCCCTTTTTAATTAATAAAGGTAAAAGTACACTTAAAGATTGCCCCAAGGGCATAAAAACACAATCATAATGGGCTCTCCTTTCTTGGGTCATTTGTACCCCCTGTCCATTCCATGCTCTCTGTATTGGCCCTAGTCTAACGGGAGCTTGTTGCACCGCCTTAAACTGAAAGGGGACTATATTGTTATTGGGCCTGGTATTGATCACATTTTGCACATCTACCCCTGCCCTCCTGTCGTTTTTCTGTTCAACAAACCTTCTAACCCCGCTAGGTCCCCCTGAAGCATTATTGTTCAATCACCCTTCTCTGATGGCGTCCTCACAGCGGTTGACTTTTTTTACCAAGTCAGCAAAACTGGGCTGCTACTGGTATACAAGAAAATCGGAAATCACTGGCAGAGTGTTCTTTGAAATCATCTCTATCTGCTCATCGTCTGGTATTCTATTTTTGACTTGAGTTGCCAGTGCTCTCCAATCCCCCAAATAGTCATCGAAGGTCTCGTTGGGATTCTATTTCAAACGAGCCAAATCAGACTTGTGCAGTTCAATATCAGTATTATAGACATACTGTTCCTGGAACAAATATATCAAATCCTTCCATGTTTCATCATGGATGGTTCAAGAGACGTGAACCACCTTAGGACCAGACCGGTCAAAATTTTTTGAAAGACTTTTATTAGCAGTCTCTCATCCCCCCGTACTGGCACATGTCCCCACAATAGGAATTGAGGTGTGCAATTGGGTTGCCCGTGCCATTGTACTTGTTGAATACTGGAATTTTAAATTTGGGGGTAGGGGGACCTCGACAAACAGACACAAACCTATGAAATTTGTGGCATGGATTTCAACACCACCAATCTTTAATAATTGTTTTTAGATCTTATCCAGTTTCTCCCTTAACTGTTCTGATTCTTTGGACATGGGGGCTATTTTTTCAACAGCCGGCTGGGACTCGCTTTGTGCTATTGGGGGTGGGATTGCTACCGGTGGAGGATTAATAGTGGTCACTGTCTCGACATAGGCACCATTGTTTCTGATCTTGTCCTCCTCATACTACTGATCTATCTAAGGTGTAGTGAGGGCATGGTTCTCATACTGTTGTTGCATGGAATGGATGGGATTGGATTGGATGTGGGTTGGGTGAGCCCCTTGAATGTAAGGGAGGTGTTGTGGGGTGATGGGATGAGTAGTAGTTTGGTTTAGGGGTGGGGCCTGATGGGGCCATTAGATATAGGGTAAGGTTTGGATATGGCCTTGGGGTATGGGGCCATGGGAAAATTGGGTTTGAGGTATGGCATGGGTTTGACCTGGTTGTGAAGGTTGGGGGTGGATGAAATTTTGGGGGTATTGTGGAGGGTATGAGTATGGGGCTTGGGCCATGGGCCTGGGGTAGGTTTAGGCCATAAGGCCTTGGTCGGTTTGGGCTTGGGTAAAGGTTGTGGGATTCGTGGGATCTCGGCCCATTAGGCCTTGATGGGTATGGCCCATTGGGCTTTGGAGGACTTGGGCCATGGGACATTGGTGGGTATGGGCCTAGGCCAGATGGGTCTGTGTCGTGGGCCCTTGGGGTATGTGGGCCTGGCCCACTGGGTTTTGAGGGGTATGGGAGATGGGCCATTGGTGGGTATGGGCCATGGTCTCTTGAAGTATTTGGGCTTGGGACAAATGGGTTTGGGCCATGGGCCTTAGATGGGTTTGGGCCATTAGCCCTTAGGTATGGGTTGGGCGATGGGCCTTTGGGGTATATGAATCTGGTCTACTAGGTTTTGAGGCGTATGGGTCATGGGCCCTAGGAGGGTGTAGGCTTGGGCCAAATGGGTTTGGGCCATGGGCCCTAGATGGGTTTGGGCCATGGGCCCTTGGAGATCATGGGTGGTGGGGTTTTAGGCCAATGGGCCTTGGGGCATGTTGGAGATGAGATTTTGGATGGTGTGAATTGTGGGGTGTTGATGGGGGTCATGGGGGAGTGAAGCATGGAGGTTGGCTAAGGTGTGGGATGGGTTCATGGTTGTGTGGTGTGGATGAGGGGAGGTATTTTGAGAAGCCTTCCATAAAGAGTAGGCTTGAAACATCTCCTCCATCATGGTCATGGAAGGAAGATTGGGTGTAGATGGTGGATTTAGGGGATGATTGGGTATGGATGGAATGGATGGGGGAGGAGCATTGGGCATGGCCCCGGTATAATCGGACATGACCATGGCATGTGATGGGATATGGGGTGGATTGGAGAGTTGAGGTGGGGCAAAAGATGGGGAAGGATTAGGGATGTTTAGGGATGATGATTGGTGGGGTGTGGATGTTTGGGAAAAACTGGGTGTGGCCCCGGTAAAAATGGACATGACCCGGGTAGATGGGGGAACTTGTGGAGGGTCGGATAGGATGGATGTGACATAGGTAAATGAGGGCGGATTAGGCCTATATGGGGAAGGTGGAAAATGGGGCATGGACGTGGATTGGGAAAATGATGTTGGGTTTGTCATGAATGTGGATGGGAAAGGTGTTAGATTTGGAATGGATGTGGATGGAATGGGTGGTTGGCTTGGCATGGACATGGGAAAAAAGAGGATTGAGAAAAAGATGGGGAATGGGCGGGTTGATTTTAGATATTTTGGGAAGTGGTGGTTGGGAAAATGGGGGCGCCAAATGGGCCGGTAATGGTAAAAGGGTATAAGGTGATGGAATGGATGTGAAGGCTTCTCCCGAATGGGAGTGGGTTGGAGAGTGTGGCGGGGAGGAGTCAGGATCGGCGAAAGCCGGGTCCACTACCCACGACAATCCTTCGGGAATGGGTTGGGTATGGGTGCCTTGGATAAGGCCCAAAACTTTTCCTCCCTCTTCCCCTACGGGAGGATTGAGGGCAAGATGATGCCATTGTGCCGACACCACAAAGGTTTCTAATTTTTTAGATTTTTAATTTTTTTAGAGAAAACAAAGGTTCCGAGGCCTTAGAATTCCCTTCTTGGGTGGCCTTCGTACCCTAATTCAATACCCGTGGCGACGATTCTGAATTACTTCAAAAGAATAAAAGGAAAACCTTTGATTTATTGAATGCACGAAAATCAAGGCGAACAACCCGATCCCCCGAAATGAGCCAAAAAGAAGTTGTCTTCTTTTGACCGGCGAGGGCATATTGGGTGTTGGAGATGGTGAGGCCTAATCAAAGGTACTAAACGTACTAATCGGGGGACTCGGGAGGTGAGAAAGCCTCAGATTTAGGGCTGCTGATGTCCAGATAGGCTTGGCGCAACTAATACATGAGCCAAGTTAGCAGGGCCAATTTTTTACATTGGCGCAACTATTAGTTGCGCCAAGGTAAAAATTGGCAGATTTAAAGCTGGCACAACTATTAGTTGCACCAGTTATAAATCTATGATCTTTGCACTGACGCAACTAATACTTACGCCAGGCAAAAATGAGGCTCCATAACTTATGACAGTAGGGAACAGCAGCCTGAAATGAGTCTATTTTTTTTTTGGTTTTGTGGAAGCTAGATTTCCGAGAATTGACTGATTTTTATGTGATCGATTCTCTCCTTATTGCACCTAAAGGATGAGTCCGGTATAACTCGCTAGCGCGCTCTCCAATGGGTTTTAAGCTTGTAGGAATGGGAACCCACCCGATATACCTCCGGCGCAAGCGCCTTCTCAGATACTAGGTGGGCTGAGACTTTTCTAGATCATCACCACTAGGGGCTGCCGCCATACTAAGACCCGGGTGGTTGTATGGTTGCCTAATAACCCAACCCTTTTGAAAATCTAACTCGCAAAAACAAATTGATTAAGTTCCCTAGCTTGGTTCAATTTTAATTTTTTCAAAGCCTCTTTTTTTTGTGGAAGTTTTCTTTAGTTCAAAGACCGAGAGTGATGATCCCGTGCCGCCACTATGGGCCGATGTCCACCGTTAGGATATGATTGTACAAGTAGGCCCGCCAATCGGCTAAGACACTTTAAATGACAAAATTTTAAAAAAATTAAAAGATAATACACAAGTAGGCCCGCAAATCGGCAAAGGCACTAAAATGACGAAAAAGTAAAAAAAATTAAAAGACAATGCACATGTAGGCCCGCCAATCGGCTAAGGCTCGTAAATGACGGGAAAGTAGGGGTGAGTAAAATAATAAAAAATAATACAAAAAAAAAGCAAAAAGGTTAGTAAAATAAAAACTAAATGGCCAAATTTCAAGGAGAAGATCTACAAGCTGTCCCCAGTGGAGTCGTCATTTGTGCAACTGTGGGATTCGTGGCTATCCCGTCGCGACGATGCGCTTTCTAAAAAAAACATAGAGTCGCCACCAGAGCTTTTGGTGTCCCAGGATACCTATATCATTTTTATGAGCACCGAAGTGCTAAAAATATGACTCTGCTTCCGGTCCACACCAAAGGCTCTTGGGTTGGGCCTTTGGTTATCGATAGGGAAGGTGTTAGGCACCCGATCAACCCGCTTGAAGCGGTGTCTACTTATGGCCAAAATGAAAGGGAAATGCTAGGAGCAAAAGAAGCCTCTTCTTACTCAAAGGGCTCTAAAATCCTATTTGTGACCCTCCGCTCTTACTGAAAAGTCGGCGGCATAACGGCACAAATTCAAGGATGGGAAGTGCTATAAAGAGATAGGAGAAGAAAGGGGAGAGTCGGAGCCCTTGGGCCCTTGTAGCACCATAGGAGAGTCTTGCGTGGCTTGCTTTTGATGAGCACTTGAAGGCTTTATATGGTATAAAATAGGATTCTAACTCCTAAGGCTTATAGCTAAGAGGTAGAGTGAGGGGTCTAGGGGGAGCACACACCTAGACTAAGGGTTTTGGAGGCAAGAGTAAGCTTGAAATGAGGTTGGGAGATTTTGGAATTTATGTGAAAATGGTACACAAAAGGGAGGAAGAACTTCTCACTTTGAGCTCTTTCTCTCTTAAGCAAATTTCTCAACCTTTAATCCAAGGGGAGGGGGGCTCAATTTATAGGAAATGGGTGGGTTAGGAGACCACTCAAGTGCTAATTGGAGTTAGCAATTAGGTAATCTCTAATCTAAGGTTTCCTAGGTTTTTTAGAGCCTTGAAACATGTGAGAAGGTCCTCCAATGGTGGATGATAGGATGGGGCCTTAAGTCACTTAAGGGGTTGTAAATAGGGTGTAAAAGGGTGCAACATAACTATCAAAACACACCCCAAAGATCCAGGTAATCAATCAAGTCAAACCCTAGACACGAAATTTGGGGCAAAGCCAGAGGTCACTGTTCATAAGCTTAGCACAACTATTAGTTGTGCCAGGCATATGCACAGTAAAATAGTGCAGCACAGTAACCTGAAAGTTGGCTTCCTGATGTGAGGTCCACTTTAATGCTGACACAATTATTAGTTGCGCCAGGCTTAATCTAGGAAAAAGTAGGTTGGCGCAACTAATAATTGCGTCAGGCTCAATTATAACTGGAACAACTATTAGTTGCGCCAAATCCCTAGGGGGCGATTTGAAATTATATTTTTGCCCTCCGGGTTTGGACTGTCATAACTTTGCTTACACAGCTCCGATTGGGGCGATTCTTAGACCGTTGGAAAGCTGATGACCTCTACTTTTCAATGGTATAGGATTCGATCATATTAGAAAGTTGTAGTAAGTCTTGGTGCACCACTCTTCATCCATGGCTTGGAAAGATTTGGTTCAGGCCCGAAACGGGTTTTAAGGGTCGAGATTGGTTTCTAAGGGTTCAGGATAGTTTCTAAGGGTTCGAGATAGGTTCCTAAGGCATCTAGGGGGATTCTTGATGGTTTGAGGTGATTCCTAAGGGTTTCATGCACATCATCAAAAGCTCGGAAACACACCTCTCTCTAAATGCATTTCGATAAGGCCTTGGGCCAAATTTGGGTGTTTATACCAACCTAGGAGAGAACATTACCGACCCTTGCTCGACACCATTGCCAACATATTCTGAAACCTTAGCATCCAAAATCTCATTCGGTTTCCCCTTGAAAGACCACGACCTGGGCCACACACTTAGATTATACCAAATACGGCCCATTTCATCAATACGCGGGAGATTATTCACATAAAGTACTTGTTTCATACCCTAAACAAAGCCGTGTTAGTCCACATCAAGGTACTATTGAAATCTCTTAAGTGAATATTAAATCTTAATAGGAAAAAGAACAGTAATGAGAAATCTGTGCAAAATAATACCCAAAATTCACGATGAATCATGAAGACCTAGATTCAATGAAAACAAGAACACAATCGATTGTGAACTGGGCGATTGTAAAAGAAAATTCTTCTATAATACCTGCCCCTCAATTTTTGTGTTGGTCAACCTATTGTCTGAGACCTGATGAGACCTAACTATGCCAGGTGACTACCTGAGGTTAGGTCCATCTAAATTTGTGAAGCACCTACCTTTCGATTTATGGGATATTGCATATTTCTAGTGGCACACATAGGGCACCCTTTTTATTTGAATGAGTGTGTCTGTAATTTAGTAAAGCACACACCACATCTCACACATCATGAGAAGCCTAGACTGATTTCTGATGGACCCTGACCTGTGGTTTGACCTGAATTAGCATTGAGCATTGGTGTTGATGGGGAGATCCTCGCCAATGGATTAGATTTTGATGTTGATCATGGAATTAGTCAATGGTTTGGGTCAAACCTAGATACATAAATTTGAAAGAACTAGATGCACTAATATTTAAAGTCAAGTGTTTGTGCCTTGCATGGAATAATGACATTTCTTGTAAATACAATTTAAGCCCATGGGCATTTATAAGCTAATTTCCTAAATTTCTTAATTTGAAATTTGATTTTTGCTAATCTCTAGCAAATCCTAGCCACTCATCTAATTGACCTAACTTTGACCCATCTTCCACAATAGAAAAACTTTCGAGAAATCTATGGTGAGAGATGCACTCTCACACATGCACCACAAGATAGGTTAGACAAATAGAATTTCGCAATTCTTGAGGGCATAGAAGAACACAAAAGGCAAGATTTGCCTGAGGGAGTGGTGGGAAGTGAACCATGTGGGGTCCACTCCCACATTGGTATGGAAGTAAAAGAGGAGAGAGAGAGAGAGAGAGTGGTCTTGGGAAGAAATTAGAGGACACATGTCAATACTTTTCAAACTCGTGTCCCCTAGCTCCCTTTAAAAAATTGAATTCCATAGGGGGGCTCTTCATTCCCACCAATATTATTTTCTTCCTTCTCTTGAACCTCCTTCTCCTACCTTGAATTTGTCGTCCATATCCACCAGTCAAAATCAAAATCTAACACCACCACACAATTTTCCACATCTTCTAGACTCACATATATAAAATTTGGCTCCATCCCAGCCCATTGCACCACATAAACAAGGAAAAACGAGCAAGCTATAGAGATCAAGCTCAAGGTAATGTCTTAGCTTATTGTTGGTGTTTTTAGTCTTGTAGTGTAGGATTTTATCCATAGGATTTGAAATTTTTAGGCTTTTGTTGGATTTTTAATTCTGAAACCTATATGAAAGGTTTGAGTTGAGCCATGGGATGTCATGCATGTGATCATAATGATCATGCAAGGTCCTCCAATGGTCTAGATTGGTCAACTAGACTAAGACCACTATAGTGTAGGATTTTCTTGGATTTCCTTGGATTTTTGTTTGAAACTTTTAAAGTTTTCTGGAATATTAGTTTGACCAGAACATGTGGATGTCATGCATGTGATCATAATGATCATGCAAGGCCATCCAATGGTCTAGATTGGTCAACTAGACTAAGTCCACTATAGTGTAGGATTTTCTTGGATTTTTATAAAAGAATTCTGATATTTATTTGAAGCTTTTAAAGTTTTATGGAATAATAGTTTGACTAAAACATTTGGATTCCATGCATGTGACCTTGATGATCATGAAAGGCCATCCAATGGTCTAGATTAGTGAAAGTTGAACTATATTCATCATTGTGTAGAAATTTTCAATTTTTGGCTTTGAATCTTGGGTTTTTGTTCAAATTTTTAGAAGATTTCTGAAACAAAGTTAGACCAGAACCATGGGATGGCATGCATGTTAATTTAGTGAACATGCAAGGCCATCCAATTGTCCAAATCGGTCAAACTTGGACTACGTCCATCAATGACCAAGAAATTGTGTAAAATGCTTTGAAAATATGATTTTTGCAAGGTTTTTCTTTGAAATTTAGTTCTAATTTTTGAACACTAAATATGTTACCTGAGATGCGGAGTAATTTGTGTGATCTTAATGATCACACATTAATCTTTTATTGATCGAATGACCCATGATTGCTCTTGGAGCAATCTTAGTAAAAATTGGAGTTTTTAGTAGAGATCATGTGCCATTGAGGCTTAGCATGACTCCTCCTCCATCTGATGCCACCATTAGGATCATATGATCTCAAAGATAATATATGACCTCTATTTTGTGATCAAATCTTCAGAGAAAATGAGTGGTCTTGATTGAATCAGTTGATCTATAACATTGTTTTCAAGATTTTAGCCTTTATATGCTATTTGAATTAGATTAAATGGACCATATAGATGATATCCATGTATTATATTGATGATATTATTATTTTTTTATCTCAGAAATTTATATTTTTGATTATTGATTTTAAGGATAAATGAATGGCTATAGATGCATGATGATAGTTAGAAAACTATGTGTAGTGTAGCTTTAATGAATGCCATTTATTTTCTATAGTATAAAAATGAAATTCTGACATGATATTAGTTTAGTTTTTAGATGAAATATAGATATGGAATCTCAAAAAAGTTACTGTAATTTCTGGTTTTGATCATGATAAAATTGAATGGTCATAGATTACATGATGGTAATTAGACTATGTAGTGTAGTGTTGAAATTTGCACATTTTCCACGAAATTAGACTTAAAATCTGAGCATGTTAGTGGTTACAGTTCATTGATTTTTATGAAATTTCATCTCAGAAAAATTTAATTGATTTACTGATTTTTAATGGTAGTACGATCGGATGGCTATGATTCATTGAATTGGAATTGATTGAATTGTTTGTTGTGTAGTATAGATGCATAAAACTTGTTTGATCATTTGATTTTTTAGTATGGAATTTTGAACCACTGATGAGATTGAATATATTAGTGAATCCTAGAAAATGTGTGTTTGGAATCATGATATTTGATCGTGGAAAATTGATTGGTAATAGATGCTGGTGTAGGAAAATTTTAATGTATGTTTTCCATGTAGTTTAATATTGATCGGAACCATTAAATGGTCTATCAATGAAAGTTTGACCATTTTGATTGACTTGTGGCTTGATGAGATTCCAGACCTTGGAATCCATTAACCAATTTTGATCACGAATGATCAAAGGTGATTGATCGTTTATCGATGGAAACCCAGAAATTTGGACAATTAGGCCATAGTATGCGTAGCAGATAAAATTTTAAAATCTTATCGAAAATTGATTTGAAAAGCCTGATTTTTGTAAAACTGATTTTTGAAAAGAAAATTATTTGAAAAATAAGATCGTACCCGAAAAATCTGATTTCATCGGATGGCTCTCAAAGTTAATCCGAAATTGCTCGTTATAAGCTTAGAACAATAACCGATAAATAGGGTAGTACCAACAAACGATTCATGCTAATTTAACTGATAGGACGGACCCAAAGTGAGACCAAGATGATCTAGGATAATCCCAGACCAAAACCCTAAATATTGTGGCATGATATGACCACAGGTGGACACCGTCGATGGTCCGAGTCTATAGGCCTTGCAGCCCACTGCAGTTTACTCTTAGACCCGAGAGAAAAATAAACTGAAATAATGTCCGAAAAATTCCCAAAAAATTAAGTTAAATAAATTAATGAGTTCCCGATACACAGTTAAAATTCTAGACCCTGACTCCTCATAGTTTTAATTTTACAGAACTCGGAGCACAAGGTAGTGAATCTGCCCTGTTGAACTAGAAATCTGACTTAAAGAGCTATGATTTCCCTGCCCAATACCCCTTCAGAAAAATCTGGGACAAATCAAGGTCAGACCTCGACCTGTCCCTAAGACTTGAGTGAAATTTCAAGCAATAATTTCCCAAGAATTATATGGTGTAAAATTAAGAAAATTGTGATGCAAAACTGTGTTGCATGACACCTAGTCAATAACCAGACCTAACCTTTGATTGGATGGACCAGATTTCATCATGATCCTTTGAATTTTGACCCTTAAAATATTAAAAGAACTTAAAGATAATTCTCTAAGCTTCCCATAAATTCACTGAGTGCAAAATTTCAATATCGGCACTAAGAGTTACAAACCAGACTCTAAGGACCAATAAATCTGGTCCGATGACCTGATAAAGGAGGACAAATCTCAGTAATCTATCGACTGTGATCAAGTCTGATCATATTTTTGAGTTCCACCACCTAGAAAAGAATGGCTACCTACACTCTCTCATCCAAATTTTGTAGGACTCAAAAATTATGTCAGAGCTGAAAATGGCGAGCGATGTATCCCAGAGTGTTTGGTATACTTGTGGAAAATATGTAATTTGAAAGAATATGGTCAAAACCTTGACTTTACCCCGAGACCCGTGACCACCTCGGCTGTACCAGATCACAACAGTTATTGTGAGGATAATATGTAATGGGACTTGAGTTTACTTGGTCAACCAAGGATTGGACTGGACCTTTAGATGGCCCAAAAGCCCAACTACTAAGAAAGTGTAAAATTTTATAAGAACCCGACTATCCGGCCCATGGCCCGGTAAGCCTTAGATGAAATTCTAAGCAATAAACCAGCCCAAAATATTTTAAAAGAAATTATTGGAGGCAACCCTTGAATAATGATGACACTCGTTTATGGGTCCGAACCTTGAAAAGGCTTGAATACCCAAAACTTGTATCTAGTAAAGACCCAAAGAACATAGGAGATGACCCATGGACCTTGAACCCATAGGTTTGGATTTGCCTAAATCCAAATACTCGACCCGAAGACCTGGTATAGACAAGTGGTTGGCCCTGAGGCCCAAGCACTAGAATAAGACTATAGCCCATTGGTCCGAAGACTCAAAGTGAATCTTTAACAAAGAAACGGAGTGGACCAAGGCCCATATCCGAAAAACATAAATTGAATAAATACTCTCTTGTCCCTCTGATGAGCCTTACGATGCTCAAATGAGAAAGCTATCGAAGCCATAGGATGTTCACCGAAATATACTCCTTGGCCGTACATAGAATACTCCTAGGATAATTACATAGGAGGCATACTAGAATATCCCTCTGGGATACTCTTTAGAAGTAAAAAATATTGGCCCATTGATGAGTAGTCAATCAATTCACTCGACTCAAGTAAATTCGTAGAATTATTAGAAAACAAGCACCCCGATGCCATAAATTTTGATTAGGAATGATCAAGTTTCTTTCATCGATGGTGATAAACATAAGTCCCTATTGGACTCTAAACTGAGGTAACACTTAGTCTAAGTGTGAACCGACGAGATCCTTCCTTAGGATCAAGTCTTGGAATTTGAAGACTCGAACTCTGACTTCTAATTTGAATGAACTTCTTTAACTGTTACTAATCGATTGATTGATGGAACTGATTGATAGATATGAGTCAGTGATATATCTGAATTTTGAACCCATAATGGGACTTGAACTTCAACTTCTAAGAAGAAGTATATCTGAATCGTGAACCCAAAATGGGATTTTGAAGTTGAACTTCTAAGCAGTAGTATATCTAAATTTTAAACCCGCAAAGGGACTTTGATATGAAATTTGATTATTGGACTTCTAAAAGAAGTATACTTGAATACTGAACCTTGAATATGAAATCTGCAATATTGAATTTGAAATACCAAATGGTAAATCATGAAAATCTAACTGAATACTGGGACATGTAAGTTGATACATGAATATGGAATTCTTAACATTAACTATTTGATAACGAATCCTAAAACATTGAAAGTGAAAAGATCATACTATCTTGAACTTGAAAACCTCGCATAGCTGATTTTTTTTCTCACAGAGAGGCTCATATGACCATCTCGTATTCGAAAGAGATATTGAAATGTTAGCTGAGCATTGGGTCTCGTTAGACCAATAGGGTCATTGCTCCTAGTCTTGATTAATTAATTGGCAGAGCGTGTCAGCCTTTGTCGGCCCAACATTGACATCTGAATCTTGAATCTTAGACCATGGTTGGTATCTGATCATTTTATTTCAAAACCTTGCAAGTGCACAAGTTTGAATGTACTAGGGCAAGTACAAGGGTGTTGAACCACAGGGATTTGTCATTTATCTCTAATTTAATTCTGCATTACTGAGTATTTTGTAACATTAAGTTTCCTAAATTCAAACAAATCAAAGGAACCTAAATAGTTTTAGAAATAGGAGAAGAGAAGGTGGTCAGGACTCTCTCTTGGATTTTAGAACAGTAAATAATAAAACCTATTACTTTCCTATAATGAATCTCAGGTACTCCAGCTCTTGGCTACAAGCTCAGTTGCATCGTTTATGACTTAGTGAGATCTAATCACTAGTTAGGTAACCTAATCATTAAGCATCATTGCACGTAACCAACAAAGACTATCCTACAAGGTCGTATCCCGTCGGCATGTATCCTATCTAATCTAGTTCCTAAGCCCTACCAGGCTAATAAGAGTAGATTAAATAGAACTAAACCATTACAACAGCTCGTTCTCGATGACTCTCGGAACCTCCAACATGCAATCATACCATTAAAACAAAATTCAAAATAAAGAAAAGAAATAGGATTTTATTGATATTTATAAAAAATTTACAAGAGATCCCCGGCCCATCGATTCAAAGACCTTCATCATTACTAAATCCGGCTCTAATCGATGCCCAAAGTCAATCTCTCTCCATTCCTAACTATTCCTAACCTAACCTATGGAAACTCACATCAGAGCCCACTAGAAAATTTTTGGCGTGCGAGTCCCTTAAAACCTAACCCTAGGGTCCTTATTTATAGATTACAAGGCCCTACAACAAACATACACGACAAGTAACACTAGAAAATCTCTATAAATCCTCTAAGGAAGAAGAATCTGAATGGAAATCACACTGCTTTGAGTTATCCAGCCTGTTGGAAGAGAAATTCAGAGAAGATCTCAGTGTTGAAGCTCGTTTACAGCTGTGCGAACCTAGATTATCGCTCAGAAATCTTGTTGTGACCAGTCGAAAGTGGAACACCAACTAATCGACTTTAGGGTCCCTCTCCAGGTTGAAGACGATCCACGGAGCTTTAGTTTTCATTATTTTTTAGACTGGTCGAGCCAGGTGTGACCGGTTGAGTAATTCCTTTGAGTATTTTCCATTCTACTTCTTGCATTTTTGACTGGTTGGTTGAGTCTTGACCAATCTCATCTTTAATTTCCTGAAGCATTCAACGTTGTGATCGATTGTTTGAGTCCTTTGACCGGTCCAATTACGTCCTCTTTTCTTCCCTTGGGAACCTTCTCTGATGCGCTATCCTGACTGGTCAAAAATCCTATTTTGACCAGTCCAAAAGACTTTTGACAGCCTTCCTTCTAGCTGCTTCCCTTTGGATCCTTGCCGTTTGCCTGGGTTTCTTCCTAATTTCGCTCTTTTAACTCTTTTTATGTTTAACCAACTTTTACACCTTTTGCAACACAACATGAACTAAAAGCGTACATTAGTAGTTAAATGAGGGCTAATAAAGCTGAGATTCGAAGATAATTTATACAATGTTTGAGTCTGATCATACCCCCAAACCTAAACTTTGCTAGTCCTTGAGCAAAGACAACATTAACCCATAACCTAGAGGAAAATTATTCAAATAATATACAGACTAATCTAAGAAATTAAAAGCCACTTTTGTAGGGAACACGATTGCATTTAGCATATGCAATAAGCGTTTAACCTAAGTGATCCCTAGTGGAGGAGTTGTGTCTCCTGAGGGTTTTCAGTGAAGACACCCACAGACTTCCAAAACAGTTTCAAAACCATCAGTAAAAGAATTTTCAAAATCAGTTTTCATATAATATATAAAATTTAAAAATCTCAACCTATAATCAGTTCAGCATGCAAATTTTTATTTCAAATACCGATGCCATGATAATCCCACTGTGGCTTACTCCAATCAACCCAATGCTCTGATCCTTAGACCAATCGTTCATTCATGCTTAGAGTGATGTGTGTGCATATGTTAGTGCTTAAATCATTATATCTCTAGATGAATCCAAACTGGGAATCATCGGATCCCATGTTTCGACTTAATCCTCACTATAGGTATATACTCAAAACAAAGTCACTTCAATGAATGGTCAATGATTTCACTCACATGTGAGATGAAATTACAAAACAATTTAAAGGATCCCACATGATATAAGAAAAATGGTGCATCAAAGAAATTTAAAAAGTAATCTCATAGAAGAATGATGCTTGTATCTTACACATGTTATACTATGCACCATAGTCATTGCATCATCACCCTCCACAATGCATTTACCACCTGAGATCAGATTAAAAAGGTCTTTTCAAGCTTGTAATAGGGCCCAGGTGAAGGTTAAGAAAGATGGGAAAGCTGGATTCAAATTTTTCTAAGAAATCAAGATAAGGATACACATTTAATTTTCTTATTTTCACTCTCCCTTTCCTTGCATTATTCAGATATTTTATTTTCTTCTGCTCAACTTTTCTCCTTCTTTTCATTCCTTCATCTTCTTGTTCGATACCTCTGTAGACACACTATTTTTTCCCTCCAGGAGTATACAAGCATGTTCGGTCAACCTATAACCATGCCCATGACTTCTGGAAAGAGGCTTACTCTCTCCGATAGCTCTAAAACCCTAAAGAGGGGGACCATGACTTGGACTGAAACAATAGCTCACATGCTCGGATCCAACCCGACCTAGGAAGATCCTGAATTTCTCGCCTTCACAGAGGCGCGCAATTTGATTGCATGCATGGATACATGCACACAATTGGTTCCACTTGGACCAGGTTCATTCTTCCTATGAACCACCTTAGGACCTGATTACGCGTCCTAGACAGGCCGCGCAATCAGATTGCATGCCCAGACACTGGCGCGTAATTGATATAACTTTGACCAAAATCCCTCCCTCCGTAGACCGCCTAAGACCCAATTATGCGCCTATAGCAGATCGCGCAATCGATAGCATGCTCCATCACCAACGCGTAACTGGCCCCCAGTAGGACTTGGACTTTAATTCCCTTGATTGCTCGAACTCCCCGATCAAGCGCACATAAGCAGGTGCTTAATTGCATTGCATGCCCTACCGCGGGGGCACGATTAGTTCCAACTGAGTTGGAACTAGGATTCCTAGCTAAGCCAGTCAACCAACCACTTGAGTTTGTGACCGACTCTAACTCGATTAAGTGCCCTGAAGAGGGGGCAGAATCCAATTACACGCCCCCACAGGGCGTGCTATTAAAACCAACCGGCTAATTATGCATCGGCCCTAGGTCGCGTAATTACCCGTATACCTACAAAAAGACCCCCTACCTCCCCAACTAGACACAACATCAATTTTCATAGGGATCTCTCCTCTCTCAAGCCTAGGCCTCTTAAGGATTTCGAGTTTCCTTCTCTGCGGTGCCAGAAGAAGGAGAATCAAGGAGGAAGAAGCGCGTAGCTTCAAGTAATCGCTCCCCTAGTTCTAGTTCTAAATTCTTAGTTTATAATCCTAAATTTTTAGTTCTAGCTCTTAATTCTTAATTTTAGTTCTAGTTCTTAGTCCCTAGTCCTAAATTCTTAGTTCTAGTTCTTAGTTCTAGTTCTGAATTCTTAGTTCAAGTTCTAGTTTTAATTCTAATTCTTAATTCTCAAGCTCTTGATCCCTAAGTCTTAATTCTTAATTTTCAATCCCTAGTTTAAATACAGTCCATAATTCTCAACATTTAAAATAGTCCTTAGCCTCTTGATTTTCCCAAGGAAGCTTATGGAGGGTACCCGAGAATGGGGCTGATACTCCTTAGCATAGCGGGCCACAACCCCCTTTTTTAATTAGAGTAGCAGTAGGAAGCTAAAATCAATTAAAGTTAGAGTAGTGTTAGGAGACCCACAACTAGTTAGATTCAGAGTAGGATAAGAAGACAAAGTCAATTAGACTTAGAGCAGGATTAGGAAGTTAGACTAGACAGACCCTAGGCAATTTTTAGCTGCTGGAGTCAGTCGGTCGACATTCAGTAAAGGAGTCAACCCGTATCTCCCCGCACTTGATCAGTGATGTGTTGCAGCGTCGATAAATATCTGCAGCTGGCGATGGCATCACTCAGATACTCTCCGTTTAGAATTCACCTCTTTAATTTCAGCAATTTAACATTTCCTAGTCTTATTATTCTATCACCCTTAGCAAGAGTCCACTCAAACCGAATTAGACCACTTCTTTCGGGGACTAAAAGGAACCCAAAAAAAGCACATACCAATAGACTGGTGATCGCAATGGGACCTTTTCTGCTAAAATAGTTCCTGTCTAGTTTAACTTTAACTTCCTACTTTATTTCCTTGCTTTACTTAGTTTAGTTTTATTTCTCATTTTATCACTTTGCTACACACGTTCGCCATCTCGAGATCTCCCTGAGAGTCTATGAATATCTACCAAAGGTTATAGATATCAGGAATTGTTAGCGACTTGGCTATGTATCTCTAATTAAGTCTTAAACCTATTGCAAGCTCACAATGAAAATTATAATATTAGCATAAGATCATTCCCACGAAGATAGGTTTATCTATATATATTAATTTTCTAAAAACTTATACTTATCTTTTAAGTTCCTAATATACTGGAGAAATGTGAATAAAGAATAAAGAATGATTTCTTAAACTAAATTGCAAAAAATATATCCTAAATCCTCCTTCTCCAAATTATGGTCATCAATCACAATTTTCCGTTATTGGATGTTTACAAATTTAAAATATCGTTACACTATATTTCAATCTTTTAGAATTTGGGCATCAATCAAAATCAAAAATCCTATAATATAGATTTATACTAATCTCTAATCTACTAGAAATTTGGGCGTCAATCAAACTCTAGAAAATTAAAGAAGGAAAATAAAAACCATTACACTATTCTGCAAACTTCAACCTGAGTCGTCAATTCAAATCAAAATCTGAAGATGTTTACAAAGCAGTAACTTGTAATAAAATAAATCTAAACTAGAAAGCAAAAAGTAGAACCATCCAAAGGGTTGATCTTTCAGCTTCCTCAGCCTTGGTTGTCAAGCAAGACCTTAGAGAACTATGGAGGATTTTACTTTGTAAATCCTAAACTACTTTGATTGGCAGAAAACACAGACCTCAATTGTCAATTGATGCTGTGAAAACATAGATCTAAGGGTCAATTTACAAAACTTCTAATTCTAACAAAAGAAACTATTAAAGCAAAACTATCTTAATATAGCTCTACTTCTAATCTTATCTTTCCTTGTTTTCTATCTGTTGATGTACTTCTAGATTTCCTCTATTATTTCAGCATCATAGTTCTTTAAGAGTCTTCTTCATCAATCTCTCAGATCTGTGATTCACTGGACTTTTTCTTTAAGAGATCTTCTAATTTTATGCATGGCGGTGTTCTTTGTCGCGTGATCAACAGCTTCAGAAAGTTTCTTCTATAAAATCATAAATCACGATTTTCTTCTTCCATTATAGCTTTCTCTGGAAAATCATAAATCATGATTTTCTATTCTTTATTATATAGCTTCCTATTGATCAATTTTTTATTTACGATTCATCGCTTTCTTATGTATCGTACTCTTTTGAACGACTTTCTCTCTAGAGAATCATAAATTATGATTTCTCACTTTATATTGCTTTGTTCCGCCAAATCGTAAAACATGATTTTTCATCTTTTTAGTAGGCGAAGATTTGTCTTTTGGTTCAATTGTCTTTTTATTGTTTTATGAGTTCATTTTGATGAATATTAACACTTTGGTTCTTTTTTGCTATTTTTTCTTTAATATATGTACATCCGTAACTTATTAGTAGCAAACTAAGTTCTAGCATCACTAAGTTAAGGGTGATAAAATGGTATATTATGTGACTAATCACACCCCCAAACTTATGTTTTGCTAGTCCCTAGCAAACAAGGTGTGCAATAGTGGGAACTCTTGCGAGTCTGTCGCGACAATGCGCTCTTTACTACAAATTTAGAGTCGCCACCTGGAGCTTTTGGTGTCCCGGGATACCCAAATCAATATGATGAGCACCAAAGATCTAATAATATGACTCTGATCTGGTCTACACCAAAGGCTCTTGGGTAGGGGCTTCGGTTAAAGGTTAGGAAGGTGTTAGTCACCCGATCAACCCGCTCATGAGTGATCTCTACTTATGGCCAAAAGAAAAAATAAAAGTAATTCCAAAAGCACTCCGATCCTATTTACGCCCCCCACAATTACTAAAATTTTGGTAGCGTAATGGCGCAAATTCAAGGATAGAGGAAAAGCAAAAAAGGTAGGGGAATAGCGGGGAGAGTCAAAGCTCTTGGGCCCCTGTAGCACAACTGTGATCCTTCGCGTGGATGCACTTTCGATGAGCTTCCGATAGCAAATTGATTGAAGGATAGATCTCAAACTCTAAGTCTTAGGGAGTTAGAGGGAAGGAGAGATGGGCTAAGGCTTTGATCTTGCTAAAGCTAAAGGAGTTATGATGGAAAATGGTGGGTAAAGGATGATTTTCAAATATGGAATTTGTATGGGTTTGGTGCACCAAAGGGGAGAAGGAAATCTCTTAATCCTTTTTCTCCTTGAAAAAATTTTCAAGCCCTTGTAAAGGGAAGGGTGCTTCTCTATTTATAGGAAAAAGGGAGGTTAAGGATGGGTTAAAGGGCTAATTAGGTTAGTAACTAGGTAAAAGGAATCTAACGTTTTCAAGGGTTGAAGCTTGGATAGGTGGGAGATGGGTTTCAATGGTAGATGATAGGGGGAGCTTTAAAGGGCTAAAGGGTTGCAAGCAACAGTCCCATCAACACCAACTCCAATGGATGGGGTGGTCAACAAGTCAAACCCTAATTTTGAAATCTGGCAAAAATCCCAAAAAACACTATTCCTAAGCCTAGCATATGTATTACATACGCTAGTTATAGGAACAGTGTTCCTGAGAAACTTGGAGGTTCAGTTTCGGCCATTGGGTTCACAGGAAAGTCAATTTTTTACCTAGCTTATGTAATACATACGCAAGGTAAAAATCTGCAAAAATTGGCCTAGCATATGTAATACATACGCTAGGCCAAAAACAACCATAAAATGGCCTAGCGTATGTATTACATACGCTAAGCAAAAATCATGCATTTCAGCCCTAGATTCACGCTGCCCTAACTCTTGATCTATAGCTCGGATTGAGGCAATTCTTGGCTTGTTGGGAAGTTGGGAAGATCCTCTTTCTAATGGTATATGTCTTAGCTCTAGTAGAGATCTGTGCAAACTATGGAAATCCTCTTTTCAACAACTGCTTGGGAGGATTTAAAACTGGTTTGGGCGGGGTTCTACAGGTTAGGGCTGATTCCTAAGGGTCAGGGATAAGCTTCTAAGGGTTTGGGTAAAGTTTTAAGGGTTTGAAAAGTGCTCTCAAAAGCTCGGAGGGTGTGCCTTTCTCGGAGTGTAAGTTGAT
Organism: Chloranthus sessilifolius; assembly: GCA_021018995.1. Taxonomy (NCBI): domain Eukaryota; kingdom Viridiplantae; phylum Streptophyta; class Magnoliopsida; order Chloranthales; family Chloranthaceae; genus Chloranthus; species Chloranthus sessilifolius. Next base: position 85,731,919 of record CM037597.1, read on the forward strand.
CGGGCCTTGGGCCAAATTTGAGTGTCTACAGATGCCCCTCACTAACACCGATTTTGCAAAAAAAAAATTAACTATGCCTAAACATGGATCCATCAGGGGGCGATAAAAATAAAGGCGATGGAAGTCTCGACCCAGACTAACTAGGCACCATTTACAGGAACAATGACCATCTCAAAGGATACCTAGACGCATCAGCGTATACTTTATAGGGATACCACAAAATTGCAGGTTTCAAAGCCTGCAGATGTAAAAGAGCCCTTCTGTATGCATGCCTGAGCATGGTTTTTCGCTATGTAATTTCAATCCTGACAAATTGGTTTTAACCAACGACCAGAGTGTCCCTATACAAGATAGGTTTTGGGGTTTTTAAGCATACTTGACATCCCCGATTATTTATTTAGCACAGCTGCCTGGGCGGAGAGAAAATTGATATCAAACCATTCCTTGGGATGTGTGCAACCTATCAATCTACATATTTTGTTATTTTATGCTTTCTCTTTCTTTTATTTTTGGTTTTGTATATATTTTCATTTGGTTTTCTGTTTTTTGATGTTTGTTCAGGATCTTGAGTGTGCCCACAATCCTAGACACTCTATTTTAGCACAGCTTCCCGAGCAGGCTGAATTGAAGTCGACACGCTTTCGGGTCATGTGCCTTTCTAGCCACTCAGACCTAGCTCCTGGGCGGTCCCCGATAATGATCCAAAGTCCAAAGGGGGGCAGAAAATAAGCCTAGCATATGTATTACATACACTGGGCTAAAATCTGAAGATTTTATGCATAGCGTATGTATTACATACGCTAGGCCAAAATTTTGTTTAAAACGGTCGGGAACGGCCAGGGACTCGAAAATACTCATTTTTCAAACTTTTCTCTTCTCCCTCTCTCTAAAAAAAAAATGGGAGTTCTACCTTGGGCTCCATTGATCGGATTCAAACCTCGAGATTGCGCCGGTGTTATTCTCGCCAATCAAACGTGTATTCCCCATTAGATCTAGGGTTCAATTCTTCACCACGGTAATCATTCAAAAACCCCTTTTTCTTTTGAAATTTCTTTGATTTTATGTTAATGTGGCTAGGGTTTTTGCATTTAGATGATAAATAAATGAGTTTCCTTGTAAATGTAATTATTCATGATTCCTTTAGTTGATTTTGTGCATATTGGCATGGATTTTTATGGAACCTTGGTCAAATTATTCCCTATTTTTTATTTTATTTTATTTTTTATCTCGAAACTGACACAAATGTGCACATGTGGGTTTTCGTTGGGAATCCCGGGGCAATAGGTGCCCCTTTTGTAAAAAGCATTTTCTTTGTTTGTACACATGCATATTTATAGATTGCTTATGTAGTTTTCTTTTGTGATGCTTTGTGGAAAAAAAAAGAAAAAGGAAAAGAAAAACAAAATGCATGTAGACAGATCTTTTAGTGTTTTTATTTTTATTTTTGGATGATGAGAATCACCCTCTTTTGTTTGTTCGTTTAGCAAGGAGGGGGCATACTTACCTCTATTTAGCTTTAGGCTTATAGTTGAGTTCTTGACTTTCTTTTTCTTACCATCTCCTAATATCTGATTGATGTTTCTCTTCTCCTTTTCTTTTTTTTTTAGGATGACACATAGAGGATAGAGTGAGGAGGTCCATGTTGGTGAGGGTAGCCCAGAGGTGATCATTGGCATTCGGGGCGAGCGCCTTGTCGAGGTGTGGCTATCATCTTGTTTTTGGTACGAGATGCAAGGTGAGGCGACCCGCAGCGGGCTACTCCATCAGTAGTACACCCACATCTCCAACTTCGGGATCACCAGCCAGATACAGGGAAGAGTTCATTGGTTGCTTTCCTTTGTTCATGCTTCTCTCTTCTCTCTTTTTTTTTTTCAGGGATCTGACGCCTTCTACTCTTTTGATGCAGCCCTTGCCCCATCTCTTGTTTCGCGGGGGGTGGTTTCACCTTCAGAACTTCTATGCCCAACTTCCCTTCACCGTGAGGTTTCTCCTGGCCCAGGCAGGCTTCGGAGACTTTCTGTCCTGCCCCGCCATGCGGGGTGATACGGCCTGCGTGAGGGCCTTGATAGAGAGGTTTCGCCCAGAGACTATGACCTTTCACATGCCTGTTGCCGAGATGACCATCACCCCTGTAGACTGGGCCTTGATTACAGGGATTGTGATAGGGGGAGCCGGTAGTCTGCCCCCGCGTTCTTGGTCGTGAGGAAGTGACTTGACTGATTGGGGCCTATCCCTCCTCTGGCAACATGACCGGCTCCGGGGTCAAATTATCCTGGTTGAAGAGGCTTTTTGAGGCCGATGAGCTGGTCAATCTGCTCCAGCCAGATGTGGACGTTGTTATAGAGCCCGAGCGTGCCTTGGTGCTAGCTCGTATCTCCCTGCTTTACCTTTTGTGTAAGACTATTCTTACCAATGCCAGTGGGGATCGTGTTACATTGTCTGATGGAGAATTGGGGGGACGCGCATCGCTATGACTAGGGAGGCGCCGGATACGAGGTGCTGATGGATAGCCTGGCTAGGGCTTCCATTAGGGAGGTTGCTTCCATTCTCGGCTTTGGGCATGTGATCAAGGTAACCTATTCTGCCCATCCCTTCATCATTTCCGACTTTTATTTTCTACTCTTTGATTTGATATGCTCTTTGTTTGTCTATCTTCTCATATCTGGGGGTATCTGTAATTCCTACATGGTTGCCCCATGCTCTTCTTGGATGAGTACACTTATCATCTTATGAGTTGCTGGCTCCCAGACCGTCGTAGAGAGGCGGGGATGAAACACCTGGAAGTGGGTCTGAGGGTGCAATTTCACTTGATGATCCCTGAGCAGGTTTGATTATCCTTTTGTTAGTTGGATTTTCTAGGTTATGATTGTATTGATTCACTAACGGTCCCTGTCCCTTTTTAATGCAGATTGCCTTTGACCCATACATCGGATCCCCATTTCACAATTGCATTGCTATTAGGCAGTCTCGGCTATTTGTCGACCGCTGGGTCATATTCTTCTATGGTGCCTGGGTCCGAGCTTACTACGTAGCGAAGAGGGTCATTCATCAATATCGGGACCTCTTTGCGGTGCCATCGGATCTCCCTGAGGATGTCAAGGCTCCAGAGGGTTCAGTTTAGGAGCTTACCGGGAGACTGCTCCATCATGGGATCCCGACCGACAACTTGTTTTAGTATGGGGGGTATTACCCGTGGTATGAGTCCCTCCCCTATTGGACTCTCCTTCCATGTTTCATTCTCGATGCTAATTTCTTGGCATTTGGAGGGCCACGGGGCTAGGTATCTTTCTTATCTTTATTTACCCGTTGATTCAGCTTTGATATATTAAGGATGTGCTTTGCTGATTGGTTCCCTTGTTCTCCTCTCCTTTTTCAATTTGATGAGGCAGCAGGATCTAGTGCGGGTGTGTGAGGGAGGACCTTCAGAGGAGCCAGGTGCAGGATCTTCAGATGTTGCTGGTGCCGGGACGTCTACCACAGGGACTTAGGGTGCCTTCCGGTGCATGGATGATGCATTTCTTTTCGGCCTGTGTGCTGACGTGGCCAAGCGAGCCCGTCTTTCTGTCAAGGCAGTTAGAGTACCTCCCCTCGAGCTCATCCCTGAGGTGAGTTATTTTTTGTCGGTAATACGCCCTTTTGGTCTTTTCGCACCACTGACCTTTCTATTCTTCCCTTTGTAGGTTTACAAGTCTGCCGTCCAACAGGCGGACTACTACCGTAACATTGCTGACCTTCGGGAAGCCGAAGTGGTGAGTACTGATGTTGTGTAGTCCCTCAGCATTTAGTTTATGTTTTCCCCTAATTGATCCTTTTGGCATGGTGCTTTCAGCATGCTCGAGAGAAGGAGTCACGTTCACTGCTTGGCCGACTGTCTCAGGCGTGGTCCCATGTGGGTGATACCCGGACATTCCAAAGGACCAATTGTTCGCGGAAGAGGGGGTCTGAAGGACCTAGAGCATAATTGGAGGCTGCCTCTATTGCTTTCTCTTTTCTTTTGATCATGAACATTTGAACTTTGGGCGCTTTATGGAATTAATTTGTAATAATGGTGCGCCTGCTTCGCAAACTTTGAGTACTCTTTTGAATGGAAAAAATATTTGCTTCGTTGTTTCTTATTTTGGATGTGACCCTCTTGTTTGAGTAAAGAAAGCACCACTAGATGGCTTGTGGAACTGCCTTGTGCCTTGTACTTTTCTGTAGGGTAGCCATAAGCTTGGCCAAAAAATGTGGAAAGCCCCTTGACGTGTTGGCTGTAATGGCTGGGGTCCATATGCTTTTCTCTGTTTACTGGCATCAATGATTCCTGTAAAAGAGAAAATATCACAAGTTTTAGGTGATAAATTCTTGGTGCCCCAGCTCGTGGCCTAGGGTGCAACAAAAATGTATTATATGTAGGTAAAATAAGTTAAAAAGGGAAGGAAAGCAAATCCTCTTTGCATCATTTTCGGTCTAGTGTATGTGTTACATATGCTAGGCATTTCTGGGCATTTTCTAGCCTAGCATATGTAATACATACGCTAGGCAAATATTGGGGTTTTTTTGCCTAGCATGTATAATACATACGCTAGGCCATTATGGGCAGAATTTGGCCTAGTATATGTAAAACATACGCTAGGTATACATGGGTCGGTAGTGGGTTTTTAAAGCCCAAGAATGCACCTATTTCTCATTATCTTGAGTTGGGTTTTTGAGTTTTGTTTCCTTATATATTTTTTTTCTTTCTTCCTAAGGGTGGGTCCATTGTTCTACATGGATTTGTGATTCTTTTGAACATCTTTGCATGACCACGGACCCGTTTTCCGAACCCTCCTCTCTTCGGGGTCCGAGACCCTTATACTTCCCTCTTTGGGAGGTGGGCTCAGTTTTCTAAAGAAATGGCTCGCAAGTTTGAATGAAGGCGAGCTTGCGGGTTGGGATCAACCTGGGCTGGACCGTCTCCTGTCCTTTCTTGACGTTCCCTTGCTTTGGGATTTCATTCATGCGGCAGCTTCGCTTTGGGAAGTGCATACCCATGTCTTCCATTTTGGGAACTGTGAGTTATCTCCCACTCTTGAGGAGCTCTCCAACCTATCGGGCTTGAAACTACATAGAGGCCTTGCCAGGGTATTGCCGAAACCAGGTTATGCTAAAGCTGTCCATATGACTTTGGGCTTGAAGAAAATCAATTATGAGAAATGCCTTGTCAGTGGGCCCGCCAGGTGTTTGATGAAATTCCTGAGAGAACTTTTTAGTGACGAAAGCCTGTAAAAATTGCCAGTTAGAAATATCCATAACATGAAAGCTTTCGCTTTCTGCCTTCTCTCAAAGGTTCTTTTCCATACTAGGGGGGAGAGTTTCTCCCTAGCACTCTGCGACATGTTGACAGAGCTTAAAGGAGACCGTTCCGTGATGCATCTAGTTTTGACGGAGCTTTAACGTTGTCTCTATGCTTTTGCCTTGGGAAAGGTTGAGTGCCTCTAAGGATGCCCTTCTCTGCTCCAGGTCTAGCTTGGGGAGCATCCCGCCATTTTGGGGCCCGTGCCTCGCTTTTATGTGGTTCGTGGAGAGGCGGCTCGTTGCCTTTTGGGTTGATGCCATAAGTTACCACGAGGGAATATATGCGAGCTGAAACTTTGGCTGGCTGAGGCTGAGCTGGTGTGGAGGCTTCCATGGTTGGACATGACCTTCCTAGTAGTTCGATCCAGAGACCACAAGGGCATCACCCTTCTTGGCTTGACTTTTAGTACATATTATTTTCCCTCTCGGGTACTGTGCCAATGTGTTTTTACCCAGCAGGTTCCTTGCTTGGAGAGACCTCCCTTATGCGGACTGATCTTTTTTCGGGGATCCTCGGGGGACTTGGATAGGATAGCCGCTCTTTGGGAGACACGCCAGTTGACGAATATGTGCGGTTTGGAGCAAGGGGATTCTTTTATGACTTCTCTGGGGAATGAGGCCTGGCTGCTATCTGAGAGGCCCTCTGTCAGTTGCGCGGATCAGGTGGAGAGCAGTGGTGCGGAGGGGCCTTGGCCGCAGAAGGATTCACTGCTTCTGGCTCGGATTGAGCTATTGGTAGATGAGAAGCTGGCACGAATGTTTAGAGAAACACAAGGTCAAAGCCAATGTTGCAGAAGCAAGAGCTAGTTTTGTAGAGTGTGAGGTCCTTCGTCTAGAAGGAGCCCTGAGTGATGCTCTTGGTGCTACTGAAGCTTCTCGAAAGAGGTATAAGAGTCTGCATGGCCACTAAATGATAGATCAAGATGCTCGGGAGGATGCCTTACATGCTGAGATTCGTGCTTTGAAGCGCGAGTTGCGTCATTGACCTAGACCTGAACATACCTTTTGCATAGATCAAATTACCACAGGAAGGGGCATAAGAACCCATGTTAGATTTTTTTTAGGTATATATATTTTCGTCATGTTTTTTTTATTGCTTTACATTTTTGTAAAAAAAAAGTATGCAAGGCATCACACAGATTATTTTTTGAGGTGTGGTGTAAGTATAGTATAGACATGTAAATGGAAAAGGGAAATCTATTATCTTACATAAATTCTATCTTTCTTTGTTTTTGTAAATGGGGGAAACTAGGTATTATGTCGATCATCCTTTTGGGGTGTGGTGCACACAGTGCCGGCCCGAAAATGGGAAAAGGATATTTATCATCTTTTGCAGATGTGGTCTTTCCGGTCATCAAACCGATCATCCTGGAGTGATGTGTGCACAGTGCTGGCCTGAAAATGGGAAAGGGAAATTTATTATCTTTTGCAAATGTGGTCTTTCCAATTATCAAACCAATCATCCCGGAGTGGGGTGCGCACAGTGCTAGCCTGAAAAATGGGAAAGGAAAATTTATTATCTTTTGCAAATGTGGTCTTTTCGGTTATCAAACCAATCATCTCAAAGTGGGGTGTGCACACTGGTAGCCTGAAAAATGGGAAAGGGAAATTTATTATCTTTTGCACAGTGGGGTCCTCTGCTTTCTTCATTTGTTTGATGCCTCAATGATGAGTTCCTTTCTGAGCACAGTCGAACTCGTTCATGCAGTCGGACCTGAGTGTGGTTTAGCATTTTTACCAAGATCGGATGGTCCATCCCTTTGGACCGAACTAACCTTTTATCCTTACCTCGGGTCATACATTTAACGGTTCGATCCAAAAACACACCTGACTAAGATCCAATTTGACCTAACATGAATGGCCCATATGAAGACAAGAGCCATGGAACTAGATGTAATGGAAAAACCAATTTTTTTTGTCCTGAATAGACCCATTTTTCTCTTTCTTTTTAACATTTTTACTCAGCACCTAAGACGGGTTTTCTTCATGCCCGTCGTTAGCGTCCTTTTCTACCCATAGCACCCTTTCAAATTTTCACTATGTCCGTGGGTATGCATTTTTACCCCAGATGCCTTTTCAGGTTTTCACCTGGTCCGCACAAGCTCCTTGCTTTTACCCATGGCGCCCTTTAGGGTTTTCATCATGTCCTTTTTGCTTTGAACTTGTATATATATATTTCTTTTCTTTATTATTTTTAAAAGGTCACGACATGGACGTTGACTCTATCATAGCCGGCTAGGTGGAATTCTTTATTGTCTCTTAGCTTGGCTCGTGCTAACTCAACGGATACTGTGACTGCTCATAGACATTAAAGAGGGCTTTCTTTAGGGATGCATCTTAGCCATGGGTTTGAAAGGGATAGGTTAGAAATTTTGAAGGTATTCTGGGGTTAAAAGGTTTCCTTGATTGAGTTTTGGTTGCCACAATACTCTTCTTCCATGGGGGGTTTTGACTGTACATGCCCCACTTTTTCTTTTCTATTTTATTTTTTTTTGTCATTTTTTTTTTAGACACCCTCTTTTTGGGATTTTACATATATGATTTTTTAGATTTTGATGGTAACTCTTTTTCTCCTTTTTTTGTTTGGTATATACACTTTTTCGTCTTCTGAGAGGGGTTGATGCAAGAAAGGCTAATGGCCCAAGGAGTGTAGCAAAGGGTATGAATATTTAGGGACACTTTTTGGCTACTTGGCTTTGAATTGATGGCCTCTTTTTAAGGGATCCTTAAGCAGTCACATATCCATTTTTATCAGTACTTACCTCGCCGTGGGAGACTTGGAGTAGAATCATCATACGTATCCAGCATTGATGGGCTCGGAAAAGTGATCTCCATCCATGGTGGTGAGGTGAAGCGCGTATCCAGGGAGTACCTCTCGGATGAATTAGGGCCCTTCCCAGTTGGGCCTAAATTTCCCTCTCAAATTAGCGTGGAGAGACGGGAAGATTTTCTTTAGTACTGTGTCACTCACCTTTAAATCTCATATACGAACACGCTTGTTATAAGCACGTGCGATACTTCTCTGATAGGCCTTGGTATGATACAAGGCTAGGAGCCTCTTCTCATCTAGTAGGTTCAGTTGCTCAAAATGGGACCTCTCTTTTTCAGCCTCTGATAGACCAGATTTGATGAGAATACAGAGTGAAGGTACTTCAACCTCGACTGGCAGGACAACCTCGATTCCATATACAAGGGAGAATTGTGTTACCCCTGTAGCGATACAGATCGACGTTCAATAGGACTAAAGTGCGAAAGGTAACATTTCGCTCCAATCCCAATAGGTGATGACCATCTTCTCAAGGATGCAGGCAACTGTCTTGTTAGCAGCTTCTACGGCACCATTGGTTTGTGGTCGATACGGTGATGAGCGATGATGTTTGATTTTATATTTCTTGCAGAAGGTCTTGATGCACTTGTTCGCAAAGTAAGTGCCATTGTTCGTGACGATGTCCTTGGGTACACTGAATCGACAAATGATATTGTTCTTAAAGAACTTCTTGACATGGCTGGCCATGATATTTGTGTAAGATACTACCTCTACCCACTTGGTGAAGTATTCAATAGCGACGATGATGAATTGATGCCCATTTGATTGTTTCGGATTGATCTTTTCGACGACGTCGAGGCCCCACGTGGTGAATGGCCAAGGAGTGGTCATGCTGTGTAGATCTATGGCAGGAGTATATATCAGACTGGAGTGTTCTTGGCATTTGTAGCACTTCTACAAGTGTTTGCAACAGTTAGTTTCCATTGTAGTCCAGAAATACCCTTGTTGTAGGATCTTCTTGGTGAGCATGTGTCCATTAACATGGGCTCCGCATACTCCTTCATGGATTTCTCTCATGATGTTGGGCACCTCGCCTTTTGTTAGGCACCTGAGCAAGATGTTATTATATGATCGCTTGTAGAGGCACTCACTGCAGATGATGTAATTGGCCGCTAAATGTTGAATGGTCTGCCTGTCTGTCTTGGATGTACCTTCAGGAAAAGTTTGAGTTTCAAGGAAATTCTTGATATTTGAGAACCAAGGAGGCTCATCATCTAAATTTGTGGGTCCCTCAATCTGAAGGCAAAAGGCCGGCTCATTCCTCTGCTCAATCATGATTGGTGTCATCTTGATACCATATGGAATTTCGACCATCGATGCCAATGTTGTTAGTGCATCGGCATAGCGATTTCTCGCTTGCAGGACATAAGAGAACGTAATATCATTGAAGCACACTATCAAATCCTTGAGGGGCTTGTGGTATGGGACCAACTTCTCATCTTTTGTCTTCTAATCTTTGTTGGTTTGGCATATGATTAGCTGTGAATCTCCAAATACCTTAAGATGAGTTACGTTTAGGTCCAAGGCTGCCTGTAGGCCTGCTACACAGGCTTCATATTTGGCCATGTTGTTTGTGCATGGGAAGTTGAGCTTGATGGAGACTGACACGTGAGACCCTTTTGGTGAAATTAGAATAGCGTCGGCTCCTTGGCCTTCGGCATTTGCTGCCCCGTCAAAGTGCATTACCCAGAATTCCTCTATCTCTGCCGTATCATCCTCTATGATGAATAAAATGTCTTGATCTGGGAATTTAATTCTCAAAGGCTCATAGTTAGCTAAAAGATTTTCGGCAAGATGATCATCAAGTGCTTGCCCCTCGATCGACTTTTGTGTGACATATGTGATGTCAAATTCAGATAGGAGAAGTTGCCAGTGTGCAGTTCAGCCAGTGAGAGCCGAGTTTTCGAATAGGTACTTCAATGGATCCATTCGTGCTAGGAGTAATACAGCTTGAGATAGTAAGTAGTGGCGAAGCCTCTGGGTAGCCCATATGAGAGCCAGGCATGCTTTCTCCAGATGAGAATAATGTGTCTCGTAATCAGTGAAGTTTTTGCTCAAGTAATAAATGTCCTGCTCTCTTCTTCCTGTTTCATCATGTTGCCTTGTGGAGAGATACATTAAGAGTGGTCTCCTGGGTTCGGGTGGCACCAAAACTGGTGGGTTGAGAAGGTAACCTTTAATTTTATCAAATGTTGCCTGACAGTTATCATTCCATTAGACTAGCGAATCTTTCTTTAGTAACTTGAAGATAGGCATACAGAAAGGAGTTAGTTGTGCAATGAACCGACTGATGTACTGTATCATGCCAAAAAAGCCTCTGACCTCTATCTCGATAGATGACGGTGGCATTTCAATGATAGCTTTCACCTTGATTGGGTCAACCTCGATGCCTCTTCTACTGACAATGAAGCCTAGTAGTTTTCCTGACATGGCACCGAATGCGCATTTCTGAGGGTTCAAATACAATCTGTATTTTTTCAGCCTCTCAAACAGCTTTTGGAGATTTATCAGATGGTAACTTCTCTCTGGTGACTTGGCAATCATGTCATTAGCGTACACCTCAATCTCTCGGTGCGTCATGTCATGAAACAATGCAGTCACAACTATCTGATATGTCATTAGCGTACACCTGAATGGCATGACTCGATAGTAGAAAATTCCCCACGGAGTGATGAACACTGTTTTCTCTTGGTCCACCATGGCGATCTTGATCTAATTGTATCCAGAGAATTCATCCATGATTGAGAGCATCCCACGCCTCATAGTGTTATCGACCAAGATGTCGATGTGTGGCAATGGGAAGACGTCCTTTAGGCTCGCCTTGTTCAGGTTTCTGAAGTCGATGCACATGCGAATCTTTCCATCTTTCTTTGGTACCGGGATGATGTTGGCTAGCCAGTAAGGGTACTTAGAGGCCATGAGAAATCCCGCATCGTACTGCTTGATGACTTCATCCTTTACTTTCAACATCCATTCGGGTCAGAGACATCTCAACTTCTGCTTGATCGGCCTAACATCAGGATATAGTGGCAGCTCATGCTCGACCAAATCGATGTCTAAATCAGGCATATCCTCATATGACCATGCGAAGACATCTTGGTATGACCGAAGGAAATTAATCATGCTTTTTCATTCCTCGGGAGACAGCGACGTTCCGATCTTGGTAATTCTAGGAATCTCCTCAGTCCGTAGATTGACGTCCTCTATTTCTTCAACAATTGGTGTAGGGCCATGCTCAAAATCGGTGTACCAGTCAAGGAGTTCATTGGGGAGCTTCTCGATGGGGATATCCTCGTCCAGACTCGTGACTCCTACCTCTTCTTCTTTTCTACAGGAAAGGAGTCAATTTCACGTGGGACGGGTATTTTTATTAAGGCACCTTTTTCTTTAATTTTCTTAGGAATTTTGAAAGATAAATTTTTTGAATTATTTTGTAATTCTTTTATTTTTTTGGTTTTCTCTTTTTCTTCAGAAATGGGCCCTTAGCAAGGGGGTCCCTATATACGCATGGTATTGCCTGTCAAGGGCTCACCTCACTTTTTATAGGTTATTTTTTTAGGAAGTGTGTACCGAATTTACGGCCATTTGATGCTTCCAGAGTTAGGAGCATTGATGTCCAATTCCTTACCAGTGGTGTCGCACCTTTACCTGCTCGGATGGAGGAGGCTGATTGATATGGCTTTTGGGAGTCAGCCTCCATCATGTTTATCTTGGGCTCATCTGGGATCCTGTCCTCAGATGCCAGCATAGTTCTATGGTGGTTTACCACAAGGGGGTCTATATAGGCATGGGAAAATCCTCCTCAAAAAGGGACAGGGAGGCTAGGTCTACTTTAAAATTGGGAGGGATGATTTGGGGATTGGTTGGGTGGATCGAGGCTGCCGACTTGTGCGGGGTTAGCTGTGTTGCCCCATTCTGATCAATTTTTACGGCCCCAACACTTACGAGTGTACTCCGGATGAGGGGCCACAGACAGGGTTTGTCTTCCAAGTCTATTCCCTAGGCTTTTAGAGTAGCAATGGTTTGGGCCTTTTCCTTGGCCTCCTGGACATCTTCTTCAGTAGGCATGTAGCCTAGGCTGAATCTGACCCGCTGTCCATCTCTGGCTCTAACTGGGTCCTTCCTTCCTTGCAATTAAGGTCCCAATCCTTTACCTTTTTTATAGCCCCATTTCTGGAGCATGGCTACAACTGCGATAATTCCACTGTTGGTTTTCAAAGTGATTCTCTTAAGGGGTTTTGGGATAACTGCTGATATATCATACTCAAAGCTATGGAGGTCTGTGTCTTCGATTGTGTGCAGCACATCTAACACTTTGGGGTTTTCGATGTTGTGGGTAGCCTTGTCTCTTTCCTCCTGCCCTTCACCCAAAATGGTGGCAATCTTCTGCTCTACTACAAACCTCTACTTTTGGTGCAGAGTTGAAGGTATTGCTTTGACCTCATGTAACCAAGGCCGCCTTAATAGCAGATTGAAATTAGATTTGATGTCCATAACTTGGAAGGGTATGGAAAAGGTCATTGGCCTGATGAGGAGCTCAATATCGACTTCACCAATTATTTCCCTCCTTATGTTATCGAAACCTCTCGTGCTTGTTCTAGCTGACCTAAACATGGAGGGATCCACCCCTATCTTGGTTACAGTTCTCACAGGGCATACATTTAATGTCGATCCATTGTCAATCATCACCAACGGGATTACTAAGTCCCTTGTTTCTACCATGATGTTGAGGGGGGAGTGATTGTTTCCCTCATCTGGTAAGTCAGCATCTGAAAAGGAAATGACATAAGGAGCTAGCACCTACCAGATGATCTGTCGTACTTTGTCCAGGGTTACTTGGATAGATACACATGCATCCTTTAATGCTCCCATCAAAGCTTGGAAATGAAGCAGGGAGGTCATTAACAGGTCCTAGACTGTGATGTGTGTGGGCATTCTTTTCAATTGTATTTCAAGTATGTGTTCTAGACTCATTTTCTCGAAGGGGTTTACAGCTGTAGGTTCTTTCTTCTCTTCTGACCAGGTCAGTGCTGGTACCTCTGGTTGTCTTGAGATTCTTCCCGATCGGGTGATGAAATCCATAGACCCCTCTTTACTACTGCTCATATTGATATATGTCTGATTGTAACTGAGCGAGACCTAATGGGGATCATAGGTAGATCCGGGGATTTGAAATGGGGTGGGTGAGGGCATCGGAGATGTCAGTATTGATGGCGCGATAAAATTGGGCCAGATCTGGTTGACTGGTACTGAAGATGGGTAAATTGGGGGGGGGGTATGGAAATATTTGGCCCATTATAATGGAGTGTTACTGGAGGTGGATTGATTGGGGGTGGAGCAAAATTGGGCCAACTATATTGGATTGGTGCTGGCGATGGATTGGGTGACACATAGTGATCGGTTATTAGGAATGGCTGATATACCTGGGGTGAGTAAAAATTGGGCTCCACATGGTTAACAGGCATGAATGTAGGGAAATACAACCTCAAATCCAGAGGTGTTGCTTGCGGTTTAGGGTTTAGAAAATAATCGATTAAGTTTAATGGCTCGATCACCCCTATGATCTCCCTCTTTTAGTGATGAATTCGGAGGGATCGAATTTTTTCATCCCTTTGTGTAGCTTGTTAATTGTGGCCCTTGGGCCCATTCCTCCCTACGGGTGCGGCGGCAATGGTGCTTGCATGATATTAGTATGCTAATTAGCTTGGGGAGGTGCCGGGGGAATGAGTTTCCCTGCCTCAATGAGGTCATGTATTACATACTTTAACGGATAGCATCAATCAGTTGGGTGCCTAGGTTCCTGGTGGTAATTGCAATGTGTGATGGGATCGTAACCTCTAGGGGGCGGATTCAACAGAGCTTGTGGTTGGAGTATGGTGACCAAACCCTTTTCGACCAAGAAAGGCAAAAGGACATTCAAGGATTGCCCTAGGGGAGTGAATACTCGGTTATATAGGACCCTTCTCTCCTCGGGGATCTGCTGGCCCCAGGGAAATTGTTCTGCCCTAGAGTTTGATTTGTTGGTGCTAGTGCTAGCTGTGCTGCCGTGAACCAAAAGGGTATCATGCTGGTGTTGGGTTGTGTAGGCATTATTGCTTGGATTTCAGCTCCTATTCTTCTTTCATTCCTCTGCTCAATAAATTTACGGACCCCACTGGCTGCATTTTTATTCAGCCACCCTTCCCTTATTGCGTCTTCGCAATGATTGACATTTCTTACTAAGTCAGCAAAGCTAGACTACTATTGGTATACCACGCAATCTGAGATGACCGACAGGGTTCTTTTCGAAATCGGCTCAATTTGCTCATCATCAGGTATTCTATTCCTAACTTGGGCTGCCAAATCACTCCATCTCCCTAGGTAGTCACTGAATGCTTCATCAGACTTCTGCTTTAATCAGGCTAGATCTGACTTACGAGGTTCAATGTTTATGTAGTAGACGTATTGTTCTTAGAATAATTGGTAAGATCTTTCCATGTTTTAGAATAGATGATTCGAGAGAGGTGAACCACCTTAGGGCCGGATCTGTGAGGCTCTTTTGAAAAAAATTTATGAGCAGATGATCATCCCCTCCATACTGGAACATATCTCCACAGTATGATTTTAGATTGGAAATTGGATTACCCATGCCGTTATATTTTTCAAATGTGGGCACTTTAAATTTAGGTGGCAGTGGTACCTCAGCAAAAAGTCATAGATTTTAGAAGTCTATGGCATGAATCTCAGCTCCCCCTAACTTCATCAGCTGCTTTTGGATTTTATCTATTTGTTCTTTCAGCTACTCGGATTCTCTGGATGGTGGGGTTGGGGCTATTCCCTCAAGAGGCTGCCTCCCTTCATTTTGGATGGCTTGGGAATTGGTAAGTGCGGGTGGTGAGGGATTAAAGTTGGCAAATGCTCCCGCATAGGCCCCACTATTTTTGACTTCATCTTCCTCGTATTGTTGATCAACATACAGTGGAGGAAGTGTGAGGTTATCCTGCTGATTCTGAATGGGTTGGACAGGTGCTTGATGAGGTCATTGGGGTTGCTGAGGATTTTGATGAGTGAATGGGGGATTTTGGAGAGGTTGAGTGGGTGCTTGGTGGGACCACAGTATGTGGGGGAATCTTTGATGATGAGTTTGTGGGGTAAGGGGATGGGTGAGTTGTGAATTTTGGGCGGGTGCCTGATGAGGCAACTGGGCTTGATAAGAATTTTGTTGATTGGGTCGGGGTATGAGAGGATGGGTAAATTTCGGATGGTTGATGGTATGGAATAGATTCCCATATTAGGTTGGGTTTGAGACATGTGGAAAAATAGGGCCCATGCCGGCTTGAGGGATTGGATGAGATGGGTGTATTATCTGAGGGGGAATGGGGGCCTGTTGGGTATAGGGGAATGTGGGATATTGGGGGAATGATGGAGGGTTTGCAAATGGGGTTCCTGAGTTTGAGCCTTGATGGGCTTGGGCCTGAGGGTATTAGGCCTTGATGAGCTTGCGCTGGGGTATTGGGCCTTGATGTGCTTGGGCCTAGGGGTATTGGGCC
This sequence comes from Chloranthus sessilifolius, assembly GCA_021018995.1. NCBI lineage: Eukaryota > Viridiplantae > Streptophyta > Magnoliopsida > Chloranthales > Chloranthaceae > Chloranthus > Chloranthus sessilifolius. The sequence continues at coordinate 85,747,591 of CM037597.1, forward strand.
TTGATGGGCTTGGGCCTGGGGATATTGGGCTTTGATGAGCCTGGGCCAGGGGGTATTGGAACTTGATGGGCTTGGGCCTGGGGTATTGGGCCTTGATGGGCTTGTGCCTGGCATATTAAGACTTGATGGGCTTGGGCCTGGAGTATTGGGCCTTGATGGGCTTGGGTATAGGTTGTTGGGCTTTGATGGTTGTGAATTATGGGAGGTTGATTGGGGTTGGCATTTTGGGGGAATGAGATAGAGAATTTAGAGAGTATGTTGAGGATATATGGGATGGATGAGGAAGGTTTTGGGAAGCCTTACCAGGCGGTGTAGGTTTTGACCATGTCCTCCATCATGGTCATTGGATTGGTTATGGGGATGGATGTGGGTGCTTCATTTGATGGGGTGAATGCATGGGAAGAAATGGGCATGACTTGGGTAAAAGGGTGAGGGAAATTGGGCATGGTGGATGGATTGGGCATGTGTATGCCTGGGGTGGATGTAGGGAAGTGAGATGTATGTGGGTTTAACATGGGGGAACAATGGGGTAAATTTGGAGTGGTGGCGGATGTGGATGGGGGAAAGTTAGGGTTATTTGGATTTGACGGGGGATGGGGTGAGACACGCGGTATATGTGGGGTGAATGTGGACGGATTTAGAGTAGAAGGAGATGGGGAAACGAGCAAATTTTGGATGGGTGCGAAAGGAAATATGGGTGCACCAAAGGGTCCGGTGATGGTACATGGTGGTTGGGTGAGTGGAATGGAGGTGAAAATTTCCTCCGAATGAGAAGGTGTCGTGGAGCGTGGCGGTGATGAATCGGGATCGGCATAAGCCTGATCAACCGCCCACGACATGGTTTGTTGATAGGTTGGGTACGGGTTCCTAGGGTGGGGACCAAAAATCCGTCTTCTCCTTCCCCTACGGGATGGCGGAGGGTAAGGCGATGCCATTGTGCTGACACCACAAGCTATATATATATATATATTTTTTTTTTTGGATTTTTGATTTTTTCTTGATGATTTTTTTTTGTTTTTTGAAAAAAAAGAAAATGAACCCTTTTACGATGGGTTCCAAGGCCTTGGAATTCCCGTTTCGGGCGGTGTTCACGCCCCAAATATTTCCCATAGTGGGACCTCAACACACTTCAGAAGAATCAAAAGGGAATCCCTTGATCTATGTGAAGGCACGGGAATCAACGCGACAACCTGATCCCTCGAAAAAAGTCAATAAGAGGGTGATCTCTTTTGACCAGCGAGGGCGTATTGGGTGTCGGATCATTTGGGATCTATCAGAGGTACTAAACTGCTAAGTGGGGAACTCGGGATCAGGGAAAAGAGGCCTCAGATTCAAGCGGCCTGAAGCCAGAAAGGTCTAGCGTATGTATTACATACTCTAGGCAAAAATTCTGGAAATTTGGCTTAGCGTATGTAGTACATACGCTAGGCAATTATCTGGAATTTTGGGCTTAACGTATCTATTAAGTACGCTAGGCAGTTTCTGAGAAATTTTGGCTTAGCGTATGTAATACATATGCTAGGCTAAAATAGTTTTTATATATTTATTTTGACAGCAGTAGCAAGCCCGAAATTGGTCTTTTTTTTAGGTTTTCGGAAGTAATGCTTTCGGGGACTGATTTTCTTTGTTGAAGCGAGTCCCTCCTCTCCATACCTAGGGATACAAAGTTGATTCGGGATGACTAACGCTCTCCCCCAAGGGTATTAAGCTTTGTACTTGGATTGGTCACCCACCCTATATACTTCTGGTGCAAGCACCTTCTCCGATACAGGATGTGGTGGCACTTTTTCGGATCATCACCACTAGGGGTTGTTGCTGTACTCAGCACCGAGATGTTTATATTGCTACCTAAATTCCCCCTTGAAAATCTACCCAACGCAAACTGAATTAAGTCCCTGGATTCACTTTTATGATTCAATTTTAATTTTCAAATTTTAAAAAGGAGTTTTCTTAGGTTCAAAAATGGGTTGTGACGATCTCGTGCTGCCTCTACGGGACGGCGTCCACTGGTGGAATATGATTACTGAAATTTTAAAAGCTCAAGTAGGCCCGCCAAACGGCTAAGGCGTGTAAATGTGCAAGTAAATCCGTCAATCGGCTAAGGCATGTAAATGACTGAAAAAAAATGAAAGTAAAGATAATGCACAAGTAGGCTCGCCAATCGGCTAAGGCATATAAATGACATAAATGTAGTGGTAAGTAAAAATATACGAAATCGTAGGGGTGAAAAAAATTGACAGAATCGTAGGGGTGAGTGTGAAAAGAAAATAAACAAATGTTAGTGAAAAATGGAAATAAAATGCAACAAAAGGAGCCAAATTTCAAGGAGAAGCTCTACTAGCTACTCCGCAGCAGAGTTGCCATTTGTGCCACCATGGGAGCTCTCGCGAGTCTGTCGCAACGATGCGCTCTTTATAATAAATTTAGAATTGCCACCCGAAGCTTTTAGTGTCCCTGGATACCCAAATCAATATGATGAGCACCGAAGTGCTAAAAATATGACTCTGATCCGGTCTACACCGAAGGCTCTTGGGTAGGGGGTTTGGTTATCGGTCAGAAAGGTGTTAGGCACCCGATCAACCCGCTCATTTGTGGTCTCTACTTATGGCCAAAAGAAAAGATAAAAATAAAATAAAATAACACTTCCTTTTGCCCGAAGGCACTCCGATCCTATTTACACCACCCCCCTACAATCACCAAAATTTTGGCAGCGTAACGACGCAAATTCAAGTATAGAGGAAAAGAAAAGAAGGTAGAGGAATAGAGGGGAGAGCCGGAGCTCTCGAGCCCTTGTAGCATAACTGTGGTCCTTCGCGTGGATGTGCTTCCGATAGCAAATAGGTTGAAGGATGAATCTCAAACTCTATGCCTTAGGGAACTAGAGGGAAGGAGAGATGGGCTAAGGCTTTGATCTTGCTAAGGCTAAGGGATTTATGATGGAAAATGGTGAGTAAAGGATTATTTTCAAATCTGGAATTTGTATGGGTTTGGTGCACCAAAGGGGAGAAGGAAATCACTTAATCATTTCTCTCTTTGGAAAATTTTTCAAGCCCTTGTAAAGGAAGGGGTGCCTCTCTATTTATAGGAAAAAGGGAGGTTAAGGATGGGTTAAAGGGCTAATTGCATTAGAAACTAGGTTATAGGAATCTAAGGTTTTTAAAGGTTTTAGAAGCTTGGATAGGTGGGAGATGGGTTTTAATGGTAGATGATAGGGGGGCTTTGAAGGGCTAAAGAGTTGCAAATAGGACAAATGGGGGTGCACCAGTCCCATCAAAACCAACCCCAATGGATGGGTGGTCAAGAAGTCAAACCCTATTTTTGAAATCTAGTAAAAATCCCAAAAAACACTATTCCTAAGCCTAGTATATGTATTACATACACTAGTTATAGGAATAGTGTTCCTAAGAAACCTGGAGGTTCAGTTCCCGCCGTAGGGTCCACAGGAAAGTCAAAAAAAAATTTCGTAGCGTATGTAATACATACGCTAGGTAAATATCTGCAAAAATTGGCCTAGCGTATGTATTACATACGCTAGGCTAAAAACAGGCAGAAAATGGCCTAGCGTATGTATTACATACACTAGGCAAAAATCCTGCATTTCTGCTCAATATTCAAACTGCCCTAACTCTGGATCTATAGCTCGGATTGAGGTGATTCTTGGCTTGCTGGGAAGCTAGGAAGATCCCCTTTCTAATGGTATATGCTTAGCTCCAATATAGGTCTGTGAAAACTATGGAATTCCACTTTTCAACCACTGCCCAGGAGGGTTTAAAACTAGTTTGAGCGGGGTTCTACAAGTTAGGGTTGATTCCTAGGGGTCAAGGATACCCTTCTAAGGGTTTGGGTTAAGTTCTAAGGATTCGGAAAGTGCACTCAAAAGCTTGGAGGGTGCGCCTTTCTCGAAGTGTAAGTTGATCAGGCCTTATGCCAAATTTGGGTGTCTGCACAAGGAAACATCAAACATTCTAAACTAAAATTTAAAGGTCACTTTCGTAGGGAGCATGATTATATTTAACAGATGCAACAAGCCTTTAAACCCTTAGGTGATCCCTAGTGGAGGAGTTGTAGTCTCTCAATGGTTTTCAGTAAAGTTACTTACAGACTTTAAATATTTTTAGATTTTTTTTTGTAAAATTTTCAAAAGAAAACAGAAGGGTAAAAAATCTAAACTAATTTTGTACAACAATTAATTTATCTAATTTGACTAAGCTAATCATCACATAGTTATTATGATTTTCTAAAATTACCAATCTTTTATCCTTACTTTCCATTATAACAGTTATCCTTAATTAGAACTCCAACAATTTCAATTCATAATAAGCAACGAGTGTATGCATCAGTGAACAGTTTATTCTTTATAAAATTTTTTAAACTGCAGATTTAGAAAATATTTTCATTCAAAACCTCACTATTGACATACTCTCAAAAAAAATATTGAAACTTTTGGGTTCTCACAATGAATTATTTCAGAAAAATTCAATCAAAGGATAATTGCAAAAAAATAAAATTCAATCTCATAGAAAAGGATAATCTACTATATTCATATGATTCCCTGTGCAATCCATAGTATCTAATATTCATATCTCTACTAAGCTTATGATTTTGCAAATCGTAAATCAAAAAGGTCTTTTCATCAGCTTGTAATGGAGCTTTGGGTTTTAGAAGGTATCAAAGACAGGTAGAAATATTCACAGTTTTTCTGAGAATTTAGTTCTTCTTTCTCCTATCTTTTTAGGCTTCTCCTTTTCTACTTCAGTAAGTATCCATGATTGGATAACTTCTTCCCATTTTTATCTTCTTTTATTTTGCAGAATCATTTTTTATGATTTTTCTTTCTTCTTTTCGTTCTAAATCGTCTTTTATAATTTTTCATCTTTTCCCATATTTTTTAGAACATTTCTTCAGCTGTACTCTCTTTTTCCATTCCCCTTATCTATTTTTGCTTTTTACTCCTTCCACTCCCTTTTCTTCCCTTCTTTTGCATTCTAAATTCTCAGAAATTATAAGGGTTAAAGGTTGAAAGCTTTGGGTAGTATTTATGGTTAAGGGTTTATCAGATTTTTGGTACAAAGAAATTTAGTTTAGACTTCTAATATGGGTTCAAAGAATAAATTTTTCTGAGATTTTGGCTTTTTAGCTCTGATTTAACAAAAGATTGCTTTAAATCATCCTTACGATTTACTAGCATAGATATCTTATTGCTTTGATATTTCTAATAGATAGTTCTAGATAAAAAATCAGGTTATCATATTCATAGAATATTTTGATTCTAAATTCAGTAATATGAGATTTCATACACACATAGAAGTTCATAGAAATTTTAACTTGAATAGAAACAGTCTCTCTCTCAAAGAAAGGAAAATTTGGCTCTAATGCTCACTGGTTTATACACTTTTGAAACTATAGTCTAAAATATTAAGTTTAGATTGATCTATTGTTTAAAAAATTCTTTCTAATACAGTATTCAATGAGCTAAGCATGAATTGTATTGTTCTATATTCTGATTATTGAACTCCTACTATAATGGATCGTAAGTTTTCAAAATTTGCACTTTCTTTCTATCGTAACTCCTACTATAATGATCAACTATTAAAACTAAAAATTTTAATTTGTTTTACAAAAATAAACTAAATAAAATGAACTGAAATGCTACTATACTAATTAACTACTATTATACACAGAAGTTGTGTATCCCCTCAAACTTAAGTCAGGCACTGCCCTCATTGGCATAAAAAATAGGGGACACTTAAATATTATTTATCTAAAAATTACTAATATCACTGATTGTTTACCGGATGTGAAAAAAATTTCTGTAAAGAATGTCCCCCAAACTTGAGGAAAACACAACTGTATTACTCTCAGAGACATCAATAACAAAATTTTTAAAAAAGTTAGTAACAATTGCACAATTAGTGAAAAAGAAAGTTAATCAAAAGAAAATATTATATATTCACTGAATATTTACAATGAAAATAAAACATAAAAACTAAGTACATAAAAATATAAACCTAGGAAAAATCTAGATACACACTATCTTAGACATCGACAGCAATGTCCAAGAGAACATGTTTTCGAGAAAGATCGGTCCTCAGCTTCTAACCAAAAGTTGCCACCACAAAAATATCTCCCTTCTCTGGATAGGTGGGTCCAATAGAAAAGGGTTAAGAAGATAGAGGGGGTGATGAAGGAGAAGTCTTTTGGTGGTTGGGAGAGGAAGGAGGTGTTTCGGCTGGTGGTTCTGGGATGGCGAGAGAGAAGAGGGTGATAATTACATTGATTAACCATCCTCTTTCTTCTAAAATCGTGGTGACTTCATCTTCATGGCATTGGGTGAGGCATGAAAATGGCTCAGTAATCTCCGACCAGCTTGGTTGTTTTGCCATGGCGAAAGGGTTGTTATTGGACGAAGGTGAAGGGAATGGGATGAAATAACCAAGCGGTGACTTGTTTATTTATAACCATTTTAAACCGAGAATTCGAAGAGTTGTCATAAATGGACGTTATATTTTTGCATTGAATCATGCGAATCGATTGGTAGTCCTAATAAATGCTAAGGGACGTGTTTGTGTAAGGTGAATCGAGGCAACGCCTTTGGTGTCGGAAGTCGTGCCTTTCTGATAACAACTACGTAGAATGGACAAAGCATTCTCTTAGAAATCGTAATCACTACGATACGTAAGCTACAAAAATCTGTGAATAAAATTGTAGATAGTGCGAAACGTAATCACTCTGATTCGCTGTATCACGGAATCCGTCGACCCGCCTACTATTATACAAGTAATATACCTAAATTTGCTACGGATGAGTCGATAGCTCGACGGTGTTGGGGAGTTTGTTAATAGATGACATAATGATCTCGAGATTTTTGAAAAATCTTTGATAAAGCGGCGATAGAAGCTGGCATGGCCAAAGAAAGATCGAATTTGTCGTACTAAATTTGGTAGAGGTAGGTTCACTATTATATCGATTTTAGCCTTGTCAACTTCTATTCCTCTTTTAGAGACAATATGCCCTAAGACCATGCCTTCTTGAACCATGAAATAGCTTTTCTCCCAACTTAGTGCTAAATTAATTTTTTCGCATATTTCTAAGACAAGGGCAAGATGATCAAGAAAAAATCAAAATTTCTGCCAAATATCAAAAAGTCATCCATGAATACTTCAAGAAACTTGTCTATCATATTAGAAAAAAATATTATCATGCATCTTTGGAATGTTGCAGGAGCATTGCATAACCCAAAGGGCATGCGACGATAAACAAGCGTTCCAAAAGGACACGTGAAGGTAGTTTTTTCTTGGTCTTCTAGGTAGACCGAAACTTAATTATACCTTGAATATCCGTCTAGAAAGCAAAAATATTCTTGGCCTACAAGTTTTTCCAAAATTTGATCAATGAAGGGTAGTAAAAAATGATCCTTGCAGGTCATTGAGTTTAGCTTTCGATAATCGATACATACATGCTACCCTGTGGTCTCACGTAATGGTTCCAACTCACCAGCTGTATTTTCTTTTACTGTAATCCCAATTTCTTTAGGACTACTTGAATGGGACTCACCCACTCACTGTCAGAAATCGGGTAGATAATACCTGCGTCTATAGTTTCAAGATTTCATTTTGAATCACTTCCCTCATATTTGGATTTAACTGTCACTAGCTCTCTCGTGAAGTTTTGACACTGTCCTCCAAATGTATACGATGCATACATATTGAGGGGTCAAGCCCTTTAAGGTTAGCGACAGTCCATCCTATTGTACTCTTATACTTTATGAGTGTGGCCAGTAACCTACTCTCTTATTTCTTGTTAAGTGCGGATGAAATAATTACTGGGAGAGTTTCGTTAGGCCCAAGAAAAATGTATTTAAGGATATCAGGAAGTAGTTTCAAATCTAAGGATAGTACTTTTTGGATAGATGGTTATAACGGTTCATTGGAAATAACGGGCAGAGGTTCTATCTCTAGCTTCCAAGTTTTGAATTGGATTTCACAAATAGAAGTGTCCATTGGACAAAATGCCTCCTTCAATTGGTGGTCTGGTTCTTCCAAGTCCATATACCATAATGTAGTCTGAAGCTCATCCTTTGATAAGACTAAAGGTAATGCTTCCTCTACTAATTCTTTAATTTCATCTATATTAAAGCATTCCTTGTCATCTATTGAAGCCATTTGGTGGGCTGTAGTGAAGACATTTAATTAGATTTGCATATCCCCAAAAGAAACTTTCATTACCCTGATTTTATAATTTATACAAGCATTGGCCGTGGCCACGAATAGTCTATCGAGTATAACGAGAATTTGTGTTGGAGATTTCGAACATGGTTCCATGTCTAGCACCAGGAAATCGACAGGAAAAATAAATTTGTCAACCCCAACCATTACATCTTCGAAAATTCCTGCAGGTCGTCTTTCTAATCTATCGGCTAACTGAAGAGTTACCAAAGTGAGCATCATGTCTCCTAGTCCGAATTTTTCGTAAATTGAGTATGGTAGCTGATTTATGCTGGCTCCCAGATCCAGAAGTGCTTTATTTATTGCATGATTGCCAATGATACATGGAATTATAGGCACCCCAGGATGCTTAAGCTTGGGCGTTGTTCTAGCTTGCAAGACTGAGCTCACTTGCTCCGTCAAGAAAAAAATTTGCGAGATATTATTTCACCATTTTTGTTTCTACGTACACATCTCTTTTAGGAATTTTACATAGGTCGGGACTTATTTAATTGCCTCCAAGAGGGGCAAATTGATCTTCACCTCTTTGAAGATCTCAGTAATTTCCTCTAATTTTTTAGGATTTTTGTCAAAAGGGGATGGTGTGCCAAAGGCATTTTGAAATGGTAACTTTGGCACATAAGGTACCTCGGTTATAGATTTAGGCATACTATCTTCTTTGTTTTCTACTTTTTTTTGTTTTTCATTTTCTAATTTTTTTTGTTTTTCTTGTGGGGGTCTCTTCTTTGGCTTCATTCTCTTTTTCTACGATCGTAGGGATAGCTACTGGGGTAGGCATCTCTACTCTATTGTTAATAGTTCGACCACTTCTTAAGGTTTGAACAGCTTGAGGTGTGGGAGTTAGTGCCTGCGAGCTCGCTTGGTTACACTCTTTTTCCTCCCACTACGAGGCTAATTGCCCGATTTGGGTTTTTAGATTTGTAATGGACTGAGTACAAGAGTGTAAGTTTTGGGAGATCTAGGACAATCGGGCCAATTCTCTTGAGTGATAGTGTGCATGTTGTTGCAAGTCTTGAAGGATTTGGATTATAGTAGCATCATCATTTCCATTCTGAGGATATGGCTATTGCGCAAAAGATTTGTATGGGCTACATGACTGTTTGGAACTTAGAGAATGTTGTGGGTATAGATAAGATGATTCTTGTTGATTTACCCTTGGGAAGCCATAAGGATTATTCCACTAAGAATTATAAGAATTCTCGACACTACCCTACTTAAAGGCAAAGGCCTACTCTGTCTCCAACATGGCTGGATACCAAGGAGTAGTTGGAAATTCTATTGGGGGGTAAGTCATGTTGAGATTCAGCCAAGATGTTTCATCACGGCCTTCCATCTTAAATAAAATACTATATATATACTATATTTTTATATTTTTATATAATTTTTTTTTTTATAAAGCAAGGAGAGAGAAAATCTGAGCCTCTAGTTTCTATGGCCAGCAGAAGTATTGAAACCTTTGATATGCTTTTCTGAATAAACCTGCAAAAGCTTAAGAAGTGATCAAAGAAAATTAAAAATATAAAGAAATATAAAAAAAGATAAATGCTTGTTTTCTTAAATTAATATAGACAATATAAAACGCTATCCCCGACAAGGGCGCCAAAAACTTGTTAGCGACTTGGCTATGTATCTCTGATTAAGTCTTAACCTATTGCAAGTGTACAATGGAAATTATAGTACTAGTATAGGATCGTTCCCACGAAGATAGATTTATCTATATATATTCATTTTCTGAAAACATATACTTATCTTTTAAGTTCCTAATCTACTGGAGAAATATGAATAAAGAATAAAGAATGATTTTTTAAACTAAATTGCAGAAAATAAATCATAAATCCGCCTTCTTCAGATTATGGTCGTCAATCACAATCTTCAGCTATCGGATGTTTACAAATTTAAAATCCTGTTACACTATATTTCAGTCTTCAAGAATTTGGACGTCAATCAAAAACTAAAATCCTTTAATATAGATTTATACTAATCTCTAATCTACTAGAAATTTGGGCATCAATCAAGCTCTAGAAAATTAAAGAAGGAAAATAAAAACCATTACATTAATCTGCAAACTTCAACTTGAGTCGTCAATTCAAATCAAAATCTGAAGATGTTTACAAAGCAGTAAATTGTAATAAAATAAATATAAACTAGAAAGTAAAAAGTAGAACCATCTAAAGGGTTGATCTTTCAGCTTCCTTAGCCTTGGTTGTCAGGCAAGACCTTAGAGAATTATGGACAATGTTACTTTGTAAATCCTAAACTACTTTGATCGGGAGAAAATGCAAACCTCAGTTGTCAATTGACGCTATGAAATTCTTTGATGCTTATTCCTATTCCAAGCCTCTTATTTATTGATCATAAGGGTCGGTTTACAAAACTTCTAATTCTAACAAAAAAAACTATTAAAGCAAAACTATCCTTATATAACTCTACTTCTAATCTTATCTTTCCTTGCTTTCTATCTGTTGATGTACTTCTGGATATTCTCTATTATTTCAACAGCATAGTCTTTTAAGAGTCTTCTTCGTCAATCTCTGATCCGTGATTCACTGGACTTCTTCTTTAAGAGATCTTCTAATTTTATGTATGGCGGTGTTCTCTCTCACGTGATCAGCAGTTTCATAAAGCTTCTTCTGTAAAATCGAACATCACGATTTTCTTCTTCTATTATAGCTTTCTCTGGAAAATCGTCAGTCACGATCTTCTATTCTTTACTGTACAGCTTCCTATTGAATGATTTTTCATTTACGATTCATTGCTTTCTCATGTATCGTACTCTTTTGAACGGCTATCTCTCTAGAGAATCGTAAATTACTATTTCTCACTTTATATTGCTTTGTTCTACAAAATCGTAAAATATGATTTTTCATCTTTTCAGTAGGCGAAGATTCGTCTTTTGGTTCAATCAACTTTTTATTGTTTAATGAGTTTTATTTTGATGAATATTAACACTTTGGTTCTCTTTTACTATTTTTCTTTAATATCTGGACATCAGTAACTTATTAGTAGCAAACTAAGTTCTAGCATCAGTAAGTTAAGGGTGATAAAATGGTATATTATGTAACTAATCAGGGATATATAAAATAAACCTAACCTACAGCGGTAACCCGCCGCTATGGGGGTACCACGATAACCCCATATATGACGCTGAACCGTCCTATGATTCACCCCCATGTCACCCCGAAATTAACATGGCCGGTAGCGAGGGGGATCCCTTCACTCCCCCGAGCACTAGCAACCATGATGTTTGTGCTATAGTTTCATCATCTCCTATTGGAATGCTTTCCTTTCTTTCATTAGGTGGTATCGCTTTTAAGATAGAGGTTGCCTTAGGTTTAGTTTAGGAGTTTTCATTTCTCTCCCTCTTTTTCGGGCGCAAGAGCGGTAGAAGAGGCTTTTGCTCCTATAGAAGACCTTACTTTAGATCGCAATGGAATACGGTAAAAGGAGTGTCACGAAGGGGAGATTTTTTACTATTTCACGATGGAAAGAATAGCCTAGTCGAGGAATAGCCTTATTTCATAGCCAAGTCAGTAGACTTGCCAACCGATCTCTTTCTTGGATAATGAATTGACAAAATAGAAGAGGCTTTTGCTCTTATAGAAGACCTTACTTCAGATCGCAATGGAATACGGTCAAAGGAGCGTCACGAAGGGGATATTTTTTACTATTTCATGATGGAAAGAATAGCCTAGTCGAGGAATAGCCTTATTTTGTAGCCAAGTCAGTAGACTTGCCAACTAATCTCTTTCTTGCATAATGAATTGACGAAAGATCTTTCTATATTATTGTCAGCATTGCATGGGTTTATATATTGGGAGCATAGTCAGATCATACCATGCATGCCAAGGTTGTTTGTTCATTGTACACGATTGCTATGAAAAAAGTAGTCGCAGTTCACCCAATTTTGATATCTAGGGAGAAAGCGGCATCGGACAGAACTTCATGGCCCAACAAATCGTGGAGCTTAGTATCCAAAAGCTGCAAAAGGGAGGAGAGGAAGCCAAAGAGTTACTCTGAGGCATGGCGGTCGCATACGAAACCATCAAAGATCAACAAGAGCAGGAGGAGCAACAATGAAAGCAAGAGGAGGGGCAGCCTCCGACTCTAAATTCCATGTCCCCTCGTATGTCTCCGCCGAGGCAAACTGCCAACACCTTCGTTAGCAACAACCAACAAGGTAGACTCCATTCTCATACCACTAGGAAAGACGCCACCGTAAGAGTAGAGGATCTCCCCAAGATTCTCGATGATTACATGGCTAAGAGAGAGCGTCCCGGATTCTTGTTTGAATTTGACAAATTCTGTCAGGACCTCGAGTTTAATTTGCTCGCGGGTTTCAAGCCTCCAAAGTTCAGCAAGTAAAATGGCATCGGGAATCCAAATCACCACCTAGCATTATTCTACAATGATTGTCGGCCCATTCGCGATAACCAAGGGCTTCTAATCCACTATTTTCAGAGATTGTTAGACAGAGAAGCCCTTGATTGGTTAGTCAGACTACCACTTTACAAGATCGACACGTTCGACAACCTCGCTAGCCAATTCTTGGACCAGTACAAGCACTTGATACAAGAAGTGGTCAGTCTCAATGACCTGATGACAGCTAAGCATGAGCCCGAAGAAGACTTTGCAGACTTCGTGGCAGTTGGAGGAACCTTACAGCTCGCATCGAGAGCCAGATGAAGAAGAATGATGCGATCAATATCATCATAGATAACATCAAGGAGCCTCTTCGAAGAGCTCTTATTATAGTGATTGTCCAGACTTTGCTACCCTTCACCTGCGCGGTAACGACATCCAATGACATATCAATGGAGGAGACCTTGCCTTTTCGATAATAGCATCGAACACCACCTCTTCCAGTGACTCAAAAATGAGAAACAATAAGAAAGCTTTCGACTCCAAGCAAGTCAAAGCGGTTGTCAACCAGGGATAACTCCGAAAATGAAAACTATCAACCAAGGAATTCTTGGTAGAACCAATACCAGAATCAAAATCAACCACTATATCCAAATAAAAATCAGAATAAGAATCAATGTCAGAATCAGAACCAATATCCTACCCAGAACACATACCAAAACCAGAACTTGAATACAACCTAAAATCGGCCATCTAACCCTCAAAATTACAACAACGTGCCCCCGCCCCAGAACTTCAACTAGTATACTAGGGACCCTTATCAACCAAAGCGTGAACATTACCCTCCATTGCTTGACACCATCTCCAACATCTTCCGTCTCCTCAGTAATAAAAACCTCATCTGATTCCCACCAGAATGACCCCGACCCTGGCCAACACACCTAGACTACAGTAAATTCTGCGCATTCCATCAATTCGCATGACATAACTTAGAAGACTGTTGGGTCTTGCAGGATGTGATCTAAGACATGAATGATCAGAACCAGATTGACTGAGAATACCTCCGAAACTCCAACCAAAGTAACAATCCACCCTTGCAAAATTTGGGGATTATCACCAATCCTATGCCAAACCATAACCAAGGGCCAGTGTGTAGACACCCCCATTTTGCCCTTTCGGAATATACAAATTTGTTCGATCAACCCTTGACCTCATAACGCTGATGTGAGACCATATGCTGAAGCAATAGTATATGGCTGGACATAGGCTAAAATAATAGTTCTGTGGCTCAGGCCCCATACCCCCAACATGGAAACCATATACTAAAACAATAGTACATGGCTGAGCACAGGCTAAAACAATAGCTCTATGGCTCAGATCCCAACGTAGGGAGACTATATACTGAAATAATAGTATATAGTCAGAATGAAGACTGAAATAATAGTCTCGCATTTCAGACCCTTTACCCTAACGTGGGAACCATGCACTGAAATAATAATACATGGCTAAACACAGGCTGAAACAACAGCTTTGTAGCTCAGATACCAACGTAGGGAGACTATATACTGAAATAATAGTATATAGTTGAAACGCAGGCTAAAACAATAGTCTAGCATTTCAGACCCGGCCAGAACCCGAAAAACCGAGAATTAAGCGCCTAGAACTAAGTGTTCAATTCAATTACGCAGAATCACAAGCGCGCAATCAGTCCCTATGCAGACCAGACTTCCTTTCCTAGACCATCTCGAGACTCAATCACGCGCTTGACACCAGACGCGCGATCGGATTGAGCACCACATCAACGACGTGCAATTGGCCCATGCCCGACCTAATCTCACTGTCCTTCACCCTTAAGTTCCCTCAATTAAACACTACGAGAGTGGTGCTTAATTGGATAACGCACCCCAAAATGGGCGCGCAATTAGTTCTAACGTTATTAGGACTAGGAAGCTCACTAAGCAAGTCAGTCGGTCGCTCACTGAGTCAGTGACCGACTCAAAGCGATTAAGCGTCGAGAAACTAGTGTGTAATTTAGTTAAACGCCTGAAACAAGGCGCACAATTGAAGAAAAACATATAAAAGTTTTTTTATTTCGACAAAAAAAAAAAACAAAAAAGAGGCTGGCAATTTTCAAGAGAGAACGAACTTTTTTGAGATTCCGAAGCCAGAGAACTCCGAGGACAAATTCATAGAGAAACCTAACCATGATTTCAAAATTTAAGCTTCGAATCTTTGAGATATCTCTCCACAACCCCAGTCCTAGGTAAAAATCAAAGTTTTAGACTTAGGATCTTTCCCTTAGTTCTAATTATAGGTTTTAATTTTCAGTCCGAGACCGTAACACCCTTTTCAGACAACAAATTTTTTATATCTGGTTCTAATTCTCCGAATTCAGAACCAGTCCTTAATCTGACGGTCTAATTTACCAACCCTAGGCTTTAATTTTGCTCTAAAATCTTAATCTCCAGTCCTATCATTAATCTTTGGTTCTAGGTCTTAGACTCTAGAACCAGTTCTTAATCATACGATTTGATTTTTTAATTTCGGACCCAAATTCAGTCCTAGAATTTTAAATTTTTAGTTTCAATTTCTTAACTTAATATTTCTAAAAACCCATAATTAATTTAGTTTTCTAAAACTTTAGTTTCTTAATTTAATCCATAATTACAGTCCAAAATCAATTCTAAAAATAAAAAAATACTATTTTATAGTTTGAAATTCAATTTATCTTTCACCTAAACCATCTGATTTGCCGAAGGGAGCTTACAGAGGGTACTCGGGAATGAGGCCAATACTCCTTAGCATAGCAGGCCCAAAACCCCTTTTTTTTAGGAATTCTAGAATTAATTAATTACTTTCTAATCTTTATTAGTATAATTAACTAGTAGATTTATTTTATTTCAGCATAATTAATTAATTAAGTTAATTAGATTTTAGTATGATTGATTAATTTCTTTAAATCAGATTTTAATTGGATAATTTCTTGCTTTAATTAGAGTTAGAATATCAGTTCCCTAATTTCTTCTTAGAATTTTAGTATAATTAATTTACATGCTTTATTGTGATTAAATCCTTAGAATAAGTGCTTTGATTAGAACTCCAATAAAATTAACTCTATTATTTTAATTAGATAATTCTCGCATAGCTAATTCCTCGCTTTATTAGACCCCAATATCATTAATCAGTCCTTTTATTTTAATTAGAATCCTAGTATAATTAATTTATTGCTCTATTTATAATTCTAGTCAAATCAGTTCCTTTATTTTAATTAGAATTTAGTATAGTTAATTCATGCTTTAATCAGAATTTTAGCAAAATTAGTTTACTTGCTTTAATAAGAATTTCAGTCTGATTAATTCATTGCTTAAATTAGAGTTCTAGTAGAATTAGTTCTCTATTTCAATTAGAAATCTAGTAAGACTGTTATACTTGATTTAATTAGAATTTCAATACAACTAGTATACTTGCTCTGGTTAGAATTTTAGTATAACTAGCATGCTTGATTCAATTAGAGTTTCATCAGAACTACTACATGTACACTTCTAGTACAATTAGGAAACCTGATCACAATTAGACTTTTAATGAGATTAGGAAAACTAAAATTAATTAGACTTCTAATGGGATTAGGACACTTAACTAATTAAACTTTCAATAAGAATAAAAATAGTAAAAATTAACCAGACTCTTAATAGGATTAGAATAAACTCACATAACCAAACTCACAACAGAATCAGGAAAGTCTAAACTGACCAGAACTATAACAATAACGGAAAATAAAAGGAAAATTAAACTATCTAAATTATAAGGAAAGACATAGCTGCTGACGCTCGCAAGCGGACGATTCCGTATAGAAGTAATCCATACCCGCTCTTAAGTGTGATCATTGACATATTGCAGCATTGATAAATATCTGTAGCTTGAGATCACAAGAAACTAGGAACCTTCCTAGAAAACCCTTTAGTTCTAACATTCCAAATGCCGTATCGCTAAAGTCCACTTGGACAAAATTGGAGCCACTGATTCAACGAGGACCGAGAGGAACTCAGAAAAAGCACGCACCAACAGACTAGCGATCGCAATGGGACTTTTTGCAAACTCTTTTTCTAGATAGTTAGTTTTCATCTTATCTCCTCATTTTCCATTCCATTGTGTCATTTAGATCCCCTCATATATATATGAGTCTTCGTCAAAGACTCAAAATGTCTAGTATACGAAGAGTGAGTTTAGGAGACCCACCATTATGGGGATATCATAACAACCCCACGTACGAAGAAGAATCATTTCACAATTTCAGCCCACGACAACCTAAGATTAACATGGCCGGCGAGCAAGAAAATCCCTTCTCCACTCCACACATCGGTAATAATCATAATGGGAGAGATGGTAACATCAGACAAAACCTCACCGCTCAACAGATCATAGAACTCAGTATTCAAAGAATACAAAGAGGAGATGATGACTTTGAGGAATTGCTTCGGGGGTTGGCTGCCGCATACGAAACTATTAGGTCATGATAATTTTTAGAAGAACAAGAGCGACAAAAGAGGCCACCTCCTACCCCAAGCACGGTGTCAGTCCGCGCCACACCGTTGAGACAACCTGCCCACACATTCTTCAATGATGACTCTTTAGACAAGGTTTGCTCATGGGTCGCTCTAAAAGAGAACACCATTAAAATTGAAGATCTCCCTAAAGTGCTCGATGAGTGTATGGCCAAAAGAGAGCGGCCTGGTCACTCATTCGGATTCAACAAATTTTTTCGAGACGTCGAGTTTAATTTACCAATAGGATTTAAGCCACCAAAATTTACCAAATATAATGGCACGGGAAATCTGAATCATCACTTGGCCCTCTTTTGTAATGATTGTCTGCCCATATGTGATAATCAAGGATTTCTCATTCACTACTTCCAACACTCATTAGAAGGAAAAGCTTTAGATTGGTTTGCGGGACTCCCGCTTTATAAGATAGAAACCTTCGATAAATTAGTCGATCAATTCCTAGACCAATACAAACACTTGATCTAAGAGACAGTCAGTCTCAACAATCTAATGGTAGCAAAGCAAGGACCTGATGAAGAATTTATCAAGTTCATCGCCAGATGGAGAAAACTCGCTGCTAGGACCGACACCTCAATGAAAGAGAAGGATTCGGTAGACATTATCATCGATAACACTAGAGAACCGTTAAAGAGTGCACTTGTCATAGGTGATTTCCCCGACTTCACTGCGCTCCACTCCCGGACATCCCGACTAGCGTGACACATTACAGGAGGAGACCTTGCTCTATCCATATTCACATCGAAAGTGGGTTCTTCCAGTGAATCAAAATCGAAAAACAATAAGAAAGCCTTAGGAACAGAATAAGTCAACACTGTTATTAATCAAGGATAAAACTCTGGGAATGAAAATTTCCACCCACGAAACTTTGGGCAAAATCAAAATCAGTAACGATACATGATAAAAACCAAGGCACTAATTAGCAAAGATATGCAAACCAAAACCAAACCCATAACCAGAATCAGGGCCAATATCAGAATAGAACTCAATATCCCAATACCTATCAGAATCAAAACACTACACAGAATCGATCGGCCCACATACCGAATTACAATAGTGTGCCCCCACCGCAGAACTTTAACCTAGCCAGAGGCCCCTACCAGTCGAGACAGAAACACTATCCCTCTTTATTGGATACGATTCCTAATATTTTTCATCTCCTTAACACGCAGAATCTCCTCCGATTCCCACAGGAAAAACCCTGCCCATGATCGATAAATCTAGACTATAGTAAATACTTGCCTTCCATCGATATGCGGGACACGACCTAGAAGACGGTTTGGTCCTCAGGGACGTAATTTATGACATGAATGACCGAAGCTAGATTGATTGGGAAGCGCTTAGGAATCCTAACCCTAATAATAACCAACCCCCAACAAAATTTAGGGATTGTTAATAACCCCATGCCCAACCACAACCAAGTAACACCAGCTCAGGTCACCACCGTAGACCTCTCCGGTCGAACCCCCTTCCAACCTTCCAGCTTAATCACTCGCATTCAACCCTCTGCTACTTCTACCACACTAGCAAGAGCTCCTTCACCTCCGCATCCCTCGGCCCTAATAACTTGCATCGCCCCATCGAATCCACCTCCTTATCCAAAATTCACTCAGATACTAGTCCATTCCTTTAGGGCCAGTAGACCATTCCTTCGTAGTCACCCACCGAAACCTCCAACCCCTCCAAATCCCAAACCAATGTCATTACCACTCCCTTTGTTCGATTCTAAATCCGAGTATGGAGATCACGTTCTCCAAACTATAGCCTAAATTGCTGCTTGGGTAGAAAGTGTCACCCAAAAAACTCTAAGCCAAGACAACGAAATGACCACTGAGCATTCGTCTTATCTAAAAGCAAGCGAGCCAGAAGAACATCCTGACCCGTGTGAGATGCTAGTCTCTGCTTTCCTAGAAGAGGAAGATTACACATAGTACCTACCACCTTGGAGCGACACCATTCAAGTGCGTGTTCTAACCTCAAATTTCACCCATTTTGCGAATACATCCGCGTCAAGCCGCACAGGATTCGATCAACAATCGACTTGCCTGATTCTCAAATCAAGAACCAATTACCCACCTTCGCCTTTCCCTCGAAATAAGAATTTCATGAATGCACAACCACCGGAGGGGAATGTGAGAGAAAGAGAAATTAACCTGCCTCCCCCACCTCACATCACCCCTCCACCAATTCCTGCAACTCAACCATTCCAACCACCCGCATGTAAGGCCCATTGGTTAGGCAAAGAAATTGCGCTCGAGCTAGGGCAAGAATATGACCTTCTGCATCATCTCTAGAAGATCTCGGCTCAGATATCCATACTAGAACTCATCAAGAATTCACTTGACCATCACTAATTGTTGATGAGGACACTCGAAGACATGTAAGTGGATGAGGATACGACCCTAGATAAGCTTCATCAAGTCACTCCGCGAGAGTGCGGCCCCCATATATCTAACGATCATAATTAGAGGATTCTCTGTACCACACGCACTCGTTGACACAGGAGTAGGACTTAACATCTACTCTTTCACTAGTGCAGGATGTCAGGCCCTCTGCACTATCACTCATATCTTATGATGGGTCGCGTCGCTTTGTCAAAGGAACTATCAAGCTACACGTTCACCTCACACCTGTAACGAAAGACATTACCTTCCATGTTTCTGATTTTGCTAGTATGTACAATCTCATTTGAGGAAGGAAATGGTTGGAGTCAATGAAGGCCGCCCCATCCACATACCATCAATGCGTCAAATTCCCATACGAGGACTCCATCGTCCGTATATACGCTGAAGCAACCCTCCAGGAGATGGATACTGATTATGCAGCGAGCATACCAACTGCTCACGATTATGTATTAAACACGGGTCATATTCAAATGGCTCGAATCCCTGATGAGACAGCCGTTGCGAAAGTCCGTCCCCCTACCCCTCCTAGTTTTCCCCCAACGCGTCAACAAAAATTAATGAGAAGAAAGGTTGACCCAGACTTTGCCAAACTTTATGACATTAACCCTATGTACCAACTTGGATATGTTCTCCACTCCGGACTCGATAAAAATAAGCAAGGTCATGTAGGACCCGTTATCCCAACGCACATATATAAGCACATAGGGTTAGTTTACCAATCAGACGGCCCGCAGGCTGACTTGTCCCCTACCTCACCAAAATGGTCTCTATATGACCAATTCACCTGTGGGACCACTGAGAAAGCTGATGTGCCAAAGCATAAGGAAGTGTCTTTCACTAGATCTCAAGAACTAGAAATTGAGCGAATGACTAAAGCGTTCAATGATTTAACCAATTTAAATGACGATATGGATAAACCGCTTAAAGGAGTCAAGCCCATGTTTGACACTAAGGAATTTACTAAAGAGAGTAGAGAAGAACCCTCAGGACTCTACCCAGGAGTAGAAGACTGGGAATCCACTGAAGACGAAGATTTTCACATAGCAGCTTTATAGGGTAGTGAAGATCACTTACGCTTAAGATGGGAAGAGGATGACACTCCACAAGGAAATACTAACTCGTATAGCATTCACCTCGATTCTAACCTAGAAGGATGGGAATGTCCTTGGGGATCCCCCTGCATTCTTCACCATTATCAACCTTGCTTCGAGCTTGTGCGCTTATCCTAACGTATTATGAAGATCAAGGAAAAGAACTTGCTACCCTTGAGGATCCTTTGGGAGACCCCCCTCAGTGGAAAGAATAATATTATTACAACTTAAAGGATAACAGTTCAATTGACTACGATCTTTAGATCTTCTTCGAAGAAGAGGTGATTAATGTGGCAGGAGAAGTCCAAGCTTCAGCGCTACTGTCACCAGCGCCACTCATTCAAAAGATCTCATCATATGAGGACTCTAAAAAAAAATGCCAAAATTACAACAAGTCTGCATTTCCCAAAGAATCGCCCGAACAGCTCTAGCAGCCGTCTCGCTCCCTCAACTAGAGGAAGTAATTCTCTCGGTGCCCCTTGAGGCGACCGACGTTATACCATATTTATTATCAAAAATAGAAAAAATAGAAAATCCTAAATATTCAAAAATACAAAATCCAAATAAATCAGAAAACCCCAGAAAAGAAAGGGAACTCTTCATCCCGAACCAAATTTGTGGCCAACAAGGAGACTTTTCTCCTAAAGTTTCTATTCCATTCCTCGCACGAGGACGTAAAGTATCTCGGCAAAACAACAAACCAGTGATCATACTAGACGAGATACTTTGTGACTTTGAGAGAAGAATCAGTAGTCTTGGCCTTCACCTTACCAAAGATCTCACAGTCATAGATTGTGCCAATGAAGGGTTATCTTCCGCAAATTTAAATCTCCAATGTAGTAATTTCATAGTATACGAACTTACCGAGGATGAAGAAGGAAAACCGGGTTGCCGAGGAGGCACTAGACTTCCAACAGGTTATCAAGCATTTCAATGAGCAAACCCAAGCTACCGTGAAACCTATAGAAGAACTTAACTTTAGCACTGAAGAGAAACCCAAGAAACTACTGATTAGAGCAACACTCAACTCAAACGAACGTCAACAAATTGCACAAGCCCTGTAAGAACACCTCGATTCCTTCACATGGTCCTACTAGGGCATGCTCGGTTTAGACCCGAGTTTAGTAGAACATTGCCTCATCTTAGAATCCGATGTTAAGCCTGTTAAGTAGAAACTCCGCAGGATGCACACACAAATCGCCCTTCAAGTTAAATAGGAAGCTGACAAGTTACACAAAGCCAAATTCATCTAAGTCGTTCTTTACCCTAAGTGGGTCACCAACATAGTACCTGTCTCCAAGAAAGACGGTAGAGTATGGGTTTACATTGACTTCCAAAACCTCAACTAGGCGTGCCCAAAAGATGACTTTCCAATTCCACACATTGACACTCTAGTCGACAACACCGCTGGACATGAGATGCTATCCTTTATGGACGGTTTCTCTGGATATAATAAGATCAAATTAGCAGAGCCTGACCAAGAGAAGACTTCTTTCACCACACCATAGGGAACATACTTTACGTCATTATGCCTTTTGAGCTTAAGAATGCAGGAGCCACATATCAATGCGCCATGATGGCTATCTTTCACGACATAAGGAATAAGTGAGTGGAAGTCTACATGGATGACATATTAGTAAACTCCCAAATCTGAGTAGGACATGTTGAAGCGCTCCGCCTTGTGTTACAAAGAGCTTTGAAATATAACCTAAAAATGAACCCAAAGAAATGTATCTTCGTGGGCACTTCCGAAAAATTACTTGGTTTCATAGTTAGCAAGCGAGGAATCAAAGTTGACCCTGGAAAAGTCAGAGCCATCCTCGAGATGCCGCCTCCCAGTAATATCAAAGAGTTACGAGGCCTGATAGGAGGATTGTAATTCATCAGAAAATTTATATCCCAACATTCGGACAGATGCGATCCTTTCTACAGACTGCTTAAAGGAGGAGCTGAGTATAAATGGGATGATCAGTGTCAGCAAGCCTTCGACAACATCAAGAACTACCTCCTTAACCCGCCAATACTATCACCACCTATCTCCGAAAGACCCCCCTAATTCTATACCTCTCAATAAATAATAAAGCAATAAGAGAAATTTTGGGACAATATAAAGTTGATGGCAAGAGAGAGAAGGCTATCTACTACCTCAGTAGGATGATGGTCGAATACGAACGAAAATACACTTCAATGGAGAAGACTTGCCTCACACTGGTGTGGGCCTCTACGAAATTACGACACTACTTCGGAGCACATAAAATACTAGTACTAGCCCGAATGGACTCTCTGAAGTACATATTCAAAAAGCCCACAGCATCAGGAAAGATCGCTCGCTGGCATATGCTTCTGTAAGAATTCGATATCACTTATGTCATGCAGAAATTGATCAGAGGACAAACAATCGCCGATTACCTCACAGGCCTCCCACTCCCTAGTGCTGAGCCCATACATGCGGATTTCCCTGATGAGGACCTATTCACGATTCATAACGAAGAGCCCGACAAGACCTCATGGACCCTTTATTTTAACAGTTCTCTAAATCGCAAAGGAAAAGGCATCGGAATAGTCCTCCTAAGCCCAAAAGGGGTTGTCATACCTAAAGCTTTTCAACTAGATTTCCCTATCACTAACAATGTCACAGAATATGAAGCCTTTGTAGCTGGACTACGAGCCGCACTACAGTTAGGTGTTAAATAGTTAAAAACTATCGGTGATTCCAAACTAGTAATTTCACAAGTCATAGGAGAATAGAAAACTAAGGAAAGGAGACTAATGACATACGTAGAAATCATTCAATATTTAGTAAAGAAATTTGAAAGAATCTCTTTCACGCACATCCCAAGATTAGAAAACGAGCTAGCAAATTCCTTAGCCACGCTAGCCTCGGTCATCCAAATACCTATCAGACAAAGTACCAAGACCTTCTTCATCGAAAAGCTGACAGTACTCGCCCATGAGATAGCATGGACCGTTAAGAGAGAACTACCCATCCTCCTCACAAGTACATGACCGAAAGAAACAATCACCCCAGAAAAGCACGTCAAGACAAACCAAAGTCGCTATGTTCATATTTGAAAAATCACCGACCAAAGATGGACAATCATGCTATTTCAACATCTAAAACTTCTTAAAACATCAACAAGTCCCTCCATACGCCACAAAGATCGAATGGAAGACTATAAGGAACCAATGCGCCTGATTCTGCATACTCGGCGAAACATTATACAAAGAGGCCTTCACTAAAGGAGTACTACTACGATGTGTCATGACTATCAAAGGACAATACATCATCCAATAAGCACACGCCAATGCCTACCGTGCCCACTCTAGTAGACAGAGACTAGTCGATCAAGTTACACGACAAGGCTACTTCTGGCCGACAGTGATAAGAGATTGCCACCTCTATGTCTAATCCTGTAAGCAATGCTAAGAACACGCCACACTCATCAAAGCTCTATTAGTTACATTGAATACTATGACCTCGCCATGGCCATTTTTGATGTGGGCCTTCGATGTCTTTAGACTTTTCACAGACACCGTTGGGAACACTCACAAGCATGCATTCATACTTAGAGCAATCGAATACTACACCAAATGGGTAGAAGTTGAATCCTATGTTAGAATCACCGCTTCAACACTTGTAAGGCTTATCATTTGGAATATCATCACCAGGTTTGGAGTACCCAGGATGTTTGTCACTGACAACGGACCACAATTCATCACAGAGAAGATGAAGAAGTTCTGCAAGAAGTACGTCATCAATCTACGCCACTCGTCACCATTCTACCCTCAAGGCAATGGACAGGTAGAAGCTACGAATGAAATGATGATTTGAATCCTAAAATGTACAGTAGAAATAAGTAATGAGGCCGACTGGCCTGAAAGACTATCATAAGGACTCTGGGCCTATAGGACCTCTATTCGTCCGACCACTGGCCAAACTCCCTACCTCCTTACCTACGGGATGGAGGTAGTCCTACCATATGAGATACAAGTACCATCTTAACACATTCAACTTGATGATGAGCTATCCTTAGTCGAGAGGAGAATTGCTCTACTCACGCAGTTAGAGCAGCTCGATGAAACACATCTAATGGCAGCTGATCATGCCCAGGTATATCAGAGGAGAGTGGCTTAGACTTACGATAAGAAAGTTCTTGAACGAACCTTTAATATTGGAGAATTAGTCTTGAAGAAAATTATGCCTTCCAAGTACACCCATTTGAAAGGAAAACTGAAACCGAACTGGGAAGGGCCATATGTCATAACAGCCGCATACCCTGGAAATGCCTACAAACTGGCAAACCAAGATGGGGAAGAACTCCCTAGCCCTTGGAACACCATGTATCGTAGAAAAGATTACCCTTAGCCCTGTGATCATCACATCTCGTGGTTAAATACTTATACTTATCACCCCCGTAGTCATCACGACCCATTCATTGGTCATACGCCTTCAATTCTCAGAATATCCTTAAGACCTCCGATTTATCGCCCACCTTTTCTCACTCGGGCAATCTAATTAAAGGACTAGTGACCTATTTAACCTCTTTCAAAAGCATGAGTAACACCTGATCCTCATTTTCCTTCTCCCGCCATTGGAGGAGATGTTAGAGCAAAGAAAATGAAGATGTTAGGTTCAATCAAAACTCATTATTCTTATGCTAGCAGGATGCTTTCGAAACATATATCTATGTACCAAAAATTGAGTGAGAGTATTACGATGAATGAACAAGTCAATGAGCCCAAGGAAGCATAAGCAGGATGTGAGGACATCCCTGGTAACATTACTAGAAGTGTATAAGTAAGCTGCGAAGGCATCCCTGATGTCCCCAGACAACTAGATGTTGTTGTAAGGTGGCAGGAGGAGGACAAACTCTTGCTAACCATAGAATATGAGATTTTGATGGTGCAAAAATATGATGAAGAGCTCGATCATGGCATCACGTATCCCCTCTAAGAAAAAGATTGTTACCTACCCCTTTTGGAAAGCATTAGATACAAACTATTCCCCACATCACTGAGCCTTACCCCCCACTCCCCTTTTTTTTTTATTGTTAGATGATAAATCAGAAGCCTTACAGGATGTTCCTAGAAATGAAATCAAAAATCGATGAATGATGACTGATGTAATCACCTACTATACCTACCATACTTCTCCCTAATTATCGTAGGATAGGACGACCACCACCCCAAGATAGACCCTTGTGTACAACTGACCTAGTCAAAGAGACCTCCCCGGTTCGATGACAGTACCAATCAAATTTTATTTAAAACTAACTCACCAAATACCCATGATCGCTTATAGACCCGAAGTGCTCATCCCAAAACCCAGAAAAGCTTCATTGTATCTTGATGCTGGGGCATTTTTTGGATTAGAAGAAGAATCATATCAGAAGTGCCGGCTTGTCCACAACGAATATAAGGAACAAAACTACTGAGACACTTATCCCCCTTGATAATTGGCAAGGGGGAGAACAAAACTACTGACAACATTACTCTCACATGTGCAGATATGAAGCAACCTTCAACCATCACCGGGCCAGCTCAATAAGCATCCAAGTCCTAATGACGGTCGATGGCGCTAAAGCAATTAAAATGAAAAAGTAGACTCAAGAGGTAATTAAAAGAAAAGGAGCCAATCAGGTACATCTAGGCCAAAAATCTCTCTATATATATTTGTTAAAATCTTTTCATTTCTTTTTACACTTGTCACCGGGGGCATCCCCCTATACATACAACACACACATGCTATGGATACAAAAACACACACACACACACACACACACCTACTCCCTACGCTGCCGCTAGGATGGCCGAGCGCTGCTGTCCCCGGAATCATCAGCTCAGAGGTCCGTAGACTGGTCCTTTGAAAATACAATCTTGGCACCCGGAGTCCTCGGAACCTCTAAATGACGAGGCCCTGCTACAGAGCCCCCCTCACTCGTCTGGCTAATAGACAGCCTCGATCAAGAATGAGGAGGATACCCCGCAAGAATATCATGAACGGCCGAATCTCTACGAGCATCATCCCTAACACGATCATGTTAGGTGTGCTGAGACTGCCCAGTCGAGGAACCCGTAGCCCTCGACTTCGAGCCATCAAGCTTACTAACCAACCAACGCACCCCTCCCTCACTCCTCATCAGTCGATATTGCAACCGATCTAGGATCACCTGCATCTCCGCCTGCATCGTCTGACGCGCTGCCTCTAATGCCTCGGTCTGAGTCCTCTGTGTGACCATCATCTCAATGACCAGGTCCTCCCAACTCTATGCCTCCCCAAGGACTCGTCTCGCCTCGGGAGTGGAACGCACTCGCGCCACCTCTAGATGCGCCTCCTCAAGGTAACGGACCTGCATAACCACACTAAGTCAAAGAAAAACTAATATATACATGAGCAAAATAAGAAACTTTGAAAAGGAAAGGATTATATCAGATCTAGCGTCTCCTCCAGGAGCCGCCCAACCGTCTCAGCAGTCACTGGATCAACAGGAGGCACTGAAGGAATATCGAACGTAGGCGGCTGTAACAAGAACAAACAAATACAACAGAAAAATACTATAATGACAAATAAACTATGAACATAATAACTAAAACATACCTGAGCAGGGATAGGAATAGACTCTTGAGGGGGAGCCTCGGGAGCGGAGTCTGGAGCCTGCACAAAGAACCAAACAAACCAACACAAGACATGTCAGAATAAAAATAAAGATGGAATAACTGAAACAGAATTACACCACACCAGAAATTATACTTGACTCTCCGGACGTAGAGACGCAATAGTTGCCTCCCTCGTCTGAAGATCCTCGACAACTCGACGCTGAAATACCACATTATATTAGTAAGCTACTAAGAAAAGTGAAATAATGACACCCGATAAACTAATGCGATGACACAAGCAAGATAGAATATTGAATGGAACTCACCCAATGATATAGCTAGCTCGAAGCTAAGCCATCGCTGGATCCTCCCGACTGGAGGAAGAAACTGAGGGCGGATCAAATGCCAGAACGGGACCTCCAGTAGCCAGCTCGACTCTCTACGAATAACAATAAACACATCAGTTGGCAAGCTCACAATGCTAACAATTAACAAAACCATATTTGTAAAGACACCTACCAATCGGTCAATCTCAGATCATAAGTCAGCCTCCACCTCTCGGCCGGCCTGCTGCTGACCACGTAACAACTCGATCATCGCCGCCTAACGAGCAACCTCACCCTCCCTCTCAGACTGTCCAAAATAAAAAAAAACAAGACACCCCAACTATGTCAGAACAAACAGAAGATCGAGTCCACATAATATTTAAAAAAACCATAAATTAACTCACCAGAAGCCGTCGAGTCTCCGCTAGCTAAGCCCCCAACTCATCCTCCGCTGCCCTAGCCTAAGCAGCCAAGGAGGCTAAGGAGTGCAATATCTCCTCATATGGACGAGGAACACACCCCATCCGCTCCATCGCCCTATGGAGAGCATCTAATGGCCCCCGCACGCTCTACGTGAGATGGGCCTGCTCCAGCGCAACCAACCTCTCCCTCAAAGCTGATGCCGACTGCAGCCCACCGATCCCGAAAAGAGCCACTCCCATGGAAGGGATGTGTGAAGAGGGGCCCGCCGCCCAATGCACTGAACCACTGCACATACTCACAGGCGTTCGCCTCGTCACGCGCCCCTATAACCCTGGTCCCCCCACCTCTAAAATCTGCTATCTGAAGCGCCATCCGCTTCGCAAAATTTCTGCAAGGAGGGCCGATCATCCTATATGCCACTCTGTGGTGAATCTCTGGAGGGACTCCTTGAGTGAACCCCAGCTGTCGAACCACTCGAGATGTGTGAATCCTCTCCACCCTCTCAAAACAATGGACCCATATGTCCACATCAAAGAAGGGTTAGCCAAACTGAATCACTGGCATGCCCCCATCCTCCTCATCCACATACGGCCTCCAAAGCACCTACAACCAAGTAAATGAGCCGATCCCTCAACTAAGACTCAGAACCTAAAAGACTAAAATGAAACAAAAAAAATATACAAATGACGATCTATACCTTACCCGTGTGCATATCCTCAAAGAGACCGCGCGCGGTCTGAAGATTCGAAGACCAACGACGACCTATCAATGCCTCCCTCTACACGTGCATTAGTGAAAATGTGAATGTCACCTCCAACGGAACTCCCGGATGAAGAAAAGCAAAATGATCATACGCCCAAAACTGAAAAGAAAAAAAATAATAACAACAACGTCACACAAGAAGAAATACTAAATAGATGTTACCATTAAACGACCAAAAAAAAAATAGAGACACTATGACACCAATTAACTAAAACTCACCTGGATGAAGGGAAGGAAAAAATAGAGACACTATGAAACCCTGTCCTTGACGGTAAAGCTGCTCACAGAGGTGCACCAATGCTACCGCGCTCCATGCGTAGGAGGGGACTTGGATGAGAACCATAAAAAATAACCCAGTGACACATCCCCGAGTTGAAGAAGAGAAGAGTACTGCACCAATGAAGTGCATCAAGAATGTTTGAAGCACCCTATCTGCAGCCAACCCCAGCTCCACCATGGGCTCTCGGCCCGTCACAATCACACAACGCGCCTCATAAGACACCTTTGCCTCCGAATGGCGCCTCGGGAGGATAAAGCCACTAGCAAACGTATAAAAAAACCAAGTGACTCAAACTACACCTCTCCCTGATCCGTTTGACCTATATGGCACACCCAAAATCTCCTCACACACCTCCAAATACTCTACAGCCATCCGCCCTGTGATCTGCTCACTCTCGAAATGAAGGCCGATAATACGAACCCAGTCCTCTGGAGTCGGTAACATCATACCAACTTGAAAGAGAAGCGCCTGATGCCTCTCCCTCCACCTCTCCAAGATCGCCGCGATCAGGCCACAATCGACCTGAAAGGGCTCCAGCACTAGGATCGGTTCAAAATTGAAAGACACTAGCAGCGCCCGCTGAAACTCCGGCAAGGCATGATACCAAGTATGAGACTCGATCCATGTCAAGCTGATAGCCAGTTACGAGGGCTCCTATTGAATGAAACACTAACAATAATTGTAAGACTAACACATACCTATGATAAAAGACAAACGAATTTAAAGCTAAAAGCAAGTCAAATATCCCTGTTGAGAACTAGAAAATACCATTTTCCACCCTTTAACCTGGGCCTTGATAGACCCTTGAGAGAACTAAATAAGTGTTTTAAGTGCTTGTGTTACAGCTAATAATAAAGACAGGCTTAACTATGAAAGCAGCCTAAAAGTGCCAAAAAGATGATAAACCATGTTGATCCAAAGGAAGAAAGAGAAGGAACAACCTCACTAACTGTCAAAATGCCTGAACTGAAGAGGCAAAGACCTGGTCTCAACCCAAAAAAGAAATGTGGAGCAATTCGAACAGAAGAATGCACTACAGAGTACTTTTCGAAAAGAATCTGAACATTTCAAAAAGAATCTAAACTCTGTGAAAAGAACTAAGAGCTCCAGGCTTAGTTTTCGAAGAGCACCTGAACTCTTTGAAAGGATGTTTGACCTATTCGAAAAGAAGAGAACTCCTTGCGAACAGAACCTGAACTTTGCGAAAAGAGCTTCAAAAGTCACAGTACCTTGCGAAAAGTTCCCTAAACTATGCGAAATGGTATTCTGGAGATTCCTAGCTTCTGCAAGGGTAATTCAGTAATCTTTTGCACGTGCCCCAATACATTTAAAAACCTAGGGATATTCTAAAAGATTCTAAGCACGAAGCGAAGGCATATTCCACCCCATGTGAGCACCCGAAGATGAAATCACTTGGCGGGAACTTCTAGAAGCTCTAACAGATTTTCAAATTGCATAACAGAATTGATGCTTCTGTCACCTGATTGGCTGAACCAAATCGAGCAATTCTGATTGGCCAGAACAGATCTGGATCCTTGTGCTCGACTACCATTTGTTGATACAGATCTGAGCATTTCTGATTGGTCGATACGCATCTGAGCTAGACCTGGGGGAAACTATAAATAGATGAACCATTTGCCCAATTTGGGGATCCAAATTTTGAGTTTCATTTCTATTCCCCCATTTCCAAATCAGCTAGCTTGTCTGAAACCCTTGTAGTAGCCTAACTTTTACTTGCAATTGAGAGCTGTGAGATACCTCTGTAATTCAAAAGAGAATTGTATTCAAGACTACAAATCTGAGAGCTGTTTAAGCTGTGCTCTGTAATTGTCGATGTGAATTTGAAAAGGTTGCTGTAAACCGTATGTTCTCAATTGAATTCGTGTTAAGGGTTCCCTCTGATCTCCTTATTGCATTAGACTCCTTTAGATTTACTATTTTTCGTGCAACTTCCCTTGATTCATTAACCCTGTGGGAATTAGTGCTTGTAACATAATCTCTCACAGCATTTGTAGTGATATTTCTTGTTCTGAATTAAGGGTTGAGATTAAAGACTACTGATGGTCTCAGGGCTATTGAAGTGGACATAACTATAGCCATAAGCCTAAATCTAATCCTTGAGTTAGATTTATTTCTCTTGCATCTGTGCTTGTAGCCAGATGAAGATTGGATCATCCCTCATTTGACCTGCAGTCATTCTCATTGTGTTTCAAGGACCAAATCAAAGTTAGATATTATTTCTCAATTTTTATAAGTTTACATCAAAATCCCCCCATCTCAGATCTGGATCATTTAGTTTAACTTTTACTTTTATCATTTAGTTAACTTGACAAATTCAACCTCCCATCTTATGTGCCTTGTAGATAGGATAATAGGCCAGATCTGGAGGTTTATCTTACATTTTAAACAAATTCTCTGCGGACGATCTTTTACTCACTTACATTTAAAACTTGCTACATTTGGCCCTGATCTTGCAGGCTAATTCACTTCTCTCTGTGCTGATATTTCTTTATTCTTTTTAACTTAGCATTTGCAAATCTGTTTTCAAAACACAAATAAATCATGAACATTAGAAACAACAAGTTTTTGGCGCCGTTGCTGGGGAATTTGTTTTAAAATAGGTAGACCTAAGTTTTCATTTTGTTTTTATCTTTACATCAGTGCTAAACTATTCTATTGTTTAAATCTGTGCAGCTATTCATATACATTTTGAAGAGTGGAACTACTTTAAAAGGAATTCTGAAGGTTTGCTGTGCATAATCTGATTCTCTGTTCTGTGTTGTATGTTTGGTAGGAGGACTCTCAGCCCTGAGATTGTCCCTTTAAATTTAGAAGTTGAAAGGCTACTACGAACCAGACAATCATCACAGAATTCTTCTGAAACAGCTACTATGGGTGAAGAACCTCGACTTTTGAGGGATTACTTTGCACCTGGTGCTTATAATTCTCCATTTTGCATTCAATTTCCTACTGTTGAAGGAAATTATGAGATCAAATCATCAACTATCCAAATGCTTCCTTCTTTCCATGGTTTGAGTAAGGAAGATCCATATAAACATGTGGATGAATTCTTGGCTCTTTGCACCACATTCAACATAGCTGCACTTGGTCCAGAAGCAACCAAGCTTAGGCTCTTTCCTTTTTCATTAAAGGACAAAGCTAGAGTATGTTTGTCTATGTTGGCACCAAATAGTATCACTTCTTGGAATGATTTGCAGTGTCAATTTTTAGCCAAATACTTTCCTATGTCTAAAACAAGCCAATTGAGACAAAGTATTATTTCCTTCTCACAAAACTCAACTGAAACTTTCCATGAAGCATGGGAAAGGTTTAAGGAACTTTTAAGGCAATGTCCTCATCATCAAATTCCCCGATGGCAGCTTGTTCAAAGCTTCTATAAAGGAATTGATCAAAAGGGCAAGAATATGGTAGATGCTTCCTGTGGAGGCACTTACTTGCAAAAAACAGTTGAGGAGGTTTGGGACTTATTTGATATAATTGGTGAAAATTCAACTCAACAAGAATCTTTGTCAAGAGATATTGAGAATTCTGCTAGGTTGAACAATCAGCAAATCACTAAAGGAAAGATTTATGACGTGAATGAGTTAGAAAGGAAGATGGATAATTTAACCACAAAGTTTGATAGATTGATGGACTCACTTAAAAATCCAATGGTTGCAAGAGTAGAGGAGGCATGTCTGATATGCCAGTCCCCTACTCATTCACTTGACCAATGTCCCGCTGCACCACAGTTCCCAGATCTAGTGGTGGAACAAGCTCATGCTGCCCAATAATTTGGATGATGATCAAATGAATATCCATGGAGAGGACACCCCAATTTGAGGTGGAGCCAGGGGAATTATCAATCACAACAGCAGCAGCAACCAAAGAACCAAATGCCTTTCAAAACTGCTCAGCCTTATCAGCAGAATTTTTATGCCAAGCCAAATTTTCAGCAGCCCATTCCACAACAACCTGTACAGCAATCTGCTCCAGTCCAAGTCCCTTCCAGATCCCCTTCTTTTGAAGATCAAGTCCTAAATTCACTCCAAAATTTAGGATCTTTAACTCAGACTGTGAACTTTCACAGTCAGAGCATAAAGAAGATTGAAGAAACATTGGGTCAACTTTCAAATACTTTGGCCAAAAGAGAGGAAGGAAAGTTACCCAGCCAACCTTTGAACAATCCCAAAGGACAGTTCATGGTTGGAGAGGCTTCTATTTCACATGAAGAAGTAAAAACTGTCACAACTTTGAGAAGTGGAAGAATTGTAAATAACAAAGTGGGTACTGACAAGGAAGAAGAAAAAATTGAGGAAAATGATAAAGATATGCAGCAGGAGCAGCATGATGTTAGCATTGGGGGTGCTGATGTACCTCAGAAAAATCAAAAAAATGAAAAACAAAAAATTCAAAAAGATTCTGATAATGCTTCTAAAGCTGTAGATGAAAGACTAGTTCCTCATTTACCATTTGCTCATGCCATGAAATCTGTATCTCCTTTTGATAAAGGGAACACAAAAATAGATGAAATGATGGAGACTTTCAAGCAAGTCAAGATAAATCTACCTTTGCTTGATGCAATCAAACAAATTCCAGCATATGCAAAATTTTTGAAAGATATTTGCACTCACAAAAGACAGATCCTAGGATCTGCTTATCAAAGAAGGTCTTTGCTGTGGAAAGAGTTAATCAGGTGTTGTCCACACCTCCTAAACTTCAAGATCCTGGAATCCCCACAATCCCTTGCATTATTGGGGAACATACCATTGAAAAGGCTTTATTAGGTTTGGGTGCTAGTGTCAACCTGCTTCCATATTCTGTGTATGAGAAACTAGGTTTGAGAGAATTAAAACCCACTCATGTGGTGTTACAACTAGCAGACAGATCTGAAAGAAAGCCAGTTGGGATGATTGAGGATGTATTGGTAGGAGTAGATAAGTTTTTCTATCCTGCTGATTTTCTGGTTTTGGACATGGAACCTACAAAAAGCAAAACTTCCATCCCTGTCATTTTGGGGAGACCATTCCTGGCTACAACAAATGCTTGCATTCAATGCAGGTCTGGTATTATGGAAGTCTCTTTTGAAAATATGAAGGTGAAATTAAATGTTTATAATGCAGTCACACAGCCTCAATTCAGTTCTGAGGAATGTTTTCTTGTTGATCTATTGGATGAACTGGTGGAAGAGACTCTACCACAGTTTTTGCAGTGTGAAGATTTTACCACAGACTTGAAAATTTCTTAGAAAAATGCTATGGAAGAAACGATCAGGACCTCAAAGTCTGAGGAAGCAAATGTTGTACAAGGAATTCATAATCAATCAGCAAGTTTCTCTTCATGGAAACTTGTTACTCTTCCTCTTCCACAAACAGCCAAGGTACCTTTGTTACCTTCTTTTCTCAGATCACCGGATGTAGAGCTAAAGTAGTTGCCAGAAATTTTGAAATATGTGTTTTTAGGAGACCATAAAACATTGCCTGCGATTATTTCTTCCTCCCTCACAAAGGAGCAGGAGGAAGAGCTGTTGATTGTATTGAAACAGCATAAGAAAGCAATTGGTTGGACTATTGCTGATTTGGGAGGAATCAGCCCAGCTGTTTGCAAGCATAAAATTCATTTGGAAGAAGATGCAAAGCGTTCTAGGGAAATGCAAAGGAGGTTGAATCCTCATATGCAAGAAGTGGTCATGAAAGAGGTTGTTAAGCTGTTGGATGCAGGGGTCATTTACCCCATTTCAGATTCAGCTTGGGTGGCACCTACACAGGTGGTACCTAAGAAATCTGGGATCACTGTTGTAACCTCTGATTCTAGTGAGCTTATGTCAACCAGACAAACAACTGGTTGGAGGGTCTGTATTGATTACAGAAAATTAAACTCAATGACCAGAAAAGACCATTTCCCTCTTCCCTTCATTGATCAAATTTTAGATAAGCTAGCAGGAAAAGCTTATTACTGTTTTCTTGATGGTTACTCTGGTTACAACCAGATTCCTGTGTATCCACAAGATCTGGAAAAGACCACATTCACTTGCCCTTTTGGCACTTTTGCCTATAGGAGAATGCCTTTTGGTCTTTGTAATGCTCCTGCTACCTTTCAAAGATGCATGTACTCCATTTTCTCGGATATGATTGACCAATTTATGGAGATTTTTATGGATGATTTTTCAATCTATGGAGACAGTTTTGCCCAGTGTTTACATCATCTCAAATTGGTGTTATGATGTCGCTCCAAGTGTGCCATAATTGTGTGCATTATGAATCAAAAATTAAAGAATTAAAGAATGCTAGGTTATATGGATGTTAACTTATGAAAGGGATATCAGCACATTGGGGCTAACACTGGCCTGCAAGATCAGGGCCAATTGTAGCAAGTTTTAAAAGTAAGTATTTCAAGATCGTCCACAGAGAATTTTGTCTAAACTGAGAGATAAACCTCCAGATCTGTGCTACCAGATCTGGCTCTATAATTATCTAAAAAAAAGAATAGATAAAAGAGAGTGTTGGATTGTGTCACATTTAACTATAAGCAAATAAAGAAAAGAACTAACTACATGATCCAGATCCGAGTTGGGGAGATGTTTAAAATAAGACAAATGCAGAAATAATAGCTTCATGTACTTTAGCCTCAATTTTAATGGAGAATCAGAGTTCAACAGGCAGATTCAATCTTCATCCTGCTACCAAAGACAGATGTAAGAGAAATAAATCCGAATTAAGGAATAGGTTTAGACTTATGGCTATGATCCATCCACTTAAATGGTCAAGATCATCCAATAGTTGTGGCCTATTCTTTAGTTCGAACATGAACATCATCAGAAATCTTTGCTAGAATTAGGTTACCAACGCTAATTCGCATGGGGTGATGAATTAAGGGAAGTTGCATGCGGATGAGTGAATCTAAAGAAGTCTAATGCACTAAGGTGAACATTGATAACCCTCGACATGACTCCAATGGAGAAGACACAAATTACAAGAACCTTTTAAAATCCAAAATTACAATTACAGAGCACGGCTTCTTAGAGAGCCCTCGGACTTACATCTTGAATCCGAACTTGGAAGTACAAATCACTCACAATGGCTCTCAAAGGTAAACTACAAGAAGGATTGGGGTTCGGATAAGCTATCTGACCGGAATGAGGGAAACAGAGATGAAAATTCTAAAACTGGATGCCCAATTTGGGCGAATGGCTTCTATTTATACTTTTTCCTCCATCCTGCATGGTGGATTGACCAATCAGAATGCTTTAGATCCGGATTGCCCAATGAGGGTTGAGCACGGGATCCAGATCTGTTTTGGCCAATGGAAATGCTCGATCCGGTTTGGCCAATCAGTGCCGAAGCATCAATTACATTATGGGTTTGAAATTGCTTGAGCTTCGGAAGTTCCCGCGTAATTTAACTTTGGGCGCTCACATGGGTTGGAATATGCCTTCGGATCTTGATTGGAACCTTCGAATGTTCTGGTCTTTGATTGCATTGGGCGCGTGCAAAGTTTCTGAAATACCCTTGAGACGCAAATCCCGTAATGCCATTTCGCATAGTTTAAGGGCTTTTCGCAAAGTAGTTTGGCTCGAAGCTCTCTTCGCAAAAGCATTTTGGCTTCAGAGATCTTTTTTGGGGTTTCGGTTCTTGTTGAATTGGTCTTCTCTTCTTTTCGCAGGTAAATCTTCTATTGAGTTCTGTATCCTTCGAAAAAGCGATTTGCGCTTTATTCTCTCTTCGCTTAGTCTCGTGTTCTTTGCGAATAGTAGAAGTTCTTTGAATTAAACTCTAGGCTCCCATTCTTCTTTGCGAATTGACTTTTAACTTGATTTTTTCTTTGCGAATGGCTCTCTCTCTTGCTTGTGTCTTTATCGCTCTTTAGACCCTCTTTAGCCATTCTTTGAGGTCGCTTTCTTCACTCCTTCTTTAAACTTGACATGAGTGTCGACTTTTTTGCTCTTTTTGGGATGCTTTTCGGTTTTGCACCTGTCTGCTTGGTTTGCTGTAAAATGCACACTAAAGCACTTATTTAGTCTACTCAAGGGTCTTTCAAGGCTCATGGTTAGGGGTGAAAATGGTATTTTCACTACTTAACACACCCCAAAC
The DNA here is from genome assembly GCA_021018995.1 of Chloranthus sessilifolius. Classification (NCBI taxonomy): domain Eukaryota; kingdom Viridiplantae; phylum Streptophyta; class Magnoliopsida; order Chloranthales; family Chloranthaceae; genus Chloranthus; species Chloranthus sessilifolius. Next base: position 85,784,708 of record CM037597.1, read on the forward strand.
CTAAGCTTTGCTAGTCCCCGAGCAAAGAAACGTAAAAGCAAAATAAAGAGCCACTTTTGTAGGAAGCAGTGCATTTAGCATATGCAACAAGCTTTTTAAACCCCTAGGTGATCCCTAGAGGAGGAAAGTCTCGAGGGTTTTCGATGAAGGTACCCACAAACTTCTCCATGGGACAGTTGGCATTAGTGCATTGTCATCCCATGAGCAATCAAAGATCAAAATTAGTTACTCTTGAATCAATGTTTAAAGAAATTTAGGTTTATTGTTTGCAAGGATTTCAACATTTATAAACCTTATGAATGTTTCACTCTTTCCAACTGTGAGCAGCCATAGAAATCATGCAAATGTGTCGTGAGAGTTCATCATTTGAATAAAAATTAGGTTATAAGTCATACTTAATGTGCTCAAGTTCCAACCCAAACACTTACTGTGGTGTACTCTCATCAAGATTTTTGTTGAAGGGTTCATTTTCACTCAAGCTCAAGAGCGTTACATCTCCCAAATGGATTTGTAAGCATGAGCATAGGCATGATTCTCGGTCTTGGCATCCTTGACATCTCCTCACCATAGATTGGGAAACCGCTTATCTCCACATGACATTCACTCAACTTTGGATCACAAGGACTTTTAGGGTTTGTTGTATGGCTGGTGAGTGAGGTTTGGTGGATAGGAAGGTTGAGCAGTGTTTGGATTTTTGAGAAGTCGAATTGAAGGAGGTGGTTCATGACTCCACCTTCTTGAGTTTAGCTTCTTTTGAGATTCTCGTGTTCAAAGTACTCGTTCTTCTTCCTTTGATCTTGAATTTTCAACATAAAGTTCCCTTTTACCTTTTTTTTGCTTGCTTCTTTTCACATTGTTTTCTTTTACTTTCTCACCACCATCGCCCATTTTGAGGTATTTCTTCTTTATTTATTTTGATATTTGCCCGTAAATGTTCCATCTTTACTTCTTTCTCCTTTAACTCTGAATTCTCAAGGTGAGGAAGGCTGAATTGGTTCCATTGGTTAGTGCAAAAAGAAAAATGGGTGTTTTGATGAAGCATTGTAGGATTTATAGCTCAATTGGGGTACAAACAAGGGCGATCTTTCTTGGTTGGTTCTGTTAAGCTCAAGTTTGTCCAAAGAAGGCCTTGATCTTTTCCTCGGTTTCATGAATCGTTGCTTGTTTTGATTTGGAGTTTCCTAATTTCTAGTGGATCTAATGCCTCGGCCAGTCCTTTGAATCGGAAAAGGGTTGCCTCTACCACTCTTCAACAGAGATGTAAAACATATAGGCTCAATTCTCACCGGTTATGGTTTTTCCTTGAGCTTTTAAGTATATCTTTACCTTTTTCTCTTCTGTGGACTGTGCTATGTCTTGATACAAGTGTATTTTCCTCGGTGTTAACATCATGGAAATGTGGAATATTGTAGGGTTTAGAATGTCTAAATTCTTGCAAAGAAAATTTTAAAATTTCCACATTGTCATGATTCTTAAGTAAATTGATTCATTTCACATTACTTTGGTGATTGTGATGCCCTTATGCTAATTATCCCATGGAGGACATTTGCCATACCCCAAACCTATGGGGAACAAGTGTCCTCACTGGTTCAAAGGTGGCATGGTCACATTATCTGGAAAAATTGAAACAAGGCAAGAACAATAAGAAGAAAAATAAGCAATGAAAAAAAAAAAAATGACATGGAGAATGGGAGAAAGTAAAGTTTATTAACTAGAAACATTTTACATAAAAAAGAAAAAGAAAAATAAAGACAGAATAGGACAGTGTTTTAGGGAGGGGGTGGGGTGGGCGGGTGGAAGTGGCGGGGAAGGTTGAGTTTTTTGTTTTTTCTGAGGAGGCTGGAGTTGGGCCTCCTTTTCTTTGGCCAAAATCGCGAGGACCTCTTCAAATTCGTCCCAGAGGGGCTGGAGCGGATCTGGCACCTTCGGTGGTGGTGGGTCCAGCCACATGGGGTAAAAGCGGTGTGGTGGCTTATTGGCTTGGTCGTCGGTCATTTTGGAAGGGTGGGGAAAGATGTGGGGGAATTTGGTAGAGGTTGGTTATTTATAGGTAAGGTGGGGAAGCCGAAAGGGTGGGACTTGAATGGGGGTGGCTACCTCCTCTGGGCTGGGAATGGGCAAGTCTGCTAGGAGTAAGGCAAGGTTGGGTGAGATGGGTGGGGTTTGAATAATAGGGGTGGTGGGTGTGGAAGGGGTATCTGGAATGGCAATGATAGATGGAGGGCTATCTGGGATAGGGGAGGGGTGGGGTGACCTCGGGGTATGTGAGGAAGGGTAGCTGGTGAGGCTCACTGAAGTTTGAGGCTCCTCTTTTCACTGCAGCTTCGTAAATGGTTCTCTTTCAATTCCAGAGAAAGAGCAGGCTCGTTCATTCGGCAAGACATGTTCTTCAATGGGCTCAACAACACAGGTGAATTAGCGGGTTGTCGGCAGACGGGAGCGTGAGTTGTGCGGTGAGTCTGTGATAGGAAGAGCGAGCAGCAGAGGGCTCAGCTTCCCTCATTCTCCTTAACATGGCACGGCTTGTAGTCCGTGCCTTTTTCCAAAATTGTGAGGTTAATACCTCAAAGGGCTCTTCTCTAGAAATGTCAAATTTGGCTCTCAAAAGGGTCAGAATCGTCTTCCAAAAGGTAGGCCAATAATCTTTTTTCCTTTTTACTTTAGCACTAACATCACCATGGCCTCAGATTAGCAAAGGGCATTGAAGAATTGCCCTTTGAAAAGTAAACAGGCTTCTAAAATGGGGTTCTCCTTTCTTGGGTGTGCCCTATGACATAGAGGCTCCTCGTAAAAATTGAATCCATCAAGATACCGAGGGGAAGATCTCCTCATTATGGATTGCCCAGATCCAACCATTCCTTGTGTCAAATGGGCAGCCATGTCTCTAAAAAGAGGTCGCCTCGGAGGGGCCAGGGGTCCCTCGTGGTTAAATCGAAAAGGAATTCCCAAGGCATGCCCAATGTCTTCGTGATTACTAGAAGATCACGATTGTCTATGAAGATTACTAGGGTTGGCACATCGGCTGATCTTACGTCACCATGGTGAGGTTTTGGTACCACAACTTTGTCATCCGTGGGTAGATTTTCTCAGGTAAAGGGGTAAGGATGGTGTTGATGGAGGCTGCCGTGAGATATCTTAAAGACAGTTCACAATCTGGTTTGGAGGAGAAAAAAGTTTCATCCACCAGTAATTCGGGGAGTATCTTCAAGGCATCAATAAAGGGATTGGGCAAAACCAAATGGAGGGGTAGGGAGACAGTGAGATTCGGGTTGGAAACATCGTGTGCTCTTCATGGCGCACTTTCTTTCCTTTCTCAGCCCTATCTGCTTTGTTCATGGATAGTTTTCTCTTTGTAGATTTTGGGGCTTTGCCTTTGGCTTTTGGGGGTGTTTTGGCTGTCTTCTTGGCTAAAGATTTAGGGAACATGGCAGCAAGGGATTTCTCTGTTTTTCCCATATTTAAAATGGCCTCAAGTGTATGCTTAACTACCGAATCACGTAAAAATTTGAGCAAGAATAGAGAAAGTTACCGCGATCTAGGGGTTTCCTCTTTGGGTTTCTTTGCTTTGAGCAGATCGCTTGTTGGGCTCTACCCTTTTGATTTCGACAAGAGAAAAAGCGAGAAGATTAGAATAGATGGTGGTTATTCGTGTGGAGCTCGTGAGAGAAGAGGGTGAGCTAGGGTTTTGAAAAGGGTTTTGCTTGGGAGAGTGTTTGCGGATATCGGTGACTTTCAAAATGACCTAATATACTAACAAGTAAAATCGCTAAAGCACCCTTAAGTGTTGAAAAGTTCCAAAGAGTCCTTTTCTCTATTTGAATAGCAAAGTGTCTTCGAAGGTAAAAATCTTGAGAAAGTGTAGTTAAAAGAACTGAGCTTGATATGTCTATTCGAAATGGATTTGGCTCCGTAAAGATCTTTTAAAGGACTTCTCCCCAGATTTTCTATTCGAAAAGGAAATTTTAACTATTCGAGCGAACATGGTTCTTTTCGAGTAGTTCATTACTGACTCGTAATCAATTCGAATAGAACTTTGAACTTTTGAAAAGTACTTTTACTTTGCGATTTGAACTTTGAAGTGTATTTACACTATGCGTACAAGAAAATAGATGCAAACAAAGAAAATCGGAAAACAATGTTGTACAAACATATTATACACTTTTCTACCATCGATTTTTGGAGATTCATGATGATAGGTGGGCGAAGGGCTCTGGTGTTTTCAATGCATGGTTTGAGCCTCGACCATTTACCTTGAGTATTCTTCCATCCTTGGGATCCGAAATATCCATGCCCCGAGGGGAGGCCTTGATGAGCATGTATGGCCCTTCCCATCTGGATCTCAATTTGCCAGAAAGAATTTAAGTTTAGAGTTGAATAACCATACCTTGGACCCGGTATGAACTCTTTTCTCATGAGGCTCCTATCATGGAATGATTTAACCTTTTCTTTGTACAACTGGAGCTAGTGTAGGCATCCATCCTCAGTTCTTCGATTCGGTGAGTTGAAGCTTCCTGTGGTTACCGCAGCATTAGATCCATATTAAAAGTTTTGATTGCCCACAAGGCCTTATATTCTAATTCTCTTGGTAGATGGCATGCCTTTCTGAAAGGACATCCCTATAGGAGTCTTGTAGGCGATTCCAGTATGCCCACAAAGCATCATTAAGCTTAAAGGACCATCCTTTCGTCCTTCTTCGATTTTTTCCAAAATGTGTTTGATCTCTCTATTTGAAATCTCCACACATCCCTTTGGTTTGTGGATGATAGGGAGTGGCTACTCTGTGAGTGACATGAGTACTTTTTAATAGAGAGTCAAGCGCATAAAAGTGGCTTCCCCATCACTAATGATGGCCTGGGAATCCAAATCTGGAAAAATGTGGTCTTTGAGGAATCTTAAAACCACTTTGTGATCATTGGATTTGGTATGGCCTCAATCCACTTGGAGACATAATCCATGCCTACCAAGATGAAATTGTTTCCATTAGAAGGGAAAGGGCCCATAAAATCTATGCCCCAAACATCAAACAACTCAACTACCGAGGATTGGCTGCGGGGCATTGAGTTTCTTTTGGAAATCTTGCATTTTTGGCGATTCTGGCAAGATTCTGATCTTGTAAAGGCATCTTTAAAGATTGTGGGCCAATAGAAACCCTGCTGCAGAATTTTGCATTTTGTTTTATTGCTTGAAATGGCCTCTACAGCTTTCATGACCTTGACAATATGCCGAGGAATTCATGGTCAGGACACACTTTACGATCACTTGGTGCACAATTCTTGAATAGATAAGGATCTTCCCAAATGAAATGTTTAACTTGTGAGAAGAAAAGATCTTTATCCATTCTATTCCAATGTTGAGGAATCGTCCAATAGCCAAGAAGTTGACTATGTTTGCAAACCAAGGATCGTGGGTATTGATGGCAAAAGTTGCTCATCGTGAAATGATTCATTAATGGGTAAGCTATCATCCTCATTGAGAATTCGGATAAGTGATCCACCACATTCTCCACTCCTTTCTTATCCTTAATCAGATCAAACTCGTAATAGGAGGATCCACGATTAACTGGCTTGGTATCCTTCTTAGATGAAGGTACTTTAGGGCGAGTGGTCATAGAACACCACAATTTGTGAACCTAAAACATAAGGCTGAATTTTTCCAATGCAAACACAATGGCCAGCGCTCTTTCTCAGCTTGTTGTGTAGTTGAGCTGGGCATCTATCATGGATCTGGCATAAGCTATGACATGGGGAAGCTTATCTTTCTTTGCCCTAGGACAGCTCCTAGGGCATAGTCTCGATGCATCACACATCAGCTCAAAGGGCACTGAATAGTCGGGACTGCAAGATGGGAGTGAAATCAGACATTTCTTAAGGACCTCAAAGGCTATCATGCATTCATTAGTAAACACAAAAGGAACATCTTGACATAGTAAATGATGAGTGGCTTGGAAATTTCTTGAAATCTTTGATGAACCTCCTATAAAATCCTGCATGCCCTAAGAAACTTGATTTGCTATGAGGGAGGAGGCAAATGTGCAATTAGATCAATTTTGCTTGGTCCACCTCTATGCCTTTATGGGAGACCACATGTCCTAGGACAATGCCTTGGTGACCATAAAATGACTCTTTCGACTTAGAACCAAATTGGTTTCTTCACATCTTTGCAACACCAACTTGAGGTGGTGTAAGCATTGGGAAAAGCTGTCTCCATAAATTGAAAAGTCATCCATGAAGATCTCCATGAATTGATCAATCATGTCGTAAAAGATGGCATACATGCATCTTTGAAAAGTAGCAGGGCATTGCAAAGACCAAAGGGCATCCTCCTATAGGCAAAAGTGCCAAAGGGCGGTGAAGGTGGTCTTTTCTTGGTCCTGTGTACACAGGATCTGGTTGTAACCAGAGTACCCATCAAGGAAGCAGAGTAAGCTTTGCTCGCATGCTTATCAAGGATTTGGTCAATGAAGGGAGGGGAAATGGTCTTTCCTTGTCATGGTATTTAATTTTACGTAGTCTATGCGGACCCTCCATCCATTGTTTGTCCGGGTGGACATAAGTTTACAGATTAATTTGCTACAGTGATGCAGATTTCTTAGGCACCACTGTGGGTGCTACCGCAGAATCAAATGGGGTAAATGACATCTAGACTTGACAACTTCCTTCATTACCACTTCTTGCATGTGAGGATTCAACCTTCTTTGCATTTCTCTAGAAGGCTTGGCATCCTCTTCCGTGTGGATCTTATGCATGCATACAATTGGGTTTATTCCTCCTAAATCAGCAATGGTCCGACCAATTGCTTTCTTGTCTTGTTTAGAACTACCAATAGCTCCTCTTCTTGCTCCTTTGTAAGGGAGGAAGAAATAATCACAGTAGTGTTTGATGATCTCCCAAAACACATATTTCAGATTTTTGGGGAGTTGTTTGAATTCAATTGTGAATGAGAAAAGAGGGCAGAAAGGTACCTTGGTAACTTGTGGAAGAGGAGAGGAGCAGTCTCCAAGAGAGAGAACTTGATGTTGGTGAGTGCCTTGCACAAAGCAGACTCCGTTGAATTTGATCTCCTTTTCCTTCTTTCTCGGTGGATCCCCAATCATTTTTAAATTCGTGGTGGAGTCTTTACCTTGCGAAATGTTTGTAAAGACTCCTCCACCACTCATCAATGATGTCAACATGGAAACATTCCTCAACAGAGAATTGAGGTTGAGTAACAAGATTATACACATTCAATTTAACTTTCATATTTCCAAAAGACACCTCCATGATGCTGCACTGCATTGAATGCATGCATTAGTCAGAGCTGTGAATGGTCTTCCCGAATGTGGGGATGGTAGTGGTACTTTTGGTTGGTTCCATGTCCAACACCAAAAAGTCGTTAGGTAGAAAAACTTGTCTACTCCTACCAAAACATCTTCAATCAACCCCATAGGTTTCCTTTCAGATCTGTCACCATTGTAACACCACTTGAGTGGGTTTCAATTCTCCCAAACCTAGCTTCTCATAGGCAGAATAGGGAAGCAGTTGACACTAGCACCAGATCTAGCAAGGCTTTCTCAATGGTGTGCTCCCCAATGATGCAGGGATTATGGGGATTCCAGGTCTTGCATCTTAGGTGGTGTTGCAATTGATAGCACTTGGTTGATTTTCTCCACTGACAAAGGCCTTCTTGGATAAATGTATCCTAGATTGCCTTTTGTGGGTGCACACCTCTTTGAGAAATAGCGGGGACCTGTTTGATTGCATCAAGCAGAGGTAGATTAATTTTAACTTGCTTGAATGTCTCCATCATTTCCTCAATTTTTGTGTTTCCTTTGTCAAAAGGCCGACTTCATTGCATGGGGAAATGGGAGGTGAGGAACAAATTTCTCCTCCTCATCTTTTCAACAATTTTGTTATTTTTACATTTTTCATTTTTTGAATTTTCGATGTAAATCATGACCATATTGCTATCCAATTTGTTGTTCTGCACTTGTTCTCTTCATCTTTTCCTCTTCACTACCCGTGTTGTTTATTATTCTTCCACTTCTCAAAGTAGTCACACTTTGATTTCCTCATGGCCATTTGAGGATTCTCCAACCATGAACTGCCCCTTAGGATTGTTCACACGTTGGCAGGTAGTTTACCCTCTTCTCTCTTAGCCAATGAATTTGAGAGTTGGCCCGAGTTTCTTCAATTTTTAATGCTCATTGTGAAGGTTCACAGTCTAAGAGAGTTCCAAGATTTTGAAGTGAACTCAAGACACGCTCTTCAAAGGTCGGGATCTAGGAGGGCAGGGCTGGTGATCTGCATGGCTTGTTGTTGGTTAGGTCACAAAATTTGATGATATTATAATTTGGCGAAAGGTTTGAAAGGTAATTGATTTTGGCTGCTGCTGCTTTGTAATGGTAATTTCCACGATTCCACGAGATTAGGATGAGATCTCCATGGGTAGTCATTCGATTGCATCTCCATAAGATGAGCTGCATGAGCTTGTTCCATCATGAGTTCTGGAAATTGTGATGCGAAGGACATTGATCAATGGAATGAGTGGGGACGGCATATCGGACATATGCCTCCTCTACTCTTGACCCATTTGGAGCTTTAAATGAGTCCATCACCTATCAAATTTTGTGGTCAAATTATCCACTTTCCTTTCCAGCTCATTGACTTCATAAACTTTCCCTCTTGTGAATTGGGGATTATTCATCCTAGTTGGATTCTCGGTGTCCCTTGGCGAGAGATTCCTGCTGGGTTGAATTTTCTCCAATCACCTCAAAGAGGTCCCAAACCTCTTCAAGCTATTTTACGCAAGTAGGTACCTCCACAAGAGGCATCCACCATGTTCTTGCCCTTCCGAGTTCCTTGATAGAAGCTTTGAACCAGCCGCCATTTAGGAATTTGATGGTGAGGGCATTGCCTTATCAGCTTCTTTAAACCTTTCCCATGCTTCATGGAAAGTTTGATTGAGTTTTGGGAGAAAGAGATGATGCTTTGTCTCTTGGTTTTAGTCATTGGGAAATATTTTGACAAAATTGACATTGCAAATCATTCCATGATGTGATGTTGTTTGGTGCTAACATAGATAACCATGCTCTAGCTTTGTCCTTTAATGAAAAGGAGAGAGCCTAAGCTTGGTTGCCTCTGACCAAATTATATGTTAAATGTTGTGCATAAAGCGAAATTCATCAATGTGTTTGTAAGGGTCTTCCTTACTCAATCCATGGAATGAAGGCAACATTTGGATGGTGGAGGACTTAATTTCATAATTTCCCTCCTTTGTGGGAAATTGAATGCAAATGGGGAATTATAAGCACCAGGCAAAGTAGTCTCTTAACAATCTCGTTCTTCACCCATTTCAGCAGATGTCTGATGTATGTCGGTTTCTTAGGAGTCTTTCAACTCACGAATTTAACGGAGAATCTGATTGAGGGTTCTCTGCCAAACATACAACTCGAGAGAGAGTTTGGTACAACAAACTGTTTATTTAAGAACTTTCCTTTCCTTTTACATGTCTGTTTGCATAAAAATAACAACAAAATTAATAAATGACTGATAAATAAATGAAAATAAACATAGGTCTATCTATTTTAGAACAAACTTCCCCGGCAACGGCGCCAAAAACTTGATGTCGCTCCAAGTGTGCCATAATTGTGTGCATTATGAATCAAAAATTAAAGAATTAAAGAATGCTAGGTTATATGGATGCTAACTTATGAAAGGGATATCAGCACATTGGGGCTAACACTGTCCTGCAAGATCAGGGCCAATTGTAGCAAGTTTTAAAAGTAAGTATTTCAAGATCGTCCACAGAGAATTTTGTCTAAACTGAGAGATAAACCTCCAGATCTGTGCTACCAGATCTGGCTCTATAATTATCTAAAAAAAAGAATAGATAAAAGAGAGTGTTGGATTGTGTCACATTTAACTATAAGCAAATAAAGAAAAGAACTAACTACATGATCCAGATCCGAGTTGGGGAGATGTTTAAAATAAGACAAATGCAGAAATAATAGCTTCATGTACTTTAGCCTCTGAATTTTAATGGAGAATCTGTAGTTCAACAGGCGATTCAATCTTCATCGCTACAGAGATGTAAGAGAAATAAATCGAATTAAGGAATAGGTTTAGACTTATGGCTATGATCTGTCACTTAAATGGTCACAGATCATCCAATAGTTGTGGCCTATTCTTTAGTTCGTAACATGAACATCCTTAAATCTGCTAGAATTAGGTTACCTGGTGATGAATTAAGGAAGTTGCATGCGGATGAGTGAATCTAAAGAAGTCTAATGCACTAAGGTGAACATTGAGAACCCTCGACATGACTCCAATGGAGAAGACACAAATTACAAAGAACCTTTTAAAATCCAAAATTACAATTCTGAGCACGGCTTCTTAGAGAGCCCTCGGACTACGATCTTGAATCCGAACTTGGAAGTACAAATCACTCACAATGGCTCTCAAAGGTAAACTACAAGAAGGATTCTGGGGGTTCGGATAAATCCTAATCGGAATGAGGGAAACAGAGATGAAAACTCTAAAACTGATGCCCAATTTGGGCGTAATGGCTTCTATTTATACTTTTTCCTCCATCCTCAGATGGTCGGATTGACCAATCAGAATGCTTTAGATCCGGATTGCCCAATGAGGGTTGAGCACGGGATCCAGATCTGTTTTGGCCAATGGAAATGCTCCGATCCGTTCGCCAATCAAAGTGCCGTAAGCATCAATTTCGTTATGGGTTTGAAATTGCTTGAGTTCCGGAAGTTCCCGCTGTAATTTAACTTTGGGCGCCACATGGGTTGGAATATGCCTTCGATCTTGATTGAACCTTTCGAATGTTCCCGGTCTTTTGATTGCATTGGGGCGCGTAAAAGTTTCAAATACCTTCTGGACGAAAGAAATCCCGTAATGCCATTTCGCAGATAGTTTAAGGGCTTTTTCAAGAAAGTAGTTTGGCTCCGTAAGCTCTCGCAGCATTTTGTTCAGGAGATCTTTTCGTGGGTTTCAGCTTGTTCGAATTGGTCTTCTTCTTTTCGCAGAGGTAAATCTTCTATTCAAAGCTTCAGATCCTTTCAAAAGCTCATTTGCGCTTATTCTCTCTTCGCTTAGTCTCGTGTTCTTTATGTAATAGTAGAAGTTCTTTGCTAATTGAACTCTAGGCTCCCATTCTTCTTTGTAATTGACTTTAACTTGATTTTTTCTTTGCGAATGGCTCTCTCTCTGCTTCGTGTCTTTGTCTTCTTTTTAGACCTCTTTAGCCATTGACGAGGTCAAGCTTCTTCACTCCTTCTTTAAACTTGACATGAGCTGTCAGCTTTTTGATCTTTTTGGGATGCTTTTCGGATTTGGACCTGTCTGATTGGTTAGCTGTAAAATGCACACTAAAGCACTTATTTAGTCTTCTCAAGGGTCTTTCAAGGCTCATGTTTAGGGGTGAAAAATGGTATTTTTCACTACTTAACATGTTACAGAGATGTGAAGAAACCAATCTAGTTTTGAGCTGGGAGAAGAGCCATTTCATGGTCACCCAAGGCATTGTCCTTGGCCATGTTATCTCCCACAAGGGCATTGAGGTGGACAGAGCAAAAATTGATTTAATTGCATATTTGCCACCTCCCAAAACTGTTAAACAGATCAGAAGTTTTCTGGGACATGCTGGATTCTACAGAAGGTTCATTAAGGACTTCAGTAAAATATCCAAGCCTCTTTGTCAATTATTGCGCCAAGATGTCCCTTTTGTTTTCAACAATGAATGCTTGAAGGAATTTGAATTCTTAAAAAACTATTTGATTTCAGCTCCAATATTACAATCTCCAGATTATTCACTGCCTTTTGAACTGATGTGTGATGCATCAGATTATGCTTTGGGAGCTGTTCTTGGGCAGAGAAAGGATAAGCTGCCTCATGTCATAGCTTATGCCAGTAGATCAATGATTGATGCACAACTCAATTACACAACAACTGAGAAGGAGCTGCTGGCAATTGTTTTTACTTTAGAGAAATTCAGGTCATATGTTTTGGGTTCACAAATAGTGGTGTTCATTGACCACTCAGCCCTGAAATACCTTCTCTCTAAGGACACCAAACCAAGATTAATCAGGTGGATCCTCCTATTACAGGAGTTTGATTTACAGATCAAAGATAAAAAGGGTGTGGAGAATGTGGTGGCTGATCACCTGTCTAGAATTTTAACTGCTAAGATTGATAGGCTGCCTATCAATGAATCTTTCCCTGATGAGCAACTTTTTGCTATCAATACACACACCCCTTGGTTTGCAAACATAGTCAACTTTTTGGCTACTGGAAGAATTCCTCAACATTGGAATAAAATGGATTAAGATCTTTTCTTCTCAAAGGTTAAACATTTTATTTGGGAAGATCCTTATCTGTTTAAGATTTGTGCAGACCAAATAATAAGAAGATGTGTCCCAGAAGAAGACTTGCATAGCATACTTTCTATGTGTCATGAGCAGGCCTGTGGAGGTCATTTTAGTGGAAACAAAACTACTGCAAAGGTGTTGCAGTGTGGATTTTATTGGCCTACACTTTTCAAAGATGCTCTGCAGCACTGTAAGTCTTGTCAGAACTGCCAAAAATTGGGTAGCATTTCCAAGAGAAACTCAATGCCTTTACAGCCCATTTTGGTAGTTGAATTGTTTGATATTTGGGGGATAGACTTCATGGGTTCCTTTCCTCCTTCCAATGGGTGTAATTTCATCTTAGTAGCTGTGGATTATGTATCCAAATGGGTTGAAGCCACAGCCACTAAAACCAATGATCACAGGGTGGTTCTGAAATTTTTAAAGGATAACATTTTTTCTAGGTTTGGTTTTCCTAGAGCTATTATCAATGATGGGGGAAGCCATTTTTGTAATAAACATTTTGAAGCTTTATTGAAAAAATACTCTGTGACTCATAGAGTAGCTACTCCATATCATCCACAAACCAGTGGACAAGTGGAGATTTCCAATAGAGAAATCAAACATATACTGGAAAAGACTGTGAAAAAGGACAGAAAGGATTGGTCCTTTAAGCTGAATGATGCATTATGGGCATATAGGACAGCTTACAAAACCCCAATTGGTATGACCCCATTCAGATTGGTTTATGGCAAAGCATGCCATTTACCAGTGGAGTTAGAATATAAAGTCTTTTGGGCTATTAAAACATTGATCATGGATCTAACTACTGCTGGTAATCACAGGAAATTACAACTTACTGAGTTAGAGGAGCTGAGAATGGATGCATACACCAATTCAAGATCTTACAAAGAGAAAGTCAAAGCCTTCCATGATAAAAATTTGTTGAGAAAAGAGTTCATAGCTAGCTCTAAGGTATGGCTATTTAACTCAAAACTTAAGTTTTTTTTTGGAAAGCTGAGATCCAGATGGGAAGGGCCATATACTGTCATTCATGCATCACCTTCTGGGGCTGTTGAAATTTTGGACCCAAGTGATGGAAGAATCTTGAAAGTAAATGGTCAGAGGCTTAAACCATGCATTGAAAATACCCAGGAGCCTGTGCTGACCATCTATCATCAAGAACCTCCCCAAATCTGATGGTATACAACTGTACAATATGTTTTTGTTCTGTAGTTTTTGCATAGCTTTCTTTTTCTCTATTTTTAGTCATGCTTGTTCTCTTTTCAAGAAGTTTAAATATGTGAAAAATTAATTCGCAAAGTAAAAATTGTCTTTTCGCAAAGTTTAATCTACTTTTCGAAAAGGATCTGGATTTGTAACGAACTGCTCGAAAGCAATGATTTGCTTTTCGAATAGTTGTTTCTAAAGCTATTTGCTTTTCGAATAGTTGTTTCTGAAGCTATTTGCTTTTCGAAAAGTTGTTTTTGAAGCTAGTTGCTTTTCGAATGGTACTGATGCCATTCTCTTTTGTAAAAAGGACTGTTTTGAACTTTTCGAAAACTTAAAAATTACTTTGTGAAAATAACTTTGAGCATATTTAAACCCTTTCGAAGTAAGGGTTTCATATTCGAAAGCTTTCTGAGAACGTCCTGTTTCACAGAAACCCTATTTCTTTCCTTCCTTGCGTGATTTTAGAATTCAGCCACACTTTTCTTCATATTTGTTCGATCATTTAAGCTTGAAGAGAGGGATTTTAGCTTCTGGTTCTGGTGGATTTCAGCGAGCAAGCACCAAGTTCAACCAAAACCCTAGATTTCAGTATTTTTCTGTGCATTTCGTCTGTTTATCATTTGCAAAGTTTGATTTGGTGTCAGCATTTGTTGTGGGAGTTTTTATACAAAGCTTTAGAATGGGGAAAGCTGAAAAATCACTGGCTGCCATGTTCCCCAAATCTTCTGCTAAGAAAATTAGCACACCAACCCCAAAAGGAAAAACCAAAGCTTCAGCCAAAAGGAAACTATCAATGGATAAAGCTGATAGGATTGAGAAAGGGAAGAAGGTTAGACATGAGGAACCCATCCCAACAGCTGCTAATCCTGAGCCTAAGCTTCCTCCTCTGCCTATGCATTTGGTACTGCCAAATCCATTCATTGAAGCTCAGAAGCTAATTCCTGAGCTTATTGTTGATGAGAACTTTTTCTCCAACAAACCGGACTGTCAGCTATCTTTAAAATACATTAGGGATGCCTCACTGAGCAATATCCTTACCCCTCTGCCAGAGAAAATTTATCCGCGAATGGTGAGATTATGGTACCAAAACTTGGTAAAAGTGACAGAAAAGGATGCTGATGTCCCTACTCTTGTTATTTTTATTGATGATTGTGATCTAACTGTCACATATGAAGACATTGGGAATGCTTTGGGGATACCTTTTCAATATGATCCTGCTGGTCCATTGGCTGCACCAGAAGCAGCCTCTTTCAGAGAAATGGCTGCACATTTAACCCAAGGGATAGTTGGAACTGGACAATCCATAATGAGGAGAGACCTAGCACCTCAATTTTTACTGATGGATTCAATTTTGAGGGGAAGTTTTTATGTCACGGGGCACAGCCAGGAAAGAAGGACACCAATTTTGGAGGCTCTTTTTCATTTTTCTAAGGGGCAATTTTTCAATGCCCCTATGTTAATTTTTGAAGCCATGGCTGATATTAGTGCCAAGTTGAAAAGGGAGCAGAAATTAGCTGGAATCCCATTTGGTAGGCTGATCACAACCCTACTAAGAGCTAAGTTTGACATTGATGACCAGGAGCCATTTGAAATTTTATCTCCTCATACTTTTGGGAAAAAGGCTTGGACTACAAGCCAAGCAATGCTGAACAGAATGAGAGAGGAAGGTGAGCCTACATCTGCAGCTGATTGGACTGCCATACACAACATCTCGGCTACCTTAGAACTCGCTTTGCAGGACCACGAGGTGACCACTTTAGCTGCACCTATTGTACTTCTGACAAATGACAATGAGCAAACTGTCCTTCCTGTGGTGACCAGCTCTTCAGCTGCACCCATTCTTGAAGAAGTTGTCATTTTACCCTCCTCACCTAGCCCAGCTCCTGCCACATCACCCATTCCAGCAGTCCCATCTCCCATAACCACTATTATCCCAATTGCAGACTCCCCCTCTACACCAACCACTCCAGCCATACTCACACCACCAATTTCTCCCAACAATGTCCAAGACCTGGTCACAGATTTTATTGAACAATCTCCTAGCACTCCTCTTCTCCAATGCCTCTCAAGTTCACCTGCTCATTCAACCCACACACCTGAAGTAACCCATACCCCTGAACCTGAGATTTTCACTACAGAGGCTTATTCATCATTGATGGGGTCTATTTTTGAAAACATTGGGCTTGAATCTGTCCCTATACCCCCCTCATTTCACTCATGGCTACTTCACCCTTCTGACCCATTTCCCCCATTGCACCTCAACCATCCACTTCAGTTTTACCAGCCCCTACTATGCATACCACACCCACACCTGAAGCAATTAGCCAAATATTTACCTTTCTCCAATCCATCCAAGCCCAACTACAGATCAACACAGACAATCAGTCTGTGACCAATGCCCTTCTCCAAACCTTAGCCTCCACATCCCACACAACTACCTTAGCCACTATACCAGCTGTTGATGACCATGCTACCCAAATAGAACCTGAGGTAGCTCTTGTTGGGTCCCCTTCACCTCTCCTCACTTTCTCTGATCAAGCCAATCCGACAGACCCTAAAATTATTCTATTGGATTCCTCTTCTCCCATTCCCACTGCTGGGATACCTTTGGTCCCCTACCACTCCATTCCCATTCCCAGATTTGCTGCCCTCAAAAAGGCTATGGAAGAGAATATATTACCCATATTCGTGATGTCATAAAAGGGTTAGCTCATTTGCAAGCTTACATTAGAACCCCTTTTGAGAACCAAATTCGGAAATTAGAGTTGTTCATGAAATTTGAGAGAGAGAAAATGTAGGACCTACTGGGTCAAACTTTTCAAATGGTTAGGAGTGAGCAGCACAAGGTGACCATGCTGCAAGCACAGCTTGAACAGGAAAAACTGAGATCCACTAGACTTAGAAAGTGCATTGGCCTCACCAAAAAGATCAAATCAGAGGAATACACTGAGCTGCAAAACACAATCCAGGAGAAAGCTAAATCGAGTTCAGACTCAATCTTGTATGTAGTTACGACTCAGCGGTGACTCCATTTCTGATCCCATTGAACTAACTTATGATACAGACTTTGACCCCAGTTATTAGCATCCATTGTACATTTCTGTTTTATGAGTCTATAATATAAAATTTTTGTTTTGTGTTAATACATTGTACATACATTGTGCATTTCTTTTCTTTCTTCTTGTCATTATGATTGTTTGTTTCTTTTCTTTGATAATACACTTTGGACCAGTGCGAACCCTGCTCACCATAGGTTTGGGGGTGTGGCAGAAATGCCAATAAGTGAGTTAACATTAATGCAGCTGATCATTAGTAGAATTTTTGAAAATAAAGTGATTGCACACTTGAAAAATGAGGAAGTTAAAATTTTTAAAAACTGATTTTTAGTGTAATTCCAATACCTTCATGAAGGGAATGTCAGAAAATTTTCAAAATAAAAAAATAGATGTTTTAGTAAACCTAAAAGGAGAGAAAACAGTGATGATACACCTCAGGAATTTGATAGAAAACTGCACCCAGTGAGACTTGGGCCTGAAATGTATCCTTTGGAGATATGAATTGGCAAATTTTTCTGCTCTAAGGACTGTTTGAACCTGCTTATTTTCACTAGAAGTTACACATATTCAAATTGAAATAACTTGACAGCAATCATGATATTAAAGACATGATGTAAGGCATCCTTTTGGACAGTTTGAACCTTACAAAGCCCCACCTTTTGAAACTTCCCTTGATACACACCATTTGAGCTTTATAAATCTAAGATTTCTTTGAAACCTCATCAAATAACCTCATCAACCTCATTTAGCCTAACCCTCACTCTGAGAAGTCAGAAGATAAAGGGAAGGAAGCTGAAGAAAGGAGAATGGAGTAACAGTTTGATAAAAGAAGAAGAATCATAATTGAAGGCAATGATGTATCAGCAGAAGAAATGTGGCATTCCAGTCAATGTTACCTTGATAAAAAAAAAAAATTAATAAAAAACAAGAAAAGGAGAAGGCATTTCATTGGAAGTTTGAAAAAAAGAAAGAGAAAAAGATGGCCACTTTGGCTCTGAAAATTCAAAGAAGAAGATGAAATTGTGCTGAATTGAAGAAGCTGTGTCTATCACCCCCTTACCTTGACTGACTTCTCAATTTTGAACTCCATTCCACCCCCTTTATTTTTGATAAATTTCACCCATAAGCCACATTACAACCCAAGTTAAAGTCCTTACTGATCAATGATGGATTGAGCTGTCACATGGAGATAAAGATTTGTGTAATTTATGGTGAAAAGAGCAGTGAATTCAGAACTAAAAAGCAATGCCTATGCTCATGCTTACAGTCCTATTTGAGGGCTGTAACTGCTCTTGAGCCGTGTGAAATAGTACAACCCTCTGACTTCCATGCTGAGTGAAAATCCTGGAGAGAGTTGGGTTTGAAATCAACTCATTGGGGTAACATCAAAACTGAATTCTCAAATAGAAGGCACGCTTTTCATTATTTTTCTTTTAGAAACTTTTTGACACAAATCAAGTAAATGGTAAAAGAGTTACAGCAGAATCTCAGTTTTGAACTGATGTTTTCGTGAAAATCCTCTTATAACTTGACTAATGCAGGTGTGAATTATCTGATTGGATGAAAGTCTGCTTTAACAGAACTGCATCGATATTAACTGATTTATTGGAGAAGTTTGTGGGTACCTTCACTGAAAACCCTCAGGAGACTTCAGTCCTCCACTAGGGATCACCTAGGGGTTTAAAAGGCTTGTTGCATATGCTAAATGCAACTGTGTTCGCTACAAAAGTGGCTTTTTATTCTATTTTTAATTCTGTCTTTGCTCAGGGACTAGCAAAGCTTAGGTTTGGGGTGTGTTGAGAACTAGAAAATACCATTTTCCACCCTTTAACCTGGGCCTTGATAGACCCTTGAGAGAACTAAGTGTTTTAAGTGCTTGTGTTATAGCTAATAATAAAGACAGGCTTAACCATGAAAGCAGCCTAAAAGTGCCAAAAAGATGATAAACCATGTTGATCCAAAGGAAGAAAGAGAAGGAACAACCTCACTAGCTGTCAAAATGCCTGAACTGAAGAGGCAAAGACCTGGTCTCAACCCAAAAAAGAAATGTGGAGCAATTCGAACAGAAGAATGCACTACAGAGTGCTTTTCGAAAAGAATCTGAACATTTCGAAAAGAACCTGAACTCTGCGAAAAGAACTAAGAGCTCCAGGCTTAGTTTTCGAAGAGCACCTGAACTCTTTGAAAGGATGTTTGACCTATTCGAAAAGTAGAGAACTCCTTGCGAACAGAACCTGAACATTGCGAAAAGAGCTTCAGAAGTCATAGTACCTTGCGAAAAGTTCCCTAAACTATGCGAAATGGTATTCTGGAGATTCCTAGCTTCTGCAAGGGCAATTCAGTAATCTTTTGCATGCGCCCCAATGCATTTAAAAACTTAGGGACATTCCAGAAGATTCTAAGCACGAAGCGAAGGCATATTCCACCCCATGTGAGCACCCGAAGATGAAATCACTTGGCGGGAACTTCTAGAAGCTCTAACAGATTTTCAAATTGCATAACAGAATTGATGCTTCTGTCGCTTGATTGGCTGAACCAAATCGAGCTATTTTGATTGGCCAGAACAGATCTGGATCCTTGTGCTCGATTACCATTTGTTGATACAGATCTGAGCATTTCTGATTGGTCGATACGCATCTGAGCTAGACCTGGGGGAAACTATAAATAGATGAACCATTTGCCCAATTTGGGGATCTAGATTTTGAGTTTCATTTCTATTCCCCCATTTCCAAATCAGCTAGCTTGTCTGAAACCCTTGTAGTAGCCTAACTTTTACTTGCAATTGAGAGCTGTGAGATACCTCTGTAATTCAAAAGAGAATTGTATTCAAGACTACAAATCTGAGAGTTGTTTAAGTTATGCTCTGTAATTGTAGATGTGAATTTGAAAAGGTTGCTGTAAACCGTATGTTCTCAATTGGATTCGTGTTAAGGGTTCCCTTTGATCTCCTTATTGCACTAGACTCCTTTAGATTTACTATTTTTCGTGCAACTTCCCTTGATTCATTAACCCTGTGGGAATTAGTATTTGTAACCTAATCTCTCACAACATTTGTAGTGATATTTCTTGTTCTGAATTAAGGGTTGAGATTAAAGACCATTGGATGGTCTGTGGCCATTGAAGTGGACAGACCATAGCCATAAGCCTAATTCTAATCCTTGAGTTAGATTTATTTCTCTTGCATCTGTGCTTGTAGCCAGATGAAGATTGGATCATCCCTCATTTGACCTGCAGTCATTCTCATTGTGTTTCAAGGACCAAATCAAAGTTAGATATTATTTCTCCATTTTTATAAGTTTACATCAAAATCCCCCCAACTCAGATCTGGATCATTTAGTTTAACTTTTACTTTTATCATTTAGTTAACGTGACAAATTCAACCTCCCATCTTATGTGCCTTGTAGATAGGATAAGAGGCCAGATCTGGTAGCTCAAATCTGGAGGTTTATCTTACATTTTAAACAAATTCTCTGTGGACGATCTTTTACTCACTTACATTTAAAACTTGCTACAATTGGCCCTGATCTTGCAGGCTAATTCACTTCTCTCTGTGCTGATATTTCTTTATTCTTTTTAACTTAGCATTTGCAAATCTGTTTTCAAAACACAAATAAATCATGCACACTAGAAACAGCAACAATCCCCAAACACAATAACAATTTACAATAAACATAGAAATGTGATAAGGGCAACTAAATAGGAACATGACCTATCTTTAGATGCCATCATGATGCATGAGTTAGCACACAACCATGGATCAATGCAAGTTTGACATAAATTAGAAGGGTTTCCAGAGCCTAATAAGCCTATGTCATAACCTAAATGGCTAAGAAAATGAAAGAACTCTTGCTCATGGGTGCTTACATGGCCTCGAGTGAAGAAATCCTCCAGCGAGAAGTGTCGGCGATCTCGATGCTCCTCACCCTGGTGCTCCTTAGCTCTCTCACCCTCATCCTCAGCGCCCCCCTGCTCAATCTTGAGCACCTCCTCCCTGACCCCCGACTGGTCAACCTCCAGTACCTCCTCTCTAACTACCACCCCAACATCCACCTCCCCGACCACGCCAGTCTGAGCCTCGAAAGTCTCACCCATCTCCGCCCCTAACATCCTCTCAAACTCAGAAATGGTAATATCGTGCCTACCACCACCCTCAGACTCCATCCTAAAATAAAGAACTAAAAAAACTAAAGAAAATGAAAGAAATGGTGCCTGAAACGGACGACTGGATCACGAGATATCACGAAAACACGAAAACTAGAGCACAAAGAAGCAAGGAAACAGAGAATCAAAGACTAACACGGATCGCACGATGAAAATGAAAAGTTTTGTACTATTTATAGGGAACCGCTTAATCACGCACGTGAATCCAGGCATTTAAACTAATCATGCACCACTTTTATCGTGCTTAATTCGGATCACATGACCGGTCTTGAGTGCGTACCCTAATCGTCGCCGCTCAAACCAACTTGACCTTCTGGTTGCGTGCAGCCTACGCAGTGCATAATCACTTCAAGCATTCACATAGTGGTGCGCAAATGCCATGGTCACCCATACAGTGACCAGCCACTGTCCTAATCACCTACCCGGTATCATGCATTTAAATCGATCAAATGACCGGAAACTGGTGCTTAATGACGTTTTGACGCTCTTAATGCACGTCCACTCTCTGGCGTGCAATCAATTCATGCGCTCGGAGTGAAGCGTGCAATTCCCCAGAAACACAAAACATAAAAAATACCCACACAGGCCAAAATAAGTGATCTCCGACACTAATTATTAGCCTAAACCATGCCCTTGTTAAGCTCGATCCAAAGCATTGAAACTTAGAGAAATATCCACCCTGATAACTAAAAGAAAATGCACTAGACCAAGCCAAAAATGAAAAAGAAATGCCCCAACATCACCTATACACTTCAACTAATACCAAGACTAACGAAGAAAAAAATAAAAAAATGCCCCTCATCATCCATTCACTTGAAACTAAACTAAACTAAACCAAAAAAAAATTGCTCCTAAAACACCCCAAATCAAAATAAATAAATAAGATCATACCAAATTTAAATAAATAAGCATCACACTCAAAACAAATCGAAGCAAGCTACCAAAGAAACCAAAATTTACTAAATAGAAATTGCCACAAATGAAAAGAAAAAAATATAATCATTTCATAAATAAAAATAATAATAATTACAAAATACACATGGGGCATACCCTCTGAATATACAACTCAAAACAAGAAACTTAAAATCTGCACGTTCAGATAGTACCCAAAACTGGATTTATTCGGGAAAACAAAAATCCCATCTTCCCCTCTTCCCTTAGCATGGTAGCAATTCGACTGCTACCTTTTAGCTCACTCATTTATAAACTATACCTCCTGAATTACTAAATGATAAGTGTCGCATCTTGAAACCTTTCTAATCTCATTAAATCTAAGCCACACAATACCCCCCTTTGAAAGACCACAATCCATGATGGACTCAAATGAACCAATAATTACACAACACTTAACCCCCTAAGAAACACCAATCTACCCAAGTCTAGATAAACCAATAGGATTTAAACATTCAACACCCATCTAAAACCTTTGAAAACTCACACCTTTTAAAGTCTCATGTTGAATCAAACAAAAGACCAAAACTCAACTTAAATCAAACCTTAAACCTGACAAAACTTGAAACAAAAAAAAAACTCTCTATAGTGAGACCCTGACCTGTTTATGACCAAAAAATGTCCCCAACAAATCAAATAGAACCATGTAAACCTGCTAAAACAAACCCCATAAAATAAACTAATCTCAAGCTAAGCTAAATCAAAACTAACAAATCATATAAATCCAACTAATCCGCTGATAAGCTTATACAAATAAACAAGCATGACAAAACAAACAAAAGAAATGCCCCTTTATTCATAACCAAAAATCTTTACAAGTATCACCGGAGGAATACCTCCTGAATTTACAACCCCAAACGAAAATCTAAAACTTTAACCTACAACCCAAAACGAAGACTAGGTTCAAAACTAATGCGAAGTGAGGAGCAAATTCCGCTTGGAGCATCCAATCAGAGGCTTCAGGGAGCATTGGTTGGGAAACACATCCCTCCACTTTTTACTCCTCTTCCGCTATCTTCAACTCCTCCACCGCCGCCTCTCAACGCTGCCTTCACTGCTCCCTAAAAAGGATTGATGTGAAGACTAGCGCCTTCATTCCCAATATTGCCCATTCTCAGAACAACGTTGTCCACGAGCATCACATCGGGATGAAGATCACGCGAAATAATGAATATAGGAAGAAACGACAACCCAATCGAACGGTTAGATAGCCAGATATCACTAAAACATGAATTTCAGAACACAAGATATCCAAAAAAAGGTCAAAGCTTGAGACTAATCTAGAGAATGAAGAACAAATGAAGGCTCTCTTGCTTATATAGTGTACAGCCTTAATCACGCGCTCAGATACATGCGTTTAATCGATCATGTTCTATGCACATTGCGCACAATCCAAAACATGCGCTACCACTTGAGCGTGCAAATAAGCCATCGCCCGCACCAACTGCGCAATGCTCCGATCCCGCGCACTCCACGAACAACACAAATCTATCAAATGGCACACTGCTGCCAC
Source organism: Chloranthus sessilifolius (assembly GCA_021018995.1). NCBI lineage: Eukaryota > Viridiplantae > Streptophyta > Magnoliopsida > Chloranthales > Chloranthaceae > Chloranthus > Chloranthus sessilifolius. The sequence goes on from CM037597.1 coordinate 85,807,959, forward strand.
GCGACCTGAAAGGTCTCCTGTACACTAACCTGGTGACACTCCGATCATGCGCTTCTGTTATAACGCAGAATACAATCATACACACACTCCCAAACGCGTAAACAACCCCTCAAGCCTGAGATTGCATGCCCGAAAATAGGCACGCAATAGTATTGAGTGACCTAAAATAGGTGCGCAATACTTGACTTTGGACGAAATCTACACCCTCATCACATCGTGGTCAAGACCTTTTGTCCCATCACGGCCAAGATTCTTTTATCCCATCGCGTAGCCTCTCAGGCTGTTCCTGTTGACAAAGAAAAGAAGACTTACTCATCAGTCCCATCGTATACCCTTACATGAGAAAGAAGCATTGGCAGCACTTATCCCCGTCGCAATAATGTGTAGACATGCGATGTCACCTCAATATCTAGTCCCATCGCAATAAATTAACCATACCCTCATAACCAATCGCGAAAAGCCAAAAGCAAATCGCCCAAAGACGAAGCCAATCACGACGTAACCATAACGTGATTTCTTTTATAACCCAAGATCTGCCAAAGAAAGACACCAATGTCCCATCGCGCAAATATCCCACCAGCATCCCATCGCTAACTATGCTTAGTCGACATCCCATCGCGAACATCACTACCTGAAAAAAAAAAGCTCCGATAGCACATGCCATGTCGTATGACGGAAAGAGGAAAAGATTGATCATGTCCCATCGCTAAGGCAAAGGGCTCTCTCTCTCTCCTAAATTGATCCCCAGGTCCCATCGCGACATCATTTCTCCCAAGACATCACATCACAACCGCCAAGCCCTACCACAGTAGACCTAAAGAGAAGGAATCTCTAAAGTCCCATCGCGACACTACGACACCACCAGGTCATACAAGCTACGTACAATCCAGGTAAGTATCACCCCTCAGTAAGTACTACCCACTTTTTTTTTTTTTTTTACTTGATATTCCTCATAAATATATAGTTAGTTATGATTAAGTCATATGTTTTCAAAACCCGTCTCTCTTGACTCACGAATCACTATAGTCCTCCCATAAGATACAATCATCAGTACTCGCCGAGAAGGTTTGACGGAGTATCCGGCATGCCAAGTGTCATCTTGACAACTACAATAATGGTCGGGTCCATAAATCCTGTATCGGTGGATCTGCTCAACGACGTCTAGGATTTCGAAAATAAGCACGTAATAGTATTGAGCGATCTAAAAAATTAAATTTTCAAATTTTCAAATTTCAAATCCCCTTACTTCAAAAAACAAAAAAAAAAAAATAAATAAAAAAAGAGAGAACGAAAGAAGAACAAAGCAACAAGATAAATAGACCCAACTCACCTTTCTTTAAATACCAAAAAATAAACTGATTAAGTGCCCCATCACCTGCGCACAATAAATTACACTTAAACCTGACCTTTAACTCCTAAGACCCCTGAACTCGCAATCAAGCGCATATCCCACTACGCAAAATTAGATCAAGCGCTCATTCCACTACGCAGAATCATTTGTTCAGATACATTAGGATTAGAATTCCTAACTTACAGGCAAACCCCTGAACTCACAATCAAGCACATATCTCACTGTGTAGAATTGGATCAAGCTCATACTCCACTGCACAGAATCGTTTGTTCAGACACATTAGGACTAGAATTCCCAACATAGAGGCCGACTCCAGATGAATCAAGCGCACGTGCCACTATGCAGAATTCAATTGAGCACACCTCACAAGACCTCCCCCTTAATTACCAGCCCAAACTGTCCATTCCCCTAGGAAACTGAACATTGAGTATATTTAATCTAAGAACTTACAAACACCTATTAGAAAAGGAATGCCTGACGCGCATTGGTGTGAGCAATGATGCGCCCGGTCTAACATGACTTGCAAAAGCCTTCGATATTACATGATACTTCATTTTATTATTATCGATCCCTGGACCTTATTTTGAAAATTTGATTGATGCCCCAATACCTCGATTGCATAAAATCCCTCTGTTAGCCCGCGCCATTCGGCGGGATGCGCCATGCACCTACAAACCCGGAATGTGCCCTTCGATAGCTACTATTTGCCCTTCAAATGCTCCATTTTAGCTTGCGCTGATAGATAAAAAAGCCAAACATGTCATGTCAACATTCCCAGTTCACATTTGTGATTTCTCAAGCGAACAAGAAAACACCTCGAATGAGGGGTGTCTACTTCTTCGATGCATTCTTACTTCGCAAGAGCGTGCCGAAGAGGGGCATTTGTAGACACCCCCATTTTGCCCTCTCGGAATATATAATTTTGTTTGGTCAACCTTTGACCTCATAACCTTGATGTGGGACCATATGTTGAAACAATAGTATATGGCTGGACACAGGCTCATTTCAGACCCTTTACCCTAACGTGGGAACCATGCATTGAAATAATAGTACATGGCTGAACACAGACTGAAACAATAGCTCTATGGCTCAGATCCCAATGTAGGGAGACTATATACTAAAACAATAGTATATAGTCAAAATGCAGGCTGAAACAATAGTCTAGCATTTCAGACCCGGCCTGGACTCGGACAACCCTGAATTAAGTGCCTAGAACCAAGCACTCAATTCGATTACACGAAAAATCACAAGCATGCAATTAGTCCCTATTTAGACCAGATTTCATTTCCTAGACCATCACGAGACTCGATTAGGTGCCTGACACCAGACGCGCGATCGGATTGAGTGCCACATCACCGACGCGCAATTGGCCCATGCTTGGCCTAGTCTCACTATCCTTGACCCTTAAGTTTCCTCAATTAAACACTACGAGAGTGATGCTTAATTGGATTACGCACCCCAAAACGGGTGTGCAATTAGTTCTAACGTTATTAGGACTAGGAAACTCACTGAGCAAGTCAGTCGGTCGCTCACTTTGTCGGTGACTGACTCAAAGCGATTAAGCACCGAGAAACTAGTGTGTAATTCAGTTAAATGCCTGAAACAGGGTGCGTAATTGAAGGAAAAACTATAAAAGCTTTTTATATTTCGACCAAAAAAAAAAACAAAAAAGTGGCTGGCAATTTTCAAGAGAGAACATACTTGTTTGGGATTCCAAAATTAGAGAACTCTAAGGACAAATCCATAGAGCAACCTAATCATGATATCGAAATTCAAGCTTCGAATTTTTGAGATTTCTCTCCACAGCCCCGGTCCTAGGTAAAAATCTTAGTTTTAGACTTAGGATCTTTCCCTTAGTTCTAATTATAGGTTTTCATTTTCAGTCCGAGACCGTAACACCCTTTTCAAACCGCAATTTTTTTATATTTGGTTCTAATTCTCCGAATTCATAACCAGTCCTAAATCCGACGGTCTAATTTACTAACCCTAGGCTTTAATTCCATTCTAAAATCTTAATCTCCAGTCCTATCATTACTCTCTGGTTCTAGGTCTGAGACTCTAGAACCAGTCCTTAATCATATGGTTTGATTTTCTGATTTCGAACCCGAATTTCGTCCTAGAATTTTAAATTTTTAGTTTTAATTTCTTAACTTAATTTTCTAAAAACCCATAATTAATTTAGTTTTCTAAAACTTTAGTTACTTAATTAAATCCATAATTACAGTCCAAAATCAATTCCAAAAATCCAAATATACTATTTTATAGTCCGAAATTTAATTTATCTTTCACCTCAACCATTTGATTTACCCAAGGGAGCTTACGGAGGGTACTCAGGAACGAGGCCAATCCTCCTTAGCATAGCGTGCCCAAAACCCCTTTTTTTTAGGAATTCTAGAATTAATTAATTGCTTTCTTATCTTTTTTTAGTATAATTAACTAGTAGATTTATTTTATTTTAGCATAATTAATTAATTAAGTTAATTAGATTTTAGTATGATTGATTAATTTCTTTAAATCAGATTTTAATTGGATAATTTCTTGCTTTAATTAGAGTTAGAATATCAGTTCCCTAATTTCTTCTTAGAATTTTAGTATAATTATTTTACATGTTTTATTGTGATTAAATCCTTAGAATAATTGCTTCGATTAGAACTCCAATAAAATTAACTCTATTATTTTAATTAGATAATTCTCGTATAGCTAATTCCTCGCTTTATTAGACCCCAGTATCATTAATCAGTCCTTTTATTTTAATTAGAATCCTAGTATAATTAATTTATTGCTCTGATCATAATTCTAGTCAAACCTGTTCCTTTATTTTAATTAGAATTTAGTATAGTTATTTCATTGCTTTAATCGGAATTTTAGCAAAATTAGTTTACTTGTTTTAATTAGAATTTAAGTCTGATTAATTCATTGCTTAAATTAGAGTTCTAATAGAATTAGTTCTCTATTTCAATTAGAATTCTAGTAAGACTGTTATACTTGATTTAATTAGAATTTAAATACAACTAGTATACTTGCTCTGCTTAGAATTTTAGTATAACTAGCATGCTTGATTCAATTAGAGTTTCATCGGAACTACTACATGTGCACTTCTAGTACAATTAGGAAACCTGATCACAATTAGACTTCCAATGAGATTAGAAAAACTAAAATTAATTAGACTTCTAATGGGATTAGGACACTTAACTAATTAGACTTTCAATAAGAATAAAAATAGTAAAAATTAACCAGACTCTTAATAGGATTAGAATAAACTCACATAACCAAACTCACAACAGAATCAGGGAAGTCTAAACTGACCAGAACTATAATAATAACGAGATGTAACAAGAAAATTAAACTATCTAGATTATAAGAAAAGACATAGCAGCTGACGTTCGCACGCGGACGATTCAGTATAGAAGTAACCCATACCTACTCCTAAACGTGATCGTTGACGTGTTGCAGCGTCAATAAATATCTGTTGTTGGCGATCGCAATAAACTAGGAACCTTCCTAGAAAACCCTTTAGTTCTAACATTCCAAACACCGCATCGCTAGAGTCCACTTGCATAGAATTGGAGCCACTGATTTGACGGGGATTGAGAGAAACCCAGAAAAAGTGTGCACCAATACAGTGTCCCACATCACTATAGTGGACCTCCCTAGTCGACTCGTCATTCACCCTTCGACTCTAATCACCTGCATCAATCCTCCTAATACCCCAGTTGGTCCAATCGAACCTCCAAGACCTCGGATCATTCGGCCACATCCCTCAACTCTGAGCACTCGAATCAAACCTCCAAGCCCCCCGCCATATCCGAATTTCACTCGGATACGAGTCCAGTCATTTAGGGCTCGAAGACCTAACCTTTAGACACCACTGTCAGAGCCTTTGACTCCCCAAAACCCAGAACCCGTTCCGTTGACATTACCCCTCTATGACATTGAGCCCGAAGATGATGAAACCTCCGTTCGAGATTTTCCACAGGTTGGCAGTGCGTCCAACCAAACACTTGAAGCAATACCTCAGCTCAAGCCAGCCACCAAAGAAGATCAGTAGGATGAAGAGTCAACAAAGAAAGAAGAACTGACCTCCACATTTCTAGAAGAAGAAGACTACACACAATATCTCCCTCATGGAACGACATATCTCCATTACGTATCTTTGCTTCCAACTTTACCCCGTTTACGATAAGTAGTTCAGCAAGTTCATCAGGACAAGCTACCACATGGCTCAAAGACTGATAGCTAACTTACCCCGTCCTCAAATCAGGGACTAACTATCTGCCGCCATCGTTCCCCCTGGAGAAGCCAAATGTGAGTACACAGCCGTTAGAAAGGATAACAAGAGAAAGGGAAGCAAGCTTGCCTTCCTCGCCTCATGTAATTCCTCCACCTTCAGCTCCGGCACCAGCACCTCAGCTACCCCAGTCCAACATGAACAAAGCCCATAAGCCCAACAAAGAGCCAACATTGGAAATAAGCCAGGAGTACGATCACCTACAACACCTTGGGAAAGTTTCAGTATAGATATCAATACTTGAACTCATCAGGAAATCGTCGGAGCATCACCAACTATTAAGGAAGGCGTTGGACGAGACATGCGTAGATGAAGACAGTACCCTAGACGATTTGCATGAAATCACTTCGGTTATGATGCAACCTCTGACACTTACCTTCATAGATGCTAACATGCCAAAGGAATCATTACGGGGAAGCTTAGCCCCATATATTTAACAATCATGATCAGAGGATTTTCAGTGCCTCACACACTAGTCGACATAGCTGCGGGACTCAACATTTGTCCTATAACGATGCTCAAAATGATCGAGTATACGGAACAAGACATAAGACCACCGTCGTTATCCCTCATCGCCTATGATGGCTCTCGTCGTTTTGTTAAAGGAACTATCAAGCTTCAAGTCTGTCTCGGGCCGGTAACTAAAGACGTCACATTCCATGTCTCCGATTCTTCCAATACTTACAATATGATCTTAGGAAGAAAGTGGTTGGAATCCATGAAGATCGTAGCATCCACGTATCACCAGTGCGTCAAGTTCCCCCATGAGCACTCCATCATCAGGATATACGTCGACGCACCCTTCGAAGAAATGGATACTAACTACACGGCAATCATCCCGATGGCCTATGACTCTGTCCTAAATACCAGCTACATTAAGAAGACGGGGACTCTCCATGACACATCGATAGCGGAAGTTAGACACTCAGAGTCTCCCGCACGTCAATAAAGACTTACCAAGAGAGTGACAGGTCCCAACCTCACACGACTATATGACATAAACCCGACCACAATGAAGGGATGAGCCCTCATGTACCAGCTAGGATACACCCCACACATGGGACTTGGAAAAAATAGAGAATAGGTCCTGTGGTCCCCAAGAAATTTCACAAGCACACCGAGTTAGGCTACCAACTAGACAGCAAATAGGCTGACCTCTTGCCAACCTCACCCAAGTGGTTACTATACGACCACTTTATGTATGAAACTACCGAGAAGGTTGATGTGTCAAAGAGAGAGAAACCCCTCACCAAACCCCAGATCACGAAGATAGAACAGATGGTTGAAGCCTTCACTGATCTAATGAACTTGAACCGAGACAATGACATAGATAGACCGCTCGAGGGAGTTGGACCACTATTCAAGACTGAATAACCGGCTGCTACAGGAAGTCAGAAGCCCTCAGAATCCAAACCGCACATCGAAGATTAGGAGTCAACTAATGAAGAAGACTTCCATATCGCAACTCTAGGGGCAGAAGATGAACTAGAACTAGATACCCCTCGATCTCCGTAGTTATCCCAGCCTCAAGAACCTATAGAAGAGGACTGGCACTGGTTGTCAAGCGAAGAGGAAGACTATTGGATGAATCTTTTTACCATAGAACTAGAAGATCATATTAGAGCAGACCGTTTAAAATTATTCGAGGGGGGACCACCATGCACAAAATGAGGGGTCAGACTCTGATAGTGATTTTGACTACCGACACATACTTGATAATTGGCGACGCCGACACCAATGTCCCTACCTAATGACCCCCTACTGCAGCCTGTGAGCATTTATGATGCAACGATGCGAGAGGGCTATCGTAGACTAGATTCGTCGAATGAATGAAGTAGAAGATTCTCACATTACCGCTATAGAGGTTGAAGAGGAACTAGAGTTAGATGCTCCCCAATCTCCGAGATCACCTCAGCTTCAGATATTCTTGAGGTCGTTAGAGGAAGGGTGGCAACCGCCATCGAGCGGCGATGAAGACTACTGGATAGATCTCCCAACCCTCGAGCTAGCAGAGCAACTAGAACAAGGCCTCCAAATCCCATCCAGTGAAGACGATGAGTCCCAGTAAGACAGCTCTAGCTTCAGCAACAGTAGCCCCCGCCTCGATCTTGAAGGATGGGAATGCCCATGGGAGTATCCTCGCATATCTCAACCATATCAGCCTCGTTGCCAAGTTTGCACCTTTATCCTGACATACCACAAAACCCAAAGAGAAGAACCCTCCAGCTCAGAGGGCAATCAGCTAGGCTCACTTGAAGAGGAGTCAGAAGATCTCTGGGCCCTCTTTGAAGACCAAGCAGTCCTTATGATAGAAGAAGTTGAATCATCAATCAGATTGTCGCCTTCATCACTCATTCGAATGATCACACCAGATGAGGACCACAAAAAAAATGCTAAATTCCAAACGAGTCCACGTCATCAGAAGGCTTGCATGAATGGCTCCAGTAGCCGTTGCGCTTCTTCAGCTAAGATAAGAATCCCTGTCGATTCCCCTTTAGGAAATCAACCCTGTACCATACTTATTATCAAAAATAAAAAAATAGAAAACCCTAACCTAAAAGTCAAAAAATAGAAAATCCAAAAGAATTAGAAAGTTTCAAAAAAGAGAGGGGCCCTTCATCCCAGACCCATTTAGCCACCAATAAAGAGACTTTTCTTAAGGCTGCCCATAGTGGTTACGTCGACCAAGTCAAGGAAGAACCAACCAATGCACCCACTCAAAGTCATGCCGCTACTTTCGACACTGCAGAGCAGCACCTTGGTCTCCCTCAACACAACCCTACTACTCTCCCCTCGCGAGAGTGCAAAGCATCCCAACGAAGACACAAACCGATCATCATACTCGACGAGATACTCTACGACTTCAAGAGGAGGATGAACAACCTTGATTTACACATCACCAAAGATGTCACAGTTATCAATTGCACTGATGAAGGGTTACCTCTCTCAAAACTAACCCCCCAGCGTAGTAATTTTATAATTTATGAACTGACTGATGATGAAGGAGAAAGGCCAATTACTGAGGAGACACAAGACTTCCAACAGGTCATCAAATGCTACGACGTGCAAACTCAAGCCATCGCAGACCCATAAAAAAAATTAACTTTGGCACCGACGATAAGCCCAAGAAGCTACAGATCAATGCAATGCTTAGCCCCAAGGAGTGACAAAATATTATCCAAGTCCTCCAAGATCACCTCAGCTCCTTTGCATGGTCCTACGAAGACATGTCTGATCTGGACCCAAGCTTGGTAGAGCATTGTCTAGTCCTAGAACCCGATGCAAAACCCGACAAGCAGAAGCTACGAAGAATGCACTCACAAATAATGCTATAAGTAAAGGAGAAGTCAACAGGCTGCACAAAGTTAAATTCATTCGAGTCGCCCTCTACCCCAAGTGGGTCAAAAATATAGTACCTGTTGCTAAGAAGGACGACAGTGTACGGGTATGCATCGATTTCTGAAACCTCAACCAGACATGCCCAAAAGAAGATTTTCCACTCCCACGCATTGACACTCTGGTCGACAACACTACTGAACATGAGAAGTCAACAGGAAGCACAAAGTTAAATTCATTCGAGTCGCCCTCTACCCCAAGTGGGTCACAAATATATTACCTGTCGCTAAGAAGGACGGCAAAGTAAGAGTATGCATCAATTTTTGAAACCTCAACCAGACATGCACAAAAGATGATTTTCCACAACCACACATCGACACTCTGGTCGACAACACTAGCAGACATGAGATGTTGTCCTTCATGGATGGCTTCTCTGGATACAACCAGATTAGATTAGCAGAATCCAACCAAGAAAAAACTTCCTTCACTATGCCATGGGGAAACTACTATTATGTCGCCATGCATTTCGACCTCAAGAACATAGGAGTCACGTATCTATGCACCATGATGGTTATATTTCATGGCATGATACATAAGTGTGTAGAAGTCTACGTCAATGATATACTGGTGAAGTCTCAAACACGAGAAGGACATGTCGAAGCACTTCGATTGGTGATAGAACAATCCGAGAAGTGTCAACTGAAGATGAATCCAAAGAAATGCTTATTCAGGATAACTTTCAAAAAATTATTAGGATTCATAGTCAGCAAACGAGGAATCGAGGCTGATCTGATGAAAGTCAAAGCCATTCTCGAAATGCCACCTCCCAACAACATCAAAGAACTACGAGGCCTCATAGGAAGATTGCAATTCATCAAGAGATTCATCTCCCAGCAGTCAGACAGCTGCGACCCTTTCTACAAACTACTCAAAGGAGGAGCTGAGTATATTTGGGATGACCAGTGTCAGAAAGTCTTCAACAACATCAAGAAGCACCTCCTCAACCTGTCGATACTATCATCGCCAATCCCTGAAAGGCCTATAATCCTTTACGTCTTAGCTAACGAGAAAGAAATGGGAGTCATCCTCGGTCAACATGATGAAGATGGGAAGAAGGAAAAGGCCATCTACTACCTCAACAGGATGATGGCCGAATACGAACGAAAATACACTATAATAGAGAAGACTTGCCTGACCCTAGTATGTTCCTTGATGAAACTATGACACTACTTCGGGGCTCACAAGATAATGGTGCTCGCACGCATGGACCCCCTGAAGTACATATTCGAGAAGCCAACTACATCCAGAAAGATCATTCGATGGCATATGCTACTACAAGAATTTGATATCACCTATGTCAAGCAAAATTCGATGAAAGGGCAGGTGATCGCCGATTACCTCTCAAATCTTTCGCTCCCGAGCAACGAGCTAGTACGCACTGACTTCCCTAATGAGGACCTACTATTGATACAAGAAGAAGAGCTTGATAAAACTTCATGGACCTTATACTTCAACGATGGTCTTAATCAGAAAGAAAAGGAATCAGGATAGTCCTACTGAGCCCAGAAGGAATCGTCATACCTAAAGCCTTTTAGCTCGACTTCCTAGTCACCAATAATGTTCCAAAGTATGAAGCCTTCATTGTCGGACTACGAGCAGCACTGTAACTGGGAGTCAAATAGTTGAATACTATCAGCGACTCCAAACTTGTCATATCATAGGTCATCGAAGAATGGAAGACAAAAGAAAGAAGACTAATGGCATACTTAGAAACAACTCAGTTCTTGATAAAGAAGTTCAAGAGGATCTCCTTTACTCATATCCCAAGGTTAGAGAATGAGCTAGCAGAATCCCTCGCCACGCTAGCCTTAGTCATACAGATACCAGTCGGACAAAGCATAAAATCCCTTTTCTTTGAGAAATTAACTATGTCGGCACCCGAAGTGGCATAGACGGTCAAGCAAGAATTGCCAGTCCTCCCAAAGACTGTGAAGCAAGAAGAAGCATCCACCATAAAAAGTCCTAAAGAGAAAGAAGCTACCGTCGCCACATTTAGATTCGAGAAGTCACCAACGGACGATGGACAGCCATGGTACTACGATATATGAAACTTTTTGAAATACCAACACATTCTCTCCTACGTGACGAGGATCAAATGAAAGATAATAAGGAACAGATGTGCTAGGTACTACATCTTAGGAGAGTCTTGTACAAGGAGGCCTTCACTAAAGGAGTCTTGCTACGCTGTGTCATGGTGGCCAAGGGATAATATATCATCTGGGAAGCACACGCCAGTGCCTGCGACACCCACACTAGTAGACATAGACTCACAGATGAAATTATATGGCAAGGCTACTACTGGCCAACGATGACTACGGATTGCCACCTCTATGTCCAATGCTGTAAGCAGTGTCAAGAGAATGTAGCACTTCTCAAAGCCCCGTCAGTTCCATTAAACCCCATGGTTTCACCATGGCTATTCTCGATGTGGTCTTTCGACATTATCAAACCTTTTACAGACATAATCAGGAACATGCACAAGTACGCCTTCATACTCACTACGACCGAATAGTACACCAAATGGGTCGAAGCTGAGTCATACGTCAAAATCACTGCTTCAACGCTCATGAAGTTTATTATTCGAAACATCATCACAAGGTTTGGAGTTCCCAAAATGATCATCACTGACAATGGATCACAATTCATCACCGAGAAGATGAAGAGATACGACATTGACTTGCAAAACTCGTTGGTGTGCAACCGGGGGATTTTTTACGATCCCGTCGCGGCGATGTGCTCACTAGCAAAAATATAGAGTCACCACCAAGAGCTTTTCGTGTCCCGGGAAACCTATATCATTTTTATAAGAACCAAAGTGCCACAAATATGACTCTGAATCCAGTCCACACCAAAGGTTCTTAGGTAAGGGCTTCGGTTATCGATCGGAAAGGTGTTAAGCACCCGATCAACCCGCTTAATGCGGTCTCTACTTATGGCCAAAATAAAAATAAAATGAAAATAACATAAAGGTCTTCTTCCTGCCCAAAGGGCCCTAAAATCCTATTTGTGTCCTTTCGTATCTACTGAGAATTTGGTGGCATAGCGGCAGAAATGTGAGGTTGGAAGAAGAACTAAAAGAGATAGGAGAAGAAAGGGGAGAGTAGGAGCCCTCGGGCCCTTGTTGGATCATTGACGAGCCTTGCGTTGGCTTGCTTTAATGAGGTTTTGAAGGCTTGAATGGTGGAGAAAGGGATTCTAACCACTAAGTCTTGCTAGCTAAGAGGTAGAGACGGAAGGCAAATGGATAGCACACACCTAACCTAGAGGCTTTTTATGAAAGGTAAGGATTGGAAGGAGGTTTTGGAATTCTGGAATTTGTATGAGCAATGGTGCACCAAAGGGAGAAAGATCTTCTCACTTTATGCTCTTTCTCTCTTAGGTGATTTTCTCAACCTCTAATACAAGGGGAGGGGGGTTCTATTTGTAGGAAATGGGTGGGTAAGGAGACCACTTAAGTGCTAATTGGGGTTACCAACTAGGTAATATCACATCTAAGGTTTTCTAGGATTTTAAGAGCTTGGAGAGGTGTGAAGGTGGTTCTAATGGTGGATGATAGGGTGGGGCCTTAAGCCACTTAAGGGGTGCAAATAGGGTGCAAAGGGGTGCAACAGAACTATCAAAACACACCCTAAATACCCAGGTGGTCAACAAGTCAAACCCCAGACATAAAATTTGGGGCAAAACCAGAGGGCATTGTTCATAAGCCTGGCACAAAATAGTGTAGCACAGTAGCCTGAAAGTTGGCTTCTTGAGGTGGGGTCCACTTCAATGTTGGAGTAACTATTAGTTGCGCTAGGCTTAAATCTGGGAAAAGTGGCTTGGCACAACTAATAGTTGTGCCAGGCTAAAATATAACTGGCGCAACTATTAGTTGCTCCAAATCCCTAGGGGGGCCACTTGAAATTACTTTTTTGCCGTCTGGGTTCGGACCGCCATATCTTCTGACGTACAACTCCGATAGGGGCAATTCTTAGCTTGTTTGAAAGCTGACGACTTTTACTTTTCAAAGGTATGAGATTTGATCATAGTAGAATGTTGTAGCTAGTCCCGGTGCTCCCCTCTTTACCCATTGCTCGGGGAGGCTAGGTTTAGGTTCAGAATGGGTTCTAATGGTTGGGATTGATTTCTAAAGGTTTGGGGTAGGTTCCTAAGGGATCTAGGGTGATTCCTAAGGGTTTGGGGTGATTCCTAAGGGTTCCATACATTCCATCAAAAGCTCAAAAACGTGCCTCTCTCAAAATGGGTTCGATCAGGCCTTGGGCCAAATTTGGGTGTCTATAGATGCCCCTCTTTGGTATCCGATCACTAATGATCGAATGCCAAAGAAAAGAGACATCCGAAGAGGCCCAAGGCATTACCTACGGGTCCGATATATCAAAAACAAACTTCAAACATCAGATGAGTAACATGGTGAGAAAATGAAAGCCCTAGATGCCAGGCTAGACATTCGTTTCTCAAGGTAATCGGTCCCTAAGCGCTTAGCGACATTACTGGGCATAACCAAGGAGGAACCAGTTGTGAAAGCCCTGTATGCCGGCCAAACATTCACTTCTCGAGATGATTTAAAGGTATTTGATGTTTAAGATTCATTCTGAATACAATAGCTTTATAAGTAAGCGGGGTGATCGACCCACATTTAAAGATAAGCGCATAGTAAACATACGCAAGGCTCCACAGTTTGCGTCCAATCCTATGAGGCATTTGATTACCCAATTTGATTGGTCATACGTGCCCCTACTGAAAGCAGGGTTCGAAATCTCTGGGCCAACCCAACGATCCCGAAGTTTATTTAGCATGACTACCCGAGTCGAGCGAATAAAGGTCGCACACTTTTTTAGAGTTTGTGCCATTTTTGAAAATGTGCTCCGGATCAACATGACCTAGGGCATCCAGCTTCAACTTCCTGGAACAGATCCAACCAAACATTGGGTGTCTCCCAAAAGGGACATCCAATCCTGGTTTCTGCCAACAATGATCATAAACATCATTTAACTATGCATAATCATGCACCCATTTGGGGCGATAAGCAATAAAGGCATGGCGTACACTTTACAAGGATACCGCTGCCAATACAGGTTTTAAGCCTGCAAAAAATAAAGGGGAAATGAACCCTTCTGGATGCATGGTTGCACATAGTTTGATCGATATGTAATCTCATTCTTAACAGGCTGGTCACAACCAACAATTGACCTTTTTCAAAGGAGAATCTAAAGCTTAAGACACTTAAGTTCATATGGATCAGAAACAGAGCGCTTAGCTCGAACATTTAGCAGTTGAGTCAACTTGATCAAAGCATTGACCGTTTGATCGGGATTGACGCCGTTGATCCTACATTGAAGAAGGATCCAAAGACCCAAGGCGAACCTTGGACTCGGGACTTTAATATGGCACAACTATATTGTTGATAAAGTATTGACACCTTACCACGTTATGCGTGGGCGTACCTCTGTGGGGGGATACAAACAGGTTATTGTTTTATGTATTTTTTTTCTTTTTGTGATGATTTTTTTTTTAATTTTTAGAGTGCGAATCTTTAAGGTTATTATCTTATGGATTTTTTTTAGTTTTTCAAAGTTATCATATTATGTGAATTTTTGGTTTTTCAGAGTTATCATTTTATGTGAATTTTTGGTTTTTCAAAGTTATCATTTTATGTGATTTTTTTTTGTTTTTCAAAGTTATCATTTTATGCAAATTTTTTGGTTTTTCAAAGTTATCATATTATGTGAATTACGCTAACATTTTATGCAAGTTATCTTTTTGGCTTTTCTGTGGGATTTCTTTCGTCATTTTTTGGACTTTTTATATTTTTCTATGTAGGATCGGGATGCCTATTGCCCTCGATCCACTTTATTCTTAGCACGACTTCCCAGATAGGTCGAATGAGGAGCGACACACCACTTGGGAGCACGTGAATCTATCGAGAGTAGTAAGCAAATGAGAAGGGGGGATCCCGGGCCACGCATGTGGTCCATACTGGGCCAATGGACCGACCTATTAATGGCTGGCGCAACTATTAGTTGCACCAGGCCAACAGAAGGCCAAAATTTGCCTAGCGCAACTAATAGTTTCGTCAAGCCAAAAGGTGCTCCAAAATTGCTTGGTGCAACTATTAGTTGCGCCAATCTTGGCTGGGGAGCGATTTAAACAGCCCGGGATCGAGCTGTGGGGTATTTTTTTGAAATTTTCTCTCCCCCTTCCTCTTAAAACCAAAAACCGACCCCTTTAAGGTCGGTTTTGTTGAAATTTTCTCTCCCCCTTCCTCTTCGCATGCCCTATTGCCATTGCTCGCTTGTGCTGATTGATTGTTGGCTTGCGCTTGACCAGAGACCTTGCCCTCTTCACAAAGTAATCAGTTTAAACTCATTTTTCTTGATTTTTCTTGCTTTTCTTGAAAATATGATCATGATCTCGTATTCCTTGATGAGCAATGGTTTATTTTTCCTATATGCATGCTTATTGATGATGGGTTGATGCCCTTTTTTATTATTTTATGGGTTTTATTAATGCGTAATATATTTTTTGTTGCTTTTATATTTGTGCTTATAGAAAGGACTCTATTTTGGGTTTTGTTTTTGCTTTTTGATCATAAAGCAAGGATTTTTTTGGATTTTTTTGTCTTTATTTTTGAAAACTAACCGAAGGGAAGGATTTTGTTTTATTTTTGGTTTTTTTGTTTTGTTTTTTTTTGAAACTTAACTAAGGGGTTTATATATATTTTTTGTTGTTTGTTTTTTTTGGCTTTATGGGTATAAAACGAAGGGATTTTTGTTTGGTTTTCTGAACACAAAGGAAGGATTTCTTTTTCTTTTTTTTTTTCTTTTTCTCTTTTATAGAAGCATAAAGAAGGGATTTTTTTGCTTTTTCTTTTTTTAAAAGGTATGGTTTTTTGTGTTTTATTCACTATTATCATTATTTTATTATGCAAAATGGCAAGGGGACTTTCTTTGTTTTTTTTTTTTTAGCATGTGTGAACTGGTTTTTGGAAATGATAAAAAGGAGAGAAGAGGGTGAGCACTACTTACCTTTCTTTGCAGCATAGCATAACATGCTTCTTTATCACTGATCTGTTCTGATGTGATCGCTTTTTGTTGCCCCCAGAATGTCTAGTGATGATGAGCATGTTCCCGAGGCAGGCCAGGAGGAGGGACCCGAGGTAGTATACGGTCCGAGGGGGGAGCAGTTCCTTTGGGTAGAGCGGAGAGCGAGCCCTTGGCTCGAAATGCAGGGCGAGGCCTGAGTCGGCCTCCTACACTAACAGTATACCCACATTCCTAATTTTGGCATAGCAGGTAGGGTAAGAGATAGGTTCAATTTCTTTCTTTTGTGTAGTTCTGCTTCATTTCCATGATCTGATGCATTTTCTTTTTAGTACGCAGGACCTTCCCTCTATTCTATTCCGTGGGGGATGGCTGGATTTCCATGACTTCTACCTCTATGTCCCCCCTGTGGTGAAGTTCTTACTGGCACTAGGCTTTGGGGAATTTCTATCCTGCTCTCCCTTGAGAGCCAATGCGGCGTACCTGAAGGCACTGATTGAATGGTTTCACCCCGAGACGATGACCTTCCATATGCCGTATGCTGAGATGGCCCTGACGCCCGTTGATTGGACGATGATTACGGGTATCAGGATGAGGGGCATACCGATAGCTTGTCTCGCAGTACCGAGCAGAGAGGACATTGTTCGATTGATAGGGGCCTATCCCCCTCGAGGTCAGATACACGGCCTTGAGGTCAAGATGACCTGGCTATCCGTGCTCTATACGGCTAATGAGTTGGTGGATTTGGGGCAACCAGATAGGGTGCTTTACATTACGCCCGAGCAGGTGATCGTCTTGGCCTACATCACCCTCTTGCTCCTGCTGGGTAAGACCCTTTTTAGCAATGCGAACGGCGACTGAGTCAGCCTAGCATTGCTGAGCGTTATGGACAACTGGGGCGATGTCCATCTGTATGACTGGGGTGGGGCCGGATACACATGGTTGATGTACAGCATAGCCCGGGATGCTATCAGGGAAGCCAAATCTGTTGTTGGCTTTTGGGCAGCCCTGGAGGTAATCCCTAATCTTTTTCTTTTATCAATTGTATTTGAATGATTTTTGTATGTTGCTGATTTGTTCTCTTGCGCCCTGCTCCTCTTAGGTATGGGGGTACCATCATTTTCATCCTGAGCGTCCGCACCTCTACTCGGATGCATCCACCTATCCTCTTCTGAGCAACTGGAACCATGCCCGGCATAGTGATGTGGGCCTGAAGCACCTAGAGATGGGGCTGAGGTCCCAACTTGACCTGATGGTCCCTTAGCAAGTAAAGCCCTTTTCATCTCTATTTATTTCAGCTAAGAAATTCTCCCTTATTTTCCATGTTGTGTGTCTGATTGATTGGTTACCTCTTACTATGGACAAATCATTTATGATCCGTACCTCAACTCCGCGTTCTGGGATTGGGCAGTCGTAGGTCCATCGCGCCTTCCTAATAACTGCCACGCCATCTTCTTTTATGGGCCATGGGCGAGGGTTTACTATTTGGGGGAGCGAGTGGTGAACCAGCATCTGAGTTACCATGCCATACCCACGGACCCTCCTGTTGAAGTTTTGGACCCTATTGGTAGTGTTGACGAGCTGACAGCGGCTTATATCAATAACGGGCTTGCCCTTTTTGTGCCCGATGACTATCATATATGGAATGAGTGCCTATTGTATCGATTCATCTTGTCGTGCTTCATCCCTAGTGCTAACTTTCTTGCATTCGACAGCCCACTCGGGCAGGTATCTCTCCTTTCTCTTTTCAGATTAGTATCCCTAAGCTTAAATTTGGCCTTTGTTCTTCCTTAGCAGATTTTTGTTTGTACATACTTTGCTCAAGGGGATGGCTCATATACTGAAGGCGGGGCTGCGGCGGGTACTGCTGACCCCTCAGGAGCAGGTCCTTCAGGAGAGGTCCCCCCTGGTGTGGGTCCCTCCGGTGTTAGTCTGTCAGGCGAGGGTTCTTTTGGCGTTGGTCCGTCGAGTACCTCTCAAGCTGGTGCTCCTGGGGGTGATCCGGCTGTGGTCTACGGGACCTTCCGACGCCTTGATGACAACTTTCTCTCAGGCTTGTGTGCTAACGTGGATAGGCAGGTGCGTATCTCCGCTGAAGCGGCCCGTGTCCCTCCTCTTGAGGTGATCCCAGGGGTTAGCCTTCTGACGGCCCATCTCTTTCTTATTTCGGCCTCCTTTTGCACATGTTTTATGATTGCCCTAATAGCTGACATTGTAGGACTCTGATTCGGCTATGGAGTATGCGGCGTATCATCGTGACATTATGGAGCTTCGGGATATGGAGACAGTGAGTATTCTGGTGCTCTGCTTTTCCTGTGGATTCCACCATTTTTTTGTGTCCCCTAATTAGCCCTGATCTCTGATTTTGGCTATGACTTGTAGCATGCGAGTCGCAATCTTGGCTTAGCAGGATTTCTCAGGCCTGGTCCCAATGGGGGATATGCAGACTTACCAGGGCTCCTCTCGTCGTCGAAAGAAATCAAAGGGTGCGGATAGGGAATAGGCCTTAGTTTTTGCATTTGAACAATTTAGAGATTTTAGTACTTTCTGAGACAACCTTTATTTGGGATTTTTATAAAGTTTTGTAAGAGATATTTGTGGCATTGGTTGAATGATTTTATGTTTGGACAAGTTCAATGCTTTACTTTGGTTGCAATGTTTCCTCTTTCTTGCATATATCCAATTGCTCACAGGAAGATCTTTGATGATCGCTCATAAAAGCAGCCCTTGATGCCGCATGCCTCGGTGCGGGCTCCTCCTGCACAAGGGTCAAACCAATGTTAATGTTAGATGCCCTTTTGATTCTTGGGTGCAATTGTTTTCATAAAATAGGTAAATCAGGTCAGTGGTCTAAGGGGGCCAGCAGTGGTCTAAGGGGGCCAGCAGAGGTCCACAATCAGGCAAAATATTTGGGACAGATGTGCTGGCGCAACTAATAATTGCGCCAGGCAAAAAATTTGGGACAAATGTATTGGTGCAACTAATAGTTGTGCCACGCAAAAAATTGGGATAAATGCACTGGCACAACTAATAGTAGCACCAGTTTTGGCTTAGGGAGCTGTGGGTCCTTATATACTCGAGTTAGTCCAAAAACCTTTTCTTTTCTGTTTGACTTGGCCCTTTTGACTGATTTTTCTTGTTCTTGCTTTCCTAGGGGCAGGTCCATCAACATACATCGAATTTTGTATTCTTGAAAGATCTTTGTATGTCTATGGACCCGCTTTCCTATCCTCCCTTACATGGAGGGCTTGGAGCCATTTTACCCCTCTCTTCGGGCTGGGGGCCCAATTTTCTTAAAAGTTGGCTTGGGAGCCTGAATGGGAGCGAACTCGCCAAACTTGAGCGGCTCGGCCTATCGCGCCTCCCCTTTTTCCTAGAGGTTCTTCCACAGTGGGACCTACTTCATGCGGCCACCTCATTTTGGGATGCAACCGCCCATGTGTTTCATTTTGGGAAGCGGGAGCTAACTCCAACCCTCAAGGAGCTATCCAATTTATCCGGTCTGAAGCTTCATAGAGGCCTTGTGAGAGTTACATCGAGATCGGGCTACTCTAAATCCGTTCGTCTTTCCCTCGGTTTGAAGAAATTTGAATATGAGAAAAGTCTTGGTGGGGGGCCCACAAGGTGTTCGCTAAAATTCCTCAAAGAACTTTTTGGTGACAAAAGTCTCCAAAAATTGCTAGTTAGGAATATTTTCAATGTGAAAGCCTCCACTCTCGGTCTCATTTCAGAAGCCCTTTTCTTTACCGGGGGAGAGAGCTTCTCCCTTGCTCTTTGCGATGTCTTGACAAGAATTGGTGGAGGGCCGATCAGTGATGCATTTGGTCCTTACTGAATTGTATCGATGCCTTGATGCATTTGCTCTGGGTAAGGTGGCGAGCCTCAGGGGGTGTCCTTTGCAGCTTCAAGTCTGGTTGGGTGAGCATCTCGCTATTTTGGGACCCGTGCCACACTTTTATGTTGTTCAAGGTGAGGTGGCTCGATGCTTTTCAGGTAGGTGTCACCTGCTTCCACAAGGAGATTTGTCAGCTCTGAAGCTTTGGTTGACCGATGCCGAACTGATATGAAAGCTTCCTTGGTTGGACCGGACCTTCCCGATAGTTCGTTCTAGAGATCTTGAGGGCATCACCCTTCTAGGATTGACTGGTAGCACCTTCTACTTTCCATTCCGAGTGTTGCGTCAGTTCGACTGCTCTCAGTAGGTGTCTTGTGAGGCAAAACCCCCTCTATGTGACTTGATCTTTTTTAGGGGGTTCTCTGGGGACCTAGAGCGGATTGCTGCTCTTTGGGAGATTCGTCAGTTGATGTTGATGTGCGATATGGAGCAGAGAGATTTGGTTCAGTCTTCTCCCGAGTATGAGGCATGGCTATTAACTGAGCAGCTTGTTGCTGATCGTCCAGAGCAAGTGGAGAGTGTTGATATGGGAGGTCCTTGGCTAAAGAAAGAGACGGCACTCCGAGCCCGTATTGAGCTGCTAGTGGATGGTCCTTCACGAACTTTTAGCGTAGGAAAAGGTTAGAGTAGAGATAGCAGAGAGTGAGGTCCTTCGTCTAAAGGGATCCTTGAGTGTTGCTCTTGGAACCGCTGATACTTCTCGAAAGAGGTATAAGGGCTTGCATGATCATTGGTTGACTGAGCGAAATGTTCGGGAAGATGATTTTTGTGCTGAGATTAGTGCCTTGAAGCGTGAACTGGGCCGCTGATTCCTTCCTATGCACATAACTTTTTGCACAGATCAGACACACAGAAAAGGGGCGTAAGAAACCACTTTTAGAGATACACACCTTTTGGTATACATATTTTCTTCATGTTTATTTTTTTTTGCTTTTTGTACAAGAGGAAAGAAAGAAAGCTAGTCATCACACCGACTATTTTTTGGGATGTGGTGTAAGCGGTGCATTCGTAAAAGAAGGGAAGTTTATTATATATATCTCCATAGACTTTTTATTCTTTTTGTTTTATGTATATTTATTATTTTTTTTTGGGGTGTGGTGCCTTAATGACTGGGTGAGACCTCGGGTCCTCTTTTGAGCGCGGTCGAACCCTCTTTCGAATGGTTGAGCCTGAGAGAGTTTCAACAGTTTTACCAATGCTGGAACGTCAATCCCCTTGGATTGAGTAAAACCTTTCTCCTTACCTTGAATTATACGTTTGACAAATCTGTTTTGAAGACACACCTGGTCGGGACCTAATTTTAATTAGCATGAGCGGTACAAAAAGGGATCAGGGAGAGTAACCAAGAGGGCTCCTCAAGCATCAATCTTTTCAATCAGTCCAAATTTTTTTTTTCTTTTTTTCCTTTATTTCCTTTTTTACCCGTAGTACCCTTTCAGGTTTTCACCACGTCCATGTGTTTAGCTTTCTTACCCCAAGTGCCCTTTCAAGTTTTCACCTGGTCCGTATAAACTCATTGTTTTTACTCATAGCGCCCTTTTGGGTTTTCACTACGTCCATCCTTCTTTGAGCTTATATTTTTATTTTTATTTTTTCTTTTTATTTTTCTTTCATTCCCTTTTTAAAAGCCACGACACAGACATTGATTCCATCATAGACGGCTAGATGGGGTTCTGGTGTCGTCTCACAATTCGGCTCGTGTTGACTTAACAAATATTATGACTGCTTGTGAACCTAAAAAGAGGGCTTTCTTTAGGGTATAGCTTGGCCATGGGTTAGGTTAGGATTTGAAGGTATGCTGGGCTAAAAGGGTTTTCTTGATACGGCTTCAGTTTTCTCAACATAGTTCCTTCCCTAGGGGTTTTACTATACACGCCCCATGATTCTTCTATTTTTTTCTTTTTTCATTATCTTATTTCAGGTAAACTCTTTTTGAGGTTTTGCTTTTCTGACTTTTGGATTTTGATAGTAACTTTACTTCTTTTTTTTATATATGTGCACACATTTTTTTTTAGAAAAGGGGTTTACTTGAAAGAAAGGCCCAGGCTCAAATGGGGTAGCAAAGGATATCATCATTTTTAGCGAGGCTTTTTGGCTATTGTGCTTGAAATGATGGCCTCTTTTAGGTGGTTCTTAAGCAATCACGCATCTGTTTCACCAATACTTACCGTATCGCAATACACTAAGTGTAGAACTGTCGGTCATATCCAGCATTGATGGGCTCAGGAAGATAATCTTCGTCCATGGTGGTGAGGCGGATGGTGTATCCCAGTAGCACCTCTCGGACAACGTAAGGTCCTTCCCAATTCGGTTTGCACTTCCCTCTCGGATCGGTATGGAGGGATGGAAAGATCTTCAACACAGTGTCTCGTACCTTTAGATCTTGATTGCGCACACGTTTATTGTAAGTGCGTGCGATTCACCCATGGTAAACTTGAGTGTGACACAAGGCTAGGAGTCTCTTCTCATCCAATAAGTTCAATTGTTTGAAGCGGGATCACTCTCTCTCTGCTTTGAGTAAGCCTGATTCCATAAGGATTGGGAGCGAGGGTATCTCAACCTCAACCGCTGACATGGGCACCAGATACTCCCTCATGGATCTCCTTCATGATATCGATCGCTTCACTTTTTGTAAGGCACCTGAGCAAGATGTTATTGTAGAATCACTTGTAAAGGCATTCCCCACAAATGATGTAGCCTATCGCTAGACATTGAATGGTTTGCTGGTCCGTCTTGGACATATCCTCATGGAAAGTTAGTGCCTCAAGGAATTTCTTGATATCTGAGAATCAAGGTGGCTCATCATCAGGCTTTGTAGGTTCCTCAATCTGGAGGCAGAAGGCCAGCTCCTTCCTCTGCTCTATCATGATTGGCTTTATCTTAGCACCATACGGGATTTCTATCATCTATGCCAATGTCGCCAGTGCGTCGACGAAGCGATTCCTTACTTGGGGGACATGTGAGAATGTCACATCTTCGAAGCAAGCTATCAGATCCTCGAGGTGCTCATGGTAAGAGATCAGTTTCTCATCTTTCATCTTCCAGTCACCGTTCATCTAGCATATGATTAACTGTGAATTGCCAAACACTCGAAGGTGAGTTACATTCAGATCGAGAGCCACCTGCAGACTAGCGACACAAGCTACGTACTCAACCATGCTGTTAGTGCAAGGGAGATTGAGCTTGATAGAGATAGGTACATGGGATCCTTTTGATGAAATTAGAATGGCACCAACTCCCTGACCCTCGACATTTACTGCCCCGTAAAAGTGCATTCCCCATGATTCTTCTGCTTCTTTAGTATCGTCTTTCGTCATAAAAAGGATGTCCTCATCGGGGAACTCAGTTCTCAAAGGTTCATAATTTGGCAAAGGATTATCGGTAAGATGATCGGCGAGTGCCTGTCCCTTGATCGACTTCTGAGTGACGTAAGTGATGTCAAACTTAGATAACAAGAGCTGCCAGTGTGCAGTTCATCCAGTAAGAGTCGGCTTCTCGAAAAGGTACTTCAACGGGTTAATTTGGGCTAAAATTAGAATGACTTGAGATAACAAGTAATGGCGGAGCCTCTGAGTTGCCCATACAAGAGTCAGACATGCTTTCTCCAGATGAGAGTAGCACGTCTCATAATCAGTAAATTTCTTACTTAGATAGTAGATGGCCTGCTCCCTTCTTCCCACCTCGTCATGCTGCCCTAAGAGACATCCCATCGAAACTTCCGTCATGGAGAGATACATCAAAAGTGGTCTCCCTGGCTTGAGTGGCACCAACACAGATGGGTTAAGGAGGTAGCTTTTGATTTTATCGAATGCTGCCTGGCAGTTGTCGTTCCATTCAACGGGCGAGTTCTTCCTTAGTAGCTTGAAGATTGGCGTGCAGATGGGTATTAGCTGTGAAATGAACCGACTGATATATTATATTCTGTC
This sequence comes from Chloranthus sessilifolius, assembly GCA_021018995.1. Lineage (NCBI taxonomy): Eukaryota > Viridiplantae > Streptophyta > Magnoliopsida > Chloranthales > Chloranthaceae > Chloranthus > Chloranthus sessilifolius. Next base: position 85,831,855 of record CM037597.1, read on the forward strand.
CAAGAACCTTCTAACTTCCTTCTCAGTAGACGGTGGTGGCATTTCAGTGATAGCTTTAACTTTGATTGGGTCGACCTCGATCCCTCTCCTGCTGACGATGAATCCTAATAGGTTCCCGGATATAGCGCCAAATGCGCACTTCTGTGGATTTAGATGTAACTTGTAATAGTTTTTGGAGGTTTACCAAGTGATCGCCTCACTCTGGTGACTTGGCTATCATATCATCAACATAAACTTCAATCTCTCGATGCATCATGTCATGGAACAGTGCAGTCATGGCTCTCTGGTATGTTGCCCCGACATTCTTCAGCCCAAATGGCATGTCTCGATAGCAAAAGGTTCCCCAGGGGGTAATCAATTCTATCTTCTCTCTATCTGCCTCTGCCATCCTTATCTGATTATATCCAGAGAATTTGTCCATAAAAGAAAGCATATTGTGCTTAGTAGTGTTATCGACCAAGATGTCGATGTGCGGCAATAGAAAATTGTCCTTCAGGCTCGCCCTGTACAAATTTTGAAAATCGATGCACATGCAGACCTTTCCATCTTTCTTTGGCGCACGCATAATATTGGCTATCCATTACGGATATTTGGATATCATGAGAAACCCTGCATCATACTGCTTGATGACCTCGTCCTTGACTTTCAGCATCCATTCGGGTCAGAGACGTCTCAGCTTCTGCTTAACCGTCCTCATATCAGGGTAGAGAGGCAACTCATGCTCGACCAAATCGGTGTCTAGACTAGGCATGTCCTCATACGACCAGGTAAAAACATCTTCGTACGATCGAAGGAAATCGATCATGCTTTTCCTTTCCTCAAGAGACAACGACATTCTAATCTTGGTTATTTGGGGAATCTCCTCAGTTCCTAGATTAACGTCCTCTATTTCTTCGACAATGGGGGTAGGGCCATGCTCAAATTTAGCAAATCGGTCTAGGAGCTCATTGGGAAACTCCTCAAAAGGGACATCCTTCTCCAAACTCGTGATTCCTACCTCTTCTTATATTTCTATAGGAAAGGAGTCGATTTCACGTGGGACGGGTATTTCGATTAAGGCATCTTTTTATGAGATTTTATCTGGAATCTTAAAAGATAATATTTTTTATTTTTGTATTTTTTCTATGTTTTTGGGATTTTGTATTTTTTCAATATTTTTGAGATATTTGTTTTCTTCGGAGACGGACCCTTGGCAGCGCGAGTCTGTGTATATATAAGGTATTGCCTGTCAAGGATTTATCTCACTTTTTATAGGTTGTTTTTTTTTTTTGGGAAACGGGTGCCAAATGTTAAGCCACTCTTTACTTCCAGGGTTTGAGGCAAAGATGCCTAGTTGGGTACCTAAGGCGTCGCTCCTTTACCTGATTGGATGGAGGGGGCTGACTGATATGGCTCATTGTAGTTAGCTTCCATCATGTTGATTCCCATTTCGTCTGATATGACATCCTCAAATGTTAGCATCATTTTGTGGTAATTTACTACAGGGGGAGTATGTTCAGGTACTGGCCGTCATTCCTCAAAGAGGGATAAAGCGGCGAAATCTATCTCCAGGCTGGGGAGGGTGATGTAGGGATTGGGGGGGTGAACTGGTGCTGTTGGCTTGTGTGGGGTTAATCGGGTTTCCCCATTTTGGTCAATCCTCACGACCCGGGTACTTATCAATGAATTTCTGATTTGAGGCCTAAGATGGGTTTTTCTTCTATGTGGATCCCCTTGGCTTTTGCAGTTGCCGTGGCACGGGCTTTCTCCTTAGCCTCTCTTACCTCTTCTTTCGTGGGCTTGTAACCTAGCCCAAACCTAACTTTCTGACCGCCCTTAGCTGTGATAGGCTCCTTTCTTCCTTGTAATCTGGGCCCCAAACCCCTTCCTTTCTGATAGTTTTACTTTTGGAGAATAGCCACTGCTGCTACCTATTTGCACTCAGTTTTACGAATGATGCCCTCAATGGGCTCCAGGAGTATTGCCGATACTTCATACTCGAAACTGTGGAGGTTGACATCCTCAATGGTGTGTGGTATATCTAGCATATTGGGTTTCTCCACGCTGTTAGTGGCCTTCTCTTTCTCACTATGCCCCTCACCGATGATCGTGATGATCTTATGCCCAGATGTAAATTTGAGTTTCTGGTGCAATGTGGAAGGTATGGCTCCAACTTCGTGCAGCCACGGACGCCCCAACAATAGATTAAATGAGGATTTAATGTCCATTACCTGAAATAATATGGAAAAGGTCATTGGCCTGATTATCAGCTCAAGATCAACTTCTCCCATTATTTCTCTCCTGGTATTGTCAAAACCTCTAGCACTGGTTCTTGTGGGCCTCAACATACGTGGATCTACTCCGATCTTTGTGGCGGTTCTTAATGGGCATCTATTCAATGCAGACCCATTATCGATTTAAACCAAGGGGATTACCATGTTTCTAGACTCAACGGTTATATTTAAAGATTTCGAGTGGCTACCTCCTTCCTCTGGTAAGTCAGCATCTGAAAATGAAATGGCATTCGGAGCCATCACTTGGCCAATTATCTGCCCGACTTCTTCTGGGCTAACTTGAAGTGACACATGCGCATTCTTTAACGCCCCCATTAATGCTTGGAAATGGAGTGGAGACATCATTAACAAATCTCATATAGTTATATAGGCAGACATTCTTCTTAGCTGAGTCTCCAGTATATGCTCTCAACTCATTTTCTCGAATGGTTTCACTATGCTATCTTTCTTCTCTTCTAGTTGGGCTTGTGCCGCTGTTAGTGCTTCTGGCTGCTTTGATATCCTCTCAGATTGTGTGAAAAAGTCCACTGCCCCTTCTCTGTGGCTGCCAGCGTTGACATCTATTTGTTCATAACTCAGCGGGACCGAGTGAGGATCATAGGTTGGTCCCGATATCTGAAACGGTATAGCTACCAGTACCGGAGGCACTTGTACTGCAGGCTCAGGAGGTGTGGGTAACACTTAATTTACCTTTGTAATAGCTGGTTGAGTGGCCAAATTGGGCCAAATGGGGATGATGAAGCTTGAGGGTGGTGGTACTAGGGGAAAAGGGGTAAAAGTAGGCCATTGGTAGTTGATAGGTGTTGGCGGGGGATCGGGGGTTTGATGGGCCATTAAGTAATTAACGGGAGTGGTGGAGTTTGCAGGTGATTGGACTGGGGGTAATGGGGTGGGCGCAGGCCATTGGTAGTTTATTGGCGGTGGAGGATTGGGGGACCTGTTAATTTATTGGGTAATTGATGGTGGTGGTGGTGTATGGTTGATATGCATTTATGTGCACATAATTGACGGGTGTGGGTGATGGAAAGTATGCCTTAAGATCCAAGGGTTCAATTTGTGGGGTTGGATTGGGGAAATAATCTGACAAATTCAGGGGTTCAATCACCCCGATATTCCTTTCTTTAACATTTCTCGACAATGGTGCTACATAGCTCTCTCGATCACTGATGTAATCGGACATGTCAAACTCAAATTCCTCTACCATCTCGATGGTGGGTTTGGGACCTGCTCCTCCGGTAGGATGTGGGGGCTACGACACTTGATGGATGTTTGCATGCTGGTTTGCTTGAGAAGGTGCTGGTTATTTTCCTGGTATCGATCAAATCTTGGATCGCGTGCTTCAATGGGAAGCAGTAGTCAATCGGGTGACCCGCCCTGATGAAAATTACAGTGGGTATTTGGGTCATAGTTCTTTGGGATCAGATGCGGAGGAGGTTGCGATTGACGAATGGTAACTAATCCCTTTTCTATTAATAAAAGTAAAAGTACCCTTTGTGATTGCCCTAGGGGCATAAATACTAGGTCATAGCGGGCCCTCCTCTGTTCAAGAGTCATCTGCATTCCCTGCCCATTCCCTGTCCTCTGTATCTGCTCAGTTCTGACTGGCCCTGGCTACGCTACTTGCAATTGGAATGGGGCAACATTATTATTATTGGGCCGAGTGTTTGCAACATTTTGCACCTTTGCCCCTGTGCTCTTATCATTCTTCTATTTGGTAAATCTCCTAACCCCACTGGGCCCCTCGGATGCATTCTTGTTCAACCGTCCTTCCCTGATGGCGTCTGTACAACGTTTGGCATTTTTACCTGGTCAGCAAAACATGACTGCTGCTGGTATACAAGAAGACCTGAGATCACTAGCAGGGTATTCTTTGAGAGCATTTCTATATGCTCGTCATCAGGTATCCTATTTCTGACTTGAGCTGCTAGTGCTCTCCATCGCCCAAAATAGTCACTGAAGGTTTCATTGGAGTTTTGCTTCAATCGAGCTAGATTTAACTTGCGGGGATCAATGTCTATGTTGTAGACATATTGCTCTTAGAATAGGTGGGTTAGATCTTTCCATGCCTTCATCATGGATGGTTCCAAAGATGTGAACAATCTCAAAGCAGGACCAGTCAAACTCTTCTGAAAGACTTTTATCAGCAGTCTTTCGTCCCCTCCATATTGGCACATGTCCCCACAGTAGGACTTCAGGTGTGCTATTTGATTGTCGGTGCCATTGTATTTGTTGAAAGCTGACATTTTAACTTTGGGGGGCAAGGGGACCTCAGGAAACAGACATAGATCTGTGAAGTTCATGGCATGGATCTCAGCACCACCCATTTTCATCAACTGCTTCTGTATCTTGTCCAACTGTTCTTTCAGCTGCTCTGACTCTTTGGATACAGGGTCACTTTCTCAACAGCTGGTTGGATGTCGTTCTGTGCTACCAAGGGGTGGGGAATGATAGGAGGGGGGTTAGGGCTGGTCAATGCCCCACCATAGGCTCCATTGTTCCTAATCTCGTCCTCTTCATACTGCTAGTCGACATAGTGTGCAGTGAGGGCAGGATTCTCATGTTGGTGTTGCATGGGCTGAATGGGAATGACATGAGTGGGGGTTAGGTGAGCCCATTGGGGATGAGGGAAAGTTTGTTGGATGATGGGATGAGTGGAAGTTGGATTTTGGGGTGGGCTTGGCGAGGACATCTGGCAGGAGGGAAGGTTTGAAGCTGGTCTTGGGGTATGGGGCCATGAGAAAATTGCGTTTGGAATGTGGCATGGGTTTGACTCGGGTGTTAAGGTTTGGGGTGGGTGGAATGTTGGGGGTATTATGGAAGGTATGGGTGTGGGGCCTCAAGGTTTGAGCCTTGTTGGGTTTGGGTAAAGGGCCAAGGATTTGGAGGGTCTTGGACAATTAGGCTTTGATGGGTATAGCCCATTTTTCTTTGGAGGGTTTGGGCCATGGGCCATTAGTGGGTTTGGGCCGTGATCCCTTGATGGGATTAGGCCATGGGCCCTTGGTGGGTCCGGGCTATGGGCCCCTGGTGTCTCTGGCCCATTGGGCCTTGGTGGGTCTGGGTCAAGGGGTTTAGGGCCATGGGGCCTTGAGACATGTGGAGAATGGGGGTTTGGGCCATGGGGCATGTGGATAATGGAGGTTTGGGCCATGGGGCCATGGGGCATGGGGGTTTGGATGGTATGGATTATGGGGGATTGATAGAGGTCTTGAGGGAATGAAGCATGGAGATTGGCTAGGGTATGGGATGGGTCCATGGATGTGGGGTGTGGAGAGGAGGCATTTTGGGAAGCCTTCCACATGGAGTAGGCTTGGAACATCTCCTCCATCATGGTCATGGAAGGAGGGTCGGATGGAGATAGTGGATTTAAGGGGTGATGCGGTATAGATGGGATGGATGTGGAGGATAAATTGGGCATGGCCCACGTAAAATTGGGCATGACCCGGGTAAGTGATGGAATATGGGGTGGATTGGAGGGATGAGGGGATGTATTGCGTATGTTTTGGGATGATGGGGGTTATGGCGTGGAGGGGTGAGCCAAACCAGGCATGGCCTTGGTAAAAATGGGCATGACCTGAAAAGGTGGGGGGATTTGTGGGGGGTTGGATAAGGTGGAAGTGGTATATGTGAATGTGGGTGGATTGGGCCTATGGGGGAAGATGGGAAATGGGGCTTGGATGTGGATGGGGAATGCATAGGATTTGGCACGGAAGTGGATGGAAAATGTGTTGGATTTGGCATGGGGATGGTTTGGGCAAAAGATGGGGAGTTAGGGGTTGGACTTTGGACTTTTTGGGTGGTAGCGGTTTGCAAAATGGGGGCGCCAAATGGGCCGATAACGGTAAAGGGCGATTGGGTGAGAGGGATGGTGGAAAAGACTTTCCCCGAATGGGAATGGGTTGGAGAATGTGGCAGGGATGAGCTGGGATCGGCATTAGCCGGGTCCACTACCCACGACATTCTACGAGAACGGGTTGGGTAAGGGTGCCTTGGATAAGGCCCAAAAATCCTCTTCCTTCTTCCCCTACGGGACGACGGAGGGCAAGATGATGTCGTTGTGCCGGCACTACAAAGATTCTATTTTTAGGTTTTGATTTTATTTTTATTTTTTAATTTTTGAGAAAATTTTATAAAACTAAGGTTCTTAGGCATTGGAATTCCCTTCTCGGGTGGTTTTCATACCCTAATTTAAGTCTCGTGGTGACGACTCTGACACACTTCAGAAGAATCAGAGGAGGACCTTCGATCTATTGAAAGCACGAATATCGAGGCAAATAACTCGATCTCTCGGAATGAGCCAAAATGAAGTTGCCTTCTTTTGACCGGTGGGGGCATATTGGGTGTTAGAGATGGCGAGTCCTAAATAGAGGCACTAAACACACTAATCAGAGCACTTGGAATGTGGAAAAGCCTCAGATTTTGGGCTGCTGATGTCCAGGTAAGCTTGGCACAACTAATACATGCGTTAAGTTAGCAGGGCCCCTTTTTTACACTGGCGCAACTATTAGTTGCGCCAAGGTAAAATTGGTGGATTTAAAGTTGGCGCAACTATTAGTTGCGCCAGCTATAAATATTGGATTTTTGTACTAGCACCACTAATACTTGCGCCAGGCAAAAATGAGGCTCCTGAACTTAAGATAACAGGGAACAACAGCCTGAAAATGGGTCTGTTTTGGGTTTCTATGGAAGTTGGGCTTCTAAAAATTGCTTGACTTTATATGATCGATTCTCTCCTCACCGAATCCTAAAGGTTTGAGTCCGGTATAACTCGCTAGAGTGCTCCCCAAGGGTTTTAAGCTTTGGAATAGGAACCCACCTGATATACCTTCGGCGTAAGCACCTTTTTAGATACTAGGTGGGCTAGGACTCTTCTAGATCATCACCACTAGGGGCTGTCGCCGTACTAAGACCCAGGTGGTTGTATGCATTCCTAATAACCCAACCCTTTTAAAAATCTAACCCGCAAAAATAAATTAATTAAGCTCCCTATTCTTGGTTCAATTTAAATTTTTTTCAAAGCCCTTTTTTCATGGAAGTTTTCTTTAGTTCAAAGACCGGGGGTGATGACCCCATGCCGCCACTATGGCCCGACATCCACTGGCGAAATATGTTTGCACAAGTAGGCCCGCCAATTGGCTAAGGCACTTTAAATGATAGAAAACTAAAGGAATTAAAAGATAATGCGCAAGTAGATGCACTAAAATGACGGAAAAGTAAGAAAATTAAAAGACAATACACATGTAGGCCCGCCAATCGACTAAGGCTCGTAAATGACGGGAAAGTAGGGGTGAGAAAATAAAAAAAATAGTAAAAAATAGCAAAAATGGTTAGTAAAATAAAAAGAAATGGCCAAATTTCAAGGAGAAGCTCTAAAAGCTATCCCCAGTAGAGTCGCCATCTGTGCAACCATGGGATTTTTGACAATCACGTCGCGGCGATGCGCTCGCTAGCAAAAATATAGAGTTGTCACCCGGAGCTTTTGGTGTCCTGGGAAACCTATATCATTTTTATAAGCACCAAAGTGCCCCAAATATGACTCTGAATCCGGTCCACACCAAAGGTTTTTGGGTAAGGGCTTCGGTTATTGGTCGGGAAGGTGTTAAGCACCCGATCAACCCGCTTAATGTGGTCTCTACTTATGGCCAAAACAAAAATAAAATGAAAATAACACAAAGGTCTTTTTCTTACCAAAAGAGCCCTAAAATCCTATTTGTGCCCCTCCGTCCCTAACGAGAATTTGGTGACGTAATGACACAAATATGAGGATGGAAGAAGAACTAAAAGAGATAGGAGAAGAAAGGGGAGAGCGGGAGCCCTCGGGCCCTTGTTGCACCATTGAGGAGCCTTGCGTTGGCTTGCTTTGATGAGCTTTGGAAGGCTTGAATGGTGGAGAAAGGGGTTCTAACCACTAAGTCTGCTAGCTAAGAGGTAGAGAGGAAAGAGAAATGGATAGCACACACCTAACCTAGAGGCTTTTTATGAAAGGTAAGGCTTGGAAGGAGGTTTTGGAATTCTGGAATTTGTATGAGCAATGGTGCACCAAAGGGAGAAAGATCTTCTCACTTTAAGCTCTTTCTCTCTTAGGTAATTTTCTCAACTACTAATCCAAGGGGTGGGGGGCTCTATTTATAAGAAATGGGTGGGTTAGGAGATCAGTTAAGTGCTAATTGGGGTTACCAACTAGGTAATCTGACATCTAAGGTTTCCTAGGATTTTAAGAGCTTGAAAAGGTGTGAAGGTAGTTCTGATGGCGGATGATAGGGTGGGGCCTTAAGTCACTTAAGGGATTGCAAATAGGGTGCAACAGAACTATCAAAACACACCCCAAAAACCCAGGTGGTCAACAAGTCAAACCCCAGACATGAAATTCGGGGCAAAACTAGAGGTCCCTGTTCATAAGCCTGGCGCAACTATTAGTTGCACCAGGCATATGCACAGTGAAATAGTGTAGCACAGTAGCTTGGAAGTTGGCTTCCAAAGGTGGGATCCACTTCAATGCTAGCGCAACTATTAGTTGCGCCAGGCTTAAATCTGAGAAAAGTGGCTTGGCACAACTAATAGTTGCGCCATGCTAAAATATAACTGACACAACTATTAGTTGCGCCAAATCCCTAGTGGGCCACTTTAAATTACTTTTTTACCCTCCGTATTCAGACCGCCATATCTTTTGAGGTACAACTCCGATTGGGACGATTCCTAGCTTGTTGGAAAGATGACGACTTCTACTTTTCAAAGGTATAAGATTTGATCATAGTAGAAGGCTGTAGCTGGTCTCGGTGGACCCCTCTTCATCTATTACTCGGGGAGGCTAGGTTTAGGTTCGAAATGGGTTCTAAGGGTTGGGATTGATTTCTAAAGGTTTGCGGTAGGTTCCTAATAGATCTAGGGTGATTCCTAAGGGTTTGGGGTGATTCCCTAGGGTTTCATAGGTGCCATAAAAAGCTCAGAAATGCGCCTCTCTCGAAATGGGTTTCGATCAGGCCTTGGGCTAAATTTGGGTGTCTACAGTTGGATTTCTATCCTCAAGGGAATGGACAAGCATAGGCCACGAACAAAATGCTAATTCGAATTCTAAAACGAGCAGTGAAGATGAGCAATGGAGATGACTGGCCCGAGCAATTACCTGAAGCACTTTGGGCCTTCAAGACTTCTATTCGCATGGCCATTGGCCAAACTCCTGACTTTCGCACGCATGGGATGGAAGCAGTATTACCTTCCAAAATATAAGTACCATCTCTATGCGCTAAACTTGACCATCAACTCTCCATCGACGAAAGGAGAGTTGCTCTGCTTTCGTCGATGAGACGAAAGCAGAACAACTATATGAGACGCGTTTAAGGGTAGCCGACCATGCACAATTATACCAAAGGAGAGTGGCCAAGGCCTACGATAAGAAAGTTCTCGAGTGAACCTTCGAAATTAGAGATTTAGTCTTGAAGAAAATCATGTCATCCAAGCATGCTCACCCAAAAGGAAAATTGAAGCCAAACTTAGAGGGACCATATGTTATAGCGGCCGTGTACCCAGGAAATGCATACAAGCTGGTGAAGCAAAATGGGGAGGAACTTCCTAACCCATGGAATTGAATTCCATGTACCTCAGCAAATACTACCCTTAGCATCATGACTGTGATGTCTCATAGTCAGACATAGATACCACCCTCGTAGTTGTCACAAGTCATTCGCTAGTTGTATGCCACTATTTTAGAGAATATATCTCGAAATTTTCTAACTCAACGCCCACCTCTTTTAGTGCAATTTGATCGAATGGGTTAGTCGAATACCCGACTTCTATTAAAAGTGAAGGTAACTCCTGATTCTCACCCCCTTTTCTCGACATTGGAGGAAACGTTAAAGTAGAAAAATGAAGATGTTAGGTTCAATCAAAACTCACTATTCTTGCATTAGAAAGCTGCTTTCAAAATATATATGCTTCAAGAGAGATAAAAGTGAGAGATTAAACAAAGAAAAGAAGAAGCATAACCGAGTGAGAGTAATACGACGAGTGAACAAGCCGATGAGCCTAGGGAAGCATAAGCAAATTGTGAGGACATTCCTGATAATCTTATTAGGAATGTATAAGCAAACTGCGAAGGCATCCCTGGTGTCTTTACACTACTAGATATCGTCGTAAGGTAGTGGGAGGAAGACAAACTCTTGCTAACCATAGAATGTGAGACTTTGATGGTACCAAAGCATGATGGAGAGCTCAACTATGGTACCCAAGAAAAGGATTGTTGCATATCCCTCCTAAGAGTTGTCAAGTAGGAAACCGTCCCCACATCATTGAGTCTTACCCTCTTTTCATGCCTTTATTTTCACTTTCGAACGAGGAGTCAAAACTTTCCTAGAATATTTTTAGAAACAAAACCAAAAACTCGCGAATGATGACTGATGCTATCACCTGCTACCTACTGCTCACTTCATTCCTACCAAGACTACGTGACACGATAGGCACTGTCAAAGGTAAGACCTGGTACATGACTGATACAACCAAACATTCCCTTCCTGTGGGGCAAGGAATCATCATAAATATTCCTCAAAATTAACTCACCGAGCACACGCATAGCTCTACATAGACCCAAATACTTACAAACCCAGGAAAGCTCCATTGCACCTCCACACTAGGGCATTTTTATTTGGAAAAGGGAATCACATTGAGGATACTGTCGAAGATACTACACAACCTATCCTATCATGCTCCTACACTAGGGAATTTTTTATAGTATTTGGTTTACCTGTTGCATTATTTTCTTTTCCTTGTAAATAAAAAAAAATGCCCCAATGTTGCTTCTATCACCAAACCCCAGTTTGAGATACCTCCCCCCTTGACAATTGGCAAGGGGGAAAATAAGAATTACTAATGACTTAGTTCTCATGTGCATATATAAACGACCTCCAATTGCTACGGGGCCAACTTGAAAGCATCCAAGTTCCAATAACAGATAATGGCACCTAAGCAAACATCTAAAGAGTGCAAGGTAAAAGAAAAGAGCGAAAAGAGGTACGCCTAAACTAAAAATCTTTCTCTATATATATATCAAAAGTTTTTTACATAAGCCACCAGGGGGATACCCCTTGTATATACAAAGAATACAATGAACAGAAAATGCCCTACTTCCTCCACTGGAGACGGGATGGCTGATCGTTGTTTTCAGTATCATCAACTCGTGGATCAGCAATTTGATCCACCGAGAACTCAATCAAAGCTCCTAGAGTCGGTGGACATACCTAGAAGGGGACGGTCCAGCAACGGAGCCTCCCTCGCTCACCTGACTAATAGTCCGCTTGGACCGCAAGAATGAAGGATCCTTAGACATCACAACACGAAAGATAGAGTCCTCGTGAGGGTAGTCCCTAACACGCTAGTGGGTCATACGATGAGGACGGCTATCCAAGGAGCCCGTACCCACCGACTCCGATTCAGCCAAATGACTGACCATCCCATGGATACCCCAATCCCTCCCCTCCATCTGATAGCGCAGCTGGTCTATCGTCGCCTGCATCTCAGCCCGAACCGTCCAATGAACAACCTCCAACTCGGTCGTATGAGCTGCCTGGCGGACGATCATGTCAATAAGTTTCCTCACTCCAACCGGCTCCGGATCACCCATAAGGGCCTGTCGCCTTGCCTTCGAGACGACACGTGCGCGCTTGACCTATAGGCGAGACTCCTCTAGCTGACAAGCCTACATAAGAAATAGAACTTAGAAATGCATATAGAAACGGGATAAGATGGACGGGAACACTGAAGAAAAGGAAGAGCAACCACATACCAGATTGGCCCGCTCTCAAAGAAGTAGTTCAACTATCGCAAAAGTCACTGGATCCGCAACAAGAACAGGTTGAAGAGGCACCATTGCAGGCTGTTGCAATACAAACAAAAATGCATATGGAAAAGGCATGTACACAAAAATTGAGAACGAAACTACACTAATCCCAACATACCTGGATGGGAGGAGTAGACTCCTGGGGAGGAGCCTCGGGAGCAGAGTTAGGGATCACCTGCACAAGACAAAACACAATAATCACAAACATATCAGATAAATTGACAAACCGAATAATGCACACATGTAAGCTAAAACAGACGTCATACCTGACTCTCCAAGCATAATGAGGCAGCTATAGCCTCCCTCATCTCGAGATCCTCGGCAACCTGATGCTGAACACATTGAAACACCATGTTATGATGAAACATCGAACAAGATAAGACGAACTAAATGAAATGCTCACCCAGCGGTCTAACTCACCACGGAGGTGGGTCATCTCTGAGTCCTCATGACTGGAGGACGCCATCGATGTCGGGTCAAAGGTCGGAGCAGACGCCCCGACAGCGGCAAGCTCTGCCCTCTGCGAACATAACAAGCATCAAACACATGAGATACACCATAACACTAATGATAAACTAAACACCAAACACATATCAGCCGCTCAATCTCAGAACTCATGCTGGCATGCGCCTCTCGAATGGCCACCTGCTCACCTCGTAGTAGCTCAAAATACTGCATCTGTCTAGCTCTCTTGACCTCTGATGCATCTTGAAACAAAGGAAAACACATCAACCCAATTAAAACAAAGTAGACAAGCTAAAATAGAATGAATAAAATCATGACTCACCAGAGCTCGTCGAGACTGCCAACTAAGCCCTCAGCTGATCCTTTGTAGTCCTAGCCTCAGCTACCGAAGCTGTCAAAGATCGCAGCATCTCCTCGACGGGACGAGGAGCACACCCCATCTACTCCATCGCCTTATGAACGGCATCCATCGCTCAACGAATGCTAGGACCGAGATGGCCCTACTCCAACGCGGCTAACCTCTCCCGCATCGCCGAGGCAAACTCAGGACTGCCAACAGCGAAGGAGTTGCTCCTGGGGAAAGGACGTGTAAAGAGCCGGCCACCGCCAAGCTCTTAGAACTATCTCACGAACTCCTGGACGTCTACCTCATCGTACACCCCTATCACCCTGGTCCCCCCGGCTTTAAAATCTTCAATTTGAACCCTCATCCTCGACGCAAAGTCCCGTCCACACGGTGGCGAGTCTCCAAAGGGACTCCCTGAGGGAGCCCCAACTACCGTGCTATGCGAGACAGGTGGATATGCTCCACCTTCTCTAAACAATGGTCCCAGATGTCCACTCTAAAGAAGGGTTGTATCACTGACTGCTCAGCATCTTGCTCGGCCGCATAGGGCCACCAAATGACCTGCAACCAGAAATATATAAAACAAACTATCAATAAAACCTAAAACTCAAAATAAAACAAAATGACAACACAAGAAGACATACCTACCCCGCATGCGTGTGCTCAAAGAGACCTCGCGCGGTCTAAAGGTCAGAAGTCTGGTGGCGGCGCCCAATCGCCCTCCGCCACACATGCATCCATGGGAAAGTGAAAGCAATCTCCTCCAGGACCCGCGGGTGTAAGAAAGCCAAATAATCATACGCCCAAAACTGAAAAACCTTAAGACAATCACTAAAAGGAGGACAAGACAACTAAGACATTACAAAAACTAACAATTAACTAAAGCTCACCTGAAGGAAGGGGAGGAAGCCTTCGATAGTGGCGACACCACTCCCTCTACAGTACAGCTACTCATAGAGGTGCATCAATGTCGTTGCACCCTAGGCATACGTAAGCACTCGATCTAGGTCCCCAAGAAGTGTCAAAAGTATCCCAGTGACGCATCCCCGGGTCAAGGATGAAAAGTGTACTGCACCGAGAAAGTGCATCAAAAACACCCTTAGAGCATGATCCCGCTGCCACCCCCAGCTTCATCACAGGCTCACGGAGCGCCATCGCCTCGTGACGCTCCTGAAAAACCTCTCTCTTCTCTGAGTGATGCCTCGGAGGAATGAACCTGTCAGACCATCCCTGGTCCGGACCCACTAGACCGGTACTCGACTCTGAGCAACTCCTCACATACTGACAAATAATCTCCCTCCATTTGCCCTATCACTAGCTCCCCCTCAAATCTAAGCCCAGTGATGCAGACCCAGTTCTTATGGGTCGGCATCAACATCCCTACTGGGAAAAGCAGTGCCTGCTGCTCCTCCCTCCATCTCTCCAAAATAGTTTCGATCAATCGGGAAGGGCTCGAGCTCCAGGTTTTGCTCGAAGTCGAAAGACACTAATTGGTCTCACTGAAACTCAGGCAGGGAGCAATACCAAGCATGAGACTTCGGCCATGCCATGTTGATAGCCAACAAGGGAGGCTCCTGATGAGTGATGAAATGAAAAGGAGAACACAGGACTAAAACCCATAACTATGAAAGAGTAGTAACAATAAATAAGAGTTACTGATAATAGTTTAAGCTATTACTAAATAATCAGAATAATGATACCAATGGTAACAATAATTGTAAAAATACCAAAAGATAATAATAATAATAATAGCTAATAATGACTAATGATAATAATCTAACTATGGTTAAACCAATCGACAACCAATAATTATAAATAATAAACATGAAAAACTAATGACAACAAAAACAACTAAGATAATAGCATCATGACGACAAACAAAATAGATAATGACAAACTATGTGAGATAAAACATATGATAATCACGACAAAAATCTATGATAAGCACGCAAAACATGATAAAGGTAATACAGATCGATAAAATAGGAATGGCCTAAAACTATATACAAGCATGATGCATGAATACGAACACACACGATGACTAGATGCGTGTTCTATAGAAAATAAACGGGTTTCCATATCCTAGGAATCTACGTTATAACCTAAATGCCTAGGAAATAGAAAGAAACTCTTGCTCACGTGCACCTACCTGGTCCCTCGCAAAGAACTCCTCTAGTGGAATGTGAATCGGAAGTAGAGCCCGGCGAGGAGCAGTGTCGTCCTCAGCACCTCCACCAACCTCAGGAGCACCCTCTGCACCATCCTCGACACCCTCAGCAACAGCAGTGCCCTCGACACCGACAACTACCTCAGGAGTCTTCTCTCCCTCCACAACCATCTGCTCTAAGTCTAAAGTGGTCAGGTAAAGTCGGTCACTACCCTCGGGACTTCATCTCGGGGCGAAGAGCTCGAAAAACTCAAGAGAAAGCCAGAAACGACTCTTGAAACGGACTAGCAGATCGCGAGATATCGCGAAAACATGAAAATTAAAGCACTAGGAAGCAAGGAAGCAAAGGATCGGAGAAGAAATCAATAAGCATGGAAGAAATGAAAATTTTCATGGCACATATAGAGCGTGGATCAATCCCGTGCCCAGACACTGACGTGCAATCAAATCATGTGCACAGAAATCAACGCACAATTCGAATCACGCGCTCTGCCCAGAGCGCATAATCGAACTTCTGTCCGTCCAAAAGGCGAGACAAAACAATCCTGCACCCACGGCCATGCGCGAATTTGAATTGTCCAGCTTATGTGCATAATTTGAAAGGTCAGCAGCACACTAACCCTGACGACCCCTCTTAAGCCTCCGATCCCGCGCTCTGAAAGGGGCATGCAATTAGGTTATGTGCTGCAGTGCCCTCGCGTAAATGACCCGCTAAACTTCCAGTCACGCACCCAATAACCCATGCATAATTGAATTACCCGCCCAAGCCAACGCACGTAATTGCCAAATCCAAAAAATATATAGAGGCTAAGAAGGCCCTTAAAGAACACACATTTCAACTCTTCACATCTACAATAAAGACAAGCAAACCATGAACAAACAAAAAAAAGATGACGAAAATAATAAACAAAAATTTCATTCATAAGTTAAAAATTATTACAGGTTTCACCGAGGGCATACCCGCTGAACATACAAACAAAAACAAAAACACGAAACCAAAGCTACAACTCAAAATGAAAACCCATAACCCAAAATGGACAGAAACTCGAACACCGGCGCGGGAGCGTCCAATCAGAAGCAATAGAAAAGCAAAGGGAGGATTTGTAGGGTAACACCATCCCCATCCATTTGTAGGACTTCCCTCCATTCCGCCACCTTCACCTCCTTGGCCGCCACCTTGACCATGGTGATCCCTCTAAAAATGAACCTTTCAACCATGACAACACCTCCAAAGTACGTCACCAGCAAGGATCATCTCAAGACGAAGAACTCGATAGACAACGAAGAAAGGAATAAAAGACATTGAGAACAGCCTCTGGATCACCAAATAAGGAAAGAAGTAAGAAAGGAATGATGAAATTCGAAAAATCCCACGAATAAATAGACATCTAACCAATTGAGGCAGGGAATCCCACGCTTAATCAAATCACGCACCCGCCACGGCGCACGCATTCTTAGTCATGCGTCGACGACCGAGCACGTAATTCAACACTCTGCCAAACCAAATGGGTGATGATTCGATCTCGTGCTGATCTTCCAGTGCGCAATCGAGGATATCGAACCGGTGGCTGAATTTCTGCACCAAATAACTACTGACTGTTCAATCACACGCCCACGCTGTGACGCGCAACTGGAATACACATCGGCGACTCTGCGCACAATAAGGCTACTAACCCGTCAATCACGCACAAGTAAAATGGCATGTAATTGAATTCCGCAACCTCTGCACAATTCCCTAGTTACAACAAAAAAATATACAAACCAACAGCGGCTGGAGATGAAGCCATAGAGATATAGGCACACATAGAACAACACCTACAACACATAATTCACACTCTACTACAGACGCAATCCAAACTTAAAGCGTACACGCTCCGAAAACTTGAAAAACTTCACCCATACACACACAACCACTCACAAGCACAGAATTTGAACCACTGACAAAAATACACTAAACCAAAATAACCCAGAAATCAAACCACACCGAGATAAACCAAACTAAACCAAAATCAATCAAAGTACACCAAATTAAACTAAAAAATATACCACAAAATATGACAAAGAATAAAACCACTTTTATAAATAAGCAAATTGTTACAAGTTACACCAGGGGCATACCCCCTGAATATACAACTAAATCAAGAAACATAAAATCAGCACATTCAGGCAGCGCACGCCCGAATGAGGGTGCTCATGAGAAGTGAGGACTAGGTGGCCTGCCAATGCCTCATGTATAATTTTTCAAGACAAACACTCAAAGACACCTGAGTGGCTTAGAGAAGGCCACTCAGAGGCCGAGAGATACACCTATGGAAGGCCCTCTTAGAAATCCCCCATAGGAGGGCTAAAAAAAAGTCAATCCACAGAGCACACCAAGGAGCAACTGGGATCGATCACGAGAACTTTGACCCATCTCTTTTCCTTGGTGTTCTTCCCTCCATCTCTATCTCTTCCACCTCTTCCCCTAGCACAGTAGCACCTTAGGTGCTACTTTATCTCCCAACAACCCTGATACCACAACAAGCGAACTGCCATTACAAATTCCTTCAGGACATAACACCCGAGATACAAAATAAAAAGGAAGAAAAGACATTAACAAAACAAAATTTCAACAGCCAAAATTTATTACAAGCCCACAAAATTAAAGCAATCAAAATTCAAAATAAAAAAAAAAACCAAACACCTAGGCACCTATTTATAAAGCAAAGAACCCTTAGCCACCATGTGACAAGTGTCTCATTCACAAACCCCCTCCATCTAATTAAATCAAGGGAAATTTGCACTTTTGGCCCTATATGTTTACGTATTTGCAGAAACGGCCCTATAGTTTCAACCGTTGCATTAATGACCAGCTCCACTCCTAGCCGCCTCCGCCTGCTCCACGTCAGCAACGACTTATTTTAAATAATATAAAAAAAAAATTTCACCGCCCTTTAACATATACTATAAAAGCTACTTTTACTTTCATTAGTTACTGTTACTTTTAAGTTTAACTTTTCTGAAAAAACAAGAGAGCGGCGACTTAGCGGCGACAAAGCGGTAAAAGGTCACAAAGGTCACATAACAATTCCAGGTAATTTATTTTTTTTACATTTCAACACATTTAGTCATCCCCAATGTTTCCCACCTAATCCGATAACTTACCGATAATCTAAATTATCGACCGATAACTTAACTTATCGGTCGATAATCTAAGTTATCGATCGATAACTTAAATTATCGACCGATAATTTAAGTTATCGGCCGATAATTTAGATTATCGATCGATAACTTAGATTATCGACCGATAAGTTAAGTTATCGGTCGATAATTTAGATTATCGGTAAGTTATCGGTAGGTTAGGGGATTAGTAGTTTTTTCAAAATCACTTCTTTTATTTATCAATTGCTTTTTATTTATATTGCAGTTCCTACTAAGTTATTGAAAATGACAATGACTCTAAAGCCCATCGGAAAATGTTCTGGAGTTGGTGTTAGGAAATTTTACATGCACTGTAACGAAGAGAGAAAGAAAATTTTAGATGATTCAGTATTCGGTCATCTATTTAGGATGAATGAGAAATTAGGTTTCGTTGGAGACTTGGTTGACGCTATTTTAAGTTTTTGGGTTGAAGAGAATATTTTCAAGGTCAAGAACACCAATGTACTCCTGCAACCGATCGATATAGCCTTGATTTTAGGCCTCAACATGCTGACGGAACCTGAGTCTGAGAAGGTTGCCGTAAAAGAGGAAACAACTATTCGATACAAATTCTTTCGGGGGAAGCCGGCGAAAAGATCTCGTATTGAAGAAATTATTGACAGTGCTGATTTATCCAACGATGATTTTTTGAAACTGTCATTATTATTTTTCGTATGTTCTTTTTTACTTCCGGACACATACCAGGAAGTAGATACACGGTACTTAGAATTAGTAGATAACATTGAAGAGTTCAACAAGTTACCGTGGGGCCTGATAGTTTACAATAATTTATTAGATAGTATATCAAAAGCGAGTGGCAGGAGGGAAATGGCGAGAAGGTCAGAAAAGGGGCAATACAATATCTATGGATGCCTTACAGATTTGGGCGTTTGAGCACTTTCCAGCAGTCGCCACCGCTCCTATTGGGCTTAAAGAACCATTTCCAAGGCTAATGAAATGGGAAGGCCCGAAATTCAGCCGTAATCCTAATTTATATAGAGAAAAATTTCTTAAGTCTAAAGTGATTATAGAGCTTGAAGTTGAGAAGCACGAATTACAGTATAAATGGGTTCGATACTTTTTGATTCGAAGAGAAATTGAAAATAAGAAGGAAGAGACCGAAGAAAGAGAAGAGCCTTACTCCGAAGAAAATGTAGATGAATATGATGATATCCCAAGTCATCCAACACGTCCGGAAGAAAGAGCCGAAGAGCCGATTAGCCGAGATGACGACAATGAGGATGACGAAGATTATAGCGACGATAACGATGATTTTGAAGTCGTTGTACGTCAACCAAAGGGCAAACCAGAAATTAGGCCCGAGCCAACAAGAGAGCAGCCAGTTAGGCAACCGCACCTAACCAAAGAAGTAACGGAGCTAAGAAAAGAATGCAAGACTCTCCGCATGGCTGTAAAAGAAATGAAAAAAGAATTCCGGCGTGCATTTACTACCGAAAGGGCAAGCACTCACCATTGAACAACTAGGCAGAGATAAGAAGGCCTTACAAGAAGAAAATAAAGCCATACGGAAGGATCTTGATGCGGTCATCTCTCATTTAAGAAAGGTATCAAACCAAGACCTTTCAAATTTAGAAACAAATCATTTCTTTACAACTTAATGCAAAATTAGCTGTACATTACCGGACGATATACATTATCGACCGATAATTTAAATAGTCGATCGATAATGTACATTACCGGACGTATGTTACATTATCGTTCGATAATGTAAATTATCGATCGATAATTTAAATTATCGACCGATAATGTAGATTATCGATCGACTATTTAAATTATCGGTCGATTATTTAAATTATCGGTCGATAATGCAGTTTTTTTTATTTTTTATTTTTTGTAATGTATATTTTTTTGCAATTATGCAGGATAATATTTTAACCTCTGTGCTCTTTGACACCTTCGTTCCTTCACCCACTTACCCTCAATCAACTGTCCCTCAACCCACCACTCATCAACAAAGCCATCAGTCTACTGCCCCAAAACCCACTGCTCCTCAACAAAGCCATCAGTCCAGTGCCCCAAAACCAACTGCTCCTCAACCAAGCCATCAGTCAAGTGCCCCAAAACCCTCTGCTCATCCACCTAGACAACAATCAACAGCCCCAAAACACGCCGCCCCTCAACTTACAAATAAATCTACTGCCATTAAACACGCTGCCCCAAAACCTACTGCTCCTCAGCCTACTAAACAACCCTTGGTTGATGTGGGTGATGATGGTGCTCCTCTTACGCAGCCTTCTCGTGAGTCACAGCCGGCATCACTAAAAACAATTATAGTGAAACTATCATCTACAAAAAATGAAGCCGAAGGTTATGACTTGCGTGCTCGTAAGAAGAGAAAGTCTCCGACCACTAAAGCATTAATAAAAAAACGAAGATTGGTTGTAGAGGAGGAGGAGGATGAGGCAATATCAATGGAGCAAAAGTATATGCTTAGTTTTTGGAATCGGCCGGAGAACGAGGACAATGTGATCGTCAATACTATCAGCGGTGTTGAGATCACAGTTGCTCTTTTGAAGGTTCTCAAAGGACGCTCGTGGCTTGACAATGAAGTCATCGACGCATACTCGAGAGTCCTTGAAGTTATAAACGATTCAATGTTTACGGCCAATGCCGAAAAAGTCGGTTCGCTTCGCTCCGCCATACAGTAAGGTTTCAAATATTTATTGGAAGCTCGTTTGTTTCTTTTATTTGTCTTTTCAATCACGACTCTTGATTAACTTCTACTGTTTACTGCCAATCAGACCTTGTTTATGGCAGACGAGAAAAAATTTGAAAAATATATCGATAATGAAGGTATTGCTGCGCTCAGCGACCTCGATAGGTGGCAGGCCTATTGTGACGAATGGAATGTTCGTAACAATTCAAAGCCGATGGAACCACTATTGACAAATAATATCCACGGAATTCACGCGATCGACTGTGGAACGGTACGTTTTTGAATACTAAACTTCGCTTTATTTAACGTTAACGGCTTTTAAATAAAATTTATTATTTAAAATTTCGCTTCCGTTTATGTGTAGATTTATCTTCCGATGCATAGCCAAAAACATAGCCATTGGGCGTTGGCTATAATTTCATTAGTTGATCGAGAAATTAAGCTAATTGATCCAGCAGACCGAGAGTGCTCAAAAAGGTTTGAAGCGCATAAAGAATGTCTATTGAATCACCTTCCGCGCCTTCTTTACACTATCGGTTGAAGTCGACTTCGATCAAGCGATGGAAGGTATCGGCGTTCAAAGATGTCGTTCTCCCGATCCAAAAGAACGGTTGGGATTGCGGTGTATACATTTTGAAGTATATAGAATACTTCTCCCAACAGCGGCCTATTGATTTCGACGATAAACATATGCAACAATTTAGAGCCGAAATCGGACATCGAATGTGCACGTTTGGGAAGAAGAGTTAATATCTGTAAAAAATTTTAGTGTTTTGTAAAGATATTTTTTGATGAAATTGTAAATTATTTAATTTTTATTAACTTGTATAATTTTCATTATCGTTGTTATCAATTTATTTATCTTATTTGTATCACCTTGCATGATGTATCAATGGAGGCTTCCTCTCTTGAAGTAATTCCAATAGGCAGATGACTTATATCATCGGCCGATATCCTAAATCATCGTCCGATATCTTAAATTATCGGCCGATGATTCAAATTATCGGCCGATATTTTAAGTAATCGGATGATAGCTTAAATCATCGGCCGATGATTTAAATTATCGGCCGATATCTTAAATTGTCGTCCGATATTTTAAGTTATCGGACGATATCTTAAATCATCGGCCGATATTTTACATTATCGGCCGATGTTTTAAAACATCGGCCGATATTTTAAAAAATCGGCTGATATTTTAAAACATCGGACGATATTTTAAATTTTAAAACATCGGCCGATAATTTAAATCATCGCCCGATGATTTAAGATATCGGCCGATGATTTAAGATATACCTTTCTGAATTGTGAAGCCTGATATCTTTGGTTTGGCTTTATGCCAATCACTAGTAAATTAGGGGCGAATTTGGAAACTTCAAACTCGCTTTGAATGAATGAATGATTTATTAAGAAGCACAACAATATATTATAGTCACAATTCCAAAAAAATATATTAATTAATTGGTAGATGTTGATCGCTCTTTTATTGAGGTTTAATCTGTTTATATTGAAGGAAAGAAAAAGAGAAAAAAAAAAATACTCTTCTATAATGAAATCATTGGAAGCTCGATTGCCACTAGGTCTAATCTAATCTAAATCTGTTTTCAATCTCAACCTTTGATGTAATATAAGTTAATTTCAAATATTAACAAATTTACACGAGCGACGATTATGACCGTACTTGTTACAATTTTTACATTGTAGTGGTCGAACTTCCCCTTTAGATCTTGTTCTCCTTTTCTTCGGACGGCCGGCTTGACGTATTTTGTGGGGAGGCAAAACTTGAATGTCTTTTATTTGCGAAGTCCATTGGCGCTTATCAACGGTCGGGACAAAGTGTTCTTTATAAGTTTCCCTAAATAAGTCACTGGTAAACCAGTGTTCACAAAATTGGGGGATCTCTCTTTCTCTGTTTCGGCGCGATAATGCGGCAATCGCATGTGAACATGGTAATCCAAGAATAGCCCAACGTCTGCATGTACATGTTCGCGATTCTAGATCGACACTGTGAGTGTAATCACCACGTTTAACTTGAAATATATCACGACCATATGGTATGACGTTTTTTCGACGGGCCCATCCTGAATTTCTTTTTATGTGTTTTTCTGCCATCGGTGTTAACACATGTGTCATTTTATTTCCTTCCTCCTGACGACGAAGATAAAATTCGGCTACTTTTGTGCGAATAGTTTCTAACATGCTCACAATCGGTTCCTCCCTGGCTATTTTCAACACACTATTTATGCTTTCAGCTATATTAGTTGTCAACATATCAGTTACTTGGAAATAAGAGCGTGCCCAGAAATGATCACCAATTTCTTTAATCCATTTTGTACATTCCGGCGGGGCGTCGTCTTCTATTTTTCGTATAATTCTTTTAAATTTTGCTTCTGAAAATGCACGGGCAGCAACCCAAAAAAGCGGTCTAGAGATTGTATCCTTATATTTATCAAACAGATTTAGAGCCAGGTGTCGCATACAGTAGCTGTGAAAGGCATTAGGAAAAACTTTTTCTACTGCTTCCATCAAACCTTTCTGTCTGTCTGATATCAAAACAAACTGTTCTTCAAATTCCCCGATTACACGTCTCCCTAATAGATCAAGAAACCATGTCCAATGGTCTTCATTTTCTTTCGGTACAACGCCGAACGCTATAGGAAATAAATGTCTATTCCCGTCTATCCCCGTAGCTATTAACAGCACTCCCTTATATCATCCACGCAAATGCGTTCCATCTACCGCAATTATTCTTCGTAAAGTATTACGAAAGCTTCGAATGCAAGGTCCGAATGCCACGAAGAATCTCTGAAATGCATTATCAGGCTCGAGACACAATTCGGTCTGTATGTCTGGATCGACCCACTGTAATTCGGCAACATATGACGGTAACATCTTAAATTTCTCCTTCCAACTACCTCAGATGTCATTCAACGCCATTTCTTTTCCTCTCCATGCTTTCCAAAGAACTCCATCGTTATACCGTATTTTTTTTAATATAAAACATTATTGAAGCAGGAGTCTCGTCAAAACCCTTTAATAGTTTATCTCTAACGAATGAAGCTATCCACGATGTCGTACATTGGCGATGTCCGCTTCCAAAAGCTGGCATTCCGCACGTGTGTTCCGGGTGGAAAGTTTTCACAGCAAACGTGTCTACGCCTACTAATTTCGAGGCATGTATTCGCCAAGCACATCCTACTTCAACACACCTCGCAGTTACTCGAAGAGGACTGGTTTTTATTGGTTTAATCTGAAAATTATTTGTCATCGCAAATTCTTTAAGAACTTTTTGAAATGATTTCTTATTTCTAAACGCCTGACCAATGGTAATCGTTCCCCTTCATGCTTCCTCATCGTCAATCCATGTACTCCTTCCGAGTCATTGTCGATAGTCTTCGCCCACCGTGAGGTTGATCAATTCCCCTATTAGTATAAACACGCGAAGTGGGAGACGGCGGGGCTTCATTATTTTCAGGATCACTATCACCGTCATCGACTGGATGGTTATTACGTGATTGGGATTGAGCCCGTCGATGTACGCTTGGTTGATGTGCAGTTGTTTGGATTGATGTTAGCCGATGCGAGAATGTTTGATGTATGAGAGGCTGTTCTGTTGAAGGCTCGATTATCGTTGGCTCCGAAGCTATTTGTTCGGAAGGCCATTGATATGGACTAAGGCCGACTAAAAACGTTTCCCACTGATTTACCGAATCGAAGTTGAACTGAGATGTATCATGCATCGGATTCATTTGATGAGAATATCCTTGATCTTCATCGCTTTCACTCATCGGAATGTCTGAATAGGGTTGCTCTGGAAGTTTACTGTAGGGGCGGAATCCTATATTTATATTTCTATCA
The DNA here is from genome assembly GCA_021018995.1 of Chloranthus sessilifolius. NCBI lineage: Eukaryota > Viridiplantae > Streptophyta > Magnoliopsida > Chloranthales > Chloranthaceae > Chloranthus > Chloranthus sessilifolius. The sequence continues at coordinate 85,856,647 of CM037597.1, forward strand.
TCGTCGGCTATTATCGGTGCAACAATGTTCTCCTCTTCATACCGTATTCCTTGATTTTCAATCAAATGTTCTGTTCCAACACCATGATCATCTAGGCTTGATTCCTTCAACGGTTGAAATGTTTCTAAAGACGGCAAAATTTCTGCTACAGTAGTGACTAATGATTTTTCGATATAAATATTTATAACACCATCACCGATACGATATGCTCTAAATAAGTTTGTAAGATCATCAGAGTCAGACAATTCGGCAAATACAAGCTCATTCCCTATGCGTAATGAAACAGTAAGTGTAATAGAATGTTCTTCCGGTCGTGTCCGACTGACTTTGTACATTTTCTCTATAAACTCATCAAATGATATATTCTCCGTGACAGTGACAATCCTCCGATGTCCTCCGTTGTAAGTATTATCTCTCACGCGTACGAAATCAAAATGGCAAAGAAGGGGAACATCCATTTCAACCTACAATATTTACAAAATTAAAATTAAAATTAGTTGTTTATAAAGAGTTATACTTGACTTAGCGCTACAATTGTTTAAAAATATTATTAAAAAAATTAAAGGAATGAAAACTTTAGAGTTTTTGTCAATCATAGGTTATCGCTCGATATCCTAAGATATCGGGCCGATATCCTAAGATATATAGCCGATGGATGGACTTTTAACGTAAACCATAATCCAAAAACTAAAAAAAAAACCTTTTTAGATATCGACCGATATCTTAAGATATCGGTCGATTAACTTAAGATATCGGTCGATAACTTAAGATATCGACCGATAACTTATATATCTTGGACTTCCTACAATGTTGCGAGAAATTGGGAAAACAATAACTTAAAAGATATTGTACTCGATATCTTACCTAGCCTGTTGTATTCTCTATGTTATACGACCTTTAGTGGAATCTTGAAATCGCTTTCCAAGAGAGATAAAAATTGTTAAAAGATGGTACAAAAATTCTAGATTCAATGCTTGCATAGAGAAGCATATATATAGATATCTGACGTGCACCCGGCTAGGCTTGGAGCTGGCCATTTATGCAAGGATTGAAACTATAGGGCCGTTTCTGCAAATACGCAAACATATAGGGCCGAAAGTGCAAATTTCCCTTAAATCAAAACAAGACACATACCCCTTGGAAAAGAACCACAATCCATCACAAATTAGATGAACCAATAACCACAAAACACTTGTCCCTTAAAGAAACACAAGTCCAAGGAAAAATAGTTAAACCAATAGGATTAAAACATCTAACACTCATCTAAGCTTTAAACCTAAATTCACACATTTCTAACAAGTGTCACTCGAAACCACACACAAGACCAAAACAAAACCCACACCTTAAACAAAACAAAAGGACAAAATTCCCTCTCCACCACAAACACTCACTAATAATCCCAGCCCATCTGGCCCATAAAAATAAATCAATAAAATACAATAAAATAAAATAAATACAACTAAAATAAAACACAAAATAAAGCAAAATCAAGTAGAGTCATACAGAATGTAACATGAATACACAAGAAAATAACAAAAAATAATAAAGATAAAATAAAGTTGGGAGACTATCACTCCGCAGTCCCATCCCGACCAAAACACCCCTCGTAATACACTGAGGAAGGGAGACACCGAGAGGACAACCTGGGATGCCACCCCGATAACACATAAACACCAACAAGAAAGCATTGAGTTCATGAGGGAAATTTTGAACAAGAAACACGGCCGACAAAATCAACCAATATGGATGATGAGGGTGGTTGTGGGACTTCGCATGCTCGTAGAACCAAACAAAACCATCACTACCCCATAGACAATGTCCCACCGTGATTCAGGCCATCCCCACCATCGCAAACCACACTGAACCGAACATCCAGCAAATAACCCAAGATCTGCAAAAAAAAGAAATGAACCATCATTGTCCCATCACAACCTGTCGCAACACGCAACTAGAAGGGAAGCTAGACCATCATACTATATCATATTATCTGGTCACTTGATACATCTAGTTCTTTCATACTAAATTTGAAAGAACTAGATGCATCACCCTTCGCCATCATACTACATCATATTATCTGGTCACTTGACCTTCTCTCTGGATATTCGTATGATGCCCCCCGGTACATCGATTGGTTCAATTTCCTTCCGTTTGACTGCCACTTGCAGCAGCTCACGATATGCGACAGGATGCCACTTACACCTGCAGATGAGGATATACCTCTTAATAGCTACCACTGGGTTCCCGAATGCCCCCTCTTCGCTTGTGCTGATAGAGAAGAAGGCCAAGCATTTCATGTCAGTTCTACGGTTCACACTTGTGATTTCTCAAAGAAACAAGCAGGCACCCTGAAAGGGGGTGTCTACTTCTTCGATGCATCCTTGTTCCATAAGGACGCGCCAAAGAGGGGCATCTGTAAACACCCCATTTTTTCCCTCTCAGAGTATACAAACACGTTTGGTAAACCTTTGACCATGCCCATGACTTCTAGAAAGAGGCTCACTCTCTCTGATAGCTCTAAAACCCTAGACATGTGGACCATATACTGAAACAATAGTTTATGGTTGAGACATGGACTGAAATAATAGCTCACAGGCTCGGACCCAACCCGACCCTAGAAGATCCCAAATTCGATTGCACGCATGGATATGTGCACGCAATTGGTCCCACTTGGACTAGGTTCATTCTTCCTGTGAACCGCCTTAGGACTTGATTACGCGCCCTGTACAGGCTGCGTAATCAGATTGCACACCTAGACACTGGCACACAATTGGTCCAACTTGCACAAAAATCCCTCCTTTCGTAGATCGCCTGATGACTCGATTACGAGCCTGTAGCAGGTCATGCAATCGATTGCACACTCCATCACTAGCATGCAATTGGACCCTAGTCGGACCTAGTCTCTAGTTCCCATGACCGCTTGAACTCCCTGATCAAGTGCACATAAGCAGTTGTTAAATTAGATTGCACGCCCTACCGCAGGCACATAATTAGTTCCAAGTGAGTTGGAACTAGGATTCCTAGCTGAGCCAGTCAGCCGACCACCAGAGTGTGCGACAGACTCTAACCTAATTAAGAGCCCTGGATAGGGCGCGAAATCCAATAACATACCCCCACAGGGCGCTCAATTGAAACCGATCGTTTAATTACGCACCGGCCCTAGGGTGTGTAATTACCTGTATACTTGTAAAAAGACCCCCTACCTCTCCAACTAGACACAACATCAATTTTCATAGAGATCTCTCCTCTCTCCATCCTAGGCCTCTTAAGGATTTCGAGTTTCCTTCTCTGTAGCACCAAAAGAAGGAGAATCAGGGAGGAAGAAGCGCTTAGCTTCAGGTAATCACTCCCCTAGTTCTTAATTCTTAGTTCTAGTTCTAAATTCTTAGTTTCTAATCCAAAATTTTTAGTTCTATCTCTTAATTCTTAATTTTAGTTCTAGTTCTTAGTCCCTAGTTCTAAATTCTTAGTTCTAGTTCTAAATTCTTAGTTTAAGTTCTAGTTTTAATTCTGATTCTAAATTCTCAGTTCATAATTCTCAAGGTCTTGATCCCTAAGTCTTAATTCTTAATTTCTAGTCCTTAGTTTAAATACAATCCATAATTCTCAACAGTCAAAATAGCCCTTAGCCACCCGATTTACCCAAGGGAACTTATGGAGGGTACCCGGGAGTCGGGCCATTCCTCCTTAGCATAGCTGGCCACAACCCCCTTTTTTAATTAGAGTAGCAGTAGGAAGCTAAAATCAGTTAAAGTTACAGTAATGTTAAGAGACCCACAACCTGTTAGATTCAGAGTAGGATCAGAAGACAAAGTCAATTAAACTTAGAGCAGGATTAGGAAGTTAGACTAGACAGACCTTAGGCTAGTTTTAGTTGTTAGAATCAGTCGTCAAACGTTTAGTAAAGGAGTCAACCTGCATCTCCCTGCGTGTGATCAATGACATGTGGTAGCGCCGATAAATATTTGCAGCTGACGATCACATCACCCAGGTACTCTCCATTTCGAATTTGCCTCTTTCATCTCAGCAATTTAATATTTTTGAGTCTTATTATTCCATCACCCTTAGTCAGAGTCCACTCAGACCGAATTGGGCTACTTCTTTCGTGGACTGAAAGGAACTCTGAAAAAGCACGTACCAACAACCACCTCATCATTTTTTTTTATTTTTCTCATTCCCTACCTTTTTCTCTATTTCTCTTTTTTTTCAATTTTTCTTTTCCTTCCATTTTTCATGTGATTTTCTGTCATATGCTGCCAGTAAACACCACTCTCATGCCTCTCCACTTACTCTCATCCCATTTACTCTCATCCCTCATTCCCAATTTCTTAGAGATTGAAGGGTAAATCTTAAATTTTCAGAAAAGGTGTCGGGATATGGTTAACATTGCTTATCAAGAAACATATAAAGGAAAATATATTTTCTAATCAAACTCAAAGGGGATGTGGTAAATTGGTATGAGGTAGGGCATTTTAGGTCCAAACGAGCCAATAGTCTTTTATCATTTCCTCTCTCGGTGGTAACGATGCCTATTTGTTTTGTGTTAAAAAACAATAAGTTCTAGTACAAGAATACAATCAATGCATAATCAACAAACCAAAGTAAAACATATGGGATTGAAACAATTTAGCATGAATTTCAAGGATACTCCGAATTCTTTTTAATCACTCATCAAAAATGATGGAAAGGTTCTAAAGCTCTCCGAGTTTAATCAATTTTGGGATCCTAGAATTTCATATTTAAACTGATCCATTGATATCCGGATCTAAACAAGGAAAATGGTGTAAAAATTTTCTAAGCATGAAATCCAGACCAATCCTTAAATGTTCACATTGGGGTTAATTATCCTGAACAACCATAGTTTCACCATGGCATGAGTATTGAAAAATAAAAATTTACATGCATTATTGATTACATTTTGAAAACTATGGCAAAATAACTTATGATGGTTTTAAAACAAGGTTTTGAGGGTATATAAAATAGTGGTCAAGTTAAAAAGTAATATGCATAACAACAAGGTAAATGAAAGGGTGGGAAGTGTTCAATCAGTAAGCACTGTGGCTCGGTCAGACCAAGCCAAAATACTACAATTAAAGTACCATGATAGGTCGGGGTAAAGCTAAAAAGTACAACAGATTAGCTGGGGGCATGGAGGCCTTAGAAGCCTCCCCCAAACCTGTTCAAAAACACTATTCACACATCCACATAATAATTAGCAACCATGAGAAGAAGAAAAATAACCAAAAAAAAACTATATATATTCAAAATATATAATTTACAGACTCCAATATACAAAAATTGGAAACCTAGGAAAAAGCTAGACATGTTCAAACAGTGGTAGCGACCCAAATGGTTAAGCACGATGATCCATTGGCCTTCAAAAAGAATCTGATTCCTCCAAAAAGATATCGCTTTCCCTGGCCCAAGGGTGGGTGCATCCAATAGAAGAGGAAAACAACTCGGGCTAAGCAGAAGAGTTATGGTGCAGGCGGAGGTGGAGGTGGAGAGTGTGGGGCAGCCCTATGCCATTTTGGGGGAGGTGGTGAAGGAGGGGATTCAAGGTCTAGGAATTCAGTGTCCAGAACAAATAGGAGAAGAGTCTTCCATACCTCCTTCTTAGCCTCTGTCATTGTGGCTACCTCTCTCTTCAATCGGTGGGTGATAGCTCTTCGAAAGTCCGACTAGCTTGGATCATCTGCCATAGTGGAAGAGGGTTTCAAGAAAATGGGTTTGAAGATGAAGAGATAGATGAAATGGAAGAGATGGGGGCTGGTTTTATAATGGAGGGTGGTGGAGAAGACGAAGGGTCATGTTTAATGGGGAAGGTGAAAGGAAAAGTGCCAAAATTTAAATGACACACACACGGCTCGAGGAAGAAGAAAACAAGTTGGGGAAAACTAGAGCACGACCGGTCAAAAATAGATTTCGATCGGTCAAAAGGGCTTCAAATAGCCTAATGCGTACAACTCAACCGGTCGAAATCAATTCGACCAGTCACAAAATTAGAGCAAAGGATGTTGCTCCAGCTCTGCTTCAGATTGAAGTGTAAATCCCTTATTTCAATCGGTCGAACTCTATTTCGACCAGTCAGAACACAATAAAAACTTTGGCTTCTACTGTGTTTCTTCCTTTATGATCAAACTGACTGATCAAAATCTGTTTCGACTGATCAAAATCTGTAGAGAGCATTGTTCTCAGCAAAGATTTCACTGACACATACCTACAAACTAACACTAGTATTCTACAATTACTTGGGTTGCCTCCCAAGAAGCGCTACAGATGCGTCGATAGCTCGACAAGGTCAAAGCGCTTGTCATGGCATTGGCGAATTAGAGGAAGACGACGTCTCCCCAACTATTGCTTTACCTTTCCTATTGTCAACCAGTCATGGGGGCAACCGGGCCTCTACTCTTTTGTTTAAAGTGGCAACTAGTTCCTCAATTTGAATTGCTAGTGCAATTCGTGAATCTGTGAGAGCGCGGAGCAAATGCTAATAGTGTTGGCTCTATTGCAACTAGGACCGGACTGCCTGCAAAATAGCTTGCTCCAGAGATTTACCCCTGCGAGGCGAATGATGTTATTATCCCATAAATGGCAGAGTATTCGTCGGCCTAAAAGGCTGATTCTTTCTCCGCATTCTATTGTGCTGCCAAGACAGACTTGGGTGGTTCCTCCAACTTGGGTTATAAATATTTACACAACCATAATTGTTACCCAAGTGTTGGAAGGAACCTGCTGCAACTTGATATTTTGGGTTACTACGGGAGGCATAGGGGTAGCGAGATGCACAGGAACATCTTGGGCAGGGCTCTGGTTAAGACCAGGAACCCTCCTTGTGATGTTGGTGCGATTTTATACCCAACATGGACTGGAGTTTTATCTTCCAAAGTTTCAACTTTGGAAGAAAAGTCATCTTTGACTTTAATTTGTGCAACCCTCCTTGCTTAGGAGGTGTACTACTTTGAATATCTGGACCAATCCATCTCGGTGTCGGGTGTGGCACCGATTCCACATTGAGGATCCCTAAAAATTCCCATGCAACTATTGCGGTAAATGATAATAACATACCCCCACAGGTATCATCAATCCAATGTCGGGTTTGTTCATTTAAGCCTTCATAGAGACTGTGCACTAATTCCCAGCATGAAACCCCATGATTAGGGCAACTCAGCAGAAGCTCATTGAAGCATCTCCAACAATCATAAAAGGACTCATCTGAGTATTGATAAAATGAACTTATTATTTTTCGGAATTGACTCATTTTACAAGTTGGTAAATATTTATTGAAAAATATATTTTGCAGCTCCTCCCAACTAGTAATCAAGTCAATCGGCAAAGACTGTAGCCACTGCTTTGCCCAGTCTCTTAGTGAAAATGGAAAAAGCCTCAACTGAGTGGTCTCTTCTGTTAAGTTTTTAATCATGAATAAAGCACAGATCTCTAGAAAGCACGTTACATGCATATGGGGATCTTCGTTACCATGCCCATGAAAATTTTGAAGTAGTTGAATCACAGTAGGATTGATCTGGAAGACCCCATCCCCGGTGGCTGTAGGTACATGAATACATGAGGGAGGTGAAAGACTAACCATTGTATAATACTCCCTCAATATCCTACCGATATGGTCCTCTCCCACCATAATAAGTCTTAATTAAAAATAGGGCAGGGTGGCTAGAATGGGTAAAATCATGACATTTTGAGAAAACAAGAGCTAGAGTCATTATGCTGGCTCATTCTCTCAATCTCAAAGAGGGGTTGCATGAGGAAAGAAAAGAAATGCAACCACACCTTTACCAAAATAGAAAATAAAAACAAATATTATTAACCTTATTAATGAAAATCAGAAGCACTCACCTTGGCCTCTCGCAGCGTCCCGTGGCAAGCCTTCAGTGTGTTCGAGCCTTTGATCTTCAATCCTACAATACACACACATATTACAGTTTGTATAATGATACAAAAATATATTAAAATAGAGATCAAATAAGATATAAAGCCGAAATCCCCGGCAACGGCGCTAAAAACTTGATCGTTTTATTTCAAAATATTGCAAGTGCATAAATTCGAATGTACTAGGGCAGGTACAAGGGTGTCGAACCATAGGAATTTGTCATTTATCTCTTATTTAATTCTGCTTTACTGAGTATTTTGTAACATTAAGTTTCCTAAATTTAAACAAATCAAAGAAACCTAAATAATTTAGGAAATAGGAGAAGGGAAGGTGATCAGGAATCTTTCTTGGACTTCAGATCAGTAAACAATCAAACCTATTACTTTCCTATAATGAATCCCAGGAACCCTAGTGCCTGGATACAAGCTCAGTTGTATCATTTATGACTTAGCAAGATTTAATCGTGAGTTAGATAACCTAATCGTTAAGCATCATTGCACGTAACCAACTAAGACTAGCTTACAAGGTCGTAGTCTATCAGCGAGTATCCTATCTAATCTAGTTCCTAAGCCCTACCAGGCCAATAAGAGTAGATAAAATAGAACTAAACCATTACAATTGCTCGTTCTTAATGACTCTCAAAACCTTCAACATGCAATCGTACCATTAAAATGGAATTCAAAATAAAGAAAAGAAATAGGATTTTAATGATACTTATCAGAAATTTACAAGAGATCCCCGGCCAAAGCTTTATGAACGCATCGATTCAGTGACCTTCATCATTACTGAATCTGGCTCTTATCGATGAACAAAGTCAATCTCTCTCCATTCCTAACTATTCCTAACCTAACATACGAAAACTCACGTCGGAGCCCTCTGGAAAAGTTTCGGCGTGCGAGTCCCTTAAAACCCAACCCTAGGGTCCATATTTATAGTTTACAAGGCCCTAGAACAAACATACACGGTAAATAACCCTAGAAATTCCCTAAAATTCCTCTAAGGAAGAAGAATCCAGATGTGAATCACACTGCTTTAAGTTATCCAGCCTGTTGAAAGAGAAATTCAGAGAAGATCTCGGCGTTGAAGCTCATCTACAGCTGTGTGAACTTGGATTTTCACTCAGAAATCCTGTTGTGACCGATCAAAAGTGGAACACCGACTGGTCGACTTTAGAGTCCTTCTCCAGGTTGAAGACGATCAGCGGAGCTTCAATTTTCATTATTTTCCAGACCAATCGAGCTAGGTGTGACCGGTTGAGTGATTCCTCTGAATATTTTTCATTCTGCTTCTTCCATTTTTGACCAGTTGGCTGAGTCTTGACCGGTCTCATATTTAATTTCCTGAAGCATCCAGCATTGTGACCGGCTGGTTGAGTCCTTCGACCGTCCAATTATGTCCTCTTTTCTTCCCTTGGGAACATTCTCTGTTGCGCTATCCTGACTAGTTAAAAATCCCATTTCAACCAGTCCAAAAGACTTTTGAAAGCTTTCCTTTAAGCTACTTCCCTTTGGATCCTTGCCATTTGCGTGTCTTCCTAACTTCGCTCTTTTGACTCTTTTTACGTTTAACCAGCTTTTACACCTATTGCAACATAACATGAACTAAAAGCTCCCATTAGTAATTAAATGAGGGTTAACAAAGCCAGGGTTCGAGGATAATTTATACAACTTTTCAGTCTGATCAGTATCTGATATTGCACCAAATTAATTAAAAGACATTAATAATAAATAAATAAAATAACCAATAAATAAGGTGACATAAATAAGTGATTTGATACATAAATAAGCACATAAAATTTAATGAACCTTGCAAATCATTAGAGTCTGCTAATGCTTTAAAATAGTTATTATCACTTCCATGATTGTAACTGCAATTTTTCACATCATATTTATTGTGAATACTTACCCTCATGTTAGATAGTTATTGTTTAATGTGATTGTAATTAGAATTTTCTACTTAACATTAGTCTAACCTTAATTATTTCTATGCTGTCACAATTATTGGAAACCTCACTTGCACTTGCACATATGAACTTCTCTTACATAACTTGTATTGAAACCCATGACAAAATTAACTAAGACTTTATTAAGCTTCAACGCTTATGATCATTTCATGACCCAAAAATTCCAGAGGCCAGTCAGTAGCCACCCAATCAAAGCTAGAAGAGTTGGATGAGGAAAGATTCAAGAGCGATCATCGAGCATATAGTTTGAGCTCATTTTTCATATAGAGCTACCAACGTATCAAGCTAGAGGAGTAGGACGAGGAAAGATTTAGGAGTATAATGCTCAAGGAATGGGCGACCTTCTGCCATGGTATTAAATTCAAATTCTGAATTATGATTGGCAGTAAGATTGCGGAGTAGAGTGCTGATCATTTTATTTCAAAACCTTGCAAGTGCACAAGTTTAGATGTACTAGGGCAAGTATAAGGGTGTTGAACCACGGGGATTTATCATTTACCTCATTTAATTTATGTTTTATTGAAAATTTTGTAACATTATATCTCCTAAATTTAAAGAAACAAAAGAAACCTAAATAGTTTTGAAATAGGAAAAGAGAAGGCCGTCAGGAATCTCTCTTGGATTTCAGATCTATAAATAATAAAACCTATTAATTTTTTATTATGAATCCCAGGTACCCCCAGCTCTTGGCTACAAGCTCAGTTGCTTCGTTTATGACTTAGAGAGATCTAAACATGAGTTAGATAAATCTAATCGTTAAGGCATCATTGCACGTAACCAACTAAGACTAGCCTACAAGGTCTTATCCCATCTGAGTATCCTATCAAATCTAATACCAATCCCTACAAGGTCACTAAAATTAGATTAAATAGAAATAAACTATTACAATTGCTTGTTCTCAATAACTCTCGGAACCTCCAACATGCAATCATACCATTAAAATGGAATTCAAAATAAGAAAGAATTAATAGAATACGGATCTAAAATTTACAAGAGATCCCTGACCGAAGCTTTAAATCCACACCGATTCAGAGACCTTCATCATTGCTGAATCTGGCTTTGATTACTAACTACAGTCAATCTCTCTCCAGTCCAAACTACTCCTAACCTAATCTACGAAAACTCACATCAGAGCCCTCTAGAAAAGTTCCGGCGTGCGCGTCCCCTAAAACCTAACCCTAGGGTCCTTATTTATAGATTTACAAGGCCCTAGATCAATGCACATGGCAAGTAATCTCTTAAATCCCTAAAAATCCTCCAAGGAAGAAGAATCCAGAAAGGAATTTGTGCTGCTTTAAGTTATCTAGATGGTTGGGAGAGAAATCCAGAGAAGATCTCGGTGTCGAACCAGATTTTTTGCTCAGAAACTCTTCTATGACCGGTCAAAAATAGAGTACCGACCGGTCGACTTCAAGACCCTTCTCCAGGTTGAAGACGCTTCGAAAGGCTTCAGCTTAACTTGATTTCCAACCATTTGAACTAGCTTTGTGACCGATCAAAATATTCTCTGAGTTTTTTTTCATTCTGGTTGTTTTATTTCTGACCAGTCTACTGAGTCCTAACCGGTCCATCTTTACTTTCCTGAAGCCAGCGAGAATGTTGACCGGTCGAATTTGCCATTTCGATCGGTCCACTTGGACTCTCATCATTTCCTCTTGGGTTCCTCGCTGCTGCGCTATCCTAACCGGTCGAAAATGCAATTTCGATTGGTCAGAAAGACCTTTGAAGATAGTCCTTCAGTCGTTTTTCCTTAGTTTCTTGCCATTGCTTCTAATTTTTTCCTAACTCTGCTCTTTTAACACTTTTTTTGTTTATCCAGCTTTTACACCTGTTGCAATACAACATGAACTAAAAGCCCATATTAGTGATTAGATAAGGGCTAACAAGGCCGAGATATGGGGGTAAATTATACAACTTTTGAGTCCGATCACACCCCCAAACCTCAACTTTTCTAGTCCTCGAGCAAAGATAACATTAAAATCATAATCCAGAAGCAAATTATTCTACTATATACAAAATATTCTAAGAAATTAAAAGCCACTTTCGTAGGGAGCACGATTGCATTTAGCATATGCAACAAGCCTTTAAATCCCTAGGCGATCTCTAGTGGAGGAGTTGTGTCTCCTGAGAGTTTTTAGTGAAGATGCCCACAAACTTCCAAAAATAGTTTTTAAAACCATCGGTAAAAGAATTTTAAAAATTAGTTTTCAAACAATATATATATATATATATATATATATTAAAATTAAAACTTGTAATCAATTTCAGCATGCAAATTTTTATTTTCAAATACCTTTGCTATGATAATTCCACTGTTATTTATTCCAATCAATCCATTGCTTCGATCCTTAGATTAATCATTCATCCATTCTGAGAGTGTCTTGTGTCCATGTACCAAAGCATAAATCATTCTATCGCTGGATTAATCCAAACTGGGAATCGTCGGATCCCAAGTCTTGACTCAATCCTCACTTTAGATATACACTCACAACAAGGTCACTCTGATGAATGGTCTTCATTTTCGCTCACATGTGATATGGAATTACAACACAATTTAAAATGATCTCATATGATATAAAAAAGATGGTGCATCAAAGAAATTAAAAAGTAATCTAATAAAAGAATGATGTTCGTATCATAAGTATGTTATACCACATACCATAGTCATTGCATCGTCCTTCTCCACAAGGCATTTACCACCCGAGATCGGATCAAAAAAGTCTTTTTAAGGGTTGTAATGGGGCTTGGGTGAAGGTTTAAAAAGAAAGGAAAGTTGGGGATCAAATTTTTGAGAAATCGGGAGAAGAAACACAATTTGGTTTTCTAACTTTTCACTCTTTCTTTTTTCGGATTTTTTAGAATTTTTCGTTTTCTTTTCTCACTTCTCTTTTCTTTCTACTTCTACTTGCTTTTCATTTTGAAATCACCTCATATTTTTCACTTTTCTCATTTTCTACCTTTTTCTGTTTTCTTTTTTTTTACAAAAATAATTTTCTGCCATCTGCTCCCAGTAAGCACCACTCACATGCCTCTCCACTTACTCTCATCCCGTTTATTCTCATCCCTCGTTTCCAATTTCTCAGAGATTGAAGGGTCAAGCTTAAATTTTTAGAAATGGTGTCGGGATATGGTTAACATGGCTTATCAATAAAATATAAAGGCAAAAATTTCCAACGAGGCTCAAAAAAGGGTACTAAAAGGTAAATAAGTATATGGTGGGGCATTTTACGCACAAACGAGCCAATAGATGGCCTTTGATCATCTCCTTTCACGATGGTAATGATGCCTATTTGTTTTGAGTTCAAACACAATGAGTTTTAGTACAATAATATAAATAATACATAATCAACAAACCGAGGAACAATATATGAGATTAAGATAACTAAGCACGAATTTCAAAGATACTCCGAATTTATTTTAATCACTCATCAAGGACGATCAAAAATTTCTAAAGCTCTCCGGGTTTAGTCAATTTTAATATCCTAAAATTTCAGATTTGATCTACTCCATTAATTTCCGGATCTAAGCACGGCGAAAAGTGTAAAAAAATTTCTAAGCAAGGAATCTGGACCAAAAATGTTCACATTGGAGTTAATTTTCCTAAATAACGACAGTTTCATCATGGCATGCATATTAGAAAATTTAAAAATATTTACATGCGTCTTTGTTTATATTCTGAAAACTATGGAAAAATTGCTCATGATGGTTTAAAAACTATATAAAATTTGGTAATGAGAGTGTATAAAATAGAGGTCAATTTCATGATGCAAAAATTAAAAGTGTTGACCACAAATTCGGCACAAACACCCCCAAACCTAAGTGGTGTTATGTCCTCATTGCATAAAAGAATAAATAATTTAAGTAGCAAGGCATTGGAAAAAAGGGTGCGAATCTGTTAGCAATTAAGCACTGAAGCCTAGTCAAACCAAAGCCAAAATGCAGCATTTACACCTTCTGAACAGGTCGAGTTAAAGCCAAACAAATCAAAAGAAAGAAAAGTTAGGGGGTTAAGAAGCTCACAGAGCCTCCCCCAAACCTATTAAAAAACACCATCCACACCTCCATTAATTATTTAGCAACCACGAAACAAAAATCTCAAAAATAAAAACAAAAGAACTATATATTAATATTCACATTTTACAATTTACAAACTCAAACAGTAAAAACCTAGGAAAAATCTAGATATGTTTAAATAGTAGCAGCGACCCATGAGATAAGGCGCGATGATCCTTTGGTCTTTAAAAAGAATCCGAGCCCTCCAAAAAGATATCTCTCCCTGGCCGATGTGGGTGCATCCAATAGAAGAGGAAAAACAACTTGGGCTAGGCAGAGGAGTTATGGCGAAGGAGGAGGCAGAGGTGGAGAGTTTGGAGTAGCCCTATGATGTTTTGGGGGAGGCAGCGAAGTAGGGGATGCGAAGTCTAGAAATTCGGCATCCAAAACAATCAGGAGGAGAACCTCCCACATCTCTCTCTCAACCTCTGGCATTGTGGCTCCCTCTCTCCTTAATCAATGGGTAATAGCCCTCCGGAAGTCTGACTAACTTGAACAATCTGCCATGGGAGAAAGGGGTTTCAAGGAAAGGGTTTGAAAATGAAGGAATGAATGGAATGGGTGTTGGTTTTATAATGGAGGGTGATAGAGAAGGTGAAAGGTCGTGTTTAATGGGGAAGGTGGACGGTTTGGAAGGTGAAAGGGCGTGCGCCAAAAGTTTAAATGACGCACACGACTCAAGGAAGAAGAAAATTATTGGGGAAAACTAGGGCAAGACCGGTCGAAAATAGATTTTAATCTGTCAAAAGGGAATTAAATAGCCTAGTGCCCTTAAATTCGACCGGTTGAAACCAATTTGATCGGCCACAAAATTGGAACCATGCAGTTGCTCCAGCAGTGCCTCAGATTTGAAGCAAAAATCCTCATTTCAACCTGTTAGAACACATCATAAACACTGGTTTCTGCTGTGTTTCTTTTTTTAATGATCAACCTGACCAATCGAAATCTGTTTCGACCGGTCAAAATCTGTCAGAGAAATCTGTTCTCAACCCAGACTTTGTAAAAATACATTTAAAGACTAAAATTAATAATTTACAATTGCTTGGGTTGTCTCCCAAGAAGCACGGCGGATGCGGCGGTAGCTCGACAAGGTCAAAGTGCTTAACAGAGCACTGGCGAGTTAGAGGAAGATGAAGTCTCCCCAGCCATTGCTTTGCTATCCTATCATTAACCAGTTGCACAGGCAACCGATCCTCCGCTCTTTTATTTAAAACTGCAACTAGTTCCTCAATTTTAGTTGCCAGTGCAGTTCGAGAATCCATGAGAACACGAAGTAAATGCTCATGGTGTCGGCTCTATTGCTGTTAGGTCTGGATTTCCTGCAACATAACTTCCTCCAGAGAGTTACTCCCGTGAGGCATATGATGTTGTTGTCCCACAAATGGCAGAAAACATTCTGAAGCATTCATCGGCTTATGAGGCTGATTATTTCTCCGCACTGAGTTATGCTGTCGGGACAGATTTGGGTGGTTCCTCGATCTTGGATTATAAATATTTACACATCCATAATTGTTATCCAAATGTTGGAAGGAACCCATTGGAGCTAGATGATCTTGAGTTACCATGGGAAGCATAGGGGCAACACGATATCTAGGAACCTTTTGAGCAAGGTTCTGGTTAAGACCAAGAACCTCACCTCCTTATGATGTTCGGTGTGATTTTATACCCAACATGGACTGAAGTTTCATCTTTGGGAGGGAATCCATCTTTGATTTCAAGTTGTACAACCGTCCTTGCTTAGGAGGTGTACTTCTCAAGATCTCCAAAATAGTCTAACTCAGTGCAAGGTGTGGCACTGATTCCATACTGAGGGTCCCAATAAGTTCCCATGCACCTGTTGTGGTCAATGAGAGAAATATTCTCCCACAAGTATCATCAACCCAATGCCAGGTTTATTCATTTAAGCCTTCGTAGAGACTAAGCACTATTTCCCAGCATGAAACCCCATGATTAGGGCAACTCAGCAGAAGGTTGTTGAAGCGTCTTTAGCATTCATAAAAAGACCCATCCAGAGATTGATAGAATGCCGTGATTACTTTCCAAAATCAACTCGTCTTACATGTTGGGAGATATTTATTGAAAAATACGTTTTGGAACTCCTCCCAACTAGTAATCAAGTCAATGGGCAAAGAGTGTAGCCACTGCTTTTTTCTCTTAGTGAAAATGGGACAAGCCTCAAACGAGTGCCCTCATTTGTTTAGTTTTTAATTTTGAATAAGGCACAGATCTCTAGAAAGCAACTTAGATGCATATGGGGATCTTTGTTACCATGCCCATGAAAAATAGGAAGTAATTGAATCACATTGGGCTTGACCTCAATGACCCCATCACCGGTGCCTGCAGGTACACGAGTACACGAGGGAGGGCTAAACTAGCCAGTGTGTAATACTCCCTCAACATTCTAGCCATATGGTCTTCTCCTACCATAATGAATTCAATTAAAAACGGGGCAGGGTGGCTAGAGCATTCAAAAACTACGACTTTGTGAGAAGAACAAAAGCTAGAGCGAATATGCCGACTCGTTCCCTCAAACTCAAGGTTTGGTTGCCAAAAGAGAGAAAAGAACTGCAACCACACCTTGACCAAAATAGAAGCTAAAACAAAAAAAAATGAAATACTTATCCTAATTAATGAAAATTGGAAGCACGCAGCTTAGCCTCTCGCAGTGTCCTGTGACAAGCCCTCGGTACGTTTAAAGCCTTCGATCTTCCAAGCCTAGAAATAAAACAAACACTATGGCTAGTATAATGATACAAAAATATAATAAAGCAGAAATCAAATAAGGATAAAGCCAAAATCCCCAGCATTAATGCCAAAAACTTGATCGTTTTATTTCAAAACCTTGCAAGTGCACATGTTCAGATGTACTAGGGAAAGTACAAGGGTGTCGAACCAAAGGGATTTTTCATTTACCTCTTATTTAATTTCTATTTTCTTGAATATTTTGTAACATTAGATTTCCTAAATTTAAAGAAATAAAAGAAACCTAAATAGTTTGGAAATAGTAAAAGAGAAGGCGGTCAGGAATCTCTCTTGGATTTCAGATCCGTAAACAATAAAACCTATTCTTTTTCTATTATGAATCCCAAGTACCCCAGCTCCTAACTACAAGCTCAGCTGCTTCATTTATGACTTAGAGAGATCTAGTTGCGAGTTAGATAAATCTAATAATAAAGGCATCACTACACATAACTAAGACTAGACTACAAGGTCTTAGCCCATCGGCGAGTATCCTAACCAATCTAATCCCAATTCCTACAAGGTCACTGAAATTAGATTAAATAGAAATTAACCATTACAATCGCTCGTTCTCAATGACTCTCGGAACCTCCAACATACAATCGTACCATTAAAATGGAATTCAAAATAAGAAAGAAAAATAGAATTTACTGAATACATGTATGAAATTTACAAGAGATCCCTGGCCGAAAATAGAGTACCGACCGGTCGATTTCAAGACCCTTCTCCAGGTTGAAGACGCTTCACAAGGCTTCAACTTAACTTGATTTCCCGACCGGTCGAACCAGCTTTATGATTGGTCAAAATATTGTCTAAGTTTTTCTTCATTCTGGTTGTTTTATTTCTGACCAGTCGATTGAGTCCTGACCTGTACATCTTTACTTTCCTAAAGCCACCAAGAGTGGTGACTGGTCGACTTTTCCATTTCGATCGGTCCCCTTGGACTCTCATATTTTCCTCTTCGGTTCCTCTCTATTGCACTATCCTGACCAGCCAAAAATGTAATTTGGATCGGTCAAAAAGACCTTTGAAGACAGTCCTTCAGCTGTTTCTCCTTGGTTTCTTGTTGTTGCTTCAGGTTTCTTCCTAACTCTGCTCTTTTAACACTTTTTGCATTTATCCAGCCTTTGCACTTGTTGCAACACAACACTGTGCAACCGTGGCCTCTCAAGAGTCCGTCACGATGATGCGCACTCTTCACTACAAATTTAGAGTCGCCACCCAGAGCTTTTGGTATCCCGGGAAACCTCAAATCGATATTTAATGCAACAAAGTGCAAAATATGACTCTGATTTACTGATTCGCGCCAAAGGCTCTTGGGTAGGGGCTTCGGTTGTAGATCGGGAAGGTGTTAGGCACCTGATCAACCTGCTCTAATACGGTCTCTACTATTGGCTAAAAGGAAAAAAAAATAGCACTTCCTCTTGCCCGAAGGCACTCTGATCCTATTTACGCCCCCTGCAATCACTGAGATTTCGGCGGCGTAATGACACAAATTCAAGGATAGAAGGAAAGCAAAGAAGGTAGATGGATAGAGGGGAGAGCCAGAGCTCTCGAGCCCTTGTAGCACCACCGTGGACCTTCGCGTGGGTGCACTTCAACGAATTTCCGATAGCTTAAGGGGTTGGAAGGTAGGTTCTAACCTCTAATGCTTGATAGCTAACCAAATCTCAAGGATTTATGATGGAAAATGGATGGTAAAGGATAAATCTTAGTTCTAGAATTTTGTAGGTAAAATGCTAGGGAGGGCACTCAAATCTTTTCTCTCTTTATAATTTTTTTCAAGCCATTTGCAAAGGGGGGTGCCTCTCTATTTACAGAAAAAGAGAGGGTTAAGGGGTACTTAAATGCTAATGGGATTAGCAATTAGGTAATCCTAATATCTTAGGATTCCTAGGGTTTTGGGAGCTTAGATATATGGGAAAAGGGTTCAATGGTAGATGATAGGGTGGGGGTTCAAATGACTAGAAGGTTGCAAATAGGTAAATGAGGGTGCCACTGTCCTCATGAAACCCACCCTAATCATTGAGACGGTCAACAAGTCAAACCCCAAAAGTCAATTTTGGGCAAAAACTAAGATTTACTATAGCTAAGCTTGGCATGTGTATTTCACACGCCAGGCATATGTACAATGTCTGAGAAGTTTAGAGCCCGCTGGGGGGCCCATCTATGATTAGCGTGTGTACTATACACGCTAAGCCACTTCTGGGAATAAATGGCCTGGGATGTATAATATATACGCTAGGCAACATTCTTCCAAAAATGGCTTAGCATGTGTATTATACACGCTAAGCATGCCCACTTCCTCGAGAGGTTCTCGAGAGGTTCAGCCAGATGCAATTTTTGAGCCCGAAACTTTGGATTGCCCTAACTTTTGATGTATGACTCGGATCGGGGTGATTCTTATCTTGTTGGAAAGATGAGAATCTCTACTTTTCAATGCCATAAGATTAAGTTTTAGTAGAGGTCCCCACAAGTTTTGGCGCACCTCTCTCTAACCATTCCCCGGGAAGGTTAACTAAGGGTTCGGAGAGGTTAGGTGTAATTCCTAAGAGTTTAGGCAAGTTTCTAAGGGTTTGGGAAGGTTCCTAAGGGTATGAGAGATGCTATTAGAAGCTCGGGGGTGCGCTTCTCTCAAAGTATGTTTCGATCGGGCCTTGGGCCAAATTTGAGTGTCTGCAAATGCCCTTCTTCAGTATCCGATCACTAATGATCGAATGCCAAAGACAGAGACATCCGAAGAGGCCCAAGGTGATACTGACGGATTCACCGTATTCAAAATGAACCTCAAACATCAGGTGGGTAACATGGTGAGTAAAAGGAAGCCCTGTATATAGAAAAAACACATCCGTTCCTTCAGGCTATCTGTCCCCAAGCACTTAACGGCATTACTGGGCATAATCGATATGGAGCGAGTTGCGAAAACCTAATATGTTAGGAGAAATGTCCGCTTCTCGAGATAATTGAAGATATTTTATGCTCAAGTTTCATTCTGAATAAAAAAGTATTGTGAGTGAGATGGTGATCGACCCATACTCAAAGATAGGTGGGAAGTAAGTACGCAAAGATTCATAGCTTGTGTCTAATCATACGAGACATTGATTGCCCTATTTGACCGTTCATGGGTGCCCCTGCGTGAAGCAGGGTTCGAGGTCTTTGGGCAAACCCATTGATCTCGAAGTTAATTTAGCACGACTACTCGAGTGTAGCTAATTGATGTCGCAATGCTTTTTGGGAGTGCGTGCTACTTTTTTGAAAGTCACATATATATATATATATGTATATATATATATTTTTTGTTATTTTATGTATGTTATTTTATATATACATATATATATATATATAGTTTTTTTTTATTTTATATATTTGTTATTTTATGTATGTTCGTTTGGGATTTTTGAGCATGCTTATTGATCTTGAACTACTTATTTTAGCGTAGCCTCTCGAGTAGATCAAATGGAAGTTCACACGCTTCCCAGGGGCACGTTCACCTCCTTGGGCCTAAGGGGGGATTAAGCTTAGCGTGTATAATATACACGCTAAGCCAAATCTAGCCAGAATAAGCTAAGTGTGTATATTATAAATGCTA
Source organism: Chloranthus sessilifolius (assembly GCA_021018995.1). Taxonomy (NCBI): domain Eukaryota; kingdom Viridiplantae; phylum Streptophyta; class Magnoliopsida; order Chloranthales; family Chloranthaceae; genus Chloranthus; species Chloranthus sessilifolius. The sequence goes on from CM037597.1 coordinate 85,876,876, forward strand.
GGCCAAATCGGGGCCAAAGAAGGCCTAGCGTGTATATTATATATGCCAAGCCAGACCTGGGGTGGTTTTAAAATAGTCGGGCCCGAGCAACAAAGGGCATTTTTCAAAAATTTCTCCCCCCCCCCTCTCAAAACAAAACCAGGGCTTCTTCCTAGGGTTTCCTTGAATTGATTTGAACCTCGTCACTGTGCCAGCGTCCACTTTCACTGATCAAATGTACATTCCATGCCGAATCAAGGGTTTATTTCTTCTTCTAATGTAATCATCTTTTATCCTATTTGTTTTGATTATTCTTGAATGTGGTTAGGATTCTTACATTTTTAGATGATAAATGAATGATTTCCCTTGTAAGTGTGATTGTCTATGATCAGTTTGATTTATTTTATGTGCATCGGCCTTGATTTTGAGTGAAAGCTGTTAATCACTGAAAAATACCATTTTTCACCTCCTTACCTAGCCCTTACTAGACCTTAGATCTGTTTAATAATTGCTTTTAAGTGTTGTTTGGTAGTTAGCAATAATCTACAGAGAAGTGTAAAAATCCATGTAGCAAAAGCCAAAAGGAGGGAGATTTGAGTCAACAATTGACTAATGAGAAGACTCATGCATGACAGAGTGTTGTAGTAGACTGTCTATCAGCAGCAAGGGTTCAAAAATGAAGCTCGAGCAATTAAAGTGGCTGTCGAGCAGTTGGTTGGTGTTATTCTTATGGACCTCAAGTAGTTCAATGCTGAAAGAATAATGAACTCGAGCATATCATTGAACCTGTCGAACTGGGAACCTGGAGCTACAACCATTTAATCCTCTCAAGCTACAGTTGGAGCCTTCAACCTGAACCACTCGAGAGTGAATATTCTGAGGCTCAAACCACTCGAGGCACAGGCTCAAGCATGTATCTGTCAGCTGTGAAGGACACTTTCGAAAATCCATTGGCACAGAGGACACCTGACCTAACTACCCACATGTGCACAACTGTTTTAATGAATTTGAGGCAATACTTGGATAAAATTCAGCCACGTCATCAAGTCTTATATAACTGATTTGATTCTCTTCTTCTTTGATTGGCCAAAGCAGATCAAGTTCACTTAGGAATTATATAAATAGGGATGAATAAAACAAATTTAGACAGCTAGAGATTTAAGAAATTTTTGAACTCGTCCCGCCTTTTCTTCTTGTTCTTCTTCTTCTTCTCTCTCAGGATAACCATGGCTGGCTAAATCTCTGTAGCAGCTAGGGTTAGTTGATCTGTAATTTGATTTATGAGAGCATTGTATGAGGTGTGGAAATTGCAGAGACTACAGATCCGAGGGTAATTTGTTGTAAGTTGTTTTTAGATCAATGAATTACTTGTTTTAATGATCATTTAATCTATAGATCTAGTAATTTTTTATCGGATTTCTATAGATTTTATGCTCCTATGGATGCATGAGCTTGTAGCCTTGCTTCCATAGCATTTACAGTGGTTTTACTGTTTCATTTCTTTTCCTCATGACTGGATTATACTGTGAGCATTTGAGTGGGCAGAGCATAGCCCTAGGACTAGTCCATATCTTAGGGCAGATTTGAATCCCTCTACCTTGCATTTGTGCCTGTAGCCAAATGAAGGATTGTTGCAGATCCATCTTCTACTCTGCTTGCAAATCAGTTTATAGTGAAAACTATCTCCTAGATGTTCATTCTTCATATTTGAATTTTATTTTACCAAAACATCTGTTCTCTTCCTCAATTCTCTCTTCCTTTATCTCTGAACTAGCTTTTAAATATGTTTTTAATTAGATCTAGTCCATTTTTGTTTTTAGTTCAGTGACAATCACCAAACTCCATCTCTTTTCCCTATTTTCCTTATTTTTAACTTAGAATAGGATTAGGATTGCCAGATCTATAGCAGATCTAGAGATCTCCTACCTGTTAGATCACAAGTCTCTGTGGGACAAACTCTTACTCATTTAAAGCTTGCTACAACAACCCTGATCTTACAGGACTATGTATATTTGTTGTTGTTTTTGTACTGTTTTATTTTATTTTTGTGCATAGCAATTATACGTCAACAAGTGTTTGGTGCTGCTGCCAGAGTTTTGAGATCTAAGTAGTAGATTTGAGTTTTTCTTTATGTTAGGAGATGGATCTATGTTTTTTTTTTGTCTTTGTTGTATTTGTATTTGAATTAATGCTGCTGTGGTTTTTATAGTTATTTTATTTTATTTTCTTCATATTTGTAGCTGTAGCCAGGAGAGGAGACAAATTGCTTGCAGCTGGAGTTGATTCTATCTGAGTTTGCATTTCTTGTTCCTTTATTACAATTTCATTTCTATAATTTTTGAATTTAGCAGTAGTATTTAGGGTGATTGTATTTGTGTGTTTGTTTTTGTTAGCTGTAATTTTTTCCTGCTGTGTGTTGTATGTTTAGTAGGAGTCTTAACCCTGAGATTTTATCTTTAAATCTTGAAGTTGAGAGGATCCTTAGAGCTAGACAATCAACACACATCCCTGTTGATCATTGTGAAACAGTTGAGATGGGTGACCAACCAAGACCATTGAGGGAATATTATGTACCAGAAGTGTACTCATCCCCCTTCTGCATTCAATTTCCCAACACTGAGGGCAGTTATGAAATCAAGGCCCAAACCATCCAAATGCTGCCATCTTTCCATGGGCTTAGTAAGGAGGATCCTTATAAGCACATCGATGAATTTTTATCTTTATGTACCACATTCAAGATTGCTGGTCCGCGAGATGAGGCCACAAAACTGAGACTTTTTCCTTTTTCACTAAAGGACAAAGCCAAAAATTGGTTCAACATGCTCCCTCCCAATAGCATAACCTCATGGAATGTCTTTCAATGTAAGTTTTTCGTCAAAATTTTCCCTATGAATAAAACTAGCCAGTTGAAGAAGAGCATTATCTCCTTTGCTCAATTCCCAACTGAGGATTTTCATGAGGCATGGGAAAGGTTTAAAGAGATGCTGAGGCAGTGCCCCCACCATCAAATCCCTAAGTGGCAGCTTGTTCAGAGCTTCTACCAAGGGATTTTCTCTAAGAGTAGAGATATGATTGATTCCTCATGTGGTGGCACATACCTCAACAAAACTGATGAGGACACTTGGGAATTATTTGATGTGATAAGTGAAAACTCCATGCAGCAAGAATCCTTGTCAAGAAATGACATTGAACTAGCTGCTAGAGTGACAAAAGAACACCCTCCCAAGGAAAAATTGTATGAGCTGACTATGTACAATGACCTGGCTAAGAAGGTGGACATCTTGTCCCATAAATTTGATAAAGTGTTGAGTGCGTTGCATCCCCAAGCTGCTGCACAGGTGGAAGAGGCATGTATGATATGTTAGTCACCTACTCATTTAATGTTGGACTGTCCCTCAACTGGTCAATACCCTGAACTGGTTATGGAGCATGCCAATGTTGTCCAATCATATGGGCAACAGCCTGCTGGGTACCCATGGAGAAACCATCCCAATTTGAGGTGGAGGCAGGAAAATTTCCAGCAACCCTAGCAGTAGCAGCAAGCATTGCCATATAGACTAATTCAGTAGTACAACCAAGGTTATGTCCCTAGATAGTAATTTAATCAGTCTACCCCACAGCTAGGTTAGTTAGCTTTGCCCCCACCACAGCCTAGAGCACCCTCATTTGAAGAACGGGTTTTATCCTCACTACAAAACCTAAACTCATTATCACAAACTATGATCTCTCACAGTCAGAGTATTAAAAAAATTGAGGACCAGTTTGGTCAAATCTCTAATACTCTGACTAGGAGGGAAGAGGACAAATTGCCAAGTCAACCAATGAACAATCCCAATGGTCAGTACATGATTGGTGAAGGTTCCTCAACCCATGAGAAAGCTAAAGCAATCACAACCCTAAGGAGTGGCAAAGTGGTAGACAATCAAGTGGGCATGAAAGCAAGAGAGAGTGCAGGAGAAGAGGCTTCAGTCCATGTCAGTGTGCAGCAGAGACATCATGAGAAAAATAAAGGGGTTGCTGTTGAGCCCTAATAAAAAGAAAAAAATGAAAAAAGTAAAAAGAAGAACATGGTTGATGATACAGCTAGGCTAACTCCTGAGGTACCAGCAACACCCCAGTTGCCATTTCCTCATGCTCTAAAAGGCCCCTTTCCTTTTGACAAGGGGAATGCTAGAATGGAGGAAATGTTAGAGACCTTCAAGCAAGTTAAGATCAATTTACCTCTGCTTGATACCATCAAACAGGTCCAAACCTATGCTAAGTTCCTAAAGGACCTATGCACTAAGAAAAAGAAGGCAAGGATTCATATGTCCAAGAAGGTCTTTACAGCTGAAAAATTCATGTCAGTTTTGTCTATTGCTACACCAGCAAAACCTCAAGACCCAGGGGTACCTACTATCCCCTGCATTATTGGTGATCACACCATAGGCAGAGCTCTCTTAGACTTGGGGGCCAGTGTAAACCTTCTGCCATACTCAGTGTATGAATAGCTGGGTTTGGGAGAACTGAAACCAACACCTGTAGTTCTTCAACTGGCAGATAGGTCTGAGAGAAAGCCTATGGGAATTGTTGAAGATGTGTTCGTGGGAAGGATAAATTCTTCTATCCTGCTGACTTTCTGGTATTAGACATGGAACCTTCCAAGTGTACCAGCCCAATCCCTGTTATCTTGGGCAGGCCATTTCTGGCCATAGCCAATGCTTGCATTCAATGCAGGTCTAGGGTGATGGAGGTTACTTTTGGTAACATAAAAGTGACATTAAATGAGTACAATGCTACAAAGCAGGCTCAGCTGGGCAATGAATATTGGTTTTGTAGTTGATGTACTAGAGGAATTAGTAGAAGAAAATTTATCCAATCTGCTGGATTGGGATAATATTTGTGATGATTTTGAGGATATATGGACTGAGGTGACTGAGCAGAGGCCCCAACTTATATAACTGAAGAAAGAAACACATCAAATTCTTTAGTGGGCCTAGTGCAGCACTCCATTTGGAGACTCAAATTGCTGCCCATACCTCAACCCTCCAAGGCACCTTTGCTACCTTCAGTAGTTAGTCGACCAGATTTGGAGCTCAAGTAGCTACTAGCATCCTTGAAATATGCTTTCCTAGGAGAAAATGAAAAGCTGCCTGTAATTATTTCTTCCTCTCTTACTGTGGAGTAGGAAGAAGAATTATTTTGTGTCTTTAGGAAAGATAGAAGGGAAATTGGCTGGACTATTACAGATTTGTGGGGGATAGACCCATCAGTGTGTATGCACAAGATCCATTTGAAAGAGGGTTCCAAGCCCTTAAGGGAAATACAAAGGAAATTGAACCCTTATATGCAAGAAGTTGTCTTAAAAGAAATTGTGAAACTATTGGATGCTGGGGTAATTTACCTCATTTCAGACTCTAAGTGGGTCTCACCTATCCAGGTGGTCCCCAAAAAGTCTGGCATCATAGTTATAACTATTGAGTCTGGGGAGTTAGTACCAACTAGATAGACCACTGGTTGGTGAGTATGTATATACTATAGGAAACTAAACTCCAAGACCCAAAAGGACCACTTCCCATTGCCCTTCACTGATCAAATTTTAGATAAGCTGACAGGAAGAGCATTTTACTGCTTTCTGGATGGATACTTTGGTTACAATCAGATACTAGTGTATCCACAAGATTAGGAAAAGACCACTTTTACTTGTCCATTTGGCACTTTTGCTTATAGAAGAATGTCATTTGGACTATGTAATGCTCCTGTCACCTTCTAAAGGTGCATATATGCAATCTTTTCTGATATGCTTGATAAATTTTTAGAGATTTTTATGGATGATTTCTTTGTGGTTGGGGACAATTTCAGTCAATGTTTACATCACCTTAGCCTAATTCTTCAAAGATATGAAGAGACCAATCTGGTCTTGAGTTGGGAGAAAAGCCATTTCATGGTCACTCAAGGCATTGTGCTTGACCATGTGGTCTCCCATAAGGGCATTGAGATTGACAAAGCAAATTTTGACTTGATTGCACACTTGCCCCCACCAAAAATAGTCAAGCAAATTAGGTCTTTTTTAGGAGATACAAGATTTTACACGAGGTTTATCAAGGACTTCAGCAAAATTTTCAAACCTTTATGCCACTTGCTGTGTCAAGATGTGTCATTTAATTTTGATGCTAAATATTTGTAAGCATTTGAGGTGTGGAAGAAATGTCTAACATCTGCCCCTGTGATCCAAGCTTTTGATTATACCATACCCTTAGAGTTAATGTGTGATGCATCTAATTTTATTGTGGGAGTTGTTGTTAAGACCTGAAAAGTACCACTTTTCACCCCTTAACTTAATCTCTGTTTGACCCTTAGTCATTTAATAAATGCGTGCTAAGCCCATTTTGTAGGTAATAAGCAGCAGCTGCAAATAAGGCCCTAACCATGCCAAGAAGCCTACTGTTTCCCCAGAAGTTCCACAGAAGAAAGGAGGTTGGACCCAGATAGGGAATTGGCTGCAGCATAGGCACAACAAAGCAGAAAATTGTCAAGAAGTGAGCCTCGCACAGATGTTGCAGGGTTCAATTGTTTCAAAGAAAAAGGCTTCGCGCAGTTGTCGTGGGTTTCTAAAGGCAGCACACCAACTGCTCACGCTGATCTCATACAGATGAATGACAGAAGAGCTCAAAAAGTAAACTTCACACAGTTCTCGTGAGGTTCAGTCATAAGCTCTCGCGCAGTCTTGCGCAGCTCAAGAAAGGCACCTTTAATTTTTACGCGATTCACTAACGAGAGAGAGCTCCAGGCATTCCTGCACGCAGCTGTAGCGCAGTGGCCGTAGGATACAGACATTCAGGGAACTACTCACGCGATCTAAAAGCCCATGCACATTGCTTCTTCACGAGGATCTCCGCGAGATTCACCAAGGAACAAACCGCACGCGCAATTCTCGCGCCATTCAAATAGAAAGCTCAATCCCGTGACGACTAGAGCATTGCCGCGATGACCAAAGTATCAATCTCGTGACTGCAAGAGCTTCAAGTCAATTCAATCCTGTGACACCAATTCTATCACGTGACAAGACCTGGAAATCCTTGCTACCTAGCGAGGCTCGAGATCTTAACTTCTCCCCACTTCTGCAGGGGCAATCTGGGAACTTTCAGCAACTAGGGCATGCACTCCAATGCTCTAATCTCTGTGCACACACCCCGAGGCATCTAAGGAATAGAAATAGGCCATGATTACATTAATAAAATTAGGGTTTTCCTAACCCTAATGCTCCCATAGTTGACTGCTATATAAGCCTAAGCCTAGTTTAGGTTTAGGGGACTTCTGAACTCCTTCTTCTTGAATCAACTGTAGAATTGCAGTAGCCTAAGGTTAGGGTTTAGGTAGTTTCTTTTTCCCTTTTCCTTCTCTCCATAGTCTAGCACTTGCTGGCTATGCCTTAGTATCTTTATTTGGAACAATTTTGATGGTGTTTTATAATAGGATGTTATATTTATATGGGATTGGTGTTTTGAGAGTTGTTCTGTACAAGGTTGCTGCCTTGAGATCCTCCATTGCTAAGTTGTATTGTAAGCAATAGAGGATTGTGTCTAAGGATTTATTTAGATCCAAGTACCCTGTGTGTCCAGGTTAGGCACATTGCAGGCCTATGCCCCACCACAGGATCCACTAAATCTGAATCCCCATGGGAGCCTGTGCTAGTAGCCTTGCGAACATGGTGGTGGCAGTAATCTTCTTGTTCTATCTCAGACCTCTGTGAGGAGGATAGCCTCTGTGGATAGTCTGTGACCATTCAAGTGGACAGGTTATAGCCCTAGGGTGAGGCCAATCCACAGATCTAAAATAGATTCTTCTTCTCTGCACTTGTGCTTGTAGCTTTGTGAGAGATTGTGGAGAGACAGACTCCCCTGTATTTGTATAGACCCAATATCAGATGGCAGATCTGATCTGGCTGTAGAGATTGTAGGCTTGTGATTGGATCACTTAATCTTTCTAAAGTAGTGAGTAGCTATACCTAAAGCTAGTACTCAAACTCTTGCTGGTCCTGTGTGTCCAGGCTAGTGCACATTACAGGCCTAGCCCCACACACAGAACTTTAGAGGTTGAGGTTCCTATGGATTCTTGAGCTGGTAGCCTGGATGTAGTGCCTACAATGATAAACTTGTTCTGACCCATCTCTGGACTGTGGTTCCTCTCTTGGATAGTCTGTGACCATTTAAGTGGACAGGTTATAGCCATAAGGGATTGGATTATGGCACAGGGGTGAGTTGGATCCTTTCTCCTCTTTGGTGATAATGTAGTCATTGGACAGGATTTCTATAGCAGCAGATCTGAATCTGAGTTATAAGACCCATTAGATCTGTACCCAATAGCTTACTTCTCACCTTTTTATATTTATTTTCTCACACTCCATCATTCTTCTCCACCATTTCTGTAGTTCAGGCATTAGGCTACCTTAGGATATAAACTTTAGTGACCTTAAATCCCCTTCCATTTAGGATTGCCAGATCTGTAGTCAGATCTGGAGGGCCTACTAAAGATAACTCCCTTGGAGCTTTAGATCAACTTTCCCTATGGGACAAACTCTTACTTATTAAAACTTTCTACAACAGGCCCTGTATCTTGCAGGTCTATGTATTTTGAGGCTTGCTGCTCTGTAGTTTTCAATCCGCCTTTGATTTATTTTCACTAGCACATTCTTATCACTATTTCCAATAATGTTAGCAGCAAGTACTTAACATACCTTAACAGTTGTGTTAGGTCAGAGGAAAGATAAACTACCTTGTGTGGTTTATTATGCCAGCAAATCACTGACAGAAGCTTAGCTGAATTATACATCAACATGTTTCTGGCAGTAGTGTTTGTTGTGGAAAAATTTAGATCCTATTTACTGGGGTCTAAAATTGTAATCTTCACTAACCACGCTGTCTAAAGTACCTGCTGGAAAAGAAAGATGCAAAGCCAAGGTTGATTAGATGGATCCTTCTGCTACAGGAGTTTGATCTTGAAATCAAGGACAAAAAAGGGGTAGAGAATGTAGTGGCTGATCATTTGTCCCGAATTTTAGTTGAGGAGTGTGCTACCACATCTATGAGAGATTCATTCCCTGATAAGCAATTATTTGCCATCCAGTCAGCTGTACCTTGGTTTGCCAATATAGTCAACTAACTTGTTGTAGGTAGAATCCCTTCCCACTAGTCCAAGTTGGACAATGACTTGTTCTTCTCACAAGTCAAATATTTTTTTTCTGGGAGGATTCGTACCTGTATAAGTATTGTACAGACCAGGTCATTAGAAGATGTGTCCCTGAAAGTGACACCCATAATATTCTAACAATGTGCCATGAATATGCCTGTGGGGTCACTTTAGTGAGAAGAAGGCAACAACAAAGGTGTTCTAATGTAGGTTTTACTGGCCTTCTTTATTTAAGGATGTCCATGTATACGACAAAACCTGTGTAAGATGTCAAAGGATGGGTGGCATTTCAAAGAGAGACTTAATGCCACTGCAACCCATCCTTGTTGTGGAGCTGTTTGATATTTGGGGGATAGATTTTATGGGCCCCTTTCTTCCTTCAATGGGATTTAACTTTATCCTTATGGTTGTGGATTATGTTTCTAAATGGGTGGAAGCTGCTACCACAAGGACAAATGATCACAAAATTGTCCTCAAATTTGTCAAAGATAACATATTCTCCAAATTTGGCATCCTTAGAGCTATCTCAATAATGGGGAAGCCATTTCTGTAATAGACACTTTGAGAGCCTGCTCAAGAAGTATGTTCTTACACATAGGGTTGCTACTCCTTACCACGCACAGACCAGTGGGCAAGTAGAGATTTCCAATAGGGAAATTAAGTATATTCTGGAGAAAACAGTTAGAGCTGATAGGAAGGACTAGTCAATGAAATTAAATGATGCTTTGTGGGCTTATAGGACAGCCTATAAAACCCCAATTGGAATGTCCCCATTTAGACTAGTCTATGGCAAAGAATGTCATCTTTCAGTGGAGTTAGAGCATAGGGCCTTTTGGGCCATTAAAAGTTTGAACATGGATCTAACTTCTGCTGGTGCTGACAGGAAATTGTAGCTGTCTGAGCTAGAAGAACTAAGGCTAGATGCCTACTCAAACTCAAGGATCTACAAGGAAAAAGCCAAGGCTTTCTATGACAAGAACCTTCTAAGGAAGGAGTTTGTTGCACGTGATAAGGTATGGCTTTTCAACTCCAAACTGAAGTTCTTTCTTGGTAAATTGAGATCCAGATGGGATGCACCTTATACTATTTTGCATGTATCCCCATCTAGAGCTATAGAGATCATGGACCTGAAATCGGGGACGGTCATGAAGGTCAATGGTCAGAGGCCCAAACCTTATCAGGAAAATACTGTGGAGCCCTTTGAGACCATCAGCCTCTAAGAACCTCCCAATTGAGATTGATCTTGAACCTGTACAATGTATATCATATCTACCATTTAGCTTACAAATTTCTATAGTTTTTGCCTAGGTTTTCAGTTAGTCTAATGTTTGAAAAATATGGTGTCCTTTGATGCTTGTTTTTGGTCAAAAATATGTTAGTATCTGTTGGTACTGAGTTTTCATTATTGTTGTTGTGAGTGGTGGACAGTGCAGAGTGAAGTGTTCAGCATATCTGCAATTTTGAGAGCTATCGAGAGGTTTTAAGTAATGGTCGAGAGGTCCTGAGTGAATTTTGAGAGGTTTTGAAAGCTTGTCGAGAGGTTCTGCCACTGAACGGTAACCTCTCGTGTCCTACTTTCTGAAGAGTCACTACTTCTTGAGTGGAACAGGCAACCTCTCGAGCCCATTGTTCTAAAAGCTAAATTAACTCGAGAGGTTCGCACTGCCAAAGTGATCTACTTGAGATCCACTCGAGGAACTGCTCAAGTAATTTTTCTGAAGCTCCCTGAAGCCTTCTGTGCTTCGATTAGATTGATACCACTTGAGGAGTGTTTTCTGAAGCTCTTTGAACTGCTCGAGATGTTTACAGTGCTTCGACAGGTTGAATTTAGTCTAAATCATCCACTCGATGAACTACTCAAGGTTTTAGATTTGAAGCCCTCAACCTGTCGAGATCAGGTTTTAAGGCTTTATAACCTCTCGTGAGGTGCATTCTTTCATTTTTCTCATTCTACGCGACACCCATTCCATGAGAACTGTTCTTCTTCTTCCTGTCCAGCTCCACTGTTGAACCTCCATTCACCCATTGCTTCTGTCGGTTGGAGCAGCATTGTAAAGTCACCATTTTGTACCAAGCTTCTTCTAGTTTGGTTCTCTATGCTCAATTTGGTGTGAAACCCTAGTAGGAGGGTAAGTTCATCATTCTCTATTCCAGTTATTATTTTTGTTTTAATTTCTATTTAGACTGAGTTCAGTGTTCTGTGGATCATCAATTGGTTAAGGATTTTGATTGTTGGGAGTTATTGTTGTGTTTGAGATAAGCTAGGGTTTATTGTAGTTGAATGGCTGACCTTGAGAGATTTGATGATTCCCAAACCAAGTTACTCCAGCTTTCCTAAAATCACTTAGGAAATCTAGTAGAATAACATCCTCCCAGCCTCAATCAGATCCAGTTGTGAAAAGAAAGCTGAGTGAGTCATCTGAGCCTGCGAAGAAATCTAAACAATCTAAGTAAACTAAAAAGCCAAGAAAGGTAAGAAAAGTAAAGGGGTTGTACCTAAATTTGATCCCCTCATAGCTCCCAATGAGTTTGTGGATGAATTGCAGTTGGTACCTGAGACTTCTTTTGATGTACCGTACTTCACTAAGGTAGAGTGGGGTAGTGAAACCTTAGCCTATTTCGCTAAGGCCTCCTTGGAACCCCTCCTGAGCCCATTGGATGAAATTGTGTATCCTAGGTTAGTGAAGTTCTGATATCAGAACCTCAGGTTGCATGAAGCTAGTGGAGAAAATGATCATGTTTTTGTTGTATTGATAGATGATTGGGAGATTGTGGCGGACACTAAAGACATAGCAATTGTATTGGGAATCTCATTCCAGTATGACCCTTCTTGTAGTCTAGGAGCTCCAATCAGTGTTTCATTTTGGGACATTGCCCAACATCTAACTTATGGACAAATTGGATCTAGAGAATCATTGAGAATGAGGGATTTTGATACCAGCTTGTTATTCATGGACGATATTCTGAGAAAGAATGTCTTTGTTGTTGGACATCAGCAAGAAAGAAGGCATCCCATTGTGGATGCCCTTTACTCTTTCTCAAAGGGGCATTTTTTCTATGCTCCTGAGTTGAGCTTTGAGGGGATGTGTGAAATCCATGGGAAGGTTAAGAAGAGGCAATCAATGCTGGGTTTACCTTACAGTAGGCTTGTCACAACTTTGTTGAAGAGAGGGAAATATGTCTAGAAGGAGGGAGAGCCAACTGATGGCTTGCCCCCTATGGTATTTGAGAAGAAGTTATGGACAACAAGTATGACCTTGATGGGGAAGAAGAAGGGGACTAAGGATACATCTGCAGCTACTCCTGTGGCACCATTGCTCACAACATCTTCATCAGCAGCTTTAGTACCCATTCCATCAGTAGACACTCTAGCAGCTTCCCTTGTGGAGACCATGCTGCCAGTTCAATGTCACACACCGTCCCCTCATCAATCATCTCACATTCCATTCCATCCTCTATTCTTGCTTGCACCCATGCCTACCATTTCCACTTCAACACCCTCCACAATCACCACCTCCATCCCTGTGTCAGCTCCAACTCCAACTACTGAATTTCCATTTACCCTACCCACTCCCACCATCAAAAGAAAATACCAAAAGAGAACCCACCATCCTAAATCAACACCCAATGCATCTTGCCCATCCATCTCTCTACCACAACCGAGTCCACCCATTCCAATTCCTGAACCCACTGCCATACCCAGCCCTACCTTGGTCCCACCTTCCCCATTTCCCTATGACAGTGTGCCTATGGCCACTAACTTTGAACCCATTCATCCCACTGAGCCAGTTACTTCTCCTACCCATTCCCTACACCTATACATACCCATGACCTGGAGCAGTTCACCACTGAGGGGTACTCAACCTTGATTGAATTCATTATGGAGGATATTGGGCATGAGTACACACCCTTTCCGGACTCTCCACAGCCTGCCCATTTCCACCATGCAAGCTAGCTTACATTCCATCCAATCAACTCTTCAGACCTTACACCCAATAGCTTAACAGCCTACACCTACACCCACACACGTACCCACACCACCTAGTTCACTCCAGTCTTCTACTTATGTGGTAACAGCAGCTGTTGCCACCCAGATAGACCTTGATCATAAAGAGCTAGACCTTACCACCTCTACGTCCACACATATTGATTTTGAGGTAGAGGAGCTGCCCCTGATACCATTGACCTTTACCTCCACCTTCACTCAGACTGACCCCATTGAAGAGGAGCTGGCACCTCTCCTTCCACCCTCATCATCTATCCCACCATCATCTCCACCCACCTGCACTGACCTGGCCACCACCTCTATTTTACACCCTTGTATAGTTGACCCTGAGGAAAAGGTCATTGTCCTTGCTTCTTCCCGTCCCCATTCCCTAGTTTTACTCCCTCACCAAATCTATGAATGCTAATCCTTATGTTTGGAAGGATGTACAATTAGTAGTGGAGAATGTCACAACATTGGTGCAGCAGCAATATGAATCCTAGATTTCCCTCATGAGGGGTGATCATGAGAAGGAGAAGAAGGTGTTGTGGCAGCAAGTGCTCAATGCTTTGTCCCTGTATCAAGTATATAAGCTGAAGTCAACCTAGTTGGCTAGGCTGGTAGACACACTAACCTCAACCATTTTAGTCATGAATCCTTTAATGCCTAAGGGTGTATCTTTCAAGGAACTTTCCATGGAGAAGAGCACCACCAAGCACCAAAAACCAGTTGCAACAAGAACCAAGGCTGGTGTTGCCCAAGCTGAAACTGTGAAAAAAGGGAAGGACAAAGCTAAAGAGGATCCCATTGCCTTAGATTAAGATTCTGATTAGGATTTAGTGTAGCAGTTTGTACTTTGGTTCTATTGTCTGTATTTTCTATTTTAGAATGGTTGTATATTTTCAGTCTTTTATTACTTTTGTACATAGTATTGTTTAATATTGATTTTGTTAATGTAAATGTCTATTGTCTGTTGATTTGCATTGTGCTTCTTTATTTATTTTTTCATTGCTATTGTACATTCCTGTTTTCTGTTGTATATGATTATTCCTTTGCCTATCTTGTTGTCCCTACCTTCCTGTCCTTTATAATAGTGAGGGCGCTATTTATATTAGGTTTGGGGGTATGACAGGGTAGACCAATGAGATCGTTAAGCTAAGTGCAGCAATAGTAGTCAGATTGAAACAAATAAAGTTAAGTTCCACCTAAGAAAATTTGATAAAGGGAGATTTAAAATGTATAGTAGACTGTTTGATACCGGAACCCTTAAAAAACTCAACACTTCCATGAAGTGATCATCAAGAAATTTTTTTACAATCAGTACATAGTGAACTAGAGAGGAGAGAAAAAGGTGAGAACATGCACCATGAGTACAATTGAAGACCATACTCAGTGAGATTTTGGCCCATACAAAAAAATTTCTTTTAAAGAGTGTCTTTGGCAATTTTTGTGCTCTAAGAACTGGCTGATGCAAACCTTTTCACTAGAAGTTAGGCATTTCCAAATTGAAACTATTTAGCAAAACTCATGACTCTAAGGACATGATCTACGGCTATCCTTTGGACAGTTTAAGCTTGAAATCCATATCCACTGAATTGCTCCTTTGCATACACTCTTTGAGTATGAAAAATCCATTTTTCTTTGAAAAATATTAGAATAATTAAACTTGAACCTCTTGACCTAATTCAGCCTTACCCTCAATCTGAGAATTCAAAAGGTGGAAGGAGAAGAAGTGAAGATAGGTGAGCAGATTTTACATTTGGTGGAAGGAGAAGGAGAAAGGAAGAAAATCTAAGTAGTGTATCAGTTGTATGGCTGTGGCAACCATCATAAAAAAATTATATATATATATATATATATATTAAAAATAGAAAAAAAAATAAGAGAAAGAAAGAGAAGTCAAGTGAAGTACTTCATCTAGAAATCTAAAAGAAGAAAAGAAGCTGGCCACTTTGATTATGAAAATATCAAGGAAGATGGAGTTGTGCTGAAATGAATTTTGTAAAGTTACGAATCACCTCCTCCCCATGCTGATTTCTCAATTTTGAATCCCTCTTTAATCCTTTTATTCTTTATAAACCTCAACCCTAAGCTATATTACAACCCAATAAAAGTCCTTAGTGATCCAAAGTGGATTGAGGTGCTATGTGGCGAGGAAGGGATGCCTGATCTATGGTTAAGAGAACATGATAAAGTTAGGAAATAGAGCAAATGCCTATGCTCATGCTTGTAGGCCTATTTGAGGTTTCTAACTAATCTTGAGCTGGAGTGAAATTGAACACCCTTTAATTCATTTGTGAGAGATTACCCTGGTGAGGATTGGATTTGAGATTTAATTTATTGGGGCACTGTTTGAACCTGATTTTTGAATTAATGGTGAACTTTATACTGATTTGCACACACTACACTCTTGATGTCTTCAGATTGGTTGTGATGAGCATGTATAAGGATTAAGGTATTAAACTGTTTACATTTGTTGTTTTATAACTTCTCTAATTTGAAAAAGCAAGGTGTGGAATTAAGCTTGGTATGTTGAAATCTGACTTATCACTGAATGCACTTGTTTTAACTGTCTTCATTAGGAAGTTTGTGGGTAACTTCACTGAAAACCCTTAGGAGACTTCACTCCTACACTAGGGATCACCTACAGGTTTAAAAGGCTTGATGCATAAGCTAAATGCATCCGTGCTCCCTACGAAAGTGGCATTTAAATTGTTAGAGTAGTGTTTAAT
This sequence comes from Chloranthus sessilifolius, assembly GCA_021018995.1. NCBI lineage: Eukaryota > Viridiplantae > Streptophyta > Magnoliopsida > Chloranthales > Chloranthaceae > Chloranthus > Chloranthus sessilifolius. The sequence goes on from CM037597.1 coordinate 85,892,740, forward strand.
TTTTGCTTTGCTCGAGGACTAGCAAAGATTAGGTTTGGGGGTGTGTTAATAACTGAAAAATATAATTTTTCACCTCCTAACCTAGGCCTTACTAGTCCTTAGAGCTATTTAATAATTGCTTTTTTAGTGTTGTTTTGCAGTTAACAATAATCTACAGAGAAGTACAGAAATCCATATAGCAAAAGCCAAAAGGAGGGAGATTTGAGTCAAAAATTGACTGATGAGAAGACTCATGCATGACAGAGTGCTGTAGCAGACTATCCATTGGCAGCAAGGGTTTAGAAAATGAAGCTCGAGTAGTTAAAGTGGTTGTCGAGCAATTAACTGGTGTTATTTTTATGGACCTCGAGCAGTTCCATCCTGAAAGAATAATGAACTCGAGCATATCATTGAACCTGTCGAGCTGGGAACCTGGAGCTGCAACCATTTAATCCTCTCAAGCTATAGTTGGAGCCTTCAACCTGAACCACTTGAGAGTGATATTTTGAGGCTCAAACCAGTCGAGGCACGGGTTCAAGCATGTAGCTATCAGCTATGAAGGACACTTTCGAAAATCCATCAGCACAGAGGACACCTAACCTAATTGTCTACATGTGTACAACTATTTTAACGAATCTGGGGCAATACTTGGATGAAATTTAGCCACGTCATCAGGTCTTATAACTGATTTGATTCTGCTCTTCTCTGATTGGCCAAGGTAGATCAAGTTCACTTAGGAATTGTACAAATAGGGAGGAATGAAAACAAATTTAGACAGCCAGAGATTTAGGAAATTTTTGAACTCTTCCTGCCTGTTCTTCTTGTTCTTCTTCTCTCCTTAGCACAACCATGGCTGGTTAAATATCTATAGCAGCTAGGGTTAGTTGATCTGTAATTTGATTTGTGAGAGCATTGTATGAGGTGTGGAAATTGCAGAGACTCCAGATCCGAGGGTAATTTGTTGTAAGTTGTTTTTAGATTAATGAATTACTGGTTTTAATAATTATTCAATCTGTAGATCTAGTGATTTTTTATCAGATTTCTATAGATTTTATGCTCTTATGGATGCATGAGCTTGTAGCCTTGCATCCATAGCATTTGCAGTGGTTTTACTATTTCATTTCTTTCTCTCAGGACTGGATTATATCTATTGGATACTCTGTGACCATTTGAGTGGACAGAGTATAGCCCTAGGACTAGTCCATATCTCAGGGCAGATTTGGATCCTTCTACCTTACATTTGTGCTTGTAGCCAAATGAAGAATTGTTACAGATACATCTTTCTACTATGCCTTGCAAATCAGTTTTATAGTGAAAACTCTCTCCTAGTTGTTCATTCTCCATATTTGAATTTTATTTTACCAAAACATTTGTTCTCTTAGTTTGAACTTAGAATAGGATTAGGATTGCCAGATCTGTAGCAGATCTGGAGATCTACTACCAGTTAGATCACAAGTCTCTATGGGACAAACTCTTACCCATTTAAAACTTGCTACAGCAGCCCTGATCTTGCAAGACTACGTATATTTGCTATTGTTTTTGTACTATTGTATTCTATTTTTGTGCATAGCAATTATACATCAACAACAACATGATTAAATGGTGCCTTATTCCTCTTTTTCTCTCTTTTTTATTGGAATTTTTTGGGACTATTTTGTTGGTATGACTAGGGCCCTCTCTCTTTTTTTGGATCTAGACGATTTTCTACATATGCTTTTTTTTAAAATTGATTTGTGTATTTATTATATATATATATACATATCTATATATATATATATTTTTTTTGTTGGAAAAGAAAGGCTTTTGACATACCCGATCTCCCTCCCTACCAGTGGGCTAGGGTTTTGCTATAAAACTGTGGAAAGAGAATGGTGGTGTGCTTTTCTCTCTCCCCTCTCTATATTTTTGTGTGAAAACATCCCTACCATTAGTCCATACATGTATCGGGGATTTTGACCAAAATTTTGTAAAATTGAAAATGAGTTCTTTCTTCTTCCTCTTTGTTTTCTAAGCATATATGTATTATTATTATATTAATTTTTTTTGGAAATGCGGGGGGGGGGGGGGGCTCCTTGGGCTTGCCTCTCTTTGATATTTATTTATTTATTATTATTATTTTTTTACCGCAATGATGATGATTATAATTGATGGCATATGAACGGAGCATACTTACCTTCTTTTGGCTTGTAGTAAATGGTTTCTCTTTACTGACATTCTTCTAATTCAAGTGCAGTGTTCCTCCCGGCCTTAGTATGAGATGCAGAGTGAGGCAACCAGTAGTGGGCTACTCCATCAACAATACACCCACATTTTAAATTTTGGGATCACTGGCAGGGTAAGACATAAATTTTTATGGCTTCCTTTTGCATACGCCTCATTTTTCTAACACCTTCTTCATTTTGCTATAGCCTTTGCCCTCGAGCCATTTTGGTGGAGGTTGGTTCGACCTCTAGCACATCTACCGCTTCCTTCCTCAGGTTATGAAGTTACTCCTAGCTCATACCGACTTTGGGGACTTTCTTTCATGCCCTGTCATGAGGGGTAATTCGACCGACATGAAGGCCCTGATAGAACGCTTTCGGCCTGAGACCATGACTTTTCATATGTCCGTGGCCGAGATGAACATTACCCCTATTAACTAGTTGATGATTACAGGGTTCGGGATAGGGGGCACACTGGTGGTTGGCTTTCGTGTACCGGGTCGGGATGGGGTGGTTCAGTTGATCGGGGATTACCCCTCTTCTCAGGATATGAGTGGCTCCGACGTTAAGCTATCTCGGTTGGCCGATCTGTATGGTGAAAATGAACTTGTAAATCTGGCCCATCCGGAGATTGATGTCCCTATTGAGCTTGAGCGTGCCCTGATGCTGGCTCACATCTCGCTCCTTTTTCTCCTGGGCAAGACTTTTTTGCTAATTGTTAGGCACTCAAAAATACCATTTTTTACCTCTTAACCTAGCCTTTATTGTACCATGGGGCCATCTAATAATTATATTTTGTGTGTGTTTTGTAGTTAATAACAAAATTGCAGCTTAGTGCAATTGTCATGTTTTGGAGGCCAAGAAGAGAGATTTAAAGCCAAGGAGGGTAGCTGAGTTAAGAGCAAAGGATACACCATGATGGTACACACCATAGTGAAGTGGGCCCTAGAAGTTAGACAGATGAGAGAAAGATGGGTCAAGCAGAGAACACTGCTGCAGCAGCATGTATACTGCAGCAGAGGAGAAAAATGTCAAGCCTCGCGCAGCTCTCGAGTGACTCTTGCAAGGCTGTAATTCACCAGAAGCAAGTCTCACACGGATCTCGTGAAGCTCAAGCCTACAACATTTAGAAGCTCGCACAAATCTCGCTCGGTGCACTGCAGCAGACTTATAGCTCGCATACATCTCGCGTAGATCAAGAGGAGAGAGAGCCCTAGAAAATATCCTTGTGTAGCTCTCAAGGAGATCTCGTGTACATCAAAGACAAAGCCAACCACGTGAGAAGCACATGTCATCCTGGCGATCATCCACACAAAGCTCAAAGTCTACCCTCGTGAGAACCTGGCGAGCTGTAATTCAGCCTAGCGACATCCTCGAGAGTTGAGCCACCTGGAACACCAATTGCACGAGCTGCAATATTCATATCAAGTGATCCTCGCGAGGCTCCTTTAACTGCAATACCAACCCCGCGATAGCCTCACAAGAGGCTAATATGTAGCACTCATCCTCACAAAGTTGGGGCTCCTGCCTTCTCAGTCCATACACAAGGACATTTTGGAGATTTCCCCACTTCTAGGGCACACACCCCAAGGCTCTAATTTGTTTCCCACATCCCAAGGCATCCAAGGGCTGCAAAGGAGCCATGACAGCAGTGGTAAATGGGGTATTTCCCCTCCTCTTCTCCTATTGACCAGGGCAAGATATTTTTTTGATAACTTGTATATAAGTTGTAGTTTTTGTGTAGAAACCATCTTCCCCTTAACCTAATTTGGCTGGGAGCTCAAGAGTGCTTAGGTCATTTAGGGTTAGGGTTAGGTCATCCTTTTCCTTTTCTTCTTCCTTAGCTCAGCATTTGCTGGCTAAGATCTTTTGTAAGTCAATAGTTTACTTCAGTTTGCAATGGGCTTTGTATAAACTTTGGGAGCTGAGTTGGGCTTTTGCACTAGGTGCCTTGAGGGCAAACATTATAAGTTTTATTTTAAATCAATGTAATGTCATGTTCATAGTTTAGTTGAATCTGCATTTCCTTATGTTTCTCATATAGGGTTTTATAGGTTTGATGCACCCATGGCTGCTTGAGCTTATAGCCTTGCAACCATGGTGGCAGCAGCAGTTTTCTTGTTCTATCTCATCATCTGTGAGGAAGATAACCTCTGGGATAGCCTGTGACCCTTTAAGTGGATCGACTATAGCCCTAAGGTTGGTCTCAATCACATATCTGAGATGGATTCTTCTTCTCCGCACTTGAGCTTGTAGCCAAGTGAGAGATAGTTGGAGAACCAAACTCTCCCTTACGTTGCAATGCCATCATCAGTTCTTAGATCTGATATTCTGTAGAGATTACAAACTTGTGAGCTGGGTCATTGCAGGCCTTTTGTTCCAAGGACCAGCTGAGTCAATGTCCCCATTCAACCTCTAATTGTCTGCGATTTCCACTGAATTTTTAAGGGCTGATTGCCCCTATGGATGCATGAGCCTGTAGCCTTGCAAACATAGTGTTTGTGATGGTGTTCATGTTCTGATTTGATCCATTAAATGGAAGAAATCTCTAGGATAGTCTGTGACCATTGAAGTGGAGAGGCTATAGCCTTAAGATCAATCCATTCCCTTGGGTTAGGTGAGATTTTTCTACCTAGAAAATGTGCTTGTAGCCATCTAAAGGACTGCTGCAGAGTCAGTTGTTTACTTCTCATCATTTTATCTTTATTTCAACTAACCACCATCACACCCTTCTTTTATCCCTTTCTTTAACTGTAGTTTCATTTTATGTTTTAGTTTTAGTTCAGTGACAACCCAAAACTCCCTTTCTTTAGGATTGCCGGATCTATACTCAGATCTGGAGATCTACTAAGACAACCTTTGTCATGGTAGATCAATTATCCCTATGGGACAAATCCTTTCTTATCAAAATTTGCTACAACAGGCCCTGGATCTTGCAGGACTATGTATATTTTAGATTGCTATTTTCATTCATTTCATCTCCACCTTTTCATTTATTTTTGCCACCATATTTTGACCACACATTTCTGACAATAATCAAGCAAATATAGAATATAAAACCCAACACCAATGCAGTGGTGGCCAGTTCTCATTGTCCCTGCTTAGTCTTATGGGAAATTGGGACAATGTGCACCGCTATGATTGGGGTGGCGCCGGATAAGCCGTACTGATGTCTAGCTTGGCTCGAGCCTCGATCGGGGATTTGGGTTTCGTCATTGGCTTCTGGCCCATGATAGAGGTAACCCTGACCCTTCTACTTCTCAAGTTTGGGGATATTTGCAATTTCAGTCGGGTCACCCCCTCCTCTTCTCAGATGTGTACACGTATCCCCTTATGAGCAGTTGGCACAAGAGTCGCCAAAGGGACCTGGCAATGAAACATTTGGATTTAGGCCTGAGGTCCCAATTTAATTTGCTGATCTCGGACCAGGTATGGACACCTTCCTCTTCTTTTTTCTCAGAGTTTTGATGATGGTTGTTTGATTGATAGTATTCTCTTTATCTAGGTAGATCATATTTGACCCCTACGTTGGTTCTCCCTTCTGGGATCAAGCTGCTGTGGGTCAGTCCTAGCTTTTTGTTGACCGCCATATCATATTCTTTTATGGTGTCTGAGTCAGAGAGTACTACCTGGGGGAGAGAGTAATACATCAGTACCGAGATAATCTTTTCGTGCCATGGGGTCCTTCCGAGGATGTCATGTCTCCCGTGGGTACCATTGAGGAGCTTTCGGCCAGACTCCTCCATCACGGGGTCCTGGTTGACGATCTTCCTGTACCTGGGGGATACCAGATGTGGTACGAGTCCTTGCCCTACCCGTCCCTTCTTCCGCCCTTCATACTTGGTGCTAACTTTTTAGCCTTCAGTGGTTTGCGATCTCAGGTAATTCTCTTCTTTCTTTATGCAAGTTTCTGGTGATTTTTTATTTGATTTTTCTTTGGCTATTGAACCCTTGCTTCTTTCCACAGTTTGATGGGGGAGATGATTCCGATGATGATGATGTAGCAGCAGGTCCTGACGAGGCTCCAAGTGTTGGACCTTCCGACCCTTCTAGTGCGGGGGCCTCTGACAGTTTGACTGTAGAGACTCAAGGGACTTTTAGGCACCTTGATGATGCTTTCCTCTGAAGTTTGTGTGTGGATGTAGATGAGCAGGCCTGTCTATCTGCCGAAGCAATCCGGGTCCCTCCTCCTGAATTGGTTCCTGAGGTATGTTTTCCCTTCTTTTTGTTCCTCAGAGATATGTTTATTTTTCAATTATGGCTCTTGCAGCTGACCTCTCTCTCTCCTTCTCTCTTGCAGGATTATGAGTCGGCAATCAATCAAGCGAAATACTATCGCCATATTGCTGGCCTTCGCGAGGTGGAAGTGGTAAGTGTTACCCTGATTGGTTCTGATCATTACCTTGCTATCCTTACATTCTGACTGACCTTGTCTGATGATGATTTTTTTTGTATGACTTGCAGCATGCTCGTGAAAAGGAGTCGCGCTCACTGCTTAGTCGACTATCTTAGGTGTGGTCCTGAGTGGGAGACGTGCGGACCTACCAGAGCACCTAGCGTCGACGGAAGAAGAAGGCCAAAGGCACCGACAAGGATTAGCCTTTTTACTTTTTTAATGAATGTTGAGACTTTTTTGGGATCATTTTCCTTAGAGAAAATGTAATGGATTAATATCAGATCGCACTTTGGATGGTTTTATTTTCAGAATGAGCATTAGTGTTTTCTTTTCCATTGCTTGCTCTATCATTTTCTTGCTGTGATATATTTGTTTGTTTGTAGGGTGGGCTTAGGTTTTTTTTTTTTTAGAAAATGGCCTTTGGGCTATGTACTTGGTTAATACTGGGCAAACCTTGTACTTTCATGTGGATGATTCCTGAAAGGAAAATCGTATAAAAGTTAGATGATAATTTTAATATCCTAGCACATGTTCTGGGGTGCTTTTGAAAATAACCAAAAGTGCAGGTGGGCTTGCTGGGGGACTGTTGGTTCAATTGCTTGTGCTCTTATTTTTATTATAAAAAGATAGTAAAAATAAGCAACAAAATAAATAAAAAAGGAGGAGTGAAATGGAATGAAACAACACCAAAAACATCAATCTAAACATAGTCCTGCAAGATCCAGGGATGTTGTAGAAAGTTTTGATAAGTAAGAGTTTTTCCCACGGGGAATGGCGATCTAAAACCCAAAGGATGTATAGTAAATCTCAATATCTGGCTACAGATCTGGCAACTCTAAACCTACACTGGAAGGCAAGGTAAACAGAGGGTGTTTGGGTGTCACAAAACTAAACTAAACTAAAAATAGAAATAAAATTGCAGCTAAAGAAAGGGGATAAAGAAGGATGATGATGGGTTGGTGAAATAAAATTAAAAGGTAATGAAGTAGACAACTATGGGCTAATCTTCACTGCAACTCAGATCAAGAACTAGATATGAAGCATTTCTTCACTTGGCTACAAGGACAAGTGCAAGCTAGAAGAATTCAATCTAACCCAGAGGCATGAACAAATCTTAGGGGTATATTCTATCCATTTGAATGGTCACAGCATATCCCAGGGACTTCATCCAAACAAAAGGTTAGAGCCGAAACAAGAAAACCATTGCAGACACTATGTTTGCAAGGCTACAAGCTCATGCATCCATATGATCAAATAGTCCATGAAAATAAAGTGGAAACCACAAGAAATCACAGATTGAATGGGGATTTAGAATCAGCTAGTCATTGCTACAGAAGGGCCAACAATGACCTAGCTCTCAAGTCTACAATTTGTGCATGATCTTAGGTCCATTCATTGAAAATGGTTTTGCAAAATAAAGGAGGAGCTGGATCTACAACAATCCGTCACTTAGCCACAAGCAGGAGTGCAAGGAAGAATAATCCAGCTCAGCCCTATGATCTAGATCAATCTTAGGGCTATACTCTACCCACTTCAATGGTCACAGGGTATCCCAAAGGTTAACCCAGTCACAGAGGTTAAACTAGAAACTGCAGCTACTATGTTTGCATGGCTACAAGCACATGCATCCATATGTGCATAAAACCTATATAGATCTATATGATGAACATAAGAAAAATACAGAATAAATGAAGCTTTAAACATGGCTTTTCATTGCCTAAAAAGATCTTACAATGATTGGCCCTCAAGGTAGCAACCTCTGCAAACTCCCAAAACTGCTTACTAAGTTATTACAAAATCGATTGCAAAACAGAAATTAAACCTAGCTGCTACAAAGCTTTAGCTAGCATGGCTACTGGGTTAAGAAAGAAAAATAAGAAAATAAAACCCTAAACCTAATCCTAAGTGAGTTCAGGCTAATCCTGGCTCCCTTCCCAAGACAGCTTATAGCTGTATTTATACAATCCATATAGCAGTTACAAGCTTTAGCCAATCAGAAATAAGCAAAAACAACCACATTTGGAGCTAGAGTTGTGGCCCATTTATGGCCAAGTAATGCATTGGAAAGTGTGGGACAGCTCAGTACCTTGGGATGTGTGTCCTAGATGTTGTGGAATCAAAAAAATGCTCCCTGAATGTTGAATACACAAGCTGGAACTCATGCCTCGAGTGGCTAAGCTTCAGAATTTAAATCTCGAGTGGTTCTCGAGCAGTTGGAATGCTTCAGATATTAATCTCGAGCAGCTGGAATGCTTCAGGCAGCTACAGGTTCTATTCTCGACAGGATCTCAAGAGGCTCTCAACAGGATAAAAGACAACACTTTAAGTGCTCGAGAGGATGAAATATAGCACTAAAGTGCTCGAGTGGTTATGTGCGGCTGAGTTTTTGAGTTGCTCGAGTGGATTAATGCAGCTCGAGAGGCTGGTCTTCTTCATGTGTTAATTGCACGAGTGTAAATAAAGCTCCAGGTCTACAGCTCGAGTGGTTGGTGTACAGAAGTTGCAGTTGCTCGAGTGCACAAAAGGCTACAACTTGCAGCTATAGATAGCTCGACAAGATGATTAGAGCTACTCGACAGCTTCAAGGAACTACTTGACAGGCTGGTTTTCTTTAGGTTCATTTTCTCCACTCGACAGCCTGTAAGGCTCCACCCAGCAGCTCAATAGGTTGATGCTTTCAGCAGTAGACCACTCGACAGGATGTAGTACTCCATGAAGTGCTCGATTGATTGCAGTGCTTCAACAAGCAGCTCGATATGTTGATGCTCCCACTATGAACCACTCGACAGCTTTGTGTGCTACTGTCCTTCAGCTATACACAGCTCTAGTAGATGGTTTTAGAGTTGCTTGGCAGGTGTGATTGTTCATCCACTCGAGAGGTTTATATGTCAGCATATTTTCAGCTGCTCGAGTAGGTGGTGCAAAAGCTATAAAGTTCTCGAGAATGAAGTGTTGTAGCTGTATTTTGCATGCTCAACTGTCTTATTTACTCCACCGCAGCAGCAGTCCAATGTTCTTGGGCTCCACTTATCTCTCTCTGTGGGACTTCTAGGACCACAATGCATGCAAAACAGCCCCAATGGTGTGAACCACCATGGTGAACTCAATATAAATCCATCAGCTCCATAGCTTAGCACAAAATTCCCTTTTCATGACTTATAAATGTTGGATTATTGTACTAATCAATAATTTATTTTCATCTATAAAAACACACTTAAAAACTCATCATTAACCAGCTCAAAGGTCCATTAAAGGCTAGGTTAGGAGGTGGAAAGTGGTATTTTCAGTGCTCAACACACCCCCAAACTTAATCTTTGCTAGTCCTCGAGCAAAGGAAAAATTAAAATTGTTATTTTAAATAGTAAATGCAACTTTCGTAGGGAGCACGGATGCATTTAGCTTATGCATCAAGCCTTTTAAACCCCTAGGTGATCCCTAGTGGAGGAGTAATGTTTCCTAAGGGTTTTCAGTGAAGATACCCACAAACTTCCCCATTAAAACAGTTAAGTATAGTGCAGCCAATGACAAAACAGATTTCAATAAGTAAAGCATCATCTCACACATATTATTTTTAAAATCAAAGGAATTTACAGTAGTAATACAAGCAATTTAAAACTCAAACAAGCATGTGTTTTACATCACCAACAATCATTTTACATCAAGAATACAATGTGTGAAAATCAGTACTAAGCTTGCCTTTAATTCAAAAATCAGGTGTAGATACTATCCCAATGAAGTAAAATTTCAAACCTAATCTTCACCAGGGCTATCTCTCACAATCAAAATTTAAGGTGCTCACATTCTCATCAGCTCAAGATCAGTCACAGACCTCAAATAGGCCTGCAAGCATGAGTATAGGCATTGCATTTAAGTTCTTGACATCCTCAAGTACTTTTCACCATAGATTAGACATCTCCTCATCTCCACATGACAGCAGTTTGGGTGAGGTGTCTTCCACCATCTCATCAAGGACAACAACTATCGAATAGTCCTCATTTCCTCCATCTATCCTTCCCCTTGGAAAAAGGATGACCTTTGAAAAAATTGAGGAAATGGCAGATGATGTACAGGTACTCACCTGCTGACACATCATTCTAAAAAAAATAATTATTTATTTATTTTTATTTTTTTTTGGGGCTCGACAGCAGCCCTTTTATTCAAAACAAAAACAGAAAATAAATAAAGACTGAAAAAGTCTACGACTATAACTGTAATTTCTACAAACAATAAAAAGACATAAACAAACCTAAAATAGAAAAATAAAGAAAAATTGTAAAAATCAAACACAAATGACAGCTGCAATTTATTCAAACATTACAACTGCAAAGAATAAAAGATAAACTTAGATTTACTATACTTAGAACAAAACTCCCCGGCAATGGCACCAAAAACTTCTTGGTTCGATTGCTTGTGCTTTTATTTTTATTATAAAAAGATGGAAAAAATTTGGCAATAAAAAAGTAGTGAGATGGAATGAAACAACACCAAAAACAGCAATCTAAACATACAGTCCTGCAAGATCCAGGGCTGTTATACCAAGTTTTGATAAGTAAGAGTTTATCCCACTGGGAGTGATGATCAAAAACCCAATGGGTGTATAGTAAATCCTCAGATCTGGCAACTCTAAACCTACACTAGAAAGCAAGGTAAAGAGAGGGTGTTTAGATGTCACAAAACTAAACTAAACTAAAAACAGAAATAAAACTACAACTAAAGAAAGGAGGTAAAGAAGGATGATGATGGGTTGGTGAAAGAAAATAAAAAGGTGAAGAAGTAGACAGCTATGGGCTAATCTTCACTGCAACTCATATCAAGAACAAGATCTACAACATTCGTTCACTTGGCTACAAGCACAAGTGCAAGGTAGAAGAATTCAACCTAACCTAGAGGCATGAGTTGATCTTAGGGGTATATTCTATCCATTTGAATGGTCACAGCATATCCCAGGGATTTCATCCAAGCAAAAGGTTAGAGCTGAAACAAGAAAATCATTGCAGACACTATGTTTGCATGGTTACAAGTTCATGAATCCATAGGATCAAATAGTCCATGAAAATTAAGTGGAAACCACAAGAAATCACAGATTGAATGGGGATTTAGAATCAGTTGGTCATTGCTGCAAAAGGGTCTGCAATGACCTAACTCCCAAGTCTGCAATCTGTGTAAGATCTCAGGTCTATTCACTGAAAATGGTTTTGCGAAATAGAGGAGGAGCTAGATCTGCAGCAATCCCTCACTTGGCTATAAGCACAAGTGCAGGGAATAAGAATCTAGCTCAGCCATATGATCTAGATCAGTCTTAGGGCTATACTTTACCCACTCCAATCGTCACAAGGTATCCTAGAGGTTAACCCAGTCATAGAGGTTAAACTAGAAAAAGAAAACAACAGCAGCCACTATGTTTGCATGGCTACAAGCACATGCATTCATAGGTGCATAAAACCTATACAGATCTATATGATGAACATAATAAAAATACAGATTAAATGAAGCTTTAAACATATCTTTTCATTACCTAAAAAGATCTTACAATGATTGGCCCTCAATGCAGCAGTCTCTTCAAACTCCCAAAACTGTTCACTAAGTTATTACAAAACCAATTGCAAAACAGAAATTAAACCTAGCTGCTACAATACTTTAGCGAGCATGGCTGCTGAGCTAAGGAAGAAAAGGAATTAAAAAAAATAAAAATAAAAGCCTAAACCTAATCCTAAGTGAGCATAGGATAATCCTGGTTCACTTCCCAAGACAGCTTATAGCTGTATTTATATAATCGATATAGCAGTTACAAGCGTTAGCCAATAAAAAATAAGCAAACATAACCACTTTTGGAGCTAGAATCATGGCCCATTTGTGGTCAAGTAATGCATTGGGAAGTGTGGGACATCTCAGCACCTTGGGATGTGTGCCTTAGGTGCTGTGGAATCCCAAAAGTGCCCCCTAAATGTTGAATACACAAACAAGAACCCATGCCTCGAGTGGCTGAGCTTCAGAATTTAAATCTTGAGTGGTTCTCGAGCAGTTGGAATGCTTCAAATAATAATCTCGAGCAGCTGGAATGCTTCAGGCAGCTTCAGGTTGTATTCTCAACAAGATCTTGAGAGGCTCTCAACAGGATAAAAGAGAGCACTTTAAGTGCCGAGTAGCTGCTCGACAGGCTGAAATACAGCACTAAAGTGCTCGAGTGGTTAAATGCAGCTGAGTTTTTGAGTTGCTTGAGTGGATTAATGCAGCTCGAGAGGCTAGTCATCTTGATGTGTGAACTGCTCAAGTGTAAATAAAGCTCCAGGTCAACAGCTCGAGTGGTTAGTGTATAGTAGTTGTAGTTGTTTGAGTGCACAAAAGGCTTCAACATGCAGCTCTAGACAACTCGACAGGATGATCAGAGCTACTTGATAGCTTGAGGGAATTGCTTGACAGGCTGGTTTTCTTTAGACTGGAGCATGTAGTTCATCAACCAGGAGCTCGACAGGTTCATTTTCTCCACTCGACAGCTTGTAAGGCTCCACCCAGCAGCTCGATGGGTTGATGCTTTCAGCAGTAGACCACTCGACAGGTTGTAGTACTCCATGAAGTGCCCGATTGCTTGCAGTGCTTCAACCAGTAGCTCGATATGTTGATGCTCCCACTATGAACCACTCTACAACTTGGTGTGCTGCTGTCCTTAAGCTATACACAGCTCAAGTAGATGGTTTTAGAGCTGCTTGGCAGGTGTGATTGTTCATCGACTCAAAAGGTTTATATGCCAGCATATTTTCAGCTGCTCGAGTGGGTGGTGCAGCAGCTATAAAATGCTCAAGAATGAAATGCTATAGTTGCAGTTTGCTTACTCAGCTATCTTATTTACTCAACTACAGCAACACTCCACTGTGCTTGGGCTCCACTTCTCTCTCTCTCTCTGGGACTTCTAGGACCCCAATGCATGCAAAACAACCCCAATGGTGTGAACCACCATGGTGCACTCATTATAAATCCATCAGCTCCACAGCTTATATCAAAACTCCTTCTTCATGGCTTATAAATGTTGGATTGCTGCATTATGCTATAATTTATTGTCATCTACAAAAACACACTTAAAAACTTATTATTAACTAGATCAAAGGTCCATTAAAGGTCAGGTTAGGAGGTGAAAAGTGCTATTTTTCAATGCTCAACAGACCCTTAAACCTAATCTTTGCTAGTCCTCAAGCAAAGAAAAAATTAAAATAGTTATTTTAAAAAGTAAATGCCACTTTCGTAGGGAACACGGATACATTTAGCTTATGCATCAAGCCTTTTAAACCCCTAGGTGATCCCTAGTGGAGGAGTATAGTCTCTAGAGGGTTTTCAGTGAAGATACCCACAAACTTCCCCATTAATTTCCTCTCTCTAACATGCTTAGGTGGGAATTGACTTTATTTATCTCAATTCAACCACACAGTTGCACTAAAATTAACAATTTTATTGGCTTACCACCATGCCATACCCCCAAACCTAATCTAAACAGTGTCCTCACTATTTCAGCAGTAGTCTCATTAAGGGCAGCAGGGTTTGTAAAAGAAAAACTGACTAAACTACAGCAAAAAACCTAGAGAAAACTAAATTAAAAGATTATAGCAAATCACACTAAGAAGGAGAAAAAGCGAATATACACAAAATGACAATTAAGAAAATAAAACGACTACACAAATTCCTAAAACAACAACTATATACAACAGAAATTATACTAAAACAAACATCAGTTAAACTAAAAACAGCAAGTATATTAATAACAACTATACTAATCTCCTAAAATAGTAAAATCCTAATCACAACTTCCTAAAAATGATCTGAGTATGAATCTACATTAATGGCAAAGAATCATCAACATTAATGACACACATTTCAAAGTAAGATTCATAAAAAAACAGATCTCACAAGCACAATATGTACACAATTGAAAAACATGAATAATTATATTACATATGTTACACAGCTGAGATCAAATATCAGTGGAAGGTCTTGAAAGTGAATGATTTCAGCTGAGATCAAATATATTTCTTTTGTTTTTATTGTTTGTGCTTTTTGTAAAAAGAAGGGTATGCAAGGCATCACACAGGTTATTTTTTGAGATGTGGTGCTTGGACAGTGTAGATATAAAAATGGAAAAGGAAAATCTATTATCTTGCATAAATTCTATCTTTTCTCTATTTTTTGTAAAAGGGAAAACTGGGTATACCGATCATTCCTTTGGAGATGTGGTGCACATAGTGTCGGCCTGAAAAATGGGAAAGGAAAATCTATTATGTTTTGCAAATGTGGTCTTTCCGGTCATCAAACCAATCATCCCGGAGTGGGGTGTGCATAGTGCTGGCCCGAAAATGGGAAAGGAAAATCTATTATCTTTTGCAAATGTGGTCTTTCTGGTAATCAAACCAAACATGCAGGAGTGGGATGTGCACAGTGCTGGCCCAAAAATGGGAAAGGAAAATCTATTATCTTTTTTAAAGATTTTTATGTAATGCCTTAAGTGTGAGGGGAAGTAACGGGTCCTAATTTGAGCATAGTTGAAACCGCCCATGGTCTGACCTGGGTGAGGTTCAGCGTCCTTATCACGATAAGAACATCCATCCCCTTGGATCAAATTAACCCTTTATCCTTGCCTTAGGCCATGTGTTTGACGGTGCGGCTATGACGACATGCTTGGCCAAGACCCGACTTTAGCAGACATGAGCGGCCCAGGAGGATCAGATGGATCAGGTTGTAACCAAGGGAGTAACCGATGACTTTCTCTCATTTTTTTTCTTTCCTTTACAACCTTTTTGCTCATAGTGCCCAAGATGGATTTTCACCGTACATGTCATTTCCCTCTTTTTTACCCATAGCGCCCTTTCAGGTTTTCACTACGTCCATGGATATGCATTTTTATCCCAAGTGCCTTTTCAGGTTTTCACCTGATCCGCACAAGCTCACTCTTTTTACCCATAGTGCCCTTTCGGGTTTTCACTACGTCCATTTTGCTTTGAGGTTGTATATTTTTATTTTTATTTTCTTTTCTTCTCTTTTTTATTTTTCTTTTCAAGGACCACGACATGGACGTCGACTCCATCATAGCCGGCTGGATGAAATTTTTTATGTCATCTCTCAGCTTGGCTCATGCTAACTCAACGGATGTTGTGACTGCTTGTAGACCTTTAAGAGGGCTTTTTCTCGGGATGTATCTTGCCCATGGGATAGGTTAGAAACTTTGAAGGTATTCTTGGGTTAAGAAGATTTCCTCGATAGGGTTCCAATTGTCGTAATACACTTCTTCCTTGGGGAATTTTGACTGTACATGCCCCACTTTTTCTTTTCTGTATTTTTTGTTCTTTTTCTTTTTAGACATCCTCTTTTTCGGATTTTGCTTTTCTAATATTTTTTTTTTTTGGGATTACATGGTAACTCTTTTTCTTCTTTTTTCTTTGTTTGGTATATACACTTTTTCGGTCTCCTTTTTTTTTCTAGGGGGGGTTTATGAAAGAAAGGCCAATGGCTCAATAGGTGTAGCAAAGGATATGATTATTCAAGGACACTTTTTGGCTACATGCCTTTAAAATGATGGCCTCTTTTTTAAAGTATCCTTCAGCAGTCACGTATCCATTTTATCAATACTTACCTTGTTATGGGAGACTTAAGAATAGAATTGTTAGATGTATCCAGCGTTGATTAGCTAAGAAAGTGATCTCCGCCCATGGTGGCGAGGCAAAACGCATATCCAGGGAGTACTTCTTGGATGACGAAGGGTCCTTTCGAGTTGGGCTTGAATTTTCCTCTCAGATCACCATGGAGAGAAGGGAAGATTTTCTTGAGCATGATGTCTCCCACTTTCAAATCTCGGCTGCGAACACGTTTGTTGTAAGCACGTGCGATTCGCCCTTGATAAACTTCGGTGTGACACAAGGCTAGGAGCCTTTTCTTGTCCAACAAGTTCAGCTGTTCAAAATGGAACCTCTCTTTTTTAGTTTTGGGTAGGCCTGATTCGACGAGGATACAGAGTAAAGGTACTTCTACTTTGACTGGAAACACTGCCTCAGTTCCATACACAAAGGAGAATGGTGTTCCCCCTGTAGCGGTACGGATCGACATTCGATAGGCTCGTAGTGCAAAAGGTAGCATCTTGCTCCAATCTCGATAGGTGATGACTATTTTCTCAAGGATTCGAATTAGTGTCTTGTTGGCAGCTTCGACGGCTCCATTGGTTTGCGGCTTATATGGTGATGAGTGATGATCTTTGATCTTATACTGCTCGCATAAGTCTCTGATGCGCTTGTTTGCAAAGTTGGTATCGTTGTCTATGATAATGTCCTTGGGAACTCCGAATCAACAAACAATGTTATTCTTTATGAACTTCTAGGCATGATCGACTGTGATGTTTCTGTAGGATGCTACCTCTACCTAGTTGGTGAAGTACACGATGGTGAAGAGGGTGAACTGATGCCCATTAGTTGCTTTTAGGTTGACCTTTCTGATGACGTCGAGGCCCCATGTAGCAAATGGCCAAGGAGTGGTCATGCTGTGTAGATCAATGGTGGGAGCATGTATCAAACTAGTGGGTTCTTGGCATTTGTAGCACTTCTGCATGTGCTTGCAACAGTCAGTTTCCATGGTAGTCTAGAAATATCCTTGCTGTAGGATTTTCTTGGAGAGCATGTGCCCATGGATGTGGGCCCCACATACTCCCTCGTGAATCTCTTTCATGATATTGGTGGACTCGCCCTTAGTCAGGCATCTAAGCAAGATGTTGTTATATGATCTGTTGTAGAGGAACTCGCCACAGATGACGTAATTAGCCGCTAAACGTTGGATAGCCCGCCTGCCCGTCTTCGAAGTGCCCTTGGGGAAAGCTTGAGTTTAAGGAAATTCTTTATATCTATGAACCATGGAGGCTCATCATCTACCTTTTCAGATCCCTCAATCTATAGGCAAAAGGCTGGCTCGTTCCTCTGTTTAATCATGATCGGCTTCATTTCAACGCCATAGGGAATTTCGACCATTGATGCCAACGTTGTAAGTGCATTGGTAAAGCGATTTCTTGCTCGTGGGACGTAGGAGAAAGTAACATTATCGAAGCATGCTATCAGATCTTCAAGGTGCTCATGGTATGGGATCAACTTCTCATCTTTTGTCTTTCAATCTCTGTTTATCTAATATATGATCAACTGTGAGTCGGCAAACACCCTAAGATGAGTTATGTTTAGGTCCAGGGCTGCCTGTAGGCCTGCTGCACATGCCTCATGTTAGGCCATGGTGTTTGTGCGTGGGAAGTTGAGCTTGATGGAGACTGGTACGTGAGATCCTTTCGGTGAGATTAAGATGGCGCTGACCCCTTGACCTTCGGCATTTGCTGCTTTGTCAAAGTGCATTACCCAGGACTCCTCTTTCTCCTCTGTGTCATCCTCTGTCAAAAACAAGATGTCTTCATCTAGGAATTAAGTTTTCAAAGGCTCATAGTTTGGTAAGGGGTTCTCGGCAAGATCTTGTCCCTTGATCAACTTCTGAGTGATATATGTGATGTCAAATTCATATAACAAAAGTTGCCAGCATGCGCTCCGTCTAGTGAGGGCTGACTTCTCAAACAAGTACTTTAATGGATCCATCCATGCCAGAAGGAGAACTACCTGAGATAACAAGTAGTGGTGGAGCCTCTGTGTGGCCCATACGAGAGCCAGACATGCTTTCTCCAGATGAGAATAGTGTGTCTCGTAATCAGTGAATTTCTTACTAAGATAGTAGATGGACTGCTCTATTCTTCCTGTTTCATCATGCTGCCCTAGGACACATCCCATCAAAACTTCCATTGTAGAGAGGTACATTAAGAGTGATCTCCCCAGCTCGGCTGGTACTAACATAGGCGGGTTGAGAAGGTAACCCTTGATTTGATCAAATGCCGCTTGACAATCATCGTTCTATTCAACGGGTGAGCCTTTTCTTAGAAATTTGAAGATTGGCGTGCAGATAGCAGTGAGCTGTGTAATAAACTGACTGATGTATTGTATTCTACCCAAGAAGCCTCTAACCTCTTTCTCGGTAAATGGCAGTGGCATTTTGACAATGGATTTTACCTTGATCGGGTCAACCTTGATGCCTCTTCTGCTAACAATGAAGCCTAGTAGTTTTCTTGACATAGCATTGAATGCGCATTTCTGAGGGTTCAGACGCACCCTGTATTTTCTCAATCTTTCAAACAGCTTTGGAGATTTATCAGATGATCACTTCTCTCTGGTGAGTTGGCAATCATGTCATCAATGTACACTTCAATTTCTCGATGCATCATGTCGTGGAAGAGTGGTCTCATTGCCCTTTGGTATGTCACTCCCATATTTTTCAACCCGAATGGCATGACACGGTAACAGAAAGTTCCCCACGGGGTGATAAATGTTGTCTTTTCTTGGTCTGCTTTGGCCATCTTGATCTGATTGTATCTAGATAATCTATCCATGAACGAGAGCAATCCATGCCTTGCAGTTTTATCGACTAAGATGTCGATGTGCGGTAATGGGAAGTCATCTTTTGGGCTCGCCTTGTTTAGATTTCTGAAGTCAATGCACATGCAGACCTTTCCATCCCTCTTCAGTACAGGGACGATGTTAGCACTGAGCTCATCATTAAATTAAAAATTAGGTTGTAGGTCATGCCCAATACTTTCAATATCAGACCCAAAACTCTCTAGGGCATACTTTCACAAAGAACTTTTGAGGGTTTCATTGTCTCTCAAGCTCAAGAGCAATTACATCCCCCAAATGGGTTTGTAAGCATGAGCATAGGCATAGCATTCAAGTTCTGGCATCATTGACAGATATTTACCATAGATTGGACAACTCATTATCTCCACATGACAGCTCATTCAACTTTGGATCACAAGGGCTTTAACTGGGCTGTAATGTGGCTTATGGTATTGGGTTATAAAAAGAATTGGAAGGTTGAAAAAGAGGTTTGAAATTCAGAAATCAGTAGGTGCAGGAGGTGATTCATGACTTCACCTTCTTTAATTCAGCTCCTTTCATCTTCTTTGAAATCTTCAGAATTGAAGTGATCAGTTTCTCTTCTTGTTTGATTTTTTTCCAATGAATGTTTCCTCTTGATTCCTCTCTTACTCCTCTTCATTATTGTTTTCTTTTCATTCTGGTGCAGTTTTTTTTTTTTTTTTTTTTTTTTTTTACTTTTTTTTTTTTTATCATAAATTGCCACCTTTTTCCTCAGTTGTTATACTGCTAGAACTTCAGATAATTCTTCTCCACTCATCCAATGTTGACCCTAGCTAGTCCATCTTTAACTCTTTCCTTTACCTTCTGACTTCTCAGAGTGAGGGTAAGGTTAAATCAAATCCATAGGTTCAGGTACAAGTACTCAGGTGTGTTTTTGAAGAAAATTGGACTTTGAAGCTCAAAGAGTGTATGAACAAGGGCAGTTGCTTTAGGGTTTGGTCTGTTTAGGCTCAAACTATCCAAGAGAAGGCCTTGATCCTTTCCTAAGTGTCATGAGTGCTGTCAGTTGTTTCAACTTGGAGTTACCTAACTTTTAGTGAACACATTGACTCAGCCAGTCCTTAAAGCTAGAAGAAATTTGCCTCAATCACTCCTCCAAAAAAAACAAAAAATTGTAGGCCCAATTCTCACTGGTGATGGTCTTCCTTTGAACTTTTAAGCATATCCTTACCTTTTTCTCTCTTCAATGATTCACTAAGTGCTGATACCAGTGAGTTTTCTTGGTGTTCTCATCATGGAAATGTGAAAATTTAGAAATTTATAATGTCTAAAGATCTGCAGAAAGTTTTAAATTCTTTAATTTTCATAATTCTTAAGTGAACACAACTCCATTTCTATGTTACTCACATGATTCTGCTGCACTTTAAGTTAACTTATGTTATTGGCAGACCTACCTGCCACACCCCCAAACCTAGGAGGAGCAGTGTCCTTACTGGTTCAGAGGTGAGAATAAACGGTAGAATCCAAGGAAACATACAGAAACAAACATAGAAGAAGAGAGAGAAATAAAAATACAAAACTGAACAGTATGGAACTAAAAGAAAACTTTCATTAAAATAAAAAGAAAATATGACAAAAAATGAAAAAAAGAAAAGAGAAAATGGGGGGGTTAAGGTGAAGCCGGGGGAGGGTTGGAGGAAGATGGAGGGGGAGATGCAGGTGGTGCCATATTTTTCTTTTTCTTTTTCTCTCGGTTCTCCCTTTTGTTCTTTTTCTTCTCCTCTAGCTTCTCTCTTTTTTTTTTTTTCTTTTCCTCCTTGGCCAGGATCTGCATGACCTCGTCATACTCATCCCAGAGAAATTGCAAGGGGTCCGGCTCCTTAGGCGGTGGGGGATCGTCCCAGATGGGGTAAAATTTGATTGGGAAGCCAAAGGGGTTGTCATCCGCCATTTGTGTGAGGAGGTATGAACTTCTAGGGTTAGAAGAGGATGGACGAGATGAAAAGGGACTGAGGGCCGGTTTAAAAGAGAGGGACGAGGGAACATGAATCGACGGAATTGAAATTGTGCCCATTTTCACACTTGGCAATAAATGAGGGTTGTGTGGGGAAAGAAGAAAATACACAACTGGCTCTTTGGAAAAGAGAAGAAGCATTAAATGAATGACCAAAGAGAGGCATGATATTTAAAGAGGTAAGTGTAGCGCGCGGGGATCCTCGCGAGGAACATAAGTGATGAGGAAAGGACATTTCTCGCGCAGCTGAGCTGGGGATCTTCGCGAGGTACATTTATGATGGCACATCAATTTGAAGGAGCCATTGCAATCCCGGAAGCAGGTAATTGCCCAAATTTATATAAATACCATTTCCGTGACAGGGATTACTGGTTCAAAAAAAAATATCCCCCCAAAAACTTTTCTCCCATAAATGGCAAAAAGAACAAAATCACAAGTAGTAAACAAGCAGAAAGAAACACACAGAAGAAAGCAATAGGGAAAACTAGAATTTCTATTAAAGTGGAATAAAAATAGTTACAAGTGGAATGACAAGAAGAAACACCTAAGATACAATCTAGAAGCTAGGGTCTAATCGGAATCAAAATCTGTAAGGAAATCCCAGCCCATCTGTTTAGCCTTTGCCTTGAGGGCAGCTCTATCCTCTTTCTTCTTCTCCTCCCTTGCCTTTTTCTTCTCAGCTGGTGTTTTCGCCGTAGATTGAGCTTTAGGTGCCCTCACCCTTACTTTTGGCACCTTGGGAGCCTTTGGCTCCTTGGGTTCTTGAGGGGCTTTTCCTTTACGCTTAGCAAGGGGGGTGGCAGGGGATTGTCCTTTGCCTTTCTCTTTTATGCAATTTTGGGAGCCATTTCTAACTCTGTCCTCTAATATGAGCAATGGAGACAGAGAGCTAGGGTTTGGTTTGATTTGATGCACAGGGCACCTCAAGATCTCTCAGCAGAGGGCAATGGATGGGGGTGTTGATAGGAACACTTGTATAGATTTGTGGAGCGAATGATGAGCTGTAGGAGTGATGCTGGAGGAGAGAAGGGAGAGTGGAAGAAGCTAGGGTTTTGCAGAGGGAAGAAGGAAGTAGATAATGAAAAAGGGATAAAGCGCGGGGTTGAAATACTTATCGCGAAGCTCGGTGCGCTTTGGAACATCTGATTGCAGGGTTGGAAATAAACCTAGCGAGGGTGTTGATTACATCTGGATTGCGCGACAATCTCTAAAGTCGACCTTGGAGCGCGTGACAGAGTGAGATTAATTCATGTGAATTGCGTGAGCGGTTCCTAAGGCTCTATTTGGATTGCATGAGAAGCTCTGAGGTTCATCTTGAAGCTCGCGATAGACTGATAATCTCACGACAGGTAATGTATGGCTCTATATGAATTACGCGAGAGGCTCTCAGCTACACATGAATCTCGCGACAGCGAATAGAATGTGACCAAGTGAACTGCGCGAACTTCTCTCATACTCCCTCCTTTAACCTCGTGAGAGCTTATGAATCTCGCGACAGTCTCCCAGGCTTCCATTTTGGATCCAACGACAGTAAGGTATAAAACAGAGAGCATGTACTCTCTGTTCTGCCCTTTTGCATGTTTGGTGTGGTTGAATCCTGGGCATGACCCTCTCTTATGATTATCTTTAGTCATATGTAAACTCAATCATACACTCAAGGACAACGAAAATGACCTCCCACATTAGGCATTCAAATAGAAGCTATCAATTCAAAAGCAGTAATAATCAAGCCAAGCATCAAAAGTTCACCACAGATAGGGCAAAATTCAGATAAGGCTACTAGCAAATCCTAGAAAATAGAAACTAAAGAAAGCAAGAAAAATCAACCAAAAACTAAGTGCATATGCTACAGTAATGACACACCTGTGGAATCAGTTTGAAGAAGGATCCCCTTGAGAGTGAATGGTGTTGAAAAGGTCAGCAGGTTTTTCAAAACAAGGCTTAAGCCTCTCACCATTCACCTTCAAGAGTCTCCCAGACTTAGGGTCCTTGATTTCCACAGCACCAAATGGGGAAACATGCTTGACAATATAAGGACCTTCCCATCTAGATTTCAATTTACCTGGAAAAACTTTAAGTTTGGAGTTAAACAACCAAACCTTATCACCAACATTTAAACTCTTTCTCAACAACCCTTTGTCAAAGAAAGCTTTGAACCTTTCCTTGTAGATCCTTGCATTGGCATATGCATCCATCCTTAGTTCTTTCAATTCAGACAGCTGCAGCAACCTGTGATGATCAGCAGAAGTTAGATCTAGATTTAAATGTTTGATGGACCAATAGGCCTTGTGTTCTAACTCCACTGGGAGATGACAGGCCTTGCCATAGATCAGTCTGAAAGGGGATATACCGATGGGGATCTTATCGGTAGTCCTATAAGCCCACAGTGCATCATTAAGCTTGTCAGCCCGATCCTTCCTAGCAGTCCTCACAGTCTTCTCAAGGATATGCTTGATCTCCCTATTTGAAATTTCAACTTGCCCACTAGTTTGTGGGTGGTAGGGAGTAGCAATCCTATGGGTGATAGAATATTTCTTGAGCAAGCTCTTGAAATTTCTGTTACAGAAATGGCTTTCCCCATCACTGATAATGGCTCTAGGGGTACCAAATCTGGAGAAGATATTCTGCTTTATGAACTTAAGGACCACCTAATTATCATTAGTTCTTGTGGCAATGGCTTCGACCCATTTGGAAACATAGTCCACTGCCACTAAGATAAAATAAAAACCATTTGAAGGAGGAAAGGGGCCCATAAAATCGATACCCCACACATCAAACAGTTCTACAACAAGGATGGGCTGTAAAGGCATTGAATTTCATTTAGACAGCTCTCCTAGTTTCTGACATCTTTCATAGGCCTTGTAGTGTGTATGGGCTTCTCTGAAAAGAGAAGGCCAATAGAAACCACACTGCAACACTTTGTCAGCTATTTTTCTCCCACTAAAGTGACCCCCACAGGCATTTTCATGGCACATGGCCAGAATACTGGGGATATCACTTTCGGGAACACATTTTCAAATAATTTGGTCTGCACAATACTTGTACAAGCAAGGTTCCTCCCAGAAAAGAATTTGACCTGTGAAAAAAATAGGTCTTTATCCATTTTTGTCCAATGGGAAGGGATCTTGCCGATAACTAGATAATTGACAATATGTGCATACCAAGGAACTAAAGATTGGATGGCAAACAATTGCTCATCTAGGAATACATCATTTGTAGTGAGGTCATCAACACCTTTCTCCAACATAATTCTGGACAAGTGGTCAGCCACCACATTTTCTACACCTTTCTTGTCTTTGATTTCGATGTCAAACTCCAGCAACAGGAGTATCCATCTAATCAATCGGGGCTTTGCATCCTTCTTGGATAGTAGGTACTTTAATGCTGAGTGGTCAGTGAAGATGATAGTTGTAGACCCAAGTAGGTAAGGTCTAAAGTTGTCTACAGCGAAAACCACTGCCAGAAGCTCTTTCTCAGTGGTTGTGTAGTTCAGCTGAGCTTCAGCAAGTGATTTGCTGAGATATGCAATGTCCACAGGCAGCTTATCCTTTCTCTGGTCCAAGAGAGCACCTATTGCCAAGTCAGATGCATCACACATCAACTCAAAGGGCAGGCTATAGTCAGGTGTTTGGAATACAGGGGCAGAGGTGAGGAAAATTTTCAAAGTTTCAAAAGCCTTCAGACATTCAGCAGAGAAGTCAAAGGGCACATCCTGGCAGAGCAGGTGGCAAAATGGCTTAGCAATTTTGCTGAAGTCC
Source organism: Chloranthus sessilifolius (assembly GCA_021018995.1). Taxonomy (NCBI): domain Eukaryota; kingdom Viridiplantae; phylum Streptophyta; class Magnoliopsida; order Chloranthales; family Chloranthaceae; genus Chloranthus; species Chloranthus sessilifolius. The sequence goes on from CM037597.1 coordinate 85,917,510, forward strand.
TTGATAAACCTCCTGTAGAATCCAGCATGGCCAAGGAAGGATCTAATTTGCTTGACTGTTCTTGGAGGGGGCAGATTTTTAATGAGGTCAACTTTGGCCTTGTCTACCTCAATTCCATCTTTAGAGATTACATGGCCCAACACAATTCCTTGTGTTACCATGAACTGGCTCTTCTCCCAACTTAAGAACAAATTGGTCTCTTCACATCTTTGTAGGACTTGATGGAGGTGTTGTAGACATTGGTTAAAGCTATCCCCATAGACCGAAAAGTCATCCATGAAAATTTCCAAGAATTTGTCAATCATATCAGAAAAAATGGCATACATACATCTCTGAAAGGTGGCTGGGGCATTGCACAGTCCAAAAGGCATCCATCTGTAAGCAAAGGTGCCAAACAGACAAGTAAATGTAGTTTTCTCTTGATCAAGGGAGTGCACAGGGATCTGATTGTACCCTAAGTACCCATCAAGAAAATAGTAAAAAGCCTTCCGAGCCAACTTGTCCAAAATTTGATCAATAAAAGGGAGAGAGAAGTGGTCTTTTCTGATCTTGGAGTTGAGTTTTCGATAATCGATGCAAACTCGCCAGCCAGTGGTCTCCCTGGCTGGTCTCAACTCTCCAGAGTCGGTTTTGATCACTGTTATGCTAGATTTCTTGGGTACCACCTGGATTGGTGCCACCCATTCAAAATCAGAGATGGGGTAAATTACCCCAGCATCAAGAAACTTAATGATTTCTTTCAGAACCACCTCTTGCATGTGAGGATTAAGTTTCCTCTGCATTTCCCTGGAGGGTGTTGAGTCCTCCTCTAGATGAATCCTATGCATACAGATTGATGCATCAATTCCTCCTAGATCAGCAATGGTCCAGCCTATTGCTTTCTTGTGCTTCCTCAAAACAGTTAGCAACTCCTCCTCTTGCTCACTGGTAAGAGAAGAGGAGATAGTCATAGTAAGTTTCTCTTATTTCTTGAGGAAAGCATATTTTAATGTCTCTGGCAGCTTCTTGAGCTCTAGATCAGGGGCTTGTTGTATGGATGGCAGGATTGGTGTATTGTTGGATGGAGGAAGGGGCAGCAATGTAGGTTTCCAATTGGAATGTTGTACTAAGCCCACAGAAGACTTCACTATGGGTGTGTCTTCTGGCATTAAAGCTAGGCTTCCTTCCTCCACCAAGTTCCAAACTTCAGTTAAATCAGTGGCAATGTTGCTCCACTCCAGCAGAGTGTGCAGTTCTTCTTCAACAATTTCTTCTAGTACATCCACTGCAAAGCATTCCTCATTGTCCAGCTGAGGGTACTTTGCACTGTTGTACACATTAAGCTCAAATTTCATATGTCAGAAAGTGACCTCCATGATCCCAGACTTGCATTGAATGCATGCATTGGCAGTGGCCAAGAATGGTCTGCCTAGAATAACAGGTATCGGAGATGTACTCTTGTTGCAGCCCATGTCCAAGACAAGGAAGTCAGCAGGATAGAAGAACTTATCTACTCCCACTAGGACATCCTCGACCACTCCCATGGGTTTCCTCTCGGACCTATCAGCCATTAATAGAACAATGGGGGTGGACTTCAGCTCCCCCAAACCTAACTGCTGATATACATTGTATGGCAGCAGGTTAACACTGGCTCCAAGGTTCAAAAGGGCCCTTCCAATCATGTGGTCACCAATAATACAGGGAATAGTGGGTATCCCTGGGTCTTGCACCTTCTCAGGTATTGTCATGGTTAATACATAATTCACTGTATCAGTCGCAAAGACCTTCTTGGACAAATGGCCTCTGGCCTTCCTTTTTTGAGTACAAAGGCCTTTCAGAAACTTTGCATAGGCTGGGACCTGTCGGATTGCATCAAGCAGGGGTAAATTTATCTTGACCTGCTTAAAGGTCTCCATCATTTCCTTGATCTGTGCCTGACCCTTATCAAAAGGGGCAGGACCACTCAAAGCTTGAGGAAATGGTAGCTGAGGTACTACTGGTTCCTCAGCTGCAAGCCCATGGCTGAACTTTTGTTTTTTTCTTTTTTCTATTTTTATCGCTTGTTGAGGCTCAACTATAACCTCTTTATTTTTCCCTTGTTGAAGGGCAGCAGGCAGTTCTTGATTCTGTGCCTTAACAAAATCCTTATCACTTTCACATGACATTTCCTTAGGATAGACCTCTCCTTGTTCCTTTCCCACCTGGTTGTCTACCATCCTACCAGACCTTAGGGCAGTTATGGCATTGGCCCCCTCAAAATTGGAGGAGCCTTCTCTGATGGAATACTGGCCCATAGGGTTGGCAATTGGTTGGCTTGGCAACCTGCCCTCCTCTCTTTTAGCCAGATCATTGGCTATTTGGCCAAGCTCCTCTTCTATTTTCTTAATGCTTTGACTGTGAGAAGTCACAGTCTGATTTAAGGGTCCAAGGCTTTGCAATTGGGCCAAAACCTGATCCTCAAAAGAAGCACTTCAGGGCTGAGGTGGGAGAACTATCAATTGATTTTGTTGTTGGGGCTACTGTTGTTGGAAATTCGACCTTTGGGCATAACCCCGGTTAAACTGCTGCTGTGGCCTTTGAGGTAACGCCAACATCTGCTATGGCTGCATATAATTGTCTTGCCTCCACCTCAAATTTGGGTGGTCTCTCCATTGGTAACCAGCATTTTGGTGCTGGTATCCATAGGGTTGTCTATTGTAGCCAGCAGATTGTTGTTGTCCAAAAGATTGGGCAGCAATAGCCTGTTCCATTACAAACTCAGGGTATTGCCCCACAGATGGCCATTCTTCTACTGTGTGCTGTGGAGATTGGCATATCAAACATGCCTCCATCACTTGTGCAACCATTCTGGGCTACACCACAGTCAAAAGTTAATCAAATCTTTCAGTAAGATTAGCCATCTGCATTCTCAGATCATCATTTCCCCTAACTTCATACATTTTTCCTTTAGAAGTCTCAGCCACCCCCAGCTTAGGAGATGGTTCTTGAACAGTTCTAGAAGAGGACATCTTCTGGAAAGCATTTTCACTTATGACCTCGAACAAGTCCCATGCCTCATCAGCTATTTTATGCATGTACGTTCCACCACAAGAGGCATCTACCATGTCTCTGCTCTTCTCATCAATCCCATTGTAGAAGCTCTGGACAAGCTGCCAGTCAGGGATCTTGTGGTGGGGACATTGTTTGAGCATCTCTTTAAATCTATCCCAGCACTGGTTAAAATCTTTAGTTGGGGATTGGGCAAAAGAAAGTATGCCTTTCCTCAACTGGCTGGTCTTCGTTTCTGAGAAAAATTTAGACAGAAATCTTGTCTGGAGGTCTTTCCAGGAGGTGATGCTGTTGTTTGGGAGAGTAGATAACCAGGTCATGGCCCTGTCCTTTAGGGAGAAAGGAAAGAGCCTTAACCTAGTGGCTTCTGATCCCAAACTAGTAATGGAGAATGTCGTGCACAGGGCGAAGAACTGGTCAATGTGCTTGTAAGGGTCTTCCTTTCTAAGCCCATAATGTTCTAGGTTGTTCTTCACCCATAACTGCTATCTCAATTTCAATAGGGGGCTCAACTGTGGGGTGTCTATGCCTTCTCGGTCTTCTACCCCTTTCTATCTCAGGGTTAGCAGGCTCTAATGTAGGACTGAGGGATCTCCTTCCTAACATGCACACACACCAACAGCAGGGAAGACTATGTGCAGGCACATTATACTTAATAAAAATTGCAACTATCCTAATCAACTGCTATGCTATGGAATCTTCAAATGAGAAATAGACTGAGTTTTGAGGGTTAGAGAAGTGCAAACAGAGGAAGCTAGACTCCCAATGCAATTCTACTCTCCTTCTCTGCTACGGTCCAAATCTGCAAGAAAATTTTCAAATGTAAATCAGCAGTATCAATTATTCACAAGTACAACTACCAAAGAATAAAGAATAAAAAATCTAGAGTCTACTGAAAGTTAAATATCCCCGGCAACGGCACCAAAAACTTGTTAGGCTATATTTAGGTGCTTGCTACTGACTTTACTGAAGACAGTGATAAGAATGGGGTGAATAAAAATGAATAAAAGGTGAATTGAAAATGGTAGAGCAGCAAGCCTAAAATACACACAATCCTGCAAGATACAGGGCCTGTTGTAGCATGTTTTGATAAGTAAGAGTTTGTCCCACAGGGAAGTTGATCTTAAGCTCCAAGGGAGCCATCTTTAGTAGGCCCTCCAGATCTTACTACAGATCTGGCAATCATAAATGGAAGGGGATTTAGGGTCACTAAAATCTAAATTCTAAGCTATCCTAATGTCTAAACTATAGAAAGGGTTAAGAAAGAAGATGCAGTGAGGAAATAAATAAATAAAGGGTGAGAATTATGCTATTAGGTTCAGATCTGATGGGTTTCATGACTCAGATTCAGATCTGCTGCTATAGAAGTCCTGTCCAATGGCTACATTATCACCACTGAGGAGAAAGAATCCAACTCATCTCTGTGCCATGATCCAATCCCTTTATGGCTATAACCTTTCCACTTAAATGGTCACAGACTATCTAATTGGGGACCCACAATCCAGAGATGGGTCAGAATAAGTTTATCATTGTAGGCACTACTTCATCCAGGCTACAAGCACAAGAATCCATAGGGAACCTCAACCTCTAAACTGTTATGTGTGGGGCTAGGCCTGTATGGGAGCATGTTAGCCCAGACACATAGAACCAACAAGAGTTTGAGTGCAGCCTTAGATCCAGCTGTCCACTGCTTTAGAGAGACTGCAATGATCCTGTCGTAAGCCTATAATCTCTATAACCAAACCAGATCTGCCATCTGATGGCGAGTCTATACACATACAGGGGAGTTTGTCTCAGCACAATCTCTCACTAGGCTATAAGCACAAGTGCAGAGAAGAATAATCCGTCTTGAGTCTGTGGGTTGGCTTCACCCTAATGCTATAACCTGTCCACTTAAATGGTCACAGACTATCCCAGAGGCTATCCTCCTCACAAAGCTCAAGATAGAACAAGAAACATTGCTGCCACCACCATGTTCAGAAGGCTACAAAAGCTCATTGCTCCCATGGGGACTTCAGATCTAGTGGGTCCAGTGGTGGGGCTGGGCCTGTATGGGAGCATGTTAGCCCAGACACACAGGTCACTTAGATCTGGATAAATCATAGAATCAGTCCTCCATTGCTTGCAATACGTCCTAGCAATGGAGGATCTCAAGATAATATCTTTGTACAGAACAACTCACAAAAATCCCATAAAAGTAAAACACCCTATCATGAAACTTCATTAATCTATTCCAAATAGTCATACAAAGGCATAGCCAGCAAATGCTGGACTATGGAGAGAAGAAAAAATAAAAAGAAAACTACCTAAACCTTACTAAAGATCTATAGCTACTGCAAGAAGAAGATAGACTAAATTCTATTCTAAGCAGAGAGTCCCCTAAACCTAAACCAGGCTTAGGTTTATATAGCAGTTAGTTTAGTGGTGCATTAGGGTTAGGAAACCCTAATTTTAACGATGACACATGACCTAATGCTGTCCCTTGGATGCCTTGGGGCACGTGCATAGAACTTGGAGCATTAGAATGCGTGCCCTAATTGCTGGAAGTTTTCAGAATGTCCTCTACAGAGGTGAGGGAGAGTTAGAGTTCAGAGCCTCACCAGGTAGCATTGGTTTCCAAGACTATCGCGTGGTAGTACAGTCTTCGCGAGATTGGATTAGCTTGAAATTCTAGCCATCGCGAGGTTGTCTTAGTTGCAGCTGAAGCAGTCACGCGATAAAGCATTGAATCCTCGCTGGATTGCTCTGGTCTTCGCGAGATTGCACTTTCCTTCTAAATGGCACGAGAATCACGTGAGCAATTTATTTCTCAATGGATCTTCGTGAGGATCCTCGCAAGGATGTGATGTGCATTGGTCTCTGAACTGCACGAGAGGTTTTTCTAAAGTTTTGCATCCCGCGGCCACTGCGTGACAGCTGCCCGCCGAAATACCTGGAGCTCTCTCTCCTCAGTTGATCTAAGTGAACTGAGCGAGGTTTGAGAGTTACTTTCTTGAGCTGCGCGAGACTACGCGGGCATTTATATTTGTGCTTCACGAGAGCTGCGCAAAGTATGATTCTAAAGCCCCTCTGTTACTCAACTGCGTGAGAACAGTGCGGGCAATTGGAAATGAAGTTTTGGGAAACTCGCGAGGACTGCGCGAGGCTTAATTTCTGAATCCTTTAAAGCTTGTGAAAGCTACGCGAGGTTAAATTCTTGTCTGGGTTCTGCTTTCATCCTTCTGAGGGACTTCTGGGGCAAAAGTGGGCTCCTTAACAGGGTTCAGTCCTTATTGTAGCTGCTGTTTATTATCTACATAAATGACTTAACACACATTTATTAGATGGCTAAGGGTCTAACATAGGCTAAGTTAAGGGGTGAAAAGTGGTACTTTTCATGTCTTAATAGACGATGTTAGTCAACAACTACGGGTACTTGGAGACCATAAGGAACCTTGCATTATACTACTTGATGGCTTCATCCTTTACTTTCAGCATCCATTCTGGCCTGAGGCATCTCAACTTTTGCTTGACTGTCTTAACATTTGGATGCAATGGTAACTCATGCTCGACCAAATTAGTATCCAAACCAGGCATATCCTCATATGACCATGCGAAGACGTCTTGGTATGATCGAAGGAAATCAATCAGGCTTTTTCTTTCTTTGGGAGACAGCGACGTTCCTAACTTAGTGACTCTAGGAACCTCATCGGTACCCAGATTGACATCCTTAGTCTCTTCAACGATCGGGGTAAGGCCATGCTCAAAGTCGGCGTACGATTCAAGGAGCTCATTGGGAAGCTCCTCAGTAGCGATGTTCCTATCTTAGTGACTCTAGGAACCTCATCGATACGTAGATTGACATCCTCAGTCTCTTCGACGATCACAATAGGGACATGCTCAAAGATGGCATACCGTTCAAGGAGCACATTGGGAAGTTCCTCAGCAGGGTTTTCCTCGTCCAGACTGGTGACTCCTACCTCTTCTTATATTTCTACAGGAAAGGGGTTGACTTCACGTGGGACATGTTTCTCAATTAAGGCATCTTTTTTCTTGATTTTATTGGGAATTTTGAAAGACAATATTTTTGGATTTTACATCTTTTCTAATTTTTTTAGCATTTTTCTTTTCTTCAAAAATTGGCCCCTGGCAGTGCGGGTCTTTGTACATACAAGGTACTGCCTGCCAAGGAATAATCTCACTTTTTACAGGTTATTTTTTTTTTGCAAAGTCGGTGCCGTACTTTTGGCATGTGATGCTTTCAGAGTTAGGGGCATTGATACCCAATTCCTTACCTGTGATGCCCCCCCTTTACCTATTCGGATGGAGGAGGCTGATTGATATGGCTTTTGGGAGTCAGCCTCCATCATGTTTATTCTGGGCTGGTACGGGGGCCCGTTCTCGGACAACAGCATTGTTCAGTGGTGGCTTATTATAGGGGGGACTGTGCAGGTATGGGAAACTCCTCAAAAAGGGACAGGGAGGCCATGTGTACGTCAAAATTGGGAGGGATGATTTGGGGATTGGTAGGGTGGATCAGGGCTGTCGGTTTGTGCCGAGTTAACTGTGTTGCCCCATTCTGATCGATCTTTAGAACTCCTGCACTTACAAAGGTATCCCGGATGTGAGGTCTAGGGCGAGGTTCATCCTCCAAGTCTATTCTCTGAGTTTTTACAGCGGCAATGGGTCGGGCCTTTTCCTTGGCCTCTTGGACCTCTTCCTCAGTAGGCCTATAGCCTAGGCCGAATCTGACCCATTGTCTGCCTTTGGTTCTAATAGCCCCATTTCTTGCAACTGCAATCTCAACCCCTTACCTTTCTGATAGCCCCATTTCTGGAGCATGGCCACGGCTGCGACCATTCCACCATCGGTCCTCATAGTAATCCTCTCGAGAGGCTCCGGGATCACTACCGACACATCGTACTCAAAGTTGTGGAGATCAGTGTCTTCGATCCTGTGCGGTACATTCAACACTTTCGGTTTCTCAATGTTGTGGGTAACTTTCTCTCTTTCATCCTACCCCTCGCCAGAAATGGTGAAGATTTTTTGCTCTTACACAAATCGAAGTTTTTGGTGCAACGTTGAAGGTATTGCCCCGACTTCATGTAGCCATGGGCCCCCTAAAAGCAGATTAAATGTGGATTTGATGTCCATTACCTAGAACAGTATGGATAAGGTCATTGGCCCAATTATGAGCACAATATCGACTTTCCCAATTATTTCTCTTCTCGTATTATCAAATCCTTTGGCGCTTGTCCTCGCTAGCCTTAACATGAAAGGGTCCACCCCTATTTTTGTAGAAATTCTCAAGGGGCATATGTTTAAAGCAGATCCATTATCAATCAATAGCAAGGGGATCACCAAATTTCCAGTTTCTATAGTGATGTTGAGGGGGTTTGGAATGGCTATTTCCTTCTTCAGGCAGGTCGGCATCTGAAAAAGAAATGGCATTGGGAGCCAATACCTGCCCAATTATTTGTCCCACTTCGTCCGAGCTTACTTGGATAGTGTGCATTTTTTAATGCTCCCATTAAAACTTGAAAATGAAGAGGGGATGTCATCTACAGATCCCATACTGTGATATTGACTGACATTCTCTTCAGTTGAGTTTCCAATATGTGTTCTCGGCTCATTTTCTTGAACGGGTTCACCGTGGTAGCTTTCTTCTTCTCTTTCATACGGGCCAATGTTAGTATTTCTGATTGCCTAGAGACTTTTCCTGATCGGGTGAAAAAATCTACCGACTCCTCTTTACTACTGCCTGCATTGATATCTGTATGTTCGTAACTGAGGGGAACTTGATTGGGATTGTAGGTTAGCCCTGGAATTTGAAATGGAGTGGAAGTAGGCCCCAAAGGTGCCTGAGTTAGCAGATTGGGGTGGGTGGATAGCACTTGGTTGACCTCTGTGGGACAAATTGAGGGAGTGGCAAAGTGAGCCATGTGGGGTTAGTGGGGATCATGAACGGCTGTACTAGGGGTGGTAGGATGGGGGTAGGCCATTGATAGGTAACCAGTGTCAGAGAGGAGTATAGGGAAAAATCAGCCATTTGGTAACTGGTGGAGTCTGTTGCTGTATATGGTCGATACTGGTTGCTTTGGACATAACTGACGGGAGCTGGTGATGGAAAATATACCCTTAGATCTAAGGGTGCTATTGGTGGTACAGGATTAGGTGTTGTTGATTCTAAGTGTGCATGATTTATTTGTATTTTGAAAACCGATTTGCAAATGATGAATTATACTAAATTTGGAAAACTAAAAAGAATGAAGAAATATCAGCACAGAGAGAAGTTAATTAGCCTGTAAGATCAGGGCCAATTGTAGCAAGTTTTAAATGTAAGTGAGTAAAAGATCGACCACAGGGAATTGATTTAAAATGTAAGATAAACCTCCAGATCTGAGCTACGAGATCTGACCTCTGATCCTATCTACAAAGCAAATAAGATGAGAGTTTGAATTTGTCACATTAACTAAATTATCTACAAGTAAAATTTCAACTAAGTGATCCAGATCTGAGTGGGGGAATTGGATGCAAAATTAATAAGAATGGAGAACTAACAGCTAACTCAAGCTTAGTAATTGATTACAGAATGAGAAATAGTGTAACTCCGTTGAAAAAGTATCAAATCTTCATCTGGCTACTAGCTCAGATGTAAGAGAAAATAATCCAATTCAAGGCTTAGGATTGAGTTGAACTTATGGCTATGATCTGTCCACTGTCATGGACACAGATCATCTAATAGTTTTCTTCTTCAATTCAAAGTCTTGATTCAGAACAAAGGCACCACTACAAATGCTGTAAGAACCAGGTTACAAACACAGATTCCCACAGGGATAGTGAATTAAGGGAAATTACTTAAAAATAGCCAATCTAAAGGAGTCTAATGAGTGAGGAGATCACAATGAACCCACAACATGAATCCGATTGAGAACGTACTAATGAAAGTAACCTTTTCAAATTCACCATTACAATTACAGAGCACAGCTTACAATAGGTCTCAGATTTGTAGTCTTGAATACAATTTTCATTTGAATTTACACAAGTATCTCACAGTTCTCAGTTACAGACAAAAGCTAGGCTATTACAGAGGTTTCAGACAAGCTACCTTGATCTGAATTGGAAATGGGGCAGCAGGAATGAAACTCAAATTTTGGATACCCAAATTGGGCAAATAGTTCGTCTATTTATAGTTTTCCCCAAGTCCATTTCAGATGTGCATTAACAAATTAGAATTGGTTAGATCCATATCAGCCAATAGGAGTCAAGCACAAGGATCCAGATCTGTTCTGGCCAATCAGAACTGCTTGATCTGGTTCAGCCAATCAGGAGACAGAGGCATCAATTCTGTTATGTAATTCAAAAATCTGTTTGAGCTTCTAGAAGTTCCCGCCAAGTAATTTCATCTTTGGGTGTTCACATGGGTTGGAATATGCCTCTGGTTCGTGCTTCGAATCTTTCAGAATGCCCCTGGGTTTTTAAATGCATTGGGGCGCATGCAGAGATTACTAAATTGCCCTTGCAGCTGCTGGGAATCTTCAGAATACCATTTCGCATAGTTTCGAGACCTTTTCGAGAGGTACTATAACTTCTGAAGCTCTATTCGCACAGATCTGGTGTTGTTCGCAAGGAGTTTTCTTCTTTTCGAATAGGTCAAGAATCCTTTCGAATAGATCAGGTGCTCTTCGAAAACTAAGCCTAGAGCTTTCAGTTCTTTTCACAGTGTCCAAGTTCTTTTCGAATAGTTCAGGTCCTTTTCGAATAGTTCAAGAATCCTTTCGAAAAGCATTCTGTAATGCATTCTTCTTTTCGAGTAGCTCCAAACTTATTTCCAGGTTGAAACCAGGCTTTTGTCCTCTTTAGTCTAGGCATTTTGACAGCCAATGAGGTTGTCCTTTCTCCTTCCTCCAGATCAAAATAGGTCATCCTCTTTTTGGCACTTTTAAGCTGCTTTCAGGGTTAAGCCTGCCTTTGTTGTTAGCTGTAAAATAAACATTAAAAACACTTATTTAGTTCTCTCAGGGGTCTATCAAGGCCCAGATTAAGGGGTGGAAAATGGTATTTTCCTGTTCGCAACATTAGGGAAGTAATTAGCTAGATTCAGGGGCTCAATCACTCTGATGCTTCTATCCTCTCGATCTCTTTGCCTTGGTGTTACAAACTCTTCCTGGGTGCGGATGTAATCTGACGGGTCAAACTCCTTGTCATCCTCCTCTATCATACTGATGGTCGGCCTTGGGCCTGCTCCACTAGACGGATGTGGCGATAGTGGTACATGGTATTGGTTGGCCTGAAGAATTGCTGGAGGGATGATCTTGTCGGCCACTATTAGGTCTTGTATCCCATGCTTTAAAGGGAAGTAGTGATCGGTTGGGTGGCCTGGTCCTTGATGGAAATTACAATGGGAATTTGGGTCGTAATTCTTGGAATAGGATTCGGTGGAGGTCGAGGTTGGATTGCAGTAACCAAACCCTTCTTAATTAGCAATGGCAACAAGATGTTCAAAGACTTCCTAAAGGTGGGAAGACTCAATCAAAACAGGCCTTTTTCTGTTCTGGGGCCATTTGGGCCCCTTGCCCATTTCTGATTCTTTGCATCGGCTCTCTTCTGACTAGAGTTGTCTGCGCTGCCTTAAATTAGAATGGGGTTATGCTAATATTAGGTCGCGTATTAACGACCATCTATATATCTGCCCCAGTTCTTCTATCGTTCCTTTATTCAGTGAACCTTCGAATCCCACTGGCGACACCGGACACATTCTTGCTAAGACGCCCTTCTCTGATCGCGGTTGGCATTTCTTACCAAATCAATAAAGTTGGACTGTTGTTGATATACTAGAAAATTTGAGATGACTGGCAGAGTATTTTTTGAGATCATCTCGATTTATTCATCATCGAGTATCCTGTTTCTTACTTGAGCGGCCAATGCCCTCCACCGTCCAAGATAATCATTGAATGCTCTTGGAATAGGTGGGTCAGATCTTCCATGTTTTAATCATGGATGGTTCTAACAAAGTGAACCACCTTAAAGCCAGACCCGTGAGGCTCTTTTGAAAGACCTTTATGAGTAAATATTCGTTCCCTCCGTATTGGTACATGTCCCCACAGTAGGATTTGATGTGTGCAATGGGGTTACCCTTGCCGTTGTATTTGTTAAAGATTGACACTTTGAATTTTAGGGGTAAAGGAACCTCTGAAAACAGGCATAGGTCGAAGAAGTCTGTGGCGTGGATTTCAGCTCCACCCATGTTCATCAGCTATTTTTGGATCTTGTCCATTTGTTCTTTCAACAACTCTGATTCTTTGGATGGTGGGGTCATCCTCTCAGCAAGTGGCCTCCAATCACTCTAGGCTATCGATGGGTTGGTGACCATGGGCGGTGGGGCGTTGAAGCTAGTGAATGCCGTAGCATAAGCCCCACTATTCCTGATCTCTTCTTCCTCATGTTGGGCGTCTATGTATGGTGGAGGGAGGTTGAGATTATCCTGTGTCGGGGGGATGGGTACTTGGTGAAACCACTGAATATGGTGGAATCCTTGGGGATGAATTTGAGAGGTATGCTGGTGAGGGTGGCTGATGTCATGGGATGGACTCCTATATTGAACAGGGTATGAGGGTTGTGGATGAGTGAGGCCTATGCTATGTTGGGAGATTGGCTAATGTGGGTGCATTATCTGGAGTGGAATGGGGGCCTGTTGAGTGTATGTGAGATACTGGGGGAATTAGGGAGGATGGGAGAATGGGGCTCTCGGGTGTGGGCTATGATGGGCTTGAGGGATGGGCCCCTAGTGGTCTTGGACTTGGGTTATTGGGCTTTGATGGGTTTGGATCATTGGGCCTTGGTGGGTTTGGGTCATTGGGCCTTGGTGAGCTTGGGCCATTGGGCCTGGATGGGTTTGGGCCACTGGGCCTTTGTGGTTTTAAGGTATGGGGACCCGAGGCCCGTTCAAGCCCACCAGGTGGTTTGATGAGAGCTTTGGAGAAAAGGGGCATGGATATTTGGGAGTGTATGAGGTGGGTTTGTGGGAGGTGGATAAGGGAGGCTGCTTTGAGAAGCCTTCCAGCTGGTATAGGCCCTGACCATCTCATCCATTATGGTCATTGGATTTGGTGAGGGGGTGGGTGTAAAGGGTGCATCCGACGGAGGGGGAACATGGGGTACGGATTGGGTGGGTGCATGGGAAAAATTAGGCATGACTCGGGTAAAATCAGGCATGATCTAGGTAGATGGGGGATATTGTGTATGGTTTGTGAGGATGGGGGATAATTGGTCATTGCTTGTAGGGTAAAGGTGGAGGATTGGCTTGGATTTTGGGGGGGTGTGGATGGGAGATGCGGTGGATTTAGAAGGGTGGATGTGGAAAAATGTGGCATGCTTGGATTGGACGGGGGCGAAGGAGGTATATGGGGTGAATTTTGGGTTGAGATGGGGAAAAAATAGGGTGAAACATAGGGTGGATTTTGGGTAAAAGTGGGCAAAAAATTGGGGGGATTTGGAGCGGATAGATCTTGAGCGGATGTGGGTGGGGAAAGGGGTAAATTCTTAATGGGTGTAGATGGGAATATGGGTGGACCGAAGGGTCCGGTGATAGTGAGTGGTGGTTGGGTGAGCGGAATGGAGGTGAAGATTTCTTCCACATGGGAATGAGTTGGGGAATGTGGCGGGGATGAATCAGGATCGACATATGCCAGATCAACCACCCGACGGGTGGGGTACTGGTGCCTCGGGTGGGGCCCATAAAGTTTTCTCCTCCTCCCCCTACGGGATGGCTGAGGGTAAGGTGATGTCGTTGTGCTGGCACCACAAGATTTTTTTTTTCAATTTTTTCTTGATTTTTTTAGATTTTGATTATTTTATTTTTTTTAGATAAAACAAATGAATCTCTAGTGCTAGTTCTAGGGCCTTGGAGTTCCCATTTCAGGTGGTGTTCGTACCCCAAATATCTCCAACGGCGGGATCCCGATGCGCTTTGAAAGAAATAAAGGGAAAAAATCCTTTGATCTATGTGAAGGCATGGGAATCCACACGACACCCGATCCCTAAAAAAAAATCAATAAGACAGTGACCTCTTTTGACCGATGAGGGGGTATTGGGTGTCGTAAGGTGCAGGATTCACTGAAGATGCTAAACCACTAAACGAGGGGGCTCGAGGGAAGTGAGAAAGGCCTCAGATTCGGGCTGCCCAACCCAGAATAGGCTTGGCGTGTGTAGTATATACACTAGGCCAAAATCTAGAGATTTTGGCTTAGCGCGTGTATTACACACTCTAGGCTAAATTTGAAGATGGTTCGCTTAGCGTGTGTATTACACATGCTAGAGCAAATTTGGGAAAAGTTGGCTTAGCGTGTGTATTACACACGCCCGTCAAAATAGGGTATATATTTATATCTTGTCAGCAAACAGCAAGCCCGAGATTAGTTTCTTTATTGGGTTTTTTTTTTGGAAACGATGCTTTTGGGGACTGACTTTTCTTGTTATTTCGGGTCCCTCCTTTTCAAACCTAGGGATACAAGGCTGATTCGGGGCTACTAAACGCACTCCCCCAAGGTTTTAAGCTTCGTAACTGGATTGGTTACCCACCTATATACCTTCAGCACAAGTGCCTTCTTAGATACTAGATGGGGTGGTATTTTTCCGGATCATAACCACTAGGGGCTGACGCCATACTAAGAATCGGGATGTTTGTATCGCTACCTAACTTCCCAACCCTTTAAAAGCTACCCCCATAAAAATGATTTAAGTCCCTTAATTTATTTTTAAGGTTCAATTTTAATTTCAAATTTTAAAAGGGGAGTTTGCTTATGTTCAAAAATGGGTTGTGATGATCTCGTGCTACCTCTACGGGCCGGTGTCCGCTAATGGTATATGATTGCAAAAAAATTAAAGCTCACGTAGGCCCGCCAAACGGCTAAGGCGTGTAAATGCACAAGTAAGCCCACCAATCGGCTAAGGCATGTAAATGACAGAAAGTAAATGAATTGTAAAGGCAATGCTCAAGTAGGCCCACTAATCAGCTAAGGCATGTAAATAATGAAAAAGTAGGGGTAAGTAAAAATAAACCGAATCGTAAGGGTGAGAAAAATTGATGGAATCGTAGGGGTGAAAAAAATAAATAAAAGAAAACAACCAAATGTTAGTAAAAAAACTAAAAAAGGCCAATTTTCAAGGGGAAGCTCTACTAGCTACTCCCCAGCAAAGTTTCCATCTATTCAATCGTGAGCTCACGCGAGTCTGCCGCGATGATGCGCACTCTTCACTACAAATTTATAGTCGCCACCCAGAACTTTTGGCATCCTGAGAAACCTCAAATCAATATTTAATGCACCAAAGTGTCAAATATGACTCTGATTTATCGATTCACACCAAAGGCTCTTGGGTAGGGGCTTCGGTTATCGATCGGGAAGGTGTTAGGCACCCGATCAACCCGCTCAAATGCGATCTCTACTTATGACCAAAAGAAAAAATAAAACAGCACTTCCTCTTACCCGAAGGCACTCTATCCTATTTAAGCCTGTCACAATCACTGAGATTTCGGCGGGGTAATGGTGCAAATTTAAGGATAGAGGAAAAGCAAAGAAGGTAGAGGAATAGAGGGGAAAGCTAAAGCTCTCGGGCCCTGGTAGCATCGCCGTGGACCTCGCGTGGGTGTACTTCAACGAACTTCCGATATCTTAAGGGGTTGGAAGGTAGGTTCTAACTTCTAATGCATGATAGCTAAAGGGTAGGGGAAGAAGGCTAAGGGGTAGTTCTAGCTAAATCTCAAGGATTTATGATGGAAAATGGATGGTAAAGGATGAATCTCAGTTCTGAAATTTTGTGGGTGAAATGCTAAAAGGGAGGGCACTCTAATCTTTTCTCTCTTTAGAATTTTTTTCAAGCCATTTGCAAAGGGGGGTGCCTCTCTATTTGTAGAAAAAGAGAGGGTTAAGGGGTAATTAAATGCTAATGGGATTAGCAATTAGGTAATCCTAATATCTAAGGATTCCTAGGGTTTTGGGAGATTAGATATATGGGAAAAGGGTTCAATGGTGGATGATAGGGTGGAGGTTCAAATGACTAGAGGGTTGTAAATAGGGTAAATGATGGAGCAACAGTCCTAATGAAACCCATCCTAAACATTGGGATGGTTAACAAGTCAAACTCTAAAAGTCAATTTTGAGCAAAAACCAAGATTTACTGTAGCTAAGCCTGGCGTGTGTATTATACTCGTCAAGCATATGTACAGTGCCTAAGAAGTCCGGAGCCCGGTGGGGGCCCATCTATGCTTAGCGTGTGTATTATACATGCTAAGCCACTTCTTGGAATAAATGGCCTAGTGTGAATAATATACACACTAGGCAACATTCTTCCAAAAATGGCTTAGCATGTGTATTCTACACGCTAAGCATGCCCACCTCCTCGAGAGGTTCAGCTAGGTGCAATTTTTAAGCCTGAAACGTCGGATTGCCCTAACTTTTGATGTATGAATCTGATTGGGGTGATTCTTGGCTTGTTGGAAAGCTGAGAGTCTCTACTTTTCAATGGTGCAAGATTCTATTTTAGTAGAGATCCCTGCAAGTTTTGGTGCACCTCTCTCTAACCATTCCTCGTGAAGGTTAACTAAGGGCTCGGAGAGGTTGGGGGTAATTCCTGAGGGTTTAGGCAGGTTTCTAAGGTTTTAGAAAGGTTCCTAAGGGTATGTGAGATGCTATTGGATGCTCAGGGGTGTGCTTCTCTCTAAGTATGTTTCAATCAGGCCTTGGGCCAAATTTGGGGATCTACAAACATGAACTAAAAGCCCATATTAGTGATTAGATTAGGGCTAACAAGGCCGTGATTCGGGGGTTAATTATCCTTTGGGACAGTAGTTCACACATTGTGAGTTCATACACACACCAACCATTTTCGAGTCTTAATATACAAGTACTCCTAAAATTAATTGATTTCAATGAAAAAGATGTGGGTATTGGTCACAGATTTCTACCTCACATTCCCAAGTGGCTTCGGCAGTAGAGTGGTTTCGCCATGATACAAGCACGAGTGGAATTCACTTGGTCCTTAATATCTGCTCCTTTGGATACAAAATTTGTATCGGCTCTTTAGTCATGGTTAGATCCTCTTGGATCTCGATCGGTTGGTAGTCCAGTACGTGCATCGGGTCCTTCACGTACTTCCACAACATTGACACATGGAACACATTGTGCATGCTTGGTAGTTGCGGAGGCAAGGTGATCTAATATGCCACTTAGCCGACCCGGCCTAATATCTCAAAAGGTCACATATAACACAAACTTAGCTTCCCATGTCGGTTGAAACGCATAACACCCTTAGTTAGCAAAATTTTAATGAAGATGTGGTCCCCATTTTGAAAAGAATGTGTGGCATTACATAACTGGTAAATTAAGATACCACCATTAATCAAGTTTACCTGAAACTTGACATTTATTCTCTTGAGGTCGGCATAGCACTTCTACCGGCTCTGAGCAACTTTCAGTCTTTCACGAATGATTTGGATGGTGTCATTCATGCTTTCAAAAAGTTCTAAGCCTAACAATACTCGCTCTCCAACCTCTTCCCAATTGAGCAGGGATTTACATCGACGACTGTAAAGTGCCTCAAAAGGAACCATCTCGATGCCCGCTCGATAACTATTATTGTATGCAAATTTGATAAAGGGAAAGTGCTTGTCCCATGATCCTTGGAAATCTAGCATACAAACCCTAAGCATATCTTCAATCACCTGGTTCACCCTTTCAGTTTACCCATCGGTCTGAGGGTGAAATGTCGAACTGAATTCTAGCCTTGAACCCATTCCTTCTTGGAAGCATTGCCAAAATTATGATGTATATAGTGGGTCCCTGCCTGAAATGATGCTAGTAGGAATATAATGTAATATGAGAATCTCTTTAAGGTACAATTCTGCAAGCTTACTGGCTATATACCGTGTACCGTAGGATAGAAAATGGGCGGACTTGGTTAATCAATCGATGACTAGCCAAATGGAATTATATCCTTTTTGTGTTCTCGACAGTCTAAGGATAAAATCCATGGATATATTCTCTCATTTCCACTCAGGGATTGGCAAAGGTTGTAATAGACCCGAAGGGTGTCGATGGTCGACTTTCACTTGCTGACAAACTAGGCATTTCGCTACATACTCTGTGACCTCATTCTTTAACCCTTTCCACAAGAAATTCTTTTTAAGGTCCTGGTACATCTTGGTACTTTTAGGGTGGATGGCATACATCAACTTGTGAGCTTCATCTAATATTGTGTGTCAAAGGTCGGCGTCGGTCGGTAGGCATAGTCGGTCCCTGAATAATAATGATCCGTCTTCCTTGATGGACAAATCGGGCCGATTTCCATTAACTGCTTCCCGTCTGATGGCTACAATTCATCATCGATCAATTGCTACTCGCGAATTGTATAAAAGTGTTTTGATAGAACAGTAATGTTGGCCATCAAGGCTCCAAAATCCTTCACATCAAATTTTATGTTACATAAGGCCATATCCTCAAGTAGACGCCATCTGTGTTTTCTCGTGATGACATGTGATAATTGGGCAGATGACTTTCTGCTCAGTACGTCTGCCACCACATTTGCCTTTCCTGGGTGGTACTGAATGGAGCAATTGTAATCTTTTTAAAACTCTACCCATCTCCTTTATCTCAGATTCAAATCTTTCTGGGTGAATAAATACATCAAATGTCTCACCGTAGAGGTAGTGCCTCCAAATTCTCAAGGCAAAAATTATTGATGCCAGCTCGAAGTCATGGGTGGGATAGTTCTTCTCATGATCTTTATGCTGCCACGAATCGTAGGCAATGACTGTATCATTCTAGTTAAGCACACAGGCCAATCCACAGTGTGACATGTCACTGAACACTAAGCATCCTCCACTGCCTGAAGGTATGGCGAGTACTGGTGCAGAGGTTAACATTCTTTTGAGTTCTTAAAAGCTCTATTCTCACGACTCGGTCAACACAAACTTGGTATTCTTTCTAGTGAGTTGAGTGAGTGGTCCCACAATTTTGGAGAAATCTTCAACGTATCTCTTGCAGTAACTAGTTAATCTCAGAAAGCTTCGTATCTCTGTCACTGTCTTCAATTGCTCCCATTTCACCATGACCTCAATCTTGGTTGGGTCTATGGTTGTACTGGCTTCTGAAATGACTCACTTGCTCCAGCAAAATTCGTATTTGCTTAGCTTCGCATACAATTGGTGATCGCGAAGCGTCTATAGAGCTATATGCAAGTGTTGTTCGTGTTCTTCTCTTGTCTTTGAATAGATGAAGATATCATCCACGAAGACAACCACACATTGATCAAGGTGAGACTTGAACTCTCTGTTCATAAGGTCCATAAAAGACGCTGGTGCATTTTTCAATCCGAATGACATCACTAAGAACTCATAGTGTCCATATCTCGTGCGGAAGGCAGTCTTCAGAATATCTTCTGCCTTGACCTTCAGCTGGTGATATTCTGATCTGAAATCTATCCTTTAAAAGAATCTCGCACCCTGCAATTGTTCCAAGAGATCATCAATCCATGGAAGTGGATAACGGTTCTTTATCGTCAACTTATTCAATTGGTGATAGTCAATACAAAGCCGCATGGAACCATCCTTCTTCTTGACGAATATGATGGGTGCTCGCCATGGAGAAACACTCGGTCTAATAAACCCCTTATCGAGGAGTTCTTGTAACTGCTCCTTGAGTTCTTTCAGTTCAGCAAGTACCATACAATACGGGGCTTTCAACACCGGTTTTGTGTCTGGCATTAAATCTACTACGAACTCGACTTCTCTATTTAGCGGTAAACCTGGTAACTTTTCAAGAAATATGTTGAGAAACTCACATGTAATAGGAATATTGGTAGTATTAACCTTCTCCTCCTTTTGACTTTGTATGAACGTGAGATACCAATGACAACCATCATTCATCAACCTCTCTGCTCGAATAGCGGATATAAAAGGTGCGATGGTCAGCTGAATGCCATAGAATCTAAATGATCTACCGTTCTTAGGGTGAATAGTGACTATGTTTCTATGGCAGTCAATAATAGCATGATGGATAGACAACCAGTCCATACCAAGGATCAAATCCTTGCATGTCTAACAAAATCAGGTCAGCCACTATCTCATGATCTTCGATGGCAATGATAACTGATCGATACACCATATCCATGCTCACAAAGTTCCCTGTCAGAATCGACACTGATAGGATAAAATCTGAAGGCACGAGAGTGATACTCAATTCTGTCATAAATTGAGAGGCTATAAAAGAGTGGGTAGACCCTGGTTCTATCAATACTTGTGCCTTGTGATAACAGATGTCACCTCTCTGGTACATGCTAATAGTACCTAGGTTTCATACAGATAATGTCGTTAGGTGTATAGATAATGGTGTCGTAGCATTCAAAAGTTAAATTTAAGTACTATTATTTTAAGGACATTCTTCAACCAAAATAAAGCTAGATTTGATAGGCCATAGGAAGTCATACCTTGGATGACATCGTTGTTTACTTTGGCATCTTGTGTCGAAACCGCATAAGCTCGTTCTTGTACAATCGATCATGAGGGTTTCTAAGTGGGTGTCATTGCCATAGTCTCTTTCTTTGCCTTAGGACATTCCCTGATCCTATGTCCCATCCTACCACATCTGAAACACGCTCCTATTGTCCTCCTGCACTCCTCAGTCTTATGTGACTTTCGACATTTCATACATGATTTTATCAGTGCCGACGAAGCGGCCCAAGAAGTTTTTTGAGCCTTCGACACCCTAGTCATTGTGGGATTTGTTGGCCTCATGGGTGTAGAAGTAGGCAACCTTGAAGATGCAGTTTGTGCAAGTTGAGAGGATGGTGGCATCAAGAACTTCGGCCTCCTATTAGCCTGCTCAGAGACATACGACCGTGCTCGGCCTCATTCACTCTTGTTTTGTTCTTCCTTTCTCTTGTATATATTTTCAATGTCTTTTTCTGCAATAAGGGGCAACTCCATAACCTCAACGTAGGTTGTCACCCTAAACAAGGAGATCCTTTCCTTAATGATGGGCTTCAGGCCATGTTCAAACTTCTGGGTCTTCATCAATTCTATAGCTATGTGTAACGGTGCAAACAAGATAGCCTGGTGAGCTCGACCTCATATTCTCGCACCGTCATTTGACCCTGCTCTAATGATACGAATTTGACTTCCATTTGGTATCTCTCTTGTCTGGGGAAATATTGTTCATTAAACATTTTCGTGAATTCAGCCCATGTCCATGGGGCATTTGGTGTCCCTTGCGCTCTTGTCCTCTCGACAGATTTTCACCATAGATCCGTCTCTCCTTCGAGTTGGAACAAAGCCCAACTCACTTTTTCCTCTTCAATACAAGGAATTATCTGGAGGATCTTTTCTATTTGATTTAACCATTTTTCCACTTCAAACGAATCAGTCTGACCATAAAAACTAGGATGTCTCATCCTCCTGAACTCCTGGAAACCCAACGGCTGGCATCTCTCTGCAAGCAGCGTCGTCTGTTGGGCCTTGGTATTCACCATGGTCTCAAGTAGTTACCTATCACTTCCATTGCCATTCCCTCCTACTGAGGAGGTGTTGTTGCCCAAGGGAGTCGTGTTTGCACCAGTGGTGGTTCCTTCACCACTCGTTGTGCTTCTGGTGCTCACGGTCCTTGATCTTCCTCTTAGGGGCATACTAACCTATCACGATCAAGCACCAGGTATATTTAATGTGATCATGGCAATCCATCCCCAAGGTCTGACGAAAATCAATTGTCATAGCTCTGAACCTAAGCCATAGCTCTGGATCCCCATGAGACTTACAACCTAGGCTCTGATATCAACTGTGATAGCTCAATTTTTCCCCACATGGAATTATGGGAAAAATTGGACTGTCCTATGTACAGATACTCTGATACCAACTGTGGCAGCCCAATTTTTCCCCACACAAAATTCTAGGAAAAATCAGACCGTCCTATGCCTACTCTCTGATATCAACAGTGACGGCCCAAAATCTCCACACGGGGAAAGATAAGAATGGAAACTTCAAGCCGTCAGATCGTAGGACACAATTTGAATTACGGAATCATCTTGGGTATCGGGGTGCTCGATACCCCATGTGATAGCTCGATTTTTCCCCTCATTAGATATCTAGAAAGATTGGACCATCAAGCACCCAGTAAATCCATATATGTATGAAAGCAAAGCAGATAAAACATAAGGCAAAATGAACAAAAGATTTCCATCATTTCCAAGATAAACAAAACTATACAAACCACCAGTGACGGCCGACCGTCACCTAAACAGTGGTAAAAACTAAATTAAATATACATAGGTCTAGTCTTGAGAATGTACCAAGTATAAAACACAAAATTGATCCACGCTATGTGGATTCTAGAAAAATTCCTCGGGTGGCAGATCTTTGTCTGCCTCTAGAGTGTAGTCAGGATCCTCCTCAAGCTCCGGATCCCGCCCTACGTCTTCACCTGTACCTGTGACATATAGTCAGGGGTGAGCTACAGTCCAAGCTCAGTAGGGAGAAAATCAATGCCATATCACATTTATCATTCTAATTCATAGGCTTGATGATCAACTTTAAATTCTTTTATTAATTATAGAAAAACAAAACAATAAGTTTGAAAGAATGAATCTAAAACATGTCATGTACTGACGCAGAGCATATGCAGAATAATTATGTGGTAGAGCATGGACATATCAGAGTGCAGTGAACATATCAGGGTAAAGAATATATCAGAGAACATAATAATTCAAAGAACAAATATATCGAAGAATGAAATGTATCATCACATGGAAACATTAGATCAAAGTATCCTGTAGCGGGAACAAGGTCATAACCTCAAGGACTCCACCCCCTCTTGGAGCCTCCACTCCCCTTTGCAACTAATGTCAAACAACAACACATCAAGCCAAAGTATCCCGTAGCGGGAACAGTGTATTCCGTAGTAGAAACAAGGTTTAAAACCCCAGGGACTCCACCCCCTTCTTAGAACCTCCACTCCCTTTTGCACTTGATTTCAGAGTCAGAATAGTTTAGATCGAAATTCGAGAAATTGAAATTCAATGATTCAAAGTGTGTCAACATGTCAAGGTATGGAATGCAATTGATCATGTTCCAAAAATCAAATCGTTAACCATGCAAAGAGATTCAAATTATTTTCAATGCAAGAGATTCAAATCTACATATTAAATTCATTTCCATCAGTGACCATAATTCAAAGAAAAATGTAATCGTGCAATGAGACATCCTTACCTTAGTTTCAAGGTTGTGCGGAACAATGGCGTGAATCACCCGAGAGCTCTATCAATGGTTTCCCGTATTCCACCAAGATCATAATGGTTCATAAACTATGTATTAATGACAGGGAGTTTATGTAACTCAAGTCTTCACAGCCTTTCAAGAGGGAAAACTGAGATAGTCTAGAGATAGGGGAAATCACTTGAGCGAGTTCGAAGGTCGCTTGAGCGAGTTCACATGGTACACCAAAACTTGCTCAAGTGAGTTTTACCTGAACCTTTTTCAGCCTGAATTTCTCAGTGCACTCGCTCAAGTGAGTGCTTCAGAAGGAATCTCGCTTGAGCGAGTTCAAATTTGCTCGAGCGAGTTGATCATAACTCTCTCCTTTTTAAGCCTAAGAAATCTCGCTCAAGCGGTTTTCCAATCTCGCTTGGGCGAGTCTGTTAGGGTCTAAAAATTTCAGAACTCACTCATCATCCCTAATTCTGAAGACCAATGATTCTAACACCCGTTCACATACCATCTACTCTAAGTCCATCCTATCTGATAAATCAAAAATCCTACCTTCAATTGTTCACACATGCAAAGATTTCGGTGATCGATCATAGGGAGTATAGGCGTTCGCATTTCTCACGCGTCTGATCATCGAAACCTTGCATGCGATCCAAATGCAAGTAATTCAAGGCCTACCTCTCTGAAATAAAAAAAATTCGTACAATTACGTTTAGGGAATTTTCGGTGTTTAAGCGCTCTTACGCTTGATAGTTCGATCCTTCTTCGCTTTGATGGTGTCGATGTTGAGATCGACACTCTGTTGTTGTTAGAGTGAACAGAATTTTAACTCAAAGGAGGAGGGTTCGGAAAAGTCGAATGGCTGAGATTTCACGAGGGACTGAGGAAGGAGCTGGTTTCCCCTTCCTTCCCTTCGGCTCCTTTCTCTCAATGAAAAACTCATGCATGGTTTACGCGTGAGAAGGGATCTTATACAAAAGGGTGTTGATTCGGTGTGTAGCCGGTACATCAGCTATGGTGGATTGGCTTCTAATAAAATAAAAACCAAAGGTCCATTGCACACAACAAGTTTTGATACCATGACCTTGTGTTTACAAACCCAGTTCTTTACTAGTGGTGCTCTCAAGTAGCCTGTGTGACTCTATACACAATTTAATACATATACCTTATTACAAAGGCACACCTTATAAATTAATATAGTGATTGGTTTCAATCCAAGGCGCAGATCGCTCTCAGTCATTGAACGCATGTACATACCCGGCGTATTCAGTTTGGAATTTCTAGGGTGTTACAACAACTATCTCGACCAGTCCAATAGCTTCAACATCTCAAGCTATTATTCCTAGATTTGAAGCCCCCTTAAGGCCAAAGCAAGTTACTATTACATAGAGGCTTCGACAGTAGGTAATGCAAGAAGTAGGTACTGCTATGTACCTCAAGGCGAGATATGGCTTCTACCAGTAGTTTCAATTAGGAATAGCCAAACTCAAGCATGAGAGCACCCAAATGGTTGCCGAAAACATGTTGCTAGAGGAAGGGAAGAACAGCTGGGAGCCGCAGATGGCTAGATTATAAGAAGAGAATGCTCGACTCAATCCTGAGGCCAAGTTGCTACAAAGACCTCCGAGTCATAAAGAGAAAGCTTACATTGAGTACCAAAAGCAACTGTAGGCTCAAATTGATGACCAAGCTCATCAACTTACAGTTAAATAAGGAGTCATTCTGAAGCTCCAATCAGAAAAATATGGAATGGTAGCTGAAATAACTTGGCAGAAGAAAGAACTAATTTCCATACATGATGGAGGAGTACATACAACAATAAGGTTGCAAAATGAGATTGAGAGGATGAAAACAAAGATTAAACTCAAGTCTTCTATAATCACTAAATTAACCAAGGGCACATGAATAGTTTCATTGATAGTTATCTTCATTCTAAAATCAATATTGGTAGTTACATTTCAATTGGTAGCGACAATTTCAATGACAGTTACATTTTTAGTGAGTATATGGAAGCATACAGAGAAAGATAGGAGGGCCATGGCAGTAAGGTATAATACTATCCTAGAAGAAAAAGAAGCCCTTCAGAGGAAATACCACGAATTGGAAGAAGAACTCCAGTGTGATCCACTAGCGAATTATGTTGAACGAGAGGCAGAAGCATGGGATTCATTTGATGCTACCACTGCATTGGTAGTCTACAATCCGAGGAGCAACATCTCTCCTGCCCCACCTAGGCATCAGCTTCTCTACCAAGTAAGTGAACGAATCTGCTAATCATTTTTCATTAGCTAACAGGTAAAGTTTTCTATACCCCTTGTATTTTAAATTTTTTTTCCAATGAGGACATTGTTTCCTTTAAGTTTGGGGTAATACATTCTGTTTTCTGAATTTTTTTAATTTTTAATATTTTTGTCTGTTTGTTTGTTTTATTTTATAATCAGTATGCTTGAATTTTTGTGTGTTTAAACCTTAGTTAATTTAATACATGCAAGTAAAGAATTTGATTTCAATTGAAATTTATAATTATCTTATAAGGATATTCCCAATCAATGATTGAATCTAGTCGATATTCATGCGTAGTCGATTGCACACTTGTACCAAAACTAGAATTTTTGAAACTATGAATTATTTTGAACTATAGATGTTAGATTTTAGTTTTAGAATCTTTAGAACTAGTAAACTTTTGCGCCATTTATCAAATCATTGAGAGAGTTATAGAGTTTAAATGCTTAATTTCAAATTTTGCTTGAACTTAAAGATTGTGTAAATCTCATTTTTATCATTGAATCCATGAGTACAATTGTATTTTTTTATCCTAGAACTACTTCTCATACATATCAAAATTATATGGATGCATTACTAGTGAAACTTGGAAATGAGAGAAGGTCATCTTTTGAAAGTTTGAGACATAAAAGCTAAAAACTTATACATTTTACCTCTTGAACCCATATTTGAAGTATATGGCCTTATATTTCTTTATAACCCAAGTAAAATACCTTAAAACTAGCATTCATATGATTCTTAGTCTTTTACCCTTGTACTTATGAGAATTTAGAGCAAAGGGAGAATAGGAGAGTTGAATGAATGAAAAGTTGACAAAAAGGTGGTTTTGAAAAGAAATTGAAAGGATCTTGTAGAAAGAAAGAAGAAAAAGACAAATATATGTTATGTTCTTGAAAAGAGCAAAAACTATTCAAATCCCTAAAACAAAAATGGGAAAATTTAAAAAAGCTTTAAAAAAAGAAAAAGAGAATAAGTCAAGAGAGAAAAAGAAGTTGATATTACAATTGTCAAACAGGAAGAAGTGATCTAACTTCTTGGATCTATTTTGAAATGAAAGTGTAGACACCCAAATTCCGCCCAAGGCCCGATCAATCTATACTTCGGGAGAGATGTATCCCTGTGCTTCTGATGGCACCCTTGAACCGGTAGGAATCCACCCAAACCTTTAGGAATCACCTTGAGCCCTTTAGAACCATTCCCCAACCCTTAGAGATCACCCCTAAACCCTAGATTCCCTTCCCATACCTAACTTGAACCTTTCTGAGCAGTTGATGGGAGGAGAGGTACAGAATTTCCCATAGACCATTACAAAGGATGAGCAATATACCATTGGAAAGAGGACTTCTCTAGCTTTCCAACAAGCCAAAGATTACCCAATTTGGAGCTACGGTTCAAAAGTTATGGCCGATTGAAGTTTCACATAAAATCATAAAAATTTTGCTCAGGCGTGGATATTACATACGCCCAGCCAATTTAGCCCTAAATTAGTCAGGCGTATATATTATATACGCCTACCTATTTTGGGGGAAATTTGGCCAGACGTATATAATATATACGCCCAGCATAGGTGGGACCCACCACGCGCTTCATCTTCCCATAGCTCCCCTGATTTTTGTGGAATTCACTGTTCCTAAACTGGACGTATATAATATGTACGCCTAGCTTAGCTACAGTAACTGTCATCAGTTGCTCGAAATTCCTTCATCTGGTTTGACCCTTTGGCCATCCCCTTGGTTGAGGTGGATGTCTTGAGATTGGTTGCACCCACTTTGAGCTTATTTGCAACCCTTATGTCTCCTATGGTCTCACTCCATCATCTGCCATTGAAACTAGTTTCCCAAAACCCTAGGACCTTGAAAACCCAAAAAAACCTTAGATGGAGGATTACCTAATTGCTAAATCAATTAGTTCTTAAGTAATCCCCTAACCCATCCCTTCTCTATAAATAGAGAAGCCCCCCTCTTCCCAAAGGGTTGAATTTTTGTTGAAGGATTAGAGAGTGCTTAAGAGAGAACTCTAGTGAAAGAAAATGCCAATATTTTTCTAGAATTCCAGCATGCATATTTCATCTATTTCAGTCCATTTCCACCATTAGATCACTCCCTTTAGCTAAAGTCTAGCCTTTAGCCTCACCCTACACTTCCTATTTTACCGAATCCTAGTGCTAGAGTCCATTTCCATATCGTTTAAGCCATCGGAAGCACGCCAAAGCGAAGATCTTCCATAGTGCAACAAGGGCCCGTGAACTCCAGCTCACCCCTCTCTTCCTCTGCCTTCTTGGTGTCTCCCCCGTCCAAGGATTCAAGCCGTTACGCCGCCGAAATTTCGGTTTGGCTCAAAGCTTGATAGGACCATATTGCCTTCAGGCAAGGGGAAACTCCGCCCTTTTATTTTTATTTTTGGCCATAGATAAAAACCGCTACGTGCGGGTTGATCGGGTGCCTAAACCCTTCCCGATCGATAACCGAAGCCCCTACTCTAGAGCCTTTGGCAAAGACCGGTAAATCAGAGTCATATTTAGCACTTCGATGCTCAAAATATCGATTTGAAGGTTTCCCGGGTCACCAAGAGCTCCGGGTGGCGACTTTGCATTTTATTAAAATCGAGCGCATCGCCGCGACGGGTTCGAGAGGATCCATGGTCGCACAGATGGCGACTCTGCTGGGGAAATCACCCTAGTGCTTCCCCTCTTGTTGGCCTTATTTTTTTGTTACTAACCATTACAGTTTTCTTCTTATTTTCTGCTGTTTTTTATTATATTTTTGTAGTTTTTACTAACGTACTCACCCCTACGATTCAGTCCTTTAAGTTCCTTAGCCGATTGGCAGGCCTACGTGCGCATTTAAATTTCTATTTTTTCGATTCTTGTCATTTAATCCGCCTTAGCTGTTTGGCGGGCTCGCTCGCATTTACTTTTCACGTCATTTAAATTTCAATCATTTATGAGCCTTAGCCATTTGGCGGGCCTACTTGCGCACTTTATTTCGGTCATCATATCTCACCTTTGAACGTCAGCCCGTTGAGGCGGCAAGGGCTTGTCATCCCCGACCTGATTTTTGGACTATTTCACTCCCCTTTAAAAATCTGTAATTAAAAGTGAACCAACAGTGTGGGGACATAATTGAATTTATTTTTGGGTAGTTTTCGGGGGGTTTAGGCATATATACAATTTACCCGGTTCCCAGTAAGGTGGCAGCCCTAGTGGTGATGATCCTGAAAAGAACCACCCCTTCCAGTACCTGAGAAGGCGCTTGCACCGGAGGTATATCGGTTGGGTTGCCAATTCCGATCAAACCGTAAAACCCGTATTGGTGAGAGCGTAGACAACCCAAAATTCAGCCGTGTATCCCTAGGAAATGGAAAGGAGGGACCCGATAACATACACAACAGTCTCCGGGAGCATTTCTCCCAAGAAACTAGTTCAAAGAGCCACATTCGGGCTTGCTGTTCACTGTCAAACTAAGCTAACAGAAGTGTTTTTGCCAGGCGTATATATTATATACGCCTAGCCAAAATCCCCAGAAAATAGACAGGCGTATATAATATATACGCCCAGCCAAAATCCCCAGATTTAAGCCCGGCGTATATAATATATGCACCCAGCCAAAATCTGCATTTTTTGGTCGGGCGTGCATAATATATACACCCAGTATATATTGATACTGACAATCCACCACCCCAAGTCCCCGATTAGCGGTATTAGTGCTCGCAGTAGCCTCCCACATCCTCTAACACCCAACATGTCCCCGCCCAATCAAAAGAAGGCGACTTCTCATTGATTTGCTCTGGGGGATCGGGTCGTTTGCGTGGATTCCCTCGCCTTCAATAGAACGAAAGGGTTCCCTTTCGCTTCTTCTGAAGTGTGTTGGATCCCGCCGTGGGGCCTACTAAAGGTACATAGACCACCCGAGACGGGAATTGACCCTGGGCACCAAGTCATCATTCATCTAGGTAGGGGGCAGTTAACTTCCATTTTAAAAAAAAAAAAGAAAAAAAATCCTCATCTTCAAAAAATCCACCTTCAAAAAGAAAACAAAAAAACAACAACCAAAAATCATCTTCAAAATTCAAAAAAATCATTTTTCGAAAAAAAAGAAAAAAAAAACCAAAAAAACCCAAAGAAAATCAAAAGAATATATTTTGGTGAGACCGTCACCACGGCAACTTCAAACTCGGGTCGTAGAAGGAGAACTAGGAAGGTATTCAGCCCTTATCCGAGACATCGATATAACACTCGTCAGCGGATCATGTCAGAGCCGATACATCCCCACCATCATCCCCATCCCATTCTCATATCGGAGAAGACCCGATCTCCGACACCTTCACCCAAAACGAGGTTCGATATCACGGGTCCATTTGGGGCACCCGTGTTCACGTCCACCCCATCCCCCTCCCTCACATTCTCCCAACATACCCCCTTTTCATCCCCTACTGAAACCCCTCATTTCCCAACCGATCCATACATCCCCATCTCCCATCCATACACCCTTACCGCACCCCCATACTCCCAAACACCCCATAGGGAGCCCCATCCCCCGCCTACTTCCCACATTCCATCCATCTCATCATCCATGCCCCCTACATCCCACATCCCATCCACCTCATCTCACATACCATTCCCACCACATGGCCCATCCACATCCCAACTTACCCCCCCATTTACCCGGGTCATGCCCAATTTCTCCCAACCCCCTCCATCCTTAACTGAGCCATCACCCCCCAATCTCACACCTGAATCCACGCCCTCAGTGGAGGACATGAGAACGATGTACGCCCTATGGGCTGCTTCTCGGAACCCTATATCTCAAACCCCGCATCCAAATCTCCAAAACCTCCATACCCCATTCCCTCTTAACCATGCCTAACCACCCATTGTCCATACCTCCCAATATCCCCCACCTCAATTCCAGACCCAAACCCATACAAATCCATGGGCCCAAGCCCAAACACTTTTAGAGCCATGAGCCCAAGCCCAAGCCCATCAGACCCAGGCCTAAGCCCAGGCCTAAGACCCTCAAAACCCATGGGCCCAAGCCCAAGCCATCAGACCCAGGCCCAGGCCCCAAATCCTCAAGGCCCATGGACCCGAGCCCATTAGGCTCGTGCCCAGGCCCAAAACCCTCAAAACCCATGGGCCTAAACCAAATAGCCCAAACCCAACAAGGCCCATTGGCCCAAAGTCATACTAACCCCCACACCCAAGCCCAAGGCCCATCAATCCAAGCCTTCCAAAACCATCAAACCCAAATCCCTCAAACCCAAGGCCCATCCACCCACGCTCATCAAGGCCCATTCACTAACCCCATACCCCCCCACCAGCACCCTTCATTCACCTATACCCCTTACGCCCCCATCCCGCCTCCAACGGGAAATCCAATCCATCCCATTCCTCAAACCCACAACATCCCGCCACCTCAACCACACCTCCCTCACCCCCAGAATGTGCACCCAGCTCAGCATATCACCTACCCACAAACCGCTCGTCCATTTATCCCTTCTCATCCCCTACAAACCATATGGCTCCACCAAGTCATCCAACCCCTCACCCTCCAAGTCCAAATAGCAGAACTCGCCCCTCACCAATACCATGACCAACAGTATGAGGAGGATGAGATCTGCAATAGTGGAGGAGTTGGCAGCTTCAACCCTCCTGAGCCCACCATCATCACACCTAGGGTCGAACAAAATCAGGGGGAACCAGTCCCCACTACAGCCTCAAAAGAACCAGAACAGTTGAAAAAACAAATAGATAGAATATAGAAGCAACTGATGAAGATGGGAGGAGTAGAACTGCATTCAACAGACTTTTCAGACTTATGTCTGTTCTCCGATGTCCCCCTGCCACAAAAATTCAAGATGCCATTATTCGATAAGTATAATGGCATTGGCAACCCCATTGCCCACTTAAAATCTTACTGTGGGGATATATGCCAGTATGGCAGAGATGAATGACTCCTCATCAAAGTGTTTCAAAAAAGTCTAACGAGCCCAACTCTGAGATGGTTCACATCCCTGGAGCCATCTATGATAAAAACTTGGAAGGATCTGACACACTTATTCCAAGAGCAGTATGTCTATAACATGGACATTGAGCCAAGGAAGTCAGATTTGGCCCGTCTAAAGCAAAGACATGATGAAACATTCAGTACTTACTTGGGAAGGTGGAGGGCGTTGGCCGCTCAGGTAACTCAATGGATTCCCGATGATGAGCAGATTGAATTGATAACCAAGGGAGCCCTCCCAGTCATCGCAGATTTTTTAGTATATCAGCAGCAGTCTAGTTTTGTGGCATTTTTGATGATTTTTCTACTTAGAAATATTTAGCGCTATTCCTTTGATTGCATGTTATCCCTTTTCTTGTATATATCTGACTGTTTGCAGGATGATCTTGGTGATTGTTCATGAAAGTAGCCCTTGAGGTCACCTGTCTAGGTGCGGGTTTCTCCTACATAAAAAGGTCAAACTTTTTTAGAGTTGGGTGTCATTTTAATCTTTTCATGTTTCAATGCCTTCGTAGCATAAATTAGGTGAATTAGTTTAAAGGGCCAAGGGGACCATCAAAGGCCCACAAAATCCCCAAGCCAACTCAAAAAGGCATAAGGGGGGCCATTTTGTGCTAGCACAACTATTAGTTGTGCCAGGCTTAAATTGAGGAGAATTTGCACTGGCGCAACTAATAGTTGCTCCAGCTTTAGCTTGGGGAGCTATGGGGCCTTATATGCCCGAGACAACCCAAATTCTCTCTCTTTTCTTTTTGACTTGGCCTTTTTGACTGACTTTTTTTCTCTCCTTACTTTCCCAAGGGCGGGTCCATCAACATACATTGAATTTTATATTCTTGTAATAACTTTGTATGTCTATGGACTCGCTTTCCAATCCTCCCTTACATGGAGGGATTGGGATCAATTTACCCCTTTCTTTAGGCTTAAGGCCCAATTTTCTTAAAAGTTGGCATGGAAGCTTGAATGAGAGTGACGTCGTCGAACTTGAGCGGCTCGGACTATCACGTCTTCCCTTCTTCCTTGAGGTTCCTCTACGGCGGGACCTACTTCACGCGGCAACCTCTCTTTGGGATACAAGTGCTCATGTGTTTCATTTTGGGAAGTGGGAGCTAACTCCTACTCTTGAGGAGCTATCCAACCTATCTTGTTTAAAGCTTCACAGAGGCCTCGCAAGAGTCATGTTGAAGTTAGGCTACTCCAAATCCGTTCCCCTTACCCTTGGTTTGAAAAAATTCGAGTACGAAAAAAGTTTCGTTGGGGGGCCCACAAGGTGTTTGATCAAATTCCTCAAAGAACTTTTCGGTGATGAAAATCTTCAAAATTGCCAGTTAGGGATTTCTTCAACGCGAAAGCCTTCGCTCTCAGTCTCATTTCGGATGTCCTTTTCTTTACTGGGGAGAGAGCTTCTCTCTAGCTCTTTGTGATGTTTTGACCGAGTTGGTAGAAGGTCGATCGGTGATGCACCTAGTCCCTGCTAAATTATACCGGTGCCTTGATGCATTTTCTTTTGGTAAGGTGGAGAATCTCAGGGGATGTCAATTGCCACTTTAGGTTTGGTTGGGCGAGCATCTTGTTGTCATGGGACTCGTGCCACACTTTTACATTGCCCGAGGTGAGGCTGCTCGATGCTTTTCGGGTAGGTGTCACCGGCTTTCGTAGGGCAACTCATCAGCTCTGAAGCTTTGGTTGACAGACGCTGAGCTGACATGGAGGCTTCCTTGGTTGGATCAGACCTTTCCCATAGTTCGTTCTAGAGACCTTGAGGGCATCCCCCTCCTAGGATTGACGGGCAGCGCCTTCTATTTCCCATTCTGAGTGTTGCATCAGTTTGGCTGTTCTCAGCAGGTGCCTTGTGAGACAAAGCCCCCTCTATGTGACTTGATCTTTTCTAGGGGGTCCTCTGGGGACATA
This sequence comes from Chloranthus sessilifolius, assembly GCA_021018995.1. Classification (NCBI taxonomy): domain Eukaryota; kingdom Viridiplantae; phylum Streptophyta; class Magnoliopsida; order Chloranthales; family Chloranthaceae; genus Chloranthus; species Chloranthus sessilifolius. Next base: position 85,950,960 of record CM037597.1, read on the forward strand.
GATCGGATTGCTACTGTTTGGGAAATGCGTCAATCTACGCTGATGTGTGATATGGAGCAAGGAGATTCAATTTAGTCTTCCCCTAAGTACGAGTCTTGGCTATTAGCTGAACAGCCTGCTGTTGATCATCTAGATCAGATAGAGAGTATTGACATGGAAGGCCCCTGGTTGAAGAAAGAGATGGCGCTCCGAGCTCGTATTGAGTTGTTGACTGATGAGAAGAGGGTCCTGCATGAACTTTTGGCCCAAGAGAAAGTTAGAGTAGGGATAGCAGAGAGCGAGGTCCTTCGTCTGAAAGGATCATTGAGTGTTGCCCTTAGAGCCACAGATGCTTCTCGGAAGAGGTACAAGAGTTTGCATGGTTGTTGATTGACCTAGCGGAATGGTCGGGAGGATGGTTTTCACACTGAGATTAGTGCCTTGAGGCGTGAGCTGGGCCATTGATTCCTTCCTGCACATATGACTTTTTGCATAGATCAGTTACACAGAAAAGGGGCGTAAGAAACCCTTTACAGATACACACCAGATACACACTTTTTTTATATACATATTTTCTTTATGTTTTTATTTTTTTCTTCTTTTTGTAAAAAGAAAGAAAGAAAGCTAGGCATCACCGGCTATTTTTTGGGATGTGATATAAGCGGTGCCTTTGTAAATGGAAAAGGAGAATCTATTATATATACAAAGATTTTTTTTTTTTGTTCTTTTTATTTTCTTCTCTCTTTTTTTGATTAATGGGTTGCTTTAACAAAGAGGGCTTTCCACCCTGTTCTTTATTCTCTTTTTGTTTTTTTTTATGCCTCAATCACTGAGTGAGATCTCGGGTCTCCTTTTGAGCATTGTCGAACCCCCTTTTAAATGGTCGGGTCTGTGGGAGTTTCAGCAGCCTTACCAAGACTGGAATGCCATTCCCTTTAGGTTGAGTCAAACCATTCTTCTTGGGTTATACGTTCGACGAAGTAGTTTCACAAAGACAATTTTGGTCGGGGCTCGATTCGAGTTAACATGAGCGGCCCAATCGAAAAATGGGATCAGGGAGAGTAACCAAGAGGGTTCCTCCAACATCAATGCTATTCATCAATTCAAACCTTTCTTTTTAATCTTTTTCTTTTAAAATTCTTTTACTCACAACGCCCAAGGTGAGTTCGTCATGCCCATTTTTGCCCTCTTTTTACTCGTAGTGCCCTTTCGGGTTTTCACCACATCCATGGGTTTAGCTCTCTTACCCCAAGCGCCCTTTCGGGTTTTCACCTGGTCCGCACAAACTCACTATTTTTACCCGTAGTACCCTTTCGGGTTTTCACCACGTCCATCTTGCTTTGAGCTTGTATTTATTTATTTTTATACATTTTTTTATATTTATTTTTATTTCCTCTATCGAAAGCCACAACATAGACGTTGATTCCGTCATAGCCGGCCAGATGGGATTTCGGTGTCGTCTCACAACTCGGCTTGTGTTGACTTAACAGATATTATGACTACTTGTGAACCTAAAACGAGGGCTTCCTTCAGGGTGTAGCTTGGCCATGGGTCAGGTTAGGATTTGAAGGTATGTTGGGCTTAAATAGGGTTTTCTTGATATGGCTTCAATTTTCTGAACATACTTTCTTCCTTGAGGGTTTTACTGTACATGTCCCATGATTCTTATATTTTTTTTCTTTTCCTTTATCTTGTTTCAGGCAATCTTTTTTTTGAGGTTTTGCTTTTCCCATTTTTTTTGGATTTTGATGGTAACTTTACTTCCCCTTTTGTATATGTACGCACTTTTTCTCTTCTCTTTTTTTTAGGGGAAGGGGTTTGTTGAAAGAAAGGCCCAGGCTCAAAATAGGGTAGCAAAGGATATTATCATTTTTAGGGATGCTTTTTGAATATTGTGTTTGGAATGATGGCCTCTTTTGGGTTGTTCTTAAGTAGTCACGTATCTGTTTCACCAATACTTACCTTATCGTGATAGACTAGGAGTAGAACCGTCAAACGCATCCAGCATTGATGGGCTTAGGAAGATGATCTCCGTCCATGGTGGCGAGGCAGATTGCGTATCCCGACAGCACTTCTCAGACAATGTAAGGTCCTTCTCAGTTCGGCGTGAATTTCCCCCTCGGATCAGTGTGAAGGGATGGGAAGATCTTTAGCACAGTGTCTCCTACCTTCGAATCTCGACTGCGGACACGTTTATCATAAGTGTGTGTGATTCGCCCCTGGTAAACTTGAGTATGACATAAGGCTAGGAGTCTTTTCTCATCCACCAGATTCAATTGTTCAAAGCAAGATCTCTCTCTCAGCTTTGGGTAAGCCCGATTCCGTGAGGATTCGGAGCGAGGGTACTTCAACCTCTGTTGGTTGTCTTCAGGTGTCTAAATGCTGATATTTATTTAAGTGATGAGATGGTAAAATCAGAATACAAAGGTGGAGTAAAATGACTATGAAATCAGCAACCTAAAGTACACAGCCTACAAGATACAGGGCTAATGTAGCAAGTTTTGATAAGTAAGAGTTTGTCCCATAGAGAAATTAATCTAGAACCCAAAACGTGCTATAATAGTAGGCCTCCAGATCTGGCTACAGATCTAACAATTCTAAAGAAAGGGAGTTGGGTGTCACAACTACACTAAATTATCTATTAAAAGAAAAGAAATAAAGTGCAGTCTTATCCTAAGAAAGGGTTATAAAGAAGGTGGTGATGGTGTATGTTAAAATAAAGATAAAAGGATGGAAAGTAAGTAGTTTAGGCTAAGGTTCATTCAGTTATGTAACTTAGAATTTGGGCTGTCTCTGTAGCAAATCCTTACTGAAGTGCTATGAAAATCTCAGCAAGGTAGAAGAATCCAACTTAACCCATGCCATTTAGACAACTCTTAAGGCTATAATCTATCCACTTAAATGGTCACAAACTATCCAACAGATTTTGTCAAATCCCATTAATTAAATAAAAAAGCTAACCTAATCCAAAGGAGTGGACTGATCTTAAGGCTATAATCTTTCCACTTAAATGGTCACAAACTATCCAACAGATTTTGTCAAATCCCATTAATTAAATAAAAAAGCTAACCTAATCCAAAGGAGTGGACTGATCTTAAGGCTATAATCTTTCCACTTAAATGGTCACAGACTATCCAATAGATTTCCTCTAACCTAAGAATCAAATTAGGCAATGAATGCCATTGTAGAGACTATGTTTTCTAGGCTACAAGCACCCCAGATCTGGCAAGCATTCATTGGAGTTCCAACCAATAAAATCCTATGTGTGTGGCAAAGGCCATCATCTCAATGCTTGGACACAAAAAAAGCAACAGGTTGAATAGGGACTTAAATACAACTGGTCATTGCAACAAAAGGCCTGCAATGACTTAGCCCACAAGTCTGCAATCACTACAAAGAAGTCAGATCAAACATTTGATAGTGGTCAAGTAAAATAGAGGGAAGACTATTCCTGCAACAACCTCTCACTAGGCTACAAGCTCAAATGCAGAGGAGAAGAATCCTTCTCAGATCTGTAACCATGACCTGCCCTAGGGCTATAGTCTGTCCACTCAAATGATCACAGGCTATCCACAGAGGTTACCTTACCCACAGATGATGAGATGGAACATGTAAACTACTGCTGCCACCATGGTCCTAGGGCTACAACCTCAAGCTTCCATGAGTCTTTCAATAAGCTCAAATCCTAAATGCATGCTATAGCCTGAACAAAACTACAGGAAAATAAGAAAATAACAGATTAAGTAAGCATTTAAAGCATAAATTCTATTGATCTAAATTACCAACAATGCAATTTCTCAAGGCAACAGCCTTGTGCATAATAGCTCTTCACAAAAATCCCAATGTTTAAATGACCTATTACAAAACTAAATGAAACTACACCTAATTGCTTACCAAAGTTTAGCCAGCAAGTGCTGGGTTGAGAGAGAAGAAAAAATGAAAAAAGAGGTGATCAAACCCTAACCCTAATACTAATTTTCTTAAGCTCTTAGCCCACAGAGGTTGAAGGAGAGAGTGATTGATAAATTCTAAGTTACAAGCACAACTTATATACTCAGTCCCACTACCTTGGCTAAAAGAAGAATAAACCCTAATTTTTCTAGCAGATGTGGAACTATTATAACCCTTGGATTTCGTGGGATGTATGCCTCAAGATCAGTGCCTGAAGATGTGTGCCCTAGACCTACGGAAATCTCTAAAAGGTCCTTGAGTTAAGATTGAGAAGTGGAGAGTCCGAGCTTCGTGAGGCTGGCTTCTGAACATTACTTCTGTCGTGCAGTTGCTCTGTGCTCTTTAGTTACTTCGCGTAGCTTGCAGAGTCCTTGCAAAGTAAGAATTTGGCTTTGAGTGCTGCTGTCTCGCGCAGAAGGACTTTAGATGATCGCCCGGTGGAGCTTAAGAATCTCCTGTCACGAGGTAGTCATGCAGATGCCTTCACATATCACTCGGTAGAAGGGTTGGGCTTCCAATCGCGCGAGACCTACACGAGAGAAATTCTTGGCGTCTCTCCCTTCCAGATCTATGCGAGAACTTCGAGAGGTTGTGGCTGCTATTCACGCAAATTGATCTCACGAGGCAATGCACGCAGCTGCTTTAAGGCTTGATCCTTGTGAGAACTTCGCGAGCTTCTTTTCATGTTGATTTTAGCTGTAGTGCGTGACTACTGTGTGAGAGGCTTCTTTGTAATAATCCCCTCACTGAGCTGCGCTACTGTTTCACGAGCTCTAGTGTGTTGCATGTCTTAGCTGCGCGAGGCAGCACCTCAACTATGCAAGATAAATCATTTTTTCCTCTGCTGCTATGTACATGCTTCTGTTCCAACTTCCTCCACTCTCATCTATACTTCTTTCATCTGTTAGACTTTCTTGGTTCATTATGACATGCAAAATAGGCATCATGGTGTGTAGCACCATGGTGTTTCATCACTCGCTGGCTCAGCTTTCATCTTTTGCTTGAATTCTCTATCTTCTTGGCATTAAAAGTAAAGACTTTGTGTTAAGATGCACAAGTTATTACTAACTACAAAATACACTTAAACGACAGTTATTAGTCAGCTTCAAGGTCTAGCAAGGACTAGGTTAAGAGGTGAAAAGTGATATTTTTCAGTGAATAACACACCCCCACACCTAATCTTTGCTAGTCCCTGAGCAAAGCAAAATTTAAACAGCTACTATAAGAATGTAAATGCCACTTTCGTAGGGATCACGGATGCATTTAGCTTATGCATCAAGCCTTTTAATCCCCTAGGTGAGGGTTTTCAGTGAAGGTACCCACAAACTTCTCAATGAACTAGTTAATAAAAGTGCAACACAGTGGTTAATCAGTTTGAAATAAATATAGTTCATTCCACCCTTGCTCTATCAAAAATAAAAGGAGTTCCATAGTAGTTATGCAACCAATTTAACACCTGAGTCATGCATGCATGCTCATCACATCCAATCAGCTGACAACAAGAAAATAATATGTGCAAAAGAGTACTAAGCTTACCAGTATATCAAAATTCAGGTTCAAACAATGCCCCAATGAATTCAATCTCAGACCCAATGCTTACTAGGGCTATCTCTCACAATTGAATTTAAGGGTGTACCATTTCACAGAAGCTCAACAGTAGTTACATACCCCAAATGGGTTTGCAAGCATGAGCATAGGCAGTGCTTCTAATTTCTGACATCATAAAGAACTCTCACCATAGATTAGGCATTCTCTTATCTTTACATGATAGTTCATTTGACTTTGGATCAATAAGGGCTTTTCATGGGTAGTAATGTGGCTTATTGGTGTGGGTTGTAAAGAATAAAAGGGGTAAAGAGGGATTCAAAATTGAGAAATCAGCACAAGTAGGAGATGATTCATGACTTCACCTTCTTCATTTTAGCAAACTCCATCTTCTTTTAAAATTTCAGAGCTAAAGTGGCCAACTTCTTCTCTTCTTTTCAATATTTTCAATGAAATTCTTCTTTTGACTTCTCTTTCTTTTCTCTTCCCTTTTTGTTTCTTGTATTTATATTTTTTTTATGATGGTTGCCACACATCTACAACTGCTACACTGTTATTTACAAATTTCCTCTGCTCTTCTTCTCCTTTCACCAAATGTTAAACTTTACTCACCTATTTTCAATATCCTCTCCTTTACCTTCTGAATTCTCAGAGTGAGGGTAAGGCTGTATCAAGTCAAGAGGTTCAGGTTCAAGTACTTTGGTGTTTGTTAAAGAAAAATTGGGCTTTAAGGCTTAAAAAGTGTATGCACAAGGGTAGTTTCACAGGTTTGATCTTTTAGGCTCAAACTATCAAAATGAAGGCCTTGATCCTTTCCTTAGTGTCATGATTACTGTCAAACAGTATCAACTTGGGGTATCTAACTTCTAGTGAAAAGGGCTTGACTCAGTCAGTCCTTAGAACACAAAATAGATGGCACAGACACTCCTTAAAAGAAAAAAAAATTTACAGGCTCAAAGCTCACTGGGTATGGTCTTCATTGAACTCAAAGGGGTATGCTTTCACCTGTTTCTCTCCTTATTGGTTCACTAACTACTGTTTATAAAAATTTCTTCACCTCATAGAAGTATTGATATTCAAATGATTTTAGTATTAAAAAGGTCTGCATAGTATTTAAATTTCCTCACTTTCAACATTGCTTAGGTAAAGTTCATTCTATTTATTCCTCACTTAGTTAAGACTGTTACACTTAAGCTAACTATATCATTGGCAATCCTTGCCACACCCCCAAACCTATGAGGAGCAGTGTCCACACTAATTCAAAGATGAAAGGGTATGTGCAGCAGGGAACATACACAAGAGCAGCAGAAAATAAAGGAAGTGAAAGCATTAAAGAAAGCACACACAAATAACTAAAATAAACAAAGCAGATATCAATAACTACACAAAAATTATGCAAAGATATCCTAACTAACTACAGGTGCATATCTAGACATCGTAATTATCTGCTGGTTCAGTCATGACTTGGGGTCATTTCCCTTTTAGCCATGACAGCTGGTTCAGTTTTAACAGTAGGGCCTTGTGTGGTGTTTTTTGGTCTAAGGACTCTTTCAACCTTAGGATTTGGAGGTTCCAACTCATGGTTAAGGGATCTTTTTCCAAGCATACACACACAACTCAGCAAGTAAGGAAAATACTTACAACACATAAAAAAATTTCAAACTAAATTAACAACTAAACAAATTTACACTAAATTAATTATAGGGAATTCAACATCAAGGGACTAAGGTTCAGGGTAAAAGAAGTGCAAACAGAGCAAGCTAAACTCTAGCTGTAGCTCTATCTTTTCCCTTCTTCTATTGTCCAATTTTGCAAAATTCCAAAAAAAATCAATAGCACTTTTTATTCTATTTATGGCACTGCTACAAAGAATTTTCTAAACTAAAATAGAATACAACTCATGTCTACTGAAAAGATCAATATCCCCGGCAGCGACGCCAAAAACTTGTTGGTTGTCATCAAGTGTCTAAATGCTGATGTTTATTTAAGTGATGAGATGGTAAAATCAGAATACAAAGGTAGAGTAAAATGGCTATGAAATTAGCATCCTAAAGTACACATAGCATGCAAGATACAAGGCTATTGTAGTAAGTTTTGATAAGTAAGAGTTTGTCCCACAGACAAATTGATCTAGAATCTAAAATGGGCTATAATAGTTGGCTTCCAGACCTGGCTATAGATCTAACAATCCTAAAGAAAGGGAGTTGGGTGTCACAGCTATACTAAATTGCCTATTAAAAGAAAAAAAATAAAGTGCAATCTTATCCTAAGAAAGGGTTATGAAGAAGGTGGTGATGGTGTGTATTAAAATAAAGATAAAAAGATGGGAAGTAAGCAGTTTAGGTTAAGGTTCATTTAGTTATGTAACTCAGATTAGGGTTGTCTCTGTAGCAAATCCTTACTGAAGTGCTATCAAAAACCTCAGCAAGGTAGAAGAAACCAACTTAACCCATGCCATTTAGACAACTCTTAAGGCTATAATATCTCTACTTAAATGGTCATAGACTATCCAATAGATTTTGTCAAATCCCATTAATTAAATCAAAAAAGCTAACCTAATCCAAAGGAGTGGACTAATCTTAAGGCTATAATCTGTCCACTTAAATGGTCACAGACTATCCAATAGATTTCCTCCAACCTAAGAATCAAATCAGGCCATGAATGTCATTGCAGACACTACGTTTGTCAGGCTACAAACACTCTAGATCTACTATAGATATGACAAGCGTTCATAGGAGTTCCAACCCATAAAATCCTATGTGTGTGGCAAAGGCCATCAACACAATGCTTATACACATAGAAAAAGCAACAGGTTGAATAGGAACTTAAATATAGATGATCATTGCTACAAAAGGCCTGTAATGCTTTAGCCAACAAGTCTGCAATCACAACAGGGAAGTCAGATCTAACATCTGATAGTGGTGAAGTAAAACAGAGGGGAGCCTATTCCTTTAACAACCTCTCACTACGCTACAAGCTCAAGTGCAGAGGAGAAGAATCCTTCTCAGATCTGTGACTAAGACATGCGCTAGGGCTATAGTCTGTCCACTCAAATGGTCACAGGCTATCCACAGAGCCTGCCTTACCCACAGATGATGAGATGGAATATTTAAACTGCTGCTGCCACCATGGTCCTAGGGCTACAAGCTCAAGCTTCCATGGGCCTTTCAATAAGCTCAAATCCTAAATGTATGTTATAGCCTGAACAAAACTACGGGCAAACAAGAAAATAATAGATTAAGTAAGAATTTAAAGCACAAATTCCATTGATCTAAATTACCAACAATGTAATTTATCAAGGTAGCAACCTTGTGCACAACAGCTCTTAACAAAAATCCCAATGTTTAAATGACCTATTACAAAACTAAATGAAAGTATACCTAACTGCTTACCAAAGATTTAGCCAGCAAGTGTTGGGCTAAGAGAGAAGAAAAAATGGAAAAAGTGGTGATTAAACCCTAACCCTAACCCTAATCTGCTTGAGCTCTCAGTCGATAGAGGTTGAAGGAGAGAGTGATTGATAAATTATAAGTTAGAAGCACAACTTATTTACTCAGTCCTACTGCCTTGGCTAAGAGTAGAATAAACCCTAATTTTTCTAGTAAATGTGGAACTATTACAACCTTGGATTTCTTGGTGTGCCACGAGATTAGTGCCTCGAGATGTGTGCCCTAGACCTGGGGAAATCCCTAAAAGGTCCTTGAGTTAAGATTGAGAAGTGGAGAGCCCGAGCTTCACAAGGCTGGCTTCTAAACATTACTTCTATCGCACAGTTGCTCTATGGTCTTTAGTTACTTTGCACAGCCTACAGAGTCCTTGCTAGGTAAGAATTTGGCTTTGAGTGCTGTTGTCTCGCACAGAAGGACTTTGGATGATCGTGCAACTGTTCTAGCTTTGAATGCACTCGCGTGGAAGAGTTTGCAGCACTTGGCTTGCTCACGCAGTGGAGCTTCAGAATCTCCTATCGCGAGGTACACACGCAGATCCCTTCACATCTTGCTCGGCAGAAGGGTTGGGCTTCCGATCGCGCGAGAGCTGCGTGAGAGAACTTCTAGGATTCTCTCTCTTCCAAAGCCACATGAGAACTTCGCGAGGTTGTGGCTGTTATTCACACAAATTGATCGTGTGATGTAGTGCACACAGCTGCTTTAAGGCTTGATCCATGTGAAAACTTCGCGAGCTTCTTTTCATGTTAATTTTAGTTGTTGTGCGCGACTGCTACATGAGAGGCTTCTTTGTAATAATCCCCTCACTGAGTTGTGTGACTGCTTCACAAGCTCTAGTGTGCTGCATGTCTTAGCTGGACGAGGCAACACATCAATTGTGTGAGATAAATAATTTGTTCCTCTGCTGCTATGCACATTCTTCAGTTGCAGCTTCCTCCACTGTCATCTATAGTTTTTCATCTATTAGACTTTCTTGGTTCATTATGATATGTAAAATAGGTATCATGGTGTGTACCACTATGGTGCTTCATCACTCTCTGGCTCAGTTGTCATCTTTTGCTTGAATTATCTCTCTTCTTGGCATCAAAAGTAAGGACTTTGTGTTAAGGTACACAAGTTATTACTAACTACAAAACACACTTAAACAGCAGTTATTAGTTAGCTTCGAGGTTTAGCAAGGGTAAGGTTAAGAGGTGAAAAGTAGTACTTTTCAGTGAATAACAACCTCTACCGATAGGACGACCTCGGTTCCATACACAAGGGAGAATGGTGTTGCCCCTATAGCAGTACGGATCGACATTCTATAGGCCCACAAAGAAAATGGCAGCATTTCACTCTAATCTCGGTAAGTGATGACCATTTTCTCTAGGATGCAGACGATTGTCTTGTTTACAGCTTTCATGGCTCCATTGGTTTGAGGTCGATAAGGGGACGAACGATGGTGCTTGATTTTGTATTGCTCGCAGAAGGCTCGAAAGTGCTTATTCTCAAAGTTTGTGTCGATGCTCGTGATAATATCCTTGGGTACTCCAAATCGACACACAATATTATTTTTGAGAAACTTCTTGATGTGACTGGCTGTGATGTTGGCATATGATGCCGCTTCTACCCACTTGGTAAAGTATTCAATGGTGGCGAGGATGAACCGATGTCTGTTGGATGCTTTCGAATTAATCATTCTGACGACGTCAAGGCCCCAGGTAGCAAATGGCCAAGGGGTGGTCATGCAGTGAAGCTCGATGGCAGGAGCGTGTATCAGACTGGAGTGTTCCTAATTCTTGTTGCATTTCTAAACTTGTTTGCAGCAATCTGATTCCATAGTAGTCCAAAAGTACCCTTGCCATAAAATTTTCTTAGTAAGCATGTGACCGCTGATGTGGGCACCGCATACTCCCTCGTCGATCTCTCTCATGATATTTATCGCTTCACTTTTTGTAAGGCACCTGAGTAAGATGTTATTGTATGATCACTTGTTCGTTGATCTGTCTTGGACGTACCCTCAGGAAAAGTTAGTGTCTCGAGGAAATTCTTGATATCTGAGAACCAAGGTGGCTGATCATCAAGGTTTATAGGTTCCTCAATTTGGAGGCCGAACGTCGGCTCATTCCTTTGCTCGATCATGATTGGCTTCATCTCAGTACCATATGAGATTTCTATCATTGATGCCAACGTTGCTAGTGTGTTGGCGAAGCGATTCCTTATTCGGGGGACATATGAGAATATCACGTCTTTGAAGTAAGCTATCAGATCCTCGATGTACTCATGGTAAGGGATCCGTTTCTCATCTTTTATGTTCCAATCTCCATTCGCCTGGCATATGATCAACTACGAATCGCCAAACACTCAGAGGTGAGTAATGTTTAGATCGAGAGCTGCCCATAAACCAGTGGCACAAGCTTCATACTCGGCCATATTGTTAGTGTAAGGGAAGTTGAGTTTGATAGAGACTGGTACATGAGATCCTTTTGATGAAATTAGAATGGCTCCAACTCCCTGACCCTCGACATTAGCTGCCCCGTCAAAGTGCATTACCCAAGATTCCTCTACTTCCTCAGTTTCGTCCTCCATCATGAACAAGATGTCCTCATCAGGGAACTCAGTTCTCAAAGGTTCATAATCTGGCAAAGGATTGTTGGCAAGATGATCAGCGAGTGCTTGCCCCTTGATCGACTTTTGAGTGACGTATGTGATGTCAAACTCCAATAATAAAAGTTGCCATCGTGCAGTCTGACTTCTCAAACAGGTATTTCAACGGGTCCATTTGAGCCAAAAGTAGAATAGCTTGAGATAACAAGTAATGGTGGAGCCTCTGGGTAGCCCAAACAAGAGCTAGGCATGCTTTCTGTAGATGAGAATAGTGAGTCTCATAGTCAGTAAGCTTCTTGCTCAGATAGTAGATGGCTTGCTCTCTTCTTCCTATTTTGTCATGCTGCCCTAATACACATCCCATCGAGACTTCCATCGTGGAGAGATACATCAAGAATGGTCTCCCCGGCTCGGGCGGTACAAACACAGGTGGGTTAAGGAGGTTGTTGAGAACTGGAAAATACCATTTTCCACCCCTTAACCTGGGTCTTGATAGACCTTTGAGAGAACTAAATAAGTGTTTTAAGTGTTTGTTTCACAGCTAACAATAAAGGCAGGCTTAACCCTGAAAGCAGCCTAAATGTGCCAAAAAGATGATGAACCATGTTGATCCGGAGGAAGAAGGAGAAGGGACAACCTCACTAGCTTTCAAAATGCCTAAACTAAAGAGGACAAAGGCCTGGTTTCAACCTGGAAAGAGGCGTGGAGCTATTCGAACAGAAGAATGCATTACAGATTGCTTTTCGAAAAGAATCTAAACTTTTCGAAAAGAATATGAACTTTTCGAAAAGAACCTGAACTTTGCGAAAAGAACCAAAAGCTCTAGGCTTATCTTTCGAAGAGCACCTGAACTCTTCGAAAGGATTTCTGAGCTATTCAAAAAGAAGAGAACTACTTGCGAATAGCACTAGAACTGTGCGAAAAGAGCTTCAGAAGTCACAGTACCTTGCGAAAAGTTCTCCAAACTGTGAGAAATGGTATTCTGAAGATTCCCAGCATCTGCAAGGGTAATTCAGTAATCTCTACATGCGCCCCAATACATTTAAAAACCCAGGGACATTCCGAAAGATTCTGAGCATGAACCAAAGGCATATTCTATCCCATGTGAACACCCAAAGATGAAATCACTTGGCGGGAACTTCTAGAAGCTCTAACAGATTTTTGAATTACATAACAGAATTGATGCTTCTGTCATCTGATTGGCTGAACCAGATCAAGCAGTTCTGATTGGCTAAAACAGATCTGGATCCTTGTGCTCAACTCCTATTGGTCGATACAGATCTAACCAATTATGATTGGTTGATACACATCTGAGCTAGACTTGGGGAAAACTATAAATAGATGAACCATTTGCCCAATTTGGGTATCCAGATTTTGAGTTTCATTTCTATTGCCTCATTTCCATTTCAGATAGCTTGTTTGAAATTTCTGGAATAGCCTAGCTTTTATTTGTAATTAAGAGCTGTGAGATATCTTTGTACTTCACGTGAAAATTGTATTCAAGACTACAAATCCGAGAGCTGTTTAAGCTGTGCTCTGTAATTGTAATGGTGAATTTGAAAAGGTTGCTGTGAACCGTACGTTCTCAATTGGATTCGTGTTAAGGGTTCCCTGTGATCTCCTTATTTCATTAGATTCCTTTAGATTTACTGTTCTTAAAGCAATTTCCCTTAATTCATTATCCCTGTGAGAATTGGCGTTTGTAACCTAATTTCTCACAGCATTTGTAGTGGTGTTCATTGTTCTGAATCACGGATTCGAATTAAAGACTATTGGATGATCTGTGTCCATTGAAGTAGACAGACCATAGCCATAAGTCCAACTCAATTCCCATCCTTGAGTTGGGTTACTTTCTCTCGCATCTGTGATGGTAGCCAGATGAAGATTGGATAATATTTCATTTACATTTATTCTCATTCTACAAACAAGTACTAAATCGAAGTTAGATATTATTTCTCCATTCTTATTAATTGGCATCAAATCTCCCCAACTCGGATCTGGATCATTTAGTTTTAATTTTTACTTTTATCATTTAGTTATTGTGACAAATTCAACATCCCATCTTATGTGCTTTATATATAGGATAAGAGGTCAGATCTGGTAGCTCAGATCTGAAGGTTTATCTTACATTTTAGATCAATTCCCTGTGGACGATCTTTTACTCACTTACAGTTAAAACTTACTACAATTGGCCCTGATCTTGCAGGCTAATTAAGTTCTTTCTGTGCTGATATTTCTTTATTCTTTTTAGTTTTTTAAATTCAGGACAATTCATCATCTATAAATCTGTTTCTAAAACACAAATAAATCATGCCCACTAAGAATTACCAAGTTTTTGGCGCCGTTGCCGGGGGATTTATTTTAAAATTGGTAGACCTAAGTTTTTATTTTTTTTATTACATCAGTGCTAACTGTTCTATTGTTTAAATCTGTGCAGTTATTCATATACATTTTGAGCGTGGAATCTACCTTGAAAGGAATTCGGAAGGTTTGCTGTGCATAATTTGATTCTCTGGTTTCTGTGTTGTATGCTTGGTAGGAGGACTCTCAATCCTGAGATTATTCCTCTGAATTTAGAAATTGAAAGGCTACTAAGAACCAGACAAATATCACAGAATTTTGCTGAGATAGCTACTATGGGTGAAGAACCTAGACTTTTAAGGGATTACTTCGCACCTGGTGGATATAATTCCCCATTTTGCATTCAATTTCCTACTGTTGAAGGAAATTATGAGATCAAATCATCATCTATGCAGATGCTTCCTTCCTTCCATGGTTTGAGTAAGGAAGATCCATACAAACATGTGGATAAATTCTTGTCTCTTTGTACCACATTCAACATAGCTGGACTGGGTCCAGAGGCAACCAAGCTTAGGCTCTGTCCTTTTTCATTAAAGGACAAAGCTAGAGCATGACTGTCTATGTTGGCACCAAATAGTATCACTTCTTGGAATGATTTGCAGTGTCAATTTTTAGCCAAATACTTCCCTATGTCTAAGACCAGCCAGTTGAGACAAAATATTATTTCCTTTTCACAACACTCAACTGAAACTTTCCATGAAGCATGGGAAAGGTTTAAAGAACTTTTAAGGCAATGTCCTCATCATCAAATTCCCTGATGGCAGCTTGTTCAAAGCTTCTATCAAGGAATTGATCAAAAGGGTAAGAATATGGTAGATGCTTCCTGTGGAGGCACCTACTTGCAAAAAATAGTTGAGGAGGTCTGGAATTTATTTGAAGTGATTGGTGAAAATTCAACTCAAGAGGAATCTTTGTTAAGAGACATTGAGAATCCTGCTCGGTTGAACAATCAGCAAACTACCAAGGGAAAGATTTATGAAGTGAATGAGTTGAAAAGGAAGATGGATAATTTAACCACAAAGTTTGATAGATTGATGGACTCACTTAAAAATCCAATGGTTGCAAGAGTAGAGGAGGCATGTCTGATATGCCAGTCCTCTACTCATTCTCTTGATCAGTGTCCAGCTGCACCACAGTTCTCAGATTTAGTGGTGGAGCAAGCTCATGCTGCCCAATCATTTGGACAGATGCAGTCAAATGAATATGCATGGAGAGGGCACCCCAATTTAAGGTGGAGCCAGGGCAATTATCAATCACAACAGCATCAACAACCAAAGAACCAAGTACCTTTCAAAACTGCTCAGCCCTATCAGCAGAATTTTTATACCAAGCCAAATTTTCAGCAGCCCATTCCACAACAACCTGTACAGCAATCTGCTCCAGTTCAAACCCCTTCCAGATCCCCTTCTTTTGAAGACCAAGTTCTAAATTCACTCCAAAATTTAGGGTCTTTAACTTAGACTGTAAACTTTCACAGTCAGAGCATAAAAAAGATTGAAGAAATATTGGGTCAACTTTCAAATACTTTGGCCAAAAGAGAGGAAGGCAGGTCACCCAGCCAACCTTTGAACATTCCCAAGGACAGTTCATGGTTGGAGAGATTTATGTTTCACATGAAGAAGTAAAAGCTGTCACTACTTTGAGAAGTGGAAGAATTATAAATAACAATGTGGGTACTGAAAAGGAAGAAGAAAAAATTGAGGAAACTGTTAGAGATATGCAGCAGGAGCAGCATCATGTTAGCATTGGGGGTGCTGATGTACCTCAGAAAAATAAAAAAATTCAAAAACAGAAAAATCAAAAATATTCTAGTAATGATTCTAAAGCTATAAATGATGGACTAGTTCCTCATTTGCCATTTCTCCATACCATGAAATCAGCATCCCCTTTTGATAAAGGGAACACAAAAATAGATGAAATGATGGAGACTTTCAAGCAAGTCAAGATAAATCTACCTTTGGTTGATGCAATCAAACAAGTCCTAGCATATGCAAAATTTTTGAAAGATATTTGCACTCACAAAAGACAATCTAGGATACAGTTATCCAAGAAGGTCTTTGCTGTGGAAAGAGTTAATCAGGTTTTGTCCATTACCACACCTCTTAAACTCCAAGATCCTGGAATCCCCATAATCCCTTGCATCATTGGGGAACATACCATTGAAAAGGCTTTATTAGATTTGGGTGCTAGTGTCAACTTGCTTCCATATTCTGTATATGAGAAACTAGGTTTGGGAGAATTAAAACCCACTCATGTGGTGTTACAACTAGCAGACAGATCTGAAAGAAAGCCAGTTGGGGTGATTGAGGATGTGTTGGTAGGGGTAGATAAGTTTTTCTACCCTGCTGATTTTCTGGTATTGGATATGGAACCTACAAAAAGCAGAACTTCCATTCCTGTCATTTTAGGGAGACCATTCCTGGCTACAGTCAATGCTTGCATTCAATTCAGGTCTGGTATTATGGAAGTCTCTTTTGGAAATATGAAGGTAAAGTTAAATGTTTACAATGCAGTCACACAGCCTCAATTCAGTTATGAGGAATGCTTTCTTGTTGATTTGTTTGATGAACTGGTAGAAGAGACTTTACCACAGTTTTTGCAGTGTGAAGATTTAACCACAGATTTTAAAGATGGTTGGAGAAATGCTGTGAAAGAAACAGTTTGTACCTCAACGTCTGAGGAAGTTAATGTTGTGCAAGGAACTCATGATCAATCAACAAGGTTCTCTTCATGGAAACCTGCTATTCTTCCCCTTCTACAAACAACTAGGTACCATTGTTACCTTCTTTTCTCAGCCCACCTGATGTAGAGCTGAAACAATTACCAGAAAATTTGAAATATGTGTTTTTAGGAGACCATAAAACATTGCCTATTATTATTTCTTCCTCCTTCACTGAGGTGCAGGAGGAAGAATTGTTGATTGTATTGAAACAACATAAGAGGGCAATTGGCTAGACTATTGCTGATTTGGGAGGAATCAGTCCAACTGTTTGCATGCATAAAATTCATCTGAAAGAAGATGCAAAGCCTTCTAGGGAAATGCAGAGGAGGCTGAATCCTCATATGCAAGATGTGGTCATGAAGGAGGTTGTTAAGTTGTTGGATGTAGGGGTCATTTATCCCATCTCAGATTCAGCTTGGGTGGCACCTACACAGGTGGTACTTAAGAAATCTGGGATCACTGTTGTAACCTCAGATTCTGGTGAGCTCATTTCAACCAGACAAACCACTGGTTGGAGGGTCTGTATTGATTACAGAAAACTAAACACAATGACCAGAAAAGACCATTTCCCTCTTCCATTCATTGATCAAATTTTAGATAAGCTAGCCGGAAAACTTATTATTGTTTTCTTAATGGCTACTCTGATTACAACCAGATTCCTGTGTATCCACAAGATCAGGAAAAGACCACATTCAGTTGCCCCTTTGGCACTTTTGCCTATAGGAGAATGCCTTTTGGTCTTTGTAATGCTCCTACTACCTTTCAAAGATGCATGTACTCCATTTTCTCTGATATGATTGACCAATTTATGGAGATTTTTATGGATGATTTTTCAATATATGGAGACAGTTTTGCCCAGTGTTTACATCATCTCAACTTGGTGTTACAGAGATGTGAAGAAACCAATCTAGTTTTGAGTTGGGAGAAGAGCCATTTCATGGTCACCCAAGGCATTGTCCTTGGCCATGTTGTCTCCCACAAGGGCATTGAGGTGGATAGAGCAAAAATTGATTTAATTGCACATTTTCCACCGCCCAAAACTGTTAAATGAATCAGAAGTTTTCTGGGGCATGCTGGATTTTACAGGAGGTTCATTAAGGACTTTAGTAAAATATCCAAGCCTCTTTGTCATTTATTGTGCCAAGATGTCCCTTTTGTTTTCAACAATGAATGTTGAAAGGCATTTGAATTCTTAAAAGATTGTTTGATTTCAGCCCCAATACTACAGTCTCCAGACTATTCACTGCCTTTTGAGCTGATATGTGATGCGTCAGATTATGCTTTGGGAGTTGTTCTTGGGCAGAGAAAGGATAAGCTGCCTCATGTGATAGCTTATGCCAGTAGATCAATGATTGATGCACAGCTCAATTACAGAACAAGTAAGAAGGAGCTGCTGGAAATTATTTTTTCTTTGGAGAAATTCAGGTCATATGTTTTGGGTTCACAAATAGTAGTGTTGACTGACCACTCAGCCTTGAAATACCTTCTGTCTAAGAAGGATACCGAATCAAGATTAATCAGGTGGATCCTCCTATTATAGAAGTTTGATTTGCAGATTAAAGATAAAAAGGGTGTGGAAAATGTGGTGGCTGACCACCTATCTAGAATTCTAACTGCTGAGATTGATAGGCTGCCTATCAATGAATCTTTCCCTGATGAGCAACTTTTTGCTATCAGTGTACACACCCCTTGGTTTACAAATATAGTCAACTTTTTGGCTACTGGAAGAACCCCTCAACACTGGAATAAAATGGATAAAGATCTTTTCTTCTAAAAGGTTAAACATTTTATTTGGGAGGATCCTTATCTGTTTAAGATTTGTGCAGACTAAATAATTAGAAGATGTGTCCTTGAAGAAGACTTTCATAGCATACTTTCCATGTGTCATGAACAGGCCTGTAGAGGTCATTTTAGTGGAAACAAAACTGCTGCAAAGGTTTTGCAATGTAGATTTTATTAGCCTAAACTTTTCAAAGATGCACTGCAGCACTGTAAGTCTTGTCAGAACTGCCAGAGATTGGGCAGCATTTCCAAGAGAAACTCAATGCCTTTACAGCCCATTTTGGTAGTTGAATTATTTGATATTTGGGGGATAGATTTTATGGGACCTTTTCCTCCTTCAAATGGTTGTAATTTCATCTTAGTGGCTGTGGATTATGTATCCAAATGGGTTGAAGCCACAACCACTAAAACCAATGACCATAGAGTTGTCCTGAAAATTTTAAAGGACAACATCTTTTTCAGGTTTGGCTCCCCCAGAGCTATTATCAGTGATGGGAGAAGTCATTTTTGTAATAAACATTTTGAAGCTTTATTGAAAAAGTACTCTGTGTCTCATAGAGTAGGTACTCCATATCATCCACAGACCAGTGGACAAGTGGAGATTTCCAATAGAGAAATCAAACAAATACTGGAAAAGACTGTGAAGAAGGACAGAAAGGATTGGTCCTTTAAGCTGGATGATGCATTGTGGGCATATAGGACAGCCTATAAAACCCCAATTGGCATGTCCCCATTCAGATTGGTCTATGGCAAAGCATGCCATTTACCAGGGGAGTTAGAATATAAGGCCTTTTGGGTTATTAAAAACTTGAACATGGATCTTACTACTGCTGGTAATCACAGGAAACTGCAGCTTACTGAGTTGGAGGAGCTGAGAATGGATGCATACACCAATGCAAGATCTTACAAAGAAAAAGTTAAGACTTTTTATGACAAAAATCTGCTGAGAAAAGAGTTCATAGCTGGCTCCAAGGTATGGTTATTCAACTCAAAACTTTAGTTTTTTCCTGGAAAGCTGAGATCCTGATGGGAAGGGCCATATACTGTCATTCATGCATCTCCTTTTGGGGCTGTTGAAATTTTGGACCCAAGTGATGGGAGAACCTTGAAAGTAAATGGTCAGAGGCTCAAACCATGCATTGAAAATACCTTGGAGCCTGTGCTGACCATCTATCACCAAGAACCTCCACATATCTGATGATAAACAACTATATCATATGTCTTTTACCTGTGTTTGTTTTATAGTTTTTTTCATAGTTTCTTTCTCTCTGTTTTTAGTCATGTTTACACTCAATTCGAGAAGTTTATAATATGTGAATAATGAATTCGCAAAGAAAAAATTCATTTCGAAAAGTTCAATTTTATGTTCGAAAAGGATCTGGCCCTGTAACTAACTGCTCGAAAAGAATTATTTGCTTTTCGAATAGTTAGTTTTAAAGCTATTTGCTTTTCGAATAGTTAGTTCTGAAGCTATTTGCTTTTCGAAATGTTGTTTCTGAAGCCATGTGCTTTTCGAATGGTACTGATGCCATTCTCTTTTGTAAAATAGACTGTTTTGAACTTTTCAAAAACTTCAAAGATACTTTGCGAAAATCATTTTAAGCATATTTAAACCCTTTCGAAGCAAGGGTTTCATATTCGAAAGCCTTCCCAGAGTGTCCTATTTCACAGAAAACCCATTTTCTTTCTATCCCTGCGTGCTTTTAGAGTTCAGATCCAATTTTCTTCATATTTGTTCTATTAATTAAGCTTGAAGAGAGGGACTTTTTGCTTCTGATTCTGGTGGATTTCATCAAGCGATCAACGAGTTCAACCAAAACCCTAGATTTCGGTATTTTTCTGTGCATTTCCTTTGTTCGTGTTTTGCAAAGTTCAATTTGGTATTAGCATTCATTGTGTGAGATTCAAACAAAGTTTTTAAATGGGGAAAGCTAAAAAATCACTGGCTGCAATGTTCCCTAAATCTTCTCCTAAGAAAATTAGCAAACCCTCCAAAAAAGGAAAAGCCAAAACCTCAGCTAAAAGGAAATTGTCGATGGATAAAGCTGATATGATTGAGAAAGGGAAGAAGGTTAGATATGAGGAACCCATCCCAGTAGCTGATGCTAGTCCTGAGCCTGAGCTTCCTCCTCTGCCTATGCATTTGGTACTGCCAAACCCATTCGTTGAAGCTCAGAAGCTGATCCCAGAGCTGATTGTTGATGAGAACTTTTTCTCAAACAAACCTGACTGTCAGCTATCCTTGAAATACATCAGGGATGCTTCACTGAGCAATATCCTAACCCCTCTTCCAGAGAAAATTTATCCACGAATGGTGAGATTATGGTACCAAAACATGGAAAAAGTGACGGAGAAGGATGCTAATGTCCCTACTCTTGTAATTTTCATTGATGATTGTGATTTACAAGTCACTTATGAAGACATTGGAAATGCCTTGGGGATACCATTTCAATATGATCCTGCTGGTCCATTAGCTGCACCAAAAACAACTTCTTTTAGAGAAATGGCTGCCCATCTAACCAAAGGCATAGTTGGAAGTGGGCAGTCCATCATGAGGAGAGACTTAGAACCCCATTGTTTGCTGATGGATTCCATTTTGAGAGGGTGTTTTTATGTCACTAGGCACAGCCAGGAAAGAAGAACACCAATTTTGAAGGCCCTTTTTCATTTCTCTAAGGGGCAATTCTTCAATGCCCCTATGCTCATTTTTGAAGCCATGGCTGACATCAGTTCCAAGATGAAAATGGAACAGAAAATAGCTGGCATACCATTTGGAAGGCTGATCACAGCTATGTTAAGGTCCAAATTTGACATTGATGAGCAAGAACCATTCGAGATTATCTCCCCTCATGCATTTGGGAAGAGGGCTTGGACCACAAGCCAAACCATGTTGAATAAAATGAGGGAAGAAGCTGAACCAGCCCCTGCAGCTGCCATTGAACCTGCTATAGCTGAACCAGCCCCTGCTACTGCCCATGAATTTGCTATACCAGACCCTGAGGTGACCAGCTCTTTAGCTGCACCTATGTCACTTGTAGCTGACATTGAACAAGTTGTCCTCCTTGTGGTGACCAGCTCTTTAGTTGCACCCATTGTTGAAGAGCTCATGATCTTACCCACTTCACCTAGCACAGCTCCTATTCCTTCACCCATTCCAACAGTCCCATCACTCATAACCACCATAATCCCAATTGCAGACTCTCCCTCTACACCAACCACTCCAGCTATACTCACACCACCAATTTCCCCTAACAATGTTCAAGACATGGCCACAGATTTTGTTGAACACTCTCCTAGCACCCCCCTTCTCCAAAGTTTCTTAGGATCACCTGCCCATTCAATTCATACACCTGAAGTAACTCATTCCTCTGAACCTGAGTTATTCACTACAGAGGCCTATTCCTCATTGATGGGCTCTATCTTGGAGAATATTAGGCTTGAATCAATACCTATACCTGGCCCTCCTCATTTCACCCATTTAGCTACTTCCCCCTTTACAGCCATTTCACCCATTGCCCCTCAACCATCTACATCAATTTTACCAGCCCCTACCCTGTATACCACACCCACACCTGAATCAATTAGCCAAATATTTACCTTTCTCCAATCCATCCAAGCCCAACTACAGGTCAACACAGACAATCAGTCTGTGACAAATTCCCTTCTCCAAATCTTAGCCTCCACATCCCAAACAACCACCTTAGCCACTGTACCTGCTGCTGCTGACCATGCTACCCAAACAGAACCTGAGGTAGTACTTTTTTATTCCCCTTCAACTTTCCTCAATTTCTCTGATCAAGCTACTCAAACTGACCCTGAGGTCATACTTTTGGACTCCTCTTCTCCCACCCCCACTGCTGGGATACCTTTGGTCCCCTACCACTCCATTCCTATTCCCAGATTTGCCACTCTCAAAAGGGCTATGGAAGAGAACCCTTATATCTTTCGCGATGTCCTCAAGGAGTTAGCTGATCTGCAAGCTTACATTAGAACCCCTTATGAAGACCAGATTCGAAAATTGGAATTGTTCATGAAATTTGAGAGAGAGAAGATGCAGGACCTGGTGGGTCAAACTTTTCAGATGGTTAGGAGTGAGCAGCACAAGGTTACCATGTTGCAAGCACAACTTGAACAGGAAAAATTGAGGGCTTCTAGACTTGAAAAGTATATTGGCCTCACCAAAAAGATCAAATCTGAGGAATACACCGAGCTGCAAGGCACAATCCAAGGCTAAATCGAGTTCAGACTCCAATACTGACTCAAGTTCTGACTCTAACAGTGATTCCAGTTCTGATCTCATTGAACCAACTTATGATACAGATTTTGACCCAAGTTATTAGAATACATTGTACATGTTTGTTTTGTGGGTCTGTAATATGTAATTCCTGTTTTCTGTTAACTTTTGTTAATTAAGTAATTACTGTGCATTTCTTTTCCTTCTTCTCTGTCATTATGATTTCTATTTGATTGTTTTCTTTTTTTGATTATGCACTTCGGACTAGTAAGGGCACTGCTCATCATAGGTTTGGGGGTGTAGCAGAATTGCCAATAGTTTAGTTAAAATCTGTGCAGCTTATGATCACGGTAGAATTTTTGAAGATAAAGTAATTTCACACCTGTTGTTTTGAAAAATGTGGAAGTTAAAACTTTTTAAAACTGATTTTTAGTGTAATTCCAATACTTTCATGAAGTGAATGTCAGAAAATTTTCAAAATAAAATTGATGTTTTAGTAACCCTAAAAAGAGAGAAAACAGTGATGATATACCTCAGAAATTTGATAGAAAACTATACCCAATGAGACTTGGGCCTGAAATGTGTTCTTTGGAGATATGAATTGGCAATTTTTTTTATTTTTTTAGTTTTTTTCTGCTCTAGGGACTGTTTGAACCTGCTTACTATCACTAGAAGTTACACATATTCAAATTGAAAAAACTTGACAGCTATCATGATATTAAAGACATGATGTAAGGCCTCCTTTTGGATAGTTTGAACTTCAAAAAGCCCCACCTTTTGAAAATACCTTTGATACACACCAGTTGAGCTTTATAAATCCAAGATTTCTTTGAAACCTCATCAACCAACCTAATCAACCTCATTTAGCCTAACCCTCACTCTGAGAATTCAGAAGGTAAAGGAAAGGAAGCTGAAGAAAAGAGAGTTGGGTAATAGTTTGGTAAAAGAAGAAGAAAAATAATTGAAGGCAATGATGTCTCAACAAAAGAAATGTGGCATTCCAGTCAATGTTGCTTTAAAAAAAATAAAAAAAGAAAAAAATAAAAAAAGAAAAAGAAAAAGAAAAGGAAGTCATTTCATTGGAAATTTGAAAAAGAAAGAGAAAAAGATGGCCACTTTGACTCTAAAAATTCAAAGAAGAAGATGAAAATGTGTTGAAATAAAGAAGGTGTGTCTACCACCTCCTGACCTTGACTGACTTCTCAATTTTGAACTCCATTCCACCTCTTTATTCTTGATAAATTTCATCCATAAGCCACATTACAACCCAAGTTAAAGTCCTTACTGATCAATAATGGATTGAGCTGTCACATGGAGATAAGGATTTGTGTAATCTATGGTGAAAAGAGCAGTAAATTCATAACTGAAAAGCAATGCCTATGCTCCTGCTTACAGTCCTATTTGAGGATTGTAACTGCTCTTGAGCTGTGTGAAATAGTACAACCCTCCTATTTGCATGATGAGTGAAAACTCTGGTGAGAGTTGAGTTTGAAATCAAATTATTTGGGGTAACATCAAAACTGAATTTTCAAATAGAAGGCAAGCTTTTCATTAATTTTTCTTGTAAAAACTTTTTGACACAAACTGAGTGAATGGTAAAAGGAATTACAGCAGAATTTTAGTTTTAAACTGATGTTTTCTTGAAGACCTTTTTACAGCTTGACTGATGCAGGTGTGAATAACGTAACTGGATAAAAGTTTGCTTTAACAGAACTGCATTGATATTAACTGATTTAATGGAGAAGTTTGTGGGTACCTTCACTAAAAACCCTCAGGAGACTTCACTCCTCCACTAGGGATCACCTAGGGGTTTAAAAGGCATGTTGTATATGCTAAATGCAATTGTGTTCCCTACAAAAGTGGCTTTTTCATTCTGTTTTTAATTTTGTCTTTGCTCAGGGACTAGCAAAGCTTAGGTTAGGGGGTGTGTTGAGAACTGGAAAATACCATTTTCCACACCTTAACCTGGGTCTTGATAGACCTTTGAGAGAACTAAATAAGTGTTTTAAGTGTTTGTTTCACAGCTAACAATAAAGGCAGGCTTAACCCTGAAAGCAGCCTTAAAGTGCCAAAAAGATGATGAACCATGTTGATCCGGAGGAAGAAGGAGAAGGGACAACCTCACTAGCTTTCAAAATGCCTAAACTAAAGAGGACAAAGGCCTGGTTTCAACCTGGAAAGAGGCGTGGAGCTATTCGAATAGAAGAATGCATTACAGATTGCTTTTCGAAAAGAATCTGAACTTTTCGAAAAGAACCTGAACTTTGCGAAAAGAACCAAAAGCTCCAGGCTTATCTTTCGAAGAGCACCTGAACCCTTCGAAAGGATTTCTGACCTATTCGAAAAGAAGAGAACTCCTTGCGAACAACACCAGAACTGTGCGAAAAGAGCTTCAGAAGTCACAGTACCTTGCGAAAAGTTCTCCAAACTGTGCGAAATGGTATTCTGAAGATACCTAGCATTTGCAAGGGTAATTCAGTAATCTCTCCACGCACCCCAATGCATTTAAAAACCTAGGGACATTTTGAAAGATTTTGAGCACAAACCAAAGGCATATTCCACCCCATGTGAACACCCGAAGATGAAATGACTTGGTGGGAACTTCTAGAAGCTCTAACAGATTTTTGAATTACATAACAGAATTGATGCTTCATCGCCGATTGGTCAACCAGGATCAGCCTGATTGGCCAAAATAGATCTGGATCCTTGTGCTCCACTCCTATTGGTTGATACAGATCTAACCAATTCTTATTGGTTGATACACATCTGAGCTAGACTTGCGGAAAACTATAAATAGATGAACCATTTGCCCAATTTGGGTATCTAGATTTTGAGTTTCATTTCTATTGCCTCATTTCCATTTCAGATAGCTTGTCTAAAATTTCTGGAATAGCTTAGCTTTTATTTGTAATTGAGAGCTGTGAGATATCTCTGTACTTCACGTGAGAATTGTATTCAAGACTACAAATCCGAGAGCTGTTTAAGTTGTGCTCTGTAATTGTCATGGTGAATTTGAAAAGGTTGCTGTGAACCGTACGTTCTCAATTGGATTTGTGTTAAGGGTTCCCTGTGATCTCCTTATTTCATTAGATTCCTTTAGATTTACTGTTCTTAAAGTAATTTCCCTTAATTCATTATCCCTGTGAGAATTGGCGTTTGTAACCTAATTTCTCACAACATTTGTAGTGGTGTTTATTGTTCTGAATCACGATTTCGAATTGAAGACTATTGGATGATCTGTGTCCATTGAAGTGGACAGACCATAGCCATAAGTCAACTCAATTCCCATCCTTGAGTTGGATTACTTTCTCTTGCATCTGTGCTGGTAGCCAGATGAAGATTGGATAATATCTCATTTACATTTATTCTCATTTTGCAAACAAGTACTAAATCGAAGTTAGATATTATTTCTCCATTCTTATTAATTTGCATCAAATCTCCCCAACTCGGATCTGAATCATTTAGTTTTAATATTTACTTTTATCATTTAGTTAATGTGACAAATTCAACATCCCAACTTATGTGATTTATATATAGGATTAGAGGTCAGATCTGAAGGTTTATCTTACATTTTAAATCAATTCCCTGTGGATGATCTTTTACTCACTTACATTTAAAACTTGCTACAATTGGCCCTGATCTTGCAGGCTAATTAAGTTCTCTCTGTGCTAATATTTCTTTATTCTTTTTAGTTTTTTAAATTCAGGATAATTCATCATCTGTAAGTCTGTTTCTAAAACACAAATAAATCATGCACACTAAGAATTAACAATAGAGGTAGCTTTTGATTTTATCAAACACTGCTTGACAATTATTGTTCCATTTAACGGGCGAGTTCTTCCTTAGTAGCTTGAAGATCGGCGTGCAGATTGGAGTTAGCTGTGCAATGAACCGACTGATATATTGTATTCTACCCAAGAACCCCCTAACCTCTTTCTCGGTAGATGGTGGCAGCATTTCAGTTATCGCTTTAACTTTGATTGGGTCAACCTCGATGCCTCTCCTACTGATGATGAATCCCAACAATTTTTTAGACATAGCACCAAATGCGTACTTCTGGGGATTTAGATGTAATCTATACTTTCTCAGCCTCTCGAACAGCTTGAAAGTTAACCAAGTGATCGCTTTGCTCCGGTGACTTGGCCATGATATCGTCGACGTACACTTCAATTTTTTGGTGCATCATATCGTGAAATAGCGCAGTCATAGCTCTCTAGTACATTGCACCGGCTTTGTTCAGCCCAAACAGCATGACTCAGTAGCAAAAGGTTCCCCAAGGAGTGATGAACACAATCTTCTCTTGATCCACCTCTGCCATCTTAATCTAATTGTATCTTGAGAATCCATCCATGAAAGAAAGCATCCCATGCTTAGCAGTGTTATCGACCAAGATGTCGATGTGCGGCAATGGGAAATCATCTTTCGGGCATGCCTTGCTCAAATTTCTAAAATCAATGCACATGCTAACTTTTTCATCCTTCTTCGGTACTGGCACAATATTGGCTATCCACTGCGAGTACTTAGATATAATGAGAAACCCCGCGTCATACAACTTGATGACCTCGTCTTTGACTTTCAACATCGACTTGGGTTGGAGATGCCTCAGCTTCTGCTTAACCGACTTCATATCACAGAAGAGAGGTAACTCATGCTCGACCAAATCAGTGTCTAGACCAGGCATGTCCTCGTACCACCAGGAAAAAATATCTTGGTATAATCGAAGGAAGTAAATCATGCTTTTTCTTTCTTCGAGAGACAGCCATGTTCCAATTTTGGTGATTCGGGGAATCTCCTCAGTTCCCAAATTGATGACTTTCATTTCTTCGACAATGGGGGTAAGGCCATGCTCAAACTCAGCAAGCCGGTCAAGGAGCTCATTGGGGAGCTTCTCCAATGGGATATCCTCATCCAGACTTATAGCTCCTACCTCTTCTTGTATTTCTACAGGAAAGGGGTCGATTTTACGTGGGACGGGTATTTCGATTAAGGCATCTTTTTATGAGATTTTATTTAGAATTTTAAATGATAATATTTTTGGACTTTGTATTTTTTTAATATTTTATGGATTTTTATTTTCTTCAGAGGTGGACCCTTGGAAGCATGAGTTTGTGTATATACAAGTTATTTCTTGCCAAGGGCTTTTCTCACTTTTTATAGGTTATTTTTTTTTGGGAAACGGGTGTCAAATGTTAGGCCACTCCCCGCTTCCAGGGTTTGGGGCAAAGATGCCCAGTTGCATACTTGCGAGGCCGCTCCTTTACCTATTTAGATGGAGGGTGCTGCTTGATACAACTCTTCGAAGTCAGCCTCCATCATGTTGATCCCCATTTTGTCTGAGATGATATCCTCAAATGTTAACATGATTTTGTGGTGCCTCACCACAGGGGGAGTGTGTTTAGGTATGGATCGTCGTTCCTCAAAGAGGGATAATGCGGCCAAGTCTATCTCGAGGCTGAGAAGGGTGATGTGTGAATTGGTAGGGTGAACCGGTGATGTAAGCTTGTGTGGGGTTAATCGGGTTACCCAATTTCGGTCCATTTTCACAACCCCGACTCTCACGAATAATTCCTAATATGAGGCCTGGGTCGAGGTTTCTCCACTATGTGGATCCCCTTGACTTTTGTAGCTACAGTCACACGGGCTTTCTCCTTAGCCTCCCGCACCTCTTCTTCCGTAGGCTTGTAACCTAGTCTAAACCTGACTTTCTGACCGCCCTTAGCTGTGGCGGGCTCCTTTCCTTGTAATCTAGGCTCAAGACCCCTTCCTTTTTTATAGCCCCACTTTTGGAGCATAGCCACTGCTGCTATCATACCACCTTCGGTTCTTGGAATCATGCCCTTGATGGGCTCTGGGAGTATCGTTGACACCTCATATTCAAAACTGTGGAGGTCGACATCTTCAACGGTGTGCGGTACATCCAACTTGTTGGGTTTTTCGACAATATTGGTGGCCTTTTCTTTCTCACTATGCCACTCTCCAATGATTGTGATGATCTTATGCCCAGATGTAAATTTGAGTTTCTGGGGCAATGTGGAGGGCATGGCTCTGACTTCATGTAGCCACGGGCGTCTTAGCAGCAGATTAAACGAGGATTTGATGTCCATCACTTGAAACAAGATGGAGAAGGTCATTGGCCCAATTACTAGCCAAGATCAACTTCTCTCATTATTTCTCTTCGTGTGTTATAGAAACCTCTGACACTAGTTCTCGTGGGTCTTCGCATGCTTGGATCTACCCTAATCTTGGTAGCGGTTCTCAGTGGGCATATGTTTAATGCAGACCCATTATCGATCAACTCTAGGGGGATAATTATATTTTTTGACTCAACGATTGTATTTAAATATTTTGAGTGACTACCTCCTTCCTTAGGTAAAATCAGCATCAGAAAAGAAATGGCATTTGGAGCCATCACTTGACTAATTATTTGCCCGACTTCAGTCGGGCAAACCTGAAGTGATACATGTGTATTCTTTAATGCCCCCATTAATGCTTGGAAATGGAGTGGGGGCATCATCAATAAATCCCATACAGTAATACGGGTAGACATTTTTCTCAGCTGACTCTCCTGTATATGTTCTTGGCTCATTTTCTCAAATAGATTCCTAGCGCTGTCTTTCTTTCCTTCGGGTTGGGCTTGTGTTGCTACCTGTGCTTCTGGCTGCTTTGACATCTTCTCAGATCAAGTAACGAAGTCCACTACTCCTTCTCCATGGTTGTCGGCATTAATATCTGTTTATTCATAACTCAGCGGGAGCTGATGAGGATCATAGGTTGGTCTCGAGATTTGAAATGGTATAGTCGATGGTATTAGAGGTACTTACATTGTGGGCTCAGGAGGTATGGGCAATACTTGATTTACCTCAGTGATAGTTGGTTGGGTGGTAAAATTGGGCCAAATGAGGGTGGTGAAGCTTGAGGGTGGTGGCACTGGGGGAAAAGAGGTAAGATTAGGCCATTGGTAGCTGATAGGTGTTGGCGGGGGATTGGGGGTATGATGGGCTATCGAGTAATTGACGGGGGTGGTGGTGTATTGCTGGTATGCATTTATATGTATATAATTGACAGGAGTGGGTGATGGAAAATAAATCCTAAGATCTAAGGGTTCGGCTTGTGGTGTTGGGCTGGGAAAGTAGTCTAATAAATTCAGGGGTTCAATCACCCCAATATTCCTTTCTTCACAGTTCCTTCGCAATGGTGCCACATAGCTCTCCCGCTCACTGATGTAGTCTGATGGGTCAAACTCAAACTCCTCATTTCCCTCTACCATCCCAATGGTGGGTCTGGGACCTACTCCTCTGATAGGATGTGGGGGCAACAACACTTGATGGATGTTTGCATGCTGGTTTACTTGAGAAGGTGCCGATGGTATGATTTTTTTGGCATCGATCAAATCTTGGATCACATGCTTTAATGGGAAGCAACGATCAGTTGGGTGACCCGGACCTTGATGAAAATTATAGTGGGTATTAGGGTCGTAATTCTTTGGGATCGGGTGAGGAGGTTGCGGTTGACGAATAGTGACTAATCCCTTTTCTACTGATAAAGGTAGAAGTACACTTAATGATTGCCCCAGGGGTATAAACACTCGGTCATAGCGGGCTCTCCTCTGTTCTGGAGTCATTTGCATTCCTTGCATATTCCCTACTCTCTGCATCTGCTTAGTTCTAACTGGCACTGACTATGTTGTTTGAAATTGAAATGGGGTTATGTTATTATTGGGTCTAGTATTGGAAATGTTTTGGACATCGGTCCCGTTCTCTTATCATTCCTTTGTTTCGAAAAGCTTCTAATCCCACTATCTCCACTTGGTATATTTTTGTTCAGGTGCCCCTCCCTGATGGCATCTTCATAGCGATTGGCATTCCTCACCAGATTAGCAAAACTAGACTGCTGCTGGTACACTAAAAAGTTTGAGATCACTGGTAGAGTATTCTTGGAAATCATTTTGATCTGTTCATCGTCAAGTATCTTGTTTCTGACCTGAGCTGCTAGTGCTCTCCACTGCCCCAGATAATCGCTGAATGTCTCATTTAGGTTTTGCTTTAACTAGGCCAAGTCAGACTTTCGTGATTCGATGTCAATATTATAGACATATTATTACTGAAACAAGTGCATGAAGTCCTTCCATGTTTACATCATAGATGGTTCTAAAGATGTGAACCATCTCAAGGTCAGACCACTCAAACTCTTTTGAAAGACTTTTATCAACAATCTTTTGTCCCCTCCATATTGGCACATGTCCCTACATTAGACTTGAGGTGTGCAATAGGATTGCAGGTGCCGTTGTATTTGTCAAAAGCTAGCATTTTAAATTTGAGAGGTAAGGGGACCTCAGCAAATAGACACAAATCTGTGAAGTCCGTAGCGTGGATTTCAGGACCACCCATTTTCATCAACTTCTTCTGTATTTTGTCCAGATGTTCTTTCAGCTATTCTGACTCCTTGGATATGGGGGACACATTCTCGGCAGTTGGTTGGACTTGACTTTGGGCTACCAGGGGGTGGGAAGTGATAGGAGGGTCAAGGCTGGTCAAAGCCCCAACATAGGCTCCACTATTTCTTATCTCATCCTCTTCATACTGCTAATCTATATAAGGTTCAGTGAGGGCGGGATTCTCTTACTGGTGCGGCAGAGATTGGATGGAAATGGCAGGAGTGGGGGTTGGGCGAGTCTATTGGGGATGAGGGAAAGTTTGTTGGATGATGAGATTTTGGAGTAGGGCCTGATGAGGCCTTTGAGCATGGGGAAAGGTTTGAAGCTGACTTTGGGATGTGGGGATATGGGTAAATTGGGGTTGATGTAAGGCATGGGTTTGAGCTAGGTATGAGTGCTGTGAATGGGTGAAATTCTTGAGGAATTGTGAAGGGTATGGGTGTGAGGCTCCAATGTTTTGTTGGGCTTCGGTTTGGGCCATGAAGCCTTGGGTGGGTTGGGTCACAAATCCTTCCTTGGTCATGATAGGTTTGGGCCATGGGCCATTGATGGGTTTGGGCCATGGGCCCTTGATGGGTTTGGGCCACGGGCCCTTGGTGGGTATGGGGTCATTGGCCCTTGATGGGTTTGACCCATTGGGCCCTTGATGGGTCTTGCCATTGGGCCTTGATGGGTCTGGGCCATGGGTCCTTGGTGGGTCTGACCCATTGGGCCCTTGATGGGTCTTGCCATTGGGCCTTGATGGGTCTGGGCCATGGGTCCTTGGTGGGTCTGACCCATTGGGCCTTGATGGGTCTAGCCCATGGGCCCTTAATAGGTGTGGGTTATGGGTTTTTGGGCCATGGGGCCTTAGGACATGTGGGGAATGGGGGTTTGGGCCATTGGGCTTTGAGATAGGTGGGTAGTGGGGGCTTGGGCCATTGGGCCTTGGGACATGAGGGTAGTGGGGGCTTGAATGGTATGAATGATGGGGGGTTGATGGTGGTTATGAGGGAGTGAGGAATGGAGGCTTGCTAAGGTATGGGATGGATCCATGGATGTGTGGTGTGGATGAGAGGGGATGTGTTGGGAGGCCTTCCACTTCCACCTATTGTAGGTATGGAACATCTCCTCCATCATGGCCATAGAAGGAGGGTCAGATGGAGATGGGCTATTTGATGGTTGGAGTGGTGTGGATAGGGTGTGGGAAGAGGAAAAATTGGGCATGGCCCGAGTAAGAGGTGGGATATGGGGTAGATTGGAGAAATGAGGTGAGGCATGGGTGGATGGATTTGGCATGTATTGGGAAGATGTATGGGGCATGGAGGTGGAGAATGAGGGAGGAAAATTGGCCATGGCTTCAGAAAAGATGGGCATGACTTGGGTAAATGGGGGGATGTGTGGGGGATTGGATGTGGTATGGATGGATGTGGGTGGATTGGGTTGGGAGGATGAGAAATGGGGCATGTGGATCAAGGTAGAGGATGGGTGTGGAAGGAAAGTGGGATGGGTTGGAGATGGCCATGGATGAAGGCATGGTTTGGAAAAATGATGGGAAATTTGGACTTTGGGTATTTTGGGAAATGGTGGAAGGGAAAATGGGGGCACCGAACGGGCCGGTTATGGTGAGGGTTTAATGGGTGAGGGGGTAAAATTGAAGGCTTCTTCGGTGTGAGAATGGGTTGGAGAATGTGGCGGGGATGAGTTGGGATCAGCGTAAGCCAGGTCCAAGGCCCACGACATGTCTCGATATCGGGTTGGGTACGGGTGCCTCGGGTGGGGCCCGTAAAGCTTCCTCGTTCTTCTCCTAGGGGATGACAGAAGGTACGTTGATGCCGTTGTGCCGACACCAATCTAGACTCTATTTTTAATTTTTTATCCTAATTTTTTTGGATTTTTGTAAGTGAAAATGAGGATTTCGGGTCCTTTTTGAATTTCCTTCTCGGGTGGCTCTCGTACTTGTTATTTACTGAAAAGTATCACTTTTCACCTCTTAACCTAGCCTTTGATAGACCTTGAAGTAGACTAATAATCATTTGCTAAGTGTGTTTTATAGTTAGCAATAATCTGTGTAGCTTAATATAAAATCTATCCTTATTAGCCCAAAGAAAAGGAAGAAGATATGCAAAGATGACAGCTGAGCCGAAGCCTAATGGAACACCCTAGAGTGCTCACCATGGTGACTCATTTGCTGGTCATCATTGACCAAAAGCCTAGCAGACGGATGAAGTTGGTTGAGAATGGAGAAATTATAATAGCAACAAGTGCAATGCATAAGAGCATAGAAAGATAGATCTCGCAGAGTTGAGAAACTCCCTCGCAAAGCTAAGGATGCAGTGGAAGATGCCCTCATGCAGATAGGATTTGTAGTCAAGAGGAGAGCTATAAAGACATCATGAAGATCTCGCAAATTAAAATCCTCAGAATTTATGGCCGGGAAGCTCTCGCGGAGATCAAACCTTAAAGCAGTCGCGCGAAGAACATAGCGAGTCCATGTGTGTACTGAACAAAATTTTACCTCGCGGAGTTTATGCGTGGCCTTGGAAGAGAGAGACACCTAGAATTCTCCTCGCATAGATCTTGTGCACTCTGAAGCCTTACCAATTACTACGCGAGCACAGGAGCATACCTGCGTGAGTACCCAGTGAGAGAGAGCTTTTAAAGTTCTACTGGGCGAGAAGTCTAGGCACTCCAGATCATCTCTGCGACAGCCTTGCAGTACAAAGAAACTGTGCGATTAACTGAAGATTTACTGCGCAAGTGAGCACTTCCCACCAACCAAAAGCTACTCTACGAAGGCTCTACAACTGTGCAATTGAATGAATGCATATGCCAACCCCGCGAAGCATGGGCTCCCCACTTCTCAGTTTAACTCAAGGACCTTTTGGAAATTTCCCAAGGCTAGGGCACACACCTCGAGGCATAGATTTTGAGGCGCACGCCCCAAGGCATTCAAGGTTTGTAACAGTGCCATGTCTGC
Source organism: Chloranthus sessilifolius (assembly GCA_021018995.1). Classification (NCBI taxonomy): domain Eukaryota; kingdom Viridiplantae; phylum Streptophyta; class Magnoliopsida; order Chloranthales; family Chloranthaceae; genus Chloranthus; species Chloranthus sessilifolius. The sequence continues at coordinate 85,984,959 of CM037597.1, forward strand.
TTAAAATTAGGGTTAATCTCTTCAAAGCCAAGGCTGTATGGACAGAGTATATAAGCTACACATAGAGTTTAGTTTTAGGATCGATCCTTCTTTTCATCCTCTGTCGGCTGAGAGCTCCAGTAGGCTAGGGTTAGGGTTTGATCACCTCTTTTTCCCATTTTTCTTCTCTCTTAGCCCAACACTTGCTGGCTAATCTCCCAGTAAGCAGTTTGGTTTAGTTTATTTTAGTTGTCATAGGTTTTGTATATATTGAGATTTTTGATGAGCAGTTGTGTACAGGCTGTAGCCTGAAGACAGTTCATTATATGTTTCACTGTTATTAATGGATTGTTGTTTTGAGGATTAATTGAATCTAAAGATCTTATGGTTTCTTTAAATGTCTATAGGATCCATGTATTTGGGAATAGCCCATTCAATTTCTAGTGGATCTATTATTTACCATCTTATTTCCGGTGGTTTGATAGCCCCATGGAAAGCAATGCTGGATCTGTAGTGAGATCTGGGGAGCTCGGAGGCCTGTGGACCATGGTGGTTGCAATAGTTTACATGTTCTTTCTCAGACCTCTGTGGTATGGATAGACCAATGAGATATTCTGTGACCATTTGAGTCGATAGAGTATAGCCCTAAGGTGGTGTCCAGCCACATGTTTGAGAAAGATTCTTCTCCCCTGCACATGAGCTTCTAGATCCTTGTGAGGAGGTTTGTACAGGAACTGACTCCCCACTGTTTTACCTAGCCGATATCAAATGTTAGATCTGATGTCTTTGTAGTAGTTACAGCTTCAGGCTAAGTCATTGCAGACCTTTTATAGCAATGACCAGCTGAATTTAGAGCTTTATTCAACTTGTTACATGGTCATTTTTGTGGGCAGCAGTGAGTTGTTGGCCTTGGTAAAGCACTTAGGATTTTATAGGTTTGAATACCTATGGATAGCAGCCACATCTGTATGCAGATCTAGGGAGCTTGTAGCACTGACATTACATAGTGCTGCAATGGTATTCATGGCCTGCTCTGGTCCAGTGGTTGGGGAAATGATCAGTCCACTCCTCTAGATTAGATTAGCAACTTCTGGCTTGATCAATGGGATTTGACAGACTCTTTATTTTTGTACTCGCCTGGGGTGGCTCCAGTGAGTTCACTTTTTGCTCAAGTGAGGATGTTTCAAAAATTAGAACAAACTTTCGGCTGAAAGTAGCTTGAGCGATTTTGGTTGTCGCTCGAGCAAGTGATATCGAAGAATGCATAGAAATCAGCTCTGGGATAACTCACTCGAGCGAATCATGCCGAACTTTAACTTCTTTAGCTCTTTTCGTAGGTTTCTTCTTGTTCATTTGTACTGACAAATTGTTTGTAATTACCATAGACCATTGATATATTACTTATATGTCCATTGTAGAAGGAGAAATTGGTTGCTATTGGTAGGGATAATCTCACTTCCTTCGTGCGACGTTAGGACCCGAGGTAGGGGAATTTCAATGCACAATTCATGTTTTATACTTCCGATTCATGTGTGTTTAGTGATTTGAGCAATTTGAACAGTATCTTGCCATTGTAAATGATTGGTTCTAGTGATTCTTAGATATTTGAATACCAAATTGAAGAACTTAGAAACTGGTTCTACAGTTTGAACAAAATGGAAATTGATTTGAAACCTGAAATGGATCAGAAAGAAAGACATACGATATGAACCTCCTTAAACCATTGAACAATTGAAACTCATAAGTTATCGTGCATATATTGAACATTTGAAACTCATTGAACATAGTACTCTTATCAAGTATCAGAAACTCATTGAACATTGGACTCTCACTGAATACTGGAGATTTGAATTTGAATTTTGTATTATCTATGAAATATGAATACTATACTATGCTTTAGAATTTTGGATGTGATTTAAAGCGATTCATTTGATCGAATCCTGTGCGACGACATAAATATCGAACATAGAATCGTGCTTCAGCACATATCAAACTGTTCTTTGGCACACATTGAATCGTGCTATTGCACATATTGAACCATGACGAAGACATATCGAACAGCACAAGTATTCCTCACAACGCAGGAGTTTGGGCACTCTAAAAACTTATTCATTGAACGATGATGGTTAGGTGATCAGTCATAGAATTTACCATTTTATCACCCTTAACTTACTGATACTAGACCTTAATCTACTACTTATGATATAATGATGTGCAGATATTTAGAATAGTAAGCGGAAAAGAACCAAAGTGTTAATATTTGTTAAAATAAACTTAAAAAGCAGTAAGAAAGACGATCGCTCGAAAATGTGATCCAATCATATTTAATAACTAGTTGAAAGTGAAATCGTAATCTCGAAAGAGTGTAAATAAAGAAGAAAAGATGCAATCGTAATTACCATCCTACAAGAGGCGCTCAAGACTGGAGAAATTATATCGAGGACACGATCGATTGTGTTGAAGAATCATACTTAATAAAGAAAAGAAGTTGTATTTATGATTTTACAATATAAAGCTCGTTACTGCTGAAGATCACGTGAGAGATACACCGCCATGCACAGAATAGAAAGAACTCTGAAATTAGAAGTCTTACACTTTATGAATTTGAGAAGATAGGTGAAAGAATTTTGAAGATCTCTGCCGCTGAAAATAAGGAAAAAGTCCTGCGTGCATCTACTAACCAAAGCAAGGAAGATAGGATTAGATGTTTAATTATATTAGTAAACTTTTTTTTTTAGAAGTTTACTTTTATTAGGAATTAATAATTTAAACCGACCCCTTATGATCTAAAAATAAGAGGGCTCGACATAGAGGAAAAGCTTATTGAAGGAATTCTCAGCATCAATTGACGACTGATGTTGAGTTTCCTGACGAGCAAATTAGAGTAGCGTAGTTTAGATATCCAAGGTCTCTCGAGAGCAATTGATGACTATGATAGGAGACTGGAAGATTAGAGTAGAGTATCCGTAGTTTGTCGAGAGCAATTAACGCTTGTGATTGAGAGATGAAAGATCTTTTTATTACTTTCTCGTTTAGATTTACTACTTTAATTTACTTCTTTGTAAACATCTGATAGTTATTGATTTTAATTGATGCCACAGGTCTTGAATTTGAAAGATTAGAGTAGGGGTATTTTATTTTCCATCTTCAATTTTCTATTGTTTGATTGACGCCCAAATTCTAGGAAGTTGCAGATTAGTATAGATCTATATTAAAAGAATTTCATATTTGATTGACACCCAAATTTTGAGAGACTTAGATATAATGTACCGGTATTTTAATTTTCATTAATATATGAGAACTGAAGGTGTGACAGCCCGATTTTCCCCACAAAATTTCTGGGAAAATTGGGTCGTCAGATCTAATGTTTTGAGTTCACACTGAACGTTTTGATACCACCCGTGAAGACCCAATTATCCCCTACACAGTTTCTAGGGAAAACCAGTCTGTCAGATACTCTGATTAAAACGCTTTGATACCACCTGTGACGACCCGATTTTCTCTTACACGAAATTCTTGGAAAATCGGCTCGCCAGTCCTGTAACATCCCGACACAGACAGAAAACAGGGCATATGTCATATGGAATTTACAGATTCCATTTACCTATACAGAACGTAAACTACCCCAAAATAAACAACCGGTGATAGCCGACCATCACCTAAACAATGGTAGATACAAAATTGTACAGATATACACAATAAGGAATAATTACTATACTATACCGAGTCCAAAAATTTATTTCCAAGTGTATCTACAAGTAAAGCTTTTCAGGCGGAAGAATAGCTTCTTCTTCCGGCATGTAGTCAGGATCCTCCTCTAACCCAGGATCCTGATCGAGCTCTAAACCTGTGATGTAAATATCGGAGTGAGCTAACAGTCTAAGCTCATTAGGAATGAATTCAATACAACTTACATTTATCAAATAAAAGCATAGAACTGACGACAATTTCCAAGGTAACTTTTATCTTAAAACAAAATTCAGTGGCAAGAGGTCAAAGAATTTTCAGATTCAAAATCGAGATTCGAATATCTTAGAGTCGGAACTTGAATGGTCTAAAAAAAAAGTTTCACGCATGACTGATTGGTGCACGTTTCAGAGTTTCACATGACTTCCGAATTCTCATTCATTTTCGTAATTTATATGCAAATTCTTGTCTTAATGTATGACTTAAACATTAACTTAAATAATCTATAACATGAATATAGCATTAGAGCCGAAGTTAATACCGATGGGAATCCCCTAACCATTGTCGTTCAGTGAACACTTTTAAGAATGTACGGATATCCCGCCGTACCAGTAGGAATGTATAGATATCCTACCATTCTAGTTAGAAAGTACGAATATCATGTCGTACCTGTCAGAATGTATGGATATCCCGTCGTACCGGTCAGAGTGTACGAATATCCTGCCGTACCAATTATAGTGTTTAGGGGATTCGTTCGTGTCAACCTTAAATCAAATATTTTAATACATAGTAAGGTATCAACGATTCATAATTAAATCCTTTTCAAATTTTGAAGTTCGGAATTCACTGTTTCAAATTAATTTAGGTTCAAAGTTCAAATGAGTCACATTCAGAGCTCGGATTCAAACTAATTTCAAAGTTTGGATGATTCACATTCATAATTCGAATTCAAACTAATTTTGGAGTTCAGATGATTCACATTCAGAATTCGGATTGAAACAAATTTCGCAGTTCAAATGATTCACATTCAGAAATCGAAATTCCCAACTGATAATTCAATTTCAAATTCCACAGGTTCATATGCAAATGTATCTTTCAGGTTCTAATGCAAATTCACAGTGCAAATCCTGATTTTTGTAGTTCTTTTCAGTTTTATCATGACAATCTATGGATCAAAAATCAAAGTATAAATAAGTATTGAATTCCTCCTACCTTAAATCTTGAAATCATGCGAAGACAGTGCAAGGGTCTTTTCAAAGATTTCTAGTTCTCGATCTGGCTCACAAAGAGTTCACAACCATGTGCTAATAACATCGTAATCGAATGATTCAAAGTCCCTCAAGCTTTTCCAGAGGAATGACTGAGGTATTCAGACACAGGGGAATTCCCTTTGGCAATTTCCAAATCCGCTCGAGCGAATTTGACAATTCCCTATGACACACGCCAACTCGCTAGAGCGAGTTTTACCCAAAAAATTTAGCCTAAAATCTGGGGAAAAATCGTTCAATTTTTCCCAAGGCATTTTTCCTTGTTTTCTGAAGGTGATTCGCTCGAACAATTTCCTATTTGCTCGAGCGGATTTGTGCAATTCTGCACTTTTTTAGAACCTCATCTTCTTCCCGAAATTCCTAAAAATAATCCGTTAACTCTCACACATTCATCATCTAAAATTTGGAAACTGATTTCACATCAGAACGAAATGATGCTTACCTTATTGGATCACGCATGCGGAGCTCGCGATGATCAATATCAATAAGTATCGACGACAAGCATGTGAACTCATCGATAATCGGGATCAAGCCGTACCGACGTCGTGCATGTGGTTCTTACTGTGCTTGATGTCGAAAACACCCTCTATTCTAACCCATGATGATCTTCGTCTTCCAAAATCGCGCATGCGACAATGACCGGTATCGTGAGAATTGGCATCGAAATTTCTCTCTTCCGATAGTCTATTTCCTCTTCTCCTTGATCTATCCTCGTCGAATCCAAGATTTCTCGCGATGCAGATTAAAACAAGGTCTTCTTAGATTGAGGATAGAATTTGGGAGAAGATCAATAGTTGGATTTCAAACGAAAAGAAGGGAATGGGGGGTTCTCCTTCTTCTCTCGTTTCCTCCCTCCTAGATGAGCTTCAAAAACCGAATGGAAGGAATGAGGTTTCATTCCACGTGAATTGAGTTATAGTTGGTGGGGCTGATTTGGTGTAGAGCCGGCACACACTTGCTCGGTGTATTGGTCCAAAATGGACTTTAAAATGCAATCCACCAGTATCGATCCCTAAACCTCTCATTTGCAAGCAAAGCCTCTTAAAGTTGGTGTTCTCACGGAGCATGTGTAGTTAATTACACAATTTAATATATAAGCTTTAGTACAAGGTATGCATTTTCAAAAATAATTAAATAATTATTTTGAGCATATCACCCATGGTATCGAGCAAGCCCATTTAGTCGGCGTATTCGGGTTCAAAATTTTTAGGGTGTTACCCCTCCCCCTCCCCCCCCCCCCCCCCCTTAATAGAATTTTCGTCCTCGAAAATTCACTACGTAACATCTGGGTTGGAAGTTATACCCTTGTACGACACAATGCAATAACATCATGGCTACTGTTAGTGGCAGTAACACTAAAGCCAAAAGGATGCATCCTATAGCTGAAGATCTACATCATGCAGTTAAAATCTATTTGTTGAGTTCTATACCAAGGATGTTTATTTCCTCATCAGCCGATGTTCATTCAAGAGTTTAACGATCTAAAATACATGCACTTTCAACTTAGGAAAAGATGACTTTTCAATATTAAAAAATATTGAATCAAGACCATCTACTTCATCTTCATCTAATGAGATAAAACATATCACATTAAAAAAAGTTAAAGTTTCTATTCTTCCAGGAACACAACAATTATCGAATGAAATAAAAACATTTCAAATATATCATTTTTAGTCAAAAAATACTGAAATACTCTTTTCCCCAAGCTACGGAGAAAGAAGATATACTTATGTATTAGGAAACTTTATGTTTCAACATTATAAACCATATAATCTATGTGTTTTAATGGATACAGGCGCTACAATCAGTGCTAGTAGATAACGCTTTACCATCTGAAAAAATGGGTAAATATAAAACACCCAATTAAAGTAAAAGGAATAGAAGGACCATAAACAATTATTGAACTTAAGGCAAAAAATGTTTCAATATGGCTTAATGATAAAAAATTCATTATTCCCAAAATTCTCTGTTTTTCAAACATGCATAGAGATTTTTTACTTGGTAATAATTTCTTAACAGCCTATTTACCAATCACTTTAAACATTGGTTTGATTACTGTCTCTCTTAAGGACGAAGTAATCCATATTCCTCTCCTTAAAGTTCATACTTGTAAGTGTCACAAAGGCTTTGCCCCCAGTAAGCGTGGTGATGTTATTCAAAACTTAAATGAAATTTAGGTACTTACGCAAAATCATTGGATTTTTGCAATTTTGAAAGAAAATTTTAGTGACAATCCACTAAAATTATGTCATAAATGTCCTTGATATAGTAAATTATCATTAAAAGACCCTAAAGTCATAATTAGAATAAAGCCTATGGTCTATACAAAATTAGACATAGATGAATTCCAAATTCAAATAAAAGAGTTACTAGAGAAAAACTCATTGAAGCAACTAAAAGTCCTCATTCTAGTCCTGCTTTCTTAGTAAGGAATCATGTTGAAATTAAATGAGGAAAAGCTAGAATGGTTTCAAATTATAAAAGATAAAATGAAAATTTAGAATTTGATGGATACTTTATTCCAAGAAAAGATGTCTTGATAAATCAAATCAAAGGATCAAAGATTTTCAATAAATTCAACTGTTAATCAGGGTATTGGAAATTAAAGTTAAATGAAGAATCAAAATCTTTAATTGCTTTTAGTACACCTTGTGGACAATATCAATGGATTTTCATGCCATTTGGATTAAATACTGCTCCACAAATATATCAACGGTGGATGGATTCTATTTTTTCACCATTAACAGAATTTTGTGTTGTCTTCATAGATGACATATTAATCTTCTCTAAAACAAAAGAAGATCATAAAAAATATTTACAACAAATATGTAATATTTTCCTAAAACATGAAATTATTCTTTCACCTTCAAAAATAGAAGTTAAGAAAGAATCAATAGAATTTTTAGGCCTTATTTTAACTCATGACGGTCTAAAATTACAAGATCATATTATCATAAAAACTAAAAAATTTCCTGAAGAATTAACTAAAAAAAAATAGTTACAAAGTTTGCTAGGACTTTTAAATTATGGAAGAAATTATTTAAAAAATTTTGCAAAAAAGGAAATACCTTTGATAAATAAATTGAAAAAAGATATAGAATGTACTTGGACAGAACAAGATAAGATTCTACTAAATCAAATCAAAAAAGATATCCAAGAATGTCCAACTATTTATTTTATACAAAATGGAGATTAATTAATTCTCGAAACAGATGCTTCGGATAATTGTTGGGGATGCGTGTTGAACGCAATTCCTGCCCAAGATTGGGAAGAAAAAATCTCTTGTCCCTACCTTGGAATAAAAGCAAGAAAAACTCCTTTAACAAAAGCTTCTATGAGGACTTTTAGTTGTTTAAATGAATTTTTGTTGCTATTAAAAGATTCATTGAAGCTACTAAAAGATTTCTTCTTGCATTTCTTCTTCCTCGAGCATTGTTATTTCAATTTCGAGGTTCTCTGGTAGATCAAGATCTTTACAGTCGAGAACTCTTACTTTTATATAGAATCTTTTAATAGCGAGTTTTATGGCTAACCTCGACTGTAAAGATCTTGATCTACTAGAGAACCTCGAAATTGAAACAACAATGCTCGAGGAAGAAGAAATGCAAGAAGAACAGATTCCAAAAAGTCTGACATCAAAAGACTCAGCCTTCTATCACAATCTGGAAAGCCATATGGAAGCTTAGTGGACCCCATCACTATGCAAAAATTGTAGCAAGGACGACTCCAGCTCATCCAGGACACATGGATACCGGAAAGCGTCAGCCATGATATTTCTCATTTTGAAAAATAATTCGAATCTTATCTTTACTTAAAAAAAACTAAAGTAGATATCATCTTTTGACAAAAAAATTCACTTTGGATAAAGAGATTCGATGTGTTTTGTCAATAAGTATTTGTAAAAGTAGAACTATTTGTAAAAGTAGATTCGCTTCTAGTCTATAAGAGGGAATGGTCTCACCCTTGTTGAGACATCGATTTAAGAAATTCCACAGTGTGTTGTAAATGGTATCAAAGCTAGTAGTGCTTAAGTTTAAGTGTTAGCTTGAAGTATTGGCGAGAAGTATAGTCTGTAAGTATGTAATTTCAATAATAGTTTCACTGTTATATTATTTTCCTGTAGACATATATGTTTTTCTATTTATCTTATATATCTTTATCTATATGTGGTTAACGGTTCTTTTTCTTTATATAAACAAAATTTATCCATAAAAAAAGAAAAAGTGTTTTTAGCATTTTCGTTGTATAAAACCCATATACTTAATATATGGTAAAGATCATATCCCTTTATAAAGACTTGTTGGTTGTATTGAATAACGGCTTTTGGTCTATTGGGAACAGTTCATGCACCATCCATATTTTAAGAGGTTTTAGGTACCCTCATCATTCAAATGGCAGAAAAATCAAGAAAAAATACTAATCAAGAATTAGAAATACCTATAGATTGTATTAGTTCATGGATGCATAAAAATCAAGAAGATTTTAGACATAGTTTTCATATAGATTAAAATTCAGAAAATAATATGCATATGATTAGTGGATGTATAAATGGGTTACTAGATATAACTAGTACTTGGTTAAAGGAAATATATGAAAAACAAGATGATATGGAAGTGCAACTAAATGCTATCCATTCCGAAGTTTTAAAACAAAAGGAACAAATTTCTATCTTAGGAAATTTAGTAAATTTGGATTTAAAAGATGAAACCAAATTGAAAATAGAAGATCTAATAAAAAAATTAGATCAACTGAACTTAGAAAGAAATGATGAATACTCTAATACAAGACTATTCTATGGAAATATAGTAGACGAATTAAATGCTGAAGATATATGTGGTTTAAATGATAATGATAATGAATATAATTATCAAGAATATTTAAACATAAAAGAAATTGTTGGATATTGGCAAAATCTATATCTAGATGAAACCCTTCCAGTAGAAGATAGAGATCATATCTTATCTCAAATCGAAGAAGTTTCATTAAAACATGAACCTCTTTTAACATATTTCCAAAACAAGGAATTAGATGAACAATCTGAGTCTAATATGTTAAATATAAATTCTGATCACTCTGAATCAGAAACTTCTTCTATTCTTAGTGAGTTACAAACCCCTTTGACTCCTTTAAAAGAAAAACTAAGGAACCTTTAGAAGTGTCCGAAAATTTAGAAAAATATTTATAAACCCTTACGCTTGAAGAACAAGAAGAATATTTAAAACATCATATTCATATGAATGACGGCAGTTCAACTTCTGGCATTAAAGATGAGGAAAACCCAATTCCTACAAACAATAGAAGAGAAGATTTGAATAAACAAAATGTAGCTCAAGGAGGAATATATCTCGACTTAACAAATGTTCCCTTTAAAGATCAAGAAAAAGTTATTGACGATTGGGCACAATCCATGTCCATAGTCATTACTAATAAAAAAAATCTCCATGCTTGTTTGGAAAATAGAGAATTTGGGGAATAATGAATTTTTTATCAGTAAGCCATATTGAAAAATCCTAGGGCTTGATATCAGTGAGCTTCCAATGGCCTGTATGGTTAGAATAAGGGTCGTAGCTCCTAGGGCTTGATAGCTAAGAGGTAGAGAAGGAAGGCTAGAGGATGGCTCTCACCTATACTAGGGGATTTTTGAGGAAAGGTAAGGTCTAAAGAAGGTTTGGGAATTCTAGAATTTGTATGCAAAAGGGGGCACTAAAGGGAGAGGGAGCTTCTTTCTTAATCTTCTCTCTTAGAAAAACTTTCAAGCCCTTTCAAAGGGAGGGATACTTCTCTATTTATAGGAAAAGGAGAGGTTAGGAGGATTCTTAGAGGCTTAAGTTGGATTAGCAATTAGGTAATCAAGCATCTAAGGTTTCCTAGGATCTTTGAAGCTTAGAAAAGTGTGAAAGTAGCTCCAATGGTGGATGATAGGGTAGTGTATCAAATCACTTAAGGGTTGCAAATAGGATAAGGAAGGGTGCAACAGAATAAGTGAAACGCACCCAGGGCATCAAGATGGTCAACAAGAACTCCAAAGATGAAATTCGAGCAAGAAAACCCAGGATTACTATAGCTAAGCCTGGCACAACTAATAGATGCTCCAGGCAAAGGTACAGTAAAATAGTGTCAAAATAATGCTTGGAAAGTTCTTGCCCGCGGGGGGACCCACTTGTGCTTGGCGCAACTAATAGTTACGCCAGACCATTTCTAGGGAGAAATGGCTTAGCGCAAGTATTACTTGTGCTAAGCACACAGTACTTTCTTGCGAAGTTCTCACATGGTTCAAGGAAGGCCTCGCGAGGTTCTCATGTTTCCCATTATTGTGCCCAAGCTTTGGATCGTCGTAACTTTGGATGCATAACTTGGATCAAGGCAATTCTTAGCTTGTCGGAAAGCTGGAGACTTCTACTTTTTAATGGTATATGATTTAATCATAGTAGAAGATCTCAGCTAGTCTTGGTGCACCACTCTTTAATGATTGCCCGAAAGGGTTATCTATGGGTTCAGAAGGGTTTCTAAAGGTTGGGATTGGTATTTAGAGGTTCAGGGAGGTTTCTAAGGAATCAGGGGTGATTTCTAAGAGTTTGGGATGACTCTTAAGGTTTTGGGAAGGTTATGATACCTGCCATGGGAAGCTCGAAAGTGCACCTCTCTCGAAGTGTGCTTCGATCAGTCCTTAGACAAAATTTGGGTGTCTACAGATGCCCCTCTTTTGTATCCGATCACTAATGATCTAATGTCAAAGATAAGAGACATTCGAAGAGGCCCCAGGCATTACTGATGGGTCCGCTGTATTCAAAATGAACCTCAAATATCAGGTGAGTAACATGGCAAGAAAATGAAAGCCCTGTATGTCAGGAAAAACGTTCGTTTCTCAAGCTCATCAGTCCCCAAACACTTAGCGACATTACTGGGCATCACCGAGATGAAGCGAGTTGCGAAAGCCTAATATGCTGGGAAAAACATTCGCTTCTCGAGATGATTGAAGATGTTTGATGTTCAAGTTTCATTCTGAATCTAACAGCTCTGTGAGTGAGAGGGTGATCGACCCATACTTAAAGATAGACGCAAAATAAATACGCAAAGGTTCACAGTTTGCGTCCAACCCTATGAGGCATTGACTGCCCCATTTGACTGGCCACGAGTGGCCCTATATGAAGTAGAGTTCAAGGTCTTTGGGCGAACCCAATGATCCTGAAATTGATATAGCACGACTACCTGAGCGGAGCAAATAGATGTCACAACATTTTTTAGGAGTACGTGTCACTTTTTGTTATTATTTCATTTTATGTGGATTTTTGTATAGATTTTTTTGTGATTTTATGTGGATTTTTATATTATTTCATGTGAATTCTTTTTGTGATTTTATGTGGATTGTTTGGAATATTTGCTATGATTTATTTTTTTTGGACTTTTTGCTATGATTTCATGTGAATTTTTTGTACTTTTTGCTATGATTTTATGTGAATTTTTTAAACTTTTTGCTATGACTTTATGTGAATTTTTTGGATTTTTATATGTTATGATTTTATGTATGATTGGGATTCTTTGAGCATGCTCATGGATCTCGATCCATTTATTCTAGCACAGCTTCCTGAGCAGGTCAAATGAGAGTTGATATGCTATTTGGGGGGGGGTGTGCACCTACAGAACAATAAAACAAAAGAAAAGGGGTCAGGCTAGGTGTGTACAAACCACACCTAGCCAGAACCTTGCCCGAAAGTAGCCTGGTGCATGTATTACTTGCGCCAGGCCAAATGGGGGCCAAAATACACTGGGCGCATGTGCCAACCAAAACATGGGGATGATTTTAAACCCCCCAAGCCCGAGCCAAAAGAGGGTTATTTCGAATTTTTCTCTCCCTCTCTCTCTAAACCGAAATAGGTCTCCTTCCTAGGGGTCCCTTGGATCGATTCCAAGCGTGTTTCATTGTCGATGTTCGTTCGCGCCGATTAAACACCCGCTCTACACCGGATCAAGGACCTAATTCCTTTTTAAAAGTAATTACTTTAAACTTATTCTTTTTTTATTTTTCTTGAAATCTTTTGCAATGTGTTTATGAATCTTGCTTTCTTAGATGATAAATGGATTATTTCTCTTGAAAGCATGATTATTGATGATGAGTTTGATGTTTATTCCATGAATGATGCCGTATTTTTGCTTTTTTTATGGGTTTAGTTAGGACATATATCCATTTTTTCTTTTTGTTTTTATTTTTTCACATAAAGAAAGAAATTTTTGTTTTTATTTTTGTAGATAAAGAAAGGATTTTTTTATTTTTATTTTTTGTTTTTATTTTTGCACATAAAGAAAGGATTTTTTTATTTTTTATTTTGTTTTTAGTTTTGCACATAAAAAAAGGATTTTTTTGTTTTTAATTTTGTAAGGAAGGGAAAAATTATTATTATTATTTTGGTTTTATTTTTTGAAAAAAGGAGAGGGGATTAGCATACTTACCTTCCCTTGACCTATAACACAATGGTTTCTTAGCATTTAATCAAACCTGACATGATTGCTCATATTTGCCCCAAAATGTCGAGCGAAGAAGAATATGTGTAGGAGGAAAAACAAGAAGAGGGGCCGGAAATGGTCTATGGTCCCTAGGGAGACCAATTCTTTGTGGTGGAGCGTCCTGCCGGCTCTTGGTACAAAATGCAGGGCAAGGCCGTCCATGTTGGCCTCCTCCATTAGCAGCGCCGTCCATGTTGGCCACCTCCATTAGCAGCATATTCATATCTCCAATTTTTGTATTGCTGACAAGGTAAAGGGATAAAAAAATTTCTTCTGCGATCTGGCTGTGTTTCCATGATCTGACACATCTTTTACCCTGGTGCAGGCCTTGCCCCATATCATATTTCGAGGAGGTTAGTTGGACTTTCAGCAGCTTTATCGCTACCTCCCACTGATCATGAAGTTTCTGCTTGAACATGCCAGCTTTGGAGAGTTCCTTTCATGCTCCACCATGCGAGCTAGCGCGGCCTATCTGAGGGCCCTTATTGAGCGTTACCGTCTAGAGACCATGACCTTTCACATGGCCACGACCGAGATAACTCTTACTCCCGTAGATTGGGCCATGATTATGGGGATCTGGATAGGGAGCGTTTTGGTGGCCAACCTTGCAGTGCCTGATTGGGATGAGATCATTCGATTGATCAGGGCTTATCCCCCCTCCACAAGTCTGCATGGTACTGAGGTGAAAATGTCTTGGCTGTCTGATCTTTTTGAAATGAATGAGTTGGTAGATCTGGGGCAACCAGAAATGGACATTTTTTTTGAGCCTGAGCGCATGGTTATATTGGCCCACATCTCGCTCCTCATGCTGCTGGACAAGACCGTCTTCTCAAATTTTAGCGGCGGATGGGTCTCCCTAGCCTTGCTCAGCCTCATGGACAATTGGAATGGCGTGCATAGATATGACTGGGGCAGGGTCGGCTACACCACGTTGATGTCCAACCTAGTCCAAGTCTTTGTTGACAACGCAAAGTCTGTTGTCGGCTTTTGGCCTGCTTTGGAGGTAACCTCTGACTCTTTTGCTTTCCTAAGTTGATTTGGATGGTCATTCTCTGCTTCTGACTTGTCTCTTATGCACTACTCTTGTTAGGCATGGGGGTATTTGCACTTTCAACCTGGCCGCCCCCTTTTTCAATCTGATATATAGACTTATCCACTTTTAAGTAATTGGAATACGCACTGCCGCAGGGATGTTGGCATGAAACACCTGGAGATGGGCCTAAGGTCCCAATTCGATCTGCTAATACCAGAGCAGGTAAGGCTATTTTTCCCCATTTTCATTTCCAAGCTTCTCCTTTATATTGTGTTGCATGTTTAACTGATCAGACACTCCTTGATTTGGGTAGATTGTGTATGACCCCTACCTTGGTTCTCCTTATTGGGATCAAACCGCTGTAGATCCATCTCGCCTCTTCATCTACCACCGCATCATCTTTTTCTATGGGGCCTAGGCTAGGGCTTATTACCTGGGGATGCAGGTAGTTCATCAGTATTGAGACTATCCTACCGTGCCCTCGTCTCCTTTTACAGATGTCATGGCGCCCGTGGGTAGTATAGAGGAGCTCACTGCTGGATTCTTTAAAAATGGGGTCCTTATCGATGCCTTCCTGATGCCCGGGGACTATTGGATGTGGTATGAGTCTTTGCCTTATTGGTCTCTTCTGCCATGCTTCATTCCTGGTGCAGACTTCTTAGCTTTTGCTGGCCCAAGCTCTCAGGTAGTTCTTCCTTCCCTTTCAGATTGGTTCCCTTTGGCTTTGGTTGACTTGTGATCTTGACTAATGGAAACCCTATTTCTTTTCACAGTTTGAGCAGGGAAGTGATTTTGATGATGATAATGGGGCGGACGGGTACTGCTAATGCTAGAAGAGCTGGTTCCTCAGGTGCCTCTGGTAGTTCTACTGTGGAGGTCTAGGGGACTTTTGCTGCCTCGATGATGCTTTCCTTGGTGGTTTATGTAAGGCCGTAGAGGAGCAAGCCCACATATCTATTGACGCAATCTGAATCCCTCCTCCTTAATTGGTTCCTACGGTAAGCAAGTTTTCTCCTTCTACATGCTTGTTTCTTCTTCAAAAAATGCATGCTGGCGCCTGTAGCTGAACGTCTCTTTCCTTTTTATGTAGGACTACGAGTTGCCGGTGAACCAGGCAGAGTATTACCGTAATATTGTCGGCCTTCAGGAAGTGGAAGTGGTGAGTATCATTCTGACCGTTCTTTGATTATTGCTATGCCATTTATCTTTCAATTGATCTGATTGGTTGTTGTCTTGCAATGTGCCCATGAAAAGAAGTCGCGCTTCCTGCTTAGCCGATTTTCTCAGGGACCCGAGTAGGAGACATTCGGACCTATCAAAGCTCTTCACGTCGGTGAAAGAAATCGAAGGGCGCCACTAAGGATTAGGCTTAGCTCTTGGTTTTGAACTTTAGACATTTTGAGACATATTCTTTTTGGAAATTTGATCAATTTGTAATGGATGATGTGATGCTTTGTTCACTTTCTTTTGGATGGTTTTTCAGCTTCTTTGGAATATTAGTGCTTTTTCCCTTCTTATCACAGGCTCTGCTTCCCTTGTATTGTATCTGATTGCTTACAGGATGGGTTTGATTTTGGCAAAAAAAGAGGGCCTCCTAGGCTACCTGTTTTGTTCAATGTTTTATTCGCCTTTGATGTGGATTTTTTCTGCACAAATACATGCTAATATAAGTTAGGTGCAATAAAAAATTTTGTTATGTGATCACAACATGAAACACGGGTGAACTGGCTAGGGGGGTCCAGCAAAGACCCAAAATTCCCCCTCAAAACCCCACTTTTGTTGTAGGGGGTCAGATTGGTCTGGCGCATGTATTACACGCACCAGGCCAATTTCTGGACAAAATGCACTAGCGCATGTAATACATGTGCCAGGTGCTTCCTGAGGGCAGTGGGCCCTTTTATGCCCGAGAATGGCCCTTTTTCCTTCTCTTTTCATTTTGGCTTGACATTTTCTGCTACCTTTTTCTCACCTTGTCTTCCCAAGGGTCCATCGTCCTACATTGAATTTTTATATTTTTTGAAAAATCTTTGTATGTTAATGGATCCGTTTTCCAACCCTCCCTTACATGGAGGGCCTGAAACCAATTTACTCCCCTCTTTGGGCTTAGGGCCCATTTTTCTCAAAAGTTGGCAATGAGAGTGAGGTCATTGATTTAGATCAGCTTGGATTGTCGCGCCTCTCATCCTTCCTTGAGGTTCCTCCACAGTGGGACCTACTTCATGCGGTGACCTCCTTTTGGGATGTAAATGTCCATGTGTTCCATTTTGAGAAGCGGGAACTATCTCCCCCACATGAAGAGCTCTCCAATCTGTTAGGCTTGAAGCTCCATAGAGGCCTTGTAAGAGTTGTGCCGAAGCAGGGCTATGCTAAAGCCGTCCACCTCACTCTGAGTTTGAAGAAATTCGAATATGAGAAAAGTCTCATTGGAGGGCCCACTAGGTGTTCGATAAAATTCCTAAGAGAACTTTTTGATGACGAAAGCCTTCAAAAAATGTCAGTGCAGAATGTGTTCAATGAGAAGTCTTTTGCTCTAGGTCTCATTTATGAAATCCTTTACTTCACTGGGGGAGAGAGCTTTTCTCTTGCTCTCTACAACATTTTGACAGAATTAGAGGGGGGACCAGTTAGTGATGCATCTGGTCCTAGCCGAACACTATTGTTTTCTTGATGCTTTTACTCTAGGCAAGGTGGGGTGCCTCAAGGGATGTCCGCTTTTGCTCCAGGTCTGACTAGGAGAGCATCTTGCTGATTTGGGGCCAGTGCCTCCCTTCTATGTCGTTCGTGGTGAGGTGGTCCGATGCTGTTTGGGCAAGCGCCACATGCTTCCACGGGGGGATATGTCAGAGTTGAAGCTTTGGCTAACTAATGCAGTGCTGGTATAGAGACTTCCTTGGTTAGATTGGACCTTCCCAGTGGTTCTCTCTAGCAACTATGAGGGCATCACCCTCGTTGGATTGACTGGCAGTACCTTCTACTTCCCATTTCGGGTGCTGCATCAGTTCAAGTGCTCTCAGCAGGTGCTTTGCGGGAGGAAACCCCCTTTATATGATTTAATCTTTTCTCTAGGGTATTCTGGGGACATGGATCGGATTGCTGCTCTTTGAGAGAGGCATCAGTTGACTCTTATTTGCGATTTAGAGCAGGGAGATTCGGTTTCATCCTCCCTAGAGTATGAGGCCTGGCTATTGTCTGACCAGCCTACTACTGATCATCTGGATCAGGAAAAGAGCGACGATGTGGGAGGGCCTTAGTCAAAGAAGGAGTCGGTGCTTCAAGCCCATATTGAGCTACTAGTGGATGAGAAACTCATTCCGCATGACCATTCAGAGAAATAAAAGGTTAGAGCAGAAACGGTAGAGGACAGAGCTGATGTAGCCGAGTGCGAGGCCCTCCATCTGGGAGGAGCCTTGAATGATGCTCTTGGTATTACCGACGCATCCCGAAAGTGGTATAGGAGCCTTCACGGTCGCTGGATGATTGAGCGGGACGTACAGGAGGATTCCCTATGTGCAGAGATTTGCACCTTCAAGCGCGAGCTGGGTCGTTGACTCCATCTGGCACATATCTTTTTGCACAGATCCGACTCAGAGAAAGGGCCATAAGACATATTTTTTGGTATACATATTTTCTTTATATATATTTTTTTTGTTTTTCTGCACTTTTGTAAAAAAGAAAGAAAGAAGCTAGACATCACATATATTATCTTTTGCGATGTGGTCTCAGCCAGGTGCAGATTTGTAATAAAAAAAAAAGGAAATCTATCTTTTTACAAGGATTTTATCTTCTCTATTTTGTTTTCGTAAAATGAAAAAATTGGGGGTTTGTGCTGGCTATTCCTATGGCGCACACAATGTGGGTGTGAAAGTGGGAAAGGAAAATGTATTATCTTTTACAAAAGTAGCCTTTCCAGTCATTGAGCCAATCATCCCAGAGTGGGGTGTGCCCAGCGTTGGGAAGAGAAGATCATTAACTCTTTTCGCTTTTTTTTTTTTTTCCTTTTTTTTTTTTTGGTTTGATGCCTTAATTATCGGAGGGGGATGATGGGTCCTCTTTTTAGCATGGTCGAACCCTTCCACATGGTTGGATCTAGATAAGGCTCAGCAATTTTTCCAGGCCGGAACACCTATCCCTTCGGATGGAATCAACCTTTCTCCTTACCTTGGGTCATACGCTTGACGATGCAATCTAGAAGACACACTTGGTCAGGACCCGATTGGAGCTAACATGTGACGCCCGATTGAGGGATAGGATGGCATGGGTAGGTGACCGACGAATTTCTTCTTTTGCTCTTTTCTTCTTTCGTTTTCATTTCAACTTTCCTACTCACAACGCCCAATGTGGGTCTGTCATGCCCGTTGTTGCCCTTTTTTACCTGTAGCACCCTCTCGGGTTTTCACTACATCCATGGGTTTGCATTTTTACCCCCGGCGCCCTTTCGGGTTTTCACCTGGTCCACACAAATTCGCTCTTTTTACTCATGGCGCCCTTACGGGTTTTCACCACGTCCATCTTGCTTTGAGCTTGTATATTCTTATTTTATTTTCTTTTTATTCTCTTTTTTTTTAAAGGCCACGACATGGGCGTCGATTTCGTCATAGCCGGCTGGATGAAATTCTTGAAATGTCTCACAGCTTGGCTCATGCTGACTCAGCAAATACTGTGACTGCTCATGGACCTTAAAGAGGGCTTTATTCAGGGATGTATCTTGGCCATGGGTAAGTTTAGGATTTTTAAAGGTATTCTAGGTTTAAAAGGTTTCCTTGATTGGGTTCCAGCTGCCCTAACACACTTCTTCCTTGGGGGATTTTGACTGTACATGCCCCACTTTTCCTTTTCTATTTTTTCTTTTCTTTTTAGACATCCTTTTTTGGGATTTTGCTTTTTTGATTTTCTTTTGGATTTGATAGTAACTCTTTTTCTCTTTTTTTGTTTGGTATATACACTTTCACATTTATCTTTTGAGAGTGGTTATGAAGGAAAGGCGCATGGCTCAAAAGGTGTAGGAAAGGATATAATTGTTCAGGGATGCTTTTTGGCTACTTGGCTTTGGAATGATGGCTTCTTTTACAGGGTCCTTAAGCAATCACATATTCATTTTATCAATACTTACCTTGCCACGGGGACCTAGGAGTAGAATCGTCGGATGTATCCAATGTTGATGGGCTTAGGAAAGTGATCTTTGTCCATGGTGGCGAGGTGGATCGCGTACCCCGATAGCACTTCTCAAATGGCGTAAGGTCACAGATTGGCGTAGAGGGATGGGAAGATCTTCTTTAGTACCGTGTCTCCTACCTTTAGATCTCGACTACGGACACATTTGCTATAAGCGTGTGCTCAAACCGGGATCAACTACAGGAGCCTTTTCTCGTCAATGAGATCTCTCTCTTTCAACCGGGTGGGCAGATTCCCATGAGGATGAGGAGTGAAGGTGAATGTATCGACCTCGATTCCATACATAAGAGAGAATGGTGTTGCCCTGTAGCGGTAAGAATCAACATTCTATAGGCCCATAATCCAAACAACAATAATTCGCTCCAGTCTTGATAGGTGATGATCATTTTCTCGAGGATGCGGACGATAGTTTTATTAGCAGCTTCCACGGCCCCATTGGTTTATGACCGATAAGGCGATGAGCGGTGGTGCTTGATTTTATACTACTCACAGAAGGCCTTGAGTAGGGCGTGTATCAGATTGGAGTGTTCCTGGCACTTGTAACATTTCTAAATGTGTTTGCAGCAATCAGATTCCATAGTGGTCCAAAAGTATCCTTGTCGTAGGATTTTCTTAGTAAGCATATGACCATTGACGTGGGCACCGCATACTCCCTCATGGATCTCCTTCGTGATGTTCATTGCTTCATCCTCTATAAGGCATCTGAGCAAAACATTGTTGAAAGATCGTTTGCAAAGGCAGTAGCCACAAATGACATAGCCTGCCTCTAGACGTTGAATGGTCCATCAGTCCATCTTGGACGTATCCTCAGGGAAAGTACAAGTCTCGAGGAAATTCTTGATATCTAAGAACCATAGTGGCTCATCATTAGGCTTTAGGGGTTTCTCAATCTGTAGGCAGAAGACCGGCTCATGCCTCTGTTCGATGATGATTGGCTTCATTTCGACCCAATAGGGGATCTTTGTCATTGATACCAAAGCTGCTAATGTGTCAGAGAAGTGATTCCTTATCCGTGGGACATAGGAGAACGTGACATCCTCGAAGCATGCTATCAGATCCTCAAGGTGCTCATAGTAAGGGATTAGTTTCTCATTGTTTATCTTCTAATCTCCATTTGTCTGGCATATGATTAGCTGTGAATCACCAAAAACTCTGAGGTGAGTGACCTTCAAGTTTAGTGTTGCATGTAGTCCTGCTGCACAGGCTTCATATTCAGCCATGTTATTTGTCCATGGGAAGTTGAGCTTGATAGAAATTGGTACGTGCAACCCTTTCGGTGAAATCTGAATAGCACCAACTCCCTAGCCATCGGGATTCACTGCCCCATCAAAATGCATTACCCAAGATTCCTCTGCTTCTTCTGTATCGTCCTCCGTCATGAACATGATGTCCTCATCAGGGAATTCGGTTCTCAAAGACTCATAATCTGGCAATGGATTGTCTCCAAGGTGATCAGCGAGTGCTTGCCCCTTGATCAACTTCTGGGTTACATAGGTGATGTCAAATTCTGATAAGAGAAGTTATCAGTGCGCAGTTCGTCCTGTAAGAGATTGCTTTTCAAACAGGTACTTCAACTGATCCGTGCATGCTAAAAGTAGAACGACCTGAGATAGCAAGTAGTGGCAAAGCCTCTGTATGGCCCATACAAGAGCCAGGCATGCTTTCTACAGATGAGAATAGCGCATCTCGTAGTCAGTAAATTTTTTGCTCAGATAGTATATGGCCCGCTCCCTTCTTCCTGTCTCATCATGCTGCACTAGGACACATCCCATCGAGACCTCCATCGTGGAGAGATACATTAAGAGTGGTCTCCCCGGTTCGAGGGGGACTAAAACTGGCGGGTTGAGGCGGTAGCTTTTGATTTTATCGAACGCTACCTGACAATCGTTGTTCCATTCAATGAGCGAATCCTTTCATAGCAACTAGAAGATCGGCATGCAGATAGGAGGGAATTGTACAATGAACTGACTGATATACTGTATCCTGCTCAAGAACCCTTTGACCCCTTTCTTAGTAGATGGTGGTGGCATTTCTGTGATAGCTTTCACTCTGACTGGGTTGATGTTGTGCTACCCACCTGCAATTATTATATGATTAAAACAGCCAGTTAAAAGGCACAAATGACAAATGTATGGAAACAAGGTGAGCAACCAATCCTACAAGAACCAGGGCTATTGTAGCAAGCTTTAAAAGGTAAGTACGGGTATGTCCAAAGGGAAATGTGGGTTAACTACAGTAAGTATCCAGATCTAAGGTAGATCTGACACTCTATCCTAATTTAAGCTAAACTAAAACAGGAAAGAGGAGAGGTTTTAGGTTTTTATCACTTTTACTACAAACTACAAAAGATCAATACAAGTGATCCAGATCTGATCAAACATAGAGATGAGGGAAGATAGAGTAAAGATGAAAATTCAAAAGATGGAGAACAATAGTTAGGGATCTTGGTCTCTTTCTAAAAATCAAAGGAATCAAAGGCAGTGTAGGGGACTGATTTGTAACAATCCTATCTGGCTACCAGCTCTTCGGGTTCCCCCGGCAGATGTAAGGTATAAGAATCAAATCTCCACCAATGAATCAAAGCAATCCGGAGGTTAAGACCTGCCCTTCTACTGGATATAGTCCTAAGGTTATGATCTACCCTTCTAATGGATATAGTTCATATCAGAGATTGCTCCAATCTACTGGTCTTAATTGGAACAGGTAAACCATTGCAGATGCTGCAGATGTCAGGCTACTAGCTCCCCATTTTTGGCTGGCATCCACAAGAGTATCCAATCCAGGGAAATCAAATATGAAAAAGTGAAATGTAGATTAGAATCACCTTTAAAAACCACAATTACATTGCAAACATACAATCCTATTATGCCCAGATTTGCAATCTGTGTAATAAATTATCCCTTACAAGCCAATGAAACTTTCGATTTACAGCTCAAGACCTCACCCTAACTACTGAAATGAGTTTAGCCACTCATGATTGGCTAAAGAGAGAATGGGAGAAGAAGGAAGAGAGAGGGAGTTCTTGGAGGGAAATGGATCTCGAGCTATGCTCTGGTTCTCTCAAATTCTAGATGGTTCTTCTGTAAAAGCTCTCTTCTATTTATACCTTCTCCCTCTATCTCAGATTCGTTTCAGCCAATCAGAGCCCAAGAGAATAATTATGTTATTCTGGGCTGCTGATATGGCTGATTTCTCTTTTAGAAGCTCTTCTCCCATTGGTCCACAATTGGCAAATATACTTGGGGAAGTTAGGGGTCCAATTGTGAATAGTTGAATGCGAAACATACCCCTAGGGGTCACTAACATGCTTTGGGATGTGTGCACAGGCTTCTAAAATTGGCAGCTACTGAAGAAACATGCTGAGAAGTCCCTAATTCGAGTGTCGAGAGGTTCAAGGGAGCTCTCGATAGGTTCTCTATCTCCTTGCTTTTCATTTCGATAGGTTTGGGAACCTCTCGATGAGTTGAATTACACTAGTCAATAGGTTTTGATGATTCATCGACAGGATCTATGTGGCTTTTGATAGGATTGAAACATCTCGATAGGATTGGAAGCTTGTTTCACCGTTCTGTCCATTTCTCCATTCATCCTCTCGACAGGTTATAATCAACCTGTCGACTGGTTATACAAACTACCACTAAGCTCTCGACTGGTTGGCTCAATCCTCATGAGAATGAGCATAGCTTCAGGGAAGCTGTCGATAGGTTGGCTTAGACTGCTCGACAGGTTCAACTGAACCTCTCGAGATGTACTTAGAACCTCTCAATTGCTTCTACACCTCCACGTATGATGTCGACAGGATCTTTTCACTGCACTTGCAACCTCTCAACAGGATCTGTCATCCTCTTGATCTCTTTACAATTTCATTTTTAGAAACTCTCGACATCTTAGCTCCTATGTATCACAACCTCTCGACAGTTATGGAACCTCTCGATCTCTTTATGGTTTCTCCTCAAAACCTCTCGACATGTTATAATTGGCCTTCAGAACTTCTCGATAGGTGTTGGGGAGCTCTCGACAGCTTCATGGAACCTCTCGACAACTTATTTTTAGTGCTTCCAAAGCTAGCACACCTCCCAAGTGGGTTGTTCTTCATTTGTTCAACACTCAGCAACCTCTTGGTGGATTCAATCTTTATTCTTTGCAACTGCACTTGGCCTCAAGCATCCCCAGTTGGGTTCAAGACATTTTCATGAATCTCTAAGGCTCTTGTGGGCTGCTTGATTTGTTGGCCTTAGGGCTGTATGGTCACATGTTGAGCAGCAAATTGCTTCTTTGGCTATTCTAAGTGAATATATGCACTAAGCTTGTAATTCATTACTTATCTACAAAATACACTTAAAACACAGTATTAGTCAGCTCAAAGGTCCACCAAAGGTAAGGTTAGGAGGTGAAAAATGGTATTTTTCACTGCTTAATAGTTGACCTCGATACCTCTTCTACTGATAATGAAGCCCAATATTTTTCCTGACATAGCGCCGAATGTGCATTTATGAGGATTTAGCCGCAACCTATATTTTCTCAGCCTCTCAAACAACTTTCAGAAATTTATCAGATGATCACTTCTCTTTCGCGACTTGGCGATCATGTCTTCGATGTATACCTCGATTTCTCAGTACATTATGTCGTGGAACAGTGCAGTCAAGGCTCTCTGGTACATTGCGCCAACATTCTTTAACTCGAATGGCATGACATGGTAGCAAAAAGTTTCCCACGGAGTGATGAACACTGTCTTCTCTCGATCTGCCTCTGCCATATTGATTTCTTTATATCCTGAGAATCCATCCATGAATGAAAGCATTCCGTGCTTAGCAGTGTCATCGACTAAGATGTCGATGTGCGGTAACGAGAAATCGTCCTTCAGGCTCACTTTGTTCAAGTTTCTGAAATCAATGCACATACAGACCTTTCCATCCCTCTTCGACACTGAAACGATATTGGCTAGCCACTGGGGGTATTTAGAGACCATGAGGAATCCCGCGTCATATTGCTTGTTGACCTCGTCCTTGACTTTCAGCATCCACTCGGGTCGGAGTCGTCTCAACTTCTACTTGACCGGCTTGATATCAGGGTAGAGTGGTAACTCATGCTCGACCAAATCGGTGTCCAAACCAGACATGTCCTCATATGACCATACAAGGACATCTTGATATGCCTGAAGGAAATTAATCATGCTTTTTCTTTCCTCGGGAGACAATGATGTTCCGATCTTGGTGATTCTTGGAATCTCCTTAGTACCTAGATTTACATCCTCGATTTCCTCAACAATAGGGGTAGGACCGTACTCAAGGTCAGCAAACCGTTCAAAGAGTTCCTTAGGAATCTCCTCAGTAGGGATTTCCTCGTCCAGACTCGTGACTCCTACCTCTTCTTGTATTTCTACAAGAAAGGGGTCAACTTCACGTGGGACGAGATTTTCGATTAAGGCATCTTTTTCTTTGATTTTATTCAGAATTTTAAACGACAATATTTTTGGGTTTTGTATTTTTTCTATGTTTTCGGGATATTTATGTTCTTGGCAAAGCGAGTCCCTATATATACATGGTATTGTTTGTTAAGGGCTCATCTTGCTTTTTATAGGTTACTTTTTCTAGCAAACTGGTGTCAAATTTTAGGCCACCTATCGCTTCCAGAGTTTGGGGCATAGACGCCCAATTGCATACCTGAGATGCCACTCCTTTACCTATTTGGATTTGGATGGAGGGTGTTGACTGATATGGCTCTTTGGAGTCAGCCTCCATCATGTTGATCCTAGGTTCATCTGCGATTCTATCCTCAAACGTCAGCAAGTCCTGTGGTGGTTCACCACAGGGGAAGATTGTGCAGGTATGGACCATTGCTCCTCAAATAGGGATAAAGCGGCCAAGTCTATTTCTAGGCTGGGAGGGACAATCTGGGGATTGGTGGGGTGAACAGGTGTCACGGGTTTACGTAGGGTTAATTGAGTTACCCCATTTCGAATGATTTTCACAACCCCGACGCTTACAAATGAATCTCTTATGCGGGGCCTGGGATAGGGCTTCTCTTCTAGGTTTATCCCTCTGGCTATTATGGCCGCTATGGCACGAGCTCTGTCCTTAGCCTCTCAGACTTCTTCTGTGGACTTGTAACCTAGCCCAAATCTGACCTGCTGGCCTCCCTTGGCCTTGGCCGGCTCTCTCCTGCCTTGCAGTCAGGGCCCTAGTCCTTTACCCTTTTGATAGCCCCATTTCTAGAGCATGGCCATTACCGCTACCATTCCAGCTTCGGTTCTTGAAGTGATGCTTTTCGAGGGATCTGGGACTACAGCTGACACCTCGCATTCAAAACTATGGAGGTCGGTATCTTCAGCCATGTGTGGCACATCCAGCACTTTTGGGTTCCCAATGTTGTGGGTGGCCTTTTCCTTCTCATCATGTCCTGCACCTATGATGGTGGTAACTTTCTGCCCGGACACGAACTTGAACTTCTGATATAGTGTCGACGGTATTGCCCCAACTTCGTGCAACCAAGGTCACCCTAATAAAACATTTAAGGAGGATTTGATGTCCATTACTTGAAATAGTATGGAGAAGGTCATTGGCCCAATTACTAGCTCAAGATCAACTTCTCCCATCATTTCCTTTCTCGTATTATCAAAACCTCTGGCGCTGGTTCTTGGCCTCAACATGCACGGATCTACCCCTATTTTCGTAGTTGTTCTCAGGGGGCATATATTTGGAGCAAACCCGTTATCAATTAATACCAAGGGGATTATCATGTTTCTAGATTCCACAGTGATGTGGAGGGATTTTGAGTGACTATTTCCTTCCTCCGGTAAATCGACATCTGAAAATGAAATGGCATTGGGAGCCATCACTTGTCCAATTATCTGCCCGACTTCATCTGGTCTCACCTGAAGAGACACATGCGCATTCTATAACGCCCCCATTAGTGCTTGAAAATAAAGTGGGGACGTCATTAATAAGTCCCAGACCGTGATATGAGCTGGCATTCTTCTCAGCTGAGTCTCCAGTATGTGTTCTTTGCTCATTTTCTTGAACGGGTTCACTTCACTATCTTTTTTCCCCTCTGGTTGGGCTTGTGCTGTTGCTGGTGTTTTTGGTTACTTGGAGATTTTCCTAGATCTGGTGACAAAGTCAACTACCCCTTCCTTACTGTTACTAGCATTGATGTCTGTCTGCTCGTAACTGAGCGGGACTTAATGAGGATTGTACGTTGTTCCTGAGATTTGAAATGGAGTGGCTGCCGGTATCTGATGCGCTTGTACTGATGGCTCAGGAAGGGTAGGCGATACTTGGCAAATCTCTAACAGGGATGGGTGGGCGGAGAAAATGGGCCAACTAGGGGTAGCGAGGTTTGTAGATGGCTGCACAGGGGGTAATGGGGTAGGGATGGACCACTGATAATTGATAGGTGGTGGTGGGATATGGGGGACATGATGGGCTATTGGGTAATTAATGGGGGTGGTAGTGCACGACTGATAGGCATTAATTTATACATAATTGACAAGAGTGGGTGATGGGAAATAAGCCCTAAGATCTAAGGGTTCGATTTGGGGTGCAGGGTTCGGGAAATAATCCGATAATTTCAAGGGTTCAATCTCTCCAATACTTCCTTCTTCTTGATCTCTTTGCCTTGGTGCTACAAAATTTTCTTAGTTACTGATGTAATCTGATAGGTCAAATTCAAATTCCTCATCATCCTCCTTGATCATACCGATAATGGGTCTCGGACCTGCCGAATCGGGACGGAATGGGGGTAGCGGTGCTTGATGTATGTTCGTGTGCTGGTTCACTTGGGAAGGTGCAGGTGGAATGATTTTCCCGACCTCAATTAAATCTTGTATTACGTGCTTTAATGGAAAGCAGCGATCGGTTGGGTGACCCAGTCCCTGATGAAAATTACAGTGAGTGTTGGGGTCATAGTTCCTCAGGATGGGATTCAGAGGTGGTCATGGTTAGAGGGGGTCGTGACTAATCCTTTTTCTATTAATAAAGGCAAAAGTACACTCAATGATTGCCCTAAGGATGTAAAAACTCAATCATAGCAGGCCCTTCTCGGCTCTTGAGTCATCTGTGCTCCGTGCCCATTCTCGATTCTTTGTATCGGATCGCTTCTGACTAGACCTGGCTGGGTGGCTTTGAATTGGAACAGGATTATATTAGTGTTGGGCCAGGTGTTGGCAATATTCTAAACATCAACTCTTGCTCTTTTCTCATTTCTCTACTTAGAAAACCTTTTGACTCCGTTGGCTCCACCAGGTATGTTCTTGCTTAGACGACCTTTCCTGGTAGCATCCTCGCAACGATTGGTGTTTCTCACCCAATTAGCAAAGCTTGACTGCTATTCATAAGCGAGAAAGTCTGATATTACTGGTAAAGTATTTTTTGAAATCATCTCAATTTCTTCATCATCAAGTATTCTATTTCTCACCTGAGCTGCCAGTGCTCTCCAATGCCCTAAGTAATCGCTGAAGGTTTCATTAGGGTTCTGCTTAAATCGGGCTAAATCAGACTTATGAGGTTCAATGTCTATATTGTATACATATTGCTCTTGGAACAAGTGAGTCAGATCTTTCCATGTCTTTATCATAGACAGTTCTAGGGATGTGAACCACCTCAAGTCAGACCAGTTAAACTTTTCTGAAAGACCTTTATTAGTAGTCTTTCATCTCCCCCATACTGGCACATGCCCCCACAATAAGACTTGAGGTGTGCAATGGGATTGCCAGTGTTGTTGTATTTATCAAAAATTAGCATTTTAAATTTTGGGGGTAGGGGGTCTTCAGCAAATAAACATAGGTCTGAGAAGTTTGTGGCATAGATTTCGGCTCCACCCATCTTCAACAGCTATTTCTAGATTTCGTCTAGCTGCTCTTTCAACTACTCTGACTCCTTAGATAGGGGGCTACCCTTTCAGCAATCGGTCGGGATTCACTCTGTGCTACCAGGGGGTTGGTTGTTATGGGAGGAGGATTAATATTAGCTAATGCCCTGTCATAAGCCCCACTATTCCTGATCTCGTCCTCTTCATACTATTGGTCTGCATAGGGTGTAGTGAGGGCGAGATTCTCCTGTTGTTGTTGCATGGACTGAATGGGGGTTGGATGAGACCATTGAATGTGAGGGAAATTTTGCGGAGTGACGAGATGAGTTAGATTTTGGGGTGGGGCCTGATGGGGCCATTGGGTAAGGGGAAAAGCTTGAAGATGGCTTGGGGGTGTAAGAGCATGGGTAAATTGGGGTTGATGCAAGGCATGGGCTTGAATTGGGTATGAGGGTTGTGGGTGAGTGAAATTTTGGAGGAATTGTGAGGGGTATGGGTGCGAGGCTCCAAGGTTTGGGCCTTGCTTGGCTTGGGTGTAGGGTAAAGAGCTCTGATGGGTTTGGGCCATAAAACCTTGGGAAGTTTGGGTCATGAGGCCTTGGTGGGTCTTGTCCATTGGGCCTTGATGGTTTTGGCCCATTGGGCTTGGGTGGGTCTATCTGAGTGGGCATTGGTGGATCGGCCCCGCTGGTTAGAACAAGGGTTCTAGCTCCTAGGGCTTGATAGCTAAGAGGTAGAGAAGGAAGGCTAGAGGATGGCTCTCACCTATACTAGGGGATTTTATTAGTGAAGATCTCAGCTAGTCCCAGTGCACCACTCTCTAACCATTGCCTGGAAGGATTATCTATTGGTTCATAAGGGTTTCTAAAGGTTAGGATTGGTTTCTAGAGGTTCGGGGAGGTTTCTAAGGGATCAGGGGTGATTCCTAAGGGTTTGGGATGACTCCTAAGGTTTTGGGAAGGTTCCTAAGGTTACGAAACCTGCCATCAGAAGCTCGTAAGTGTGCCTCTCTCGAAGTGTGCTTCGATCGGGCCTTGGACCAAATTTGGGTTTCTACAATTTGTAATGAAGGACATTATGCTCCTCAATATCCAAAAAGAGAAAAAAATATAAGTAAAATGATAAAATACTTGGATGAAGAAGATCTAGATGTTTATTTCGGAGAAGAATTATCAAGTGACGATAATAGTATTATTTATAAATCAGAATCGAAATCCGACAATTCTGATACAGATGATGCAATCTTTATGCTTAATATCTTTGAAACTTCTAATGAAGAACATCAAATGATTACATTAAAAGATGTAATTGGAAAAGAAATAACGTTCTCTAAAGAACAACTTCGAGAATTAGAAATAAAAAGGTTGCAATGTGGGTTCTACTGGCTCTCTTTGTTCAGAGATGCTCACATACATTACCAAGCTTGTGCAAGATGTCAAAGGTTGGGAGGCATTTCGAAGAAAGATTCAATGCCTTTGCAACCCATCCTTCTGGTAGAACTGTTTGACATCTAGGGGATTAATTTTATGGGCCCCTTTCCTCCTTCTATGGGTTTCAATTTTATCCTTGTGGCAGTGGACGGCAGTGGACTATGTGTCGAAGTGGGTTGAAATCATTGCCACAAGGACAAATGACCACACAGTTGTCCTTAAATTTTTAAAGGACAATATTTTTTCTAGATTTGGCACACCAAGATCAATCATTAGTGATGGGAGGAGTCATTTATGTAACAAGCCTTTTGAGAATATGCTCAAAAGGTATTATGTTACACATAGGATTGCAACTCCCTACCACCCACAGATCAGTGGGCAAGTTGAAATTTTTAATAGGGAGATTAAGCACATCTTGGAGAAGACTGTGAGGATAGATAGGAAGGATTGGGTACAAAAGCTGAATGATGCACTATGGGCTTACAGGACTGCCTACAAGACCCCTATTGGATGTCCCCTTTTAGACTAGTTTATGATATGGCATGTCATCTACCAGTGGAGTTAGAGCATAGAGCCTACTGGGCTATTAAAACACTAAATTTGGATTTAACTACTGCAGGTTCACTAGGAAATTGCAACTATCAAAGCTTGATGAGTTAAGATTGGAGGCCTATACAAATGCAAGAATTTACAAGGAGAGGTCCAAGGCAATTTTTAACAAGAGACTGATGATGGAGTTCAAATATGGTACCAAGGTTTGGTTGTTCAACTCTAAATTAAAATTCTTTCTAGGGAAGTTAAAATCCAGGTGAGATGGACCTTATACTGTCATCCATGCCTCCCCATCTAGTGCTGTGGAGATCTTGGATTCCATTTCTGAGAAGAGCATGAAAGTGAATGGTCAAAGGCTAAAGATTTGTGTAAAAAATTTTGTGGTGCTCCTCAGACCATCCACCTTCATGAACCTCCCACTGCTTAGTGATCTACAACTCTGTATACTGTGTACCATACTTATTAAATTTTTTTGTTGTTTTGTTTAAAAATTTGTCATGTATTGTCTTTGTTTTGCTGTTGATGTACATGTTTTGTTTTATTTTATTTTGTTGTTGTTGTTGATGTGCATGTTTTACAATCTGAACCTCATGAGCATGTTCCTGAGGTGGTGATGCATAATGGCAAGGCGCATGATAGAGTATATGCACAAGCCAGTGTGCAAGCATTAAGAGAAGAGTGAATATTGCTTTGTCACGAGGCTAAATGGCCCCCATTTCACACTCGCGAGCATTTTTGGGCCCTCTCATGGGGCTCTAATATGAAAATTGTTACTTCGCGAGAGCCTCGCGAGCTAAAGGCCTAAAGAAAGCCTACAAATGAACCTTACGAGGCTTTTTCTTCTCTGTGACATTAAGTTGCGCGATGAGTGGATGGCATGCATTTTGTACCTCGCGAGAGCCTCACAAGCAACACTTCTGAAGCTTG
Source organism: Chloranthus sessilifolius (assembly GCA_021018995.1). Taxonomy (NCBI): domain Eukaryota; kingdom Viridiplantae; phylum Streptophyta; class Magnoliopsida; order Chloranthales; family Chloranthaceae; genus Chloranthus; species Chloranthus sessilifolius. The sequence continues at coordinate 86,016,317 of CM037597.1, forward strand.
TACTATAACCTACCTCACGAGGCCCTAGGCTGACTGAATATACTTTTCTCACGAGGACCTTTACTTCAGCTGTGCGAGGGAAGGACCTGTGTATCCCTCGCACAGCTGAAGCAAAGGTGCTCGCGAGAAAAATATATGCAGTCAGCCTAGGGCCTCGCGAGGTAGGTTATAGTACAAGCTTCAGAAATTTTGCTCGCAAGGCTCTCGCGAGGTACAAAATGCACCTCATTCAGCATTCAAATGATTTTAACTTACAACAAATTCATGCACATTTAAATGACAACAGGGAACATGCACAATTCAATCACAGCAGGAACATGCTCATGAGGTTCAGATTGCAAAACATGCATATCAACACCAACAACAAAACAAAATAAAACAAAACATGTACATCAACAGCAAAACAAAGACAACACATGACATATTTTTAAACAAAACAACAAAAAAATTTAACAAGTATGGTACACAGTGTACAGAGTTTTGGATCACTAAGCAGTGGGAGTTTCTTGAAGATGAATGGTCTGAGGAGGCACCACAAAATTTTTTACACAAATCTTTAGCCTTTGACCATTCACTTTCATGCTCTTCCCAGAAATGGAATCCAAGATCTCCACAACACCAGATGGGGAGGCATGGATGACAGTATAAGGTCCATCTCACTTGGATTTTAACTTTTCTAGAAAGAATTTTAATTTGGAGTAAAACAACCAAACCTTGGTACCATCTTTGAACTCCTTCCTCATCAGTCTCTTGTTAAAAATTGCCTTCAATCTCTCCTTGTAAATTCTTGCTTTTGTATAGGCCTCCAATCTTAACTCATCAATCTTTGATAGTTGCAATTTCCTTTGTAAACCTACAGTAGTTAGATCCAAATATAGTGTTTTAATAGCCCAGTAGGCTCTATGCTCTAACTCCACTGATAGATGACATGCCTTATCATAAACCAGTCTGAAAGGGGACATCCAATAGGGGTCTTATAGGCAGTCCTATAAGCCTACAGTGCATCATTCAGCTTTTGTACCCAATTGTTGTCGCTCCAAGTGTGCCAAAAATGTGTGCAAAAAATTAAAGAATTAAAGAATGCTAAATTATATGGATGTTAACTTATGAAAGGGATATCAGCACATTGGGGCTAACACTGGCCTGCAAGATCAGGGCCAATTGTAGCAAGTTTTAAAAGTAAGTATTTCAAGATCGTCCACAGAGAAGTTTGTCTAAAATGAGAGATAAACCTCCAGATCTGTGCTACCAGATCTGGCTCTATAATTATCTAAAATAAAGAATAGATAAAAGAGAGTGTTGGGTTTTGTCACGTTTAACTAAAAGCAAATAAAGAAAAGAACTAACTACGTGATCCAGATCCGAGTTGTGGAGGTGTTTAAAATAAGACAAATGCAGAAATAATAGCTTCATGTATTTTAGCCTTTGAATTTTAATGGAGAATCTGTAGTTCAACAGAGCAGATTCAATCTTCATCTGGCTACCAGCACAGATGTAAGAGAAATAAATCCAAATTAAGGAATAGGTTTAGACTTATGGGCGTGATTTGTCACGGATCATCGACTCGTGGCCTATTCTTTATTTGAACATCAACATCATCAGAATCTTTGCTTGAATTAGGTTACCAACGCTAATTTGAGGATGATGAATTAAGGGAAGTTGGATGCGGATGAGTGAATCTAAAGAAGTCTAATGCACTAAGGTGAGCATTGGAACCCTCGACATGACTCCAATGGAGAAGACACAAATTACTGACAACCTTTAAAATCCAACGTTACAATTACGAGCACGGCTTCTTAGAGAGCCCTCGGACTTACGATCAGCTTCTCGAAGAGCCCTCAGTTCTGATCTTGAATCCGAACTTGGAAGTACAAATCACTGCAATGGCTCTCAAAGGTAAAATACAAGAAGGGATTACAGGGAATCGGATGAGCTTTCGAGAATGGGGAAACAGAGATGAAAACTCTAAAATCTGGATACCCAAATTAGGCAAATGGTTCGTCTATTTATAGTTTTCCTAAGCCACTCGGATGTGTATCAACCAATCGAAATTGGATAGATCTGTATCAACCAATAGGAGTCGAGCACCGGGATCCGGATCTGCTCGCCAATCGAAATGCTTGATCCGGTTCACCAATCGTGAAAGAGGCATCAATTACATTATGTAATTCAAAATCTGTTTGAGCTTCTAGAAGTTCCCAAGTAATTTCATCTTTTGGGTGTTCACATGGGGTGGAATATGCCTTTGGTTCGTGCTCGAGAATCTTCCGGAATGTCCTTGGGTTTTAAAGCGCATTAGCGTGCAAAGTTTCTGAAATACCCTTGGACGGTGCAAATCCCCGTAATGCCATTTCGCATAGTTTAAGGGCTTTTTTCAAAAGTAGTTTGGCTCCGTAATCTCTCTTCATAAAGCATTTTGGCTCGAATCTCTTTCAAAGCATTTTGGCTTCGGAGATCTTTTTCGCAAAGGACTTTGGCTTCAGGAGATCTTTTTCGCAAAGGACTTCTCTTCTTTTCGCAAAGCATTTTGGCTTGAGGTCTTTTTAGCAGGACTTCTCTTCTTTTCGCAAAGTTCAAAGTTCTTTGCGAATAGTAGATGTTCTTCTGAATTGAACTTTTAGCTTCCATTCTTCTTTTGAATGGATCCTTCTTCTTCTTGTCTTTTCTTGCTCTTTTAGGACCTTTTTAGCCATTCTTTGAGGCTATTTCTTCACTCCCTCTTTGAGTTTGACATGCGTTGTCGACTTTTTGATCATTGTAGGATGGTTTTCGGATTTGGACCTGTCTTTTTGGTTAGCTGCAATATGAACACTAAAGCACTTATTTAGTCCTCTCAAGGGTCTTTCAAGGCTCATGTTTAGGGGTAAAAATGGTATTTTTCACTACTTATCACACCCGAAACCTAAGCTTTGCTAGTCCTGAGCAAAGAAACATAAAAACAAAGTAAAGAGCCACTTTTGTAGGAAGCACAGTGCATTTAGCATATGCAACAAGCCTTCTAAACCCCTAGGTGATCCCTAGGGGAGGAGTGCAGTCTCCTGAGGGCTTACAGTGAAGGTACCCACAACCTTCTCCATGTAACAATTAACATCAGTGCAATATTATCAGATGAGCAATCAAGGAGCTGGGTTAGTAACTCTTGAATCAATGATGAAACAGAAAATTTGATTATTGTTTGCAGGAATTTAAACATTTATAAACCTCATGAATATTTCAATATTTCCGATCATGAAACAGTCATAGAAAATCATACAAATGTGCAGAAGCTCATCCTATGGATAAAAATTAGGTTATAAGTCATACTTAAGGTGCTCAAGTTCCAACCCAAATACTCACCAGGTATACTCTCATGTGTTTTTGTTGAGGGGTTCATTTTCACTCAAGCTTAAGAGCAGTTACATCTCCCAAGTGGATCTGTAAGCATGAGCATAGGCATGATTCTTAGGCAATGGCATCATTGACATCTCCTCACCATAGATTGGGTCACTTCTCATCTCCACATGACTCACTCAACTTTGGATCACAAGGGCTTTTAATCTAGGTTTGTTTGTATGGCTTATGGAGTGAAGTTTCAAGGAAAGGCAATTTGAGCAGAGGTTTGAATTTGAGAACTCGTGAAGTGCAGGAGATGGTTCATGACTCCACCTTTTTGAGTTTAGCTTCTTTCTTCTTCTTTTCGAGATTCTCACATTCACAAAGTGATCAGTTCTTTCTTTGATCTTGCATTTTTCAACATAAGGTCCCTTTTTTTTTGCTTGCAACTTTTCACATTGTTTGTCTCTTCTTTTCTCAGTCACCATATTGCCTGTTTTGAGGTATTTTCTCTTCATTTTCTTGATGTTGCCCGAAATGGTCCATCTTGATTCTTTCTCCTTTACCTCCTAATTCTCGAGTGAGGGAAGGCTGAATTGGTTCCATAGGTTCGGTGCAAGTACTTTTGAGTATTTTTGATGAAGAATTGTAGGATTTAGCTCAAATGGGGTACAAACAGGGCAGATTTTTCTTGGTTGGTTCTGTTAGGTTCAAGGCCTAAAGAAGGCCTTGATCTTTTCCTCGTTCATGAGTCTTGTTACTTGTTTTAATTTGGAGTTTCCTAACTTCTAGTGGATCTAATGCCTCACCAATCCTTTGAATCGGAAAAAATTGCCTCGATCACTCTTCAACGAGATGGAAAATATATGGGCTCAATTCTCACCGTTATGGTTTTTCCTTGAGCTTTTAAGTATATCTTTACCTTTCTCTTCCTTTTGACTTACTACGTGCGATACCGTATGTTTTTATGGTGTAATCATCATGGAAATGTAGAATATCGCAAGGTTTAGAATGTCTAAATTTGGCAAAATTTTAAATTTTCTAGTTGTCATGATTCTTAAGTAAATTAATACATTTCCTAATTACTTAGGTGATTCTGCTGCCCTTATGTTAACTATTCCTAAGCGGCAGACTTGTCTCACACCCCCAAACCTATGGGGAAATGTCCTCACCGGTTCAAAGGTGGTGGACAATTATTAGGGAAGGCAATGAAACAACAATAATCGGATGATTCTGACAAGCACATCGAAATTTGGATAGAAAATAAAAGGAAAAAGGGGAAAGGGAGTAGGGGAGGGTTGTAAGTTTTTCCGAAATAGGGAGAACAAAAGCAATTTGGTTAGGCACTTATAATGAAAAAAAATTGCAATAGAATAAAAAGCGAAAATAAGAAAATAAGAAAGAGACAATTGATGTAATTGGGCTTGTAACCTGGTAACTTCCCTCATTCTTCTTAACATGGCACGACTTGTGGTCCAGCTTTCTTGCCAAAGTTGTGAGGAGTGAGTACCTCAAAGGGCTCTTCCCTATCAATGTCAAACTTGGCTCTTAAGAGGCTGTAATGAGTCTTCCAAAGGAGGCCAGCAATCTTACATTCCTTTTTACCTTGGCACTCACATCAGCCATTGCTTTCAGATCAAAGATGGGGGCATTGAAGAATTGCCTTAGAGAAGTGAAAGAGGGCTTCTAAGATGGGGGTTCGCCTCTCTTGGTGTGTGCCGAGTAACATAAAAACTCTCTCGGAGTATGGAATCCATCGAGATATTGCGAGGATCTCTTCTCACTATTGATTGCCCAGAACCCACCATGCCCTCGTGTCAAATGGGCAGCCATATCTCTGAAGAGGCAACTTCAGAGGCGACAAGGGTCCATCAGATTGAATTGAAAAGGTATCCCTAGGGCATGTCCAATGTCCTCGGCGATCCTGATTAAGTCACAGTTTGTCTATAAAATAACTAGGGTTGGCACATCGGCATGTTCCTCTGTGACTGTGGTGAGGTTCGATACCAGCCTTTGTCATCCTTGGGTAAATTTTCTCGTAATGGAGTGAGGATGGTGTCGAGGAAGCCTCCCGAGATATCTTAAAGATAGCATAATCGTTTGGAGGAGAAAAAGTTTCATCCACCAATAGCTCGTGTATGAGCTTCGGGCATCAATGAATGGGTTAGGCAAAACCAAAGGAATGGGTAATGGGGACGGCTCGGACTGGGCTCGAGGCGCAGGTGGGCTCCTCATGGCGTATTTTTTTTTTTCAACCCTATCTTTGTCCATTGAAAGTTTTCTCTTTGCGACTTCTTGGCTTTGCCTTTGGCTTTTGGGGGTGTTTGGCGTCTTCTTGGTGAAGATTTAGGGAACATGGCGGCAAGAGATTTCTCGGTTTTTCCCATATTTAAAATGGCCTCAAATGTAGCAAGTACCAAAGAATCACGAAAGAATAAGAGTAGAAGCGATTACATGATCCGAGGGTTTCCTCTGTGAGTTTCTTTGCTCACAAAAGATCACGCGTGATCTACACCTTTGATTTCGACAAGAGAAAAGAGAGGATTAGAATAGATGGTGGAGTCTTTACCTTGCGAAATGTTTGTAAAGACTCCTCCACCACTCATCAATGATGTCAACATGGAAACATTCCTCACAGAATTGAGGTTGAGTAATGACATTATACACATTCAATTTAACTTTCATATTTCCAAAAGACACCTCCATGATGCCGCACTGCATTGAATGCATGCATTAGTCAGAGCTGTGAATGGTCTTCCCATAATGACAGGATGGCAAGTGGTACTTTTGGTTGGTTCCATGTCCAACACCAAAAAGTCGTGAGGTAGAAAAACTTGTCTACTCCTACCAAAACATCTTCAATCAACCCCATAGGTTTCCTTTCGGATCTGTCATTCATTTGTAACACCACTTGAGTGGGTTTCAATTCTCCCAAACCTAGCTTCTCATAAGCGAGGCGAGTTGACACTAGCACCAGATCTAGCAAGGCTTTCTCAATGGTGTGCTCCCCAATGATGCGAGGATTGTGGGGATTCCAGGTCTTGCATCTTAGGTGGTGTTGCAATTGATAGCACTTGGTTGATTTTCTCCACAAAGAAAGGCCTTCTTGGATAAATGTATCCTAGATTGCCTTTTGTGGGTGCACACCTCTTTGAGAAATTTTGCATAAGCAGGGACCTGTTTGATTGCATCAAGCAGAGGTAGATTAATTTTAACTTGCTTGAATGTCTCCATCATTTCCTCAATTTTTGTGTTTCCTTTGTCAAAAGGAGAAACTGACTTCATTGCATGGGGAAATGGGAGGTGAGGAACAAATTTCTCCTCCTCATCTTTTTCAACAATTTTGTTATTTTTGTTTTTCACTTTTTTGAATTTTTCGATGTAAATCAATACCATATTGCTATCCAAATTGCTTTTTTACTTGTTTTGATCACCGGCTCAACAAGAGCCCTTATTTACTCTTTGAAAATAATGAGAAACAACTCGTAGATTTTCTATTTGTGTTTTCAACTTCTTTTATTTTGTATTTGGTTTTGTAAAAAAAAAGATGCCTAAAAGATGCCAGAAATTATAATCAAAACAAACATTAAACACAAGAAGCTGCTGGTTCTCAAGAATTTAAATTAGAAAAGGAATGCAAAGAAGAAGGGGATGCAAACTCAACCAGATCGGCCCGAGCTTTGTTCGAAATGCTCCTTGTTGGACGGCTGCTCCAGCTCTGCAAACATCCAAAAACTGCTGCAGTACCTTATTCAAGTATTGACAAAAAATAAAAAAAAAAAACTCAAAGCTCTTGCCCAAATTTGACAAAAAGACAAAAGAGTGGCGGATTTATTCAAATAACTAGAAGGCAAGAATAAAACTCGTAAAAAAAAAAAAAATTTCACATGAAAAGCAGGTTTTCTATACAAAGCTACAGAGACATTTAATCAAGCACTTGGAATGCAAAGTGCAGTTTAAAGAAAAAATTAAAATAAAATCAAATCTACAAAATAAAAAACTTAGGTCTACCTATTTTAGAACAAACTTCCCAAGACAGCGCCAAAAAACTTGTTGTCGCTCCAAGTGTGCCAAAAATGTGTGCAAAAATTAAAGAATTAAAGAATGCTAAATTATATGGATGTTAACTTATGAAGGGATATCAAGACATTGGCTAACACGGCTGCAAGATCGGGGCCAATTGTAGCAAGTTTTAAAAGTAAGTATTTCAAGATCGTCCCACGAGAAGTTTGTCTAAAATGAGAGATAAACCTCGGATCTGTGCTACCGGATCGGCTCTATAATTATCTAAAATAAAGAATAGATAAAAGAGAGTGTTGGGTTTTGTCACGTTTAACTAAAAGCAAATAAAGAAAAGAACTAACTACGTGATCCGGATCCGAGTTGTGGAGGTGTTTAAAATAAGACAAATGCGAAATAATAGCTTCATGTATTTTAGCCTTTGAATTTTAATGGAGAATCAGGTTCAACAGGCAGATTCAATCTTCATCGCTACCAAAGCAGATGTAAGAGAAATAAATCCAAATTAAGGAATAGGTTTAGACTTATGGTGTGATTTGTCACGGATCATCACTAGTCAGTGGCCTATTCTTTATTTCGAACATCAACATCCTTTGTAAATCGTGAATTAGGTTACCAACGCTAATTCGCACAGCGATGATGAATTAAGGGAAGTTGCAGAAGTGAATCTAAAGAGGTCTAGTGCACTAAGGTGAACATTCACAACCCTCGACATGACTCCAGTGGAGAAGGCACAAATTACAGCACCCTTTTAAAATCCAACGTTACAATTACGAGCACGGCTTCTTAGAGAGCCCTCGGACTTACATGCGAGCTTCTCGAGAGCCCTCGATTCTGATCTTGAATCCGAACTTGGAAGTACAAATCACTGTAATGGCTCTCAAAGGTAAAATACAAGAAGGGATTACAGAATCAGATGAGCTTCAATCGAATGGGGAAAGCAGAGATGAAAACTCTAAAATGGATACCCAAATTGGGCAAATGGTTCGTCTATTTATAGTTTTCCCTAAGCCATCAGATGTGTATCAACCAATCGAATTGGATAGATCTGTATCAACCAATAGGAGTCGAGCACCGGGATCCGGATCTACGGCCAATCGTAAATGCTTGATCTGGTTCACCAATCGAAGAGAGGCATCAATTACATATGTAATTCAAAAATCTGTTTGAGCTTCTAGAAGTTCCCGCCAAGTAATTTCATCTTTTGGGTGTTCACATGGGGTGGAATATGCCTTTGGTTCGTGCTCGAATCTTCCGGAATGTCCTTGGGTTTTAAAACGCATTGGCGCGTGCAAAGTTTCTGAAATACCCTTGGACGAAATGCAAATCCCCGAATGCCATTTCGCATAGTTTAAGGGCTTTTTCAAAGTAGTTTGGCTCAGAATCTCTCTTAGCAGCATTTTGGCTCCGTAATCTCTTTTCGCAAAGCATTTTGGCTTCAGAGATCTTTTCGCAAAGGACTTTGGCTTCGTGGAGATCTTTTCGCAGGACTTCTCTTCTTTTCGCAGCATTTTGGCTTCAGGAGGTCTTTTCGCAAAGGACTTCTCTTCTTTTCGCAAAGTTCAAAGTTCTTTGCGAATAGTAGATGTTCTTTGCGAATTGAACTTTTAGCTTCCATTCTTCTTTGCGAATGGATCCTTCTTCTTCTTCAGGTCTTTTCTTGCTCTTTTAGGACCTTTTTAGCCATTGCTGAGGCTATTTCTTCACTCCCTCTTTGAGTTTGACATGCGTTGTCAGCTTTTTGATCATTTTAGGATGGTTTTCGGATTTGGACCTGTCTTTTTGGTTAGCTGCAATATGAACACTAAAGCACTTATTTAGTCCTCTCAAGGGTCTTTCAAGGCTCATGTTTAGGGGTAAAAAATGGTATTTTTCACTACTTATCACCAATCCTTCCTATCTGTCCTCAGAGTCTTCTCCAAGATGTGCTCAATCTCCCTATTAGAAATTTCAACTTGCCCACTGGTCTGTGGGTGGTAGGGAGTTGCAATCCTGTGTGTAACATAATACCTTTTGAGTAGATTCTCAAAAGGCTTGTTACAGGAATGACTCCCCCCATCACTAATGATTGATCTTGGAGTGCCAAATCTAGAGAAAATATTGTCCTTTAAATATTTAAGGACAACTATGTGGTCATTTGTCCTGGTGGCAATGACTTCAACCCACTTGGACACATAGTCCACTGCCGTCCACTGCCACGAGGATAAAATTGAAACCCATAGAAGGAGGAAAGGGGCCCATAAAATCAATCCCCTAGATGTCAAACAGTTCTACTAGAAGGATGGGTTGCAATGGCATTGAATCTTTCTTCGAAATGCCTCCCAACCTTTGACATCTTGCAGAAGCTTTGTAATGTATGTGAGCATCTCTGAACAAAGAGAGCTAGTAGAACCCACATTGTAATACTTTTACTGCTATCTTTTTGCCACTAAAGTGACCTCCACAGGCCTGCTCATGGCAAGTATAAAGAATGTTGTGGAACTCACTTTCAGGAACACATCTCCTTACAATCTGATCTGCACAATGCTTGTATAGGTAAGGGTCCTCCAACAGAAAATGTTTGACCTGAGAGAAAAATAGGTCTTTGTCCATCTTTGACCAATGAGGGGGGATCCTACCAACAGCAAGAAAATTTAAAATGTGTGCAAACTAGGGCACATTAAACTGAATAGTAAATAGTTGCTTATCAGGGAACAATTCATTGACTAATGCAGCTGCACATTCATCCAACACAATTCTAGACAGGTGGTCAGCCACCACATTCTCCACACCTTTCTTATCCTTAATCTCAAGATGAAACTCCTGCAACAGGAGGATCCATTTGATCAGCCTAGGTTTAGCATCCATTTTGGCCAATAGGTATTTCAGGGCTGAGAGATCAGTAAACACAATAATTTTAGACCCAAGCAAGTAGGGTCTAAACTTGTCCACAACAAACACAACAGCTAGCAGCTCCTTCTCAGTTGTGGTATAATTGAGCTAAGCCTCTACTAATGTTTTGCTTGCATAATAAATCACTACTGCCAGCTTATCTTTCCTCTGTCCTAGGACAACACCTATTGCCAAGTCTGATGCATCACACATCAGTTTAAAGGGGAGTGAGTAATCTGGGGCCTGAATTATAGGAGCAGTGGTAAGGCACTTTTTTAAGACCTCAAAGGCCTCAAGGCACTCAGCAAAAATTTCAAATTGCACATCCTGACCCAGCAGGTGGCACAATGGCTTTGCAATTTTGCTGAAGTCCTTAATGAACCTTGTTATTCACTAAAAAGTACAACTTTTCACCTCTTAATCTAGCCTTTGCTACACCTTTTAGCTGTCTAATAATCTTTTGTTTAGGGTGTTTTGTAGTTAGTTACAAATTATGCAGTTTAACACAAAGTCCATGTCTTTGGTGCCAAGAAGAGAGAGAATCCAAGGAAGAGATTGACAGCTGAGCCAAAGACTGATGAAACACCATGGTGGTACACACCATGGTGACAATTTTGCATGTCATAATGGACCAAGAAAGTTCGACAGATGAAAGAAGCATAGATGTGAGTGGAGAGAGCTGCAACAGCAGCAACTTCATAGCAGCAGAGGAACAAATGACTTATCTCGCACAATTGAGGTGCTGCCTCACGTGGCTAAAGTTACAGCAAAGCTTCCTCGCACAGCTAAGATATGCAGCACAAGGGAACTCATGTAGCAGTCGTGCACTTCAGCTGCAATCAATGCCTAAGGAACTCGCGACGCTCTCGCGCACTAAGCCTTCAAAAATATAGCTTGTGAAGCTTTCACGAGGATTAAGTTTTAAAGCAGCCGCAAACATTTCCTCACGAGGCCCATTTGCACAAGGAATAATAGTGAACTCACGAAGTTCTCGCGTGGCTTTGGAAGAGAGAGACGCCCAGAAATTATCTCGTTCACCTCTCGCGTGCTTAATGTTATATCCTTTGCCTAGTGAGATTTGTCATTCATTTGACAAGAAGCCTAGCGAGTACAGAGCTCTACTGCGCGAGTACCTCACGACAGAAAATTCTGAAGCTCTACTGCATGAGCAAACCAAGCACTATAAATTCCTCTGCACAAGTGCATTCAAAGCCAAATTAGCTGCGCGATAATCCAAAGTCCACTTGCACGAGTGAACAACCTTCCAAGTTATTCTTACCTCGCAAATGAATTAATATGCAGAAGGTAGCCCCATGAAACTCGGGCTCTCCACTTGCCAGTTTTAACTCAGGTACCTTTTAGGGATTTCCCCAAGTCTAGGGCACACATCCCTAGGCCCTAATCTTGAGGCACATATCCCAAGGCATCCAAGGGTTGTAACAGTGCCACATCTGCTAGGAAATTAGGGTTAATCTTCTCTGAGCCAAGGCATTAGGGACTGAGTATATAAGCTGCAGTTGTAACTTAGAATCATCATCTCTCCTTCAACCTTTGTCTGTGGTGAGCTCGAGCAGACTAGGATTAGGGTTGATCACCTCTTTTGCCACTTTTTCATCTCTCCTAGCCGAACACTTGCTGGCTATATCCTTTGTAAGCAATTAGGTTTAGTTTTATTTAGTTTTTGTAATGGGTCTTGTAACCTTTGGGATTTTGTGAAGAGCTCTTATGCACAAGGTTGTTGCCTTGAGAAATCTCATTGTAAGTATGTTTTGATCAATGAGCTTTGTACTTTAATTGTTCCTTCAATCTGTTATTCTCCTATTTGCCCATAGTTTTGTTCAGGCTAAGTATCCATTTAGGATTTGAACTGAATTAAAAGGCCCATGAAAGCTTGAGATTGTAGCCCTGGGACTATGGTGGTAGTAGCAATTTACATGTTCCTTTTCAGACCCCTGAGGATAACCTATGACTATTTGAGTGGACAGACTATAGCCCTAGGGTGATTCCAAACCACAGATCTGAGAAAGGATTCTCCTCCTCTGCACTTGAGCTTGTAGCCTTGTGAGAGGGTTTTGCAGGAACAGGCTCCCCTCTATTTTACTTGACCAATATCAGGTGTTGGATCTGATTTCTCTATAGTGATTGCAGACTTGTGAGCTGAGTCATTGTAGGCCTTTTATACAATGACCAACTACAATTAAGTCCCGAAATAGCCCTTGAACAATTGTGGTCTTCACTAGTTTTTCAAGAACTACTTGCTCCCATGGATGCTTGAGCCTATAGGCTAGCAAACATGGTGTCTACAATGATATTAATGATCTTATTTGGGCCATTGGGTGGAGGAAATCTATTGGATAGTTTGTGACCATTTAAGTGAACAGGTTATAGCATTAAGACCAGTCTACTCCTTTGGATCAGATTGGTTTTCTGACATAGTCCATGTGGTTTGATCCTCCCTATTAGATAGTCTGTGACCATTGAAGTGGATAGGTTATAGCCTTAAGAGATCAGGTCAAACCATAAGGGTTGAGTTGGATACTTCTTCCTTATAGATGTGCTTGTAGCCATCTGAGGGATTGTTGCAGAGACAGACTTGAGTCTAAGTTACATAGCTGATGTAACCCTAGCTTAACTGCTTACTTCCCATCATTTTATCTTTATTTTAATACACACTATCACCACTCTCTTCATAAGCATTTCTTTAGGATAGGACTGCACTTTTTTTTTTCTTTTAGTGTTAATTTAGTATAGTTGTCACACCCAACTCCCTTTCTCTAGGATTGTCAGATCTGTAGCCAGATTTGGAGGCCTACTATTATAGCCCATTTTGGGTTCTAGATCAATTTCTCAGTGGGACAAACTCTTACTTAAAACTTACTACAATAGCCCCGTATCTTGCAGGTTGTGTGTACTTTAGGTTGTTATTTTCATAACCATCTTCTTCATCTCACTCTTTTTATTTGATTCTATTTCCACACACATAACAATAATCAGCACCCTAGGTATAGTAATCCAACAAGTTTTTGGCGCCACTGCCGGGGATCTTGATCTTTTTTGTAGACCTGAGTTGTATTTTATTTTAGCTTAAAAAATTCTTTGTAGTTGTGCCTTGAATAGAATAAAAAGTACTACTGATTTTTATGGAATTTTTGCAGAAGTGGACAACAGTAGTAGGGAAAAGCTAGAGTTGTAGCTGGAATTTAGCTAGCTCTATTTGCACTTCTTTTACCCTAAAACTCAATCCTTTTTTCTTGAATTCCCTGTCATTAGTTTAGTAGTAAATATGCTTAGTTGTTAATTTTGTATGAAATTTTTTTTTTTCTGTGTTGTGAGCATTTTCTTTAACTACTTATTTTGTGTGTATGTGTGGAAGAAGGTCTCTTAATCTTGAGTTGGAACCTCCAAATATTGAGGTTGAAAGGGTCCTTAGGCCATGAAACACCACACAAGGCCCTACTGTTGAAACTGAGATAGCTGTCATGGCTGAGAGGCAAAGAACTCTGAAGGAATATAATACACCTGGGGATTACACATCTCCCTTTTGCATATAATTCCCTTCAATTGAGGGAAACTATGAAATCAAGTCCACCATCAATATGTTGCCATCTTTTCATTAGCTCAGTAAGGAAGATCCTTATAAGCACATTGACCAATGTTTAGCACTTTGCACCACTTTTAATATTGCTGTCCTGGGATCTGAAGCCAGCAAATTGAGGCTTTTTCCTTTTTTCCTAAAGGACAAAGACAACACCTGACTCTTTAAGCTCTCGGCTAATAGCATACAACATGGAGTGACCTCCAAAGCTAATTTTTGGCTAAATTCTTTCCCATGAATAAAATCAGCCAAATGAAGACAAACATATTGCCATTCACTCAATCCTCAACTGGGGATTTTTATGAGGCATGAGAGAGATTTCAAGAGATGTTAACACAATGTCCCCACCATCAAATTCCATAATGTCAACTTGTGCAAGTCTTTTATTAAGGACTTAATCCCAAAAGTAGGGATATGGTGGATGCCTCTTATGGGGGTAGTTACCTCCACAAGATAGTTGATGAGGCTTGGGAGTTGTTTGACATCATAGGGAAAAATTTTATGTAGCAGGAGTCACTGTCTCGCAATGACAACCAGACCCCAGCTAAATTGGTGAAAGAGTCAACCCCTAGAGGTGGAATGTATGAAGTTAAGGTGCAAAGTGATTTGGAAAGGAAGGTGGACAATCTGAGTCTAAACTTTGACAAATTGATGAATGTGATGTAGCCTAGGATAGTTGCATAAGTGTAAGAGGCATGTCTGATATGCCAATCTCCCACACATTTACTCCAAGATTGTCCATCAACTAATCAATTCCCTGATTTAGTTATGGAGCATGCCAATGCTGCCCAGGCATATGGGCAGCAACCTGCTGGGTACAGATGGAGAAATCACCCAAATTTGAGGTGAAGATAATATACATACCAACAACCCCAGCAGCAGCAGTGGGCAGCTCCATACATACCTCAGTAGTAATTTAAACAAGGTTATCCACCAAGACATAATTTTTAGTTATCTACCCCATAGCTCAATCAGTTGGTCCTATCCCCCACAACAGTCCAGATCCTCTTCCTTTGAAGAGCAAATGCTGACATCTATCATAATTAGGGAAACTTGATCCAAACTGTAAACTCTCATGGGCAAAGCATTAAAAAAATAGAGGACCAATTGGGTCAAATATGTAGTGCTTTGAATAGGAGAGAGGAGGGCAAATTGCTTAGTCAACCCTTAGCCAATCCTAAAGGGAAAAACATTATTGGAAAAGCATCCTCTACCCATGAGGAGGTTAATGTAATCACTACCCTGAGGAGTGACAGGGTGGTTGATAATTTAGTGGGCAGAGCAGCTGAGGAGGTCATAGAGAGTGAAAATGAAAGAAATGTGAGTGTTGAAGAACCAATGAATTTATCCCCTGCTGTGAATCAGCAAGGTCAAAATAAAGGGGCTGATGCTGAGCCCCAACAACAAATAATAAATGAAGAAGAAAGAAAAAAATAAAAATTTGACCATGATGTTGTTCGGCATGCAGCTGTGGCACCAGCAGTCCCACAGCTGCCATTTCCTCATGCATTAGTTGCTTCATCTCCTTTTGATAAGGGGAATGCTCAGATAGAGGAAATGATGGAGACCTTCAAGCAGGTCAAGATCAATTTGCCCTTGCTTGATGCTATAAAACAGGTCCCTGCCTATGCTAAATATTTGAAGGACCTCTACACACAGAAAATAAAGGCAAGGGTGCAGTTGTCCAAAAAGGTTTTTACTGTTGAGCATGTTGAGTCAGTTTTGTCCATTGCCACACCTGAGAAATTACAAGATCTAGGGGTACCTACTATCCCCTGTATAATTGGAAATCACACCATTGGAAGAGCCCTCTTGGACTTAGGGGCCAGTGTGAACCTACTCCCATATTCTGTGTATGAGAAGCTAGGTTTGAGGGAGCTAAAATCCACAACAATTATGCTCCAACTGGCTGATAGGTCTGAGAGGAGACCTGTGGGTGTGGTGGAGGATGTTTTGGTGGGGGTGGACAAATTCTACTATCTTGCTGATTTCCTTGTTTTGGACATGGACCCTTGCAAAAGTAAAACCCCAATTCCTATCATCCTTAGCAGACCATTATTGACCACTGCAAATGCTTGCATTCAATGCAGGTCAGGGGTGATGGAGGAGACCTTTGGGAACATGAAGGCCCAATTAAATGTGTACAATGCTGTCAGGCAGCCTAAGGTGGACATTGAGGACTGCTGTGCAGTTGATGTACTAGATGGCCTTATAGAAGAAGAATTATCCAATCTACTAGATTGGGATAATATGACAGAGGACCTTAAAAATATTTGGAGTACGGTTGAGAAGGAAGCCTGTTGGTGTGCTTGCCTTCCCTCAAATGAGGGTCTAAAATCATCCATAAAACTAGGCAAAACACACTCCCACAAACCTGCAAGTAATCAGGGTCTGTTGTAGCAAGTTTTACAAAGATGGTGAGTAAGGGAATGTCCACAGGGAGGTTAGTTTAAAAATATGACAAATCTCTAGATCTGTATTAGATCTGGCACCCTAACTAATGCTACGTTAGCTAAAAGACAGGGGAGAGGTTTAAAATAGATTGTCACTTAAGCTAAGCTAAAATTAAACATAGACTAACTTGGATCAAGTTTAGGATCTTAGATCTTGCAGGGGAAAGAGGTAAAAAGCTGAAAATGGAGAAGAATAGCTTGGAGATTGGTTTTCACTGAAATCAAGTTTAATTAATTATGCTACAGAGGTTCAGAGCACCCAATTCCCTCAACTGGCTATAAGCACAGCTGCAGGGTATAAACTCCACTTCAAATTGCAAGATCCACCTGGTCTTAAGACTATGATCTGTCCACTTTAATGGTCACGAACCATCCTATAGACTTCATCAAATCCATGGATTTGCAGCAGACGAATCCAACTGGAGCCTGAGCTTGGACTCATCTTAAGGTTGTGATTTGTCCACTTTAATGGTCACATACCATCCTAGGGATCTCCTTCAATGCTAAGGCCTCAATTAGAACAATTAAAACTACTACGGATGCTGCAATTCCCAGGTCACAGACTCAAGGAATCACAGGAGTATCAGATCCAGGGAGATCGGGTGGTATCCAAGAGGCCTACCAGTTAAGTGGGTGAGCTGATCTACAGACTCCTCTGCATAAATCCGATCGATCACCAAATGGAATAAGAGGAACTTTAGATCTAATTAAAGCATTAAAAACAGTATTAACATTGCAATCAAAGTCACTCTACAGTGGAAATACTCTCAGATCTATAGTCTGTGCAGCTAGGAACTTACAATAGCTCTCTTAACCTTACCCAATTATAGATCTAACCTCTCTCCTCGCTACTCTAAGGGAATTAGCCAACCATGGTTGGGCTAAAGGAGGGAAAATAGAATTTATCTACAAGCTCTAATCTCCAGAATTCGGCTCCGATCTCGATCCCTCCTAATTGCAATTGGGGGTCTCAATATATATCTTTCTCCTCTATTTTTCCCGCCAAAATCCCTTCCAGAAGGTCCTCAGAGTTTGTTAGAGTTCTGTTAGAGCACGTGGGTTGGTTAGGGTTCCATAGGGCATCTTCTGGAACCGTTGTGCCAGTCACCAAGTGCCTCGGGTTGCATGCAGCAGGTCACCAAATCACAACGTGTGCACAACTGAATTTCTGAGAAATTCTGCACACGAGTTCGATAGGTTCAGGAAGCTTCCGACATGTTCAAATAGAGCTTTTTGGTCCTTTCACTAGGTTCTCAAATCTCTTCGATAGGTTCTGATAGGATGAGCCTTCTCTTAGATTTTCAGCATTCTCAGCCCTTAGCCTGGAGTATTCGACAGGTTGGAGGGGCTCTTTGACAGGTTGGAGAGCCATTTCGACAGGCTCCGCTCTGCATGCCACCATTTTGATAAGGTTGCTCTCACTCCTATCGAAAGGCTCAAGTTCCCTTCAATAGGTTCTGTTCCAGCGCCTTCATCTCGATAGGTTTGAAGAAACCATTTGATAGGTTCACTTAACGCCTCATGCAGGTTTTCAATAGGATGATTTCTTCCTTCCTTTCAACTGCTCGATAGGTTCTTAGATCCTATCGAAATCCTCAATCCATACGAATCCATCCTTCTTCTGCCTTCAGATCCTATCAAAAACCTCTTCAACTACACGAATTCTTCCTTTCTTTGCTTTCAGCTCCTGTCGAAGGCTTCAGGTGACCAATCGATAAGATGTTTTTAGCCTATTTTCACTTCCTTCGCCTTGCCCTGCTGCAGCCACACGCTCCAAGGGTCCAGTGATGTGCTACCCTCTGGTGTGTTGTTGTTGGGTTTTTCCTGTGCTGAGAGATAGCCCCTTTTTGGGCATTCTTGAGCGGTTTTCTGCATTAGTGTCCTCTTTCAGTGCTGTCTACAAAATGCACTTGACATAAGCTTATTAATGTGCTCACAGGTCTATCAATGGTCAGGTTAAAGGGTGAAAAGTGGCATTTTTCACCACTTAACACACCCCCAAACCTAAGCTTTGCTAGTCCCTGAGCAAAGGAGAATAAAAAAAAAAAAAATTAAAATGTCACTGTCGTAGGGAGCACGGATGCATTTAGCATATGCATCAGGCCTTTTAAACCCCTAGGTGATCCATAGTGGAGGAGTGAAGTCTCCTGAGGGTTTTCAGTGAAGGTACCGACAAACTTCTCTAATAAGGTTAGTTAATAGTAGTGCATCCTGCTAAACAGAGTTTCAGTGAACTTGAATAAATTCTCATCATGTCTTTTCAGTTCTAGAGGGTTTTCAGCAGAAAAATCACCAACTTAAAACATGAAGTTTTGTAGTAATTCCTTCATCATCAATCGGTTCATGTCAAGGCATTGTGTCTGAAGATTGATGTATGGCTCACCTTTCACTTGAGAATTCTGTTTTGATACTACCCCCATCAAATTGGATATCAGACCCAAGTCTCACCAGGGCTGTTAATTCACAACAAAAATAAAGGGTGTAGAATTTCACACAGCTCAAGAGCAGTTACAGTCCTCAAATAGGGTTGTAAGCATGAGCATAGGCATTGCTCTAATTTCTGAAATTTTCTAGCTCTTTTCACCATAGATTAGATAGATCCTTATCTCCACATGACAACTCAATCCATTTCAGATCAGTAAGGTCTTTTTATTGGGTTGTAATGTGGCATAGGGATAAGGTTTGTAAAAGAATGAAAGGGTAAAAGGGATTCAAATTGAGAAACCAGTATAGGTAAGGAGATAATTCATGACTTCACCTTCTTCATTTCAGCATAATTCCATCTACTTCTTGAATTTTCAGAGCCAAAGTGGCCAGCTTCTTCTCTTCCTTTCAATATTTCAATGAAATGACTTCTCTTTCTCATTCTTTTGCTCTGTTTTTTTCTTTTTTTTTTTTTTTTTTTTTTTATGGGTCGGAACACCACAAATACCACCAACTGTGTTTTTCTTCTCTTTGAACCACTTCTCAAATCAGCTCTACCTTCTTCCATTCCTTCACCTTTTCCTTCTGAAATCTCAGAGTGAGGGTCAATCTGTATCAGGTCACTGAGGTTTTGGGTTCAAAATTTCTAATTTTCATCAAAGAAAATTGGGACTTTTTGGGCTCAAGTGGTGTGCATCAAGGGCAGTTCAAAGGTGGGACATTTTAAGCTTAAACTGACCAATGGGTGGCCTTACTTCATGTCCTCAATGTTATGAATGTTGTCAAGCTATTTCAATTTGGATTTGCCTAACTTCTAGTGATTAGAATTAGATCCCATCAGTCCTTAGAGCAGAAAAATTGCCAAGGCACTCTTCAAAGAAATTAAAAAAAATTCAGGCCCAAATCTCACTAGGTATGCTCTTCCATCAAAATTTCTAGGGGTGTATCTTCACAATTTCCTCTCATTTCAGGTTTACTACACATCAAAATTATTTTTCACAAATTGTCGACATTTACCTCATGAAGTCTATTGGGCTACGACTTATTTCAGTTTCAAACAGTTTTTTAATTTCCTCTTTTTACAAAAATTCCAGTGATAATTTACTCTAATTAATTTCAGACACTCCTTTTTAGCCTAGCTGCACTAAAATTAACTAATTTATTGGCATACATGCCATTCCCCCAAACCTAAACAAAACAGTGTCCTCACTGTTTACAGCATGAAATTACGGGGGAGGCATAGGGGTAAAAGAGAGATACAGAAAAACTACATGAAGACAAAATGGATTAAAATGCCAAATATATACATGAGACAAGTGAGGAAGAAACTAAAACAACAAGCTGCCATAGCTATTTATAGGCCTCATCTGGCCAATCATAGAGGTCAGCCAGGTTTTTCAGCTCATCCTTAGATAAGGGAGCTTTTCCTTTAGATTTAGCCTTCAGTTGCGGCTTCTTTGCTGCCTCCTTAGGCTGGGCAATGGGTTGTTTTCCTTTGGGATCAATAGCAGCAACAGAATCAGAATCTGAATTGAACGGAAAAAAGGGCAGTGGCATCCAATCCGAGAGCCCCAGTAACCTTCCTTCTTTCCTCCCTTGATAGTAAGGTGAAAGAGGTATCAGGTTTGGTTGGAGGCTGGGTGGGAGGGGTGGCTTTAGATTGGGCAACAGGCCTCTTTTCTTTCTTGGCAGAGGTAGCAGTGGGAGCAGATCTTTTTGCAGTAATTTTCTTCTTGGGGGGAGCCCTTTTAAAATTCGAAGGGGTAGGTTGAGTAGGTGGGAGTTCCTGAGCTGGAGGAGGGTGCACATCCACAGGGGGGGGAAGGGGATGAGTTGTAGAAGGGGGACAGGAGTGAGTGGAAGGAGGTGCAGGAGGAGGTGCGGTGCGAGAGGGGTACGTTGAAATGGGTGAGAGGTAAGGGAAGCAATGCTTTTCTCCAATTTTTCAATTTGTTTTACGGAATAGAGTAGGTTGGCATCAGAGAGTTCCTTGGTGGCCTTTAGTATCTCCTGAGCAATGGCTAATTTTTTCTTGAGAAGCTCAAAATTCTTCTTATCATATTTGGCAATGAGACTCTCATTAGCTGCCAATTGTTTTGCTGACTCATAACGAGTCAAGATTTCAGACCACCCTTGAGAGATATCGTGGAGCTGAATTCTGTGCTCCAATTCTATGCTAGCAATCCTCTCCTCATAAGGGGCCGCCATGGAAGCGCGGAGTGCAGCCATACCTCTCAGGACATCCTTGTGGATGTAAGGGTTGTCCCTCATGGCATACAGCAGGGAGAGGTAAGGGGTGATGTACATGGTTTGTCTAAGGACAATGGGAAAGGATAGGGGTGTAGTGGATGAAGAGGAGGGGGTGGAGGGAACCAGATCCTCCCAGGGATCAGTTTGGGTGGAGGCATCGTGGAAAATAGGTGGGAAGGTGGTGGAAGGTAGAGGGGATTCAGGTACTGCGGAAGCCAGTAAATCTGATGATGACGGTAAAGTGGCCGATGGTGAGGAAAGTATGGGGAGAGCTGGTGCGGCTACTTCCTCAGGCTGGGCAGTCGCGGGGTGGGGGGTAGGTATGGGTGAAGCAGGAGGGGATATGTGAGGGGGTTGAGGGGTGGAAGAGGATGGGGTAAGGGTGGATTGAATTGATTGGAGACATGAGCTCATGAGGGTCTGGTTGTCGGTGCTAATGGTTAATTGGGATTGAATGGATTGGAGGATGGATAGAATTTGAGTGAGGGTGTCAGGCATGGTGGGGGTAGAAGGGGCACGTGTTTGGACATGCTGGAAGGGAGAAGAGGGTGCATGGTTAAAATGAAGAGTAGGGCGTGGGGAGTTAGGAAGTGGAGTGTACTCATGAGCGACATCCTCCACAATTGAGGTCATGAGGGCCGTGAACCCAGTAGTGGTGAACAGGTCCACACCCTATGGATGCAGAGGGGTTTGTGATGGGGGAAAATTAGAAATGGGTTGGGTAATGGGTGGAGCAGAAATGGTAGGGGTAAGCTCGGAGAATGTGGGAGGTTCCAGGATGTCAGGTTGGAAAACCCGCGAGGTGGGTGAAGGCAAAATAGGTTCAAAGGTGGGTGGAGAGAGATCTGTTGGAAGAGGGACTGATACAAACGAAAAAAGCAAAGTGGGTGGAGGTGTGGGTAATGGGATAGGTATGGTAGGTGGAGGGGTGGATAAAGGTATCTCTACAGGAGTCTCTATTGCCACGGTAGTGGATGCTTGCTCAGCCTCCTCCCTTCCAACTGGTTGACTCTTCTTAATTAAGGTGAGGCTGGTTGACCATTCCCTTTTTTCATATAATTTGATGGTCAGCTTCTCCATTGGCTCATTGCGCTTGATCACATACTTTCCAGTCTTGAGCAGACATGTGATGAGTCTGCAGAAAGGCAGACCTACTCCTTCAGCAAAAGCTTGCCTCTTCAGCACCTTGTCATTGATGTCCTCCATTATTTCAAAAATCAGCTTAAGTGCATTCACAAATTGCCCCTTTGAATAGAAGTATAGGGAATCCACTAATGGGGCCCTTTTCTCTTGCAAATGGCCAGAGACGTAGACATTTTTCCTCAGAATGGTATCAATGAGTTTGAGGGTAGGATGGAGGTCTCTTCTCATCAAGGATTAACCAGAGCCCACTATTCCATTAGTAAGTTGTTTAGCCATTTTCCAAAATGTAGCCCCTGTAGGTGCTCCCTCAGCTCTGGTGGAATCAAATTGATATGGGACTCCCAAAGCCATCCCAATATCTTTGCAATCGACAGTCAGCTGCTAGTCATCAATCAAGATTTCTAGTATATCCTCAGCCCCAGGTACCACTTTCTCTGTCAAGTTTTGGTACCACAATTTCACCAACCTGGGGTAGACATTTTCCTTCAAGGGTAAAAGCAGGGGTAGTAGACCTTCTTTCTTCAAATATTCCAATGTCCCCTGACACTCCCCAATGTTGGCAAAATATGCCAAATCAAAATCCGTCTTAGGAACAAGACTCAATTTTGCTACAAATTCATTGGGGGTAGTTAACCCCGCTTGCAGCTCTACTGGAGGAGTAGCTCTCGCTAAGGTTTCTTCCACTACAGGCTCCTGAATCTCAACAACTTTGGCTTTCTTAGCTTTAGGAGCCTTTTTGGGTGACATCTTAGTGAGCTTCCTCTTGACAGGTGGTTTGTCAGCTGGCTTCGACCTCGCGGAGGATTTGGAGGTGGAAGCAGTTGCTCTCCAGCATATGTTTGCTAGAGCTTCCTCTGGCTCATCCATTTTACTCTCGGAGATTAGTCACTCACCGACTTGGAGTGGAGCTTGAAGATTAAAAATTAGAGAAATGACAGATTGATGGTGGGAAAGCAGCTGACCTTGAAATGCCTAGGGTTTAACAGAAATCGTAATACACAGCTTCAATTTTGCCAAAGTCAGGGGCAAAATGCTCCTCTATGTAAGCTAAATGTACTGAAAAAATGGCAGACTGAACAGCTGAAGGTTCTGTGAGGATTTAGTGGAGAGAGAGGGAGGCAAAAGAGAGAGGAAAAGAGCTAGGGTTTTGTAAAAGGTATGGAATGAGGCACAAATGACCTATCGACAGGTATATAAGGGGTGAAATACGATTCTGATAGGATGAACTGGATGGTTTCGATAGGTTCATGCGTCCCGTCGAAAGCATAACAGACAAAACCTTAAAAGGGGATGATTGATAGGATCCCGATAGGTGGAACTATCCTTTCGATAAAGTTAAACGGCAGATGAGTCATCATTTTGATAGGTTCCCAAGTGGTATCTAGAACCTATCGATATCTCCGTTCTGCCCTTTTTAACCTATCGAGGAGTTAGTTTTGCCTGTCGAGAAGCTCAGTGCCTATCGAAACCATCGAACATCCTACTGAAATCACCATGTGACCTATCGAAAGGTGAACTTGACATGTCGAAGACTTCTAAAAACCAAATAAGGTTGCATTTCTGGGCACTCGCAGTCTTAGTTCTCAGCAGGCTCTATTGCTGTGGTGCCCCATGATTTGATTCTCTTGTGGACAGCTCCCATCACCTCAGGATAACTGGTAATGACGGCCTAGTACTAAGCATGGCAGTTTTGTTTTTCTTTTATTATTGCAAGAAAATAAAAAAAAATCAATTAAAAACTAAGTAAACACCTAGAAAAAAAAAATATGGTATATATGATACATACTGACTTCAGGGGCTAATCTAAAGGGTCTGGAAGGTCCATAGTCTCCTCAGGCTCATCAAACTTGGCACCTTCCGTGGATCTTTTCCTCAGCCAGGGTCCATTCCCTGGGTGCAGTTTTCCATCTGTGAACCAAGCATTGTCCTACACTAGCCAATGTGGATTATCATGAATCACTTTCTTTTAGGCATTAATGGAAAAGCAAGCCTCTTCAAGAGAGGGTTGATAGCCAGTGTTATACCCATTCAGCTTAACTTTCATGTTTCCAAATGACACTTCCATGATTCCATACCTGCATTGTATGTGAGCATTGGCAGTGGCAAAAAAGGGCCTGCCTAGAATCACAGGTATGGAAGAAGCACATTTGCTTGGTTCCATGTCCAATACCAAAAAGTCCGCAGGATAGAAGAATTTGTCAACTCCAACCAAAACATCCTCAATTATCCCCACAGGTTTCCTTTCAGATCTGTCGGCCAACTGTAAGACCACATGTGAGGACTTTAATTCTCCCAAACCTAGCTTCTCATATAGTGAATATGGAAGCAAATTTACACTGTCTCCCAGATCTAATAAGGCTTTGTCAATGATGTGATCCCCAATGATGCAGGGGATAGTGGGGGTTCCGGGGTCTTGAAATTTGGTTGGGGTTGCAATCGATAAAATTTGTTTCGCTTTCTTTGCTAAAAAGACTTTCTTTGATATGCGTACCCTGGATTGTCTTTTATGGGTGCATAGTTCTTTTAAAACTTGGCATAGGCTGGGACTTATTTAATGGCATCATGTAAGGGCAAATTGATCTTTACTTGCTTGAAAGTCTCCATCATTTCCTCAATTTTTCCTTGCCCTTTATCAAAAGGGGAGGGTGCTTGTAGTGCCTTAGGAAATGGAAAATGTGGGATTGCTCCCTCACTTGTAACCTTAGCCAATGGGGCCTCTTTCTTTATTCACAGCTGTTTGCTGCTTCAAGTCCACCAATGGTGGTCTTTGTTGTGTGCTGGTAGAAATCACTTCATTTTCTTCTTCCATGTTCCTCACAGGCTCACAGTCCACTTGGTTGTCCACTAGCTTACCACTTCTCAAAGTTGTAACAGATTTGGCTTCCTCATAGGTGGAGGAAACTTCACCCACTACAAACTGCCTTCGTGGATTGTCCTGTGGTTGGCTAGGCAACCTTCCTCCCTCTCTCTTAGTTAGAGCATCAGACAGTTGACCAAGTTGGTCCTCTATCTTTTTGATGCTCTTGTTGTGAGAGTGCACAGTTTGGGATAAGGTGTTCAAGCTCTGCAGTGAAGATAGAACTTGTTCCTCAAAGGATGGTGCTCTCACAGCTGAAGAGGGTGCAGATTGTTGCACAGGAGGAACTATAGGTTGGGCCATTGCTGATACTGAGGGCTTGGGACATAACTTTCTCGATAGGGTTGAGCATTTTTGTAGGGCATAGGCTGCTGCTGCTGGCTAGGGTATGCATCTTATAGCCACCTCAGATTGGGGTGGTTTCTCCATTGATACCCAGCAGAAAGCTGCTGCCCATAAGACTGAGCTGTAGTCACATGCTCTGTTATAAAATTAGGAAACTGGTTAGCAGATGGGCATTCTTCAAGGGGATGAGCAGGGGACTGGCATATGGAACATGCCTCCTCCACCCTAGTAGCCACAGGTGACTGCATTGCTCCCATCAGCCTATCAAATTTCAGGGCTAGGCTGTCCACTTTCCTTTCCAACTCACTTGGCACACTCACTTCATATATCTTAGCTCTTGAGGTATTCTCCTTCACCAATTTAGAAGGCTCTAGATCTCTTGCTAAGGTTTCCCTTTGCATAGAGTTCTCACTAATAATATCAAAGAGCTCCCATGCCTCCTCCGCAGTTTTATGGAGATAGGTGCCACCACAGGAAGCATCTATCATATCTCTGCTTTTAGCATCAATTCTCTGATAAAAGCTTTGAACCAATTGCCATTCAGGGATTTGATGGTGGGTGCATTTCTTTAGGAGTTCCTTAAATCTCTCCCTGGATTGATGAAAATCTTCAGTTGGATCTTGGGTAAAAGAGATGATACCCTTCCTCAACTGGCTGGTTTTTGACATAGGAAAGAACTTGGCCAGAAATTGACATTGGAGATCACTCCAGGACTGAATGCTGTTGGGTGGAAGCAAGGATAACCAGGTCCTGGATCTGCCCTTTAATGAAAAAGGAAAGAGTCTCATCCTAGTGGCCTCCTCCGCCAAACCTGTGATATTAAATGTAGTGCACAGTCCCAAGAACTCATCAATGTGCTTGTAGGTATCTTCTTTGGTCAGGCCATAAAATGAGGGCAGCATTTGAATGATGGATGATTTTATCTCATAGTTTCCCTGAGCAGTTGGGAATTGAATGCAGAAGGGGGAATTATAGACCCCTGGTGCATTAAACTCCTTAAGGGTTTTCGACGGCTGTTGCCTACCCATTTCTACAGAATCAAATGCAACAGAAGTGGGTGTAGTTGGTATGGATCTAAGAAGTCTTTCAACCTCTGGATTTAGTGGAATAATCTGAGGTTTGAGGGTTCTCCTACCAAACATACAACACTCAAAATCTGAATGCAGAACAGATCCTCAACACAACAAGCAGAATCAACCAAATTTTCTAACTATTCTAACCAAAATTATCAACAGATTTGAAAAAATAACAGGGGAGTAGAGGGATGCAAACTACAGAGTAGTCTCCAGCACGATTCTCCTCTCACTGGTAGCCTTAGATCGGAAGAAATGCACACAAAATACTGAAAAAAAACAACAAAACTTACAAATGCAGTTAGTAAAAATCAAACAAAAACTACAGATCAATGATCAAAACTTAGATCTATTAATTTCTAAATACAACTCCACGACAGCGGCCCCAAAAACTTGTTGGTGTGTTTGCCTTCCCTCAAATGAGGGTCGAAACTCATTAATAAAACTAAGCAAAACACACTCACACAGACCTGCAAGTAATCAGGGTCTGTTGTAGCAAGTTTTACAAAGATGGTGAGTAAGGGAATGTCCACAGGGAGGTTACTTTAAAAATATGATAAATATCTAGATCTATATTAGATCTGGCACCCTAACTAATGCTACGTTAGCTAAAAGACAGGGGAGAGGTTTAAAATGGATTGTCACTTAAGCTAAGCTAAAATTAAACATAGATTAACTTGGATCGAGTTTAGGATCTTAGAACTTACAGGGGAAAGAGGTAAAAAGCAGAAAATGGAGAAGAGTAGCTTGGAGATTGGTTTTCACTGAAATCAGGTTTAATTAATTATGCTACAGAGGTTCAGAGCACACAAGTCCCTCAACTGGCTATAAGCACAGCTGCAGGGTATAAACTCCACTTCAAATCGCAGGATCCACCTGGTCTTAAGGCTACGATTTGTCCACTTTAATGGTCACAACCCATCCTATAGACTTTATCAAATCCATGGATTTGCCACAGATGAATCCAATTGGAGCCTGAGCTTGGACTCATCTTAAGGTTGTGATCTGTCCACTTTAATGGTCACAGACCATCCTAGGGATCTCCTCCAAATCTAAGGCCTCAATTAAAACAATTAAAACCACTACAGATGCTGAAATTCCCAGGTCACAGACTCAAGGAATCATAGGAGTATCAGATCCAGGGAGATCGGGTGGTATCTAAGAGGCCTACCAGTTAAGTGGGTGAGCTGATCTACAGACTCCTCTACACAAATCCGATTGATCACCAAATAGAACCAGAGGAACTTTAGATCTCATTAAAGCATTAAAAATAGCATTAACATTGCAATCAAAGTCACTCTACAATGGAAATACTCTCACATCTGTAGTCTGTGCAGCTAAGAACTTACAATAGCACTCTTAACCTTATCTAATTACAGATCTAACCTCTCTCCTCGCTACTCCAAGGGAATTAGCCAACCATTGTTGGGCTAAAGGAGGGAAACTAGAATTTCTCTGTAAGCTCTAATCTCTAGAATTTGGCACCGATCTCGATTCCCCAAATTACAATTGGGGGTCTCAATATATAGCTTTCTCCTCTATTTTTCCTGCTAAAAACCCCTTCTAGAAGGTCCTCAGAGTTTCTTAGAGTTCTGTTACAGCACGTGGGTCGGTTAGGGCTCCCTAGGGCATCTTCTGGAACCATTGTGCCGGTCACCAAGTGCCTCGGGTTGCGTGTAGTAGGTCACCAAATCACAACGTGTGCACAGTTGAGTTTTTGAGAAGTTCTGCACACGATTTCGACATGTTCAGGAAGCTTTCGATAGGTTCAAATAGAGCTTTTTGGTCCTTTCACTAGGTTCTTAGGTCTCTTCGATAGGTTCTGATAGGATGAGCCTTCTCTTAGAGTTTCAACATTCTCATCCCTTGGCCTGGAGTATTCGATAGGTTGGAGGTGCTCTTCGACAGGTTGGTGAACCATTTCGACAGGCTCCCCTCTGCATGCCACCATTTCGATAGGGTTGCTCTCACTCCTATCGAAAGGCTCAATTTCCCTTCGATAGGTTCTGTTTCAGCGCCTTCATCTCGATAGGTTTGAAGAAACCATTCAATAGGTTCACTTGACGCCTCAGGCAGGTTTTCGATAGGATTATTTTTTCCTTCCTTTTAGCTGCTCGATGGGTTCTTGGATCCTATCAAACTCCTCAATCCACATGAATCCATCCTTCTTCTGCCTTCAGATCCTATCGAAAACCTCTTCAACTGCTCGAATTCTTCCTTTCTTTACTTTCAGCTCCTATCGAAGTCTTCAGGTGACCAATCGATAGGATGTTTTCAGCCTATTTCACTTCCTTTGCCTTGCCCTGCTGCAGCCATGCACTCCAAGGGTCCAGTGATATGCTACCCTCTGGTGTGTTGTTACTGGGTTCGTCCTGTGCTGAGAGATAGCCCCTTTTTAGGCATTCTTGAGTGGTTTTCTACATTAAGGTCCTCTTTCATTGCTGTCTACAAAATGCACTTGACATAAGCTTATTAGTGTGCTAACAGGTTTATCAATGGTCAGGTTAAAGGGTGAAAAGTGGCATTTTTCACCACTTAACAAGGCCCAAACTCTCATGACAGAAGATAGTACCAAAAATAAAGTCTTCTGTGGGCCTAGTGCAGCATTCCAGTTATAAACCTAGATTGCTGCCCCTTCCTCAAACCACCAAGGCACCTTTGCTACCTTCCATTGAAAGTCCCTCTGAGCTAGAACTGAAACAACTCCCAGACACATTAAAATATACCTTCTTGGGATAAAACAATAAGCTTCCAATGATTATCTCCTCCTCTCTCACAAGTGAGCAGGAGGAAGAATTATTGAGTGTTCTCAAAAAGCACACCAAGGTAATAGGGTGGACAATAGCTGATCTTGGAGGCATTGATGCCTCAGTTTGCATGCACAAAATTCACTTGGAAGTGGGTGCAAAACCCTCTAGGGAGATACAGAGGAAGCTTAATCCTCACATGCAAGAGGTGGTTTTGAAGAAGATAGTAAAACTATTAGATGCAGGGGTGATTTATCCCATTTCAAATTCAAAGTGGGTGTCACCATCCAGGTGGTACTTAAAAAGTCAGGCATAACAATTGTTACTTCTAATTCTGGGGAGTTGATGCCAGCCAGAGAGACAACTAGCTGGAGAGTTTATATTGATTACAGAAAACTCAACTTCAAGACCAGGAAAGACCACTTCCCTCTCCCCTTCATAGACCAAATTCTAGATAAGTTGGCTGGGAAGGCAGTTTATTGCTTTCCTAATGGATACTCATGGTATAACCAAATTCCTGTGTATTCTCAAGATCAAGAAAAAACCACTTTCACATGTCCCTTTGACACCTTTGCTTACAAGAGGATGCCTTTTGGACTGTGCAATGCCCCAACCACATTTCAGAGGTGCATGTATGCTATTTTTTCTTATATGATCGACAAGTTCTTGGAAATCTTCATGGAGCCAGTGCTTGAGTCACCTTGACCTGGTTTTATAAAGAAGTGAGGAGACCAATTTGGTCCTAAGCTGAGAAAAGAGTCACTTTATGGTGGCACAAAGAATTGTGTTAGGCCATGTGGTCTCTCACAAAGGAATCGAGGTTGAGAAGGCTAAAGTGGACTTGATTTCACACTTGCCCCCACCAAGAACTGTCAAGCAAACCAGATCCATCTTAGAATATGCTAGATTTTGCAGGAGGTTCATTAAGGACTTCAGTAAAATTGCCAAGCCATTGTGCCACCTGCTATGTCAGAATGTGTCATTTCAATTCTCTGTTGAGTGCCTTAAGGCCTTTGAGGTCTTAAAAAAGTGCATTACCACTGCTCCTGTAATTCGGACCCCAGATTACTCACTCCCCTTTGAACTGATGTGTGATGCATCAGACTTGGCCATAGGTGCTGTCTTAGGACAGAGGAAAGATAAGTTGCTTGCAGTGATTTATTATGCAAGCAAAACACTAGCTGAAGCTCAGCTCAATTACACCACCACTGAGAAGGAGCTGCTTGTTGTGGTGTTTGTTGTGGACAAGTTTAGACCCTATTTGCTTGGGTATAAAATTATTATTTTTACTGATCACTCAGCCCTGAAGTACCTATTGGCCAAGAAGGATGCTAAACTAAGGCTGATTAGATGGATCCTCCTGTTGTAGGAGTTTGATCTTGAGATCAAGGATAAGAAAGGAGTTGAGACTGTGGTGGCTGACCACCTTTCTAGAATTATTTTGGAAGAATGTGTAGCAATACCTGTTAATGAGTTATTCCCTGATGAGCAGTTATTTGCTATGCCATCTAGTGTGCCCTGGTTTATACACATTATCAATTTTCTTGCTGTTGGTAGGATTCCCCCTCACTGGTCCAAAGATGGGCAAAGACCTATTTTTCTCTCAGGTCAAACATTTTTTGTGGGAGGATCCATACCTATATAAGAATTGTGCAGATCAGGTTGTTAGAAGATGTGTGCCTAAAAGTGAGTTCCATAGTATTCTTTTTATGTTCCATAAGCAAGCTTGTGGAGGTCACTTAAGTGGCAAAAAGATAGTTGTAAAAGTTTTACAATGTGGGTTTTATTAGCCCTCTTTGTTTAAAGATGCATACATACATTGCAAAGCCTGTGAGAGATGTCAAAGGTTGTGAGGCATTTTTAAAAAAGATTCAATGCCATTGCAGCCCATCCTTGTGGTAGAACATTTTGACATCTGGGGCATTAATTTTATGGGCCCCTTTCCTCCTTCTATGGGTTTTAATTTCATACTTGTGGCAGTAGACTATGTGTCCAAATGGGTGGAAGCCATTGCCACAAGGACCAATGACCACACAGTTGTCCTTAAATTTTTGAAGGATAATATCTTCTTAAGATTTAGCACCCCCAGAGCTATCATTAGTGATGGGGGGAGTCATTTCTATAACAGGCCTTTTGAGAACCTGCTCAAAAAGTATTTGGTTACACACAGGATTGCAACTCCCTATCACCCATAAACTAGTGGACAAGTTGAAATTTCTAATAGAGAGATCAACCATATCTTGGAGAAGATTGTGAGGACAGATAGAAAGGATTGGGCACAAAAGCTAAATGATGCTTTGTGGGCTTATAGGACAGCCTATAAGACCCCTATTGGCATGTTCCCATTTAGGCTGGTTTATGGCAAGGCCTGCCAGCTACCAGTAGAGTTATTGCATAGAGCCTATTGGGCTATCAAAACACTGAATTTTGATTTAACTACTACTGGTTCTCACATGATATTGCAAATGCCAAAGCTTGATGAATTGAGAATAGAGGCCTAGACCAATGTCAGAATTTATAAGGAGAGGTCAAAGGCATTCTTTGACAAGAAGCTAATGAGGAAGGACTTCAATGCTGGTACTAAGGTTTGGCTTTTCAACTCCAAATAAAAGCTTTTTCCAAGGAAATTAAATTCCAGATGGGATGGACCTTACACTATAAACCATGCCTCCCCATCTGGTGCTGTCGAGATCTTGGATCCTATGTCTGGGAAGATTATGAAAGTGAATGGTCAAAGGCTAAAGATTTGTGTAGAAAATTTAGTGGAGCCTCCTTAGGCCATTCACCTACATGAACCTCCCAATACTTAGTGATTCACAGCTTTGTAAAATGTGTACCATATGTGTTGAATGTGTCTTTGTTTTGTTTTATTTAAAAATCTATCAAGTGGTGTCTTTAGTGTGATGTTAATTTACCTGTGTTGTTCTGATCTATTTTGAGTTGTGTGTTGATGATTTCATGTGCACGTTTGTCATCTGACATTAATGTTCATAGACTTGATGTTGATGTGCATATCTGTGTTGTTGTTATTATAAAAATCATGAATCTAATATAGTTGAAAATCTTTGGTATTCTAAATTCTTAAGTTACATATGTTGATAATGGGCACTGAGATCATCATGATGAAATGGGTGAACAAGGAAGAAATGAGGTGAATATCAGTTAGAATACATAGCCCAATGTGAAAGAACTAGCAGAGAATGAGCTTTGACTTGTCGCGAGGCTCAAAGGCCTCAATTTCACACTCGCGAGTCAATTTTGGGCTTTCTCACGGGGCTCTGGAATGGCCTCTGTTGCCTCGCGAGCTAAAACATCTGAAGAATACCTACATATGAGCGGCATCAGGCTATCTCTTCTCCACAACATCAAGCTACGCGAAAATTATAAGTCATGTGTTTTGTTCCTCGCGAGAACCTCATAAGCAGAAGTGCCTGCTGAAGCCTAATATTGAGCCTTGTGAGGCTCTATCTTGTTAGCAACATGGAGCTGTGCGAAGAAATGAAATCACACCTGTGTATCTCATGAGAGCCTCACGAGCAAAGTTCTGAAGCTCATACTGAAACGTACCTCATGAGGCACTTGACTCACTAAAGATATTTTCTTCCTGTGGTTTCGCTGTTCAGTTGCGCGAGAGATGAACCTGCCCTCTCGTGCACCTCAAATACAACATTTGCTCTGTGACTGACCTCGCGAGTCTCTTGAGTCCCTTAACAGGCATTTCTCGCGAGGTGGCATTTATACTGCGCGAGAAGATATAACCTCGCGAGTACCTGGTGAAAACAGCATGAAGCACGGGTTCCTTCATTTAAACTCTACGATTTTCATTTCCATCACATCATCTCTACTTTGCCCTAGCCTTCACTGAGCACCTCTGAACTCCCTCCTCTTTTCTTTCTTCTCTATTGCCTACACCACTCCAAGTCAGCCATTTTCCTCCTACAACTATGTTCCCCATCACCTCCTGGTCACTTTGAACTTGGTTTGGAGGAATTTGATCCGTTGTGCCACAAATGGAGTGGAACCCTAGCTTTCATTTGGTAAGGTTTCTCACTCTCTCATTTATTTTGATTGGATATTATTTTAGAGTTATGAAGAGAGGAATTTGTTAGTTTACATCCATTGGAGTGTGATCTGTCACCACTTTGAATTTAAAGCCCTAATTTGGAGAAGTTGAGTAGCCATGGCCACGAGCTCAAAATTTATTGATGCATTGGCTGCCATGTTAAGACCTGAAAAATACCACTTTTCACCCCTCAACTTAACCTTTGATTAGACCCTTAGCCATCTAATAAGTTCTTGTTAAGTGTTTTATGTAGGTAATAATCAGCAGTGAAATAAGGTCAGGAATCCTGCTAAGGAGCCTGTTTTGGCACCAGAAGTACCTCAGAAGGATGGACTCTGAATCTAGACCTGAAATGAGCCTCGCGCAGTCCAACTGAGCTTCCCAAGACTTTACAACAACTTCTCGCGCAGTTGAGTGACTGAAGAGCTTCAGAAGCACAAACTCGCGCAACTCCTGTGAAGCTTAAGAGTAGAACACATCGCGCAGTCTTGCGCAGTTCAAAGCAGACCTCTCTCAACCTCGCACAGTTCACTCAGAACGGCTGAGGAGAGAGAGCTTCAGAAGACTCTTCGTGCAGCTGTCGCGTAGTAGCCACGGGATGGAAATATAAGAAGAGAACTCCTCATGCAGTTCTCGTGCTATTCAAGAAGAAGGCATCCTCGTGAAGACAAAGCCATCCTCGCGAAGATCAACCCAGTGAATGCGCAGCTACCTCGCAACTGCTTGAACTCCAACCCCATGACATCTGAGGCTTTGATGTCTACACAACCTCGCGAAGCCCAATCCAGTGAGAGCGCAATTCTCTACCGCACGACTGCCTGAAGAGCAAACCAAGGCAACCTCACGACGGTTGAAGCTTCAACGTCAAACCATCCTCGCGAAGAGCAAGAGCTACCACACGACAAGTCTGGGAAATAATAGCTACCTAGCGAAGCTCTAAACTTCAACTTCCAATGCTTCAGCAGAGGTCTTTTTGAGAATTTCCAGCGATTAGGGCACGCACCCCACGCTTAAATCTCCGTGCACGTGCCTCGAGGCATCCAAGGATCACTATTAGGCCACATGGCATCGTTAAAATTAGGGTTTCCTAACCCTAATGTGCCGCCACACCACTGCTATATAAACCCATACTTAGCTTAGGTTTAGATATCTTGGAACACGTCTCATCTCTTGGAGATTTGATCTGAGATCATTTTTCTTTTCTTTTGTAGCTATAAGTAGTTTTCTTTTTTTGTTTCCTTCTCTCCATAGTCCAGCACTTGCTGGCTATGTCTTTGTATGCATTTTGAACTAGTTTAATGGAAGTTTTGTAGTAGGATTTTTACATTATGGGATTTGTGGTTGAATGTGATCTGCTCTGTGCAAGGCTGCTGCCTTGTGATCCGCCATTGCTTTGGCTGTGATTCAAAGCAATGGAGGACTGATTCTAGGGGCCACTCAGATCCAATTGACCTGTGTGTCTGGGCTATCATGGTCATATACAGCCTTAGCCCCACCATAGGACCCACTAGATCTGAAATCCCCATGGGAGCTTGAGCTGGTAGCCTTGTGACCATGGTGGTGGCAGCGATATTCTTGTTTTGTCTTAGGGTCCGTGAGGAGGATAGCCTCTAGGATAGTCTGTGACCATTCAAGTGGACTAGTTATAGCCTTAGGGTGATTCTAATCCACTGATCCAAGATGGATCCTTCTTCTCTGCACCTGAGCTTGTATTAGCCGGGTGGGAGATTGTACAGAGGCAGACTCCCCTATATTTATATAGATCTGCTATCAGATGTTAGATCTGATCTGGTTATAGAGATTGTAGGCTTGTGACTGGACCATTGTAGCTTCACTCAAGCAATGGATAGCTAGATCGAGGGTTGTACTCAATCTCTTGCTAGTTCTATGTATCTGGGCTATCATGGTCCTATACATCCTTAGCCCCACACATAGAGCTTTAGGGGTTGAGGTTTCCTATGGATTTTTGAGCTAGCAGCCTGGATGAAATAGTGCCTACAATGATTAACTTGTTTTGACCCATCTCTGGATTATGGTTCCCCTATGGGATAGTCTGTGACCATTTGAGTGGACAGGTTATAACCTTAAGGGATTGAATCATGGCACAAAGATGGGTTGGATTCTTTCTCCTCAGTGGTGATAACGTAGCCATTGGACAGGATTTCTATAACATCAAATCGGAATCTGAGTTACAAAACTCCTCTGATCTAGGCTCAATAACATACTTCTCACCCTTTTATATTTATTTTCCACACTCCATCCATCCTCTCAACCCTTTCTGTAGTTTAGACATTAGGCTACCTTAGGATTTGTAAACTAAGTGACCTTAAACTCCCTTCCCTTAAGGACTGCCAGATCTGTAGTCAGATCTAGAGGGACTACTAGAGATGGCTCCCTTAGAGCTGTAGATCATCTTTCCCTGTGGGACAAACTCTTACTTATCAAAACTTGCCACAATGGACCCTGTATCTTGCAGGTCTAGGACTTCTCAGTTGTGCTGATTTCATCCCCTATTTTATTTTGATTTTAAATTTCTTTTACCACAAACAAATAAAGAAAGCACAGCTGGGGTAGCAACAGTAAGGTTTCTCACTCTCTCATTTATTTTGATTGGATATTATTTTAGAGTTATGAAGAGAGGAATTTGTTAGTTTACATCCATTGGAGTGTGATCTATCACCACTTTGAATTTAAAGCCCTAATTGGAGAAGTTGAGTAGCCATGGCCACGAGGTCAAAATTTATTGATGCATTGGCTGCCATGCTAAATCCTCCACATACTGGTAGCTTTGGGACAACTCGTAAATCTGTGAGGATTGTAGAGGCCTCCCTTGTGGAGACATCTGAGATGCCTACTTAGATGGTTGAGCCCCAAATGGAGCAAACTGAGCAGAGGGCAGCCCCTGTGAAGAAGGCCAAGGGTGTGGCCTCTGATGCCCATGCTACCAAGAAAAAGTCTGCTCCTAAGAAGAGAGCAAGAACTCCTGCTCAAACCTCTGAGAAATCCAAGAAGAAGCAGAAAAAGGGCAAGACTGTGGCCCATGAGATCCCTGAGGTTGATCCTAAAGAGGAAGAAGATAATGAGTACCTCAGAGTCCCTTCTGAATTTGTGGTTGCCATTAAACTGGAGGCAGAGACTATTTTTGACAAAGTTTTCTTTGAGGACCTATCTGAGACAGTAGCCTCCAGTAAGTACCTAACCAAGGCAACTCTGCTACCCCTATTGAGGCCCCCACTACAGCCAGTCTTCCCTAGACTAGTGCAGTTGTTTTATCATAATATTAGAGTGAAGACTGGATGATGGGAATCCAGCATTGCTAGTATTGATAGACAAGTTTGAAATGCTCTTCAACCAGGCAGCCATAGCTAAGATACTTGGGATACCGGCCAAGTATAGCCCTGAGTGTAGCTTGGGTCCTCCTTTGACAGCCACCATCCCAGAAATTGCCAAGGAGTTGACTAGAGGGATCACAGCCTCAAGAGTGTCAATTAGGAAGAGAGATCTGCACCCTAACCTCAGATTTATGGATGAAGTGCTAAGGAAAAATGTCTATTGCTCTGGCCATGAGCAGGAGAGGAGGTTTTCAATTGTGGATGCACTCTACTCATTCCACAAGAATCACTACATTGATGTTGCCAAGTTCATTTTTGATGGAATGAAGGACACTAATGAGAAGGTGAAAAAGGAGCAGAAACCCCATTCACTCCCCTACTACAGGCTTATTATAGCCTCGCTGAAGCTTGGAGAGTATCTTTTCATGATGGATGAGGAGACTATTGCCCTAACCCTCAGAGAATATGATAAAAATCAATAAGGGATCAGTTGAAACTCTCATTGAGAAGAAGAAGAAGAAAAAGGAGGAGCTGCTAGATGAAGCAGCCCCCACAATTCAAGCGGCCATTTGCTGCTACTTCTGTTACTACCGGCCACCTCAATCCTTTAATGCCCATGCCAGCTCCTACCTCAATTTCAGCCTCACAACCTTCCATAGTCCTATTACCTTTATTCCAGCCCATTTCACTAGCTACCACAACCACTATACCTACTAAGACCTTACCTATACCTTTACCCATCACATCAGCCACAACTAGCCTAACCATACCCACCACACCTTTAACTTTCCCTACACCTGTTACTACCTACCCAGCCCACCCTAGCCCACCTGTGAAAATTACCTATAAAAAGAAAAGAAAATTAATCAAAACTCACACAGAACCCCAACCCACCTATGTCTTCCAAACTATCCCTACCCCAGAAACCTCAGCCATACCAGACCCAACTATTGGCCTACCACCACCCTCACCAACCCAAGTCTTTGAACCTAATACCCTTGAACATTTGGTCCAATCCAACCCTTCTTCCCCTATTCATGACCAAAACCCTTTTTCAGGAGAGGGATACTCAGCTATGATGTCCTCTATCATAGGGGAAATCAAATATGAGTTTATCCCTCTTCCTGAGTCACCTCACCCTCATCATTTCACACCCCTCTCGGACTCACCACAGCAACACCAAATTAACCCTACACCTATATCAGCACAACCAACTAACTTCAGTCATGCACCCACTTCCCCATTTCAACTAATGCCACCCATCACTCCAGATTTCCTACCCCAAATCTTCACCCTCTTACTTTTCCTTCAATCTCAAATGTTGGCCAACACCCAAACCAAAACATCCATAGAGGCCATCCTCCAAGCCATGCACTCCACCCTCCTAAACCAGGCCTCCATTCATAACAACTTAGAAGCCATCCAATCAAGCTTGTCACTTTTAATCCAACCATCACAACAACCACCTATCCCTACACCCACCCATTTACCTACTCCACGCCCTTCTCCCCAATCCATAACCTCGGCTGTAACCTCCCCTATTACTTCACCCATTGAACCTATCCCAAAAATCCCTCCTACTACCTTTACCAATGCCTACACTCAAACAGACCCTGAACCTAAACTAGAACCCCAACTCGACCCTATCCAACAACCCATTATTCTCCTACCTCTGCCAATCACCTACCCACAATCCCAACCTGATATCCCACTTGCTGTAGCTACCTCTGATGTTATCACAGATTTGGAGGGCCTAATCCTAACCTCCTCAATTCCAACTCATACAGACTCAGAGATTTTAGACCTCAATTAACCTGCCCTTGAAGTCACCCAGCCCATACCCTCTACCTCTACCCCACCCATGCCATCATCCTCCTCTCCCTTGCTGGCTGGTCCTTCCTCTACTGCTGAGCAACCCATACAACCTACCTCATCATTTTTCATACCTTTATACTCAACCCTCCTACATGCCATGCAAAATAACCCTTACCTTAAAAAGGATGTCATTAGAGATATGGCTAACATCAGAACCTCAATCAAGATGTCTTATGAAGAGAAGATCACTCAAATGGAGTTGAATCACAGAGTTGAGTTGCTAAAAATATCAATGGGCTAGAAGAAAATTTTGATTCAATATGAGGGTCAAAAGAATACTGCAGCAACTAAGAAATTGAGAGAAGATGGACTCGAGAAAAGGTTAGCTGCCTCCAAAGAGGTCACAAAGGCCACCAGGGAACTCTATGAAAGTAGAGTTCTGCTTGTTGACAAGAAGCTAGAAATCCTTGAAAGGAGAGTTGCTGAACTGACTGCCACAGAGCCTACACAAGCAACTGCCCCTCTAGCCAGTTCAACTGCTGCTGCTGAGAAGAATGAATAAGGAAAAGGCCAGCAGAAAATTAAGATATTTAGATATGCAAATGTAATTAGTTAGGATATTTTTTGAATAATCTTTTTGTAGATCACTTTCTCTTGCATTGTACAAAGTTCTGTGGTATAAATGAAAGTTCTCTTTGATTGATTTTGTTATGTTTCCTTTATGTCTGCTGTTCGTAGTTGCTTTGTTTTCATTGTTTGTGTGTGTATTGTTTGCTACTTTACTTGCTTTATTTGGTGTATGATTTTTACTCTGCTGCACATACCCTTAATCTTTGAATCAGTGAGGACACTACTCCTCATAGGTTTGGGAGTGTGGCAAGGTTTACCAATGATGTACTTAGCCTAAGTGTTGTAGAATCAAATGAGTAAGATAGATATAGAGCTGTGATCACTTAAGAAACTTTGAAAATGAGGAAATTTAAAAATTTTGCAGACATTTAGTCATTAAAAACTTTTAAATTTTAACATTTCCCTGAGGTGAATACCAAGCAAACTCACTTGCGTCAGTACTTAGTGAACTATTAAAGAGAGAAAAAGGTAAGGACATGCCTAAGAGTTCAATGGAAGACCATACCTAGTGAGATTTAGGCCTACAAATATTTTTTTCTCTTTGAGGAGTGACTGAGGCAATTCTTTTTGCTCTAAGGACTGGCTGAGTCAATGTCCTCACTAGAAATTAGGTATCTCTAAGTTGAAATAGCTGACAACACTCATGATATTTAGGAAAGGATCAAGGCCTTCTCTTGGACAGTTTGAGCTTAAATATACCAATCCTAGTAAACTGCCCTTGTGCATATACCTTTTGAGCCTTGATTTCTAGTTTTTCTTCAAAATACACCTTAGTATTTGTACTTAAACCTGTGGTCCTGATTCAAACCTATCCCTACTTTGAGAATTCAGAAGGTAAAGGAGGAGTTGAAGATGGACAAGCTAGGGTCAATATTGGGTGAATGGAAAAGAAACACAAACGAGGATAGTAGTGTAGCAGGTGAGGAGAGGGTGGCATTTCAGAAAAATAAAAATAAAAAGAAAAGAAAAATTTATCCAAAAGAAAAACAAAAAAAAATAATGAAAAGGAAGAGAGAGGAGTCAAGAGAAAATTTCATTAGAAAAAGTACAAATAAGAGGAGAAGCTGGCCACTTCAAGTCTGAAAAATATCAAAGAAGATGAAATGTGCTAAACTAAAGAAGGTGAAGTCATGAATCACCTCCGTCACTTGCTGATTTCTCAATTTTGCATCCTTTTTACCCTTCCATTCTTTATAACCTACACCCACAAACCACATGACAACCCAGTCATAAGACCTTGTGATTCTAAGTTGAATGAGTTGTTATGTGGAGATGAGGAGTTGTCCAATCTATAGTGAGGAATAGCTAATGATGCCATAATTTAAGAGCTTTGCCTATGCTTATGCTTGCAGTCCCATTTGGGACTATAACTGCAATTGAGCTTGTGAGAAAAAATAAACCGTCAAAGTTCTTTGTGAGAGACTGCCCTGGTAAGCATTGGGTCTGATATTGAAGGTATTGGGCATTGCCTAAACCTAATTTTTGAATTAATAGTGAGCTCAGTACTGACATAAACTTGTTGTTTCTCTTGTTGTAAGCTAATTGTAAATAATGTGCATACATGCAAAAGTTTTAGTGACCAAATGTCTATCCATATCATTTGTTCAAATTCCTCACATTTTAAACCAAAGGTGAACTGACGCTCTGTGTATTGATAACTGACTTGATAATATTTCATTTTTTTTAACTGTTTCATTGAGAAGTTTGTGGGTACCTTCACTGAAAACCCTTAGGAGACTTCACTCCTCCAGTAGGGATCACCTAGGGGTTTAAAAAGCTTGATGCATGAGCTAAATGCATCTGTGTTCCCTACAAAAGTGGAATTTACATTTTTAGAGTAGTTGTTTAAATTTTGCTTTGCCTGAGGACTAGTAAAGATTAGGTTTGGGGTGTGTTATTTAATAAAAAGTACCACTTTTCACCTCTTAATCTAGCCTTTGCTACACCTTGTAGCTGTCTAACAATCCTTTGTTTAGGGTATTTTGTAGTTAGTAATAAATTGTGTAGCTTTACACAAAGTTCATGCCTTTGGTGCAAAGATGAGAGAGAATCCAACATATTGATAGTTGAGCTAAAGACTGATGGAACACCATGGTTGTGCACACCATGATGACTATTTTTCATATCACAATGGACTAAAAAAGTCCAGCAGATGAAAGAACCATAGATATGAGTGGAGAGAGTTGCAACAACGGCCTAGGAACAAATGACTTATCTCGCACAGTTGAGGTGCTGCCTTGCGTGGCTAAAGCTGTAGCAAAGCTTCCTTGCGCAGCTAAGATATGCAGCATAAGGGAACTCATGCAACAATCACGCACTTCAGCTACAATCAATGCCTAAGGAACTCGCGACGCTCTCACGCACTAAGCCTTCAGAAATATAGCTCGCGAAGCTCTCGCGAGGATCAAGTTTTAAAACAGCCACGCGCATTGCCTCACGAGGCCCATTTGCACAAGGAATAATAGAAAACTTGCAAAGTTCTCGCGTGGCTCTGGAAGAGAGAGACGCCTAAAAATTATCTCATGCAGCTTTCGCACGCTTAAAGCTATACCCTTTACCTAGCGAGATGTGTCATTCATTTGAGAAGAAGCCAAGCGAGTATAGAGCTCTACTGTGCGAGTACCTCATGACAGGAAATTTTGA
Organism: Chloranthus sessilifolius; assembly: GCA_021018995.1. NCBI lineage: Eukaryota > Viridiplantae > Streptophyta > Magnoliopsida > Chloranthales > Chloranthaceae > Chloranthus > Chloranthus sessilifolius. The sequence goes on from CM037597.1 coordinate 86,057,890, forward strand.
AGCTCTACTACGCGAGCATGCCAAGCACTACAAATTCTTCTGTGCGAGTACATTCGAAGCCAAATTAGCTGCGCGACAATCCAAAGTCCACCTGCAATAGTGAACAACCTTTCAGCCAAATTCTTACCTCGTGAGGACTCTGTAAACTTTACTAATGAATTAATATGCAGAAGGCACCCCCACAAAACTCGAGCTCTCCACTTCCCAGTCTTAACTCAGGGACCTTTTAGGAATTTCCCTAGGTCTAGGGCACACATCTCGAGGCACATATCTCAAGGCATCCAAGGGTTATAATAGTGCCACATTTGCTACGAAATTAGGGTTAATCTTCTCTGAGCCAAGGCATTAGGGACTTAGTATATAAGCTATAGTTGTAACTTAGAATCATCATCTCTCCCTCAACCTCTGTCTATGGTGAGCTCGAGTAGACTAGGGTTAGGGTTTGATCACCTCTTTTTCCACTTTTTCATCTCTCCTAGCCTAGCACTTGCTGGCTATACCCTCTGTAAGCAATTAGGTTTAGTTTTATTTTGTTTTTGTAATGGGTCTTATAACCTTTGGGATTTTGTGAAGAGTTGTTATGTACAAGGTTGTTGCCTTGAGAAATCTCATTGTAAGCATGTTTTGATTAATGAGATTTGTACTTTAATTGTTTAGTCAATTTGTTATTCTCCTATTTGCCCATAGTTTTGTTTAAGCTAAGCATGCATTTAGGATTTGAGCTGAATTGAAAGGCCCATGGAAGCTTGAGTTTATAGCCCTGGGACCATAGTGGCAGCAGAAATTTACATGTTCCTTCTCAGACCTCTCTGGATAGCCTGTGACCATTTGAGTGGATAGACTATAACTCTAGGGTGATTGCAAGCCACAGATCTGAGAAGGATTCTTCTCCTCTACACTTGAGCTTGTAGCCTTGTGAGAGGTTGTTGTAGGAACAGGTTCCCCTCTGTTTTACTTGACCAATATCAGGTGTTGGATCTGATTTCTCTGTAGTGAGTATAGACTTGCAAGCTGAGTTGTTGTAGGCCTTTTGTAGCAATGACCAGCTGCATTTAAGTTCCCAAATAGCCTATGAATAGCTATGGTCTTCACTAGTTTTTAAAGAACTATTTCCTCCCATGAATGCTTGAGCTTGTAGCGTGGCAAACATGGTGCCTGCAATGATATTAATGATCCAATTTGGGCCATTGGGTGGAAGACATTTATTGGATAGTCTGTGACCTTTTAAGTGGATAGATTATAGCCTTAAGACCAGTCTACTCCTTTGGATCAGATTGGTTTTCTGACTTAGTCCATGTGGTTTGATCCTCTCTATTGGATAGCCTGCGACCATTGAAGTGAACATGTTATAGCCTTAAGAGATCAGGTCAAACCATAAGGGTTGAGTTGGATACTTCTTCCTTACAAATGTGCTTGTAGCCATTAGAGGGATTGCTGCAGAGACAGACCTGAGTCTGAGTTACATAGCTGATGTAACCCTAGCTTAACTGCTTACTTCCCATCCTTTTATCTTTATTGTAATACACATCATCACCACCCTCTTCATAACCAAACCTCCTGTAGAATCCAGCGTGTCTTAAAAAGGATCTGATTTGTTTGACAATCCTGGATGGGGGCAGGTGTGAGATCAGGTGCACTTTAGCTTTGTCAACCTCTATACCTCTGAGGGAGATCACATGCCCTAACATAATTCCTTATATTACCATAAAGTGGCTCTTTTCCCAGCTTAAGACCAAATTGGTCTCTTCACACCTTTGTAAAACCTGGTCAAGGTGACTCAAGCGCTGGCTAAAGCTGTCCCCATAGACTAAAAAATCATCGATAAAGATTTTTAGGAACTTGTCAATCATATAAGAGAAAATGGCATACATGCAGCTCTGAAATGTGGCTGGGGCATTACACAGTCCAAAAGGCATCCTCCTGTAAGCAAAGGTGCCAAAGGGACATATGAAAGTAGTTTTCTCTTGATCTTGAGGATACATAGGGATTTCGTTATACCCTGAGTATTGTTAAGTGGTGAAAAATGCCACTTTTCACCCTTTAACCTGACCATTGATAGACCTGTGAGCATACTAATAAGCCTCTATCGAGTGCATTTTGTAGACATCAATAAAAGATGACACTAATACAGAAAACCACTCAAGAATGCCGAAAAGGGGCCATCTCTCAGCACAAGACAAACCCAGCAACAACACATCAGAGGGTAGCACATCACTGGACCCTTGGAGCGCGTGGCTACAGCAGGGCAAGGCGAAGGAAGTAAAAATAGGCTGAAAACATCCTATCGAGAGGTCACCTGAAGACTTCGATAGGAGCTAAAAGCAAAGAAAGGAGGAATTTGTGCAGTTGAAAAGGTTTTGATAGGATCTGAAAGTAAAAGAAGGATGGATTTGTGTGGATTGAGGAGTTCGATAAGATCCAAGTACCTATCGAGCAGCTGAAAGGAAGGAAGAAACCATCCTATCAAAAACTTGCCTAAAGTATAAAGGGAACCTATCGAATGGTTTCTTGAACCTATCGAGATGAAGACACTGGAACAGAACCTATCGAAGGGTGATTGAGCCTTTCAATAGAAGTGAAAGCAACCCTATCGAAACAATGGCATGCAAAACGGAACTTATCGAAATGGTGCCCCAACCTGTCTAATACTCCAGGTCAAGGGTTGAGAATGCTGAAACTCGAAGAGAAGGCTCATCCTATCGGAACCTATCAAAGAGATCTGAGAACCTAGCGAAAGGACCAAAAAGCTATATTTGAACTTGTCGAAAGCTTCCTGAACCTGTCAAAATATTGTGCAAAACTTCTCAGAAATTTAGTTGTGCCCACGCTGTGATTTGGTGACCTGTTGCACACAACCCGAGGCACTTTGTGATGGGCATGATGGTTTTAAAAGATGCCCTAGGAAATCTTAAATGACCCACGTGCTCTAACATAACTCTAACAAACTCTGAGGACCTTCTAGAAGGGATTTTTGGCGGGAAAAATAGAGGAGAAAGCTATATATAGAGACCCCCAATTGCAATGATGGGGGGATCGAGATCTGAGCCAAATTTTGGAGATTAGAGCTTACAGAGAAATTCTATTTCCCTCCTTTAGCACAACAATGGTTGGCTAATTCCCTTGGAGTAGCAAGGAGAGAGGTTAGATCTGTAATTGGGTAAGGTTAAGATTGCTATTGTGGGTTCCTAGCTGCACAGACTACAGATCTAAGAGTATTTCCATTGTAGAGTGATTTTGATTGCAATGTAAATGCTATTTTTCATGTTTTAATTAGATCTAAAGTTCCTTTGGTTTCATTTGGTGATCGATCGAATTTGTGTAGAGGAGTCTGTAGATCAGCTCACCTACTTAACTGGTAGGCCTGTTGGATACCACCCGATCTCCCTGGATCTGATACTCCTGTGATTCCTTGAGTTTGTGACCTGCGAATTGCAGCATCTATAGTGGTTTTAATTATTCTAATTGATGCTTTAGCCTTGGAGGAGATCCCTAGGATGGTCTGTGACCATTAAAGTAGGCAGATCATAACCTTAAGATTAGTCCCAGCTCAGGCTCCAATTGGATTCGTCTGCTGTAAATCCATGGATCAGATAAAGTCTATAGGATGGTCTGTGACCATTAAAGTGGACAAATCATAGCCTTAAGACCAGGTGGATCCTGTGATTTGGAGTGGAGCTTTCTACCCTGCAGTTGTGCTCATAGCCAGTTGAGGGAATTCTGTGCTCTGAACCTTTATAGCATGATTAATCGAATCTGATTTCAGTGAAGACCAATTTCCAAGCTACTCTTCTCCATTTTCAGCTTTTTACTCTTTTCCCCTGCAAGATCTAAGTTCCCAAACTCGATCCAAGGTAGTCTATGTTTAATTTTAGCTTAGCCTAAGTGACGATCCATTTTAAACCTCTCCCCTGTCTTTTAGCTAACTTAGCTTAGTTAGGGTGCCAGATCTAGTATAAATTTGGGGATTTATCACATTTTTAAATCAACCTCCCTGTGAATAATCCCTTACTCACCATCTTTTTAAAGCATGCTACAACAGACCCTGATTACTTGCAGGTCTGTGTGAGTGTGTTCGGCCAAGTTTTATTTGTGATTTTAGACCCTCATTTGAGGGAAGGCAAACACTCCAACAAGTATCCATCAAGAAAGCAATAAAATGCCTTGCCAGTCAATTTGTCTAGAATTTAGTCAATGAAAGGGAGAGGGAAGTGGTCTTTCCTGGTCTTGGAGTTGAGTTTTCTATAATATATGCAAACTCTCCAGTCAGTGGTCTCCCTGGCTGGCATATACTCCCCAGAATCAAAAGTAATAATTATTATGCTTGAATTTTTTGGTATCACCTGAATAGGTGACACCCACTCTGAATCTGAAATGAGGTAAATCACCCCTGCATCCAATAGTTTTACTATCTCTTTCAAAACCACCTCATGCATGTGAGGATTAAGCTTCTTCTGCATCTCCCTAGAGGGTTTTGCACCCCCTTCTAGATAAATTTTATTCATGTAAACTGGGGCATCAATGCCCCCAAGATCAATAATTGTCCACCCCATAGCCTTTGTGTGATTCTTGAAAACACTCAATAATTCCTCCTCCTGCTCACTAGTGAGAGAGGGAGAAATAATCACTGAAAGTTTTTTATTTTACCCCCAAAAGGCATACTTTAATGTGTCTGGGAGTTTCTTAAGCTCCAAATCAGGGGGACTTTCAATGGAAGGTAACAAAGGTTCCTTAGTGGTTTAAGGAAGGGGCAGCAATGTAGGTTTCCAGCTAGAATGTTGCACTAGGCCCACAGAAGACTCTATTTTGGTGTTCTCTTCTGTAATGAGAGCTTGGGCCTCCTCCTCAACCTTACTCCAAATATTTTCTAGATTTTCAGCAACATTATCCCAATCCAGTAGATTGGATAATTCTCCTTCTACAAGGCCATCTAGTACATCTATTGCACACCCGTCCTTAATATCCATATGAAGTTGCCTAGGAGCATTATACATATTTAATGGGCCTTCATATTCCCAAAGGTTACCTCCACTACCCCTGACATGCATTGAATGCAAGCATTGACAATGGCCTAGAATGGCCTGCCAAGGATGACAGGAATTTGGATTTTACTTTTGCAAGGGTCCATGTCTAAAATAAGAAAATTAGTAAGGTAGTAGAACTGGTCTACCCCCACCAAAACATCCTCCACCACACCCATAGGTCTTCTCTCAGACCTGTCAGCCAGTTGGAGCATAATTGGAGTTTGTTTTAGCTCCACCAAACCTAGCTCCTCATATACAGAATATGGGAGCAGGTTCACACTGGCCCCCAACTCCAAGAGGGCTCTACCTATGGTGTGGCTTTCAATGATGCAGGGAATGGTAGTACCCCTGGGTCCTATAATTTTTCAGGTGTGGCTATGGACAGCACTGATTCTACATGCTCTATAGCAAAAACCTTTTTGGTCAATTGCACCCTTGCTTTTCCTTTTTGTGTGCAAAGGTCTTTTAAGAATTTGGCATAGGCAGGGAGCTATTTTATAGCATCAAGTAAGGGAATTCTCTTGACTTGCTTGAAGGTTTCCATCATTTCCTCCATCTGAGAATTCCCCTTATCAAAAGGAGATGGGCCAGTAAGTGCATGAGGAAATGGCAGTTGTGGAACTGCTAGTGCCACAGCTGCATGCCTAACAACATCATGGTCAAATTTTTATTTTTTTCTCTTTTCTTCATTTATTGCTTGTTATTGGGGCTCAACTCAGCCCCCTTATTTTGTCCTTGCTACTCCATAGCAAGGGATAAATTCACTGGTTCTTCAATACTCATTTTTCTTTCTTTTTCACTCTCCAAGGCCTCCTCAGCTACCCTGCCCACTAAATTATCAACCACCTTGCTACTCCTTAGGGTAGTGATTGTATTAGCCTCCTCATGGGTAGAGGAGCCTTCTCCAATCATGTATTGCCCTTTACGATTGGGCAAGGTTTGACTAGGCAACCTGCCCTCCTCTCTCTTGTTCAAAGCATTGCAAATTTGACCCAACTGGTCCTCTATTTTTTTAATGCTTTGCCAATGAGAGTTCACAGTTTGTACATAGTTTCCCAGATTTTGTATTGATGCCAGCATTTGCTCTTCAAAGGAAGAGGATTTGGGTTGTGATAGGGGCAAGACCAAATGATTTGGTTGTGGGGCATGCAACTAAAATTTTTACTTAGGTGCATTTCCCCGGTTGAATTGATGATGAGGTATGTATGGAACTGCCAACTGCTGCTGCTGGGGCTGTTAGTATGTGTCTTGTCTCCACCTCAAATTTGGGTGGTTTCTCCATATGTACCCAATAGGTTGCTGCCCATATGCCTAGGCAGCATTGGCATGTTCCATAACCAATTCAGGGAACTTGATGGCTGATGGACTTTTTTGAAGTGAATGTGTGGGAGATTGGCATATCAGACATGCCTCTTCCACTTGTGCAACCATCCTAGGCTGCATCACATTCATTAATTTATCAAACTTTAAACTCAGATTGTCCACCTTCCTTTCTAATTCACTTTGCAGCTTTACCTCATACATGCCACCTCTAGGGGTGGGTTCTTTCACAATTTTAGCTGGGGTCTGGCTGTCACTGCAAGACAGTGACTCATGCTACATGGAATTCTCACCTATAATGTCAAACAACTCCTTTGCCTCATCAGCTGTCTTGTGGAGGTAACTACCCCACATGAGGCATCCACCATATCCCTACTTTTGGGATTAATTCCTTGGTAAAAGACTTACACAAGTTTTCACTGTGGAATTTGGTTGTGGGGATATTGTTTTAATATTTCTTGAAACCTCTCCCATGCCTCATAAAAATCTTCAATTGAGAACTAGGTAAATGACAATATGTTTGTCCTCATCTTACTAGTTTTATTCATGGGAAAGAATTTTACCAGAAATTGGCTTTGGAGGTCACTCCATGTCTGGATGCTATTGGCTAGGAGCTTAGAGAACCAGGTGCTAGCATTGTCCTTTAAGGAAAAAGGAAAAACCCTCAGTTTGGTTGCTTCAGGTCTGAAGCCAGCAATGTTAAATGTGGTGTAAAGTGCCAAGAATTGATCAATGTGCTTGTAAGGATCTTCCTTAGTGAGCCCATGAAAAGATGGCAGCATGTTAATGGTGGAGGACTTAATTTAATAATTTCCCTCAACTGAAGGAAATTGTATAGAAAAGGGAGATGTGTAATCCTCAAGTGCATTATACTCCTTCACTGTCCTTTGCCTCTGAACCATCACAGCTGGCTCAGTTTCAACAATAGGGGCTGGTGTGGTGCGTCTCAATCAAAGGACCCTTTTAACCTTAGGGTTTGGAGGTTCTAAAGCAGTGTTAAGGGATCTTCTACCAAGCATACACCCACAAAATCAGTAAGTAAAGAAAATACTCATAGCACACTTATACAAAATTGCAAACAAAATTACAACTAAATAGATTTACAACTAAACTAAATACAGGGAATTCAACACAAATGGACTGAGTTTTAGGGTAAAAAAAGTACAAACAGAGCTAGCTAAACTCTAGCAGCAGCTCTAGCTTTTCCGTGCTACTGATGTCCAAGTCTGCAAAAATTTCAACAAATATCAATAGTACTTTTTATTCAATTTAAGTCACAACTACAAAGAATTTTCTAGACTAAAATATAATACAACTCAGGTCTACTAAAAAGATCAATATTCCCTGCAACGGCACCAAAAACATGTTGTCGATCTCAGGTTACAGTTTGTTATTGGTGAGAAAACAGTGGTGAAGAAAAATAAATCAAAAAGTGAAGAGATGACAATTGGTTAAAACAACAAATCTGAAATACACAGCCTGCAAGATACAGGGCTATTGTAGCAAGTTTTGAGTAAGTAAGAGTTAGCCCCACTGAAAAATTGATCTAGAACTCAAAATGGGTTATATTAGTAGGCCTTTTATTCTGGCTACATATCTGGCAATCCTAAAGAAAGAGAGTTGGGTGTCACAACTACACTAACTAACACTAAAAGAAGAGAAAGATAGTGCAGTCCTATCCTAAAGAAAGGGTTATGAAGAAAGCAGTGATGGTGTGTGATGAAAGAAAGATAAAATTGATGGGAAGTACGCAACTAAGCTAAGGCTAATTCAGTTATGTAACTCAAACATAGAAACTTCTCTGCAACAATCCTCCATATGGCTACAAGCACATCTGCAAGGTGGAAGAGTCTAACTCAACTCTTATGGTTTGATCTGGTCTTTTAAGGCTATAACCTATCCACTTCAATAGTCACAGACTATCCAATAGAGAGGATCAAACCACATGAGTTAAATCAGAAAACCAATCTGATTCAAGGGAATGGACTGATCTTAAGGCTATAACCTGTCCACTTAAATTATCATAGATTATCCAATAGATGTCCTCCACCCAATGGATCGAATCAGAACATTAAAATCATTACAGACACCATGTTTGCCAGGTTACAAGCTTAGGCATCCATGGGAGCAAATAGCTCTTGAAAAGCCAGTGGAAACCATAGTTGCTCAGAGGCTAGTTAGGAACTTAGATGCAGCTGGTCATTGCTACAAAAGGCTTGTAATGATTTAGTTCACAAGTCTACAATCTCTACAGAGAAATCATATCTAACATCTGATGATGGTAAAGTAAAACAGAGGGGAGCTTGCTCCTGCTACAACCTCTCACAAGGCTACAAGCTTAAGTGCAGAGGAAAAGAATCCTTCTTAGATATGTGGCTTGAAATCACCCTAGGGCTATAGTCTATCCACTTAATTGGTCACAGGCTATCCATAGAGGCTATCCAAATCATAGAGGAGTGAGATGGAACATGAAAATTGTTGCTACCACCATGGTCCTAGGGCTATAAGCTCAAGCTTCCATGGGTAATCAGCTAAAGTCCTAAATATATGGCATAGATCACAAAATACTATGGACAAATAAGAAAATAACAGATTGAATAAGCATTAAACACAAATTTCATTGATTAAACAATACTTACAATGAAATTTCACAAGGTAGCAGCCTTGTGCATAACAGCTCTCAACTAATCTCAATGTATACAAGACCCATTATAAAAACTAAATTAAACTATGCCTAACGGATTATAGAGATCATAGTCAGCAAGTCCTGGGCTAAGGAGGAGGAAAAATAGAAAAAGATGGTGATCTAATCCTAACCCCAATCCGCTAGAGCTCACAGCTGACTCAGGTTGAAGGAGAGATATTTTTATAAGTTTAAAATACAGTCTATATACTCAGTCACTGATGCCTTATCCAAGAGAAGATTAAACCCTAATTTTATGGTAGATGTGGCTTGGTTACAACCCTTGGATGCCTCAGGATGTGTGCATGGAGATCAGGGCCTCGAGATGTGTTCCCTGGACCTGGGGAAATCCCCAAAAGGTCCCTAAAAATGGACTGAGAAATGGAGATCCCGAGCTTCGCGGGGCTGGCTTTTATCCTTTCATGGAATCGCATAGTTGCAGAGTACTCGCGAGGTCAGATTTGGCTTGGAAAGCTCCTTGGTCGCATAGAAGGCTTTTACTTGTTGCGTAGCTACTTTGCCATGAAATGCACTCGCGAGGTAGAATTTGCAATGCTTTGGCTTTGCTCGTGCAGTGGAGCTTCAGAAATCTCTGTCGCGAGGGTCTCGCATGGAAGAGTTTGGATCTCACCAGGCTCCGTGTGTAGTGCATAGCATAGCTCGCTAGGTAGAGGTTTAGATTTTTACGCGCATGAGAGCTGTGCAAGAGAATTTATGGAGCTCTCTCTCCTCTTGAGCTGCGTGAGCTGTCTTGAGTCCGTTGTGCAAATTGGCCTCGCGAGATTATGCTCGCGGCTAATATGTGACTTGATCCTCACGAGAGCTTCACGAGCAAGATTTTTGAAGGTTTTAGTTCCCGAGAGCTTCATGAGCAGGAATTCTAAAGGTATTAGTGCGTGAGAGCTTCGTGAGGACTTTGACTGTTGATTGCAGCTGAAGCACGGGACTGTTGCGCGAAGTGGATTTGCTACAGATTTAAATAGCACACGATAACCTTTGTGACTGCGTGAGACAATACTTCTGCTCCTCTACTGCAATGCATATGCTACTGTTGCAGCTTTCTCCACTCACATTTACACTTCTCTCATCTGTTGGACTTCCTTGGCTTGAATTCTCTCTCTTTTTTGCACCAAAGGTAAAGACTTTGTATTAAGCTGCACTATTTATTACTAACTACACAACATGCTAAACAAAGGCTTATTAATCAACTCCAAGGTGTAGTAAAGGCTACGCTAAGAGGTGAAAAGTGATACTTTTCAATGAATAACATAGCACGCGTGTGGACCTTCGTGTAGGTGCAGTTGGCAAGCTTTTGATAGCTTGGATGATGGAATAGGGGGGTTCTAACCTCTAAAGCTTGCAAGCTAAGGGCTAGGGGAGGAGGGCTAGGGTGTAGCTCTCACCTAAACTAAGCGACCTATGGTGAAATATAAAGCTCAAATGAAGTTTTGGAATCTTGGAATTTGTATTAAGAAAAGGTGTACCAAAGGGGAGGAAAGCTCTCTCTCTTAATCTTTTCTCTCTTAGAAATTTTTTCAAGCCATTTGCAAGGGGGGGTACCTCTCTATTTATAAGAAAAGAGAGGGTTAGGGGGGTGCCTAGAGGCTAATTAGGTTTAGCAATTAGGTAATTCTAGCATCTAAGGTTTCCTAGGGTTTCAAAGGCTTCGAAAAATGGGCAATGGTCATCAATGGTAGATGATAGGTTGATGTTTTAAATGACTAACAGGTTGCAAATAGGGTAAGCATGGGTGCAGCAGTCATAATGAAACTCATCATGCAGTTTGAGATGGTCAACAAGTCAAACCCCAAAAGTGAAATTCGAGCCAAAAATCCACAGTTACTGTAGCTAAGCTTGGTGCATGTAATGATGCGGCAAGCAAAAATATAGTCCCTTGATGTTCAAAGCCCGCGGGGGGACCCACTTGTGCATGGAGCAACTAATACATGCGCCAGGCCATTTCTAGTGAGAAATGGCTTGGCGCAAGTATTACATGCGCCAAGTACCCACATATTTCTCACGAGGTTCCAATGTTGCCCATTTTGGGCCACAAACTTTGGATCGCCATAACTTTTCATGCGTAACTCGGATCGGGGCAATTTTTAGCTTGTTGGAAAGCTAGAAACCTCTACTTTTTAATGGTATATGATTTAATCTCATTAGAGGTCCCTGCCAGCCTTACTACTCCTCTCTCTAACCATTGCCCGGAAGGATTAACTATGGGTTCGGAGGGGTTTCTAAAGGTTGGGATTGGTTCCTAAAGTAATCACTTAAAACCCATTTTCATCCAAACCCTTAGGAATCACCCCTTAGGAAACCCAAATTAAACCCTTAGGAAACCCTTAGGAATCACCCCTTAGGAAACCCAAATTAAACCCTTAGGAATCACCCCTTCGGAAACCCTTAGGAATCACTCCTAAAGTAATTTCTTTTGAAAGTAATCACTTTAAACCAATTTTTATTTGATTTTTCTTGAAATCTTTTGCAAAGTGGTTATGGTTCTTGTGTTTCTAGATGATAAGTGAGTGATATTTCTTGCAAGAGTGATTACTTGTGGTTGGTTTGATCCTATTCCATGTAAATGGTGCCCTATATATATTTTTTCTTTTCTTTTTTATTGGTTTTCCTCGAGTTATTTCATGATTAGGGCATATATGTTTTTTTTTTATCTAAGTGTGGGAATATCTCTCTTTTTTGAAGAAGACTCTCTTTTTTTTTTCGTTATTTTTTGGTCATAAAAGAGAGATTTTGTTGCTTTATTTTTGCCCCTAAAGAAAAGATTTTTTTGTTTTTGCATGTAGAAGATATATATATTTTTTTTTTTGTTTTTGTTTTTTTCGCATATATAAAGAGAAGATTTTTTTTTGTTTTTGTGTTTTTTCGCATATAAGTAAGAGATTTTTTTTGTTTTCATTTTGCATATATTAAGAGGATTTTTTAGTTTTCTTGTTATTATTATTATTTTTTAGTATATATATATTAAAAAAAACACTTTCTCTTGTTTTTTTTTTTTGTCTTTTTGATGATTTTCTTTAGTTGTATAAACACATGCACATAGTATTATTTTTTTGGATCCTTTTTTGTTTTTGTTTTTATTGTTTTTTTTGGTTACACAAATGCACACATATGTGTATATTTTCTATTTTCTTTTTGGATTTTGAAAATGTGGCTGATTTGATGATGGCTCTTTTGAAACTGATGATGGCGATTTTAGGAAAGAAAAGGGGCCTACTTACCTCCCTATTAGCCTGTCTAGCAAATGATTTCTTCCTACTAATATCTCTTGGTTCTATTGTTTGTCGTTGTCTCAAAATGTCAAGCAAGGAGGAGCATGTGCAGGAGGAGGGGCAGGAACAAGAAGAGGGGCCGGACGTGATCTATGGTTCTTGGGGGAGCAAATTTTTATGGTGCAACGCTCTTCCCGAACTTGGTATGAAATGCAAGGCGTGGCCACCCGTATTGGCCTTCTTCATCTTCAATACACTGACATCTCCAATTTTGGGATTGCTGGGAAGGTAAAAAGTTTTGGGATTATTCTTTGTGCGAGCTTGCAATGCCTTTAGGATCTGATACCCCTTTATTTGGATGCAAGACATGCCTCCCATCACCTTTAGAGGAGGCTGGTTGGACCTTCAGCGCTTCTACCTCTACCTCCCTCTGATCGTGAGGTTCCTTCTCACACAGGCCTGTTTTGGGGACTTCCTCTCATGCCCAGGTAAGCGGGCTGACTCGGCCTATCTGAATGCCCTGATTGAGCGCTTCCATCCCGAGACTATGACATTTCACATGGCCACCATAGAGATGACTTTTACCCCTGTCGATTGGGCGATGATTACGAGGATTCAGATAGGAGGGCTACCGGTGCCTAACCTTCGCGTCCCTAGTCAAGATGAGATAGTTCCACTGATCGGAGATTACCCCACTTCTAGGAATCTACACGACATCGAAGTTAAAATGTCCTGGCTATTTAATCTATTTGCGGCAAATGAATTCGTGGACTTGGGGCAGCCAGATGCACATATTTTCATTGAGCCTAAGTGTGCCCTGCAATTGGCCTGTATTTCACTCCTTTTCCTGTTGGGTAAGACTTTCTTTTCAAATGCCAGCGGTGGGCGAGTCTTATTGTCCCTGCTCAGCATTATGGGGAATTGGGATGAGGTTGATAGATATGACAGGGGTGGGGCCGGATATGCCGTTCTGATGTCTAGCCTAGCCCGACCCTCATTGGGGCACTTGGTTTCTATTGTTGGCTTCTGGCCAACGATTAAGGTAACGACTAATCGCTTTTTACCTTCCTTGGTTTTCTGATTAGTCATCCGTACTGTTTCTGACACATCCTTTTTGCATATGACACATCTTTTCTGTATACTGTTATTTTCAGATTTGGGGCTATCTGCACTTCCAGCCTGGCTGCCCACTCCTTCACTCTGACTTACCCACCTATCCGCTTATGAGCAATTAAAACATGCATTGCCACCGGGATGTCGGCCTGAAACACTTGGAGATGGGCCTGAAGTCCCAGTTCGACTTGCTGATCCCAGAGTAGGTATGGCTATCTCTCTTTATTCCTTCTCGGGGCTTCCCCTTTTGTTATACTGCACATTTGGCGGATGAGACACCTCTCTGCCTAGGTTGGTTATCCACGATCCTTATGTCAGTTCCCCCTTTTGGGATCGAGCAGCTGCAGGTCTATCCCACCTCTTCATTGATCATCACGTCATCTTCTTTTACAGGGATTGCGCTAGTGCCTACTACATGGGAGAGCGAGTGGTCCATTAGTTCGAGACCACTTCACCGTACCGCAAGCTCCTCCTGCGAATGTTATGATACCTGTGGGTACAATTGAGGAGCTCACTGCGGGATTTCTTCATCATGGGGTCCCTATTAATGATCTTCTCGTGCCTGGGAGTTATGAGTTGTGGTATGAGTCTTTGCCCTACCAATCCATCCTGCCACGTTTAGTCCCCGGCACCAACTTTTTGGCCTTTGGTCGTTTGTGATCCCAGGTATTTATTTTTCCTTAGGCACATTTTTAGCAGTTTTGATTCAGTTTTGGCTTCCACTGACTGAAACTCTGCTCCTTGTTATAGTTCGAGTAGGGAGGTGACTCTGATGATAATGACGAGGCAGCGATGGGTACTACCGACGCTATGGGAGCTGGTGCCTCTGGTACTGGTGCCTTAGGTAGTTTGATTGTGGAGGTCCAGGGGACCTTTAGACACCTCGATGATGCCTCCTTGGGGGTTAATTTAAAACCGTAGAGGAGCGGGCCCGCATATCTACTGACGCGATCTGGATCCCCCCTCCCGAGTTGGTTCCTGGGGTAAGCCTTTATTTTTCTGCATGATTGCCTTTAGAGAAAATGCCTGTGTTTACGCCTGTGGCTCTTGTAGCTGATGCCTCCCTCTTTCGTGTGCAGGACTATGAATTGGCTGTGAACCAGGCCGAGTACTATCGCAACATAGCCGGTCTTCGGGATGTGGAAGTGGTGAGTATCATACTGACCGGTTCTGATCATTGCCCTGCTATTTTCTCTTTCAACTAATCTTGACTAATGGCTTTCGGTATGACTTTTAGTGTGCCCGTGAAAAGGAGTCGCGCTCCTACTTAGCCGACTTTCTTAGGCGTGGGCTCGAGTGGGAGATGTCCGGACATATCAGAGTTCTTCGCACAGGCGCCAGAAGTCCAAGGGTGCCAACAAGGATTAAGCCCTGTTTCATAATTTTGAGACCCTTTAGGACATATTTTCTTTTTTGGATTTTGGATATATGTACTGGATGATGTGACATGGTTATTTACAAACGGTTTTTTCAATTTCTTCAAATGAATGTTGGTGCCCTTTTCTTTTATTTGCATGCTCTATCTTTCCTCTGTGTGCTGTATAGTATATCAGATTGCTTACGCGATGGGTTTGATTTTGACAAAAGGGATGGCCTGTGGGGCCACATACTTTGTTAGTACTTGGCCATCCTTCTTAAGAAAAGCAGTGAATGTAGGCAAGTTGGCCAGGGGTCAAGCACAAACAAAACCTCTCCCCCAATCCCTTGTTATTTTCTCGAAGGGGGGGGGGCTAAATGATCTGGTGCATGTATTACATGCGCCACACCATTCTAGGGAGATTTTTGCTTGGTGCATGTATTACATGCGCCAGGCAAAACCTAGGGATGGTGGGGCCTTTATAGTCCGAGACTGCACTATTTTCCTTCTCTTTTGTCTCAGGTTTGGTATTTTTGCTCCCTTTTTTTTGCTTTATTTTCTCAAGGGTGGGTCCATCGTCTTACATTGCATTTGTATCCTTGGAACATGTATGTGAATGGACCCACTTTCCGACCCCGCATCTCATGGGGGGCACGGAACCACTAGACTTTCCTCTTTGGGCCCGGGGCTTAGTTTTCTAAAAACGTGGTTCGAGAGCTTGAATGAGGGTGAGCTCGTGAGTTTGGATCGGGATGAATTAGTTTGACTCTCATCCTTCTTTGAAGTCCTTCACTTTGGGATTTTATACATGTCGCGGCCTCCTCTTGGGAAGTGGAAACCCACGTTCTGCGTTTGGGGAGTCATGTGTTAATCCTACACTGGAAGAGCTCTCCAATTTGTCGGGTCTGAAGCTGCATAGAGGCCTTACAGAGTAACACCGAAACTAGGGTATGCTAAAGTCGTTGACATGACTTTAGGCTTGAAAAAATATGATTATGAGAAAAGTCTCATTGGTGGGCCCACCAGGTGTTCGGTGAAATTCCTAAGAGAACTTTTCGGCGACGAAAGCCTGTGGAAGTTGCCGACCAGGAAAGCTTATAACATGAAGGCTTTTGCTCTCGATCTTATTTATGAGGTTCTCTTTTATATAGGGGGTGAGAGCTTCTCATTGGCACTTTACGGCGTTTTAGCAGAATTGGAGGTAGGTCGATCCGTGATGCATCTAGTCCTGGCGGAGCTCTACCGCTGCCTTGATGCCTTTGCTCTGGGCAAGGTGAAGTGCCATAGGGGATGTCCGCTTCTGCTTCTATTCCAGGTTTGGCTAAGGGAGAACCTTACCATTTTGGGGCTCGTGCCTCGCTTTATGCTACTCATGGTGAGGTGGCCCTCTGCTTTTTGGGTAGATGCCACATGCTACCCCAAGGGAATTTCCACGAATTAAAGCTTTGGCTGGCGGATGCTGAGTTGGTGTGGCGGCTACCTTGGTTAGACCAGACTTTCCCGGTGGTCCGCTCAAGAGATTATGAGGGCGTCACTCTCCTCGGCCTGACTGGTAGTACCTACTACCCATTTCAGGTGCTTCCTCAGTTTGGTTGCTCTCAGCAGGTGCCTGGTGGGAATAAACCTCTCGTGTGACCTGATCTTTTCTCGAGGGTCTTCTGGGGATATAGGTAGGATAGCTGCTCTCTAGGAGACACGTCAGTCGACGCTTATGTGTGACTTGGAGCAAGGCCTGGCTATTATCCGAGAAATCTTCTGTTGGTCACTTGGATCAAGAAGAGAGCAGTGATACAGTGGGGCCTTTGCCAAGGAAGGAGTCAATGATTCAGAGGCGTATTGAGCTACTGATGGACGTGAAGCGTTCTTGCAAGAGCATTCAGAGAAATACAAAGTTTGAGTAGAGGTGGCAGAAGCTAGGGCTGATGAAGTTGTGTATGGGGTCCTTTGTCTGAAAGGATCCTTGAGTGACGCTCTTGGGGCCACTGATGCTTCCCAGAAGCGGTATAGTAGTCTCCATGGTTGCTGGATGACAGAGCGGGATGTACGGGAGGATACTTTACGCGCAGAGATCCGTTCCTTGAAGCACGAGTTGGGTCGTTGATTCCTTCCTTGTCGGGGAATTTCAGTGTGCTGATTTATTGTGTAATGATAGTAAAATAGGGGATGGATTCAGCACATCTAAAATATCCTAGACCTGCAAGATACAGGATCCTTTGTAGCAAGTTTTAATAAGTAAGGGAATGTCCACAGGGAGGTGAGTTCAAAATATAGTAAATCTCCAAATCTGTAAGAGATCTTACACCCTAACTAATGCTACGTCAGCCAAAAGAATGGGGAGAGGTTAAAACAGGGTTGTCACTTAAACTAAACTACACTTGAAATGTAAACTAACTAAGATCGAGTCCAGAGATCTAGATCCTGCAAATGGAAGGGTTTAAAAATAGAAAATGGAGAAGAGCAGCTTCGAGATTGGTCTTACTGCAATCAGGTTGAGCTGGTCATGTTACAGGGGTTTCAAAGCTCACAAATCCCTCAGCTGGCTACGAGCACAGCTGCAGGTAGAAGGCTCCACTCTAAACCAAAGGATTTAACTGATCTTAAGGCTATGATCTATCCACTTTAATGGTCATAGACCATCCTATAGACTTCATCCGATCCAAAGGTTTATGGTAGAAGAATCCACTTGAAACTAGAGATTGGACTGCTCTTAAGGCTATGATCTGTCCACTTTAATGGTCACAGATTATCCTAGGGAATTCCTCCAAACCAAAGGTTTCAACCAGAGTATTAAAACTACTACAGATGCTGCAATTTCCAAGTCACAGACATAGGAAATTACAGGGATATCAGATCTTGGGAAATCAGATGGTATTCAAGACGTCTACTAGTTAAGTGGGTGAGCTGATCAACAGACTCCTCTACACAAATCCGATCGAGCACCAAATTAAATCAAAGGAACTATAAATCTAATTAAATTAATAAAAACAACATTTACATTGCAATAAAACTCACTTTATAATGACATGCTCTAAGATCTGTAGTCTGTGCAGCAATTAACCCACAATAACACTCTCAACCTTGCCCAATTACAGATCTAACCTCTCTTCACTGCTCCTAGGGAATTAGCCAATCATAGTTGAGTTAAATGAGGGAAAATGGAAATTTACTGCAAGCTTTGATCTCTAGAATTTGATCCAAATCTCGATCTCCTCCAATTGCAATTGGGGATCTCAATATATAGCTTTCTCTCTTATTTTTCCCGCCAATCTTCCCTTCTAGAAGGTCCTTAGAGTTTGTTTGAGTTCTGTTAGAGTACGTGAGTTGGTTAGGGTTTCCTAGGGCATCTTTTGGATTGTCGTGCCGATCACCAATGTGCCTCAGTTTTCATGCAGCAGGTCACCAAGTTGCAGCGTGTTAATCGCCTATTTTCTGAGAACTTATTCACACGATTTCGACAGGTTGGGGAAGCTTTCGACAGGTTCAAATGGAGCTTTTTGGTCCTTTCTCTAGGTTCTCAGATCTCTTTGATAGGTTTCGATAGGATGAGCCTTCTCTTAAAGCTTCAACGTTCTCAGTCCTTTGCCTGGAGCATTCGATAGGTTGGGGAAGCTTTTCGACATGTTGGACGACCATTTCGACAGGTTTCGCTCTGCATGCCATCATTTTGATAGGATTGCTCTCACTCCTATCGAAAGGCTCAAGCACCCTTCGGTATGTTCTGTTCCAGCGTCTCCATCTCGATAGGTTCAAGAAACCATTCGATAGGCTTCCCTTACCCCTCAGGCAGGCTTTTTTAGGATGGTTTCTTCTTTTCTTTCAGCTGCTCGATAGGTTCTTGGATCCTATCGAACTCCTCAATCCACACGAATCCATCCTTCCTCTGCCTTCAGATCCTATCGAAACCTTTCCAACTGCACGAATTCCTCCTTTCTTTGCTTTCAACTCCTACCGAAGTCTTCATATGACCTCTCGATAGGATGTTTTCAGCTTGTTTTCACTTCCTTCGCCTTGCCCTGCTGTAGCCACACGCTCTAAGGGCCCAATGGTGTGCAGCCCTCTTGTGTGCCATTGCTGCGTCTGCACTGTGCTGAGAGATGGACTTCTTTGTGTCCAATTCTTGAGTGGTTTTATATATTTTTCCTATCTTTTATTGCTATCTATAAAATAGACTCAAGAGAGGTTTATTAATGTGCTCACAGGTCCATAAAAGGTCAGGTTAAGGGGTGAAAACTGTCATTTTTCACTACTTAACATAGCCCCAAACCTAAGCTTTCTAGTCCTTCAGCAAAGGAAAATTAAAGAAAAATAAAAATGCCACTTTCGTAGGGATCATGGATGTATTTAGCATGTGCATCAAGCCTTTTAAACCCCTAGGTGATCCCTAGTGGAGTGAAGTTTCTTAAGGGTTTTTAGTGAAGGTACCCACAAACTTCTCCCATAAAGTTAGTTAATAGTAGTGCATCCTGCTAAAACAGAGTTTAAGTAAATAGAATAAATTCACACAATGTCTATTCAATTCATTAGAGGAATTTTAACAGAAAAAAAAAAAAAAAAAATCAGTTAAAAACTTGAAAGTCTACTGTAATCCTTCACCATCACTCAACTCATGTCAAGGCATTTTCCCTAAAAATTAATGCATGGCTCACCTTTCACTTGAGAATTCTATTTTGATACTACCCCCATCAACTTGGATTTCAGACCCAAGTCTCACCAGGGCTGTTCACTCACAACAGAAAATGAAGGGTGTAGAATTTCACACAGCTCAAGAGCAGTTAAAGCCCTCAAATAGGACTGCAAGCATAAGAATAGGCATTGCTCTAATTTCTAAAAATTTTCTAGCTCTTTACACCATAGATTAAATAAATCTTTATCTCCACATGACAGTCCAATTCATTTCAGATCAGTAAGGTCTTTTTATTGGGTTGTAATGTGGCTTAGGGATGAGGTTTGTAAAAGGATGAAAGGGTAAAAGGGATTCAAATTGAGAAATCAGTAAAGGTAAGGAGGTGGTCTGTAGCTCAACCTTCTTCATTTCAGCACCTCTTCACTTTCTTTTTGAGAATTTCAAACTTGAAGTGATCAGCTTCATCAGCTTCTTATCTTCTTGTAGATTTTCAAATGAAGTGACTTCTCTTTCTAATCCTTTTGCTCTATTTTATATATATATATATATATATATATTTTTTTTGTTTTGTATTGGAATGCCACAATACCACCAAATGAGTTTTCCCCTTTCTGAACCAAAAGTCACACCAGCTCTACCTTCTGAAATCTCAGAGTGAGGGACAAGTTGTATCAGGTCATTGAGGTTTTGGGTTCAAATTTTCTGATATTTTTTTTTTATCAAAGGAAACTGGGACTTTTAAGGCTCAAGTGGTTGTATCAAGGGCAATTCAAAGGTAAGACATTTTAGCTCAAACTGTCCAAGGGATGGCCTTACTTCATGTCCTCCATGTCATAAGTGTTGTCGAGCTATTTCAACTTGGATTTGCCTAACTTCTAGTGAGCATAATTGAGTTCAATCAGTCTGTAGAGCAGAAGAATTTTCCAAGACACTCTTCAAAGAAAAATTCTCAGGCCCAAATCTCACTGGATATGGCCTTCCATCAAATTTTTAGGGGTGTATCTTCACAATCTTCTCTCATTTCAGGTTTACTACACATCAAAATTATTTTTCGAAAATTGATGACATTTGCCTCATGAAGCCTGTTGGACTACAGCTTATTTCAGTTTCAACAGTTTTTTAATTTCCTCTTTTCCAAAAAAAAATCAAGTGAGAATTTACTCTAATTCTAAACACTCCCTTTTAGCCTAGCTGCACTATCATTAACTTATTTCATTGGCATACTTGCCATACCCCCAAACCTAAATTAAACAGTTTCCTCACTGTTTTACACTACGAAATTAGGAGAGAGGCATGGGAAGAAAATATCGACATAGTAAAAAAATAAAAATACATGAAGACAAAATTGTACTAATATGCCAAATATATACATGAGACAAGTTAAAAAGAAACTAAAACAATAGACTGCCACATCTATTTACAGGCATCATTTGGCCAACCATAGAGGTCAGCCAGGTTTTTCAGCTCATCCTTAGATAAAGGAGCTTTTCCTTTAGATATTGCTTTCTGTTGTGGGTTCTTTGCTGCCTCCTCAGACTGCGCAACTGGTTGTTTTCTTTTTGGAACAACAACAGCAACAGAATCTGAATCTGAATCTGAAGGAAAAAGGGCAGTGGGGTTCAATCCTAGAGCCGCAGCAGCCTTCCTTCTTTTGTCCCTAGAGAGTAAGGTGAAAGAGGCGTTAGGTTGGGTTGGGGGTTTGGTGGGGTGAGCTTCTTTAGACTGGGTAGTAGGCTTCTTTCCGTTCTTGACAAAAGCAGCAGAGGGAGTAGATCTTTTGGCAGTAACTTTCTTCTTGGTGGAAGCCCGGTTAGATTTTGGAGGGGCAGGTTGAGTAGGGGGAGGTTCCTGGGCTAGAGGAGGGTGCACATCCACAGGTGGGGTAGGAGGAGGTTGACTTGTAGAAGGGGGACATGATTGAGTGGAGGGAGGCTCAATAGGAGGTACGGTAGCTAGAGGGGTAGGTTGAAAAGGTTGAGAGGTAAAAGAAGCAACCTTTTTCTCCAATATGTCAATTTGTTTTATGGTACAGAACAGGTTGGCATCAGAGAGTTCCTTGGTGGCCTTGAGTATCTCTTGAGCATTGGCTAATTTTTTCTTGAGAAGCTCAGAATTCTTCTTCTCATATTTGACAATTAGACTCTCAGCAGCTGGCAACTGTTTTGCGGACTCATAACAAGTCAGGATTTCAGACCACCCTTGAGAGATATCTCGGAGATTGATTCTGTGCTCCAATTCTATGTTGGCAATCCTCTCCTCATAAGGGGCTTCAAGGGAAGCTCGGAGTGCAGCCATACCTCTCAGGACGTCCCTTTGGATGTGAGGGTTGTCCCTCATGGCATACAGCATGGTGAGTTAAGGGGGGATGTACATGTTTTGTCTAAGGACAATGGGCAAGGACAGGGGTGTAGTGGATGAAGAGGAAGGGGTGGAGAGAACCAAATCCTCCCGTGGATCAGTTTGGGTGGAGGCATCTTTGGAAATAGGTGGAGAGAGAGGGGAGGAGTAGGTGATGGGTGATTCAGTAACTGCAGAAGCAATTATAGGTGGTGATGAAGGGAGAACAGATGAAGGTGTGGGGAGAGATGGGGCTGCTACCTCCTTAGACTAGGCAGCAGCCCGGGTTAGTGAAGCTATGGGTGAAGGAGGAGATAAATGTATGGGTATGTGGATAAGTGAAAGAGGGGAGGTGGGAGAGGGGGTTGAGGAGCTGGAGGGGATGGGGTAAGGGTGGATTGAATTGATTGGAGGTAGGCGCTCATGAGGGTTTTGTTGTCAGTGTTTATGGTCAATTGAGATTGAATGGACTGTAGGAGTGAGAGAATTTGGGTGAACGTGTCAGGCATGGTGGGGGTAGACAGGACAGGTGTTGGAATGGGATGGAAAGGAGAGGATGGTGCATGGTTAAAATGAGGAGGAGTGGGGCGTGGGGAGTCAGGAAGTGGAGTGTACTCATGAGCAACATCCTCAACAATTGAAGTCATGAGGGTAGTGAATCGAGTAGTGGTGAACTGGTCCACACCCTGTGTATGCATAGGGGGTTGCAGAGGGGGGAAATCAGAAATGGATTGGGTAATGGGTGGAGAGGGGTCTATTGGAAGAGGAATTGATACAAAGAGAAAAAGCAACGTGGGTGGAGGTGTGGGTAATGGGATAGGTATGGTAGGTGGAGGGTTGGATGAGGGTATCTCGGCAGGAATATCTGCCTCCACGATAGTGGGTGCCTTCTCAGCCTCCTCCATTCGAGCTAGCTTACTCTTCATAATCAAGGTGAGGCTGGTGGACCATTGCCGCTTTCCATACACTTTGATGGTCGGCTTCTCCATTGGCTCATTTCTCTTGATCACATACTTTCCAGTCTTGAGCAGACATGTGATGAGTCTGCAGAAGGGCAGACCTCTTCCATTAGCAAAAGCTTGTCTCTTCAGCACCTTGTCATTGATGTCCACCATTGTTTCAAAAATCAGCTTAGGTGCATTCACAAATTGCCCCTTTGAACAGTAGTATAGAAAATCCACTAATGGGGCCCTTCTCTCTTGCAAATGGCCAGTGACATAGACATTTTTCCTCAAAATGGTATCAATGAGTCCTAGGGAAGGATGGAGGTCTCTTCTCATCAAGGATTCACCAGAGCCCACTATTTCGTTAGTAAGCTATTTAGACATTTCCCTAAATGTAGCCCCTATAGGTGCTCCCTCAGCTCTGGTGGAGTCAAATTGATATGGAACTCCCAAAGTCATCCCAATGTCTCTGCAATCGACAATCAGCTGCTAGTCATCAATCAAGATTTCTAGTACATCCTCAGCCCCAGGAACCACCTTCTTTGTCAGGTTCTGGTACCACAATTTCACCAACCTGGGGTACACATTTTCCCTCAAGGGTGAAAGAAGGGGCAACAAACCTTCTTTCTTCAAATATTCCAATGTCCCCTGGCACTCCCCAATGTTGGCGAAATATGCCAGATCAAAATCCATCTCAGGGACAAGACTCAAACTCTCTACAAACTCATTGGGGGTAGTTAACCCAGCTGGAAGCTTTACTATAGGAGCAGCTCTCTCTAAGGGTGATTCCACCACAGGCTTCTAAATTTCTACAATGTTGGCTTTCTTAGCTTTAGGGGCCTTCTTGGGTGTCTCTTCAGAGAGCTTCCTCTTAACAGGTTGTTTGTAAACTGGCTTCGATTTCTTGGGACATTTGGGGGTAGAAGCAGCTGGTCTCCGGAGTAGGTTTGCTAGGGTTTCCTCAAGCTCAGCCATTTTACTCTCAGGGATTGCTCACTCACCAACTTGTAATGGAATTTTGAGGTTAACAATTAGAACAACAACAGATTGGCGGTGGGAAGGCAACTTACCCCAAAATTCCTAGGGTTTAACAGATATCACAATACACAGCTCCAATTTCTCCAAAATTAGATGCACAATGCTCCTTTGCACAAGCTCAATGCACTTACATAAAGGCAGACAGAATAGCTGAAGGTTCTGTGAGGATTTAGTGGAGAAGTAGGGAGGCGAAAGAGAGAGGAAGAGAGCTAGGGTTTTGCAGAGGGTAGGAGTGAGGCACAAATGACCTATCAACAGGTATATAAGGGGTGAAATATGATTTCGATAAGATGCATTGGATGGTTTTGATAGGTTCATGTATCCTATCGAAAGCTTAGCTGACAAAGCTTTCAAAAGGGATGATTCGATAGGATCCCAATAGGTGGAACCATCCTTCCGATAGGCCTCAGTGCCTATCGAAACCATCAAATATCCTGTCGAAATCACCATGTGACATAACGAAAAGTGAACTTGACCTATCGAAAGCTCCCAAAAACCAAATAAGGCTGTTTGTGCCTCATTTCGGACTCAAGCAGTCTTTTTGTCAGGTCGCTCTACAGTTTGTTTCCCTTGTGGCCACTCTCCCATTATCTCAGGACAGTTGGTAATATTGAAAAGACGGCCTAATATTTAGCATGGCATTTTTTTTATTGTAGTAAAAAAAAAATCAATTGACAACAAAGTAAACACCTAAAATAAAAGCAAAGTATGGTACATATGATACATACTGAACTTCAGGGGCTAATCTGGAGGGTCTGGGAGGTCCATGGTCCCCTCAAGCTCATCAAACTTGGCACCTTTCGTGGATCTTATCTACAGCAAATGTCCATTCCCTAGGTGCTGTTTTGTATTTGTGAACCAATCATTGCCCTGCATCAGCTGATGTGGATTTTCATGCACAGCCTCCTCCAATACATCAATGGAAAAATAGGCTTTATCTAGAGGAGTTTGATGAGCTGTGTTGTACACATTCAGCCTGACTTTCATGTTGCCAAAAGAGACTTCCATAACTCCTGACCTACATTGTATACAGGCATTAGCAGTGACCAAAAAGGGCCTGCCTAGAATCACAGGTATGAAAGAATCACATTTGCTTTGCTCCATGTCTAGCGCCAAAAAGTCAGCAGGGTAAAAGAACTTATCAACTCCCACCAGGATATCTTCAATGACCCCCATAGGCTTCCTTTCAGATCTGTCAGCCAATTTCAAGACCACATGTGTGGGCTTCAACTCACCTAAGCCTAGCTTCTCATATACTGTATATGACAGTAATTTCACACTGGCTCCCAGATCCAATAAGGCTTTCTCAATTTTATGATCCCCAATGATGTAGGGGATAGTGGGCACTCCAGGGTCTTGAAGTTTTGTGAGGGTAGCAATAGACATAATTTGCTTTACCTTTTCTGTTGAAAAGACCTTCTTGGATCAGTGTATCCTAGACTGTCTTTTATGGGTGCATAACTCCTTCAGAAACTTGGCATAGGCTGGAACTTGTTTAATTGCTTCAAGTAAAAGCAAGTTGATCTTTACTTGCTTAAAAGTTTCCATCATTTCCACAATTTTACCTTGCCCTTTATCGAAAGGGGGAGGTGCTTGCAATGCTTTAGGAAATGGCAAATGTGGGATTGCTCCCTCATTTGCAACCTTAGCCAATTGGTCAGCTTTCTTTCTGATTTTTCTCTTTTCTTGAGGATCATCATTATCCTCTTTATTCTTATTTGGTTGCTCATTCATGTCCACCACTGGTGGCCCTTGTTGTATCCTTTTAAAAACCACCTCTTTGCCTTTTTCAAAATTAGTCAAAGTCTCACAGCCAACTTGGTTATCAACCAGCCTTCCACTTCTTAATGTAGTAATGGATTTGGCTTCCTCATAGGTGGAGGAAACTGCACCCACTACATACTATCTCCTTGGGTTATCCAGTGGTTGGCTAGGCAGCCTCCCTTCCTCTCTCTTAGTCAAAGCATTAGACAGCTGACCAAAATAGTCTTCTATCTTTTTAATGCTTTGGCTGTGAGAGTGCACAGTTTGAGTTAAGGGATCCAAATTCTGCAGTTAGGCCAGAACTTATTCCTCGAAAGAAGGTGATCTCACAGCTGGAGGGGGTGCAGATTGCTGCACTGGCTGGCCCACAGGCTGGGTCATGGGCTACTGGTAATGAGGCTTGGGAACATAATTTTGGTGATAGGGTTGAGCATTTTTATAGGGCCTGTGTTGCTGTGGCTGCTGATGCTGGTTTGGGTATGCATCTTGTCTCCACCTCAAGTTGGGATGGTTCCTCCATTGGTACCCAGCAGCAGGTTGTTGCCCATAGGATTGAGTGGCAGCCACATGCTCTATAACAAAATCTGGAAACTGGACAGCTGATGGGCATTCTTCAAGGGAGTGAGCAGGGGACTGGCAAATAGAACATGCCTCCTCCACCCTAGCAGCCATGGGTGACTACATTGCTCCAATGAGCTTATCAAATTTCAGTGTCAGCTTGTCCACTTTCCTCTCCAAATCACTTTACACATTTACCTCCAATATCCTTCCTCTGGTGGTATTCTCTTCACCAGTCTAGGAGGATCTAGGTCCCTAGACAAGGTCTCCCTCTGCATGGAGTTCTCACCAATGATATCAAACAACTCCAAGGCCTCCTCAGCAGTTTTATGGAGGTAAGTGCCACCACAAGAAGTATCTACCATGTCTCTGCTTTTTGAATCAATCCCTTCATAAAAACTTTGAACCAATTGCCATTCAGGGATTTGATGGTGGGGGCATTTCTTTAGGAGTTCCTTGAATCTCTCCCAAGCTTGGTGAAAATCCTCAGTTGGATCTTGGGCAAATGAGATGATGCGCTTCGTCAACTGGCTTGTTTTGGACATGGGGAAGAATTTGGCCAAAAACTAAGATTGAAGATCACTCAAGGATTGAATCTTGTTGGGTGGAAGCATTGGCAACCAGGTCCTGGCTCTATCCTTCAATGAAAAAGGAAAGAGTCTCATCCTGATTGCCTCCTCTCCCAAACCTGTGATGCTGAAAGTGGTGCAGAGTCTTAAGAATTCATCAATGTGTTTATAAGGATCCTCTTTGGTCAGGCCATGAAATGAGGGTAGCATCTGGATTATGGAAGACTTTATTTCACAATTTCCTTAAGCAGGTGGGAACTGAATGCAGAAGGGGGAATTGTACACCCCTGGTGCATTAAATTCCTTGAGAGTTCTTGGCTGCTGTTGCTCACCCATTTCAGGAAATTCAGCTGCAACAGATGTGAGTGGAGTTTGTCTAGATCTGATAAGTCTTTCAACCTCTGGATTTAAAGGGACAATCTGACGTTGGAGAGTTCTTCACCCAAATATACACCACTCAAGATCTAATGCAGAGCAATTCTTCAAACACAACAAATAGGAACAAAAACAAATGACTACTAAATCTAAAAATTAACAGATTTGACAAATAAAGGGGAGTAGAGGGATGCAAACTCAAGAGCAGCCTCCAGGACAATGCTCCTTTTTTGCAGCAGCTTCAAATTTGATGAAATACAAACATAACAAAAACAACAAGACTTACAAATAGAGTTAGTGAAAAATCAAACAAACTGCTGCAGATCTATGATCTAAACTAAGTCAAACTTAGCTCTACCAATTTCAAAAACATCTCCCTGGCAGCGGTGCCAAAAACATGTTGAGGAATTTTAGTGTGCTGATTTATTGTGTAATGATAGTAAAACAGGGGATGGATTCAGCACATCTAAAATATCCTAGACCTGCAAGATACAGGATCCTTTGTAGCAAGTTTTAATAAGTAAGGGAATGTCCACAGGGAGGTGAGTTCAAAATATAGTAAATCTCCAAATCTGTAAGAGATCTTACACCCTAACTAATGCTAAGTCAGCCAAAAGAAAGGGGAGAGGTTAAAACAGGGTTGTCACTTAAACTAAACTACACTTGAAATGTAAACTAACTAAGATCGAGTCCAGAGATCTAGATCCTGCAAATGGAAGGGTTTAAAAATAGAAAATGGAGAAGAGCAGCTTCGAGATTGGTCTTACTGCAATCAGGTTGAGCTGGTCATGTTACAGGGGTTTCAAAGCTCACAAATCCCTCACCGGCATTACTCCACTCTAAACCAAAGGATTTAACTGATCTTAAGGCTATGATCTATCCACTTTAATGGTCACAGACCATCCTATAGACTTCATCCGATCCAAAGGTTTATGGTAGAAGAATCCA
Organism: Chloranthus sessilifolius; assembly: GCA_021018995.1. NCBI lineage: Eukaryota > Viridiplantae > Streptophyta > Magnoliopsida > Chloranthales > Chloranthaceae > Chloranthus > Chloranthus sessilifolius. The sequence continues at coordinate 86,085,768 of CM037597.1, forward strand.
CTTGAAACTAGAGATTGGACTGCTCTTAAGGCTATGATCTGTCCACTTTAATGGTCACAGATTATCCTAGGGAATTCCTCCAAACCAAAGGTTTCAACCAGAGTATTAAAACTACTACAGATGCTTCAATTTCCAGGTCACAGACATAGGAAATTACAGGGATATCAGATCTTGGGAGATCAGATGGTATCCAAGAGGTCTACTAGTTAAGTGGGTGAGCTGATCAACAGACTCCTCTACACAAATCCGATCGAGCACCAAATGAAACCAAAGGAACTATAAATCTAATTAAATCAATAAAAGCAACATTTACATTGCAATAAAACTCACTCTATAATGAAATGCTCTCAGCCTCTCTCTTTGCTGCACCTAGGGAATTATCCAACCATAGTTGAGCTAAAAGATGGAAAATAGAATTTTGCTGCAAGCTTTGATCTCTAGAATTTGATCCAAATCTCGATCTCCTCCAATTGCAATTGGGGATCTCAATATATAGCTTTCTCTCTTGTTTTTCCCGCCAATCTTCCCTTCTAAAAGGTCCTCAGAGTTTGTTAGAGTTCTGTTAGAGCAACGTGTGAATCACCTTTTTTTTTAGAAGTTCTTGACACGATTTTGACAGGTTGAGGAAGCTTTCGACAGGTTCAAATGGAGCTTTTTGGTCCTTTCGCTAGGTTCTCAGGTCTCTTCGATAGGTTCCGATAGGATGAGCCTTCTCTTAAAGCTTCAGCATTCTCAGCCCTTTGCCTGGAGCATTCGACAGGTTAGGGAAGCTTTTCGATAGGTTGGAGGACCATTTCGATAGGTTCCACTCTGCATGCCGTCATTATGATAGGATTGCTCTCACTCCTATCGAAAGGCTCAAGCACCCTTCGGTAGGTTCTGTTCCAGCGTCTCCATCTCGATAGGTTCAAGAAACCATTCGATAGGCTTTTTTAGGATGGTTTCTTCTTTTCTTTCAGCTGCTCGATAGGTTCTTGGATCCTATCGAACTCCTCAATCCACACGAATCCATCCTTCCTCTGCCTTCAGATCCTATCGAAACCTTTCCAACTGCACGAATTCCTCCTTTCTTTGCTTTCAACTCCTACCGAAGTCTTCATATGACCTCTCGATAGGATGTTTTCACCCTGTTTTCACTTCCGTCGCCTTGCCCTGCTGTAGCTACACGCCCCAAGGGCCCAATGGTGTGCCATTACTGGGTCTGCACTGTGCTGAGAGATGGACTTCTTTGTGTGGCATCCTTGAGTGGTTTTCTACATTTTTCCTATCTTTTATTGCTATCTACAAAACAGACTCAATAGAGGTTTATTAATGAGCTCACAGGTCCATCAAAGGTCAGGTTAAGGGGTGAAAACTGACATTTTTCACTACTTAACACTCCTGCACATACTTTTTGCACATATCAAACCATAGAAAGGGGCATAAGAAACCCCTAATTAGATACATCTTTTTGGTATACATATTTTCTTTATGTTTAAGTTATTTTTCGCACTTTTGTAGAGAAAGAAAGAAGGAAACTATACATCACACATATTATCTTTTGGGATGTGGTGTCACCCAGGTACAGACTTATAAGCAGAACAAAAGGAAATCTAGTTTTTGCAAGGATTTTATCTTCTCTGTTTTGTTTTCGTAAGATGAGAAACTGGGTGTTGTGCCGGCTATTCCTGCGGTGCACACAGTGCTGGCCTGAAATTGGAAAATTTATTATATTTTGTGGCAGTGGCCTCTCCGCCTGTGGTGGTGCACACAGTGTCGGTGTGAGAAATGGGAAAGGAAAATATATTATCTTTTACAAAAGTGGCCTTTCAGGTCATCGAGCCATTCATCCTAGAGTTGGGCATGCACAGTGCTGGGAAGAGAAGACTATTAACTGTTTTTGTGGTTTTTTCTTATTTCTTTCAATTTCAACCAAGGTCGGAACGTCTATCCCTTTGGATCGAATTCTCGTTTTATCCTTACCCTTGGTCAAGCATTTGACGGTGCGGCCTATGAAGTCATTCTTGGTCGGGACCAGGATTTGAGCTAACATAAGTGGCCTAGTCGGGAATCGGGTAGTGCGGGAGGGGAGCCGAGGGGATTTTGTTTATTTTTAATTTTTCTTTTTCAACATTCTTACTCACAAATCCCAAGGTGGGTTTTTGTCGTGCCCATTGTTTCCCTCTTTTTACCTGTAGTGCCCTCTCGGGTTTTCACTATGTCTATGGGTTTGCATTTTTATCCCAGGTGCCCTTTTAGGTTTTCACCTGGTCCGCACAAACTCGTTGCTTTTACTCATGGCGCCCTTTCTGGTTTTCACCAAGTCCTTTTTGCTTTAAGCTTATACATTTTAAGTTTCTTTTATCACTTTCTTCTTTTATTTTTTTAAAGTTCATGACAAGGACGTCGATTCCGTCATAGCCAGTTGGATGGAATTCTTTGATTGTCTCATAGCTTGGCTTGTGCTAACTCAATGCATACTGTGACTGCTCGTGAACCTTATAGAGGGCTTTATTCAGGAATGTATCATGGCCATGGGTTAGGTTAGGATTTTTTAAGGTATTCTGGGTTTAAAAGGTTTTCTTGATAAGGTTCCAGTTGCAATAATACACTTCTTCCTTGGGGGATTTTGACTGTACATGCTCCATTTTCTTTTCTACATTTTTTTTTTTTTTTTCTTTTCAGACATCCTCTTTTTGGGATTTTACTTTTCTGATTTTTTTTGGATTTTGGTAGTAACTCTTTTTCTCTTTTTTTTGTTGGTATTATACACACATTTTTTTGGAGGGGTTTGTGAAAGAAAGGCTGATGGCTCAACGGGGGCAGCAAAGGGTATGGCCATTTAGGGAAACTTTTTGGCTACTGAGCTTGCAAAAGATGTCCTCTTTTTAAAAGTATCTTTATGTAGTCATGCATCCATTTTGTCAATACTTACCTTGCCATGGAGACCTAGGAGTAGAATCATCGGACGTATCCAGCGTTCATAGGCTAAGGAAAGTGATCTCCGTCCATGGTGACGAGGTGGATCGTGTATCCCGGAAGCACTTCTCGGATGACATAAAGTCCTTCCCAATTGGGCTTGAATTTCCCTCTTGAATCGGCATGGAGGGACAGGAAGATTTTCTTGAGTATGGTGTCTCCCACCTTCTGATCTTGACCGCGGACATGTTTGTTGTAAGCGCGTGTGATTCGCCCTTGATAAACCTGGGTATGACCCAAAGCTAGGAGCCTTTTCTCGTCTAGCAAGTTCAACTGCTCAAAGTGGGATCTCTCTCTTTTACTTCAGGTAAGCCAGTCTCCATGAGAATGCAGAGTGACTGTACTTTAACTTCGACTAGTAGGACGACCTCAGTTCCATACGCAAGGGAGAATGGTGTTGCTCCTGTAGCGGTACGGATTGACATTCGGTAGGCCCATAAAGCGAATGGTAACATTTTGCTCCAATCTTGATAAGTGACGATCATCTTCTCAAGGATGCGAACGATCGTCTTATTCGCAGCCTCCACGAATCCATTGGTTTGCGATCAATATGGTGATGAGCGATGATGTTTGATCTTGTATTGCTCGCAGAAGGCCCTGATGCGCTTGTTCGCAAAATTACTGTCGTTATCAATGATGATATCCTTGGGCACGCCAAACCGGCAAACTATGTTGCTCTTGATGAATTTCTCGACATGCTTGGCCGTGTTGTTTGTGTAGGATGCTGCCTCTACCCATTTGGTGAAGTATTCAATGGCAACCAGGATGAATTGATGTCCGTTTAATACTTTTGGATTGACTTTTTCGATGACGTCGAGGCCCCATGTGGCGAAGGGTCATGGAGTGGTCATGCTGTATAGATCTATAGCTGGAGCATGTATCAGACTGGAGAGCTCTTGACATTTGTAGCATTTCCGAACGTGCTTGCAACAATTAGATTCTATAGTGGTCCAGAAGTATCCTAGGCGTATAATCTTCTTAGCGAGCATATGTCCATTGACATGGGCACCGCATACTCCCTCGTGAATCTCCTTCATGATGCTCGCTGCCTCTCTTTCAGTTAGGCATCAAAGCAAGATGTTGTTATATGATCGCTTGTAGAGACACTCACCATAGATAAACATTGAATGGTCTGTCTGTCCTCTCTGGCCGTCCCCTCCGAGAAAGTGCGAGTCTCGAGGAAATTCTTGATATCTGAGAACCATGGAGGCTCATCATCAGGCCATGTGACGAAGGCTGGCTCGTTCCTTTGTTCAATCATGATTTGCTTCATCTTGACACCATACGAGATTTCTACCATTGATGCCAAAGTTACTAACGTGTCGGCGAAGCAATTCCTTATCCACGAGACATAGGAGAATGTGACATCTTCAAAGTAGGCTATCATATCCATGAGATGTTCATGGTAAGGGATCAATTTTTCATCCTTTGTCTTCCAATCTCCATTTCTTTGACAAATGATCAATTGTGAAGCGCCAAATACCCTAAGGTGGGTTACTTTCAGGTCAACGTCGCTTGCAGTCCAGCTGCACAGGCCTCATATTTAGTCATGTTATTGGTACAGGGGAAGTTGAGTTTAATGGAGACTCATACATGAGATCCTTTTGGTGAAATTAGAATAGCGCTGACTCCCTGGCCCTCGGCATTTACTGCCCTGTCGAAGTGCATTACCCAAAATTCTTTCGTCTCTATTATATTGTCCTCTGTCATGAACAAGATGTCTTCATTCGGGAATTTGGTTCCTAAAGGCTCATAATCGCGTAAAGGATTCTCGGCAAGATGATCGGCGAGTGTTTGCCCCTTGACTGATTTTTGAGTGATGTAGGTGATGTCAAATTTTGATAGGAGAAGCTGTCAATGTGCATTCTGCCCAACGAGAGCTGGCATTTCGAACAGGTATTTCAACGGATCCATACGTGCGAGGAGTAGAATGGCCTGGGATAACAAGTATGGCGGAGCCTCTAGGTGGCCCATATGAGCACCAGGCATGCCTTCTCCAGATGAGAATAGCATGTCTCGTAGTCAGTAAATTTCTTGCTTAGATAGTAGATGGCTTGCTCTCTTCTAACGGTTTCGTCGTGCTGCCCTAAGACACATCCCATCAAAACTTCCGTCATGGAGAGATACATCAAGAGTGGTCTCCCCGGCTTGGGTGGTACTAAAACTGGAGGGTTGAGGAGATAACCTTTGATTTTATCGAATGCTGCCGGACAGTCATCGTTCCACTTAGCGGTTGGATCCTTTCTCAGCAGTTTGAAGATCGGAGTGTAGATAGGAGTGAGTTATGCAATGAACCGACTAATGTACTATATTCTTTCCAAGAACCCTCTGACCTCTTTCTTAGTAGACGGTGGTGGCATTTCCATGATGGACTTTACCTTGATTGGGTCGACCTCGATACCTCTCCTCCTGACAATGAATCCTAGCAACTTTCTTGACATGGCGCCGAATGCGCACTTCTAAGGATTCAGATGCAACCTATACTTTCTCAGCCTCTCAAACAATTTTTAGAGGTTTATCAGATGGTCACTCGACTCTGGTGACTTGGCCATCATGTCGTCGACATATACTTTGATCTCTCGGTGCATCATGTCATGAAATAGTGCCGTCATAGCTCTCTGATACATTGCCCTGAAAAATTTTAGCCCAAATTGCATGACACGGTAGTAAAAGGTTCCCTGAGGGGTGAAAAATGTTGTCTTCTTTTGGTCTGCCTCTACCATCCTGATTTGATTCTATTCGGAGAATCCATCGATGAACGAGAGCATCTCGTGCTTAGCAGTGTTATTGACCAAGATGTTGATGTGTGGCAAAGGGAAGTCATCCTTCGGGCTCGCCTTGTTGAGGTTTCTAAAATCAATGCACAAGTAGACCTTTCCATCTTTCTTTGACATTGGGACGATATTGGCTAAACACTGCAGATACTTAGATACCATGAGAAATCCTGCATCGTATTGCTTGATGACTTCGTCATTCACTTTCAACATCCACTTGGGTTGGAGTCGCCTCAATTTCTGCTTGACTAGCTTAATATCAGGGTAGAGTGGCAACTCATGCTCGACGAAATTAGAGTCCAAACTAGGCATGTCCTCGTAGGACCATGCAAAAATGTCTTGGTATGACCTAAGGAAATCAATCATGCCTTTTCTTTCCTCAGGAGACAGAGACGTTCCGATCTTGGTAATTCTGGGGATCTCCTCAATCCCTAGGTTAATGTTCTATATTTCTTCAACAATGGGGGTAAGGCCATGCTCAAAGTTAGCAAACCGCTCAAGGAGTTCTTGGGGAGGTCCTCAGCAGGGATTTCTTTGTCCATACTCGTGACTCCTACCTCTTCTTGTATTTCTATAGGGAAGGGCTCGATTTCACGTGGGACGAGATTTTCTATTAAGGCATCATTTTCTTTAACTTTATTCATAATTTTAAAAGATAATATTTTTAGATTTTATATTTTTTATATGTTTTTGGGATTTTTGTTTTCTTCGAAAATGGGCTCTTGGCATTCTTTGATAACAATGGGTGTTGCCTGCTAAGGGTTTATCTCACTTTTTATAGGTTGTTTTTTTTTTGAGAAACGGGTTCCATATTTTAGGCCACTTGCCACTTCTAGAGTTTGGGGCACAGATGCCCAATTACGTACCTGCGATGCTCCTCCTTTACCTTTTTGGATGGAGGAGGTTATTTGATGGGATTCTTTGGAGTCAGCCCCCATCATGTCGATCATGGATTCGTCTGAGATTCTGTCCTCAAATGTCAGTAGAGTCCTGTAGTGATTTACCACAAGGGGGATTGTGCAGGTAAGGGAGACTCTTCCTAAAAAGTGACAGAGCGGCCAGTTCTCTTTCCAGGTTGGGAGGGATGATCTGAGGATTGGTAAGGTGGACCGGAGGGGTTGACTTATGTGGGGTTAACTGTGTGTCCCCATTCCGATCTATTTTTATGATCTCTACACTCACAAAGGTGTTTTGAATGTGAGGTCTGGGATGGGGCTTCTCTTCTAAGCTGATTCCTCGGGCTCTAACAGGTGCTGCAGCTCAGGCTTTCTCTTTAGCCTCTCGGACCTCTTCTTCTGTGGGCTTATAACCTAACCCAAATCGAACTTGCTATCCACCTTTTGCCTTGACCGGCTCTCTCCTGCCCTGCAATCGGGAACCCAATCCCCTTTCATTCTAATAGCCCCACTTTTGGAGCATGGCCACTGCCACTATCACTCAGCCTCCAGTTTTTGGAGTGATGCTTTTTGGGGGATTCGAGATTACAGCTGATACCTCGTATTCAAAACTGTGGAGGTCGGTATCCTTAGTTGTATGTGGCACATCCAACACTTTTGGGTTATCAATGCTGTGGGTGGCCCTTTCCTTCTCATCGTGTCCCTCACCTATGATGGTGATAATTTTCTGCCCGGACATAAACTTGAGCTTTTGATGCAGCGTCGTCGGTATCGCCCCAACTTCATGCAACCAAGGTCGTCCTAATAAGAAATTGAAAGAGGATTTGTTGTCAATTACTGGAAATAGTTTGGAGAAGGTCATTGGCCCAATTACTAGCTCAAGATCAACTTCTCCCATTATTTTTCTTCTCGTATTATCAAAACCTATGGTGCTGGTTCTTGTTTGCCTCAACATGCATGGATCTACCCCTATTTTGGTGGTGGTTCTCAGAAGGCATACATTCAGAGCATACCCATTATCAATTAATACCAAGGGGATTATCATGTTTTTGGATTCCATAGTGATATTGAGGGATTTGGAATGACTATTTCCCTCTTATGATAAATCAGCATCAGAAAATGAGATGACATTGGGGGCCATCACCTGCCCAATTATCTGCCCGACTTCATCTGGGCTTACTTGTAGAGACACATGTGCATTCTTTAACACCCCCATTAGTGCTTGAAAATGAAGTGGGGATGTCATCAATAGGTCCCAGACTGTGATGTGGGTCGACATCCTTCTCAGCTGGGTCGCTGTGGGTCGACATCCTTCTCAGTTGGGTTGCGAATATGTGCTCACAGCTCATCATTTCAAATGGGTTTATGGCTATAGCATCTTTCTTCCCCTCTGGTTGGGTTGGCAGTGGTTCTGATGTGTCTGACTGTGTCGATATCTTTCCAGATCTGGTGATAAAATCATCTGCCCCTTCCCTACTGCTGTCGGCATTGATGTCTATCTGTTCATAGCTGAGCGGGACCTGATGAGGATTGTAAGTCGATCCTGACATCTGGAACAGGGAAGAGGTGGGTACTGGGGACATTGTTGTTGAGGTATTGGAATGGGTGGGTATCACGTGGTTAACTTCTAGAAGGGCGGAGAAGGTGGGGCCAAATGGGGTTGGCGGGGACCATGGATGATTGAATTGGGAGTGATGTTATGGGGGTGGGCCATTGATAACTGATGGGCACCAGAGGAGGATGGGGGACATAATCAGCCATTGGGTAATTAGCGGAGGATGTAGCGTATGTTTGGTAGGAGTTGATTTGTACATAATTAACGAGAGTTGGTGTCGAGAAATATGCCCTAAGATCTAATTATTTTATTTGTGGTGTGCGGTTGGGAAGTAATCTGCCAGATTTAGAGGTTCAATCACCCCAATATTCCTATCTTTCCAGTCTCTCTGCAATGGTGCCACAAAATTCCTCCAGTCGCAGATATAATCTGTCGGGTCAAACTCTAACTCTTCATCATCCTCTTTTACTATATCGATAATGGGTCTTGGACCTGCCCCTCCGGGAGGGTGTGGGGGTAGCGGTACTTGGTGTATGTTGGCATGCTGGGTTGCTTGGGGGAGTGTTAGAGGGATAATTTTACCGACCTCTATCAAATATTATATTGCGTGCTTCAATGGGAAGCAGTGATCAGTAGGGTGACCAGGCCCTTGGTGAAAGTTACAATGGGTGTTGGGGTTGTAGTTCCTCGGGATGGGATTTGGTGGAGGTCGTGGTTGGACCATTGTGACAAGACCCTTTTCAATCAGTAAGGGAAATAAGACATTCAACGATTGCCCTAAAGGTGTGAAAACTCGATCAAAGCGGGCCTTTCTCTGCTCTGGGGTCATCTGTACCCCCTGCCCATTCTCGGTTCTTTGTATTGGCTCTCTTCTAGCTGGAGGTGGCTGCGCGACTTTAAATTGAAAAGGGACTATACTAGTGTTAGGCCTAGTATTTATGACATTCTGCACATCCATCCCAGCTCTTCTATTATTCCTCTACTCTGAGAATCTCCTGACCCCCCCACTGACCCCACCGGATACATTCTTAATCAAACACCCTTTTCTGATTGCATCCTCACAGCGATTGGCGTTTCTAACAAAATTAGCAAAACTAAATTGTTGTTGGTAAAAGAGGAAGTTTGAGAGGACTGGCAAGGTATTTTTTGAGATCTTCTCGATATGCTCTTTCGAGATCTTCTCGATCTAATCATTGTTAGGTATTTGGTTTCTCAGCTGAGCTGTCAGTGCTCTCCAATTCTGAAGGTAATCGCGGAAGGTTTAATTAGGGTTTAATCAGGCCAAATCTAACTTCTGAGGCTCGATGTCTATGTTATAGACATATTATTCTTGAAATAGATGAGTCAAATCCTTCCATGTCTTTATCATGGATGGTTCTAGGGATATGAACCACCTTAGGGTCGGGCCCGTCAGACTTTTCTGGAAGACCTTTATAAGCAGGCACTCGCCCCCCTTATTGGCACATGTCCCCACAGTAGGACTTGAGGTGTGCGATGGGGTTGCCCATGACGTTGTATTTATCAAAGACCGGCATTTTGAGTTTTAGGGGCAAGGGGACTTCCACAAAAAATCATAAGTTTGAGAAGTCTGTGGCATGGATTTTGGCTCCACCCATCTTTAATAGCTGCTTCTAGATTTTGTCCAATTGCTCTTTCAACTGCTCAGACTCTTTAGACAGCGGGGCCATTTTTTCAACGGTCGACCTTGATACACTTTGTGCTACCAGGGGGTTGGTGATTATGGGTGGGGGATTGATGCTGGAAAATACCACAACGTAAGCCCCACTATTCATGATCTCATCTTCCTTATATTGTGGGTCTATATATAGTGCAGTGAGAGTGAGATTTTCTCGTTGGTGCTGGTTGGGCTGAATAAGTGCTAGGTGGGACCATTGGAGGGGGAAATTTTGTGGTGATAGGATGAGTGGAATTTGGATTTTCGGTGAAACACTGATGGGGCCATTGGGTTTGAGGGAAAGCTTTGAGATGGCTTTGGGGTGCTAGGACATGGGTGAATTGGGGTTGATGGAGGATAGGTGACAGGCTTCCACTTGGGGTGGGATGTGAGGATTGTGTGAGGGAGATATTGAGGGAATTGTGGAGGGTATGGGTATGTGGACCCATGGTTTGGGCCTGGCTGGGCTTGGGTATTGGAAGAGGTATTTGGAGGGGTTTAGGCCATAAGGCTTTGGGAAATTTGGCCCATTGGGCTTTGTTAGCTTTGGGCTATTGGGCCCTGGTAGGTCTGGCCCATTGGGCCATGAAGGGGTGGCCCATTGGGCCTTGATGGGTCTAGCTCATTGAGCCTTGAGGGGTCTGGCCCATGGGGCCTTAAGGGGGTCTAGCCCATTGGGCCTTGATGGGTCTGGCCCATTGGGCTTCAATGGGTCTAGCCCATGGGCCTTTCGGTGGGTCTGGGCCGTTAGGTGATTTGGGCCATTGGGCCTTGGTGCCCACTCATATGACCCCATGGTTGTTGGGGGTCTTGAGTGGTGTGAATGATGGGGGATTGATTGTTGTTTTGGGAAAAAGAGGCATGAAGACTTTAGAGGGTGTGGGATGGGTTCCGAGATGTGTGGGATGGATGGGGGTGGTTTTGGGTGGGCTTCCAAGTGGTGTAGGCCTTCACCATGTCCTCCATCATGGCCATGGGATGGGGTGAGGGGGTGGATGAAAATGGTTCATCTTAGGAGGGAATGTGGGGCATGGATTGGATGGATGCATGGTTAAAATTGGGCATGGCCCGGGTACAATTGGGCATGACCAGGGTGGATGGGGAGATATGTGTTGATTAGGCTTGGCTTGGGTGAAATAGGGTATGGTTTGGGGAAATGATGGGGAATGAGGTGTTGGATTTTGTGAAAATATGGGGAAACTAGCTATGTTAGATGTGGAGGGGGGATGGAATAAATCTTAGGTGGTGGAGGGAGGATGGGATGTATGTTGGGTGGATGGATGTGAGAAATTGGATATGTTAGAGGTGGAGGGAAAATGGGGTATGTTGGATGTGAATGGGGGAAGATTGTGCATGGTGGATGGGTTGGGTATGGGTGGAGTTGGGGAAGTGGGGTGTATGTGGGGTGGATGTGGATGGGAATATGGGTGCACCGAAGGGGCCGGTGACAGAAAAGGGAGATTGGGTGAGGGGGATGGATGTGAACATCTCTTCCGTATGGGAATGAGTCAAGGAATGTGGCAGGGATGAGTTGGGATCGGCATATGCCAGATCCACTACCCACGACATGGGTTGGCGGCAGGTTGGGTATGGGTGCCTCGGATGGGGCCCGTAAAGCTTCCTCCTTCTTCCCCATCTGGTGCTGTGGAAATCAAGGATCCCAAGTCTGGGAAAACCTTGAAGGTGAATGGTCAGAGGCTTAAGCCTTGTTTTGAAAAACTTGCTGAACCCATGGACACCATTCACTTTCAAGGGGATCCTTCATTAAACTGATCCACAGGTGTGTCAATATTGTATCATATGTACTTTGGTTTTGTTAGATTTGTTTTACTTTCTTTTATTCAAATTCTCTAGGAAATTTTAGTGGCCCTACTTGAATCTGGACCTGTCTGGTTTGAATATTTTTTATGCTTGGTTTGATGATTACTGCTCTTGGATTGATTGTTTTTGCTTGAATGCATAATGTTGGAGGAGGGTGATTTTTGTTGTCCTTGCTTGAATGGTTGATTTTAATGTGTCTGGGGGTACCCCTGATGGTGAGAGTCATGCCTAGGATCCAGCCATAGCATAAATGGAAATGGAAGAACTGAGAGCACATGCTCTATGTTTACTGTTTTGCTATCGTTGGGTTCAAAAGGAGCCCTGAGAGACTCTCGCGTAGTTCAGATAGAACTATTCAATAGCTATCGCGAGATTCAAGTAAACCTGGGAACCTCTCGTGCGATCCAAATAGAGCATTTCACTAGCTGTTGCGAGGTTCAGCAGGAAGCCTGAGAGACTCTCGCGCAATTCAAAAGGAACACTTCATTTGCTGTTGCGAGATTCAAAGGCTGTCACGAGATTCAAAGTGAACCTCAGAGCCGTTCGCGTAATCCAAATGGAGACCTGGGAGCCTCTCACGCAATTCACATGAAATTCTTCACATAGTGTCACGCGCTCCAAGGTCAACCTAGGAGATTGTCGCACAATCCAAGTTGAATAGTACCTTCGCTAGGTTTCACTTCCAATCCCACGACCAGATATTCCACAATGCGCCAAGCTTAGCGACAAGTATTTTAACCCTGCGCTTGTCTCTATTTCCAATACTCTCTTCCTTCTTCACCTTATGAAACCCTAGCTTCCAGCGCTCTTCTACCTCTCTCCTCCAGCATCCACTCTACAACCCATCATTCACACAAGGAATTTATAGATTTGTTCCCAACGTCATCCCCATCAGTTGCCCTCTGCTCAAAGATCTCGGGTGCACTGTGCGTCAGATCGAATCAAACCCTAGGATTTTAGGGTAGGCACTCAGATCTCAATCTCCCTTTCTCATCTTTCAAGATAGAATTTGTAATGGCCCCTAAGAGCGCACCAAAGAAAAGGGGCAAGGATAAGGCCCCTGTTGAAACAACTCCTAAGAATGCCAAGACTTCAAAGGCACCTAAAAAAGGGAAGGAAGTGGTTGAGGAGGTGGAGGAGCCAACCCCTGAGTTTTCCACTCCTTCGGAGCTCATGGCTTCAATCCCCTTGGAGCCTGAAACAGCTTTTGACCTGCCATTCTTTGAGAATGAGCCTCTCTCTGCCCCTACCATTCAATTTATGAGCAAGGCTGGCCTGACAACCTTGATGAGAGGAATTCCAGCACTAGCCTACCCTAGGCTAGTGCAACTGTTTTATCAGCACATCAGGGTAATCAAGGACAAAGATGGGTAATCATGTTTTCTGGTGCTGATTGACAATTTTGAGATATTAGTGAGCCCTAAGCTGATTGCAGAGGTATTGGGCATCCCAACCGCGTTTGACCCTAGCTGTGGATATGACCCCCCCCTTAGTGCCTCAATTGACACCATTGTAAGGGCGCTGACTAGAGGATTAGAGGCCTCAGGAGATTCTATCAGAAGAAGAGAGTTGGAGCCTGGACTCCTGTTCATCGACCAAGTCCTGAGAAAGAACATTTACTACTCAGGACATCAGCAGGAGAGGAGAGCTCCCATTGCGGATGCTGTCTATTCTTTCTCCCTGGGCCATGGCTTCCATGCAGCCTGGTTAATGTTTGGAGCTATGAAAGATCTGGTGGAGAAGTTAGGGCAGAATAAGAAGCCTCATAAACTCCCCTATGCTAGAGTCATTACCAAGCTGCTAATAAAGGGGGGGTACAAGATAGCAAAAACAGAGGGGATTACCACCCTTGCCCCTACTACTTTTGCTAAGAGGTAATGGGGAATCAACAGGAGCCTGATGGAGGCTCAAAAGAATAAGAAAACTGACGCTTAGGCCCCTCCCAAGCAAGCGACTGAGGAAGCTTTCCCAAGGTCTACCCCTGCTACCAAAGAGGTGCTCCCAGAGCCTGTCATTACCATTGCTGCAGCAGCCACCTCAGCTCCCCCAACTTTAACTCCAGGATCCCCTATCCTGACCACATCCCCTACTCCATCTCTCTCTCACCCTCCTCTGTCCTCATTATCCATGCCCACTCCCCCTTCACCTGTGATTGGTACCTGAGAGGATACCACCTCCCATGTTAGCCCCTCCCCATCCCCTACCTTACCTCAATACATAGCCCCAATACCCCCTTCATCTTCACAACACCCCGACAACCCTCCACTCATCTCCTACAAAAGAAAGAAAACCACTGACACCACACCAACCATCTCCCTGACACCACCCACAATCCCTTTCATTACAACTGACACACCTAACATTGACCCAGACACCACTCCAGCCATACCTACTACCTCCCCACTCACAGACATTGACCTCCACCTTAACACTACCATCGGATTTCGTGCCTTCATGGCTACTTTCCTTGACACTATTCCCACCCACTACACCCCTCTCCTGGACTCCCCAATTACATCCCAACATCACTCACCAGAACCCCGATCTCCCCCTCCTTTCACTTTCCATCATGCACCTTCCTTGCCCTTTCAACCTGTGCCATCTTCTACACAAACTCAACCTCCCAGCCCAGACACACTAACACTCATCCTCTCCCCCAACCAAGACATCCAATCCCAACTATCCACCACTACACACACCCAGGACCAGATGCAGACTGAACTCACATCCATCAAATCCACCCTATAGATATTAACCAACCCACCCATCCCTCCACATTCCACTCCAACCCCCCTGGTCCTTTCCCCTGACTCTCACATCCAAGACTCCAGCCCTGACTCTCAACCCCATTCACCACCCACATTCGCTTTTATCCCACCAACCCCACCATTCTTTTTCATACCTTTCACCATTCCCATATTTCCTCCCCCATCACCCCTACTCCCAGTGAGCCTACCCCATTTTCTTTTCCCCCCATGCCTTCGATCCCACCTCTTATCCTACCCCCTCCAAAATTCACTGACAAACAGACCCAAACAGACTCAGAACCTGTTACCCTCCCCCAACAACTAGACTTACCCACTGTTCACCCCACTTCTCCCACCCATGACCAATCACAGTTTACTCCTTCCACTTCTTCTCTGCCTATTGCACCCAAACACTCTTTTTACATCCCTCCCTACCTCACCATCCTCCATGCCATGAGGGACAATACCTACCTTAGGAGGGATGTCCTGAGGGGCATGGCCTAACTTAAACAGTCCATTGAGACCCCCAGCTGTAGCAGATTGATGAAATGAAGGAAGCCCACCAAAAGTAACTACTGGGTATCTCCCTGGGGTGGACTAATATCTTGGAGGCTTATCAGAAGGCCCAATCTATGGCTGCTTATCATCAGCTGAATTTGGAGCTGGAGAAAGCCAACACTGCTGTAGAGAAGATGAAAGCAAAACTTTTTGAAAAGAGGTTCAACAATGCCCAAGAGATCTTCAGACTCCAAAAGGAAATTCATGAAACAGACCTCCTCAAAGCCAAAATCCAGATAGCCTCATTGGAAACTGCATTGGCTGCTGCCAGAAATGCAACTCAGCAGCCCACCTCACTCTCTATTTGCATGCCAGTACCTGAGCCTAAAGTTACCCCAACATCAGCTGTCCAGTCCGAGGAGGCACAACCAATTGCCCAGCCAGAGAAAGGGAAGGCCCCTGCTGCCCCTCCTTCATCACCTCCTACAGAGCAGCCTCCACCTACCAAGGCCCCTGCTGCACCTCCAACTGAGCAAACTTATCCTAAACAGAGGAAAGTCACTGCTAAGAGGACTGCTTACTCAGCAGCCTCTATAAAAATTGGCAAAGAGCCAGCTGCCCAGTCTTAGGAGGTAAAACCCCCTGGCAAGCCTGAGCCAAAAGCAAAAGGGAAGTCCCCAGTAGCCCCCACTGAGGAAGACAAAGGAAAATCTCCTATGATCCCTCCTGAACCCAAAACTAGAAAGATGAGGGTGAGGGCACCAAAGGCTCCAACCATGAAGAAACCACCAGCCCAACCAAAGAAACAAAGGCAGCCTAAGAAAAAGACTCCAGGTGCGTGCAAAGCTAGGAAGAAAACAAGTCCAACTGAGAAGCAAGCCCGCAAGAAAGAGGACAAAGCTGCACTTAGGAAACATGCATAAAAGATGGGCTGGGACTGGTTCATAGATTCATATTCAGATTCCTCCTCCTCTTAGAACCTAGATTGTAGATTAGGCTTTTCGTGCCTTTGCACTTCTTTTCTAGTTATTGTAATTACAATTGTACATGTTTTTCCAAGTTAATAGAATCTTTCATTATTTTTTGTATATTGATTTATGTGCCACATTTGTTCTGTGGGTTTGTTTATTTTTTTTTAATTTAGTCTTCATATTGTTCACTTTTGTCAGTAACATGGGAGATGAACTGTTGTTGTCCTAAGTGTGCATGATTTTTTTGTATTTTGAAAATAGATATTTCAGGTATGGATTATACTGAAATTGGAAAACTAGAAAAAAGAAAGGAATATCAGCACAGAGAGAAATTAATTAGCCTGCAAGATCAGGGCCAATTGTAGCAAGTTTTAAATGTAAGTAAGTAAAAGATCATCCACAGGGAATTGATTTAAAATATATGATAAACCTCCAGATCTGAGCTACCAGATCTGGCCTCTGATCCTATCTACAAAGCAAATAAGATGGGAGGTTGAATTTGTCACATTAACTAAATTATCTAGATCCGAGTTGGGGGAATTGGATGCAAAATTAACAAGAATCGAGAAATAATAGCAACTTAAGCTTAGTAATTGATTGCAGAGTGAGAAATAGTGTAACACAGTTGGGAAAGTATCAAATCTTCATCTGGCTACCAGCTCAAATGTAAGAGAAAATAATCCAATTCAAGGATTAGAATTGAGTTAAAATTATGGCTATGATCTGTCCACTGTCATGGACACAGATCATCCAATAGTTTTCAATCCAAAGTCCTGATTCAGAACACAAGCACCACTACAAATGCTGTAAGAACCAGGTTTCAAACACAGATTCTCACAGGGATAGTGAATTAAGGGAAATTACTTAAAAGCAGCAAATCTAAAGGAGTCTAATGAGTGAGGAGATCACAATGAACCCTCAACATGAATCCGATTGAGAACGTACTGATGAAAGCAACCTTTTCAAATCCACCATTAGAATTACAGAGCACAGCTTAAAACAGCTCTCAGATTTGTAGTCTTGAATACAATTCTCACTTGAATTACATAAGTATCTCACAGTTCTTAGTTACAGACAAAAGCTAGGCTATTACAGAGGTTTCAGACATGCTATCTTGATCTGAATTGGAAATGGTGCAGCAGGAATGAAACTCAAATTCCTGATACCCAAATTGGGCAAATAGTTCATCTATTTATAGTTTTCCCCAAGTCTAGCTCAGATGTGCATCAACCAATCAGAATTGGTTAGATCTATATCAACTAATAGGAGTCGAGCACAGGGATCTAGATCTGTTCTGACCAATCAGAATTGCTTGATCTGGTTCAGCCAATTAGGAGACAGAGGCATCAATTCTGTTATGTAATTCAAAAATCTGTTTGAGCTTCTAGAAGTTCCCGCCAAGTAATTTAATCTTTGGGTGTTCACATGGGGTTGAATATGCCTCTGGTTCGTGCTCAGAATCATCTAGAATGCCCTTGGGTTTTTAAATGCATTGGGGCGCGTATAGAGATTACTGAATTGCCCTTACAGATGCTGGGAATCTTCAGAATACGATTTCGCATAGTTTGGGGACCTTTTCGAAAGGTACTGTAACTTCTGGAGCTCTATTCGCACAGATTGAGGATCTTTTCGAAGGGAAATATGACTTCTGGAGCTCTATTCGCACAGAGTGAGGATCTTTTCGAAGGGAAATATGACTTCTGGAACTCTATTCGCACAGATTTGGTATTGTTCGCAAGGAGTTTTCTTCTTTTCGAATAGATCATCAGCGAGTTTGGTTCCTTTCGAATAGATCAGGTGCTCTTCGAAAACCAAGCATGGAGCTTTAGTTCTTTTCGCAGTGTTTAGGTTATTTTCGAATAGATCAGGAATCCTTTCAAATAGATTAGGAATCCTTTTGAATAACATTCTGTAGTGCACTCTTCTTTTCGAATAGCTCCAAACTTATTTCCAGGCTGAAACCAGGCTTTTGTCTTCTTTAGTTTAGGCATTTTAACAGCCAATGAGGTTGTCCCTTCTCCTTCTTCCTCCATATCAAGATGGGTCATCATCTTTTTGGCACTTTTTAAGCTACTTTCAAAGTTAAGCTTGCCTTTGTTGTTAGCTGTAAAACAAACACTTAAAGCACTTATTTAGTTCTCTCAAGGGTCTATCAAGGCCCAGATTAAGGGGTGAAAAATGGTATTTTCTTGTTCTCAACACACCCCCAAACTTAAGCTTTGCTAGTCCCTGAGCAAAGAAAAAATTAAAAACAAAATGCAAAGCCACTTTTGTAGGGAACACAGTTGCATTTAGCATATGCAACAAGCCTTTTAAACCCCTAGGTGATCCCTAGTGGAGCAGTGAAGTCTCCTGAGGGTTTTCAGTGAAGGTACCCACAAACTTCTCTAATAAATCAGTCAATATTAATGCAGTTCTGTTAAAACAGACTTTCATCCAATCAGATTATTCACACCTGCATCAGTCAAGCTGTAAGAGGATTCTCAAGAAAACATCAATTCAAAACTAAAATTCTACTGTAATTCCTTTTACCATTCACTCAGTTTGTGTCAAAAAGTTTTTTAAAAGAAAAATTAATGAAAAGTTTGCCTTCTATTTGAGAATCCTGCTATGATGTTACCTTACCTAAAATAAGTTGATTTCAAACCCAACTCTCACCATGGTTTCCACGCAACATGCAAGTAGGAGGGTTGTACTATTTCACACAGCTCAAGAGTAGTTACAACCCTCAAATAGGACTGTAAGCAGGAGCATAGGCATTGCTTTTTAGTTCTGAAGTCACTGCTCTTTTCACCATAGATTACACAAATCCTTATCTCCATGTGACAACTCAATCAATCTTTGATCAGTAAGGACTTTAACTTGGGTTGTAATGTGGCTTATGGGTGAAATTTGTCAAGAATAAAGGGGTGGAATGGAGTTCGAAATTGAGAAGTCAGTCAAGGTAAGGAGGTGATAGATACACCTTCTTCAATTTAGCACAATTTCATCTTCTTCTTTGAATTTTCAAAGCCAAAGTGGCCATCTTTTTCTCTTCCTTTTTCAAACTTCCAATGAAATGACTTCTTTTTTTTTTTTTTTTTTTTAACAAAGCAATATTGACTGGAATGCCACATTTCTTCTGTTGATACATCATTGCCTTCAATTATTTTTCTTTTACCTTTACCAAATTGTTACCCAACTCATCTTTCTTCAGCTTTCTTTCCTTTACCTTCTGAATTCTCAGAGTGAGGGTTAGGCTAAATGAGGTTGATGAGGTTTCAAAGAAATCTTGGATTTATAAAGCTCAAATGGTGTGTATCAAGGGCAGTTTCAAAAGGTGGGGCTTTTTGAAGTTCAAACTATCCAAAAGGAGGCCTTACATCATGTCTTTAATATCATGATTGCTATCAAGCTATTTTAATTTGGATAAGTGTAACATCTAGTGATAACAAGCAGGTTCAAACAGTCCCTAGAGTAGAAAAAATTACCAATTCATACCTCCAAAGAATACATTTCAGGCCCAAATCTCACTGGGTGTGGTTTTCTATCAAATTCCTAAGTATATCATTACTGTTTTCTCTCTTTTCAGGTTTACTGAAACATCAATTTTCTTTTGGAAATTTTCTGGCATTCACTTTATGACAGTATTAGAATTACCTAGAAATCAATTTTAAAAAGTTTTAACTTCCTCATTCTTCAAACATAGGTGTGAAATTACTTCATTTTCAGAAATTCTGCTGATCATAAGTTGCGTCAATGTTAACTAAATTATTGGCATCTCTGTCACACCCCCAAACCTATGAGGAGCAGTGTCCTCACTAGTCTAGAAGTGGATAAGCAAAAGAAAAGAAAAAAAAAACAATAAGCCCAATGACAGAGAGGAAAAGAAAAAAAATGCACAGTAATGGACAAATCAACAGAAGTAAACAGTAAACATTAATTAAACACTACACAAACAACAAAAAAAATAAAAAATTTACAAGGCAGTCTAATAACTAGGGTCAAAATCTGTATCATAAGTTGGTTCAATGGGGTCAAAACTGGAATCAGTGTTGGAGTCTGAACTTGAGTCAGTATTGGAGTTTGAACTTGATTTAGCTTTCTTTTGGATTGTGGCTTGCAGTTCGGTGTACTCCTCAGACTTGATCTTTTTGGTGAGGCCAATATATTTCTCAAGTCTAGCAGCCCTTAGTTTTTCTTGTTCAAGCTTCTCTTGTAACGTGGCAACTTTGTGCTTCTCACTCCTAACCATCTGAAATGTTTGGCTCAACAGGTCCTACATCTTATCTCTCTCAAATTGCATAAATAGCTCCAGCTTCCGAATCTGGTCTTCATAAGGAGTCTTAATGTAAGCTTGAAAATCTGCAATCCCCTTAAGGACATCGTGAAAGATGTAAGGGTTCTCTTCCATAGCCCTTTTAAGAGTGGCAAAACGTGGAATAGGAATGGAGTGGTAGGGGACCATATGTATCCCAGCAGTGGGGGTGGGAGAGGATGAATCTAAAAGCACTACCTCAGGGTCAGTTCGGGTAGCTTGATTAGAGACAGTGAGGATGGGTGGAGGTAAATCCAAAAGTACTACCTCAGGTTCTGTTTGGGTAGCATGGTCAAAAGTGGAAGGTAATATGACTGAGGTAGTTGGTTGGGATGTAGAGGCCAAGGTTTGGAGAATGGAATTTGTCACAGACTGGTTATCTGTGTTGATCTGTAGCTGGGCTTGGATAGATTGGAGAAAGGTAAAGATTCGGCTAATTGTGTCAGGTGTGTGTGTGGTAGGTAGAGTAGTGACTGGTATGATTGATGTAGGTGGTTGAGGAGCAATAGGGGGGATAACTGTAAAGGGGGAAGTAGCCAAATGAGTGAATTGGGGGGTATCAGGTACTGGGACAGATTCATGCTCAATATTCTCCAAGATAGATCCCATCAAAGATGAATAAGCTTCAATGGTGAATATCTCAGGTTCAGGAGTATGGGTGATTTCAGGTGTATGAACTAAATGGGTTGGTGAACCTGAGAAGCTTTTTAGGAGAGGAGTGCTAGGTGAGTTTTCAACAAAATTTGTGGGTATATCTAGGAAATCGTTAGGTGAAATTGGTGGTGTAAGTATGGCTGGAATGGTTGGTGTTGGGGGAGAATCTGTAACTAGGATTGTGGTGGTGATGAGTGATGGAACTGCTGGGATAGGTGATGGGATAGGTGCTGTGATAGGTGAGGAGGGCAAGATGGTGGTCTCCTCAACAATGGTAGTAGGTTCAATGGCAGCTGCAGTTGCAATGGGTGCAGCTAAAGAGCTGGTCACCTCAAGTTCAGGTATAGCAGCCTCCTGGGTTGGCTCAGCCTCTTCCTTCATTCTATTCAACAAGGTTTGGCTTGTAGTCCAAGCCCTCTTCCCAAAGGCATGAGGTGTTACAATCTCAAATGGCTCTTGCTCATCAATGTCAAATTTGGCCCTTAGTAGGGCTGTGATCAACCTTCCAAATGGTATTCCAGCTATTTTCTGTTCCTTCTTCATCTTGGCACTGATGTCAGCCATGGCTTCAAAAATCAGCGTAGGGGCATTGAAGAATTGCCCTTTAGAAAAGTGAAAGAGGGCCTCCAAAATGGGTGTCCTTTCCTGACTGTGTCTAGTGACATACAAACACCCTCTCAAAATGGAATCCATCAGCAAAAATTGGGGTGCTAAGTCTCTCCTCATGATGGACTGCCCAATTCCAACTATGCCTTGGGTTAGATGGGCAGCCATTTCTCTAAAAGAAGCTGTCTCTGGTGCAGCCAAAGGGCCAGCAGGATCATACTGAAATGGTATCCCCAAGGCATTTCCAATGTCTTCATAAGTGATGGTTAAATCACAATCATCAATAAAAATTACTATAGTTGGGGCATCAGCATCCTTCTCAGTCACTTTCACCATGTTTTGGTACCATAATCGCACCATTCTAGGATAAATCTTCTCTGGAAGAGGGGTTAGGATGTTACTCAATGAAGCATCCCTGATGTAGTTCAGGGATAGCTTACAATCTAGTTTGTTCAAGAAAAAATTCTCATCGACATTAAGCTCTGGGATCAGCTTCTGAGCTTCAATGAAAGGGTTTGGAAGTACCAAATGTTTAGGAAGAGGAGGAAGCTCAGTCTCAGGAATAAGGTCAGCTTCTGGGATGGGTTCCTCAATTCTAATCTTCGTTCCCTTCTCAATCCTATCAGCCTTATCCATCGACAATTTCCTCTTGGCTGATGTTTTAGCTTTTCCTTTGGTGGAGGGTTTACTAACTTTCTTAGCAGAAGACCTAGGGAACATCTTAGCCAACGATTTTTCAGCTTTCCCCATTTTAACAATTTCTAAAAACTTCTTCAAATAATTCCTCCTTCTAACAACAATGACCAGACAACTCTCTTGAATCCTAGACAATGTATGCTTACACAGAAATCAAATTTGTAAAGCACAAACAGAGGATATGGAGAGAAAAATACCAAAACCTATTTGTGTAAAATCTCTGATCGCTTGATCAAATCCACCAGAATCAAAGGCAAAAGATTCTTCTCTTCAATCTTAATTAGCAGAAAAGAACTGAAGGAAATTGGATCTGATCTCTAAAAGAACGCAGAGATGGAAAAAAATGGGTTTTCTGCGAACCAGGACACACTGGAAATGCTTTCGAATATGAAACCCTCGCTTCGAATGGGTTTAAATATGCTTAAATTGATTTCGCAAAACATTATTGAAGTCTTCAAAAAGTTCAAAAAAGTCCTTTTCAAAAAGGAGAATGCCATCAGTACCTTTCGCAAAGCAAATGGCTTCAGAAACAACTATTCGAAAAGCAAATGGCTTCAGAAACATCTATTCGAAAAGCAAATGGCTTCAGAAACATCTATTCGACAAGTAGATGGCTTCAGAAACATCTATTCAAAAAGATCTGCATCTATTCATAAAGTTTATCATTCTTTTCGAGCAGTTGTTGTTACAGGTTAAGATCTTTTTGGAAAAGGAGGTTATACTTTTCGAAATTATTTTTTCTTTGCGAATTGATTTTTCACATTGACTGTAAAACTTTTCGAATTGAATGTAAAACTTTTCGAATTGACTGTAAAACTTTTCAAAGAGTATGAATTTACTTTTGAACAAATGTTCTGAAGTACAGAACTGATTTTTTAAAAAAAAAAAATTTTTTTTTTAACAAAATCTCCACATTAAAATCATTGAAATTTATATCTCAAACATTTAACTAAAATATGACTAAAACAGAGAGACACAAAACTATGCAAACAAACACAGAACATACACAGTTAAAATACGTATGATACAATTGTGTGACATTAGATTTGTCAAGGCTCTTGATGATAGATGGTCATCACAGGAACCAGGATATTATCAATGCATGGTTTGAGCCTCTGACCATTTACTTTCAAGGTTCTCCCATCACTTGGGTCCATAATTTGAACAGCTCCGGATGGAGATGCTTGAATGACAGTATATGACCCTTCCCATCTGGATCTCAGCTTTCCAGGAAAAAACTTGAGTTTTGAGTTGAATAACCATACCTTAGAGCCAGCTGTGAACTCTTTTCTCAGCAGATTTTTGTCATAAAAAGCCTTAAGTTTTTCTTTGTAAGATCTTACATTGGTGTATGCATCCATCCTCAGCTCTTCCAACTCAGAGAGCTGCAGTTTCCTGTGATTACCAGCAGTAGTAAGATCCATGTTTAAAGTTTTAATGGCCCAAAAGGCCTTATATTCTAACTCCACTGGTAAATGGCATGCTTTACCACATAGACCAATCTAAATGGGGACTTGCCAATTGGGGTTTTATAGGCTGTCCTATATGCCCACAATGCATCATTCAACTTAAAGGACCAATCCTTTATGTCCTTCCTCACATTCTTTTCCAGTATATGTTTGATTTCTCTGTTGGAAATCTCCACTTGTCCACTGGTCTGTGGATGATATGGAGTAGCTACTCTGTGAGTCACATAATACTTTTTCAATAGAGCCTCAAAATGCTTGTTACAAAAATGGCTTCACCCATCACTGATAATGGCTCTGGGGGAACCAAACCTGGAAAAGATGTTATCCTTTAAGAATTTAAGGACAACTCTGTGGTCATTGGTTTTAGTGGCTGTGGCTTCAACCAATTTGGATACATATTCCACAGCTACTAAGATGAAATTAAAACCATTTGAAGGAGGAAAAGGTCCCATAAAATCTATCCCCCAAATATCAAACAATTCAACTACCAAAATGGGCTGTAAAGGCATTGAATTTTTCTTGGAAATGCTGCCCAATCTCTGGCAGTTCTGACAAGACTTACAATGCTACAGTGCATCTTTGAAGAGTGTGGGCCAATAAAATCCACACTGCAAAACCTTTGCAGCAGTTTTGTTTCCACTAAAATAACCTCCACAGGCCTGCTCATGACACATGAAAAGTATGTTGTGGAAGTCTTCTTCATTGACACATCTTCTAATGATTTGGTCTGCACAAATCTTGAACAGGTAAGGATCCTCCCAAATAAAATGTTTAACCTTTGAAAAGAAGAGATCTTTATCTATTTTATTCCAGTGTTGGGGGGTCCTTCCAGTAGCCAAAAAGTTGACTATATTTGCAAACCAAGGGGTATGCACACTGATAGCAAAAAGTTGCTCATCAGGAAAAGAGTCATTGATAGGCAACCTATCAATATCAGCAGTTAGAATTCTAGACATGTGATCAGCCACCACATTTTCCACACCCTTTTTGTCTTTAATTTGTAAATCAAACTCCTGTAATAGGAGGATCCACCTGATTAATCTTAGTTTGGTATCCTTCTTAGACAGAAGGTATTTCAGGCTGAGTGGTCAGTGAACACCACAATTTGTGAACCCAAAACATATGACCTGAATTTCTCCAAGGCAAAAACAACTGCCAACAGCTCTTTCTCAGTTGTTGTGTAATTGAGCTGTGCATCAATCATTGATCTACTGGCATAAGTTATGACATGAGATAGCTTATCCTTTCTCTGCCCAAGAATTTCTCCCAAAGCATAATCTGATGCATCACACATCAGCTCAAAGGGCAGGGAATAGTCTGGAGACTATAGTATTGGAGCTGAAATCAAACTATTTTTTAAGAATTCAAATGCCCTTAAGCATTCTTCATTAAAAACAAAAGGGACATCTTGGCACAATAAATGGCAAAGAGGCTTGGATATTTTACTGAAGTCCTTAATGAACCTCCTGTAAAATCCACCATGTCCCATGAAACTTCTGATTTGCTTAATAGTTTTGGGAGGAGGCAAATGTGCAATTAAATCTATTTTTGCTCTGTCCACCTCAATGCCCTTATGGGAGACAACATGGCCAAGGATAATGCCATGGGTGACCATGAAATAGCTCTTCTCCCAGCTCAAAACTAAATTGGTTTCCTCACATCTCTGTAACACCAGGCTGAGATGATGTAAACACTGGGCAAAACTGTCTCCATATATTGAAAAGTCATCCGTAAAATTTTTCATAAATTGGTCAATCATATCAGAGAAAATAGAGTACATAAATCTTTGAAAGGTAGCAGGGGCATTATAAAGACCAAAAGGCATCCTCCTATAAGCAAAAGTGCCAAAGGGGCAAGTGAATGTGGTCTTTTCCTGATCTTGTGGATACATAGGAATCTGGTTGTAACCAGAGTAACCATCAAGAAAATAGTAATAAGCTTTTTCTGCTAGCTTATCTAAAATCTGATCAATGAAGGGAAGAGGGAAACGGTCTTTTTTAGTCGTTGTGTTGAGCTTTCGGTAATCAGCACAGACCCTCCAACCAGTTGTTTGTCTGGTTAAAATGAGCTCACCAGAATCTGAGGTTACAATAGTAATCCCCGATTTCTTAGGTACCACATGTGTAGGTGCCACCCAAGATGAATCTGAGATGTGGTAAATGACCCCTGCATCCAACAACTTAAAAACCTCCTTCATGACCACTTCTTGCATATGAGGATTCAGCCTCCTCTGCATTTCTCTAGAAGGCTTTGCACCTTCTTCCAAGTGAATTTTATGCATTCATACAGCTAGACAGTTTCCTCCCAAATCAGCAATAGTCCAGCCAATTGCCCTCTTATGTTGTTTTAATACAACGAACAACTCTTCCTCCTGCTCCTTACTGAGGGAGGAAGAAATAATCACAGGAAATATTTTATGGTCTCCTAAAAACACATATTTCAAATTTTCTGGCAACTGTTTCAACTCTACATCAGGTGGGCTGAGAAGAGAAGGTAACAAAGGTACCTTGGCTGTTTGTGGAAGGGGAAAAGTAGTAGGTTTCCATGAAGAAAACCTTGTTGTTTGGACATGAGTTTCTTGCACAACTTTTACCTCTTCAGTCATTGCAGCACAATCTGTCTCTTTCATAACTTTTTCCAAACATTTTCAAAATCTGTAGTTAAATCCTTACATTGCAAAAACTGTGGCAGAGTTTCCTCTACCAGTTCATCCAACAAATAAAAAAGAAAGCATTCCTCAGAACTGAACTGAGGCTGGGTAACTGCATTGTAAACATTTAAATTCACCTTCATATTTCCGAAAGACACTTCTATAATACCAGACCTGCATTGAATACAAGCATTGGTTGTAGAAAGGAATGGTCTCCCCAAAATGACAGGGATGGAAGTTCTGCTTTTTATAGGTTCCATATCTAATACCAGAAAATCAGCAGGGTAGCAAAAGTTATCTTCTCCTACCAACACATCCTCAATCACCCCAACTGGCTTTCTTTCAGATCTGTCTGCTAGTTGTAACACCACATGAGTGGATTTTAACTCTCCCAAACCTAGTTTCTCAAATACAGAATATGGAAGCAGGTTGACACTAGCACCCAAATCTAATAAAGCCTTTTCAATGGTATGTTCCCCAATAATGCAAGGGATTGTGGGGATTCTAGGATCTTGGAGTTTAGGAGGTGTGGCAATGGACAAAACCTGTTTAACTTTCTCCACAGCAAAGACCTTCTTGGATAACTGGATCCTAGATTGTCTTTTGTGTGTGCAAATGTCCTTCAAAAATTTTGCATAAGCTGGGACTTGCTTGATTGCATCAAGCAAAGGAAGATTTATCTTGACTTGCTTGAAAGTCTCCATCATTTCGTCTATTTTTGTATTCCCTTTATCAAAAGGGGATGCAGATTTCATGGCATGGGGAAATGGTAAATGAGGAACTAGTCCTTCATTTACAGCCTTAGCATCATCACCAAATTTTTTTTTATTTTTCTGTTTTTCATTTTTTTTATTTTTCTGAGGTACATCATCACCCCCAATGCTAACATCATGCTGCTCCTGCTGCATGTTCCTAGCAGTTTCCTCATTTTTTTCTTCTTCTTTTTCTGTATCCACATTGTTATTTACAACTCTTCCACTTCTCAAAGTAGTGATAGCTTTTACTTCTTCATGTGAAATAGAAGCCTCTCCAACCATGAACTATCCTTTGGGATTGTTCAAGGGTTGACTGGGTAACCTGCCTTCCTCTCTTCTGGCCAAAGTATTTGAAAGTTGACCTAATGTATCTTTAATCTTCTTAATACTCTGACTATGAAAGTTTACAGTCTGAGTTAAAGACCCTAAATTCTGGAGTGAGGTTAGAACTTGGTCTTCAAAAGAAGGGGATCTGGAAGGAGGCTGAGCTGTGAGAGATTGGTGCACAGGTTGTGCCATCTGTTGTGGAATGGGCTGCTGAAAATTAGGCTTGATATAGAAATTCTGCTGGTAGGGTTGAACAGTTTTGAAAGGTACTTGGTGCTTTGGTTGCTACTGCTGTTGTGACGGATAATTTCCCTGGCTCCACCTTAAATTGGGGTGCCCTCTCCATGCATATTCGTTAGATTGCAACTGTCCAAACGATTTGGCAGCATAAGCTTGCTCCACCACTAGATCTGGGAACTATGGTGCAACTGGACATTGATCATGGGAATGAGTAGGGAACTGGCATATCAAACATGCCTCCTCTACTCTATCAACCATTGGATTTTGAAATGAGTCCATCAGTCTATCAAACTTGGTGGTTAAATTATCCATCTTCCTTTCTAACTCATTCACCTCATAAATCTTTCCCTTGGTAGTCTGCTCTTTATTTAACCGAGCAGGATTCTCAATGTCTCCTGACAAAGATTCTTGTTGAGTTGAATTTTCACCAATAACTTCAAATAGGTCCCAGACCTCCTCAACTATTTTTTGCAAATAGGTGCCTCCACAGGAAGCATCTACCATATTCTTACCCTTTTGATCAATTCCCTGATAGAAGCTTTGAACAAGCTACCATTAGGGAACTTGATGATGAGGGCATTGACTTAAAAGTTCCTTAAACCTTTCCCATGCTTTATGGAAAGTTTCAATTGAGTGTTGCGAGAAAGTAACAATGTTTTCTCTCAACTGGCTAGTCTTAAACATAGGGAAGTATTTAGCTAAAAATTGACACTACAAATCATTCCAAGAAGTAATACTATTTGGTGGCAACATGGACAGCCATGCTCTAGATTTGTCCTTTAATGAAAAAGGAAAGAGCCTAAGCTTGGTTGCCTCTGGACCCAGTCAAGCTATGTTGAATGTGGTACAAAGAGACAAGAATTCATCCACATGCTTGTATGGATCCTCCTTACTCAAACCATGGAAGGAAGGAAGCATCTGGATAGTTGATGATTTGATTTCATTATTTCCTTCAATAGTAAGAAATTGAATGCAAAATGGGGAATTATATGCACCTGGTGCAAAGTAATCCCTCAAGAGTCTAGGTTGCTCACCCTTATTAGCAGTCTCAGCAAAATTCTGTGATGTTTGTCTGGCTCTTAGTAGCCTTTCAACTTCTAAATTCAGAGGGACAATCTCAGGATTGAGAGTCCTCCTACCAAACATACAACACAGAAATAGAGAGAAAAATTATGCAAAGCAAACCTTCAATTCTCCTTACTGAGTGGATCCCAAGCTCAAATGTATAGGAATAACTGCACAGATTTAAACAACAGAACCGTTAGCACTGATGTAAAAATAAAAAATTAAAAAAACTTAGGTCTACCAATTTTAAAATCTATTCCCCAACAACGGCACCAAAAAACTTATTGTTGTCCTAAGTGTGCATGATTTATTTGTATTTTGAAAACAGATATTTCAAAGTATGGATTATACTGAAATTGAAAAACTAGAAAAAAGAATGGAATATTAGCACAGAGAGAAATTAATTAGCCTCCAAGATCAGGGCTAATTGTAGTAAGTTTTAAATGTAAGTAAGTAAAAGATCGTCCATAGAGAATTGATTTAAAATATATGATAAACCTCCAGATCTGAGCTACCAGATCTGGCCTCCGATCCTATCTAAAAAGCAAATAAGATGGGAGGTTGAATTTGTCACATTAACTAAATTATCTAAAAGTAAAATTAAAACTAAGTGATCCAGATCCAAGTTGAGAGAATTGGATGCAAAATTAACAAGAATGGAGAAATAATAGCTACTTAAGCTTAGTAATTGATTACAGAGTGATAAATAGTGTAACACAGTTGAGAAAGTATCAAATCTTCATCTGGCTACCAGCTCAGATGTAAGAGAAAATAATCTAATTCAAGGATTAGAATTGAGTTGAACTTATGGCTATGATCTGTCCACTGTCATGGACACAGATCATTCAATAGTTTTCAATCCAAAGTCTTGATTCAGAACACAAGCACCACTACAAATGTTGTAAGAACCAGGTTACAAACACAGATTCTCACAGGGATAGTGAATTAAGAAAAATTACTTAAAAGCAGCAAATCTAAAGGGGTCTAATGAGTGAGGAGATCACAATGAACCCTCAACATGAATCTGATTGAGAACGTACTGATGAAAGCAACCTTTTTAAATCCACCATTACAATTACAGAGCACAGCTTAAAACATCTCTCAGATTTGTAGTCTTGAATATAATTCTCACTTGAATTACATAAGTATCTCACAGTTCTCTGTTACAGACAAAAGCTACGCTATTACAGAGGTTTCAGACAAGCTATCTTGATCTGAATTGGAAATGGGGCAGCAAGAATGAAACTCAAATTTTGGATACCCAAATTGGGCAAATAGTTCGTCTATCTATAGTTTTCTCCCATTCCAGCTCAGATGTGCATCAACCAATCAGAATTGGTTAGATCTATATCAACTAATAGGAGTCGAGCACAGGGATCCAGATCTGTTCTGACCAATCAGAACTGCTTGATCTGGTTCAGCCAATCAGGAGACAGAGACATCAATTCTATTATGTAATTCAAAAATCTGTTTGAGCTTCTAGAAATTCTCGCCAAGTAATTTCATCTTTGGGTGTTCACATGGGGTGGAATATGCCTCTGGTTCATGCTCAGAATCTTCCAAAATGCCCCAAGGTTTTTAAATGCATTGGGGCTCGTGTAGAGATTACTGAATTGCCTGCCCTTGCAAATACTGGGAATCTTCAAAATATGATTTCGCACAGTTTGGGGACCTTTTCGAAAGGTATTGTAACTTCTGGAGCTCTATTCGCACAGATTGAGGATCTCTTCAAAGGGAAATATGACTTCTGGAGCTCTATTCGCACAGATTTGGTGCTGTTTGCAAGGAGTTTTCTTCTTTTTGAATAGATCATCAGCGAGTTTGGTTCCTTTCGAATAGATTAGGTGCTCTTCAAAAACCAAGCCTGGAGCTTTAGTTCTTTCCGCAGTTTTCAGGTTCTTTTCGAATAGATCAGGAATCCTTTCGAATAGATTAGGAATCCTTTCGAATAGCATTCTGTAGTGCATTCTTCTTTTCGAATAGCTCCAAACTTATTTCCAGGCTGAAACTAGGCTTTTGTCTTCTTTAGTTTAGGCATTTTGATAGCTAATGAGGTTGTCCCTTCTCCTTCTTCCTCCAGATCAAGATGGGTCATCATCTTTTTAGTACTTTTTAAGCTACTTTCAGAGTTAAGCCTACCTTTGTTGTTTGCTGTAAAATAAACACTTAAAGCACTTATTTACTTCTCTCAAGGGTCTATCAAGGCCTAGATTAAGGGGTGGAAAATGGTATTTTCCAGTTCTCAACATGAACTTAGGGAGGCTATTCTCATTTGAAATAGGAATCCATGTGAAGGGTAGATGTAGATGGCAACTGAGTGGATGCATGACATTGTGCAAGTACAGACCTCAGCACATATGGTGCATAGAGGTCGATTTTTGATCTCGATCAAGGGATTAAAATGGCCTCATTTTCATAATCGTGGGCATAAGCGAAATTCCACATCTTCCTAATTTACTGCCGCGATACTGCAGGTTCACCTTAAATACCAAGGCTAAATTTAGACCATCATTTAGTGTGAGCTCTCTTTTCCCATAATCAGTTCTGCGATTCATCATTCCCCGAACACTCACAATTTATTGCCAAGATTGGAAAGGGACAAAACTTTAATATGCCGATTCATTTTCCACCGTCCAAGTACTTTAAATACGAAGTTAGTTTGTCTTCATCTCATTCTTTCTCTTCTAACCCTAGCAGTCTGGCCCTCCTCATAACCATGGCGAATGACAAACCCAACAAGTTCCCAAACAAATTCTATCCTATGTGGTTGGACCCCCCACCGCCTAAGGAGCTGGACCCATTACAATTTCTTTGGGATGAGTATGAAGAGGTCTAGAGGATCTCGGCCAAGGAGGAGAAGAAAAAGGAGAAGAGAGAGAAGAAGAAAAAAATCGAACCACCTGCATCTCCCCCACCATCTTCCTCAAACCCTCCACCATCGACTCCCCCTTGATCCCTGTTCTTCCCCCCTCCTATTTTGTCTGTTCTTAGGCTTTTATTTTTTCACTTTTTGTAAATCTTTTTGTAATCTTTTTCAATTCTAATAAATTTTTCTTTTTGTTCTATATTGTTCAATTTCCCATCGCTTAGTTCTCTTTCGCTGCTCTTATGTATTTTTGTTTGTCTTCTTGTGTGTTTATTTGTTATGTATGGAATCTACTGCACTCTCTCACCTTTGAACCACTGAGGACACTCCTCCTCATGGTTTGGGGGTGTGGCAGGATAGGTCTGCCAATAGAATAGTTAATTTTAGTGTAATAATGGTGGTGTAACTGGGATGAATAAAGTCAATTTCCACCTAACTTGCTGCAAAGAGGAAACTTGTAAAAAATTACAATATTTTTGCAAATTTTTTGAAACTAAAAATGTTAAAATATTGACACCACCATGAAGCTGACATCAGAAAATTTTCCAGTTAGTACTCAGTGAACCTAAGAGGAGAGAAACAGATGAAAATACACCCCATGGGTTAATTTGAGGACCATATCTAGTGAGATTTGGGCCCACCATTTTCTTTTGAAGAGTGTTTTTGGCATTATTTTTTTGCTCTAAGGACTGAGTGAATCAAGACTTTTTCACTAGAAGTTGGGCACCTCTAAATCAAAACTGATTGACAGCACTCATGACACTAAGGAAATGATTCAGGGCCTTCATTTAGACAGTTTGAGCCTAAAAATCCAACCTTTTTAAAAAAGCTGCCCTTTTGCATACACTAGTTGAGCCTTAAAAATCCTACTTTTTTTTACAAACACCAGAATACTTGCACTTAACCTCATGACCTGATTCAACCTTACCCTCACTCTGAGAATTCAGAAGGTAAAGGAGAAGGAGTTAAAGATAGTGAGAGTGGTCCAACATTCTGTGGAAGGTGAAGAAAAGCAACTTATGAACAGCAATGTATCAATGGTATTTGTGTGGCAGTTCATCATAAAAAAAAAATCATAAAAAGATTGAATAAAAAAAAATAAAAATAAAAAAGAGAAAAAGAAAGAGAAGTCTAGAGAAGAACATCATCTGAAAATTGAAAAGAAGAGGAGAAGCTGGCCACTTTGATTCTGGAATATATCAACAAAGATGAAGTTTTGCTGAAATGAAGGTTGTGAAGTCATGAATCACTCCTTACCTTGCTGATTTCTTAATGTTGATTCCCTTTTTACACCTTGATTCTTTACATCCTTCACCCATAAGCCACATTACAACCCATTTAAAAAGACCTTGTAGATCCAAAGTGAAATGAGCTGTCATGTGGAGATGAGGGGTTGTCCAATCTATGGTGAAAAGTCATGAGGATGTCAGAAATTAGAAGCTTTGCCTATGCTCATGCTTGCAGGCCCATTTGGGGTCTGTAACTGCTCTTAAGCTATTTTGAATATGAACACCCTCAGACTGTCAATGTTGAGAGATAGCACTGGTGAGAATTGGGTCTGAATTTTAACCTCATTGGGGTTATATCCAACCTGAATTTTGAATTAAAGGCAAGCTGGGTACTGATTTTTACACATTGAATTTCTAATGTAAAATGAATGGTGGTGATGCAAACACTTGCTAAATTTTGAGTTTTGAATGGCCTGCATTACTGCTACAGTTCCCTCTAAATGTTAAAGAATGGGTGTGAAATGAAGCTTTATACATTGAATTGCGTGTTGTCATTAACTGCACTATATTTAACTGTTCTAATGCTGAAGTTTGTGGGTATCTTCGCTGAAAACCCTCAGGAGACTTCACTCCTCCACTAGGGATCACCAAGGCTTGGTACATATGCTAAATGTACCCGTGATCCCTACGAAAGTGGCATTTAATTAGTTACAGCTTTGCTAAGGGACTAGCAAAGATTAGGTTTGGGGGTGTTTTAAGACCTAAAAAGTACCACTTTTCACCCCTTAACGTAATCTCTGTTAGACCCTTAATCATTTAATAAATGTGTTTCAAGTCTATCATGTAGGTAATAAGCAGCAGCTATAAATAAAGCCCTAATCATGCCAAGAAGCTTACCTTTTTGCCCCAGAAGTACCTCAGGAGAAAGAAAGTTAGACCCAGACAGAACTGGCTGCCGCTTAGGCACAACAAAGCAGAAACAAGTCAAGAAGTAAGCCTAGCGCAGATGTCGCAGGGCTCAATTGAACCAAAAAGAATACTTCGCGCAGTTGTCACGTGTTTCAGATGGCAGCACACCAACTGCTCACGTCGTTCTCGCGCGGTTTGATGACAGAAGGAATTGAAAAGTAGACTTCGCACGGTTCTCGTGAGGCTCAGTCATAAGTGCTCGTGAAGCACTAGCGCAGTCTCACGCTGCTCAAAAGAGGAGCCCTTAATCTTTACGCGATTCACTGAGGAGAGAGAGCTCCAAGCATTCCTGCGTGCAACTGTCGTGCAGTGGCCGTGGGATACAAACCTTCAGGGAACTGCTCGCACAATCCAGAAGCCCATGCACATTGTTTCTTCGCGAGGATCACCACGAGATTCATCAAGGAATGAGCCACGCGCACAATTCCTGCACCATTCAAATGGAAAGAGCAATACCGTGACGACCAGAGCATCCCCGCAATGACCGAAGTACCAATCCCGCGACTGCAAGAGCTTCAAGACAATCCAATCTCGTGACACCAATTTTATCACGCGACAAGACCTGGAACTCATTTCTACCTAGCGAGGCTCAGGATCTTAACTTCTCCCCACTTCTGCAGGGGCAATCTGGGAACTTCCTGCAACTAGGGCACGCACTCTAATGATCTAATCTCTATGCACACACCCTGAGGCATCCAAGGAATAGAAATGGGCCATGATAGTATTGATAAATTTGGGTTTTCCTAACCCTAATTCTCACAAAGCTGACTGCTATATAAGCCTAAGCCTAGTTTAGGTTTAGGGGACTTGCCTTCTGTACTCCTTCTGGAAACAAACTGTAGAATTGTAGCAGGCTAAGGTTAGGGTTTAGGCAGTTTTCTTTTTCTCTTTTTCTTTTCTACATAGTCCAGGACTTGTTAGCTATGCCTTTGTACGTCTATATGGAATAGTTTTAATGGATTTTATAATAGGATTTTATGCATGTATGGGACTGGTGTTTTGAGAGTTATTCTGTACAAGGTTGCTGCCTTGAGATCCTCTATTTCTAAGTTGTATTGTAAGCAATGGAGGATTGTTTTTAAGGATTTGTTTAGATCTAAGTGACTTGTGTGTCCAGGTTAGGCACATTGCAGGCCTAGCCCCACCACAGGATCCACTAAATCTGAATCCCCATGGGACCTTGTGCTGATAGCCTTATGAACATGGTGGTGGCAGCAATGTTCTTGTTCTGTCTTCGACCTCTGTGAGGAGGATAGCCTCTGTGGATAGTCTATGACCATTCAAGTGGGCAGGTTATAGCCCTAGGGTGAGGCCAATCCACAGATCTAAGACATATCCTTCTTCTCTACACTTGTGCTTGTAGCCTTGAGATTATAGTGATGTCTTTCAAAGCTAGTACTCAAACTCTTGCTGGTTCTGTGTGTCCAGGCTAGTGCACGTTGTAGGCCTAGCCCCACACACAGAGCTTTAGAGGTTGAGGTTCCTATGGATTCTTGAGCTTATAGCCTGGATGAAGTAGTGCCTACAATGATAAACTTATTCTGACCCATCTCTGGGTCGCGATTTCCCTATTGGATAGTCTGTGACCATTCAAGTGGACAGGTTATAGCCATAAGGAATTGGATCATGGCACAGGAGTGAGTTGGATCCTTTCTCCTCTTTGGTGATAATGTAGCCATTGGACAGAATTTCTATAGCAGCGGATCTGAGTCTGAGTTATAAGACCCATCAGATCTGTACCTAATAGCATACTTCTCACCCTTTTATATTTATTTTTTCACACTCCATCACTCTTCTCAACCCTTTCTGTAGTTTAGGCATTAAGTTACCTTAGGATTTAGACTATAGTGACCATAAATCCCCTTCCATTTAGGATTGCCAGATCTGTAGCTAGATCTGGAGGGCCTACTAATGATAGCTCCCTTGGAGCTTTAGATCAACTTTCCCTGTGGGACAAACTCTTACTTATCAAAACTTGCTATAACAGGCCCTGTATCTTGCAGGACTGTGTATTTTTAGGCTTACTGCTCTTCAATTCATCATCCATTTTCATTAACCCCATTCTCATCACCATCTCCAATAAAGTTAGTAGCAAGCACTTCAAATACCTCAACACTCATACACCAAGCTATGTGAGCTAGTTTCACACTGGAATTAGAAGCCTAGTCCATGACTTAAAACACAGATCTGTGGCCTCTAGTCAAACTCATACATCAAATTGGGTGTATTTGCTTCACGCGTGAACTAGCCCAAACTATATGAGCTACCATGCACGCATAAGCTGTGCATGGGAGTTGAGTGTCGAGTGAGGAAGGAAAAGAGAACTTCCTCTTCTTATCGCCTCCACCTTGAGGAAACCTTCAGACCAGTCGAGATCATTCACCTCCGTCGACAAGAAACAACGATCGTGACAGGGAAATTGTACAAGGAAGCTCGGAAGCCCCGCATGCGAGGATTTTGTTATGGTAAGCTCACGATCCTTGTTCGTAGATATGTTTTCTTAATTTTAAGATCGACTCCTGCAAAAATTTGGAGTTCATGCGACAAGTTTAGGATATCGGATATGAAAAAAGACTTGGTAGCCATATTCTTGAGGTCCGAAGCCTCAAATTGCATGCATGCTTTAACACACGAGTGTTCGGAGACTTAATTTGCATAAATTTGGCCCAATTGAACCGCATTCTAGCATCGCATACTTTGAAACTCTAGAAATTGGACGTATGAAGAACATAGAACTAATCTAGCCGATTTTCGAAGCCTTGAATCGTGGCTCGTGTAACTTGAATAAGCTAGGAGTCTAGTACGGGCAAGAACGTATGCCATACGTCTTTATTCTTGCCCAATTAGGGGAAAAATTTCACATCAAAATGAGTTCTGGACCCAGAAAGAGCAAACAGGAAATTGGTGAGCTGCAGAGGTTCAGTGTGGTGACATGGAGACTCGTTGTGGCAAGTGCTACCATGAAAACATGCTTACTGTAGCCTCTGGAAAATCTCACCGCGGTGAGATGACTTATGTCATGTGGCACTTGAGAAGCTCACCGCAGTGGCATGTGAACTCACCGCGGTGAGGTGTACTATGCTTTTGCATCTAGAGTTGTGTGTGTTTTATGTCCCGAGAAGACTTCGATCAGTCCATGTATGATCCATTAACCATTGGTACGTATGTGATACATGAATCAGGATATATGCGAAGACCCATCTACTAGGGAATTGACCTTAATTTGCGCACTTTAACTCGTACGAATTTGACACTTGAGGTAGGGAAATCTCGATTGTAAAGCTATACGATTGACTTGATCATGGGATAATATATTTGTTTTGACTGCATTTTTACTCATATTTCACGTATGTGTTTGATGATCGATATATCTGCATATGATTGATGATTTTTTTCGTACATTAACATGAACTATGACATCTTGCTTGCATATGACCATCAAGTTCATTCGATAAATTCCATTCTCGCTTAATGTTATGATTTGAGTACGTTTCCACTCGTTATGAATGTGATGTCTTGTGATTGTGTGCAATTGAGGAGTGGAACCTCCATGAAAGGGGTGGAGTCCCCAGGGTTTTAACCTTGTGTCCGCTGCGGACAACTTAGTTCCCGCTACGGGAGGCTTTGCCACAATACTCATCTCGTGCTTGTGATTAGATGTGAGTGGAGTGGAACCTCCAAGGGAGGGGTGGAGTCCCCAGGGCTATGACCCTATGTCTGCTACGGACTGCTCTATTCCCTCTACGAGATAATCACACTAATACTATGTGATTCGTATGTGATATGATGTGATATGTTTGATTGGATATGCTTTCTACTTCATCTCATATAAGCTCATTTCCTTGATATGATAAGTAAATTCAGTCCTGCTCTCTTGATTTGAATTGCGTATAATCTTGCTCGTCACTTGCATTCATGATATGACATGTTTTTGAGAAAATATTCTAAAATGCTTGTTTTGTACCAATATGTGTTCGACACCATATGTTCCGCTTGTTTATTTCGATATGCATCTATGCCATGAGTTAGAATGATAAGTATGTTTTGCGTGGGTTTATCCCTACTGAGCTTGGACTGTAGCTCATTCCCGACTATACGTCACAGTTGTAGGAGCTGACATCAAAAGAGATCCGAGACAAGCTGAAGATCAGGATTATACGCCAGAGGACGAGGAGGAGCTACCTGAAGAGCATTACCAATAGTTGTGTTGGGTGGAACTGGGCTAATTTTGAGAATTTGAGAGTTTTTGTATTGGGTATAGTACTAGAATACTCATATACAATGGTATAAATTTTTATCCACTGTTTAGGTGAAGGACGGCCTTCATGGGTGGATATTCGCAAAGTTTTGACAACTATAGTTAGATAGCTTGTTTACTTTGATATCCATGTGCCAGTTAGTTATTTGTTTTGGTTTGCCATTCGCTGCGTACTTGATTTTTTGCACATATGCATGCTTACCGACTTGATGATGGCTCGGTCATCCAAATCTTTTGACTTTGAATGATTGAGCGAATACTATGATTCGGGACTCGATGGCTCGGGCTTCACGGAAAGGAAATTCAGGTTGTCACAGGTTGTATCAAAGCCAAGTTCTAGATTCAATGTACTATGGTAGAGCAGATCCATTGTGACACCATGTGTCATTTGGAATACCTGAGACCTAGTCTGAATACCCGTAAGACTAAGGTTCAGTATACAGAGCCAGGACCTAAGTAGAATTAATAGTGTTAGGATTAGAATTGAGACTTTAATCGTAGAGTTGATCTGACTTAGAATTGGTTGACCATGATAGGTCAATATGCCACCTTGACGGGGAAGACCGAGAACCATCAATATAAGAGACACCACAAACGGTGAAGGTGTTGTTTCAGGAATAAATGCGATCCCTATAAACAACAACCTCAACAATGTGTCTGGAGCGAATGAAAACCCCATCAACAATAATGATGCATCAGGAACGGGGAACAACACTGCCAATCCTCCAAGAAATGATAACAACCAACAACTATTAGAGACTGTGGTAAATGTAGTGGAACTACTTTCGGAGAGGCGTCACCCATCAGGATTTCAGGAGTTCAGGAGGATGAGGCCTCCTAGCTTTTATGGACAGCCTGACCCGATGGAAGCAAAGCAGTGGTTAAATCAGATTGAAAAGATCTTACTGAGAATCAGGTGCACAGAAGAAGAGAAGGTCAGTTGGGCCTCATTCCAACTCGAGGGTGAAGCAGACCCTTGGTGGAAATCGGTTGAGAGAACTCGAGTGCCAGGGACGCGTTGGACATGGGCAGAATTTGCTAACACATTCTATGAGAAGTGTTTCCTATCGCCAGAGAAACATCAATTAGAGATACATTTTGCGAATTTAGTACAAGGATCCATGAACGTACGAGAGTACAAGATAGAGTTCACCCTCTTGTCCCATTTCACACCCGCACTAGTGGCCAATGAGCTGATGAAAACTCAGAAATTTGAGTATGGATTGAAACCGATTATAAGAGGAAGAATAACACTATTTGAGCCAACAACGTATGAACGGGTAGTAAGGTTGGCACTTATTATGGAAAGAGAGGTTGAAGATACCTATAGAAGGAGGGATGAGAAGGCCAAAAATAGGAAAACTCAATCATCAACACCTATGTTGGAGCAGGCCAGCAAGAGGCCTAAATATTTGATATCGCCACCATTTCAACCTATTACTATGGTAGCACCAAGGTCATTTGATTCAGCAGCTCTACCGCCTCAACCTCCTAGACTAATTACTACGAGTGCACCAAGAGCACAACCAACTACATCCAACCGTCCTACTTTTCATATGACTTCCTCCACACCAAAGGAATCGTGTATGAAGTGTGGAAACCTTCGAGACTGGTTCTTTGTGTCTAGGCTAGTGCACATTGCAGGCCTAGCCCCACACACAGAACTTTAGAGGTTGAGGTTCCTATGGATTCTTGAGCTGGTAGCCTAGAAGTAGTGCCTACAATGATAAACTTGTGCTGACCCATCTCTAGATTGTGGTTCCCCTATTGGATAGTCTGTGACCATTTAAGTGGATAGATTATAGCCATAAGGCATTGGATCATGGTATAGGGGTGAGTTGGATCCTTTCTCCTCTTTGGTGATAATGTAGCCATTAGACAGAATTTCTACAGCAGCAGATCTGAGTCTGAGTTATAAGACCCATCAGATCTGTGCCTAATAGCTTACTTCTCACCCTTTTATATTTATATTCTCGCACTCCATCATTCTTCTCAACCATTTCTATAGTTTAGGCATTAGGTTACCTTAGGATTTAGATAATAGTAACCTTAAATCCCCTTCCATTTAGGATTGCCAGATCTGTAGCCAGATCTGGAGGGCCTACTAAAGATAGCTCCCTTGGAGCTTTAGATCAACTTTCCTTGTGGGACAAACTCTTACTTATTAAAACTTGCTACAACAGGCCATGTATCTTGCAGGACTGTGTATTTTTAGGCTTACTGCTCTGTAGTTTTCAATCCACCTTTGATTTATTTTCACTAACCCCATTCTTATCACTGTCTCCAATAAAGTCAGTAGCAAGCACTTAAAATACCTTTACAATAATGTGATGCCGTTATGCCGACATCATAATTTTTTAAGGTTTTTGTTATATATATATATATATTTTTTAAAAATTTTACAAGTAGATTTTTATGATCAAGGATTTCGGGGCCTTTGAATTCCCGTTTCGGGAGCTATTTGTACCCTAAATAAATCCTGCGGCAAGACCCCGACGGGCTTCGAAAGAATCAATGGGGAACCCTTTGGTCTATTGCATTGATTCTCATGACTTCGGAAGACCCTGACGGGCTTCGAAAGTCACGGGAATCATTGTAAACAACCCGATCCCTCGGAGTGAGGGGATAAGAAGTTACCCTCTTTTGACCGGCAGGGGCATATTGGGTGTTGGATAGTGCGGGACCTAATCAGAGGCGCTAAACTACTTAGCGGGGAATTCAGGGATGTGGAACAGGCCTCAGATTTCGGGCTGCTCTACTCAGTGGGGACAACCAATACTTGGCGCGAGTATTACATGCGCCAGAACAACTTTGGTCCCATTTATGAAAGCCTGAGCTCAGTTTATTTTTTTGGTTTTCTGGAAGCAATGCTTCTGGGAACCGATCTCTTAATTACAACGGGTCTCTCCTCATAGAATCCTAGGGATACAAGGTCGATTTCGGGACTACTAGCGCTCTATCTGAGTGTTTTAAGCTTTTTAACAGGATAGGTTCCCCAACCGATATATCTCCAGTGCAAGCGCCTTCTCAGATGCTAGATGGGGGTGGAACTTTTCCAGATCATTACCACTAGGGGTTGCTGCCGTACTAAGAATCAGGGTGTTTGTATCTTTGCCTAAAATTCCTAACCCTTGAAAATCTACCCTCGTAAAAAATTCAGTTAAGTCCCCCTTCTTGGTTCAATTTTGATTTCAGATTTTAAGGGTGCTTTCTTAAAGTTAAAAAATGGGTGGTGATGGTCCCGTGCTGCCTCTACGGGCTAGCATCCATTGGTAGAATATGATTGCAATGAAATTAAAAGCTCAAGTATGTCCGCCAACGACTAAGACATGTAAAAGCGCAAGTAAGCCCGCCAATCAGCTAAGGCATGTAAATGACGAAAAAATAGAGGAAATTTAAGGACAATGCGCAAGTAAGCCCGCCGATCGGCTAAGGAACGTAAATGATGGAAAAGTAGGGGTGAGAAAATTGACGGAATCGTAGGGGTGAGTGAAAAATAAGAAAAAATCATGCAAATGTTAGTAAAAAAAAAAGAAAAAGGCTAAGTTTCAAGGGAAAGCTCTATTAGCTAGTTCCTAGCAAAGTCGCCATCTGTGCAACCGTAGAATTTTTGACGATCCTATCGCGACGATGCGCACTCACTAAAAGATATAGAGTCGCCACCTAGAGCTTTTGGTGTCCCAGGAAACTTAAATCAATTTTATAAGCACTAAAGTTCCAAAAATGTGACTCTGATTCACCTGTCTACGCCAAAGGCTCTTGGGTAGGGGCTTCGGTTATCAATCGAAAAAGTGTTAGGCACCCGATCAACCCGCTCTAAAGAGGTCTCTACCTATGACCAAAAATGGAAATAAAAAGAGCACTTCCTATTGCCCGAAGGCACTATGATCATATTTGTGCCCCTCCGCTCCTATCAAGATTTCGACTGCATAACGACACAAATTCAAGGATAGAGGAATAGCTAAGAAGGTAGAGGAATAGAGGGGAGAGTCGGAGCTCTCAGGCCCTTGTAGCACACGTGTGGACCTTCGTGTAGATGCACTTGGCGAGCTTCCGATACCTTGGATGATGGAATAGAGGGGTTCTAACCTCTAAAGCTTGCTAGCTAAGGGGTACGAGAGGAGGGCTAGGGGATAGCTCTCACCTAAACTAAGAGACCTATGGTAGAATATAAGGCTCAAATGAATTTTTGGAATCCTGGAATTTGTATGAAGAAAAGGTGCA
Source organism: Chloranthus sessilifolius (assembly GCA_021018995.1). Lineage (NCBI taxonomy): Eukaryota > Viridiplantae > Streptophyta > Magnoliopsida > Chloranthales > Chloranthaceae > Chloranthus > Chloranthus sessilifolius. The sequence goes on from CM037597.1 coordinate 86,127,968, forward strand.
CCAAAGGGGAGGAAAGCTCTCTCTCTTAATCTTTTCTCTCTTAGGAAAATTTTCAAGCCCTTTGAAAGGGGGGGTACCTCTCTATTTATAGGAAAAGAGATGGTTAGGGGGGTTCTTAGAGGCTAGCATTTAGGTAATCCTAGCATCTAAGGTTTTCTACGGTTTCAAAGGCTTAGAAAAGTGGGCAATGGTCATCAATGGTAGATGATAGGTTGATGTTTCAGATGACTAAAGGGTTGCAAATAGGGTAAGCATGGGTGTAATAATTTAATAAAACTCATCACGTAGTATGAAATAGTTAACAAGACACACCCCAAAAGTGAAATTCGAGCTAAAAACCCATAGTTACTATAGCTAAGCCTAGCGCATGTATTAGATGCGCCAAGCAAAAATACAGTCCTTGGAAGTTCAAAGTCCGCGGGGGACCCACTTGTGTTTGGAGCAACTAATACATGCTCCATGACATTTCTAGGGAGAAATTGCTTAGAGCCAGTATTACATGCATCAAGTATACCCATCTTTCTCACGAAGTTCTCGTGTGGTTCAATGTAGGCCAAGCGAGGTTCCAATGTTGCCCATTTTGGGCCCCAAACTTTGCATCGCTGTAACTTTTGATGCGTAACTTGGATCGAGGTGATTCTTAGCTTGTTGGAAAGATGGAAACCTCTACTTTTCAATGATATATGATTTAATCTTAGTAGAGGTCCCTGCCAGCCCTAGTACTCCTCTCTCTAACCATTTCCCGAAAGGATTAACTATGGGTTCGGAGGGATTTCTAACGGTTGGGATTGGTTTTTAAAGGTTCGGGGAGGGTTTTAAAGGATCCAGGGTGATTTCTAAGGTTTTGGATAATGCTATCGAAAGCTCAGAGGTGTGCCACTCTTGAAGTACGTCTCGATCGGGCCTTGGGCCAAATTTGAGTGTCTACAGAAGCCCCTCTTTGGTATTCAATCACTAATGATCGAATGCCAAAGACAAGAGACATCCGAAGAGGCCCAAGGCATCACTGACGGGTCTGCTGGATTCAGAATAAACTTCAAACATCATATGGTAATACAGTGAGTAAACGAAAGCCCTACATGTCGGGAAAAATGTCCATTTCTCAAGGTTATCAGTTCCTAAGCGCTTAGCGACATTACTGAGCATAACCGAGATGGAGCGAGTTGCGATAGCCCAATATACTAGGAAAAATGTCCGCTTCTCAAGATGATTGAAGATGTTTGATGTTTGTTGAAATATTTAGAGTGCAAATTATTATTGGTGAGAAAACAATGGTGGTAAAAATAAATTAATTCCAAAAAAATGGTGAGATGAGAAAAATGGGAAAAACAGAAGCTTTAAAATATACAGACCAACAAGAATTCAGGGTCTGTTGTAGCAAGTTTTAAAAGTAAGTAAGAGCTTATCCCACAGGGAGTAGTGATCTAAAAATCTAATAGATCTCCAAATCTGCTACAAATCTGGCAATTCTAACCTAATCTAATAAAACAGGAAAAGAGATTTTTTCTGGTGTCACAATTAAACTATATCTAAGCTACAAAATAGAATTAAAAGATAGATCTAAAAGGGGATGAAGGTGTATGGTAAAATAAAATATAAAATGGTGAGAAGTAGGCAACTATGGGCTGGTTTTTATTACAAAACATATCAAGATTTGAGGATTTGCAGCAGTCCTTTACTTGGCTATAAGCACAAGTGCATGGTAGAAGAATCCAATTCAAGCCAAAAGTTTGAACTAATCTTAAGGCTATGATTTGTCCGCTTCAATAATCACAAATCATCCTAAGGATTTTATCCAATCTAAAGGCTTCAATTAAAACAAGAAAACCACTACAGATGTTGTGGATGCATGGCTGCAAGCTCAGGCATCCATAGGAGCATTAGATCTAGGAAAATTTGATGGAAATCAAAAGATCTAAAGGTTAAATGAACTAGCACTCCTAGAAGCATAAATCTGATGGAAATCTAATGGAACTCAAAAGATCTATAGACTAATGGTGAGCTTTAAAACCAACAATTTATTGATTCAAAACAACTTACAACAAATTGTTCTCAGATCTGCAGTCTATGCATCAATCCAAACATCTTCATACTGAATTTACAATTACAAATCAAATCTCAGTTTCTAACTAGATATAATCCAACATGCTAGATTAGGGAAAGAAGGGGAAAAAGAAAAGGGGAAAGACAAACAAAAATTAAACTTAAATTGAGCTAAGGACCTAGCTTCCTTGCTGGAGAATTACAGTAAAAATGATTCTTTATTTATACATTTGCAGTGATCCATGTGATTTATTTCTAACCAATTAGAGAGGAGAGATTAATTGCAGCTTCTTCTAATCTATGTGATTAGTGCTCTGTCCAATTAGAGAGAGGAGAGCTGAATTCTGTTATGCCCAGCTGAAATTGTTGGATTCCCGCGAAGAAAATGCTTGAATTAGTTCATATGTGGACAAGTGTCCCATATGCACTCTAAAGTTCCCAAATATGCCCTTGGCGACCACTGGTAAATGCTGGAAATAGTTAAAACCCGAGCCTCAAGAGGTTCTGACAACTATTCAAGAGGTTAAATGAAACAACAGCCATCATTTCGTGAGGTTGGAGACCACAGTTCGACAGGTTTGAGAACCATTCGACGAGTGTTGAAGCTTCTTTGCTGAAATCTGGAGAGGTTGGAACTGTTAGGAAGCATCTACTCGACAGGTTTTCTGAAACCATGAAGCAAACTCGAGAGGATGAAGGTAGAAGTCGATAGGTTTGAGGAGTAAGCTGAAGACACCTCGACAGGTTGAACGGATTCAGCTTTGAACACTTCGAGAGGTTCAATTCCAGCTGCTTTATCTTCAATTTGATAGGTTCACACCATTTATTTCAGCAGACCCTTCGAGATGTTCAAGGGACTATTCATGAGGTTCAATAAACAAGCATTTAAACCCCTCGATTTGTTTACTTGGTTGCTGAACTGCTCGAATTGCTTGGGAGTTTCAGCACTCTAACTTGAGAGGTTTCCTTAGTTGCTCGAAGTCTTCAATGTGATGGCTGCTCAACTTGATAGGTCAAAGAATATGCTACTGCATTTCAACCATTTCAATCTCCATTAATTGCAGCTGTTTATTAATGCACATGACAACTTTATTCTTAATGTAGCAGCTTCATGGATTGCTTGGGTGTGCATTTAGTGTGGTGTGCACACAACTGCAAAATGAGGCAGCTAAAGATGTAAGGCTGTTGCATTTAATGTAATATTGAACTGCATGGCTGTGTGCAATTGCTCAAAAGTTCATGTGTGCAGCTGGTGTGCATATTGTACTCACATGCATTGCTTGGTTCATCTTGGGCTGTTTAAGATAATGTTGTTGCATGCTTTCATGGGTGCAGCTGCATTATGGCTTTGAGTTGTTTAGATGGGTAACTGCTGAAGGTTATGCAGTTGCCAATGAGACCTGTTCCAATGCACAACTTAAATATTTTATTTGAGTTTTCCCAAAGTGTAAACTACTTGAAACCTTTGTGGCAACAATGCATGCTAGCTGCTCTTGAGTATATGGTGCAGTTTTCTCCACATCAGTTTCATTCAGTTCATTGTAGTACCACTCCATTGACTTTTCATCTCTCTCTTTCTCAGGAAACCTCCAAAAGCATGCTAAATGTAGTCCCAATGGTGTACACCACCATTACAACTTCAAAGTGAACCCATCAGCTCCACAAAATTCCTTCTTGGCACTTATTCATAGATGGCTACATAATATTTCGCAACTGCAAAACAAATTTAAAAACAATTATTAATCACTCTAAGCTCTAGCAAAAGCCAGGTTTAAGTGTTAGAAAATGGCAAAAATCAGTGACTAACAATGTTCAAGATTCATTCTGAATCCAATAGCTCCGTAAGTGAGAGGGTGATCGACCCATACTCAAAGATAGGCGCGAAGCAAATACGCGAAGCTCCACAGTTGGTGTTTAATCCCATGTCGCATTGACTGCCCCACTTGATTGGCCACAAGTGCCCTTGCGTGAAGTAGGGTTCGAGGTCCGTGGGCAAACCCTTCGGTCTCGAACTTGATATTGCATGACTACCCGAGCGGAGCGAATTGATATCACAACGCCTTTTGAGAATATGTGGCGCTTTTTATTTTTATTTTTGTTATTTTATGCAAGATTTTGCGTGGATTTTTTTGTGATTTCATGTGTATTTTTATATGGGATTTTTTGTGATTTTATGTGGATTTTTATATGGGATTTTTTGTGACTTTATGTGGATTTATGCGTGGGATTTTTTGTGATTTTATGGGGATTTTTACATGGGATTTTTTTGGGATTTGATGGGGATTTTTACATGGGATTATTTTTTATGATTTTATGTGGATTTATGCATGGTATTTTTTGTGATTTTATGGGGATTTTTACATGGGATTTTTTTGTGATCTTATGTGGATTTATGCGTGAGATTTTTTGTGATTTTATGAGGATTTATGTCTTTCGGGATTTTGAGCAAGCTCACCAATCCTGAATCATTTATTTTACCACAGCCACCTGAGCTGGTCAAGTTCCCGCGTGGTTCAATGTAGGCCTCGCGAGGTTCCAATGTTGCTCATTTTGGGCCCCAAAGTTTGAATCGCCGTAACTTTTGATGCGTAACTTAGATCGGGGTGATTTAATCTTAGTAGAGGTCCCTACCAGCCCTGGTACTCCTCTCTAAACATTACTCGAAAGGGTTAACTATGGGTTTGGAGGGGTTTCTAATGGTTCGGAGAGGGTTTTAAAGGATTCGAGGTGATTCCTAAGGGTTCGGATAATGCTATCAGAAGCTCGGAGGTGTGCCTCTCTTGAAGTATGCCTCGATCGTGCCTTGGGCCAAATTTGGGTGTCTACATGTATAATTTGAATCTAAAAGATCTGCTAATTCAAGAAAATGATCAATTTTTTCAATTGTGAAATTTTCAGAATCCCGACATGGTTTTTACAAGAGCATTTGAACTATCTTGTAATTTTTCTAGTTTCTTATCTTTTTCCGTGATTTTACGGGCTACAAAACTCAATTGTCTTCTTAATTGTTTTTATCATTTAGGAGTTGGCTTTTCCAAGCTCCATTAAATTTATGATATAAATCGGCACTCATTCTTGGATTGAAGAAATCGGGAACGTTATTAATGCTAGTTTGTTCTAGCAAAATTTGCGACTGGTATGCAAAAAATGTTGTTTTTGCTTCACTTAAAGAATTATGGACTTGGTAACAGGCATTGGGAAAGTTGTCAATTTATTTTTGACAAGCTAACCAAGAGGTGTATATTCCGGGTTGATATCCTTTTAACACTACATAAGTTTTTCTTATCTATTGCAATGAGGGAGTTGAGGAAGATCCTTCTTCTGCCATTTTTACCTTTTTAGCAAGTGAAAGCCACTGGTTTAGTGGTATCATAAATCTTCTTCTCGCAAAATATAAATTCATTTTTGTTTAGTGGTTTAAATTTGAATCTCTACTTAAGAAATCTACCAAAACATTAGTGTTTTCTTTTACATGTTCTACTTCGAAAGAATAAAGAGCAATTTGATTATACCACTTTAATCCTCTTCTATCTATTATATCTAGCTTATTAATTAAGAAATCTTAAACTGCTTGATTGTCAGTTCTTACTATGAAGATTTCAGGAGCTAAATATATATGGAATATTTTAATAGCGAATTTTATGGCTAATAATTCTTTTTCAAAAATAATATAATTCTGTTCATCTGGTTTGAACTTGCCAGAATTATAACCACACAATTTTTCTTTGCTTTGTATCTTTTTTATTAAAGGAGTTTTTCTTGCTTTTATTCCAAGGAAGGGACAAGATATTTTTTCTTCCCAATCTTAAGCAGGAATTGCTTTCAAGAAACATCCCCAATAATTATCCGAAGCATCTATTTCGAGAATTAATTTATCTCCATTTTGTGGAAAATAAATGGTTGGACATTCTTGGATATCTTTTTTTATTTGATTTAGTAGAATCTTATCTTGTTTTGTCCAAGTAAATTCTATATCTTTTTTCAATTTATTTATCAAAGATTTTTCCCTTTTTGCCAAAATTTTTAAATAATTTCTTCCCTAATTTAAAAGTCCTAGCAGAGTTAGTAACTATTTTTTATCAGTTAATTCTTCAAGAAAATTTTCAATTTTTATGATAATATGATCTTGTTATTGTAGACCGTCATGAGTTCAAATAAAGCCTAAAAATTCTATTGATTCCTTCTCAACTTCTATTTTTGAAGGTGAAAGAATAATTCCATGTTTTAGGAAAACATCACATACTTGTTGTAAATGTTTTTATGATCTTTTGTCTTAGAGAAGATTAATATGTCATCTATGGAGACAACACAAAATTCTTTTAATGGTGAAAAAATAAAATCCATCCACCGTTGATATATTTGTAGAGCAGTATTTAAACCAAATGGTATGACATTCCATTGATAGTGTCCACAAGGTGTACTAAAAGCAGTTAAAGGTTTTGATTCTTCATTTAACTTTAATTGCCAATACCCTGATTTACAGTCGAATTTACTAAAAATCTTTGATCCTTTGATTTGATTAATCAAGATCTCTTTTGTTGGAATAAAGTATCCATCAAATTCTGAATTTTCATTTAATCTGTTTTAATTTAAAACCATTCTAGCTTTTTCTCATTTAATTTCAGCATGATTCCATACTAAGAAAGCACGACTAGAATGAGGACTTTTAGTTGCTTCAATGAATTTTTTCTCTAGTAACTCTTTATTTGAATTTTGAATTCATCTATGTCTAATTTCGTATAGACCAAAGGCTTTATTCTAATTATGACTTTAGGGTCTTTTAATGATAATTTACAATATCGAGGACTTTTATGCCATAATTTTAGTGGATTGTCATTAAAATTTTCTTTTAGAATTGCAAAAATCCAATGATTTTGGTTAAGTACCTGAATATCAACCATAGTTGACAAAGTTTAACCCTTGCCCCAATTATCACGTTACTAAAACACAACATCACACTTAGCATTTAAACCACTAATTAACAAAGTTTATTATCAACCAAAAATATACCACCACAAAAGGAAATTCCAACATCCACTACCAGGAGTCATTATTATTCCAATGCATGATGTATGTAACAAAGAAAAATTCCAATCTACCAATTAATATCATAGGCTATTAAGGAATAGCTTAATTATGATAGCATAAACTCAACCCATAAGTGGCAAACTTAAATCATTGGGCTAGTTCATAACATTCTCATTGCACATCAAAGTAAATCTGTGACATGGACAAGATTTAACCTACCCATTAATAGGGTTAATCATTACTTAAGGCATTCATCACCACAAAACAAAATTTACGTTATCAGCTAACAAAGTCACCACAATTCAACCAGTCATTACCATCATCAAAATTAAATTATTCAGTCACAATCACCCATAATGAAAATTTAACGACGATAATTACAAATTTACCATTTTCAAGGCATCTTGGTGCCATAACGAAAAAAATAAACCATTTTTGTCTGTCGGGTACCTCATTGATCAGCCTGCTCCTTTCCTTGACAACTCTCACCATTGGCTCTAGAAGTAGAATCACCCGATGTATAAGTTCATGCATTCACAATATGTTGAGAGGCGGTGGTCGGGAAACAGTATTGCATCATCTCCATGAGCATTGCTTCGTGGAAATCCATGTCTAGTGAACTCCACCTAGGTAACTATGCGGTCGTACAGGGCGGGTGGCAGTGGAGGCGTGTAATTTTGGTGCGGTCGGTCGCGTACACTCTCGTTCAACCTCTGATAGCTTAATTTCCATTCCTCGACTCCAAAATTTCTGGTATTGTCGATCCGTCGTACTTCACCGGGCGGTATCGTATAGTCTTCCTCTTCATTTCGGTATTCCTCAATGAGCCGTGAGTTGAGGCACCCGATCAACCCGCTTAACGCGGTCTCTACTTATGGCCAAAACAAAAATAAAATAAAAGAAGCAAAAAAGTCCTTCCTCTTACCCTAGGGCACCAAACTCTATTTGTGACCCTCCATTCCTACTGAAATTTTGCTGGCGTAACGGTACAAATGCAAGGATAGAGAAAGGAGAAAGAAGATAGAGGAGTAGAGGGGAGAGCCGGAGCTCTTGGGCCCTTATTGCACCGTTGTGGATCCTTGTGTAAGCATACTTCGGTGAGCTTCCAATGGCATGTATGGTTAGAATAAGGGTTCTAGCTCTTAGGGCTTGATAGCTAAGAGGTAGAGAAGGAAGGCTAGAAGGTAGCTCTCATCTAAACTAAGAGGTTTTGATGAAAGGTAAGGTCTAAAAGGGAGCTTGGGAATTCTAAAATTTATATGCAAAAGGGGCACCAAAGGGGAGAGGGAGTTTCTTTCTTAATCTTCTCTCTTAGAAAATTTTTTCAAGCCCATTCAAAGGGAGGGGTACCTCTCTATTTATAGGAAAAGGAGAGGTTAGGAGGATGCTTAAAGGCTAAATTAGTTTATCAATTAGGTAATCTAGCATCTAAGGTTTCCTAGGTTTTCAAGAGCTTGGAAAAGTGTGAAGGTTACTCCAATGGTGGATGATAGGGTAGTGTTTCAAATCACTTAAGGGTTGCAAATTGGATAAGGAAGGGTGCAACAGAACAAGTGAAACACACTCAGGGCATCAAGATGGTCAACAAGTCAAGCCCTAAAAGTGCAATTCGAGAAAAACAACTAATAGATGCGCCAGGAAAAAGTACAGTAAAATAATGCATGGGAGGTTGCAAGGCCGCGAGGGGACCCACTTAAACCTGTAGTAATTAATACGTGTGCCAAGCCATTTCTTCCCAAAAATGGCTTGGCGCATGTATTACATGTGCCAAATTCATATGGATCCCCCACCCAAATCCTTATTTTGCAGAAAAATTCAGAGCGCAATATCTTTCGATGTACAACTCCGAATGAGATGATTCTTGGCTTGTTGGAAAGTTGGAGACTTCTACTTTTCAATGGTATAAGATTTGATTATAGTAAAAGATCTCAACTAGTCCTAGCACACCACTCTTTAATCATTGCCCGGGAGAGTCTAGGTATGGGTTTGGAAAGGATTCTAAAGTTTAAGATTGGTTTCTAAAGGTTTGGGGAGGTTTCTAAGGGATCAGGGATGATTCCTAAGGTTTTGGGAAGGTTCATATGGTTATGATACCTGCCATCGGAAGCCCGAAAGTGCGTCTCTCTCGAAGTGTGTCTCGATCGGGCCTTGGGCCAAATTTGGATGTCTACACAACCCTTCCCAAATGACTTATGGTCCATTGAACCACCGTTCCTCAAAAACTGAAAACAAGTCTTGCTGAAACACTCCAACCCTCTCCTCTTTGTGTCTCATATGGTAGAGATTACTTCAAAAGACTATGTCGAGCCACCACATATCGGACGGTAGTTGTAATCTTTTAACTGATTGACCACGCCCATGTTCTCCATGGGTCATTTCTGTGACAATTTGGTGAAATGGTATTGGTTCGGGGTTTGGTGGTAGTAAACCTTAATTTTCCATATAAATTGTAGAGCCACCCACTGTTGTGGCTATGTGGTTAGGAGCGAATCGAAACACTCGGCTGTCGATGATCGTATAGAGTATCTTGTCCTCGATCTTTAGATTATGATAAAAGAGCTTGACGATCCTTAGATAATAATGTTTATGGAAGGGTCTGAGCAGGGTAATCAAGTTGGCTCTCTCAAGGTAGTTGATCGACCAGTGGAGGTTTTCCTCATTCTCGAACTACTCTTGGTCGAAGGACCATTCTGGTTTAGATACTTTTGCGTCCCACCACATAGTGGGTTGGTTCGATGGTGGTGTTGGGGAATTGGTTTTAGGGCATTTCGAAGCCGAGACCACTGAGCTCGAGATTTTCGCACACAGGGTTTCGAAGCGGTTTTCTTCTTAGGGGCCATGAAAATGTTCAAATATTCGAATAAAGAGGCAAAACTTACCCTTTTTGTTGTGAAGGAAGGAGTGAGTCCTCACGAAATTAAGAGAGTTCTCACGGATGAAGATCGAAGAATACTCGCGTGCTTTTGGAAAGAGGTTGGCAAGCTTTCTCGTGGGAAGAAGAAGAATTTGAAAGGTCCCCGCTTCAGATTCAAAAATCGCACGAAATGAAGAGAACAAGGACTAGCAGTGATTGTATACTACAAAAATCAGTCGAGCGAAAACCAAGGTTCGCTCGAGCGAATTCCAAATTACACTGTGCCGCTTGAAAATTCACTCAAGCGATTTCCACCAGAAAAATTTTCCCTTGAAAATTCACTCGGGCGAGTTTTTCTAGTGCTGCCTACAAGGACTTTTTGAAGGATTCACTCAAGAAATTTTCTAAGTTCGCTTGAGTGAATTGCTCAGGTGGTCTTTTCATAGGAAACGGTCCATTAACTGTTCAGAGGTTTTTAAACCCTCTCTTCTTCCATCTGTACCTGCAATTAAACCCATTATTATCACATTTTAATCACTATCGAGTTCATAATCAGTCATAGCAGGTGTTCATTATCACAATTTCATCTACACAATCACCCATCTACAATTGCATCTAGCTAAATTTTAACACAACCATCACACCAAGTTTAATTTAAAACAACAATTTCTTCGGTTTAACTTCAACCCAATAATTACATCAACAAATTCATCAAAGCTTAGTTTAATGTAATACTAATTCATCACAATTTAGTTCAATGTGATAGTGAACTCATTAAAAATATAATATCTCATAATTACGCTATGTTAGTTCATTTTTATGTAATATTCAATCACTACTACAGTTCATCGAAAAGGTGCAGGTACATGTCACGTATATCTACTTCGTGTTCCTAGGTGGCCTCAGCAGTTGAGTGATTTCACCACCTAATGAGTTCCAAAGGAATTTGCTTGGTGCATAGGACTTGTTCCTTCCGATCGAGGATCTGCACTAGTTCTCCCATGATGGTTAGATCCTTGTGAATCTTGATAGGTTGGTAGTCTAGGAGATGCGTCAGGTCTCTCACGTATTCTCTCAACATGGACACGTGAAACACGTTGTGCATACTTGAAAGTTATGGTAACAGAGAGATCTGATATGCAACTTCGCCGACTCGACCCAATATTTCAAAAGGTTCAACATAATGCGAGCTTAGCTTCCCACGCTTCCCAAAATGCATCATGCCTTTCGCGGGCGAGATCTTGACGAATATGTTGTCCCCAATTTGAAAAGGATGTGGGGTGTTAGTATCATATAAATATTACAAGAAAGTAAGGAAAATTAACGATATCAAGTTTTCCTGAAACTCGACATTTGTTCTTTTGAGGTTTGCATAGCTTTTCTAATGGCTCTGCGCAACCCTCAATCTTCCTCGAATCATCCGGATTGCTTCAATTGTGCTTTTGATGATTTTTGAACCCAAAATGAGTTTCTCACTGACTTCCTCCCAATTAAGTGGAGACTTACATCTCCTACCATATAAGGCTTCGAAAGGAGCCATTTTGATGTTGGCCTGATAGTTGTTATTGTATGCGAATTTGATTAGGGGCAAGTGTCCATTCCATGACCCTTGGAAATCAAGAATACAAGTTTGGAGCATGTTTTCAATAATCTAATTCACCCTCTCAGTTTGTCCATCCATTTGTGGGTGAAATGCCGAGCTAAAGTCCAATCGTGAACCCATTCCTACTTGGAACTCTTAAGTAGTAAAAAATACCATTTTTCACCTCCTAACCTGATCTTTAGAAGTCCCTTGAGCTAACTAATAAGGTGTTTTAATTGTATTTTGTCGATAAGCAATATATTGTAGCTTATTGCAGATATTCATTTAAAAGAGCCCAAGAAGCAATGTGCTACCCAATTGGAAAGGCCTGAGACCAAGTCCAACTACAAGGAATGAAGATTGAACCTACTAAGGGGCTGCTGAGTGTTGAGCAAATGAAGAACAACATACTAGAGATGTGTGCCAACTGTGGAAGCACAAAGCAGAGCTGTCGAGACGTTCTGAGAGAAAGGAATGAAGCAGTCGAGAGGTTGAACATGTGTATAAGAAGCTGTCGAGAGGTACTGAGTTGAAAAGATGATGATCTCGAGAGGTTCCAGCACCTACCGAGAGGTTGGAAGTATAGATGTGGATCTTGTCTAGAGGATACTTCAAGGTACAGAAGCAGTCAAGAGGTTCCAGATACTTATCGCAAGGTTCAACTGAACCTGTCGAGCAGTGCAAGATAACCTGTCAACAACTTACCTGAAGCAATGCTCATTCTCACGAGGATTGGGCCAACCTATCGAGCACTTCACTAGAGAATGTATAACAAGTCGAAGGTTTATTATAACCTGTCGGCATGATGAATGAAGAACTGCACAGAAGGAGAAGAACGGTTTCCAATCCTATCGACTAGTGCAAGCTAAACCTCTCGAGGAATCTACAATCCTATTGAGAAGCATAAAGAAGTTGTCGAAAGCCAATACAACCTATTAACGTGAACATAAAGCAGATTCAGAACCTGTTGAGAGGTTTCCTTAACCTGTCGACAATCGAACTAGCAACTTCTCAACTTTCTTTCTTCAGCAACTGCCAATTCTAGAATCTTTTACACGAGTTCCAAAGCACGTCAGTGACCCCTGGGTGGTATTTTTAGCACATAGTTGGGTGCAAATGAAAACCCTAACTACTTCACGTATATTTTCTAGTTGAGAGCCAATGGGAAGAGAACTTCTAGAAGAGAAATCAGCCACATCAGTATAACAGAATTATTTCCTTATGCTCTGATTGGTTGAAATGGATCTAAGGATAGAGGAGGAGAGTATAAAAGCTTAAAGAAAACACAGAACAATGATCCAGAATTCGAGAGAACCAGAGCCTAATTTCATATCCATCTTCTCTAAAATCCCTCTCTCTTCCTTCTTCTCCCATTCTCTCTTTAGCCAATTATGGTTGGCCAAACTCTTTTTAGTAGTTAGGGTGAAGTTTAGAGCTATAAATTGAAAGTTTTAGAGGCTTGTACAGGATTGTATGTTGCACAGATTGTAGATTTGAGCACAATAGGATTGTAAGGTTTATGATTGTAATGCAATTATGGATTTTAAAGGTGATTCTTATCTACATTTAACTTTTTTGTATTTGATTTCCCTGGGTCAAATATTTTTGGGGATGCCAGCCAGAAATGGGGTGTTGGTAGCTTGGCATTCACAGCATCTGCAATAGCTTTCCTTTTCTAATCAAGATCCTTGAAGTGGAATAATCTCTGGGAAGGTCTGTGACCATTAAAGTGGACAGATCATAGCCTTAGGATTGCTTCAATTCTCTGGTTGATATTGGATTCTTATACCATGCATCTGCTAGAAATGGGGAGCATGTAGTCAGATGGAGGATTGTAGTAACTCTATCCTATGCACTGCCTTTGATTCCTTGGATTTTCAATAAAAGACCAAAACCACTAGTTGTTGTTCTCCATCTTTTGAGTTTCACTTTATCTTTGTTTTCTCATCTCTATGTTCAATCAAGTCTGGATCAATAGCATTTAATTTTTGTAGTTGTAGTAAAGTGACAAAGCCTAGATACCTCTCCTCCTTCCTGCTTTGAGTTTAGCTTAATTTAGGATAGAGTGCCAAATCTACCATAGATCTGGAGATTTACCATCTTTTAGAATACATTTCCTTTTGGACATACCCTTACTTACCTATCAAAACTTGCTGCAATAGCCCTGATTCTTGCAGGACTACCTATTTGCCTTGAGACCATTTTTACTGTAGTTCACTGTTTTAACCCCTTAATAATTGTGAGGCAGGTAAGACAACAATAAGTTTTTGGCACTGCTGTCGAGGATCTGTGTTTTTAAAAGTAGTAGATCTAAGTTTTTCTCATTTCTAGATGTTTAGTTTTAATTGCTTGTTAAGTGTTTGATTAATTGTTGCTGTAGTTTTTTATAGTTTAATTATCTATTTCAGATCTGGATTTGTGGTGTTGAAGAGAGCATTATACCAATTGGAGGAGGAAGCTTTGCTTAAGTTTGCATTTCCTAACTCTATTTATATTTCTAGATTTGTAGCTTTGTAGATCTGCAGCATTAGTTGTGTATTTTGTGATTATTTTGATTGAATTTTGTGCTGTGATTTTCTGCTTTGAATTTGGTTTCTGTTGTGTGTATGCATGGGAGGAGATCTCTTAATCCTGAGATTGCTCCCTTAGATCTTGAAGTTGAAAGACTTTTTAGACCTCAGAAAACCATATACACACCATTAGTTGATTTTGAAATTGCTGCAATGGGTGAGCAACCTAGGACTTTAAAGGAATTCAATGCACCAGGGGTTTACAATTCTCCCTTCTACATTCAATTCCCTGCTGTCCAAGGGAACTATGAGATCAAGTCTTCTATCATACAAATGTTACCCTCATACCATGGCCTGAGCAAAGAACACCCATACAGGCATATTGATGAATTTTTAAGACTGTGTACTACCTTTAATATTGTAGGTTTGGGGGAGGAAGCAACCAGGTTGAGACAATTTCTTTTTTCACTAAAGGATAGAGCCAGAACTTGGTTGTCAATGCTCCCAACCAATAGTATTCAATCGTGGAATGATCCTCAATGTCAGTTTTTGGCCAAGTTTTTCCCAATGACTAAAACAAGTTAAGGAAGAGCATTATCTCATTTGCTCATGTCCCAATTGAAGATTTTCTCCAAGCCTGTGAGAGATTTAAAGAACTCTTGACGCAATGTCCCCATCATCAGATTCCTGAATGGTAACTTGTCCAATGTTTCTATCAAAGAATTGCTCCTAAAGGCAGGGATATGGTTGATGCTTCTTGTGGTGGTACATACCTCCATAAGACTGCTGATGAGGCTTCGAAGTTGTTTAATATCATCAGTGAAAACTCTATGAAAAGGGAGACATGGGCAAGAGATGTTGAGACCCCTAGATTGATGAGAGAAAATACTACCAGAGAGAAAATGTATGAGGTGAGTGGACATAATGATTTGGAGAGGAAAGTGGACAGCTTGACCCAAAAATTTGATAAGCTCATGGGAGCAATGCAGTCTCCAATGGCTACTAAAGTGGAGGAGGCATGTATCATATGCCAGTCCCCCACTCACTCCCTTGAGGAATGTTCCTCAGCTGCCCAATTTCTAGATTTTGTGATGGAACATGTGAATGTTGCTCAGTCCTATGGACAATAGCCTACTGTTGGCTATCATTGGAGAAACCACCCCAACTTGAGGTGGAGACAAGATAATTTTAAAAACTAGAAGTAACAGTAGCCACTACTGTCCATACCCTATAGGAATGTCGAGCCATACCAGTAGAATTATTTTCCAAGGCCCGAATACCAACAACCTATGGCCCAGCCAATGGTTCAGCCTATGCATTAAAATGCACCAGCCCAGCACCCTCTAGGTCCCTCACATTTGAAGACCAAGTTCTGACTTCACAATAGAATTTGGGCCCTTTATCTCAAACTATTAACCTCCACAGTCAAAGCATCAAGAAGATAGAGGACCACCTTGGTCAGCTATCTAATTCTTTAGCTAGGAGAGAAGAGGGGAGACTACCCAGTCAGCCCATGAACAATCCAAAGGGGCAATACATGGTTGGTGAGACTCCTTCCCATGAAGAAGTCAAATTTGTCACCACCTTGAGGAGTGGGAAGCTGGAGGATAACCAAGTTGGTAATTAGCCTGATGAGTCTAGTGTAGAAAATGAAGAAACAACCCATGAAATATGCAGCAGGAGCAGCATATAAAAAATATGGGGGGTGATGTGCCCCAACAGAAAATCTGCTGGATAGAAATTGCCAGTCATTAGTTCTTCCTCTCTCACTGATGAGCAAGAGGAAGAATTGTTGTGCGTTTTAAAGAAGCATAAAAGAGCAATTGGCTGGACCATTGCTGACCTTGGGTGCATCAGCCCTACTGTGTGCATGCATAAAATTCACCTAGAAGAGGGTTTCAAACCCTTTAGAGAAATGCAAAGAAAATTGAATCCCCACATGTAAGAAGTGGTGATGAAAGAAGTGGTCAAATTGCTAGATGCTAGAGTCATCTACCCAATTTCATATTCTGAATGGGTGGTACCTACTCAGGTGGTACCTAAAAAATCTGGAATTACTGTGATTAAAACTGATGATGGTGAGCTTATTCCAACTAGGGAAACCACAGGTTGGAGGGTGTGTATAGACTATCGAAAGCTCAATCTGAAAACCAGAAAAGACCATTTTCCTTTGCCCTTCATTGACCAAATCTTGGATAAGTTAGCAGGAAAGTCTTTTTATTATTTTCTTGATGGATATTCGGGGTATAACCAAATCCCTGTTTATCCACAAGACCAAGAAAAGACAACTTCACATGCCCATTCGACACCTTTGCCTATAGGAGGATGCCATTTGGATTGTGTAATGCACCTGCAACTTTCCAAAGGTGTATGTATGCTATATTTTCGGACATGATTGAGCAGTTTCTAGGGATTTTCATGGATGATTTCTCTATTTTCAGGGATAGTTTTAGCGAATGTCTACATTATCTCGGCCTTGTGTTGCAGAGATGTGAGGAAACCAACTTGGTGTTGAGTTGGGAAAAGAGCCAATTCATGGTCACTCGAGGCATTGTCTTTAGTCATGTGGTTTCTCACAGAGGCATTGAGGTAGACAAGGCTAAAATAGATCTGATTGCACATTTACCCCTACTAAAAACTATGAAACAAGTCAGATCATTCTTGGGGCATGCTGGCTTCTACAGGAGATTCATCAAAGATTTCAGCAAGAATTCAAAACCTCTCTGCCACTTGTTGTGCCAAGAGGTTCCCTTTGATTTCAATGATATATGCCTTAAGGCCTTTGAGCTGTTAAAAAAGTGCTTAACCTCTGCACCTATCCTCCAAGCACCTGATTTTTCCATACCCTTTGAGATGATTGTGATGCATCAAATTTTGCAATTGGTGCAGTCTTAAGACAAAGGAAGGATAAGGCTCCTTATGTGATTGCATATGTCCGCAAAATCATGATTGATTCTCAGTTAAATTATACTATAACTGAGAAGGAAATGTTGGCAATTATCTTTGCTCTTGATAAGTTCAGGTCTTATGTGCTTGGATCCAAGATAGTGGTTTTCACAGACCACTCAGCCATAAAATACCTTTTGTCAAAAAAGGATGCAAAACCCGGATTGATCAAATGGATCCTCCTATTATAGGAGTTTGATCTAGAGATCAAGGACAAGAAAGGGGTTGAAAATGTGGTTGCAGACGACTTGTCTAGGATCCTAGCAGAGGAATTTGATAGGCTGCCTCTTAATGATTCATTTCTGGATGAACAGCTATTTGTTATCAACACCTCTACACCTTGGTTTGCAAATATTGTGAACTACCTGGCAGTAGGTAAAATCCCCCCACATTGGAACAAAATGGAAAAGGATCTATTCTTTTCACAGATCAGACATTATATGTGGGAGGATCCATACCTATTCAAATATTGTGCAGGCCAAGTAGTGAGGAGATGTGTCCCTGATGAAGAATTCCATAATATATAACTATGTGTCATGAACAGGCTTGTAGAGGCCACTTCAGTGGGAAAAAGACTGCTGCCAAGGTGCTCCAATGTAGATTTTATTGGCCCACTCCCTTCAAAGATGCCTGGCTTCATTGTAAAACTTGTGAAAGATGCCAAAAGATGGGAAGTATCTCCAAAAGAAACTCCATGCCTTTACAACCCATACTTGTGATTGAGCTTTTTGACATATGGGGGATTGATTTCATGGGCCCTTTCCCTCCTTCCTATGGATACAATTATATTCTTGTGGCTGTGGACTATGTGTCCAAATGGGTTGAGGCCATAGCTACAAGAACTAATGATCACAAGGTTGTCCTCAACTTCTTGAAAGACAACATTTTCTTTAGGCTTGGCACCCCAGAGCCATCATCAGTGATGGGGGAAGCCACTTTTGTAATAGACAAGTTGAGAATCTACTTAGAATGAACTCTGTGACACACAAAGTTGCACCCCATATCACCCACAAACCAGTGAGCAGGTGGAGATTTCTAATAGAGAAATCAAACAAATTTTGGAGAAAACAGTGAGGGTGGATAGGAAGGACTAGTTCTTGAAATTACCCGATGCTCTGTGGGCTTATAAGACTGCCTATAAGACCCCCATAAGGGTGTCCCTCTTCAGGCTGGTATATGGCAAGGCATGCCATTTACTAGTAGAGCTTGAGCACAGGGCATATTGGGCTGTTAAAGCACTGAATACTGACTTAACTTCTACTAGCATACACAGGAAACTCCAGTTATCAAAGCTGGAAGAACTGAGATTGGAGGCATATTCCAATGCTAGGATCTACAAGGAGAAGACCAAGGCTTTTTATAATAAGCATTTACTGAGGAAGGAGTTCACAGCTGGCAACAAGGTATGGCTATTCAACTCCAAGTTGAAATGTTTTCCAGGAAAACTGAGATCCAGATGGGAGGGACCTTATATAGTTGAGTATGCATCCCCATCTAGTGTTGTTGAAATCAAGGACCCAACAGAGGGAAGGACCATGAAAGTAAATGGTCAATGGCACAAACTTACTGTTGAAAATGTGGTGGAGCTTGTGATGATTGCCCTCTGTCATGAACCTCCATAGCATAGCTGAGTTTCAACAATGTACACTATGTATACTAGTTACTGATTTTGGTTATTTTTGCTACTATTTCTATCTTTGATTCATTTTTGTTTGACATTGTACATGAATTGCAGGATTGCATAGACCTCGTGAGAGGTTCAACAGTTTTTAACTCCTCGACAGGTTGTCCCAACCTGTCGACGCCTTGTCCCCAAGCATGTCGAAGCTCATTTTTCCTCCTTGCCCTCAATTGTTTGTCTGAGCCTTAATAGCTCACATCTCCTTGCCTTAACTCCGATTTCTAAAAATAGACCAACATGCACTTCGCGGTATCATTCCCAATATTAAGTCGCACGACGTTCCATACTTATCGAAACCAACATATCATTTTAGCAGTTAAGCTTGGAAGGATGAGAAAATTTATTATGATGGTTCATATTCCACCACCCGCACATTTTAAATATCAAGCTCATTCACCTCCAACGCATTCGCTCTCTTTTGACCTCATTAGTCCATCCCTACCCCCAACAATGGCGGATGACAAGCCCATTGAGCTGCCAACAAAATTCTACCTAGTTTGGGAAGACCCGTCACCACCAAAAGAGGCTAACCCATTACAATTCTTGTGGGACGAGTATGAGGAAGTGCAAAGGATTTTGGCAAAGGAGGAAAAGAAAGAAAATAAGAGAAAGAAGAAGAAATAGAAGATAGACCCACCTGCATCTTCTCCCCCATCCTCTTCATTCCATCCACCACATGCTATGCAACCTTCTCCTTAAATACATGTTCTCCCCCCTGGCTTGCAATTCCTCTTCCAAAACCAGCAGGTTAAGGATATCCCAGAGCCAGGAGGGCCAACCATTTTGTTTTTGACCGGATATTTTGTTAATGTGTGTCTAGATTTTTCTTTAGTTTATACTCTTTCCTGTATTTAGTTAGGATTTTTTCCTTTTGTCACTCCTTTTATGTCATTGTTCCGTTGTACAACTTTTTGTGCTTAAATGAAATCTCTCTTTGTAATATTTTGTATAGTTTACTTGTTGTCTTTATAGCTATTTGGTTGATTGTCGGTGTGTTGCAATTGTTCGCATGTTTGTTTAATATTTTCTTTACTTTGTATACTTCTATTTTTTCCCCTACTGAACATTCATATTTATCTTTGAATCAGTGAGGACACTGCTCCTCATAGGATTGGGGGTGTGGCAAGGTTTGCTAATGGATAGTTAATGGTTGTCCAGCAAGGTTTTAACAGAAATTGAGAAAATAAAATAATTTCACACCTGATATATCATATAAAGGAAATTAAAAATCTTTTTAAAACTGAAATATGCTATAGCTCTAACATTTTCATGAAGCAAATTTCAAGAATTTCCAAAAATTAGTGCTTAGTGAACTTGAGAAGAAAGAAAATTTTGAGGATATGCCCCAGAAATCTGATGGAAGACCATAGCCAGTGAGATTTGGGCCTGAAAAATTATCTTTGAAGAGTGTTTTAGCAATCTCTCCTGCTCTAAGGACTGATTGAATCTACCTTTGCTCACTAAAAGTTAGGCAAATCCAAGTTGAAACAACTTGACAGCACTAATGACATTGAGGACATGAAGTAAGGCCATCCCTTGGACAGTTTGAGCTTAAAACATCCCACCTTTGAACTGCCCTTGATACACACCTTTTGAGCCTTTCAAAATCCCAATTTTCTTTGATGAAAACCAACAAATTTGAACCTAAAACCTCTTGACCTGTTTTAGTTCACCCTCAACCTGAGAAATTAGGAAATGGAAGGAAAAGTGAGGTTAAAGGAGCAAGGTTTGACAGTGGTTGAAAGAGAAGAAAATGCATTTGAAGGCAAGTGTGATGTATAGTGTGGCGTCACAGCCCATGAAAACAAAAATAAAAAATATATATATAAGAAGAAAAAGCATACAAAAAGAAAATAAAAATAGAAAAGAAAAACAAAAGAGTGAGAAAGAGAAGTCAATTCATTGAACGATTGAAATGAGAATTGGAAACTGATCACTTCAAATCTGAAAATTCAAGAAGTAGATGGACTTATGCTAAATTGAAGGAGGTGTGCATGTCACCTCCTTCACTGATTTCTCAATTTTGAATCTCATTCCACCCTTTTATCCTTTTTAAACTTCACCCATAAGCCATATTACAACCCAATGAAAAGTCCTTACTGATCTGAAATTTGATTGAGCTGTCATGTGGAGATAAGAATTTGTTTGATCTATGGTGAAAAGACTTATAAAATTTCATAAATTAGAGCAATGCCTATGCTCATACTTGCAATTCTATTTGAGGGCTATAATTGCTCTTGAGTTGTGTGAATTGATACACCCTTCTACTTTTATTGGGAGAGACAGCCATGGTGAGTTTTGGGTCTGAAATTTAGATTGATGGGGGCATTATCAAAACATGATTCTCAATTTGAGGGTAAGTTGTGTATTAATTTCCACACAAAATACCTTGACATGAACTGATTGATTGTGAAGGAATTACAGTAGGATTTTAGTTTTAAACTGTCATGTTTTTGATGAGAATCCTTTAAAACTGAATGGACAAGGTGTGGAATGAATTTTATCTTGCTTAAATTTTGTTTTAATATGCTGCTCTAATATTAACTGAACTATTGGAGAAGTTTTTGGGTAACTTCACTGTAAACCCTCAGGAGATTTCACTCCTCCACTAGGGATCACCTAAGGGTTTAAAAGGCTTAATGCATATGCTAGATGAATCTGTGTTCCCTATAAAAGTGGCAATTTTTCTTTTCATTAATTATTTTTACTTTCTCCTTTGCTCAGGGACTAGCAAAGCTTAGGTTTGGGGGTGTGCTAAGCAGTGAAAAATATCATTTTTCACCTCCTAACCTGACCTTTGGTGGACCCTTGAGCTAACTAATAAGGTGTTTTAAGTGTGTTTTGTAGATAAGTAATAAATTACACCTCAGTGTAGATATTCATTTAAAAGAGCCCAAGAAGCAATGTGCTACCCAATTAGAAAGGCCTGAGACCAAGTCTAGCTACAAGGAATGAAGATTGAACCTACTAAGGGGCTGCTGAGTGTTGAGCAAATGAAGAACAACACACTAGAGATGTGTGCTAGCTGTGGAAGCACAAAGTTGAGCTATCGAGATATTCTGAGAGCAAGGAATGAAGCAGTTGAGAGCTTGAACATGTGTATAAGAAGCTGTCGAGAGGTACTGAGTTGAAAAGATAAAGATCTCGAGAGGTTCCACCACCTACCGAGAGGTTGGAAGTACAGACGTGGATCCTGTCGAGAGGTTACTTCAAGGTACAAAAGCAATCGAGAGGTTCTAGATACTTATCACAAGGTTCAACTGAACCTGTCGAGCAGTGCAAGATAACCTGTCGACAACTTACCTAAAACAACGCTCACTCTCACAAGGATTGAGCCAACTTGTCGAGCACTTCATTAGAGAATGTATAACAAGTCGACAAGTTGATTATAACCTGTCGACAGGATGGATGAAGAACTGCATAGAAGGAGAAGAATGGTTTCCAATCCTATCGACTAGTGCAAGGTAAACCTTTCGAGGAATCTACAATCCTGTCGAGAAGCATACAGAAGTAGTCGACAACCAATACAACCTGTCGATGTTAACATAAAGCAGATCCAGAACCTGTCAAGAGATTCCCTGAACCTGTCGACAATTGAACTGGCAACTTCTCAGCTCTCTTTCTTCAGCAACTGCCAATTCCAGAATCTTGTGCATGAGTTCCAAAGCACGTCAGCAATGCCTAGGGAGTATTTTTGGCACATAGTTGGGTGCAAATGGAAACCCTAACTACTTCACTTGTATTTTCCAGTTGAGAGCCAATGGGAAGAGAGCTTCTAGAAGAAAAATCAGCCACATCAGCATAACAAAATTATTCCCTTGCACTGTGATTGGCTAAAACAGATCTGAGGACAAAGGAGGAGAGTATAAAAGTTTGAAGAAAATACAGAACAACGATCTAGAATTCGAGAGAAACATAGCCTAATTCCAGATCCATCTTCTCCAAACTCCCTCTCTCTTCCTTCTTCTCCCATTCTCTCTTTAGCCAATCATGGCTGGCTAAACTCTTTTCAGTAGTTAGGGTGAGGTCTAGAGTTGTAAATTGAGAGTTTCAGAGGCTTATAAAGGATTGTTTGTTGCACAGATTGCAGATCTAAGCACAATAGGATTGCAAGTTTTATGACTGCAATAAAATTGTGGATTTTAAAGGTAATTCTGATCTACATTTCACTTTTTCGTATTTGATTTCCTTGGGTCAAATATTCTTAGGGATGCTAGCCAGAAATGGGGAGCTAGTTGCCTGGCATTCACAACATTTGCAATAGCTTTCCTATTCTAATCAAGATCTTTGGAGTGGAACAATCTTTGGGATGGTTTGTGACCATTAAAGTAGACAGATCATAGCCTTAGGATTGCTTCAGTTCTCTGGTTGAGATTTGATTCTTATACCTTGCATCTGCCATAAATGGGGAGCTTGTGGCTAGATGGAGGATTGTAGCAAATCTATCCTATGCACTGCCATTGATTCCTTTGATTTTCAGTAAAAGACTAAAACCCCTAGCTGTTGTTCTTTATCTTTTGAGTTTCACTTTATCTTTGCTTCTCATCTCTGTGTTTAATCATGTCTGGATCAATAGCATTTCATTTTTGTAGTTGTAGTAAAGTGACAAACCCTAGAAACCTCTCCTCCTTCTGGCTTTGAGTTTAGCTTAATTTAGGATAGAGTGTTAGATCTACCATAGATCTAGAGATTTACCATCCTTTAGAACATATTTTTCTATGGACATACCCTTACTTACCTATCAAAACTTGCTGCAACAGCCCTGATTCTTGCAGGACTGCCTGTTTGCCTTGAGACCATTTTTATTGTAGCTCACTATTTTAACCCCTTAATAATTGTGAGGCAGGCTAGGCAATAATAAGATCCATTACCAAAACTGTGAAGTATACAAAGGGCCTCTATTAGATACAATGCTAGCGGGTATGCCATGTAATCTGACTATCTCCTTGAGGTATAACTCTGCAAGCTTACTGGATGTATACCTCGTACTATATGGCAGAAAATCGATCAACGACTACCCAGATAGCATTGTGCCCTTTTACTATTATCAGCAATTCCAGAATGAAGTCCATGGATATGGTTTCCTATTTTCACTCAGGTATTGGCAAGGGCTGTAATAAACCCGAAGAATTCTGATGATCCAATTTGACTTGTTGGTAAACCAAGCATTTCAACACATACTCTGCGACCTCTTTCTTTAACCCTCTCCACCAGATAGTCCTTTTCAGGTCCTGGTACATCTTGTTGATCCCAGGGTGGATAGCATACTTCGACTTGTGAGCTTCTTCTAGTATCGTGTGTCGAAGATCGGTGTTTGTCGGTACGGACATTCGGCCTCTGAATAGTAGTGATCAGTCCTCCTTGATGGAGAAAAAGCATTTCAACACAGACTCTGTGACCTCTTCTTTAACCCTCTCCACCAAAAACTCCTTTTCAGGTCCTAGTACATCTTGGTGCTCCCACGGTGGATAGCGTACTTCGACTTCTGAGCTTCTTTTAGTATCATATGTCGGAGATCGGCGTTTGTCGGTACGGACATTTGGCCTCTGAATAGTAGTGATCCATCCTCCCTGATGGAGAAATCGGTCTGATTCCTGCTAATCGTATCCTGTCTGATGGCCATGAGGTCCTCATCTGTCATTTTTAGGTCACGAATGTTATCGAAGAGTGTTGATCAAATGACAATGTTAGCCATCAAGGCTCCAGAATCCTTAACGTCGAACCTTGAGTCGCATAAGGCCATGTTTTCAAGTAAAGGCCATCTGTGTATTCTCTTGATGAGATGTAACAACTGAGCAGAGGACTTTTGACTTAGTGCGTCTTCTACCATGTTGGCTTTTTCAGGATGGTGTTGAATTGAACAATCATAGTCTTTAAGAAACTCCATCCATCTTCTCTGCTTCAGATTCAAATCCTTCTACGTGAATAGGTACTTGAGGCTCTTGTGGTCAGTGAATATTTCAAACGTCTCACCGTACAGATAATCCCTCTAAATTTTCAGTGCAAAAATGATTGCTGCTAGTTCGAGGTCATGAGTTGGATATTTATTTTCATGGTCCTTGAGTTGTCTCGAACCATAAGTAATGACCCGTTCATTTTTGTTAAGCACACAACCCAGTCCGTTGTGTTACGCATCATTGAACACTTCAAATCCTCTACTGCCTAAAGGTATAGAGCGTACCAGTGCAGAGGTTAACCTATTCTTGAGCTCCTAGAAACTCTGTTCACACCATTCAGTCCATTCAAATTTGGGGTTCTTTCTGGTGAGCTGTGTGGGGGGTCCCGAAATCTTAGAGAATCCCTCAACGAATCTCATGTAGTACCCAACTAGACGAAGGAAGCTACGAACTTCTGTCACCATCTTCTGTTGCTCCCATTTCACGATAGCTTCAATCTTGGTTGGATAAATTGTGATGTCGACTTCAAAGATAACATGTCCTAAGAAGCTGATCTGCTCTTGCCAGAACTCCCACTTTCTTAGCTTCGTGTACAGTTTCTAATCATGGAGTGTTTGAAGAGCAACGCGCAAGTGCTGTTTATGATCCTCCCTCGTCTTCGAATATATGAGGATGTCATCTATGAAGACAATCACACATTTATCGAGGTGTTGTTTGAACACCCAGTTCATAAGGTCCATGAAGGATGCTAGCGAGTTTGTCAACCCAAATGGAATTACAATCTTCGGAATGTCCTCTGCCTTGATTTTTAGCTGATGATACCCTGACCTTAGGTCTATCTTCAAGAAAAACTTAGCACCTTAGAGTAGATTGAAGAGGTCATCGATCCGAGGAAGTGGGTATCGATTCTTTATCATCAACTTATTCAATTGATGATAATCAATACAAAGCCTCATGGATCCATCCTTCTTCTTGACAAATAGGACGGGTGCACCCCATGGGGAAACACTTGGCCTAATGAATCCCTTACCTAAGAGTTCTTGCAACTGCTCCTTGAGTTCTTTTAATTCAGCTGGTGCCATGTGATAAGGGTCTTTCGACACGGGTTTTGTGCCTAGTGCTAACTCCACTGCGAACTCGACTTCTCTTTCTGGTGGCGAACCCGGAAATTCTTTAGGAAATATGTCAGGAAATTCGCATGTAATAGGAATATTGGTAATATTAACCTTCACTTCCTTTTGACTTTATATGAATGTGAGATACCCATGACATCCATGGTTCATCAAACACTTAGCTTGAATAGTGGATATAAATGGTGCAATATTCAGTTGGATGCCATAGAATTTGAATGGTTTTGCCCTACTTGGGTCGAAAAGTGACTATCTTCCTAAGGCAATTGACATTCGCATGATGGGTAGATAACCAGTCCATACCAAGGATTACATCAAATCCTTTCATGTCTAACAGAATCAGATCAGCCACCATCTCGTGATCTTCAAACGAGATGATGATCGATTGACAAATAACGTCTATGCTCACAGAGTCTCCCGTAGGGACTGACACTGATAGGACGAAGTCTAACAGTTCGAGAGTAATACTCAATTCGTTCATGAATTGAGAAGTCACAAATGAGTGAGTAGACCCCGATCCTATCAATACTTGTGCCTTGTGCTGACAAATGTGGGCTTGTTGATACATATTTAAGGTTCCTAGATTTCATGCATGTGATTTTATATAGTGTAAGTATTATAGTGTTGAAACATTCATGCAATGCCACAATAGTACATAATTTCCAAGGATATGCACTAAATAAGAGTAACATAGAAATTTGAAAGTGATAATGAACTTGTACCTTGGATTACTTCATTCGTTGCCTGAGCATCACTTATCGTAACAGCATAGGCTTGACCTTGTACTATAGGTCGGGAAGATCTTGGAATAGAAGTCGAAGTCATCTTTTCTCTCTTTTCCTCAGGACAATCCCTAATCAGGTGTCCTATCTAACAACACCCGAAGCATGCGCCCGTACTCCTCCTACACTCTTCCATCTTGTGTGGTTTTCCACACCGTGTGGACTTCTCAACTGGTGTGGAAGAACCGGTGCGTGAACTGCGCTGCACCATAGATTGCTCGATTATAGTTGGGTTCGGAAGGTAAAAATGCCTTGTAGGTGCGGGCATCGTAGGTCTCAAATACGTTGTCTATGCAAGCTGCTGAGGTGCAGTCATCGAGAACCTCAGTCTCTTGCTTTGTTGCCATTGGGAATATGACTGCATTCGGCCTATTCTGTTCTTACTCTATTGCCCTCTTCTCTTATACATATTCTTAACATCTTACTCTACAATGAGGGCTAGGCCCATGACTCCAGCATAGGTCTTTGCCTGGAATAGAGAGATCCTCTCCTTGATAATTGGCTTCAAGCCACCCTCAAATTTCTTGGCCTTCATAAGTTCTATGGCCACATGCTGAGGGGCGAATCTGGATAGCCTAGTGAACTCGGTCTCATATTCCAGCACGGCCATTTTGCCTTGCTCTAGTGAGACAAACTTGATTTCCCATTGATCCCAGATTACTTTAGGGAAGTATTTCTCATTGAAAGTTTCTACAAACTGCGCCCATGTCTAGAGCGCATTTGGAGTCTCTTCTACCCTGGTCCCTTCTACCGATTTCCACCATGGGCCAGCTTTTCCCTCTAGCTGGAAAGAAGCCTAGCTAACCTTCTCATCTTTCGAAAAATCTTTTCTATCTGGTTTAGCCACTTTTCTGCTTCGAGCGAATCGACCTATCCATAGAAACTAGGAAGCTTGATCCTCCTGAACTGCTCAAACCCCGAAGGTTGCTATCTGTCTGTCGCAAAGCTGCTTGTTGAACCATTATGTTGGCCATGGTCTCCAACAGTTGTCTCTCCTGGCCACTATTGCTTCCTCCTACTGGTGGAATGCTGCTCGTTCCAGTATCGTTGCCTCCTAATGGAGTGCTATTGGCACTAGTGGCGACTCCCTCACCACTTGGCGTGCTCCTAGTGCGGACAATCCTTGGCCTTCTCCGTGGAGGCATACTGACCTGTCATGATTAAACAAAGTTTTAATCAGAATGATTGTGAATCCGGCCCACGTTCTGACAGAATCTAATGCTAGGGCTTTGACACCACCTGTGATAGCTTGATTTTCCCGTCATGGATTTCTAGGAAAATCGGACCATCGGATCTAATGTTCTGTTATCACACTGAATGTTCTGATACCACATGTGTCGACATGATTTTCCCTCTACACAGTTTCTAGGGAAAACCGGTTTGTCAGATACTCTGATTCAGGCGCTTTGATACCACCTGTGATGACCCGATTTTTGCTTACACGAAATTCTTGGAAAACTAACTCGCTAGTCCTAATGCATCCCGACACATACAGAAAATAGGGCAGATGTCATATAGCATTTATAGATTCCATTTACCTATACAGAACATAAACTACCCTAAAATAAACCATCTGTGATGATCAATCATCACCTAAACTGTGGTAGATACAAAACGGTATAGATATACACAATCAGGAATAATTCTTATACTGTACCGAGTCCAAAAATTTATTTTCAAGAGTATCTATGAGTAAAACATTTCAGGCGGAAGATTAGCTTCTTCTTCTTGCACGTAGTCAGGATCCTCCTCTAACCCAGGATCCTAATCGAGCTCTAAACCTGTGAGATAAATGTCAGAGTGAGCTAATAGTCTAAGCTTAGTAGGAATGAAATCAATACAACTTACATTTATCAAGTCAAAGCATAGAACTGATGACAATTTCCAAGGTAACTTTCATCTTAAAAAAAAATCAATGGCAAGAGGTCAAAGCATTTTTAGATTCAAAACCGAGATTAAAATATCTTAGAGTTAAAACTTGAATGGTCTAAAAAGAAAGTTTTACGCATGACTAATAGGTGCACATTTCAGAGTTTCACATGACTTCCAAATTCTCATTCATTTTCGTATTTTATATGCAAATTCTTATCTTAATGCATGACTTAAACTTTAACTTAAATAATCTCTAACGCAAGTATAACATTAGTGCCGAAGTTAATATCGATGGGAATCCCCTACTAACCATAGTCATTTAATGAACACTTTTCAGAATGTACGGATATCCCGCCGTACCGTTCAGAATGTTCGGATATCCTACCGTACCAATCCTAATGTACGGATATCCCACCGTACCGATTAGAATGTATGAATATTCCGCCATACCGGTCAGAGTGTTTAGGGGATTTGTTTGTGTTAACCTTAAATCAAGTATTTTAATACATAGTAAGGTAACAATGAGTCATAACAAAATCCTTTTCAAATTTTGAAGTTTGGAATTCCCTGATTCAAATTAATTCAGATTCAAGGTTGAAATGATTCACGTTTGGAGTTCGGATTCAAACTAATTTCAGAGTTCAGATGATTCACATTCAGAATTCGGATTCAAACAAATTTCAGAGTTTAGATGATTCACATTCAGAATTCAGAATCAAACAAATTTCAGAATTCAAATGATTCATATTCAGAATTCAGATTTCCCAACTGATAATTCAATTTCAAATTTCACAGGTTCATATGCAAATGTATCTTTTAGGTTCTAATTCGCTTTGAAAGTTCAAATCCTGATTTTCATAGTTCCTTTCAGTTTTATCATGACAATCTATGGATCAAAAATCAAAGTGTAAATATGTATTGAATTCCTCCTACCTTAATGTGCGACCATGGATCCTCTCGAACCCGTCACGGCGATGCGCCCACAAAGAGTGAAAATGTCGAGTCGCCACCCGGAGCTTTTGGTGACCCGGGAAACCTTCAAATCGATATTTTGAGCACCGAAGTGCTAAATATGACTCTGATTTACCGGTCTTTGCCAAAGACTCTAGGGTAGGGGCTTCGGTTATCGATCGGGAAGGGTTTAGGCACCCGATCAACCCGCACGTAGCGGTCTCTATCTATGGCCAAAATAAAAAATAAATGGGCAGAGTTTCCCCTTGCCCGAAGGCAATACGGTCCTATCAAGCTTTGAGCCAAACCAAAAGTTCGGCGTCGTAACGGCTTGAATCCTTTGACGGGGGAAACACCAAGAAGGTAGAGGAAGAGAGGGGTGAGCCGGAGCTCACGGGCCCTTGTTGCACCGTGGAAGTTCTTCGCTTTGGCGTGCTTCTGATGGCTTAAATGGAGTGAAAATGGGTTCTAATGCTAGGATTCAATAAAATAGGAAGTGTAGGGTGAGGCCAAAGGCTAGACTTTAGCTAAGGGGAGTGATCTAATGGTAGAAATGGAGTGGAATAGGTGATCTAAGCTTGCTGGAATTCTGGAAAATCAATGGCATTTTCTCTCACTAGGGCTCTCTCTCTTAAGCTCTCTAATCTTTCAACCAAATTTTTAACCCTTTGGGAAGAGGGGGGCCTCTCTATTTATAGAGAAGAGGTGGGTTAGGGGCTTACTTAAGAGCTAATTGGTTTAGCAATTAGGTATTCCCCTATCTAAGGTTTTCTAGGTTTTCAAGGTCCTAGGGTTTTGGAAAACTTATTTTAATGGCGGATGATGGGGTGAGACCATGGGTGACTTAAGGGTTGCCAATAAGCTCAAAGGGGGTGCAGCCAACCTCAAGACACCCACCTCAACCAAGGGGAGGGTCAAAGGGTCAAGCCAGATGAAGGAAATTTGAGCAACTAATGACAGTTACTGTAGCTAAGCTGGACGTATATATTACATACGCCGAGTTTATGTACAGTGATTTCTATGAAAAATAGAGGAGATTTGGGAAGATGAAGCCCGTGGTGGGTCCCACCTATACTAGGCGTATACATTATATACGCCCGGCCAAATTTGGCCCAAAAATGGCAGGCGTATATAATATATATGCCTGACCAAACTGGGGCCAAATTGGCTGGGCATATGTAATATACACGCTAGGGCAAAAGATTGCCATTTTATGTGGAACTTCAATCGGCCATAACTTTTGAACCGTAGCTCCAAATTTGGTGATCTTTGGCTTGTTGGAAAGTTGGAGAAGTCCGCTTTCCAATGGTATATGGGTGGCAGGGGTCTATGTAAAATGTTATAGCTCTCCTCCCATCAACTGCTCATAAGGGTTCAAATTGGGTCTGGGAAGGGAATCTAGGGTTTAGGGGTGATCTCTAAGGGTTGGGGAATGGTTCTAAAGGGTTCAGGGGTGCATCTCTCTCAGAGTACAGATTGATCGAGCCTTGGGCCAAATTTGGGTGTCTATACTTAAATCTCAAAATCGTGCGAAGACAGTGCAAGATCCTATCAACGACTTCTAGTTCTCGATCAAAGGGCTCACAACCATGTGTTAATAACATCGTAATCGAATGATTCAGACACAGGGGAATTTAGTCAAGTGAATTTGAAAATCTGCTCGAGCGAATTTGACAATTCCTTGTAGCACATGCCAACTCTCTCGAGCGATTTTTCCCAAGCCATTTTTCCTTGTTTTCTAAAGGTGATTCACTGGAGCGGATTTGTGCGATTCTGCACTTTTTCAGAACCTCATCTTCTTCCAAAATTTCCAAAAAATAATCCCATAACTCTCACACATTCACCATCTAAAATTTGGAAATCAATTTCACATTGCAATGATACTATGCTTACCTTATTGGATCACGCATGCGGAGCTCGCGATAATCGATATCAAGAAGTATCGACGCCGAGCATGCGAACTCAATGATAATCTGGAACAAGCAATGCCATCATCGTGCAAGTGGTTCTTACTGTGCTCGATGTCAAAAACACCCTCTATTCTAACCCGCGATGATCTTTGTCTTCCAAAATCACGAATGCAACAGTGACAATGATCGGTATCATGAGAATTTGCGTTGAACTCTCTCACTCTTCCGATAGTCTATTTCCTCTTCCCCTTGATCTATTGGCGTCGAATTCGAGATTTCTTGTGATGCAGATCGAAACAAGGTCTTCTTGGATTGGGGATAGAATTTGGGAGAAGATCAATGGCTGGATTTCAAACGAAAAGAAAGGAATGGGGGGTCTCCTTCTCTCGTTTCCTCCCTCCTAGATGAGCTCTTAAACTCGAATGCAAGGAATGAGGTTTCATTCCATGTGAATTGAGTTATATTTGGTAGGGCTGATTTGGTGTAGAGTCGGCACACACTTGCTCGGTGTATTAGTTCTCATCCAAGGGTCCAAAATGGAATTTAAAATGCACTCCACTAGTATTGATCCCTAGACCTCTCATTTGCAATCAACGCCTCTTACCGTTGGTGCTCTCATAGAGATTGTGTACTTAATTACACAATTTAATATATAAGCCTTAGTACAAGTTACACATTTCCGAAAATAATTAAATAATTATTTTGCGTATATAGCCAATGGTATCGAGCATGCACATTTAGTTGGCATGTTTGGGTTCGGAATTTTCAGGGTTTTACAGAATGAAACTGATTGACAACTAGGATCCATAAGTTTGAAGATTTAGATTTATTTTCTTGCACTTTAGTTTAATTCAACCATTCTTTATTCTTTAAAGGCAAATAATAGTTTTTTAGATTTTTGACCCTCCTCGTGGGAACGATCCTATCGCTACTGCTATGGTTTCCATTGTGCGCTTTCAATAGGTTAAGATAGAAGTATTTCATAGAGGTGTCAAAATTTTTTGGCGCCGTTGCCGGGGAAGCGAAAAAATTTTAAAAACTGGTATTTGCCTTTCTAACCTCTTTTCTTTTCTATTTTTATTTTTCTTTGATCACTTCTTTATCTTTTGCAGGTTTATTCAGAGCAGTTGATCAAAAGTTTCAACACTTCTTCTGACAATAGAAGCTAGAGGATCAAATTTATTTTCTCTCTTTGCTTTCTAAAATAAAAATCAAATAAAATTAAAAAGACAAAAACATTAAAAGTTCTAGTTGCTCCGCCATATCATTAATTTGTTTCAATATGGTAGGAGAAGAACCATACGTGGCTAAAATGTTGAGGGAGTATTATGCATTATCCCCCCTTACTCCTCCCTCATGTATTCATTTACCTCGAGTAGCCGGTAGTGGGATCTTTGAAATCAAACCCAGTGTACTTCAACTATGTCCTATCTTTCATGAGGTTGGGGAGGAGGATCTTTACACACACTTAACGAGCTTTCTCGAAATTTGCACGACCTTTAGAATAAAAAACTTGTCGGAAGAGGTCGCTCGTTTGAGGTTGTTTCCATTTTCTCTTAGAGGCAGGGTAAAGCAGTGGTTGAAGTCCTTGCCCAACGATTCAATTGCTAGTTGGGAAGAGTAACAAAATAAGTTCCTCACTAAGTACTTCCCCATATGTAAAACAAATTGGATCTGGATGATTATCACATCGTTTCATCAATTTTCGGATGAGTCTTTTCAAGAGAGCTGAAAATGTCTCAACGAACTTCTGAACAAGTACCTGTAGGGTTTCGCGCTGGCAAATAGTGCTTCATTTCTATGAAAGCCTGAATGAACAAACCCGACACATGATTGATGTTACTTGTGGAGAAATGTTTCATACATTGACTACAAAGGATGCTTGGGAACTCTTTGATACCCTTAGCGAGGAGTCGGTGCAACACCATGCATCGAGTTGGACTAATTCGAAGACTGTAAGGAATATACCTCCTACTCGGGGAGGATTGTATGAATTAAATCCAACGATGAGTTGTCTCCCGAAGCTGAAGCTTTGGAAAACAAAAATTCTGTCATTGTTGGGTATAAAATCGTACCAAACATCTCAAAAATGAGAGGCTTGCAGTCCTTACTAGGGCCCAACTTAGGTAGTTCCTTAGTATCTTGTTGTCCCTTTATATCCCATGATGACACAAGACCATACTGTTGCTTTAGAAGATGCCATGTTATAGACAGATTAAAGCTGCCAGCAACACGGCCAATGCTAAACACAACTACTTATCTCTCTCTAGCGATCTATTTTTAAGTTAGAAGCTCAAATTGACCAACTCTTTATTTCATTAAATAAGAGAGAAAGTAGCCAGTGATCAGTGCAGTCAGATGGCAAACCAAGAGGACACACATTTCGGGGAGATATACCCACTCCCCTTGATACAAACTGAGTTCCTGGTGGATCCGTCGTGCTACTAACTCATCCGTAGCAAAATTTTGTAATATGTGTGCATTATTTCATTTATTGCAAAGTAGGAATTTTTGAAGAGAATACCTTATGATCTAAATCATGTGGAAACACGATCAATCGTAGGTCCTCTCTGTTGTAATATATTAGCTTTTAAGCATATGTATTTGCGATCACTAGTGATTTCCTGTGGTCAAATCTAGTGATTACGGTTCGGATTGTTAGAGTCAGAGAACTGTGTTATCTAGAATTGTAACTTATAATTCTAGGGAGCAAGCGAGTGGGTGACTAGACTTATCAGTTACCCTGGAATTCGAGCCCATTTAAAATCATAGAGGAAGCGGACACACATTGAATTCAATACTGCCACTTGCCAACTATCCAAGCTTAAATGCCTACACATCGATGTATAATTCAAAGTGGCGGTTCAGTGCCCTAGTTATTTTTTCCCTTTAAAACCATGCCCCTTCACAGACCTTTACAATTCCAAGCCCTTCTCTTTTGCCTTCCTCTTTCAAACTCAAATCATTATGGCGGAAGAACCAGACCACGATGATATCAGTAAAAGACTCGACCGAATTCTTAAAATACAAAGGGTCGAGCTACTGGCTGCAATAAAAAGATTAGAAAAGCTGAAGCGCCAGCTACCCATACCAAATGCTGAATCGTCCATCGAAACTACCCTTCACCCTAAACCTAACCCAAATCCAAAACCTTTTTCCTACGCCCCATCTTCTCCCACTTCTTAACAATTTTACCATTACAACCCCCCTAAGTGCAGTTCCTTTATGATGGCGGCGGGTTGAAAACTTCCTCGCCATCCCTCTCCATTGCTCAACCTCCCACTCCTCAACTTCTTCCTATAACTGCATTACATTTCTCTTCCGAGGGTGCAGTTGATGAAGCGGAAGGCAGGGAAGAGTATTCTTTTCGGGGGAGAGGCGAGACTTTGATTGAAGTTGGTTACAATGGATGGCTAATCTCCATTGCAAACTTTAGCGCCTCAGATGGTCGCTGCCAGTGTCGTTGTCAGACTGTGTCTATATTTTTCCTAGGTTTCTATTTCTATGTAATTAGTTTTTTCTCTCTTGTGATCCTTGTAAATATTCCATTTAAATATTAATAGAATTTTATTTTTTTGTTTATATTATTTTGCTTTTTTTTTTATGCCTTTGTATGTAGCTTATATGTCGGATGTAATTTTTCCCAAGTTTGTGGGAGATTCTTGATTATTCTTGCATATCTTCACCCCGATAACTATTGGAACCACGTAATAATTTGTTGGTATCTCTTATTTCTATGAACAATGAGGACATTGTCCTATTTAAGTTTGGGGAGTTTGGGGGTACACACACACTGTGTATATATGTATATTATTTTGAATTTGAAAAAAACATAAATTTATATTTATGCTTTCGTGTAGATTTAGTTAATTTTAATTCTATTTTTAGTTTAATTTTAGATTTAGTTAATTTTGGTTTAAATTTTTGTTTTTCCTATTAACGATTACATAAGAGTTAAGATTAGATAGAATACGATTCCATAAGTATAACCATCATCCTAGTATTTCACAAAAAAAAAAAACCATCATCCTAGTAGAAGTTTAACCATCACTAATAGAGATAGTTAATATTCATGTTTAGCCCACTTGTACAATGTATCATAACTGAATGTTTGAAATTATACTTTGCTTTAAACTGCAATATTTAGACTATAGTTTCAAAATCATATAACTAGTGAACCTTTGGAACTTATTTCCTTTCTTTAAGAGAGTGACTGTTGTTCTGTTCGAATTCAAATTTTCTTGAACTTCTTGACTATGCTCTAATAAGGTCTCATTGATGTTTATATTTGAATCAAATATTCTACTATTATGCTAAATGCTTTTCTAGAACTGTTTATTATATGCATGAAAACAATATGGCGTTCTTGCTAGTAAATTGTGAAAATGAATTAAGGCTATTTTTTTTATTCGTTTGAGCCATAAAGCCAAACATCCCGAAATATATTTATCCCTTGAAGCCATATTAGAGCCTAAACTGATTTTTCTTTGTACCAAAATCATATAATTCCTTAACCATATGTGTTACCCAAAACTTTAGTTCTTTTTACCCTTGTAATTTTGATAATTTAGAATAGGAGGGGGGAAAGGGTGTGGAAGGAGTATGCAAGAAAAAATAAGGGGAATGCCAAAAGGGTACAGCGGATAAAGAATTTTTTTTTTTTCTAAAATAAATTATGGGAGAAAAGTAAAGAGAAAAAGAGAAGTAAAAATCTTCCAAACTGAGAAAGAAAATTCAAGAGGATATCTGGAAAAAAAAAATTAAAAGAAAAAGGGATTTACAAAAAAAAAAAAAAAAATAGTTTATGGGAGGAAGTTATCCAACTTTTTGGATACTTACTGAAGAAAAAAAAAAGAAAAGAAGAAGAATAGGTGAGAGATAAGCTGAATTCTCAGAACTTTTAAATCCTTTCTACCTTTCTTCGGAATGTAACACCCTGTACTATCACACGTGTGAGGTCCAGATTTACGGTGTGTCACGAACCATTAGAGCCTTGCGGCGGGAACGATCCATGGGATCACCAGTCACTTGAGACCCATAGGGAATCCAACTTGGATTAGGGGCCTAATTGGGCTTAGGCCACGGACCTTCCTTAGAACCCGCCAATCAAGGCCATTGTAGGAGCTAAACCATTGTGGGCGATCACCAATATGGTGAGGAGTCACATGCCATTGATCTCCCCAAAAAAGGGCCAATAGGACCCTACGGCCTGTGTAGGGATTGGATGGATTAAGGCCCTTCTACAGCCCATGAGTGGAGAACCGTTGAGTGGACTACATACTAGGAGGGGGGGTGTATAAGCCAAGCACCCAATCCATATCACCCTCTTTTAAATGCATGCATGTAATCATGCAAATGATTATTTGCATAGGTTAGGTTTGGTCAGATGTGTAGGGGAGAACAAAGTGAAGAAAGGAGAGCTGCCCTCTTTCTCCTCCTCCATTTTCAATTCAAGCTTTGCAGCTGAGCACTAATCCATGCCAAAAAACCCCTCCACTTTGCATTGGAATCGAACCCTTTGGCTAGGAGCACCATGACCTTATAAACCACTCATTTCAACGTGAAGGAGATGTGAAATCGACACACCGAAACCCTTGATCCGACGCCTTGGTGTCGTCGACCGCCGCATGCGAGTAAAGCTTATAGTGGCAACCCTCTTTTCATATACGTCGCAATGTAGAGCCCAAAAATTTCGCTAGGTAGTGATGCTCGAGGCCACATGCAAGGATTTCAAAGAACGAACAC
Organism: Chloranthus sessilifolius; assembly: GCA_021018995.1. NCBI lineage: Eukaryota > Viridiplantae > Streptophyta > Magnoliopsida > Chloranthales > Chloranthaceae > Chloranthus > Chloranthus sessilifolius. The sequence continues at coordinate 86,164,899 of CM037597.1, forward strand.
AACTGAAGCTCGGAAAGAGATGCTTCGGGGCTAAACATTGAAACCCTTACATGAGCTCCCTAATTTGGGGATAATAGCGAGTGGAAAATCATGTTGGGTCTTGCATGGTAAATCTCACTGTGGGTGTGTTATGATGAGTAGCTCGTAATTGATCGATTGCTCTCTTTATGCTTGTTAGATGTGTTGTTAGACCATCTCGGAAGCCATAGGGGCTGGCTCGAGTTCAGAGTATGCGCTGTTTAAGACAGTAACTCTGTAGTTTACACTCGAGCGTGAATCGCCCCGCTCGAGTGGAATCATCACCTAAAGCCTATGCTCAAGCGGGAATTACAAGCTATTTTAGCTTGGGTCAAAACCACTTGAGCGGAATCTGAGACTTTGTATTGGAAACACGCTCGAGCATGAAATTTACCGCTCTAGCAGGGAATGTTCTGAAGCATATGCTCGAGCGGGAACTCCAGGCTATTTTGGCTCGAGTCAAAACCGCTCAAGAAGAATTGGGAAAAATGTATTGGATGTACGCTCGAGCATGAATGGAATCGCTCGAGTGGGATGTCTTCTGAAGCCTATGCTCAAGCGTGAATTGTAGGCTTAATTTGCTTGGGTTAAAACCACTCGAACGTAAAACATAGGTGCCATTGGGAATCGCTTGCCCGGGAATGAGCCACGCTCGAGCGCGATCCTCTGTTTATGGCTATTTTCAGTGTAGGTACTTGGGACTCGACTAGCATGCTTGTGAGTTATATGTGTGGAGTAAGACATGTAATGGACATTGTGATTTAGTATAAACTCACTACGAAACAAGGTTTGAACTCGTCCGACCGTGAATCTTGGTACGTGTGATCGACACGAATTCAAGTAGGGAAAATACCTTGCCACTTATATATATGTCTCTCGAATTCACGTGTATGATGCAATTATCCTATGAATGGTATTTTCAGCAGTTAATGTATATATATGGATATGCACATGTAAATGAAATTCTCGAATAATATGATTTAAATTCTGCAACCATGTTTTACATCATTCATGATCGTGCATTGGACCTCGCATTGTCATGCCCTTCCAAGCACCAATTCTTGATATGTGTCCACGCGTACTCGCTATGTGTCTTTGCTTTATGTGATCACTTGCAATGAGGAGTGGAGTCCCCAGGGGCACGACCTTGTATTCCTAATACAGATTGCTCTGTTCTCTAAAATGAGATGCGTTGTCACGTGTATCGTTTTTTAAAGGTACTCGAAGTAAGGGGAGTGGAGTCTCTATGAGAGGGGTGGAGTCTCCGGGGTTACGACGCTGTGTTCCTAATACGGACTGCTCAGTTCCCTAATACGGGATACTTACTCTGCTACCACGTGATATGATACATCATGCTTCTTGATATGTTATTCATCTTGATTCCAATATTGTCTTTGCTATATGTGTTCATTACTTACCTCCGATTATTTGTTCGATTTGTACACGAGCTTGAAATATATCTATGCATTGTTTTAGCAGGAACTATTCTTTGCCATGATTTGACTCATTAAGGCATGGAAAATCTTGTGTTAGAGTTTGCATTTGATATATGAATATATAAGAGTGAATTTCAATCACTTATACTTATGCATCGAGAACTTGAATTGTATATGTTAAAGTATACTTAGCACTGTGTTTTTCCCTATTGTGCTTGGATGGAGCTCACTCCCGACTACACGTCATAGCTGCAGGAGCAGGGATTGAATGGGATCTGAAGCAGGAAGAAGATCTGGATTACAATCCTGCAGAAGTGGAAGAGGACCTACCGGAGAGGCACTTTCCTTAGTGCTGGGGGGGTCGAACCTTGATATTTTTCAGAAAGAGAGAGAGAGAAGGTAAACGAATATTAAAGATTTTGTAATTAAATATTAAATATTTTGGGTCCACTGTTTAGATGGAGGTCGACCTTCATCGGTGGACAATGGTTATTTTGTTTTTGTACAGATGATAGCTATGCTGCCCCGTCTTATCTGGTATAGTTCTATGTTATGTTTCCGCTATGTGTGTGGGTATCTTTTTCTTTTGTTCTCGTGTGCTTACCATCATGCGATGGCTCAGTCCTTTCTGTTGACCGAAGATAGGAAGATCGAGTGGTTGGGCAGTGATGCCGTGCAATGGGTACAACAACGTCATTGTAACTCAGATCATGTGTGCGATCTGATGGCACGAGTTTTTGTGGTAAGGAATCACAGGGAATCTTTTAACCCATAGCCCCATTACAAGAAAAATAAAGTTCTTATTTATTTATGATTTACAAAAGCATGAGCCTAGTAGAGATATGTATAATAAATCCAATGGAAAATCAAGATGCATAAGAAATAGAATTGATTATCTATTCCATGAGATTTATCTTTTTGTCAATTGTCCTTGAAATTATTCCTTATATACATCATTGAGAGAACCCAATAATTTCGATATTCTTTTTGAGAGTATGCCAATAGTGAGAATTTGGATGAAAATATTTTCTAAATCTATAATTGAGAAAAAATTTATAATGAATGAGATCTTTATTGCTACGAACAAACTTCACACTTAATATGAATTAAAATCGTGGAGTATCTAATCAAGGATAACTGCTAGGATGGGAAGTTATAGTAGATGGAATCATATTTTTGAAAATCTAAACAAACATATAATAGTTAGTTATCAAGTAGCTAGATCTGTTTCAAGTTTTAGAGTTTGTTTTCTTTTTGAAAATTTTTGAAAAGTCCAAAAATATTTTGAAGTTTGTGGGTAACTTCACTAAAAACCTTCAAGAGACACAACTCCTCCAATAGGGATCATCTAGGGGTTTAAAGGCTTGTTGAATCTACTAAATGCAATCGTGCTCCCTACGAATGTCGCATTTAAATTTTTAGATTAGTTTTTCTTTCCTTGCTTGCTCGGAACTGGCAAAATGTTAGTGTGCAACCGTGGATCTCATCGATCCATCGTGACGATGCGCTCAAAAATTGAGTCGCCACCCGAAGCTTTTGGTATCCTGGGATACCCAAAAATCAATATTATAAGCACCGAAGTATAAAAATATGACTTCGATCCTGTCTATGCCAAAGCCTCTAGGCAAGGACTTCGGTTATCAATCAGGAAGGTGTTAGGCACCCAATTGACCTGTTTGTAAGCGGTCTCTACTATGACCCAATGAAAATAAAATAGCAAATAAAGAGAAAAAGTGAGCGACACTTCCCCTTGCCCGAAGGCATTCTGATCCTATTTGAGCCCCCTGTAAATACCAAAATTTCAGCGGCGTAACGACTCAAATTCTAGGATAGAGGAAAAGCTAAAGAAGGTAGAGGAATAGTGGGGAGAGCCAGAGCTCTCGAGCCCTTGTAGCACCACTGCCGGATCTTCGCTTCAATGTCAACTCTGGTGAGCTTCCGAAAGCACAATGGTTTAGAGATGGGTTCTAACTTCTAAGGCTTGGAAGTAGAGGATTTGAATAGGTGGAATGAGAGAAAGCTAGGCTATGATCTCAAGGTTTATGTATGATGGAGTTAATGGTGTAATGGTGTGAAGGGAATGAGAGCTAGAGGTTGGGCTTAGAAGTCTTGAGGCTTGAAAATCAGGAGCTATTTCTCTATAGTTCTCTGTTAAGGAATTTTTTCAAGTGGCTAAACAAGGGGGGGGGGGGGGGAGGAGAAGGATTTAGGTTTTAATGGTGGATGATAGTGTGATGGGTTGGATGGCATAAGGGTTATAACCTAAACTAGTGAGGGCACTAGGGTCCTAAAGAAATAAACCTCAAACAAAGGGATGTTCTACAAGTCAAACCCCAATTTTGAAATTTGCCATTTTTGGGGAAAAGTGAAACCCCAATTTAGGAACAGTGCCCTTGACAGAGTAGCGAAGTTTAGAGCCCGTGTTTTTTCTGAAGCAAATACCCAAAATTTGGCTATGCGTACATTGGTTGTACGCATGAGCAAATTTGGGCAAAAACTGCCTATGCGTGCATTGGTTGTATGCATAGCCAAATTCCAATCAGCAATTGCTTATGCATACATCCAATGTACGCATGAGCAAAATCCTTCATTTCTACTTTTTTTGAATCTCTGTAACTTTTAATGTATAACTCGAAATAAGAAAATTCTGGGCTCATTGGAAATCTGGGAACATCTACTTTCCAATGGCCAGAACGTCCATCCCTTTGGATTGAATCAACCTTTTATCTTGACCTTGAGTCATGCGTTTGACAATGCGGCTGTGAAGATACCTGATTAGGACCTGATTTGAACTAACATAAGCAGCCCAAAGACAACTAGAAACCCAATAAATGTTATCAAAGGGGTAACTGATATTTTTCTTTCATTTTCTTCTCTCTTTTTAGCTTTTTTATCACAGCGCCCAAGATGATTTTTCACCATGCCTGTTATTACCCTCTTTTTTACCCGTAGCACCTTTTCAGGTTTTAACTACATCCATGGGTATTGCATTTTTATCCCAGGTGCCTTTTCAGGTTTTCACCTAGTCCGTACAAGCTCTCTGTTTTTACCCGTGGCGCCCTTTCAACTTTTCACCATATCTATTTTGCTTTGAGCTTGTATATTTTCTTTTTCAAATTCAAAGACTATGACATAGATGTTGATTCCATCCTAGCTAACTGGATGGAGTTCTTTTGTTGTCTCCTAGCTTGGCTTGTGCTGACTTAATGGATATCATGGCTGCTCCTTGACCTTAAAGAGGGATTTCTTTAGGGATGTATCGTGGCCATGGGTTAGAAGGGATAGGTAAGGAATTTTTAAGGGATTCTTGGGTTTTAAAGGTTTTTCTAGATTTTATTCCAACTGTCATAATACACTTCTTCCTTGGGGGATTTTTACTGTACATGCCCCATGATTTTTCTCTCTTTTTTTTCTATATATATATATATTTTTTTGTTCTTTTTACTTCTTTTTTTCAAATATCAGCCTTTTGGGATTTTGCTTTTCTATTTTTTTGGATTTTGATGGTAACTCTTTTTCTTCTTTTTTCTGTTTGGTATATATATTTTCACTTCTTTTTCTCTGTTTTTTTGGGGGAGAGGTTATGAAAGAAAGGCTAATGGCACAACAGGTGTAGCAAAGGGTATGAGCATTCAGGGACACTTGCTGGCTACATGATTTTGAAATGATGGCCTCTTTTAAGGGGCCCTTAAGTAGTCACATATATATTTTTATCAATACTTACCTTGTCGTGTGTAGACACCCAAATTTCACCCAAGGCCTGATTAACTTACATTTCAAGAAGGGAGTACCCTTGGAGCTTCCGAGAGCACTTCCTGAACCTCTAGAACTTAACCCAAACCCTTAGAAGCCTATCCCCGACCTTTAGGAGTAAACCCTAACCTAAAGAACCCCTCCAAAACCCTTCTTAAACTCTCCCGAGCAGTTGTTAAAAAGGAAAGTGCCAAGGTTTCACAGGCCTCTGCTGGAGCAAGGACTTACCCTATCAAAAGGAGAAGGTTCCCAGCTTTCCAAACCAGCTAAGAACCACCTCAATCCAATTTGTACACCAAAAGTTATGGCAGATTGAAATTCGGGTTGAATTGCAAGAATTTTCCTAGCGTATGTATTACATATGCTAGGCCAATTTCTGGCAGTTTTTAACCTAGTGTATGTATTACATTCACTAGGCCATTTTTGGCAAGTTAGACACGCTAGGCAAAATTTTGACTTTTGACGGCCCCCATAGTGGGTTCTGAACCTCAAGGTTTCTTGAGGTTACTGTTCCTATACCTAGCATATGTAATACATACTCTATGCCTAGGAATAGTGTTTTTTTAGATTTTTAACAAAAAATCAAATTTGGGGTTTGACTTGTTGAGTACCCCATCCATTGGGTTTGATTTCGGTAGGACTGTTATACTCCCACTAGCCCTCTTTTTAACCCTTTTACCACTTAGGATCCCATCCTATCATCTTCCATTGAAAACCAATTCCCATCTATCTAAGCCCTAGAAAACCTAGAAATACTTAGATCCTTATTACCTAATTGCTAACCCAATTAGCCCCTTTAACCCTTCCTAATCCTCTCCTTCTCTATAAATAGAGAGTCGCCCCCCTTGGATTAAAGGCTTGAAAATTTTTTCGAAAGAGAGAAACCTTAAGAGAGTTCCTCCCTCACTTCAAAGCTCTAATCCTCCATAAATTCCAAAACTTTAGTTTGCCATTTAGTTCCCATTTTCTTCCATCAATCCCTAAGCTTTAGCTAGAACAGGGCTTTAGCCTTCTTCTCCTACCTTCTAGCTTCAAAACCTTAGAGTTTAAAACCTATCCTTCAACCTCTTTCACATTGAAAGCTCAAAGACGCTCTCACACGAGGATCCACAGTTGTGCTACAAGGGCCCGAGAGCTCTGGCTCTCCCCTTTACTCCTCTACCTTCTTTGCTTTTCCTCTATCCTAGAATTTGAGTCGTTACGCCACAAAAATTTTGGTGATTGCGGGGGCTTAAATAAGATCTGAGTGCCTTCAGGCAAGAGAAATTCCTATTTTGTTTTATTTTTTAATCTTTTTTTACCATAGGTAGAGGCCACGTACGGGCAGGTTGATTGGGTGCCTAACACCTTCCCGATTAATAACTAAAGCCCCTACCCAAGAGCCTTTGGCGTAGACCGAAATCAGGGTCATATTTTTGCACTTTGGTGCTTTCAATTTTTATTTAGGTTTCCCAAGACACCAAAAGCTCTAGGTGGCAACTCTTTATTCACCAATATTAATGCCTCGTCAAGACGAACTCGCGAGAGCCCATAGTTGCACACCGTGAGAGACTAGGAGTAGAATTGACATACGTATCTAGCGTTGTTGGGCTCGAGAAAATATTCTCCATCCATGGTGGTGAGGCAAAGCACGTATCTCGGGAGTACCTCTTGGATGACGTAAGGCCCTTCCTAGTTGGGCTTGAATTTTCCTCTCGAATCAGCATGGAGAGAAGGGATGATTTTCTTGAGTACAATGTCACCTACTTTTAAATCTCGGGTGCAGAAATGTTTATTGTAGGCGCGAGTGATCTTCCTTTGATAGGCCTGGGTATGACACAAGGCCAAAAGCCTTTTCTCATCAATCAGGTTCAATTGTTCGAAGCAAGACCTCTCTCTTTCGACTTCTGATAGATCGGACTTAATGAGGATATGGAGTGAAGGTACTTCAACTTCAATTGGTAGCACAGCCTCGGTGCCAAACACAAGGGAGAATGGTGTTGCCCCAATAGCAGTACGGATCGATGTTCAATAGGCCCATAGTGCGAAAGGTAACTTTTCACTCCAATCTTGATAAGTAATGACCATCTTCTCTAGGATACAAACAACTATCTTGTTGGCGGCTTCAACGGCTCCGTTGGTTTGCAACCGATATGGTGATGAGCAGTGATGTTTGATCTTGTACTTCTCACATAAGGCTCTAATGTGTTTATTCTCAAGGTTGGTGTCATTATCTGTGATGATGTCCTTGGGCATGCTGAATTGACATACGATGTTATTCTTCATAAACTTCTCGACATGACTGGCTGTAATGTTTATGTGCGACATTGCCTCTACCCATTTGGTGAAGTACTCAATGGTGACGAGGATGAACTGATGCCAGTTGGAAGCTTTTAGATTGACTTTTTCGATGACGTCACAAATGCTGGGCAGATCTATAGCAGGAGCATGTATTAGACTGGAGTATTCTTGGCATTTGTAGCACTTTTGAATGTGTGTGCAATAGTCAGCTTCCATTGTAGTCTAGAAATACTCTTGCCGTAGGATCTTCTTAGAGAGCATGTGACCGTTGATGTGGGCCCCGCATACTCCTTTATTTATCTCTTTTATGATGTTGGTTACCTCACTTTTAGTTAGGCATCTGAGTAATATATTACTATATGATTGTTTGTAAAGGCACTCGCTACAGATAACATAGTTCGTCGCTAAATATTGGATGGTCCGCCTGTCAGTCTTGGATGTGCCTTCAGGGAAAGTTCGTGTTTCGAGGAAATTCTTGATATCTGAGAACTATGGAGGCTCATCACCTAACTTTGTGGATCCCTTAATTTGAAGGTAAAAGGTCGACTCATTTTTCTATTCAATCATGATTGGCTTCATCTCGATCCAGTAGGGAATTTCTACCATTGATGCCAAAGTCTCCAATGCGTCGACAAATCAATTTCTCGCTCGTGGGACATAAGAGAAGGTAACGTCGTCGAAGTATGTTATTAGATCTTCAAGGTGTTCATGGTACGGGATTAATTTTTCATCTTTCATCTTCCAGTCTCCATTTGTCTAGCATATGATTAGTTGTGAGTCACCAAACACCATGAGATGAGTTTCATTCAAGTCGAGTGTTGCTTGTAAACCGGCTACGCAGGCTTCATACTCAGCCATGTTGTTAGTACCAGGGAAATTGAGCATGATGGAGACTGGTACGTGGAACCCTTTTGGCGAGATTAGAATAGTGCCGACGCCTTTACCTTTAGCATTCGATGCCCCATCAAAGTGCATTACCAAGGACTCTCAAGTGTCATCTTCTGTCATGAATAAGATGTCCTCATCAGGAAATTCTGTTCTTAGAAGCTCATAGTCAGGTAAGGGATTCTCGACAAGATGATCAGCGAGTGTTTACCCCTTGATTGATTTTTAGGTGACATATGTGATGTCAAATTTAGATAAAAGAAGCTGCCAGCATGCAGCTCGCCCAGTGAGAGATGACTTTTTAAAGAAATATTTCAACAGATTTCTTCATGCTAGAAGGAGAACAGCTTGAGATAGCAAGTAGTGGTGAAGTCTCTGTGTAGCCCATACGAGAGCCAGACATGCTTTCTCCATATGAGAATAGTGTGTCTCGTAATCATTGAACTTCATACTTAGATAGTAAATGGCATGTTCTCTTCTTCTAGTCTCATCATGCTACCCTAGGACACATCCCATCGAGAATTCCGTCATTGAGAGATACATTAGGAGTGGCCTCCCGGGTACTAGGATGTAGACACCAAAATCTGACCCAAGGCTCGATCGACACGTACCTCGAGTTTCCTAAAATATCCTCCCAAACCCTTAGGAAGCTTTCCCAAACCCTTAGGAATCAACCTTAACCAATAAAATCCCTCCCAGACTCATTTTGAACCCTCTCAAGTAGTAGATGGAAAGAGGGGTGCCAAGGCTTACATAGACCACTTCTACAGTTGAGCCCTATACCCTTGGGAAGAGGATGTTTGTGATAGCTCAAATTTTCTAACCTCAAAATCCATGCCATCAGATCACCGTTACCGATGATCCCCAAACATAACACTTGGTATGTCAATATAGAGAGTGAAATTCAGAGCAAATATCTCTTGCAAAGCAGACAGACATATATGGCAAAAGAAAACTCCAATTCTATATATATAACTAGACAAAATAATGGTTCTATTCTTATACAAATCATAAGTCTGACAGAACCGAAATGAACCACTGGTGATGGCCGACCATCACATAAACAATGGTTTACAACATTTGTTTACATTTCATGAATCAAAAGTTCTAAATTAACCATGAAGGCTGGACATACCAAGCCTTATCTACAAAATCTCAAAATAACTCTAAATATCCTAAGGAAAGAAATCCTCAGGTAGTAGATCAGACTCTTCTTCAGGGACGTAATCAGGATCTTCCTCACGTCCTGAATCCTCAATAGTTTGTATAAACTCCTATGCCTATTACGTATAGTCGAAGGGTGAGCTAACAGTTTAAGCTCAATAGGGATTGTCAATAAACATGCATATCATATAACAAACATAGATTACATGACTGATTTCGAAGCATATCATATCTCACATAAAACTAAATTTTCAAGATATATGAGTAAACAAAAACATGCTTTAAATATTTTTCTCACACGAAATTCACATTTTGAACACAGTTCACATTCGTGCTAATTTTGGAGTTTTCATGTTGTCTTATCTCAAGTTAACTTAAAACAATAACTTAAATAAACTCTCAAGCACAATATAGCATTGAGAGCCACACATATACCGATGGGAATCCCCGAAACTCTTATCCTTTTGTTCTTCCATCAGTATAATTAAACCATAATTAATCAAGAGATCTCACCTTCTTATCTTGCAGATTCAACAATCGAATGGACGCATCTAATCGGCGCTTCCTCCACACGAATCAAAAGGGTTTGAGGCCCACCTTCTCGCACTCATGTTGAGACGTACACAGAGACAAATTCTCCCCTAGCGCACTCGATCAAGCCTCACTTCCCATTCAACGATGATCACACAACGTGACCCTCCATCAAAGGGTTTTGTGGAAAGAAATTCTCACGCTCCTCGTATATCGACTTTACTCGATCAATTGGTACCTCTTGTATCGATGATTTTGTGAGTGGAGAATCGACAGCAAATCCAAGATTCGGTGTGCAAGATCTTCACAAGGGGAGAAATTCTCTTCTCTTTCTCTTCAACTCTCACTCAAAATAATCAAAGGAGCAAATAGCTTCTTTAAGAAGTCATCTCTCTTAATATCTTTGCTTTGCTTCCATGTGAAGCACATACACACCTATGGGTGTTCGTCAATTGGCTTGGTTCTTTTATGAACCCAATGCACTTAAGTCAAGCGTTATCATGTTTTGCACCCAATACACACACCTAACGAAACATTTTAGGTTTGAAAATTTAAGAATATTACATCCTACCCGCCTTATAAAATTTTCATCCTCGAAAATTGCACACTCATCGTGAGGACATCACAATGATCACCACACGTATAGAAGGAACGTATCCAATATTCACCGCTGAAAAACACACTCACTATGATATCGCTGCAAAAATGCATTCATTAAAGTATATTGACAACATGCCGATCCACATCTAGCTCAATTAGCTAATGCTAATTCAACCATCCTACCTGCATCAGATATATACACACAAAAATCTCAATTTATGCTTCCACGTTCAGAACCACAATAATTACATGAAAACCATTTCAAATGTTAAAATCATTCGAGCATGGCAACCATGCTAGAATCCACCTAAATCACATAAACTATTCTTCCAAAGTTTTCTCAACATGAAACAAAACTCAAAACCCATGACCGTAGCCCCCCCGACTAATCCTCATCACCACCTCGCTGCTCATCATCACCATCAACTCCACCAGCTCCCGAGCTCAATGCGTCTGGCATGTATGCTCATGCCGCTGCCATGGGCTGTAAGTAATCGAACGAGTACATATAGCACATTGCCTCGTGGTAATATTGTTGGTGTGTGAGGTGGTCATTCTGCTGCTCTATACATGTAAGCCTGAGATCTTGCAAGTTCATTCTTCTAAATAACTCTGTCGCGAAGTCCACGCCACCGTATGGAGGAATTGGTGGCTGGACTAGAATCTAGTGTGGTGGTACCAGATACTGAGCCGCTTGATCAGGTGCACGGTGGGGCTGTTGGAGTTGCTGTTGTTGTAGTTGTGCATGTTGTGCAAGCTCCTCGGTCTGGTAGTGCTTGACGCTCGCATTCAAACTAGTATGACTAACCTTGAAATCCTCATACCTCTACCTCTGGGTGTTGCTTGTGAATCAGGGCTCATTTTGTGAAATCTGATATCCACCTTCTGGTTCATCTCGTACGTATAGCTCGACCATTCGAGTGATAACTGAGGATATGGTAGACATTTGAGAGTTACCCGTGAGCACCCTGCGTCGCATTGTTTTGGGCATACACGATTCCCTCACTTACAATACCAGGGGCGGAGAACCACTTCCCTTGATATGCCAAAAATAACGATTAGGGTAAAGGGTCCCTCCTCTCCTACTCACGTCCCAACGGAAATAAATTTTTCTGAAAGATAATGTCGAGTGCCCACATATAGTTGGGAAACTGGGCTCGTGTGATTGACAAACCAGATTTTGTTTGCCTGTTGGTCATCTCGGCAATGACGTCTTGAAATGGTACCTTTGCAGGGTTTGGGGGTTTCAATGCCTCATTTTCTAATACCTTGATGGGCATCCCATCATGGTAGAGATATAGCTTAGGTCAAAGTGAAATTTGTGACCATCAATTTCGGTCACAAGTTCTGTTTTATCGGCACTCATGCTTAGATGTTGGTAAAATAGGCGTACTAGCCTAGGGCAATAGTGGCTATGAAATGGCTCTAGGAGCGATTTCATAGCCGCGATCTTCAAATACGTAAGATTCCATTAGGTGGTCTCTTGGCCCTTAAACAAATTCTTGTCGATCAACCACTCTACTGCGAATTTCTTCGAATCCCACCACTCGGTGGGTTGTTCTCTTATAATTTGTGGACGATCGACCCTTGGGCATTTTGATGATAAGGGTTTGGAAGTCGACATCTTCTGTGGACCCATTTTCATGATATCGCAAGAAAAATGAAGAAATTGAATTCGAAAAGGAAGTTCTTACCCTTTTTGTTCGAAGAGATTCCAGAGAAAAGCTCTTTCGATCAATGCGCTAGCAAATCCGATGATAATCTATAGCAAATCCAAAGGAAAAAGGGTAGGTTGCACGAAATGGGGAGAAACCCTAGTTTTCATAAGTTCTTTCCACCAAAATTTTGAGGAGAAAATGGCCCGCAAGTCATATACAACCCGACAGTCATGCAAGCGACTTACTAGGTCGCGCGAGTGACATTCAAGTGAAAATTAAATTATGAAGATTTTAGATCTCATAAGGACCGTTGAATAAAGGCTTATACTTGTTTTGGGTGTATTAGCTTTACACCGAACCAACCCCTTAAGTTAAAAGCAAAGCCTTCATGTGGATTGCTTATTTGCTTGAGAAAATTAGAGAGAAAGAGAGGAGCTTAGAGGAGAAGAAAGAAGGCTCCATCTCCTTGCCCTTCCGAAGACAAATCGCCACCGATCTCCCCCATAGACTTCATCTTTCTTCTTCCTCTTCGTTGTCACTGCAAGAAAAATTCAACCTTTGGAGCGGTTACAATTGAGAATGAGAGAATTCTATTCTCCCAAACCCTCTTTTTCATTGAGAAAACCTAAACTCCATTGATCCCTCTCTTGATCCTTCTATTTCACCCAAGATAACTTTTAATTTATTGTGTGTATTAGGGAGATTCATTCTACATCTGTTGTGATCAGAGGAAATAAAGGGTTTCAAAACCCCCAAACGAACGCAATGCATAGAAGCCGATTCTTCGGTGTGATCATCGTGGAAGTTGTGTGCACAATCTAAGGAGGTAAATCTCATGGTTATTTCATGCATTGAACTTAATTTAGGTTGCTTAAATGTATTCAAAATATTAGAATAAAAAGGATCAAATTTTGATGGAAAAAAATGAGTTTTAAGAAGGGAAAAACACACAGAATCGCGCACAGTCGTGCGTGCGAGTTGGATCTCGCACGGGCAAAATGCCTTTGGAAAATAGGCAAAAAATTCTTGAAAATAGTCGCTCGCGCGACTGTGGCTAAAGAACTGACACTGTCTTGGTATTTTGGCCGTAACTTTTTACTCTGAACATGAATTGATGCAATTCTTATGGCATTGGAATGAGGACAACGAGCTCTATAAATTTTTTGAAATAATAATTTCATGAATCAAAAGATTTAAAGGTCAAAATTGAGTGGGAAGTTGGATGAAGTTCTGAGTTAGCACGAACATGCCCATTTCTGCCTCGGTTTTGAGAAAACACTTAAATGCATGGAAGTATTAGAGTCAATCCTTAATACCTCATCATATATGTGATGTAGATTGGGAACGGGAGGCCTCCGATAAGGACCTCGCGCTGCTTGTGTGCGACTCCGAACCAGAGGTAGGGGAAATTCACTATCCAATAGCATTTTGACTTTGATCCATAGATCTTTGATATATTCAAATTGAAGTTGGTTAAGAATGTGTTTTCCTTGGAATCTTTTGAATTATTATGATCTTAGAACTTTGAACTGAAATATGAACTCTAAAATTAGAACTCTTAACTTGAGTGTGAATTTGATATAGAAATTTGGACATTAGTCCTTAATCATTGAGCTTTGAATATTAAATCCGTTGAACATTGAATCTGATTTAATAGAAATTTGCATCTGAATCATGTGAACCCTTGAATCAATGAGATTTGGATCTGACATCGACTCTTTAGAAATTTGATTAGTTAAAATTGGACAATGAATCATTAGACTCTGAATTTGGAGATAGAATGGAATTGAACATTGAAAATCGTTGAATTGTAAACATTGAAGTCTTTGAAATTATTAGTTGCATCTGGATTTTTGAATTTGGAACGTTAAGTCACATTGAACTCTTTGAAATTAGAAGTTATGAATCTTTGAACTTGAATATGAGTGCACAAAAATGTCATTGAATCTTCTGAACCTTAAATCTGAACTTTGAATAAGAATCTACTGATATTTAAATCTGAATTCTGAAGTGTGAATCTGAGCTTGAACTAATCCTTTGAAATTGAGTTTTGAATCTAAACTACGAACTTGAAGATGAACTGTGGATATGAATTTGAATCCGAACTTTGAACAATGATATGAACTCCAAATATGGACCCTGAATATGGGCTTTTAATCGAAAGATAGAAATATTAAATCTAATAGAATCTAATATGAACATTGATCCTGATATGAATTCTGAACATGAACTGTGAACTTGAATTTGTACACACTGACTGGACTGGTATGACGGGTAATTCGTACACACTATAAATTACACACTGAATTCTGTATACACTGAATGGACCTGTATGGTGGGTTATATATACACACTACATACTGCATATACTAACTTGACCAATACGACAGGTAATCCGTACACACTGTACATTACATACTGCATACACTGACTAGACCAATACGGCGGGTTATTGATACATAATTGTACACTAGACACTGCATATATATTGGGCCAATACGACGGGTTATCCGTACACACTATATCGCACAGCCGGATCGGTACGGTAGGTTATTTACACTACATCACTGCATACTTTGGACAATCGACGGACCAATACGTGTTATCCGTACACACTTCATACTGCATACACTGACTGGACCGATACGTTGGGTTACTCATACATATTTATACACTTGACACTGTATACATACTGGATCGGTACGATGGGTTATCCGTACACATTGCATATTGCATACACTGACTGGGTCGGTACGGAGGGTTATCCATATACACTCTACACTGTATAGTGTATACACTGACTGGATCAGTATGGCGGGTTATTCGTACACTTAGCATACTGTATACACTAACTGGACCGATACAACAGGTTATCCGTACACACTCTACACTGCATATACTGATTGAGCCACTATATGCACTGACTAGACCGGTATGGTGGGTCATTGTTGACAAGTGAAAAATACCATTTTTTCACCCCTAAACTTCAGTCTTAATAGACCTTTGAGAGAACTAAATAAGTGTTTTGAGTGCCTATGTTGCAGCTAACAAGAAAGACAGGATTAACCATAAAAGCAGCTTAAAAGTGCCAAAAAGATGACAATCCATGGCAATCCAAAGGAAGGAAGTGAAGAAACAACCTCATCAGCTGCTGAAAGATCTAAATTGAAGAGGCAAAGACCTGTAAGAGAAGCAGGGAACAATTCGAATAGAGAAATGCACTACAGAGTTCTTTTCACAAAGAACCTGCACTGTTCGTAAAGAACCTGGAACTCTGCGAAAAGGACTAAAGCTCCAGGCTTAGCGTTCGAAGAGCATTTGAACTCTTCGAAAAGAAGATTGAACTTTGCGAAAAGGAGAAGACACAATTCGAAGAGCATCTGAACTCTGCGAAAAGAAGATTGAACATTGCGAAAAGAGCTTCAGAAGCTACAACACTTTGCGAAAAGGCCCCTAAGCTCTGCGAAAAGGTATTTTGGAGATTCGCAGCTTTAACAAGGGCAATTCAGTAATCTGTTGCACATGTCCCAATGCGTTTTAAAACCCAAGGACATTCCGGAAGATTCTGAGCACGAACCAAAGGCATATTCAACCCCACGTGAGCACCCAAAGATGAAATTACTTGGCGGGAACTTCTAGAAACTCTAACAGACTTTCAAAATGCATAACAGAATTGATGCCTTTTTCACCTGATAGGCTGAACCAGATCAAACAGTTCTGATTGGCCAAAATAGATTTGGATCCTTGTGCTCGACTCCTATTGGTTGATACAGATCTATCCAATTCTGATTGGTTGATACACATCTGAGCTGGACTTAGGAAAAACTATAAATAGACGAACCATTTGCCCAATTTGGGTATCCAGATTTTGAGTTTCATTTCTAATCCCCCATTTCCCAAACAGACAGCTTGTCTGCAATCCTTGTAATAGCCTACTTTGTACTGGCATTTGAGAGCTGTGAGATACTGCTGTAACTCAAAGGAGAGTTTGCATCCAAGACTGCAAATCTAAGGGCTGTTAAGCCGTGCTCTGTAAATTGTAAGAATGAATTTTAAAAGGTTGCTGTAAGCTATGCATTCTCCATTGGACTCATGTCAAGGGTTCCCTCCGATCTCCTGAGTACATTAGACTCCTTTAGATTCATTGTTTTGCATGCGATTTCCCTTAATTCATTAATCCTGTAAGAATTAGTGTTGGTAACCTAGTACCTTACAGCATTTGTAGTGATGTTCCTGTTCTGAATTAAGGATTTGGATTGAAGACTATTGAATGGTTTGTGGCCATTAAAGTGGACAGACCATAACCATAAGTACAATCTAATCCTTGAATTAGATTTATCTCTCTTACATCTGTGCTTGTAGCCAGATGAAGATTGGATCATCTCTGATAAGTTGCAATTATTCTCATTAGCTGTCAAAGACCAAATCAGATTTAGATATTACTTCTCCATCTTTGTCTCAATCATTCCCCCAACTCGGATCTAGATCATTTAGTTAAAGTTTTCTTTGTTTTTAGTTAGTTAAATGTGACAAATTCAAACCTCTTATCAGTAATCTAGATAGGATAAGGAGCCAGATCTGGTAGCTCAGATCTGGAGGTTTATCTTACATTTTAGACAAATTCTCTGTGGACGATCTTTCACTCACTTACTTTTAAAACTTGCTACAATTGGCCCTGATCTTGCAGGCTAATTCTCTTCTAACTGTGCTGATATTTCTTTACTCTTTTTAATATTCTAGATTCAGTATAATTTAGCAGTTGCAAACCTATTTTCAAAACACACATAAATCAAGCACACTAAGAAGCAACAACAAGTTTTTGGCGCCGCTGCCGGGGAATTTGTTCTAAAATAGATAGATGTAAGTTTTCCCTTTTAATTTTGTTTATCAGTACTAAACTATTCTATTGTTTATACTTGTGCAGTTATCCAATTTTTGAAGAAGGGAAACTACTTAAAAAGAAATTTGGAAGGTTTGTTGTGAATAATCAGATTGATTTTATTTTCTGAGTTGTATGTTTGGTAGGAGGACTCTCAGCCCTGAGATTCTCCCATTAAATTTAGAAGTTGAAAGACTACTACGAACCAAACAAACAACACAGAATTCTGCTACTATGGGTGAAGAACCTCGGTTGTTGAGGGATTACTTTGCACCTGGTGCTTATAATTCGCCCTTTTGCATTCAATTTCCTACTGTGGAAGGAAATTATGAGATCAAATCCTCAACTATCCAAATGCTCCCTTCTTTCCATGGGTTGAGTAAGGAAGACCCATACAAACATGTGGATGAATTCTTGGCTCTTTGCACCACTTTCAACATAGCTGGACTGGGTCCAGAAGCAACCAAGCTTTGGCTCTTTCCTTTTTCATTAAAGGATAAAGCTAGAGCATGGTTATCCATGTTAGCACCAAATAGTATCACTTCATGGAATGAATTACAATGTCAATTTTTAGCCAAATATTTCCCAATGTCTAAAACTAGCCAATTGAGACAAAGTATCATTTCATTCTCCCAAAACTCAACTGAAACTTTCCATGAAGCATGGGAAAGATTCAAGGAACTGTTAAGGCAATGTCCTCATCATCAAATTCCTAGGTGGCAGCTGGTTCAAAGCTTCTATCAAGGAATTGATCAAAAAGGCAAAAATATGGTGGATGCTTCCTGTGGAGGCACTTACTTACAAAAAACAGTTGAAGAGGTTTGGGACTTATTTGAAGTGATTGGTGAGAATTCAACTCAGCAGGAATCTCTGTCAAGAGAAATTGAAAATTCGGCTAGGTTGAACAATCACCAACCCACAAAAGGGAAGATCTATGAGGTGAATGAGTTGGAAAGAAAAATGGATAATCTAACCACAAAATTTGATAGATTGATGGACTCACTTAAAACTCCAAATGTTTCAAGAGTAGAGGAGGCATGTCTGATATGCCAGTCCCCTACTCATTCAGTTGATCAATGTCCTGCTGCATCACAGTTCTCAGATTTAATGGTGGAACAAGCTCATGCTGCTCAATCATTTGGACAGATGCAGTCAAATGAATATCCATGGAGAGCACACCCCAACTTGAGGTGGAACCAAGGGAATTACCAATCCCAACAGCAGCAACAACCAAAGAATCAAATGCCTTTCAAAACTGCACAGCCTTATCAGCAGAATTTTTATGTCAAACCAAACTTTCAGCAACCCATTCCGCAACAACCTGTGCAGCAGTCTGCCCCAGTTCAAACCCCCTCCAGGTCCCCTTCTTTTGAAGATCAAGTCTTAAATTCACTGCAGAATTTAGGATCTTTAACTCAGACTGTGAACTTTCACAGCCAGAGCATAAAGAAGATTGAAGAAACATTGGGACAGCTTTCGAATACCTTGGCAAAAAGAGAGGAAGGAAAGTTACCCAGCCAACCTTTGAACAATCCTAAAGGACAGTTCATGGTTGGAGAAGCTTCTAATTCACATGAAGAAGTAAAAACTGTCACCACTTTGAGAAGTGGACAACTGATAGATAACAAAGTAGGCAATCAAGAAGAAAGAAATGAGGAAGAGGATAAAGATATGCAAAAGAAGAGCAAAGTGATAGTGATAGGAGTTCTTGATGTACCTCAGAAAAACCAAAAACATGAAAAACAAAAAATTAAATAAATTTCTGAAAATACTTCTAAAGCTGTAGATGAAAGATTGGTTCCTCATTTACCATTTCCACATGCAATGAAATCTGTATCTCCTTTTGATAAAGGGAACACAAAAAATAAATGATATGATGGAGACTTTCAAGCAAGTCAAGATAAATTTACCTTTGCTTGAGGCAATCAAACAAATTCGATATGCAAAATTTCGAAAGATGTGCACTCACAAAAGACAATCTAGGATCTTGTCCAAGAAGGTCTTTGTGTGGAAAGAATTAGTCAGTGTTATCCATTGCTACACCTCCCAAACTTCAAGATCCCGGAATCCCCAACCCCTTGCATTATTAGGGAACACACCATTGAAAAGGCTTTATTAGATCTGGTGCTAGTGTCAACCTACCCATATTACGTATATGAGAAGCTAGGTTTAGGAGAATTAAAACCCACTCATGTGGTGTTACAACTAGCATGATCCGAAAGAAAGCCAGAGGGATAATTGAAGATGTATTGGTAGGAGTAGATAAATTTTTCTATCCTGCTGATTTTCTAGTTTTAGATATGGAACCAACCAAAAGCAAAACTTCCATCCTGTCATTTTGGGAAGACCATTCACAGCTGACAAATGCTTGCATTCAATGCAGTGTCCGTATTATGGAAGTCTCATTTGGAAACATCAAGGTAAAATTAAATGTTTATAATGCGAACACACCCCCAGTTCAACTCGAAGAATGTTTTCATGTTGATCTATTGACGAACTTGTGGAAGGAACTTTACAACAATTTAGTAGGTGAAGACTTCACCACGGATATCAAAGATGCTTGGGGATATCTTTGAAAAAGAAGCAAGTTGTATCTCCAATTCGAGGAAATTAATGTTATGCAAGGAACTCTTAAACAATCGACAAAGTTTTTCTTCTTGGAACCCTGCTACCCTCCCCCTTCCACAAACATCTGAGGTACCTTTGATACCTTCTTTTCTCTGCCCAGCTCATTTAGGACTAAAGAAGCTACCCACAAATTTGAAGTATGTGTGCTGGGGTAATCATAAATCATTGCACATTATTTCTTCCTCTCTCACAAAGGAGCAAGAGGAAGAGCTGATAGTCTTGAAAGAACATAAAAGGCTATTTTGGACTATTCTGATTTAGGAGGAATCGTCCAAATTGTTGCATGCACAAAATCCACTTGGAAGAAGATGCAAGGCCTTCAAGGGAAATGCAAAGGAGGTTGAACCCTCATATGCAAGAAGTGGTCATGAAAGAGGTGGTTAAGATGTTGGATGCAGGGGTCATTTACCCCATTTCAGATTCAGCTTGGGTGGCACCTACACAGGTGGTACCTAAGAAATCTGGAATCACTGTTGTGACCTCAGATTCTGGTGAGCTTATGTCAACCAGACAAACAACTGGATGGAGAGTCTGTATTGATTACAGAAAATTAAATGCAATGACCAGAAAAGACCATTTCCCCCTCCCATTCATTGATCAAATTTTAGATAAGCTAGCAGGAAAAGCTTTTTACTGTTTTCTTGATGGATACTCTGGTTACAACCAGATTCCTGTGTACCCACAAGATCAGGAAAAGACCACATTCACTTGCCCTTTCGGCACTTTTGCCTATAGGAGAATGCCTTTTGGTCTTTGTAATGCTCCTGCTACCTTTCAAAGATGCATGTATGCCATTTTTTCTGACATGATTGACCAATTTATGGAGATCTTTATGGATGATTTTTCAATCTATGGCGACAGTTTTTCCCAGTGTTTACACCATCTCAAATTGGTACTACAAAGATGTGAAGAAACAAATCTAGTTTTGAGCTGGGAAAAGAGCCATTTCATGGTCACTCAGGGCATTGTCCTTGGCCATGTTGTTTCCCACAAAGGCATTGAGGTGGACAAAGCAAAAATTGAGTTAATTGCACATTTACCACCTCCCAAAACTATTAAGCAAATCAGAAGTTTTTTAGGACATGCTGGATTTTACAGAAGGTTCATCAAGGACTTCAGTAAAATAACCAAACCTCTTTGTCATTTGCTGTGCCAAGATGTCCCTTTTGTTTTCAATACTGAGTGCATGAAAGCTTTTGAATTCTTAAAGAACTGTCTGATTTCAGCTCCAATATTACAGTCTCCAGATTATTCATTACCTTTTGAACTAATGTGTGATGCATCAGATTATGCTTTGGGAGCTGTCCTTGGACAGAGAAAAGATAAGCTGCCTCATGTCATAGCTTATGCTAGCAGATCAATGATTGATGCACAGCTCAATTACACAACAACTGAGAAGGAGCTGCTGGCAATTGTTTTTGCTTTAGAAAAATTCAGGTCATATGTCCTGGGTTCACAAATAGTGGTGTTCACTGACCACTCGGCTTTAAAATACCTTCTGTCTAAGAAGGACACCAAACCAAGACTAATCAGGTGGATTCTCTTGTTACAAGAATTTGATCTACAGATTAAATATAAAAAAGGGGTGATGAATGTGGTGGCAGATAACCTCTCCAGAATTTTAACTGCTGAGATTGATAGGTTGCCTATAAATGAATCTTTCCCTGATGAGCAACTTTTTGCCATTAGTATACACACTCCTTGGTTTGCAAACATAGTCAACTTTTTGGCTACTGGAAGAATTCCTCAACATTGGAATAAAATGGATAAAGATCTTTTCTTCTCAAAGGTTAAACACTTCATCTGGGAGGATCCTTATCTGTTCAAGAGTTGTGCAGATCAAATAATAAGGAAATGTGTTCCTGACCAAGAATTCCATAGAATACTTTCTATGTGTCATGAACAACCTTGTGGAGGTCATTTTAGTGGGAACAAAACTGCTGCAAAAGTTTTGCAGTGTGGATTTTATTGGCCTACACTTTTCAAGGATGCCTATGCACATTGTAAGTCTGCTGAATCAAAAAATTAGGCTGACATTTCCAAGAGAAACTCAATGCCTTTCTGACCTATTTTGGTAGTTGAATTGTTTGATGTTTGGGGATAGACTTCATGGGTCCCTTTCCTCCTTCCAATGGGTATAATTTCATTTTAGTAGTGGATTATGTATCTAAATGGATTGAAGCCACACCACTAAAACAAATGATCACAAAGTGGTTCGAAATTTCAAGGATCACATTTTTTGCAGATTTGGTTTTCCCAGAGCCATTATCAGTGATGGTGGAAGCCATTTTTGTAATAGACATTTTGAAACTTTGTTGAAAAAATACTCTGTAACTCATAGAGTAGCCACTCCATATCATCCACAAACCAGTGGACAAGTGGAGATTTCCAATAGAGAAATCAAACATATTTTGGAAAAAACTGTGAAGAAGGACAGAAAAGATTGGTCCTTTAAGCTGAATGATACATTGTGGGCATATAGGACAGCCTATAAAACCCCAATTGGTATGTCCCCATTTAGGTTGGTCTATGGCAAAGCATGCCATTTACCAGTAGAGTTAGAATATAAAGCTTTTTGGGCCATTAAAACATTGAACATGGATCTAACTACTGCTGGTAATCACAGGAAATTGCAACTTGCTGAGTTAGAAGAGCTGCGACTGGATGCATACACCAATTCAAGATTATATAAAGAGAAAGTCAAAACTTTTCATGATAAAAATTTATTGAGAAAAGAGTTCACAGCAGGTTCTAAGGTATGGTTATTTAACTCAAAGCTCAAGTTTTTCCCAGGAAAACTGAGATCCAGATGGGATGGGCCATACACTGTCATTCAAGCAGCCCCTTCGGGAGCTGTTGACATCCTTGATCCAAGTAATGGAAGAATCATAAAGGTCAATGGTCAGAGGCTCAAACCATGCATTGAAAATACCCAGGAACCTGTGCTGCTCATCCATCATCACGAATCTTCAAAAATCTGATGGCCGAAAACTGTACATTATGTTTGTATATCATAGTTTGTGCTTATTTTCTCTGTTTCTGTTTTTTTTTTCTCTTTTCGCAGAGTTTAAATATGCTCAAAATCAAGTCACAAAGTAATATTTCTCTTTTCGTAAAGTTCAATTTGCTTTTCGAATAGATCTGAAGCTGTAATGAACTACTCGAAAGAGAAGATGTGCTCTTCGAATAGTTGCTTCTGAAAAACATTTTCTTTTCGAATAGTTGGTGCTGAAGCCATTTCTCTTTTCGAAAAAGTAATTCAGAAGCTAATTCCTTTGCGAAATGATGTTTCTGAAGCTGTTAACTTGTCGAATGGTACTGATGCCATTCACAATTTTAAAAAGGACTCTTTTGGAACTTTTCAAAAAATTAAAAGCACTTTGCGATATTAACCTTGAGTATATTTCAACCCTTTTGACGGTGGGGTTTCATTTCAAACTCTCTCTGCAGAGCGACTCCTCTCACTAAAACCCTACTTCGTTCTTTCTTTGCACGATTCAACAAGTCTAATACCCTTTTTGTAACTGATTGGTTAGATCATCTGCATTTTCAGAAGAGGATTGCAGCTTATAATCTGGAGGATTTCTGCAAAGCAAACAACTCGTTCAAAACAGAAACCCTAAATCTCGGTATTTCTTTACCCATTCTCTCTGGTTATCATATAGTAAGTTGTTCTGTGTCAGCATCTATTTTCGGGCATTATTATACATCAATTTAGGATGGGAAAAGCAGAGAAATCATTGGCTGCAATGTTTCCCAAATCCTCTGCTAAAAAGGTGAGTAAATCGACCCCAAAAGCAAAGGGAAAAACCAAAACTTCAGCTAAACGGAAACTTTCAATGGATAAAGCGGACAGGGTAGAAAAAGGAAAGAAAATTAGACATGAGGAACCCACCCCTGCTACTGCTAGCCCTGAGCCTGAGCTTACTCCTCTGCCCATTCATTTGGTTCTACCCAATCCCTTCATTGAAGCTCAGAAGCTAATACCCGAGCTAATGGTTGACGAAACTTTTTTCGACACCAAACCAGAATGCCTGCCATCCTTAAGATACCTTAGAGAAGCTTCACTAAGCAATATCCTTACCCCCTTGCCAGAAAGAATTTACCCAAGAATGGTAAAGTTATGGTACCAAAACCTAGTCAAGGTCACTGAAAAAGATGCTGATGTCCCTACCCTTGTCATTTTTATTGATGATTGCGATCTGACTGTGACTTTTGAAGACATAGGGAATGCTCTAGGGATACCATTCCAATTTGATCCCTCTGGCCCTTTGGCTGCTCCCGAAATTGCCTCTTTTAGAGAGATGGCTGCCCATCTAACTCAAGGTATTGTGGACACGAGGCAGTCCATCATGAGAAGAGACCTTGCTCCCCAATTTCTATTGATGGATTCCATTCTAAGGGGTAGTTTTTATGTCACTGGGCACAGCCAAGAGAGAAGATCACCAATTTTAGAGGCCCTCTTTCATTTTTCCAAGGGGCAGTTTTTCAATGCCCCTATGTTAATTTTTGAAGCCATGGCTGATGTCGTTCAAGCTAAAGAAAGAGCGGAGATAGGTGGCCTACCATTTGGCGATTGATCCTGACCCTCCTCCGAGCCAAATTTGGCATTGATAGTGAAGAGCCCTTTGAAGTCATTACACCACACAATTTTGGAAAAAAGGCGTGGACTACAAGCCAAGCTATGCTAAGAAGGATGAGAGAGGCAGGTGAACCTGCACATGCCCCTATTGCTGTACCAGAACCTGCAGTTGTGAGTGAGCCAGAACTCACCCTGTGGTGAACACAAATTGACATCATCCTCAGTTGTGAGCGAGCAGAACCCATCCTCAAGCTGAATTTGAGCATCCAAATGAGCACGCCCTGCCATGTTGCGGATCCAACGTTGTCAAGACCAGCTCGGCCTCCCTGTGGTGACCAGCTCTTTTTGCACCCTTATATCTGAAACCCCCCTCCCTTTGGTGACCAGCCCTGCAGCTGCACATACTCTGGAGGAAGTCATCCCTACACCCTACTCCCCCACTCCAGCCCTTGACAGTTCACCTATCCCAGCTGTCCCCTCGCCCATACTTCCCATCATTCCAATTTCGGACTCCCCCTCTACACCAACCACTCCAACCATTCTCACACCACCCATTTCACCCTCCAATGCCCAAGTTTTAGAAGAGTTAGCTGCAGGATATATTGCCCCATCTCCCTGCACTCCTCTGCTCCCAAGCCCCTCACATTCCCCTGATCCATCAGCCCACACACCTGAGGCCTCCCCCACACCTGAACCTGAGCCCCTCACTACAGAAGCCTACTCTGCTTTAATGGGCTCTATTTTTGAAACCATGGAACTGGACCCCTCCCCTATACCTGCTCCTCCTCCATTCACCCACATTCCAACCTCTCCCTTTACAGCCATTGCACCTGCACCCTCCACCTCAGTTGTCCCAGTTTCTACTATGCCCACCTCTCCCACACCTGCATCCATTACCCAAATCCTTACTTACCTCCAGTCCATCCAAGCCCAACTTCAAATTAACACAGACAATCAGTCTGTAGCCATGGAACTGCTCCATACCTTAGCTTCCACAACCCAAACCACCACCATCACCCCTGTACCTAAATTCTCTGAACAGGCCACTCAAATGCATCCGAAGTCATATTGGTTGATCTGCCATCCCTCCACCACTACTGGGCCCGAGCAAGCCACTCATGCACCCTACTATCCCCTTCTAACCACTTCTTCCACCCCTCTCCCAGCTGGGCCCCCTTTAGTCCCCTACCATTCCATTCCCCTTCCCCGATATGCCACCCTCATCAAAGCCATGGAAACTAACCCTTATATCCGTAGAGATGTTCAAAAGGGGATAGCTGATTTGCAAGCTTACATCCGTACCCCCTATGAAAACCAGATCCGGAAGTTAGAAGTCTTCATGAAATTTGAAAGAGATAAAATGAGGGACCTGATGAGCCAAACATTTCAGCTGGTCAGGTCTGAGCAACACAAGGTGTCCATTTTGCAAGCCCAACTGGACCAAGAAAAATTGAAGACCACTAGCCTCAGCAAACACCTCGGCCTCACCAAAAAGATCAAATCTGAGGAGTATACTGAGCTGAAAAACACTATTCCAGAAAAAGCTCAATCCAGTTCAGACTCCAACACTGACTCTAGCTCAGATTACAGCGGTGACTCGAGTTGAGCACCGAACCAACCTATGATACAGATTTTGACCCCAGTTATTAGCTTTCATTATACTTTTTAGGTTCTACAGTTGCAATAGAAAATTCTGTTTTGTATACTACTGTGCATTTTTGTCTGTCTTCTTGCCATCATTACTTTTGTTATTTTCTGTTCCTGCATATTTTTCTCCTCTATTTTTTTTGGACCAGTGTGGACCCTGCTACCCTTTGGTTTGGGGGTGTGACAGAAACAACAATAATCAATAAAATAGTTAACATCAATACAGTTGTAGATCAGCAATTTTTCCTGATAATTTTTTACACCTGGTGTTTTAAAACATTTTAAGAAGTTAAAAAACTCTTTAAAATTACTTTCTTATGTAATTCTAAAAAGACTCTCATGAAGTAAATGTCAGGAAATTTCCAAAAGAAAATTGATGTTTTAGTAAATCTAAAGTGAAGGAAAACAGTGAAGATATACCTCAAGAAGTTGATAAAAACCACACCTAGTGAGGATTGGGCCTGAAATGTATTTTTTGGAGGTATGTTGTGGCAATCTTTTCTGCTTTTTAGACTGTACGAATCTGCGTACTGACACTAGAAGTTACACATATCCAAATTGAAATATTTTGATAGCACTCATGATATTAAAGACATGATGTAAGGCCTCCTTTTGGACAGTTTGAACCTTACAAAGCCCCACCTTTTGAAACTGCCCTTGATACACACCAGTTGAGCTGTATAAATCAATGAATCCTTTGAAATCTCATCCAATAAACCTCATCAAATTCATTTAGCCTAACCCTACCCCGAGAAGTTAGAAGAAAGGAAGAAAGCTGAAGGAAGGAGAGTTGAGTAATAATGTAATAGTAAAAGAAGGGTAAAAGTTGAAGGCAATGTGGAAACAGCAGAGGGACTATGGCATGCAATCTATGCCAATTCGCAAAAGAAAAGAAAAATATTTGAGCAAAACAAAAGAAAGAAGGCATTTTCATTAGAAGTTTGAAAAAGAAAGAGAAAAAGATGGCCACTTTGGCTCTGGAAATTCAAAAGAAGAAGATGAAACTATGCTGAAGAAAAGTGGGTTTGTATAGAACCTCCTAGCCTTGACTAACTTCTCAAATATGAACACCTTTCCAACCCTTTCATCAGCCACAATCAAACCCAAGTAAAAGTCCTTACTGATCAATGATGGATTGAGCTATCACATGGAGATAAGAATTTGTGTAGTCTATGGTGAAAGGAGCAGTAAAAGCAATGCCTATGCTCCTTACTCCTATTTGAGGACCTAATTGCTCTTTAATTTGAGAAATAATATAACCCTCTCATTTGTTTTTGAGTGAAAAACCTGGTGAGGATTGGGTTTAAAAAATCAACTGACTAAAGGCTACATCAAAGCTGGATTCCTAAATCAAAGGCTTGCTGATTGTTAATTTTTCTTGTAAATGACCTCTGACATAAATCGACTGAATAGTAACAAGAATTACTACAGAATTTTAGTTTTAAACTGATATCTCTTTTGAAAAAAATCTTCTTACAAAATAACTGATACAGGTGTGAATAATCAATTGAGGAGAGTGGTTGTAAAAGAACTGCAGTGATTTTAACTAACTTATTGAAGAAGTTTGTGGGTACCTTCACTGAAAACCCTCAGGAGACTTCACTCCTCCACTAGGGATCACCTAGGGGTTTAAAAGGCTTGTTGCATATGCTAAATGCAACTGTGCTCCCTACAAAAGTGGCTCTTTACCTTGTTTATTTTTATTCTTTTTCCTCTTTGCTCAGGGACTAGCAAAGCTTAGGTTTGGGGGTGTGTTGACAAGTGAAAAATACCATTTTTTCACCCCTAAACTTCAGTCTTAATAGACCTTTGAGAGAACTAAATAAGTGTTTTGAGTGCCTATGTTGCAGCTAACAAGAAAGACAGGCTTAACCATAAAAGCAGCTTAAAAGTGCCAAAAAGATGACAATCCATGGCAATCCAAAGGAAGGAAGTAAAGAAACAACATCATCAGCTGCTGAAAGATCTAAATTGAAGAGGCAAAGACCTGTAAGAAAAGCAAGGAACAATTCGAATAGAGAAATGCACTACAGAGTTCTTTTCGCAAAGAACCTGCACTGTTCGTAAAGAACCTGGAACTCTGCGAAAAGGACTAAAGCTCCAGGCTTAGCGTTCGAAGAGCATTTGAACTCTTCGAAAAGAAGATTGAACTTTGTGAAAAGGAGAAGACACAATTCGAAGAGCATCTGAACTCTGCGAAAAGAAGATTGAACATTGTGAAAAGAGCTTCAGAAGCCACAGCACTTTGCGAAAAGGCCCCTAAGCTCTGCGAAAAGGTATTTTGGAGATTCGCAGCTTTAATAAGGGCAATTCAGTAATCTGTTGCATGCGTCCCAATGCGTTTTAAAACCCAAGGACATTCCGGAAGATTCTGAGCACGA
Source organism: Chloranthus sessilifolius (assembly GCA_021018995.1). Classification (NCBI taxonomy): domain Eukaryota; kingdom Viridiplantae; phylum Streptophyta; class Magnoliopsida; order Chloranthales; family Chloranthaceae; genus Chloranthus; species Chloranthus sessilifolius. Next base: position 86,193,341 of record CM037597.1, read on the forward strand.
ACCAAAGGCATATTCCACCCCACGTGAGCACCCAAAGATGAAATTACTTGGCGGGCACTTCTAGAAACTCTAACAGACTTTCAAAATGCATAACAGAATTGATGCCTTTTTCACCTGATTGGCTGAACCAGATCAAACAGTTCTGATTGGCCAAAATAGATCTGGATCCTTGTGCTCGACTCCTATTGGTTGATACAGATCTATCCAATTCTGATTGGTTGATACACATCTGAGCTGGACTTAGGGAAAACTATAAATAGACGAATCATTTGCCCAATTTGGGTATCCAGATTTTGAGTTTCATTTCTAATCCCCCATTTCCCAGACAGACAGCTTGTCTTCAATCCTTGTAATAGCCTACTTTGTGCTGGCATTTGAGAGTTGTGAGATACTGCTGTAACTCAAAGGAGAGTTTGCATCCAAGACTGCAAATCCGAGGGCTGTTAAGCCGTGCTCTGTAAATTGTAAGAATGAATTTTAAAAGGTTGTTGTAAGCTATGCATTCTCCATTGGACTGATGTCAAGGGTTCCCTCCGATCTCCTGAGTACATTAGACTCCTTTAGATTCATTGTTTTGCATGCGATTTCCCTTGATTCATTAATCCTGTAAGAATTAGTGTTGGTAACCTAGTACCTTACAGCATTTGTAGTGATGTTCCTGTTCTGAATTAAGGATTTGGATTGAAGATTATTGGATGGTTTGTGGCCATTAAAGTCGACAGACCATAACCATAAGTACAATCTAATCCTTGAATTAGATTTATCTCTCTTACATCTGTGCTTGTAGCCAGATGAAGATTGGATCATCTCTGATAAGTTGTAATTATTCTCATTAGCTGTCAAAGACCAAATCAGATTTAGATATTACTTCTCCATCTTTGTTTCAATCATTCCCCCAACTCGGATCTGGATCATTTAGTTAAAGTTTTCTTTGTTTTTAGTTAGTTAAACGTGACAAATTCAAACCTCTTATCAGTAATCTAGATAGGATAAGGAGCCAGATCTGGTAGCTCAGATCTGGAGGTTTATCTTACATTTTAGACAAATTCTCTGTGGACGATCTTTCACTCACTTACTTTTAAAACTTGCTACAATTGGCCCTGATCTTGTAGGCTAATTCTCTTCTAACTGTGCTGATATTTCTTTACTCTTTTTAATATTCTAGATTCAGTATAATTTAGCAGTTGCAAACCTGTTTTCAAAACACACATAAATCAAGCACACTAAGAAGCAACAACAGTCATCCGTACACATTGTAAGATGTGAACAGGAAATCTAACCACTGTAAGATGGGAATAATGGAAATCTAGACATTGTAAGTCATTGAATCGGAACACTGTAAGTCATTGAATCTGAACACTAAACTCTGTAAGTCTCTGAGTCCAAATAGAAATTCTGAATTTGACTTCGAAGATGAATTTGGGAACACCAAAAAAGGAATTTCAAAAAATTGTATCATCGAATTTTGTGTGAAACTTTGAACTAGTGATTCGATTCAAGGATATATGCAAATCGGTTTTTATGTTATCATCTTTTGAACTTTGTCATTGAATCTATGCATTGATATGATAAGATGTGAAATTGTATTTGATTTTCTTCTACTGAGCTTTTACTATTAGCTCACCCTGACTATACGCCATAGGTGTAGTTCTTGATCAGGACCCTGGACTTGAGGAGAATTTGGATTTATGTATCGGAGAAAGAAGCACAATAGTTGCGACAAATTCGGACTTGGTATAGTTTCAGTTTATCTCTTTAGCTTTTGAGCTTGGTATAGCTTAGAGATTTTGTAGTACTTTTGTACATACTTTTGTGTACCACTAATTAGCTGATGGTCTGCCATCACTAGTGATTTTATTTATGCTATTTTGTTTTAAATGTTCTGTATAGAATGGAATTAATTTTTTCTGCCATGTATTGTAACTGCTTTGATTCCGCACCGTGTGGATGTACCAAGTAAATTTTGTATTCGGACTGTGTTCTGTGATCTGGCGGTCTGAGTCTTCCTAGTTGGTCAAAAAAAAAAAATTCTCAGAGAATTGTGTTGGGAAAATCCGGGCGATCACACATTTCCTTGATGCCTGCCTCCTGTGGCAGCAAGAGCAAGCACATTGAAGGTTAGGGACTAACTCAATGTATTCTGAAGGGCTCATTCTGGATACAATTTAAGGCACTTCTAAGACCATATGAACTATATAGGGGAAAAGTGGTTTCTAGTTGTCTCATTTTTTGAACCAATTACGAAGACTACTGTGTGGCAAGCCAAGTATGGAACATTGAAAATTGCTTGTGTTCACTAAATCATCCTGTCCGATTATTTGAGCCTTCCTCCCAGTTAAAGAAAATCGAAGCTCTCCCAAATCATTGGATGGTATTCACTTAGAGGAGTCCAAGTTTATATTGTTCTAATGCCCAGAAGCAAATACAAGAAAATGACAATAGGAAGTAAAAAATTGTGGACTTAACAAATTTTATATAAGCAGCTTTAGCTAAATCAAAGCAATTGTAAACCAGCCACCATCTCCATTGAAAACATATATAACCACCAATCAAATATAATAAAGAGGTAACGTGCCTGAAATAGAATCAATGCTCTTAATCCTCAATTTTTAATCTCAAGAGGTAATTTGTCAAGTTGTAGTTTGGCACTTGCATTTACTCCAACATCTAAATACTCGGCCTTTGGATGACCTTTGTTGGGCGATGTTTGCAAAGACTCGTCCAGAAGATAGGGATGGTCACAACACTGCCAAGAAATCTGTATTAGTTAAATCCAAGAAGCTGCAAATATATAAGTGCAATGCTAGCTACCAAAAGGCTAAAAGGTTTGTGTTGGCTGCACAATGTAAATTTTGTATATGGTAGCCAACCCCTTCTGGGAAAGGATCACTGATTTTGGACGAGTCACTATTTTTCATCAAGTGTGCCACATGCAAATGTGAACATCCGGTAGGTCACAGATTGCAGAGAAAAAAAAACTTCATCTTGTGATGCAATGAAGTCAAACACCTTCATAATTAGTAGCTAAGACTGATTTTGGAGATCTATATGGTAGTTGTTCATTTTAAAGGTGTATGACACTTTGAATCATAGATAACTCGCAAGATCTTCAAATTTAGTCTTTCAAATCAAGTAGGAAACTTGCTGAAAAATAATGCCACGTGTCCAAAAACAATGACATGTTCCCAGTTTAATTTAGAAACAAGTCAGTTACCCTTATACCAGTTCCACAATTTAATCAAAATCATAGAAGTAGCAGCCTAAAAATATGCATAGTAGGAACAATCAAACAAACATGTCATGCAAAGAATTTCATAATAAAAAATTTGAAGTGTTAAGCAATTCAAACATATATAACTGGAAACTATGATACCAATGCAACAGAGTCTAGATCAGTTCAACCTTTCTGAGGGAGATAAGAATATCATTAAGAGTTCTGACATAATCATTCTTGGAACATGAAAGAAGGGACATAGAATTTGAAATTAAAGTAGAACAATATTGCTCAAGCTGCACATTGGAAAGTTGACCAAATATGAATTGTATTGGACTCAACATTTGATCACTTACACAACATAAGACGGTCAAATTAAGGAAAATGCATATCATTTATAATCCCACAAATCAGTGAATATACTAACTAATTTGAAACCTACTTTGAACCAATGTTGAATAACATTTAAGAAATTGAGTGATGGCAATACCTGAGAGACGTTTCAGGTTCCCTTTATGCATTTACCCATACATGAGAGCCTTCTCTTTACCTTCATCACAAAATCCAATCAAGGAAACGAAGTTTCTATGATGGACTCCTAGCAATTATTCGAGCATGACGGCTTTATGATGAACTCTTAGCAATTATTCGAGCATGCAGCCAAGTAAAGAGGAGCTCTAGTTCCAAGTATAAATCATAATTGATTATCACCATAAATTACATGTCCAACATACTCCAAAAAATTCACCAATTTGCCCACTATTCAATAGAGCTTAAGGTATAAAATATGAAATTTTGACTTCTAAAGGCTATGCTCTTTCATATATCCCCTTTCACATTGCGAGAGAAAATTCCATCAAAATCATCAACTAAACTATTTGGTTTCATGTACACAAAATTACATCAGAAAGTGGATACATGTATTTAAAATCCTCAAAACTTCAAGTGCAACTTATCCATGTATTACACTGGAAGATTGTGGGCTGCAAATAAAGCGACCCTTTTATTTTTCAGTCACAAAAAGATAACAACTGAATAAGCCAAATAACTAAATTATTAAAAGTATCTGCCACAAACTGCTTACACCTCATCATCATAATCATCATAGCCTTATCCATCTATTAGAGGTCGGCTTTCCAAGTCCTATGTCTTCTTGGATTGGTGACTTTTGCCTCAGATCAAATGTTCTCATTTGAAATGGGTGCCTACGTATCAAAGTTCAAGAAGTTCAAATATGCATAGATCAAATTATCTTTATTTGTCATTGTCGATCATGACAAATATAACACTGATGAGTGAATGACTTGTCATCAATGATCCAGACAATGCACCAAGCATAGTACCAATTTTTAGATGCAATTTAAAAGCTCCAATATTTAGAAGAAGTGGAACAATTGTTGAAAATGATGGAGAAGATGGCTTCTGATATCAAAGTTGTCCTGTCTTTTAAAAGGTAATAGTTTTTCTCATTTAACCCATATGATTTTATTTTTTTTGTGAAGTTCCTTGAGATGAAGACTAGTTATCACGTTAATTACTATAAATGAGTTTAAATAGCATCCATCCAACACAGTCTTCTTTGATATCGTTGTTAAATAATCGATTCAAAACAAAATCTCTGTATCTGCATATAGCATTCAGGCATACATTTGTCTGTATCTGCATATAGCATTCAGGCATACACTTTTCCAATCAGCTTATTAAAATTAGATATACTGGGGGTTGGGCTAAAAAAAAGGCCATTACCTAGTGCTGGTCCCATATGGACGGGGCGCTGGGAGCTGAGGAGGAAACATGATACAAACTTAACCTTTGATTTTTTACACACAAGTGACTGCCTTCAAGATTCGAGCCCGCGTCCTCATGGTTGAAAGTCCAAGACTTTTACCATTGCTCCAAGCAATGGACCCTACTGAATGGTGGCGGTGGTGTGGAGGGTAATGTAGGGTTGCACAAAATGAAAACAAGAATAAACAATTCATATATATCTTAAAAAATTATTGAAAATTTTAGTTTGAAAAAGGGTTGTTATTGACTCTTGGCTATGACACTTTGCAAAATAAACAAGTCTTAAAAATTTAGTTTTAAAAGCAGCTCTATTCCAGAAAAAGCAATGAACTTTAGATCGAACAGAAGAGAAGTCAAACTCAGATCATCCTATCTCGAGAACCATGATCTAGTAATTAATCTTGTACAAACAAAAGCTTCAATAAATCTATGCACCACCCAAATCAGAGCAACAAGCCCAAGAATTCTAGCATGAATCTTAAACAAACAAAAGCTTCTACAATCTAGACTCCACCCAAATCAGAGCAACAAGCCCATGAATCCATACTTTTAAATTTGAACTACCCACCCATCCCCTAGTCAAGGAATGTTCACATACTAAAAGTCACACTGATTGCATGATCTTAATCATCTCATCAATGGAAATTAGGCATACCAATGTACCATTACCAATACTTGAGTTAAGATCATAAGCTTAGTAACATCTCTACAGTGTAGTCTTTAGGTTATAGCTCTTCATCAATTGAGCTGGTCAGGATATAATTTACTCATTTACAGAATACAAACCCATCAGAATTTCCCATTCAAAAGTAGAGTAGAAGTCTGTTCATAAAATTATGTAGGTAAATTTGTGATATGCTCCAAACTATAGGGCTATCAACGGGTCGGGTTGACCCAATACCTGACTCACCTGACCTTGTGTTTTTTAACCAGGTCGGGCATTAAACATAACCCATTAGGCCGAGCATCAGGCATCCGACACGGCCTATGGTTCGGGTCTGGTTGGGTTGACTCAAAGCTTGGGCCAGGTCAGGCTTGCCCGACGCGGTATTTATACGTAAAAGGGAAAATTTTAAATAAACCCCTAAGCTTTGACTGATATCTCTAACACAGGGAAATTAATACTTATTTAGTTATTTTCATTCTTTCAGTAGTTGGTTCATGGCATAAGGTACTTTAAAGGACTTGACCCAAAGATTTGGTCATGTAGTACTTGTACTCCTTCAATTCTCGAACATCATTCTGAGTACATAATTCATCATTTCACCAAAATAAGTAAGAATTCAAGCACAAACTGCATGCTAGAACTTACAATATTTAAATAATATATGCCATAGGGTATTAAAATTACAATGATGACCATATTAGATGGAAAATGTTAAATAACATAAACCTAAAATTCTAAGAGAATGGTCATGAAGAGCTAAGAGAAAACAATGGAAAATGTACCAAGTCCAAGGAAAAGATTTGGAATAGGAAAATGTTTGGCACAAAAATCATTAAATATAGGCCATAGATTGGAAATTGGATTTGAGACATGAGAGATATTTATACCTTGAAAAGTTCTTGCATTTCAAGGAACTCCAATCGTCCCTGAAACAAAATCTTCAGATGGCAAAGCAAACACACTAACAGTATCAACAACCTCTTCTAGAAGAGTGGACAATGTAGCTTGAACAACCTCCTCAGGCCTCAGCTTTCCAGACACAGTGAAGGCCCTAATTACAACATCAATTCAACATTGAGAAGGGCATAGGGAAACCATCATTTAAAGCAAGTCTAAATTTAGAGATGTACTCTTACCTGGAAAGAATCAGCAGTGAAGATGGCACGGAGGGGTTGAGAAACAAGTCCAACCAGTCAGAAAGCTGCAAATATAGTAACCATTTAAATGACAAGAATCATATAAGACTGTAACAGCTGCTCTAATTGGTCAAACACACTAATTGGTATGGCCATGGGTCGGGTCACCCGTGTTCCTACCATGGGACACAAAGGGTTCATTTATAGTAGAGGCGACAACCGATAAGCATTAGTGTCAAGCACTAATGCTTATCGGTACACAAAGGGTCAAGCATTAGTGTCACCCGTGTTCACTAAACATTAGTGTCAAGCACTTAAACGTAGGATCTTACATTTGGTATACTACTAGTTAATTAGTGTTTGTGTAAGGAATTTACACTAAAGCCACATCCTAAAGCCAGTCCTAAGTTAGCTTAGAGGCAGCTACTCTGAATGCCCGTGTATGCACTGCATGGGAGTCTTGCCTCTCCTAGCTTAGACACTTAAAACGGACTAAAACATGCTATTATATATATATATATATATATATATATAATGCTTTACACTAAAGCTAGAAGCCAACCAATACACTTCCTAATAGTGTACTTGCCTTACACTATAGCCTCACCATATAAGGCTTATCTATTAAATCATGTTTTAACTTATATGTGGATACATTCACAAAGCAAGTACTGCCTTACAAGGGATGCTACCTTTAGGAGCTTATAAGCTCCTTCTTTCGCCTCTTGACTACACGATTGCATGAGTCAACATTCAAGCCATGCACTCAAAGTGCAGCTACTCCATTATAAAATGCAAGAGAGCTTCCTTCATCTTCCAGTTTCCACCCTGCAGCTATGAAATCAGCCAGTTAAATAAATCGTAGTAAATTGTAGATAAAAGAAAGTTCTGCTATTTAACCCCACTTCCAGTGTAACCTTGGACACCACCTTAGAACCTGAGATCACTAAGAAATCTGACAATACTGTCACATGAGTTCGGTTCTCATTCTGTGAGCTCGGCAAACTTGATACAAGTCAGTACCGTCGTAACCTTGAGTCCACGAAAAGGTATGCCGTAAAACGAACCACGGACGAGTTCTATTAGCATAGAGTTCATTTACACTAAATTTTATATCAATTTCACAAGCTTGAATCAACAGCTCTGAAATCAGATGGTGCTTGTCGGGTTCGAAGTCAAGAATGCCATTGATTTCACTTCGAACCTCTCATACCAGATTTAATAAATAACATAGTTTATTTTGTGAAAAACATAAAAGAAATAACACATAAACCTATCTATGGTACAAAGGCCAACAGACCAAGTGAATTCAAAAGCAAGAGAGGAGCCCAAAGGAACCACGGCATGCTGGCATCAGGCTTGCCGAGGCAAGCTTATGAGCTTGCCAAGGCAGTGTGCTCAGCTGGGATACTTGCCGAGGCAAGCCTATGTAAGTCTGGTACACTGGTGTGGAGGTGCCTTTTGTCTGCCTATATGGATGTCCTATCAGTCTCGTCAGTTGATTCGTAAACTAGTAATAGTATACCTACTAAAACCCAGACATATACATATATGGGATCTCAGGTGGCTTGTGCATTTGCTTGGTGCACATGATGAGTTTGTACTGATGACTGTAGATTGACTACAGGCATGCACCTGTAGCAGTCACACGAACACGTGAAGTCAGGTAGGGAAATTATTTCGCTGACTTGTATTTTATTGTCCCCTTCACTCTAATTAGCATAATAATATAAATATATAAGTGTATATGCTCATGATAAAAACAATGCTCTTGATCGTGTTAGTATGATGCCTCCCTATGCGCATGATCATATGGTCAGACTCTATACTAGTGTCAGTTTACTGATTAACTCGGTTCAATGTATTGGTGATATGAGCTATAGTTCAACATATAGGTAGAAGATGAATGCTTATGATCATGTTTGAGGTATAGTAGGACAGATGAATGCTTCTGATCGTGATAAAGTCAGTTCACTCGATACTTTTTCTACATAGGTGCATTGAATGATGATGATAGAGTAAGATATTTGACTATGATCATGATATCAATCAGATACAATATGTGGCTATAGGTTCATTCAGTTTAATGTGTAAGTATACCTAATGACATATACTTAAGAAGATAGTGTTAATGATGCTCCGTTTAGTTTTGATGTATGTATGACTATCCATGCTTCGGCTAAATTCAGTTTATATCTGCAAGATGTTCTTGTATACGAGTTCCTATAGTTCATGATGTTTTGCATATATGATACCATGCATAGTCCTATCTTGTTATTCATCATGTCATGTGCCAATTTTTGCTTTGTTCTAAATCAAGTGATCCCGCTAACACGGGAGCTTGACAAGTGATCCCGCTAACTTGGGAGCTTGATTTTCTTGGTCTAGATAATTCCGCTAACTCAGAAGCTTGATTCTCTTGGTCCGAGTGATCCCGCCAACTCAGGATCTTGTTTTATCTCAGTCCAAGTGATCCCGCTAACTCGGGAGCTTGATTCTTTTGTTTCTATACTAGTATCTTATACGTCTAATAAACTTATTTAAATTGAGCTTGTTTCAGCTTGATTCCTCATACCTGTTGCACCATACTTTGTTTTGTATATCTTCAGCATAATGGTTCAGCAAGTAAGCATGTTAAATTATTCACATGATACTGAATGATTTATGCTATATGAGATATAATATAATCTTATTTTCTATGCCTCTAGAAGTGAATTTGGTAATAAAAAATATGACTTAGCACTGTAAATTTCTCTCCTGAGCTTTGATAATAGCTCATCCTATGACTTCAATGTCTTAGCTGTAGATCCCGATCTAGAGCACGTGGGGGATCCTACCTACCAGCCAGACGAGGAGGAAGAGGAAGAGGGCGAGGAGGACGGGGAGGAAGACTTTGCTGAGGACTTCTTTCCCAAATAGGTTAGAGAGAGAGAGAGATGTCATTTAAACACTTGTATCCATGTATGATGTTTTGTTCTAAGATATTTTATACTTCATGTATAGGTTTTCTTTTCATTGTTTAGATGATGGGTGACTGTCATTGATGGAAAGCTATACATCGTATATGTAAGCATTGTTTATAGATGTTGATAGTTTTCTGTTTAGATGAGTAAATATCTGTTTGTTTTGCCATATTATTGTATGTCAGAGTGAGTACATTGCTTCCGCATTTGCAATACATTTCACAATCTAAGATGTCCTTGTATGATAGGATCATGCTAGGTGATCCGACGACGCGGCATTTCCTATATACGATAAAGTGAAATGTCAGGTTGTCAGAAAGACGCCCAGGGATATGAATTTGAATGCATGATGAATCCATGCATTCGAACTAGGTGGGTCCATGTAACACACATCCTAAGGATCGGGTGTAAAGGCAACTTCCCCGAGGAAGATCATAGACAACCCAGAAATTTTAAAACCAGTATGTAAATTGGTGTTATTGTAGAATAGTATCCATAAGTGGAGCTTTCAGCATCTATCTAGGCCCCAAATTTTGCTGAAAACTAGAGACTCTCAGCTTCTTTAGTATGAAAAATTATGGGGGCTAAGCCCATTTTTTAAGATAAAAGTCACTTACTAATAGGAAGTTCAACACAAGATAAAAGTCACTTACTAATAGGCCACAAAGGTTCTTGATATATTCTTCCCCCATCTTCAACAGGACTCTCCTATTTATTTTACCTATTAGTTCTTGAAGCAAAATACAATACTAAAATGCTGTAGTCAATGGGTTATAAGATTAATCCATTGACCAAGTTCCAAGCTAAATCAATGATCATGCGGAAGTACTTTCTTTCACTCACCAGCAATAGTACCCATGAAAGATGTTGGAGTATTACCCACGACCAAAGGTATAATTTGTTAAGATAAAGTGAAATGGTACAAAAAAATTTGACATGGGCACTCCTGTATTTTTATTTATGAAGAGAAGCCCACCTTTCACCAATACTATACATAAAATGGGAATGGAAAGTACAAAAAATATAGAAAGTCACCATCTTTGATTCTAGCGTAAAATCAGTCCAAAGAGCTGGTGTTATAGAATACTAAACCTTTACATCGCAAGCTCAAGACCACAATGAAACAACCCTTATGCTTGTGCAAAAAGATATCATACCATTTTAATGAGGAAAACCATCATGAAAATAAAATATCCAATTAAATATTTCTTCAAACATCTACCGTACAATAGTTTTACCATCAATGCAATTAACATTAAAACTACATGAAAATGGTCCACGTACCTTCTTTTACACCAACCCTCAAACACATGAGATGCATACACCATGCACCTTTGTAAATTGAAACTTACTAGACAACATTGAGATTGGAATTTTTCAATTGATCAAATAATAAGCACTTGGAACATACTTTAAACATGACATACCCATTAATCATCAACATAGGAGAACAATAAAGCCTTTTGAAGTATATTGTATTAGGAAACTTAAACTACCTGAACTCGTTATAGCATAAAATCGAACACCCTAGGGTTTCCAAGAGATTAGAAGATATTGATAAGGCAATCAATGTAAACCCTAACCCTTACCCCCCAAACTCTAATACTAAACCTGAAACCCCCAAACTCTAGGTACTGAACCTAAAACCCCTAAACCCTCACCCCAGACTTCTTAAAACATTATTTACCTGAGCATACATACAAATAAAAAAACAGAGAGTAAATCAGAAAATAATAATAATCAAACATGTCACATGTTCTAAACAAATCATAGATTTGGAAAATAATAAGCAAAGATCAGCAAAATTGAATAACAGATTTTGAAACAAGTCACCAGTCTATTATAATCAAACTCTTCAAAATAATTAAAATATAAAATTGAAAAAAATATAAATTTCTGCATACCTGTTCAAATGTTTATGCTCTTCACCAAGACAACTTAACAAAACTACATTCAAAATAGGTCCTTCACTTGAAAAATCCTAACCCTAGATCACCGCCATTAATGTCTCTTCGATTCCACTTGAAAAACATCTCATTCGGAACGGAGGCAGTGGAATCAAGACAGTCTTCTAAAACAACACCACGGGGTGAAAAGATGTGGGAAAGGGATAGCGAGAGAAGAAATCCTAAGGTACTCGGATTCGAAGGAGAGATCTGAGATCACAAGAGGGAGATAAATCTTCGGCTGTTTCTGAAGATGATGAGATTAGTATATTTTAGAGGGTTGGCTAAGGAAGAGATTTGAGGAGAGTTTCTAGGTTTGTAGGGAGATGATGGACTCCTAGGGTGATTTCTAAAAGGGATCTAGGAGTGGAGACGATGGTCTAGAGAGAGAGCGAGAGAGAGAGAGAGAGGAGAGTTTGTTGTCCCGATTTCTAAAAGGTTGGCACGGGTATATATACTTATACCCTTCATCGACGGCTTCCCAAAATAGCTGTCGGTGTATGGTATACCTATGATAGACAACCATCGGCATAACCTCCTTTTTTTCTAGTGATAGATTATTGTAAACTAAACAAAGTTATGATAAAGAACAAGTATCCCTTACTAAGAATATATTATCTTTTTGATCAGTTGCAAAGCGCCAAATTTTTCTTCATGATTGAGTTGCATGCCTATTACCATCAGTTAAGAGTTAGAGAAGAAGACTTCCCTCAGACTGCCTTTCGAACTCGTTACAACCACTACGAGTTCACGGTCATGCCATATGGTCTAACCAATGCACCAGCAGGATTCTTGGACCTTATGAACCGAGTTTTCAAGCCATACTTCGATAAGGTCGTGGTAGTCTTTACTGACGATATCCTCATCTAATCGCCCAATCTAAAGAACATGCAAAGAACTTGAAAATTACTCTTAAAACGCTTAGAGAACACGGATTGTATGCCAAATTTTTTTTATGCGAATTATGTCTAAAGAAAATTACTTTTCTAGGACACGTCTCAGGAGATGGAGTTTATGTGGTCCCATCTAAGATAGAAGTGATCATGAATTGGAAGAGACCGACAAGTGTAATGGAAATACGTAGCTTTCTGGAACTAGCCGGACCATAATAGCCTACCCATATCTTGACCAAAATTGGTTTTCAGGTACACAGGAACCTCCCTATAAGGTTTTGAAGTATATGGTAGTATGATCATGGGATCAGAACATATAGAAATAGGATTTTTCTTCGAGTTTCTTGATGAAACTCTATTAAACTACGAGTTTATGGTCCATATTTTTTTTACAGATACGGTCGATTTGAGGAGATATGAAGGTACTTTCTTGTTAGACTCCTTGACTGATAATTTTTATGTGATTCGATGGGGTAAAAAATCTCCCAATCCTTCTCTTTCTCCTTTTTCCTTTTCGTCATCTCAGTTTCTTTAAAGATTGAAGGGGACCGACTGGGAAACTCTCCAATTCATTGTGTACATGTAAAATAGTAAGGAAGAAGGGCTATGGTTGAATATATAAGAACTGGGATAGGGTTTGCAAAAGAGTTCTGGTCAATCTCTAAAAGAGGGGGCTATGAAATGTTAAAAGCAAAGAAACAAGGAGACTCTCCTCGTTCCCACCAAGTCAAAATTTTGGAAGGAGGGTTAGGCTTTCTAGTTAAAGTCTAAAAGAGGAAACCATGGGAGCTAAGAAATTTAAAATTTTTTTTAAAAAGGAGAGAATCTCTTCCTTCCCAAGGGGGTCAATTTTTTTGAGGTGGGAGCTCCTTCATGAGCAGAAATTAATTTCCTAATCTTCTCTTTGGTTTGATCCTGTATGGCATGTATACAATAAATTACGTATAAATTTTTAAATTATATTACTAAAATTAAAAAGTATACATAGATCCAGGGTTGTTTAAATCCTTGACCTATAAGTTATTGAACACATACTAGTCAACTATGCCACAGAAGATTGTCTGAAAAGAAATACTAAAATTATGTATAGTAATTATATTATATATGCATTAGATCTTTAGTAGGTTAAATGGGAATTGAAAAAGTCAAATTTGTCAACATGATTAGTTCTTGAAAGTTGTCGGAATTCGCCGAATGTTTAGAAGTGATTGTCATTAAAATAATGTTAAAGACATCAAAAAAGAAATAATTAAGTCATTAAATAAATATTAAAAGCATCAAGCATATTAATTCAAAAAGTAGTAGTACTAGCAACAAATGCCATAATTAATCTAGAAATGTATGGACCAAGGTTACCAGATTCGCTCACCACCTTAGTGAATTACGAACCGTACATAGCAAACTGTTCTGTAGTTTGATTCAGTTTGGCATGCGATCCCATTAGTTTAGACCGATTCTAGTATAATGTGTTTAAAATTTTAAAAATTCATATGTTACCAAGATTTGAATCACTTGCTTTTAAAGGAAATGCCTAAACGAACGAGCCAATAGTTGTTCCATTTAAAGGTAGAAAATTATTTAATATTTTTCCATAAAACTCATCCTACCATAGTGAACCTGGTTCACTCAATAGTGGTGAACAACCACAAACTGCAAACCCGAATTTGCACTATGTGAACCAATAAATCAGCTACCATTAGTCCCGTCACTAAAGGTGTATTCTCTCCACAACATTATGTATTAGTTTTTCTTATAATATTCCTTAGGGCACAACACTTACATAATGGATGCATAATAAGATTGTCAATGTGACGTTGATGAGAAGAAATGGAGTGATCAATGTGTCATTTAATAACATTATGAGTTTGGTTTTTTTAATGGTAGACTTGAACTTTCTATAGGTTTATCTTTGGCTGCTGTAGCAGCCCGGATTTCCTTACCTCAAAACCTGTGCCGTCAGATCATACATACGATCTGAATTACAGAGTATCATGGTACTTTCTTCCTTAGGTGACAGCTCGATCTTCCCCGAGATAAAAGATTGGAAAGGTCAGGCCGTCGGTTTTTGGTAAGTTACTTACATGCGGAAGCAATGTATGGAATTGCGGAAGCATAGCTATAAAGTAAAGCAATGGCATCATAAACCAAAAAGAATTTCCATCATTCCACATCACAACACTACAAAATCCACCGGTGAAGGCCGACCTTCACCTAAACAGTGGACAACAAAACTATACAAAACTGTATTCAAGTTTAAACAAAATATTGTATCAACTATCAAAAGTACAGAAGTATCTAAGATCCAAAGAACCAAGCTAAGGGAAGAACTCCTCTTGTGGCTCTTCCTCCTCTTCTAGGTTATAATCTGGATCCTCCTCTTGTTCAGGATCCCTCTCAAGATCTACCCCTGCAACTGTGATGTATAGTCGAGGGAGGAGCTACAGTCCAAGCTCAGTAGGGAGAAAATAGTACGAAACTATATCTTATCATTCTACTTCATGGCAATGATGCATAAGTAAAATAAACATTTCAAATGCATTTGGTATTGAAATACATTAGCATAAAGCAAAACTTTAAATCATAACCTCAAGACATGTCATATCATGATGCAAATAATGTAAGAAATTATGCATATTGAAGCAATTAAACAGAACTGAATTTCATACCATATCAGGGGAACAAATGTATACAAGAAGTAACACATGGAGTATCAAATCGAAATGTATCAATTCACATCATATAATCGGATTCAAAGTATTAGTGTAACATAACAAAAAATAAGACTATTAGCAGCAGCTTTTTACTGTAAAAAACTGTTGCTATTAACAGAAAAACTATTAAGGCTATTAGCGGCAATGGTATTACCGGTAGTTTTTTGTTAATAGCGGCAGTTTTTGGCTCCCACAAATAGTCTTATTTTTTGTAGTGTAAGTATCCCGTAGTGAGAACTGAGCAGTCCATAGCAGACACAGAATCGTAACCCTGGGGACTCCACCCCTCTCATGGAGACTCCTCTCCCTTCATAACTAATCCTCGAATCAAGACAAGTCTCATGGCAAGGCATCCCATAGTGGGAACTGAGCAGTCCGTAGCGGACCAGGGTCATAACCTCGAGGACTTTACCCCTATCATAGAGGCTGCACTCCTCATTGCACATGGTTTCGAAAACATATCACATATATACAAGTCGGACTTTAAAAGATTTCATCACATAATCAAATTGGAATTCAAGAAATTGAACTTAACGAGTCAAGTTTATCGAGATATCAAGGTACGAAATGCCATGGTCATATGTAGAAAAAAATCATAAATGTTCCAAGAGCTAAATATATATATATATATATATATATATATATATATATATATATATGTATGTAACATTGCTGAAAATATTGTTCATATGCAGTCAAAATTACATAGCATCACTAAATCGAGTCAAGTCTATAATCTTGCAATGAAATTTCCCTACCATAAAGTCAAAATTTTATGACCAAAATTGCACGAATCAAAGCCAATTCCCCCCTCAAATGTTCTTTGTATTCAACCTAGATCATACATCATACATAACTTATGTGTTAACAAATCATACTAGCATGAAATGAGATCTCATTTGGCGTGAAAGAACTAGGAACCCAAGCTCACAAAATGAGGTACCTCGCAGTGGCGAGCTACAAGGTCGCCAAGGCGAGGTGCCCAGGTGCCATGTGATTCAAAGTGTCTCAACACGGCGAGATTTTCCAGAGCCAGAATGGCCTATTTTTCAAAGTGGCACTTGCTACGGTGAGTGCTTCAGGTCACTTCTTGCCGCGGCGAGACTCAAGGTCGATGCGACGAGCCTGATAAGCCCGCATGCCCTTTGTGTTGTCTTCCAGCTTCGTAACCTAAACTTTCTCTCATTTAATCCTCACTCTTCATGTATAATCGAACTAAATTTTATATTATTAATATAAATCTAAACCTTTATCTTATTTTAATCGTGCATGCAACATTTTGAGGCATCAGAATTTAAAGAATTTGGCCATTAAGCCTTTCACGCGTCCGATTGTTAGAAAATTCTTTGCATGCGATTCCAGAATCGACTGGAACAATCCTAGCCTTATGAAATTTAGGTTTACGAAGCAGAGCTAAGGCATTTACCTTCGCGGAGTCTTCACAAACGAAGTCTCCTATCTTTGTGAGGAGATTCTCATTGTTTACGTGGTTATGGTCATTCGATTACTCCATTGTAGGATCTTCGAAGACCCAATGATGCGGAGATGATCAATACAATGGAGATTCTTTTTCGTTGAATGATTAGGGCAGAGGTTTCTTTGAATGAAGTTGCGTGAATTCGGATGGTTCAAGCTCTCCAAGATGGAAGACAAGAGGAAAGGGAGACTCTAAACTCTTAACTCCAATTCTCAATTTCGAATCCCATGCAGCTTATGAGCGGGAGTGGGCTTTATAATTTGGGGTGTCTAATCCGGTGTGTACTTGGCACACACGGCCTGGTGTACTAGTCTAACTCAACGCCTCAACTAATGGGTCTTAATCCTTGGGCCTGAGTAACTAATGGGTCTTGATTTTTGGGCTTGATTAACTAATGGGTTTATGTTAGTACCTGCATGACTTATTAGTTGTACCCAATAACCATGGTACACTTGTCTCCATGTACCATGATCGATCTCGATCCATGGGGTCGATCATACATGGTTATTGGTCACGTGCACATACCCATTGTAGTGATTGAATCTCAAAAATCCTAGGGTGTTAAAGTAGCAATATAAGAAATTCTAAACTCAAGAACAAGGATTAGATGTAAGAGTGCAATGTCTAACTTTTTAATATTAGTGATGGGCCTATTCCTTAATTTCCATGATAATGATTAAATGAAACAAAGAATAAAAAAAAATCTTTTGAAAGAGGGATGAAAAAGGTAGTTAAAAATTAAAAAAAGTGCAAAAGTAATTGATGTAGAGAAAAATGCAAATAATAAGATTACAAAATGGAAATTAATAATAAATTAGTTGAAGATTTGGTTGTTAAGAAATCAATCAAGACCAAGAAAAGGTAAAATGTTGTCAAAACCTCAAATTGGCCAAACATGATTAGTTCTTTAAAGTTGTTAGAATTCACCGAAGGTTTAGAAATAATTTTATCCTTAAAATAATAGTAAAGATATACAACAATTTTATAATTAAATTAATAAAAAAATATTAAAAGCCTACAAAATATTAACTTATAAATGAAAGTATTAGCATTAAATGCAGTAAGTAATCTAAGTTCGGGACCAAGGTTACTGTGACGACCCATACCCACATGCCACAATATAGTTCTGTTGCCCCGGTTTTGTTTTTGGTATAGGCCTAAGTCCCCACCCAAAACACGTTATCTATGTGTTAGAGCATACATTGGAAGATATTGTCCAGTTCTAGGCTTGAGTCCCTGATAGCTCTATCAATTACATTCTGTCTTAACTTACTCAAGTGCACAATGGAAATTACAGCCTAGTGATATGATCGTTCTCACGAGGAAGTCTAAATCTTAAAAACTTTTATTTGCCTTTAAAGAATAAAGAATGAGTTTTTAATTAAAGAAAAGTGTAGAAAAATAAATATAAATCTTCCGTCTTTCATATTATGGTCGTTAATCACAATCTTCTAGCCTTCAGATATCTTAAAATTAAAATACTGTTACACTATATCTCTGTCTTCTAGAATTTAGGCGTCAATTAAAAACTAGAATTCTTCAATAAAAATTTATTGTAACAACCTGGATTTTCCTTACCGTAAAAACCCGAGCCGTTAGATCGAGTGTGAGATTTGAATCATAGTAAATCATGGTATCAAAGTATTTACTTCGCTTCAAACAGCTTGGTCTTCCCAAATTAAACGGTTGGAAGGACCGAGTCAACTAACAGTTTGGTAAGCAAGTGCGCATGCTGAAAACAATGTGCGCAAATGGATATAGCAGAGCGAAAGCAATTAGACTAAATAGTACATAGACTCTCAAAACTAACTATTCACATCCATCAAAGCTATACCAAAACATCCACCGGTGAAGGCCGTTCTTCAACTAAATAGTGGGGACAGAATATAATCTTCTTCATTTGCAAAATCCCAAAATATTGTATCATATAACAAAGTTTCCAAAAAAATATCTGGGCCCTCAAGCTCCTAACACAACTCAGCTACAGATAGTACTCCTCGGGTAGCTCCTCCTCGTCCTCAAGCGTATAATCTGGATTGTCTTCTTATTCCGTATCTCCTACAGGCTCAGCTCCTACAGCTGTGACGTATAGTCGG
This sequence comes from Chloranthus sessilifolius, assembly GCA_021018995.1. Classification (NCBI taxonomy): domain Eukaryota; kingdom Viridiplantae; phylum Streptophyta; class Magnoliopsida; order Chloranthales; family Chloranthaceae; genus Chloranthus; species Chloranthus sessilifolius. The sequence goes on from CM037597.1 coordinate 86,212,232, forward strand.
GAGTGAACTACAGTCCAAGCTTAGTAGGGATATAAACAATGTCAAATGATACTTTATCATTCTAATTCATGGCATAAATACATAGTGGAAGAAATCAAGTGAAACATATGGTGTCAAAACATATTGGCATAAAACGAGCAATTCAAATATGAATTCAAAACATGTCGTATCATAAATGCAAGTGACGAGCAAGATTGTACTCAATTTTGAATCAAGGGAACAAGACTGAATTGCTTATCATATTAAGGAAAGGAGCTTATGCAAGGCGAACACATAGCTTATCGAGTTGAGCATATCACATCATATTACATACAAATTACATATTATTAGTGTGAGTATCCCATAGCGGGAATAGAGCAGTCTGTAGCGGACACAGGGTCGTAACCCCAGGGACTCCACCCCTCCCTTGGAGGTTCCATTCCACTCACATATAATCACAAGCACGGGATGAGTATTGTGGCAAAGCATCCCGTAGCTCGAACTGAGTAGTCTTTAGTGGACACAAGGTGAAAACCCCGGGGACTCCACCCCTCTCATGGAGGCTCTACTCCTCAATTGCACACAATCACAAGACATATCACATTCACAATGAGCAGAAATGTACTCAAATCATAACATGAAACGAGAACAAAATTTATCGAATAAACTTGACTGCCATATGCAAGCAAGATGTCATAGTGCATGTTCATGTATGAAAAAAATCATAAATCATATGCAGAGGTATCGATCATCAAACAACTATATTATTCCATGATCAAGTCAAACATTTAGCTTTGCATTCGAAATTTAACTACCTCAAGTGTCGAAATCTTGCGAGTCAAAGTGCATGAATCAATGTCAATGCTCTAGCAAATGGTTCCTCATATACACCCTAAATAATGCATCGCATATAAGCTAATGGTTAATGAACCATACATATCTGAATCAAGGTCTCTCGAGCAAAGAACTATACAAAACCTCAAAGTCCACAACAGGGCATACCTCGCCGCAGTGAGCTCACATGTCGCCGCGGCAAGCTCTTTAGGTGCCACATGACTTAAGTCATCTCGCCACGGCGAGATTTCCCAGAGCCGAAATGGCTGTAATTTCATGGTAGCACTCATCGCGGCAAATGCTTCAGGTGTTTTCTCACCACGGAGAGCCTCTAAGTCGTCGTGGTGAGCCTTAACAGCTCACCGGTTCTCAGTTTTACCTTATAGGTTCTGAAACTTGATCTTCATGTGTATAGTCCTCCTTTCAAGGCGAAATGGATGTGTACCCGATACGTTCATGTCACACATAGACTCCTATCATACTATGATTACACAAGGCATTATTCGAGACTTCGAAAATTGGTTAAATTCATTCTAAACTCTACGTGGGCCTGATTCACGAGGTTTTGAAGCATGCAAACTCATAACACAACTCACTCGAGTATGGTTTGGGATTATCGAGTCTCCAACACTTGTGTGCTTATGCATGTGCGCATTTTGAGGCATCAAACCTTAAGGATTTGGCTTCGAAGCCTCTTGCATGTCTAATTCCTAAATTCACCACATGAACTTCTCACCCTTGCATGAGTCGATTCTAATTCTAGAAAATAAATCTATGGAGCGAAGAGTGAGAGTTTACCGTAACAAATTCCTTGCATGCGAGACTTCTGAGATTTCGTATAAAATCTCTCCCATTAAAATCGTCTCTATCTTTGCTCGAAAGAGTCCGCGGTTCAAGAACAAGTTGAACAATCTCCCCATTTCAATCATGGTTTCTTGTTGACGAAAGTGAAGATGTCGGCCGATTTGGAGGCTTCTTCGAGATGGAGAAAGAAGGAGAGGAGCTCTCCGCTTACGTGTTTGTCAATCAAAGTCCATGCACGCCTTATGCATGCATGCCAGCTTATAAGGCTAGGGGGTGTGTTTTGGTGTGGTGCCTATACACCCAGTTTGGTGTATTAATTTAACCAAAGGCCACAAATTTGGGGCTTTAAGTCATGGGCCCAGTTTCTAATGGGTGCAACCCATGGGCCAGATCTAATTTACGGGTCCTGACTCTCGAGTGATGACAACAGGTCTGATAAGGCTTATCACTATTAGGCCACATCAGTTGGGCTGTTAACTGATGAGCCTACGGTCTTGGCCGTACCTACTGGATCTCACACAAGGAGTCTAATTATTTATGTGGTCTTGATCCAAAGCGACCCATTTTATTTACAAGAACTACTAAATCCTGTGTATCAGGTGTATATCCGTCAGAACTGAAGTGTGGGTATAAGCCAAAATCAGTCGCGTGTTACATCCTCCCCCCCGTAAATGAATTTTCATCCTTGAAAATTGACGAAAATGGGAAGGGGTATGGATTGTGTTGATACTGACAAGGCGCGTCAAATCGTTAAAGGACATCCATGAAGTGGAGTTTGTTCAATGGGATCCAGTCTAGTATAAAATCTGAACCCCACATGCAGTAGGCTAATCCTCATTATTATTGACATGTACCATAAGAAAGTTTGATGGTCGGGTATTGATTATCTATTGACAAGCAAAAATGAACTTGGTGAATTTGGTTATGATGAAATTTCATGCTGAATTCAAGTAAGTGTTGAGGTATTGTAAAAAAAAAATTCAGAGTCATCATGACAAAAGCTCTATCCACGGTAGGAATATGAAAATTTAGATTCTAAACTAGCAATGGAATTGTCATGATTCAGCAGTCCTAGCTGTATTTATAGTGTAGAATAGAAGGCATGTAGTGAGTGCTATAATCTTGAATAATCTACTTAGCGGTATGTGGCTTACTAATGACAATTTCACATAAGGAAGATTTGACTTGCAAATAACATAAGAAGATTTTGAGAGCTGACCAGGCGGCTCTATGGATTGTTCAGCGGGTTGCTTCCCAGAAGAACCAACACCAAAATGAGAAGTGTTCCTAGCATAATCCGAGGTGTATCCCCGTGCTCTTGCGATTCGCTGAGCCGCATCATCTGGGAAATAGTGGTGCATGATCTCCATGATCATTGTTTCCTGGAAATCCATCCACCAAATGATGTTCGCCTGAGTGCCAAGGTTGTCGGAGGAGGTGGCTAGCGGTTGTTGTAGGTCTCGTATCCTCCTATTCAACTTTTTCTGAATCCCTATCCATTCTTCGATTCCAAAATGTTTGATGTTGTCAAACCGGCGCACTTCATCCGTCGGTAGGTCATAGCTACCCACCTCATCCTGGTAATCCTCGACGAGTTGTGATATGTGGCGCACATATGGCATAGTATCTGATGGTTTCTTCCTCGTTTCTAACATTTGGTTGTGGGCATGAATTAGTCCCTCGATGACTACCTCAGCCGCATCAAACTGTGAATAGGGCTTGTAGTAATATCCCTACTCTCTCTTGTTTTCTTAGAGGATAGAGGTTACATCGAAAGACAATGTCGATCCACCACATCACGAACGCCAACTGGGATCTCCTTGCAGATTGACCCAGCCGGTGTTGTCCCTGGCCATTTGGTAAAATAGCACTTTGTGAAGGTTTGGTGGCAGTAATCCTAAATATTCTTGATACCCTAATGGGACACCCATGGATATGGCTATGCGATAATGACCAAAATTAAATACTCGATTGTCTATGGTCATACAAAGTCTTTCCTCTCGATCAACCTCCATGTTCTAGTAGAAGAGTTTGACGATCTGTGGATAGTAGTGTGCGTGGAACGGTTGGAGTAACATTTCCAAGTTTTCCCTTCTAAAGTAATTAATTGACAAAAAGGATGTTTCCTCGTCTTCAAAATACAGTGGGTCAAAAGACCACTCCACCTCGAACGTCTTGGAATCCCACCACGAGTTGGGTTGTTCTCTAGTCGGTGGAGTTTCTGAACTAGTCGGGGCCTTGCCTTTGGCTTTTTATGAAAGTTTAGATTGGACCAGGGGAGGCTTAGTCGTGTTTTATCTCTTTGGGGCCATAAGTAAGAGAAAGAAAATGAAATGGAAATCAAAATGGGGAGGCTTTAGTGTTTTTACCTAACGAATTTGGCTGAATCGAAAGAATTCGATTTCGGCAAAGCTTGAGCATGTCGATCCTCGAGTTTGGAGAGTTTCGACATGAGAAAATGGGCGATTTGAAAGCAAAAAGTGTTGTTTCACACAGGAGAGATGACAAGAGAGGGGGGCGCAGGCTCAAAAAATTCTAAAAATGACAAAATGAGGGTTTCTTGGGCCCCTTTTAACACTTAATAGTCATCACGGTGACTTTAAGATCTCGCTGCGGCGAGCCAAGAGCTGAAGTTCTCGCCACGGTGGGCAGTGATCTCACTGGGACGAGGTGCACAGACTAGCTGGCTCGGTCAACGGCTGTGTGGGGATTAGTTTGGGATATCAACCCGATTTTCCTACTTCATATACTATGGTAAAGTACCTCTAAAATGGTATATGCCATTTCATCAGTATATTGACATCATAAAGAAAATTTTTCGATTACATGTGAACATTCCCCACTTTTCTTTGCGATTACAATTATACACATATGAGTCACGTTTGATCGTTAACACCTAATCGCCCTCTGGGTTAGCTTGGTTGAACAATTGTGGGTACTGATCTTGTGTTTCATCTTCATGTTCCCACGTCGCTTCAGCATTAGAAAGGCTGCGCCATTGTACTAGGACAAGTGGAATATGCTTTATCCTTAAAATTTGCTCCTTGCGGTCCAAGATTTACACTAGTTCTTCAATCAACGTTAAGTTTTCTTGGACTAAAATGGGTTGGTAGTCAAACACTTGTGCTGCATCTCTCACATAATTTCTGAGCATCGACATGTGGAATATGTTAAGCACTGAGTTATGCCACTTTCCACCTCCTAACCTAGCCCTTACTAGAACTTAGAGCTATTTAATAATTGATTTTTAGTTGTGATTTTGTAGTTAGCAATAATATTTTACACCCATGTAATAAGGGCCAAGAAGAGAAGAAATGGAGTCAAGCATTGGAGTTGATGGAAATTCAGAGATTGAACCATGATGGTCCCCACCCAAGGGGCTGTTAAGCATGCCTTGGACCCCTAGAAGTTCTACATTAAGAGAAAAGTGGGGCCCATACTTGAAGGACTGCAGCAGCAGACTAGACAAACAAGTAGAGAAGTAAAAAATTTCAGCTCGAGCAGTCTCTCGAGCACATCTGAAACCCTCAGATCTATCTGCTCGAGCTGTCTCGAGCATATCAGAAACCTGTAGAGCTATCCTATCGAGGTGTCTCGAGCAGACCACACCTTCAGAATTTCTTATCGAGCAGCTCCTGAGCACACTCGAGCAGCTCTCAACCTTCAAAAGCAGCCTGTTGAGCATACTGCAGCACCTCCACTTCTCGAGCAGCTAAAAGAATGCAACAATTCAGCCTGTCGAGCAACGCTCAACCTTCAGAAGTCGTCCACTCGAGCTACCTTCAGAAGCACTCTAGCCACTCGAGCAGATTTGACTTTAGTACTTCATCGACACAAGAATCCTTTAGGAAGAAGTCCATCTGCTCGAGATTATACGTCTGAAGCACTATCCGTCAGGAAGAAGTCCACAGCACATGGGACACCTGTTAAAGTGTGCTATGCTTTTCCTAACAGCCTAGGGGCAATACATGGTTGAAATTAAGCCATGATAGTAGATCCTAACTATCTTGATTTTCTTTCTCTCAGATTGGCCAAAGCAGAAAGTGCTTTTTGGGTGTGCATAAAAAGAAAAGACAAATACTTGTAAGAGTAGCCAGGAAGGCCGAGAGGCCTGAGCTCACTTTTAGGGTTTAGGTTATTTTTAGGGTTTAGTTTATCTTTTTCCTTTTATGATTTTCTTCTTTCCTTAGCTATCAGTAGTCTGGCTAAGCCTTTGTAGCAGATAGGGTTAGTTTTCATTGTAAAGGGATTTGTAATAGCATTGTGAAGATTGGAGTCTCGCAGAAACTGCAGACTTGAGGGCAAAATCATTGTATTAGTTCAGATCTTGTTTTTATTTCTGTTTTTAGTTAGTTAGTGACACCCCAAAAACGCCCTCTTTATACCCTATTTATTCGTTAAAATAGACTAGGTTTAGAGTTGCCAAATTTGAAGCAGATCTAGAGATGTACAATTTTTAGATCCACAACTCCCTGTGGGACAACCCTTACTTATCTAAAACTTGCTACAACAACCCTGTATCTTTCAGGTGGTGCTTGTGTTCTAATCCCATTTTTATTTCCCTTTGTTTTATTTTTATCCTTTTTTATTTCTGTCATCTTTTGACCATTTTGATAATAAAGAACACAAGTAAAAGTAAGCCAACATAATACGTCGTGGATGCTAGACAACTTAGGTGGCAAGGCGACGCGATAGGCTACTTCGCCGACATGACCCAAAATTTAAAAAGGGCCAATATAACGAGGGCTAAGCTTCCCTTGCTTACCAAATCGCATTACACCTTTGGTTGGGGAGATTTTTATAAACACATCATCTCCAACCTGAAAGGAACATGACTATTAGGTGGAAACATAAAACAGTCTTGTGCACAAAAGTCACCTGAAACTCTACGCTTGATCTTTTAAGATCTGCATACTCTTCTGACGGCTTTGACCGACCTTTAAATGTGCACGTATGAGTTGAACCATTGCATTGGTGCTCTTGATGAGTTCTGGTCCTAACAAAACATGATCTCTGACCTCTTCCCAATTGAGTAGAGATTAACATCGGCGGCCATAGAGCGCTTCAAATGGAGCCATCCCGATGCTCGTTTGATAGTTGTTATTGTACACGAACTCGATCAAGGGAAAGTGTTTATCCCATGATCCTTGAAAGTCTAACATGCAGGCCTGTAGCATATCCTCTATCACCTGGTTCACTCTTTCAGTTTGAGGGTGAAAAGCGGACCTGAATTCTAATTTAGAACCCATCCCTTCTTGGAAACACTGCCAAAACTGAGATGTATAGAGTGGGCCCTAATCTGAAACGATACTCGAAGGTATGCCATGCAATCTCACTATCTCCCTCAGATATAGTTTAGCTAGTTTGATTGCGGTGTATCATGTGTTATATGGTAGGAAGTGCACTGACTTGGTTAGTCGGTCGATGATCCCAAATAGCATTATGCCCCTTCTGTGTTCTTGGTAATCCAAGTATGAAGTCCATCGAAATGTCCTTCCATTTCCACTCGGGAACAGCCGCTGTAATAGACCAGCAGGGTGTCAATGGTCAATTTTAACCTGTTGACAAACCAAACACTTCGCTACATGCTTTGCGACATCTCTTATCAGTTCTTTCCACCAAAAGTTCTTCTTAAAGTCCTGGTACATCTTGGTGTTGGCCGGATGTATAGCATACATGGATTTGTGGGCTTCTTCTAGTATCTCATGTCGCAACTGAGTATCGGCTGGTACACATAACTGACCTCTAAACTGTAAGGATTCGTCATCCTTAATAGAAAACTCTGGTTGATTCCCATTGACTACTCCTTGCTTGATGGCCAGAAGCTCTACGTTTATCAATTGGTTTTCTCTGATCCTATCGAAGAGAGCTGATCTTATCCTTATATTGGCTAACGGAGCTCTAGAACCTTTTTCTTGAAATACGATGTCACAAGAGGCTAAGTCCTCAAGCAATTTCCATCTATGTATTCTGGCCATAAGATGTGTTAGTTATGCCGATGATTTTTAACTTAATGCATCAACTACCAGGTTTGCTTTTCCTAGGTGGTACTAGATGGTGCAGTCATGGTCCTTCAAAAATTCCATCCATCTCCTCTGCCTCAGATTCAAGTTTTTCGATGTAAATAGGTACTTGAGGCTCTTGTGATTGGTGAAAATCTCAAAGGTTTGACCATAAAGATAATGTCTCCAAATTTTCAAAGCAAAGATGACCGCTGCTAGCTCTAGGTTATGCGTGGGATAGTTCTTTTTGTGGTCTTTCAACTGCATCGATCCATATGCTACAACCTTCTCATGTTGATTCAATACGCAGCCTACCCCTCTATGGGATGCATCGCTGAATACAGTGAATCCCCCAATGCCTTATGGTAGGGTAAGTACGGGTGCAGAGGTCAATCTCCTTTTCAACTCTTGAAAGCTCTAGTCACACAATTCAGTCCACTCAAATTTAGAAGTTTTACAGGTGAAACGTGTGAGTGGTTCAGCTATCTTTGCAAACCCTTCAACAAATCTTCTATGGTATTCGGCTAACCCCATAAAACTACAAACTTCAGTTATAGTTTTGGGCTGCTCCCATTTCACTACTGCTTTAATCTTAGCAGGGTCCACCTCTATGCCGGTCTCAGAGATAACATGCCCAAGGAAAGTCACTTGTTTTAGCAAGAACTCACATTTACTGAGCTTCACATATAATTGGGATTCTCGTAAGGTTTGGAGTGCTAGGCGCAGGTGTTACTCATGCTCTTCTCTCGACCTTGAGTAGATGAGAATATCGTCAATAAAGACAACTGCCCACTTATTCAGGTATGGCTTGAATACTCAATTAATGAGGTCCATGAAAGATGGAGGTGCATTGGTTAACCCAAATGGCATGGCGAGAAACTCATAATGGCCGTATCGGGTTAAAAAAGCTGTTTCCGAAATGTCTTCAACTTTCACTTTCATCTGGTGGTAACCCGATCTCAAATCGATGTTGGAGAAGAACTTCACTCCTTCCAACTGATCAAACAAATCATCGATTCTAGGAAGTGAGTATCGATTCTTTATCGTCAATTTGTTGAGTTGTCTATAGTCGATGCATAGACGCATAGAACCATCCTTCTTTCTAACAAATAGCATAGGTGCTCTCCTTGGAGACACACTCAGCTGAATAAATCCCTTGTCGAGAAGCTCTTTTAGCTGCTCCTTCAGCTCCTTTAATTCAGCTGGTGCCATACGATATGGTGCCTTCGATATCGGTTCAGTGCTGGGAGCTAAGTCTACTGCAAATTCCACCTCTCTATCAGGCGGTAGACTAGGTAGTTCCTCAGGGAACATGTTAGGGAAATCACATACGATAGGAATGTCTGTAATATTTATTTCTCCTTCTCTTTGGCCTTGTAAGAATGCTAGATAACCTTGGCGTCCCTTGTTCAATAGTCTTTTGGCTCGAATGGCAGATATAAAGGGTGCGACATTTGTTTGGGCACCATAGAACTTAAATGATTTCCCATTCTTGGGCCAAAAGGTGACCACTGTCTGAAGGAAATAGACAACGGCGTTGTGCTCGGACAACCAATCCATGCCAAGGATGACATCAAATCCTTGCGTGTCCTGTAGAATCAGTTCTACCTTGGTCGCAGGACCTTTGATAAGGGAGACCACAGACCGACATACATGATCTGTCCTCATAGACTTCCCAGTTGGGATTGCAACTATCAGCATAAATTCCAAAGGTTCCGGCTCGATGCACAGTTCCATCGTAAATTGAGGGTTTAGAAAAGAGTGGGTAGGCCCTAGGTCTATCAACACTCTAGCTTTGTGAAAACATATATCCATCGCGGTATCACTCTTGAAATGCATTAGTATAATTCCTGAGTTTTCATATATAAACATAAGGCATTTGAGTGATGGGTACACAATTGTTCTAACACTAGAAGTTTATGGGATAAAAATCACTATTTAAATGGATACACCTTCATCTAAAATACAAAAATTAAAAATTTTGCTATTCTAAAAGGATTTATACCTTGAATTATGTCATTGTTAGCTTGGGCGTCTTGAGTTGTCACCGCATAAGCCCTGCCTTGCACTGTAGGCCTTAAAGATCTCTGAGTAGCTGTCCTTGCTGTTGTTTCTCCCTTCATCTCCGGGCATTCTCTAATTCTATGCCCCATATTTCTGCATTTAAAGCATGCTCCTTTTACCTTCCAACATTCTTCAGTTTTGTGAGTTTTTTCGCACTTCATACACGATTCCTTTGGCGTGGAGGAAGCCATATAAGAAATAGGGTAGTTGGTTGCAGCTGGCTATGCTCTTGGTGCACTCGTAATCATCGGGCTCGATGCACTAATAGGCCTTGGAGGACGCGGTGGTAGAGTTGTTGAATTAAAGGACCTTGATGCAGCCGTAGTAATAGGTTGTGATGGTGGCGGCATCAAATATCTAGGCTTCTTGTTGGCCTACTTCGACATTGATGCCGAGGATTGAGTTTTCCTATTTATGGCTTGCTCATCCCTCCTTCTATAGGTGTCTTCAACTTCTTGTTAAGCAGTGAAAAATACCATTTTTCACCTCCTAACCTAACCTTTTGTGGACCCTTGAGCTGACTAATAATGTGTTTTTAGTGTGTTTTGGAGATAAGCAATGAATTGCAAGCTTAGTGCAGATATTCACTTACAAGAACAAAAGAAGCAATTTGCTGCTCAATAGGTGACCTTATAGCCCAATGGACAGCCAATCAAGAAGTCCACAAGAGCCTTAGAGATTCATGAGAAGGTCATGGACCCAACTGGAAATGCCTGGGACCAAGTCCAGTTGCAAGGAAGAAAGATTGAACCTACTAAGAGGCTACTGAGTGTTGAACAAATAAAGAACAACACACCCAAGATGTGTGCCAGCTGTGGAAGCACAAGGCAGAACCTATCGAGAGGTTAAGTCTAGCTGTCAAGAGTTTCTGATGCTCGAAAGCCAAGTACCAAGAGGTGCCATTAAGCTATCGTGAGGATCTAGAAATCTAGCTCAACCAGTTGAGAGGTAATGAGTTGGAATTGTGAACATCTCGCAAGGATCCAACTACCTATCGAGAGGTTAACTCTAGCTGTCGAGAGGTTCTGATGCTTGAAAGTCAAGTACTGGGAGGTGCCATTAAGCTGTCGTGAGGATTTAAAAGTCTAGCTCAACCTGTGGAGAGGTAATGAGTTGGAATTGTGAGCATCTGGCAATGATCCAGTTACCTATCAAGCGGTTGGAGATGCAGTTGTGGATACTATCGAGAGGATACCTGGAGATGCAGGGGAAGTCGAGAGGTTTTAGTTACATCTCGAGAGGTTAAAGATAAAATTGTCGAGCAGTGTAAAGCAATCCTGTCAACAACTCGCCTGAAGTTAAACAACGCTCATCCTCGCGAGGTTGAGGCAACCTGTCGAAAGCTCAAATAAGAACTTCACAAAGATGTCGACATGATTTTCTATAACCTCCGAGAGGATGAATAAGGAACTGGACAGAGGGTGAGAATACTCTCCAATCGTGTCAACTAGTCAAGCTTAACATATCGAGAGCTACTGTAATCCTATCGACGAGTGCCACTCATCCTGTCGAGAAGACTCCAAACCTCTCGAGAAGTCCACAATGACATCGAAAGCCGCTTTCACCGGTCGATGTTAATTGTTGGGGTATTTCAATGTGCTGATTTATTGTGTAATGATAGTAAAACAGGGGATGGATTCAGCAAAACAAAAATATCCTAGACCTGCAAGATACAGGGTCCTTTCTAGCAAGTTTTAATAAGTAAGGGAATGTCCATAGGGAGGTGAGTTTAAAATATGGTAAATCTCCAGAACTGTAAGAGATCTGATACCCTAACTAATGCTCAGTACACCAACAAAAAGGGAAGAGGTTAAACAAGGTTGTCACTTGAACTAAACTATACATGAAATGCAAACTAACTGAGATTGAGTCCAGAGATCTAGATCATGTAAATGGAAGGGTTTAAAAACAGAAAATATAGAAGAGGAGTTTGGAGATTGGTCTCACTGCGATCAAGCTGAGCTGATCATGTTACATTGGTTTCAAAGCACACAAATCCCTCAGCTGGCTACAAGCACAGCTACAGGGTAGAAGGCTCCACTCTAAGCCGAAGGATTTAATTGATCGTAAGGCTATGGTCTGTCCACTTTAATGGTCACAGACCATCCTATAGACTTCATCTGATCCAAGGGTCTATGGTAGAAGAATCCAATTGAAACCAGAGATTGGACTGCTCTTAAGGCTATGATTTGTACACTTTAATGGTCAAAGTCCATCTTATGGAATTCTTCTAAACCTAAGGTTTCAACCAGAGCATTAAAACTACTACAGATGCTGCAATTTCTAGGTCACAGACATAAGAAATTATAGGGATATCAGATCTAGGGAGATCAGATGGTATCCAAGAGGTCTACCTGTTAAGTGGGTGAGCTGATCAACAGACTCCTTTACACAAATCTGATCGAGCACCAAATGAAACCAAAGGAACTGTAAATCTAATTAAATTAATAAAACCTGCTCTACAATGAAATGCTCTCAGATCTGTAGTCTGTGTAGTAATTAACCCACAACAACACTCTCAACCTTACCCAGTTACAGATCTAACCTCTTTGTTCGCTGCTCCTAGGAAATTAGCCAACCATAGTTGAGATAAAAGAGGGAAAATGGAATTTCGTTGCAAGCTCTGATCTCCATAAGTTGATCTAAATCTCGATCTCCCCCAATTGCAATTGGGGATCTCCATATATAGCTTTTTCTCTTATTTTCCCCCCCAATCTTCTCTTCTAGAAGGTCCTCAGAGTTTGTTAGAGTTCTGTTAGAGCACATGGTTTGGTTAGGATTTCCTAGGGCATCTTTTGGACCATCGTGCTGGCCACCAATGTGCCTCGGTTTACATGCAGCAGGTCACCAAGTTGCAGCGTGTGAATCGCCTATTTTCTGAGATGTTCTTCACACGATTTCGATAGGTTGAGGAAGTTTTCGATAGGTTCAAATAGAGCTTTTTAGTCCTTTCACTAGGTTCTTAGATATCTTTGATAGGTTTCGATAGGATGAGCCTTCTCTTAAAGCTTCAGCATTCTCAGCCCTCTGTCTGGAGCGTTTGACAAGTTGGAGAAGCTTTTCGACAGGTTGGAGCACCATTTCGATAGGTTCTGCTCTCACATCTCTATCTCGATAGGTTCAGGAAACCATTCGATAGGTTCTCCTTACACCTCAGGCAGGCTTTCGATAGAATGGCTTCTTCCTTTCTTTCAGCTGCTCGATAGGTTCTTGGATCCTATCGAACTCCTCAATCCACACGAATCCATCCTTCTTCTGCCTTCAGATCCTATAGAAATCTTTCCAACTGCATAAATTCCTCCTTTCTTTGCCTGCAGCTCCTACCGAAGTCTTCAGATGACCTCTCGATAGGATGTTTTCAGCCTGTTTTCACTTCCTTTGCCTTGCCCTGCTGTAGCCATGCACTCCAAGGGCCCAATGGTGTGCTGCCCTCTTATGTGCCATTGCTGGGTCTATACTGTGCTGAGAGATGGACTTCTTTGTGTGGCATTCTTGAGTGGTTTTCTGCATTTTTCCTAACTTTTATTGCTATCTACAAAATAGACTCAACAGAGGTTTATTAATGTGCTCAGAGGTCCATCAGAGGTCAGGTTAAGGGATGAAAATTGGCATTTTTCACTACTTAACACACCCCCAATCCGAAGCTTTGCTAGTCCCTGAGCAAAGAAAAATTAAAGAAAAATAAAAAAATGCCACTTTCATAGGGATCACGGATGCATTTAGCATGTGCATCAAGCCTTTTAAACCCCTAGGTGATCCCTAGTGGAAGAGTGAAGTCTCCTGAGGGTTTTCAGTGAAGGTACCCACAAACTTCTCCCATAAAGTTAGTTAATAGTAGTGCATCCTGCTAAGACAGAGTTTCAGTAAATAGAATAAATTCACACCATGTCTATTCGATTCATTGGAGGAATTTCAACAGAAAATAAAAATCAGTTCAAAACTTGAAAGTCTGTTGTGATCCTTCACCATCACTCAGCTCATGTCAAGGCATTTCTCCTAAAAATTAATGCATGACTCACCTTTCACTTGAGAATTCTATTTTGATACTACCGCCATCAAATTGGATTTTAGACCCAAGTCTCAACAGGGTTGTTCACTCACAAAGAAAAAAAATGAAGGGTGTAGAATTTCATGCAGCTCAAGAGCAGTTATAGCCCTCAAATAAGATTGCAAGCATGAGCATAGGCATTGCTCTAATTCTTGAAATTTTCTAATTCTTTTCACCATAGACTAAAACAAATCCTTATCCCCACATGACAGCTCAATTTATTTCAGATCAGTAAGGTCTTTTTATTGGGTTGTAATGTGGCTTATGGGTGGAGTTAATAAAAAAATATAGGGGTAAAAGGGATTCAAATTGAGAAATCAGTAAAGGTAAGGAGGTGGTCTACCGCTCAACCTTCTTCATTTCAGCACCTCTTCACTTTCTTTTTAAATTTTTAGACTTGAAGTGATTAGCTTCTTATCTTCTTGTAGATTTTCAAATGAAGTGACTTCTCTTTCTCACCCTTTTGCTCTGTTTTATTTTATTTATTTATTTATTGGCCGAAATGTTTGCTGCCATGGTAGTGGGTGCCTTCTTAGCCTCCTCTATTCTAACTGGCTTACTCTTCTTAATCAAAGTGAGACTGGTGGACCATTCATGCTTTCCATACACTTTGATGGTCAGCTTCTCCATTGGATGTCACGCGGGTGACCCGGGTTCGGTCCCCGGCAGCGGCGCCAAAACCTTGTTGGGGTATTTCAATATGCTGATTTATTGTGTAATGATAGTAAAACAGGGGATGGATTCAGCACAATAAAAATATCCTAGACATGCAAGATACAGGGTCCTTTGTAGCAAGTTTTAAAAAGTAAGGGAATGTCCACAGGGAGGTGAGCTTAAAATATTGTAAATCTCCAGATCTGTAAGAGATCTGGCACCCTAAATAATGCTAAGTATGCTAAGAAAAAGGGAAGAGGTTAAATAGGGTTGTCACTTGAACTAAACTATACTTGAAATGTAAACTAGCTGAGATCGAGTCCAGAGATCTAGATCTTGCAAATGGAAGGGGTTAAAAATAGAAAATGGAGAAGGGCAGCTTGGACATTGGTCTCACTGCGATTAGGTTGAGCTGATCATGTTACAAGGGTTTCAAAGCACACAAATCCCTCAGCTGGCTACAAGCACAACTGCAGGGTAGAAGGCTCCACTCTAAGCTAAAGGATTTAACTGATCTTAAGGCTATGGTATGTCCACTTTAATGGTTACAGACCATCCTATAGACTTCATCCGATCCAAGGGTCTATGGTAGAAGAATCCAATTGAAACCAGAGATTGGACTGCTCTTAAGGCTATGATCTGTCCACTTTAATGGTCACAGACCATCCTATGGAATTCCTCCAAACCAAAAGTTCAAACCAGAGCATTAAAACCACTATAGATGCTGCAATTTCCAGGTTACAGACATAAGAAATTACAGGGATATCAGTTCTAGGGAGATTAGATGGTATCCAAGAGGTCTGCCAGTTAAGTGGGTGAAGTGATCAACAGACTCCTCTACACAAATCTGATCGAGCACCAAATGAAACCAAAGGAACTGTAAATCTAATTAAATCAATAGAAACAATATTTACATTACAATAAAACTCGCTCTACAATGAAATGCTCTCAGATCTGTAGTCTGTGTAGCAATTAACCCACAATAACACTCTCAACTTTACCCAATTACAGATCTAACCTCTCTCTTCGTTGCTCCTAGGGAATTAGCCAACCATAGTTGAGCTAAAAGAGGGAAAATGGAATTTTGCTGCAAGCTCTAATCTCCAGAATTTGATCTAAATCTCGATCCCCCCCAATTGCAATTGGGGATCTCCATATATAGCTTTTTCTCTTATTTTTCCGGCCAATCTTCCCTTCTAGAAAGTCCTCAGAGTTTGTTAGAGTTTTGTTAGAGCATGTGTTGGTTAGGGTTTCCTAAGGCATCTTTTAGAACGTCATGCTGGTCACCAATGTGCCTCGATTTATGTGCAACTGGTCACCAAGTTGCTGCGTGTGAATCGCTTATTTTCTGAGAAGTTCTTCACACGATTTTGACAAGTTGAGGAAGCTTTCGACAGGTTCCAATGGAGCTTTTTGGTCCTTTCACTAGGTTCTTAGATCTCTTCGATAGGTTCTAATAGGATGAGCCTTCTCTTAATGGTTCAGCATTCTCAGCCCTCTGCCTGGAGCGTTTGACAGGTTGGAGAAGCTTTTCGACAGGTTGGAGGACCATTTTGATAGGTTCCGCTCCCGCGTCTCCATTTCGATAGGTTCAGGAAACCATTCGATAGGTTCCCCTTACACCTGAGGCATGCTTTCGATAGGATGGCTTCTTCCTTTCTTTCAGCTGCTCGTTAGGTTCTTGGATCCTATCAAACTCCTCAATCCACACAAATCCATCCTTATTCTGCCTTCAGATCCTATCGAACCTTTCCAACTGCATGAATTTCTCCTTTCTTTGCTTGCAGCTGCTATCGAAGTCTTCAGATGACCTCCCGATAGGATGTTTTCGGCCTATTTTCACTTCCTTCGCCTTGCCCTGCAGTGGCCATGTGCTCCAAGGGCCCAATGATGTGCAGCCCACTTGTGTGCCATTGCTGGGTTTGTACTGTGCTGAGAGATGGACTTCTTTGTGTGTCATTCTTGAGTGGTTTTCTACATTTTTCCTAAATTTTATTGCTATCTACGAAACAAACTCAACAGAGGTTTATTAATGTGCTCACAGCTCCATCAGAGGTCAGGTTAAGGGGGGAAAATTGGCATTTTCACTACTTAACACACCCCCAAACCTAAGCTTTGCCAGTCCCTGAGCAAAGGAAAATTAAAGAAAAATAAAAAAAAATGCCACTTTCATAGGGATCACGGAGGCATTTAGCATGTGCATCAAGCCTTTTTAAACCCCTAGGTGATCCCTAGTGGAGGAGTGAAGTCTCCTAAGGGTTTTCAGTTAAGGTACCCACAAACTTCTCCCATAAAGTTAGTTAATAGTAGTGCATCCTGCTAAAATAGAGTGTCAGTAATAGAATAAATTCACACCATGTCTATTCGATTCATTAGAGGAATATCAATAGAAAAAAAAAATGAGTTAAAAACATGAAAGTCTACTGTGATCCTTCACCATCACTCAGCTCATGTCAAGGAATTTGTCCTAAAAATTAATGCATGGCTCACCTTTCACTTGAGAATTCTGTTTTGATACTACCCCCATCAAATTGGATTTCAGCCCCAAGTCTCACCAGGGCTGTTCACTCACAACTAAAAAAAATGAAGGGTGTCGAATTTCACGCAGCTCAAGAGCAGTTACAACCCTCAAATAGGACTGCAAGCATGAGCATAGGCATTTCTCAAATTCCTGAAATTTTCTAATTCTTTTCACCATAGATTAAAACAAATCCTTATCCCCACATAACAGCTCAATTTATTTCAGATCAGTAATGTCTTTTTATTGGGTTGTAATGTGGCTTATGGGTGGAGTTAATAAAAAAATTAAGGGGTAAAAGGGATTCAAATTGAGAAATCAGTAAAGCTAAGGAGGTGGTCTACCGCTCAACCTTCTTCATTTCAGCACCTCTTCACTTTCTTTTTGAATTTTCAAACTTGATGTGATCAGGTTCTTATCTTCTTGTAGATTTTCAAATGAAGTGACTTCTCTTTCTCACCCTTTTGCTCTGTTGTTTTTTTTTTTTTTTTTTTATGGGCCGGAATGTCTGCTGCCACGGTAGTGGGTGCATTCTCAGCCTCCTCCATTCCAACTGGCTTACTCTTCTGAATCAAGGTGAGACTGGTGGACCATTCCTGCTTTCCATACACTTTGATGGTCAGCTCCATTGGCTGTCACGCGGGTGACCCGGGTTCGATTCCCAACATCGGCGCCAAAAACTTGTTGGGGTATTTCAATGTGCTGATTTATTGTGTAATGATAGTCAAACAGGGGATGGATTCAGCACAACAAAATTATCCTAGACCTGAAAGATACAGGGTCCTTTGTAGCAAGTTTTAATAAGTAAGGGAATGTCCACAGGGAGGTGAGTTTAAAATATGGTAAATCTCCAGATCTGTAAGAGATCTGGCACCCTAACTAATGCTAAGTAAGCTAAGAAAAAGGGAAGAGGTTAAACAGGGTTTTCAATTGAACTAAACTATACTTGAAATGTAAACTAGCTAAGATCGAGTCTAGAGATCTAGATCTTGCAAATGGAAGGGTTTAAAAATAGAAATTGGAGAAGAGCAGATTGGAGATTGGTCTCACTGCCAACAGGTTGAGCTAATCATGTTACTGGGGTTTCAAAGCACAAAAATCCCTCAGTTGGCTACAAGCCCAGCTGCAGGGTAGAAGGCTCCACTCTAAGCCAAAGGATTTAACTGATCTTAAGGCTATGGTCTGTTCAATTTAATGGTCACAGATCATCCTATAGACTTGATCCGATCCAAGGGTCTATAGTAGAAGAATCCAATTGAAACCAGAGATTGGACTGCTTTTAAGGCTATGATCTGTCCACTTTAATGGTCACAGTCCATCCTATGTAATTCCTCCAAACCAACGGTTTCAACCAGAGCATTAAAACCACTACAGATGCTGTAATTTCTAGGTCACAGACACAAGAAATTACAGGGATATCAGATCTAGGGAGATATGATGGTATCCAAGAGGTCAACCAGTTAAGTGGTTGAGCTGATCAACAGACTCCTCTACATAAATCCGTTCGAGCACCAAATGAAACCAAAGGAACTATAAATCTAATTAAATCAATAGAAACAATATTTACATTGCAATAAAACTCGCTCTATAATGAAATGCTCTCAGATCTGTAGTCTGTGCAGCAATTAACCCACAATAACACTCTCAACCTTACCCAATTACAGATCTAACCTCTCTCTTCGCTGCTCTTAGGGAATTAGCCAACCATAGTTTAGCTAAAAGAGGGAAAATGGAATTTCTCTACATGCTCTGATCTCCAGAATTTGATCTAAATCTCGATCTCCCCCAATTGCAATTGGGGATCTCCATATATAGCTTTTTCTCTTGTTTTTCCTGCCAATCTTCCCTTCTAGAAGGTCCTCAGAGTTTATTAGAGTTCTGTTAGAGCATGTGGGTTGGTTAGGGTTTCCTAGGGCATCTTTTGGATCATCGTGCCAGTCACCAATGTGCCTCAGTTTGCGTGTAGCAGGTCACTAAGTTGTAGCATGTGAATCGCCTATTTTCTGAGATGTTCTTCACATGATTTCGACTGGTTGAGGAAGCTTTCGACAGGTTCAAATGGAGCTTTTTGGTCCTTTCACTAGGTTCTCAGATCTCTTTGATAGGTTCCGATAGGATGAGCCTTCTCTTAAAGCTTCAGCATTCTCAACCCTCTGCCTGGAGCATTCGATAGGTTGGAGAATTTTTTCGATAGGTTGGAGGACCATTTCAATAGGTTTCGCTTTCGCGTCTCCATCTCGGTAGGTTTAGGAAACCATTCGATTGGTTTCCCTTACACCTCAGGTAGGCTTTCGATAGGATGGCTTCTTCCTTTCTTGCAGCTGCTCGATAGGTTCTTGGATCCTATCGAACTCCTCAATCCACACGAATCCATCCTTCTTCTGCCTTCATATCCTATCGAAACCTTTCTAACTGCATGAATTCCTCCTTTCTTTGCTTGCAGCTCCTATCGAAGTCTTTAGATGACCTCTCAATAGGATGTTTTCAGCTTGTTTTCATTTCCTTCGCCTTGTCCTGCTGTAGCCATGCGCTCTAAGGGCCCAATGGTGTGCAGCCCTCTTGTGTGCCATTGCTAGGTCTGTACTATGCTGAGAGATGGACTTCTTTGTGTGGCATTCTTTAGTGGTTTTCTGTATTTCTCCTAACTTTTATTGCTATCTACAAAATAGACTCAAAAGAGGTTTATTAATGTGCTCACAGGTTCATCAGAGGTAAGGTTAAGGGGTGAAAATTGGCATTTTTCACTACTTAACATGAACACAATGAAAATTCAGAACCTATCGAGAGGATCCCTTTACCTCTCGACACTCGAACTGGCAACTTCTCAATTTTCTTTCTTCAGCAACTGCCAATGCCAAAATTTTATGCACGAGTTCCAAAGCACATCAGTAATCCCTGGGGGTTGTTTTTGGCATTTAACTATGCACGATTAGAAACCCTAACTGCCTCACATGTATTTGCTAATTGTGGACCAATGGGAGAAGTGCTTCTAGAAGAAAAATCAGCCACATCAATAGCCCAGAATAACATAATTATTCTCTTCGGCTTCGATTGGCTTCAATGGATCTGAGACAGAGGGAGAAGGCATAAATAGAAGAGAGCTTTCAAAGAAGAACCATCCAGAATTTGAGAGAACCGGAGCTTAGTTCTAGATCCATTTTTCATCCAAGAACTCCCTCTCTCTTCCTTCTTCTCCCATTCTCTCTTTAGCCAATCATGAGTGGCTAAACTTTGTTCAGTAGTTAGGGTGAGGTATTGAGCTGTAAATCAAAAGTTTCATTGGCTTATAGAGGATTATTTATTACACAGATTACAAATTTGGGCATAATAGGATTGTATGTTTGCAATTTAATTATAGTTTTTAAAGGTTATTCTAATCTACATTTCACTTCTTCATATTTGATTTCTGTAGATTGGATACTCCTGTGGATGCTAGCCAGAAATGGGGAGCTGGTAGCCTAGCATCTGCAGCATCTGCAATGGTTTACCTGTTCCAATCAAAACCAATAGATTTGAGCAATCTCTAGGATGAACTGTATCCAGTAGAAGGGCAGATCATAACCTTAAGACTTTATCCAGTAGAAGCGTAGATCTTAACCTCAGGATTGCTTTGATCCATTGTTAGAGATTAGATTCTTATACCTTACCTCTGTCAGGGAAACCCAGATAGCTTGGAGCCAGAATAGAGGATTGTTGCAAATCAATCCTCGACACTGCTTTTGATTCTCCACCTTTTGAATTTTTATCTTTTCTATATCCCCCCTTATCTTTGTGTTTGATTAGATCTGGATCAATTACATTTAACTTTTATAGTTTGTAGTAAAAGTGATGAAAACTTAGAACCTCTCCTCTTTCCTACTTTAGTTTAGTTTAAATTAGGATAGAATGCCAAATCTACCATAGATCTAGAGATTTACTATAGTTGAACCACATCTCCCTGTGGACATACCCTTACTTACCTCTTTAAACTTGCTACAACAGCCTTGGTTCTTGCAGGACTGGTTGCTCACCTTGATCCCATACATTTGTAATTTGTGCCTTTTAGTTGGCTATTTTAATCATATAATAATTGCAAGGTGGCAACATAACAAGTTTTAGGCGCTGCTGCTGGGGATCTGTGTTTTTAACTTGGTAGATTTAAGTTTTTCTCAGTTTTAGAATTAGATTTTTAATTGACTGTTTATTATTTGACTAATTACTGCTATAATGTTTTGTAGTTCAATTGTGTGTTTCAGATCTGGATTTTTGGTGTTGAAAAGAGCATTGTACCAATTGGAGGAACAAGCTTTGCTTGAGTTTGCATTTCCTAACTCTGTTTACATTTCTAGATCTATAGCTTTGTAGATCTGCGGCATTAGTTGTGTATTTTATGATTGTTTTACTATATTCTGTGTGTTACTTTCTGTGATTGTTTTGAGTCCTTGGTGTGTATACTTGGGAGGAGATCTCTTAATCCTGAGATTGCTCCCTTAGATCTTGAAGTTGAAAGACTTCTCAGACCTAAGCAAACCATACACACACCTTTAATTGATTCTGAAATTATTGCAATGGGTGAGCAACCTAGGAGTTTAAAGGAATTCAATGCACCAAGGGTTTACAATTCTCCCTTCTACATCCAATTCGCTGCTGTCCAAGGGAACTATGAAATCAAGTCTTCTATCATACAGATGTTACCTTCATACCATGGCTTGAGCAAAGAAGACCCATACAAGCATATTGATGAATTTCTAAACATGTGCACTACCTTCAATATTGTAGGTTTGGGGGAAGAAGCAACCAGGTTGAGACTCTTTCCTTTTTCACTAAAGGAAAGAGCCAGAACGTGGTTGTCAATGCTCTCAACCAATACTATTCAGTCCTGGAATGAACTTCAATGTCAGTTTGTGGCCAAGTTTTTCCCCATGTCCAAAACAATTCAGTTGAGGAAGAGCATTATTTCATTTGCTCAAGCTCCAACTGAAGACATTCTCCAAGGCTGGCAGAGATTTAAAGAACTCTTGAAGCAATATCCCCATCACCAAATTCCTGAATGACAACTTGTCAAAAGTTTCTATCAAGGAATTGATCCCAAAAACAGGGATATGGTTGATGCCTCTTGTGGTGGTGCATACCTCCACAAGACAGTAGATGAGGCTTGGGAGTTGTTTGATATCATCAGTGAAAACTCTATGCAAAGGAAAACCTGAGCAAGAGATTCTCAGACCCCTAGAGTGGTGAGAGAAAATACTACCAGAGGGAAAATATATGAGGTGAGTAGACATAATGATTTGGAGAGGAAAGTGGACAGCATGACCCAAAAGTTTGATAAGCTCATGGGAGCAATGCAGTCTCCAATGGCTGCTAAAGTGGAGGAGGCATGTGTCATATGTCAGTCCCCCACTTACTCCCTTGAGGAATGTCCCTCAGATGCCCAATTTCCAGACTTTGTGATGGAACATGTGAATGTTGCTCAATCCTATGGACAACCGCCTACTACTGGCTATCATTGGAGAAACCACCCCAACTTGAGGTGAAGACAAGACAACTTTCAAAACCAGCAGCAGCAGCAACCACAGCAATCCATGTCTTATAGGAATGCCCAACCATACCAACAGAATTATTTTCCAAAGCCCCAATACCAACAGCCTATGGCCTAGCCAATGGTTCAACTGGTGCATCAAAGTGCACCAGCCCCAGCACCATCTAGGTCCCTCACATTTGAAGAGCAAGTTTTGGCTTTACTATAAATTTGGGCCCTTTATCTCAAACTTTTAACTCCCACAATCAAAGCATCAAGATGATAGAGGACCACCTTGGTCAGCTATCTAATTCTTTGAATAGGAGAGAGGACGGGAGACTGCCCAGTCAGCCCATGAACAATCCAAAGGGGCAATACATGGTTGGTGAGACTCCTTCCCATGAAGAAGTAAAATTTCTCACCACCTTGAGGAGTGGGAGGCTTGTGGATAACCAAGTTGGTAATGAGCCTGATGAGTCAAGTGCAGAAAATGAAAAAACAACCCATGAAAATATGCAGCAGGAGTAGCATATCAAAAATAAGGGGGGTGATGATGTGCCCCAACAGAAAATTAAAAATAAAAATAAAGAATAATCTGATGAACTTGCTAAGGCTGCAAATGGGAGGACAGTTCCCCATTTGCCATTTCCTAATGCATTGAAAGTAGCTTCTCCTTTTGATAAGGGGAATGTTAAGGTTGAGGAGATGATGGAAACTTTTAAACAAGTAAAGATCAACTTGCCTTTACTTGATGTCATCAAGCAAGTTCCAGCCTATGCAAAATTTTTTAAAGAATTGTGCACCCACAAAAGACAGTCTAGGATACACTTATCCAAGGTCTTTTGTTCTGAGAAAGTGAACCACCAAGTGTTGTCTATTGTAACTCCAACCAAGCTTCAAGACCCTGGAGTTTTCACAATCCCCTACATCATTGGGGATCATACTATTCAGAAGGCCTTATTAGATCTAATAGGAAGCCTGTGGGAATGATAGAGGATATTTTAGTTGGAGTTGATAAATTTTTCTATCCAACAAATTTTTTGGTTCTTGACATGGAGCCAAGCAAGTGCACCACCTCTATTTCTGTGATTTTGGGCAGACCTTTCTTGGTCACTGCCAATGCTTGTATTCAGTGTAGATCAGGAGTAATGGAGGTGTCTTTTGGCAACATGAAGGTTAAATTGAATGTTTACAATGCAGCAAATCAGCCTCACTTGAATGGTGAGGATTGTTTTTCAATTGATGTTTTGGATGAGCTACTGGAAGAGACTTTTCCCAAGTTGCGCATTGTAATGATTTTTATGATGATCTTGGTGATGTTTTTGAAAATGTATGGAGTGAGATTGTAGAAGAGAAGGCCCCCGTACCCATGGTTCAAGAGGTGAAAGCCTTAATTTCTTATGTGGGGCCAGCAGCAAGGTATCCTCCTTGGAAACCTACTAAGATGCCTCTTCTACCACCATCAAAGGCACCTTTGTTGCCTTCACTGGTATGTCCACCAGAGGTGGAGTTGAAATAGCTGCCTAAGACCCTGAAGTATGCTTTTTTGGGGGCAAATTAGAAATTGCCAGTGATTATTTCTTCCTCTCTCACTGATGACCAAGAGGAAGAGTTATTGTGTGTTTTACAGAAGCATAAGAGATCAATTGGTTGGACTATTGCTGACCTCGGGGGCATTAGCCCTGCTGTGTGCATGCATAAAATCCACCTGGAAGAGGGTTTTGAACCCTCTAGAGAAATGCAGAGAAAATTGAATCCCCACATGCAAGAAGTGGTGATAAAAGAAGTGGTCAAATTGCTAGATGCTGGAGTCATCTACCCAATTTCAGATTCTGAATGGGTGGCACCTACTCAGGTGATACCTAAGAAATCTGAAAATACTGTGATTAAAATTAAAGCTGGTGAGCTTGTTCCAACTAGAGAAACCATAGGTTGGAGGGTGTGTATTGATTATGGAAAGCTCAATCTGAAATCCAAAAAAGACTATTTCCCTTTGCCCTTCATTGACCAAATCTTGGATAAGTTAGTAGGAAAGTTTTTTTGTTGTTTTCTTGATGGATACTCGGGGTATAACCAAATCCCTGTTTATCCGTAAGACCAAAAAAATATAGCTTTCACATGCCCATTTGGCACCTTTGCCTATAGAAGGATGCCATTTGGATTGTATAATGCACCTGCAACTTTCCAAAGGTGCATGTATGCTATATTTTCTGACATGATTGAGCAGTTTCTAGCGATCTTCATGGATAATTTCTCTATTTTTGGGGATAGTTTTAGCCAATGTCTGCACCATCTCAACCTTGTGTTACAGAGATGTGAGAAAACAAACTTGGTTTTAAGTTGGGAAAAGAGCCATTTTATGGTTACTTAAGGCATTGTCCTTGGCCATGTGATTTCTCACAGCGCCATTGAGGTAGACAAGGTTTAAATAGATCTGATTGCACATTTACCCCCACCAAAAATTGTGAAACAAGTCAGATCATTCTTTGGGCATGTTCGCTTCTATAGGCGATTTATCAAAGATTTCAGTAAAATCTCAAAACCTCTTTGCCACCTGCTGTGCCAAGAGGTTCCCTTTGATTCCAATGATGAATGCCTTAAGGCTTTTGAGCTATTGAAAAGTTTCCAAACCTCTGCACCTATCCTTCAAGCACCTAATTTTTTAATACCTTTTGAGCTGATATGAGATGCATTAGACTTTGCAATTGGTGCAGTCTTGGGACAAAGAAAGGATAAGGTCCCTTGTGTGATTACATATGCCAGTAAAATCATGATTGATGCTCAGTTAAATTACACCACAACTGAGAAGGAACTATTGGCAATTGTTTTTGCTTTAGATAAGTTCAGGTCTTAGGTGCTGAGATCCAAGATAGTGGTTTTCACAGACCACTCAACCCTAAAATACTTTTTATCAAAAAAGGATGCAAAGCCTAGATTGATCAGATGGATCCTCCTATTACAGGAGTTTGATCTTGAGATCAAATATAAAAAAAAGGGTTAAAAATGTGGTTGCAGACTACTTGTCTAGGATCCTAGCAAAGGAATTTGATGGGCTACCTGTTAATGACTCCTTTCCGGATGAACAACTGTTTGTTATCAACACCTCTACACCTTTGTTTGCAAATATTGTGAATTACTTGGTAGTAGGGAAGATCCCCCCACATTGGAACAAAATGGACAAGGATCTATTCTTTTCACTGATCAGACATTATATGTGGGAAGATCCATACCTATTCAAGAATTGTATAGACCAAGTGGTGAGATGTGGCCCTAATGAGGAATCCTACAATGTGCTAACTATGTGACATGAACAGGCTTGTGGAGGCCACTTCAGTGGGAACAAAGCTGCTACTAAGGTGCTCCAAAGTTGATCCTATTTGCCCACTCTCTTCAAAGATGCATGGCTTCATTGCAAAGCCTGTGAAAGATGCCAAAAGATGTTGTCAGAGCTGGAAGAGCTGAGGTTGGAGGCATATTCAAATGCTAGGATCTACAAGGAAAAAACCAAGGCTTTCTATGGCAAGCATCTGCTGAGGAAATAGTTCACAGCTGGCAACAAGGTATGGCTGTTCAACTCTAGATTGAGATTTTTCCCAGGTAAGTTGAGATTCAGATGGGAGGGACCTTACATAGTTGAGCATGTATCCCCATCTAGAGTTGTGGAAATCAAGGATCCAAAAGATGGAAGGACCGTGAAAGTGAATGGGAAAAGGGTCAAGCTTGTTGTTGAAAATGTGGTGGAGCCTATACTGACCATTCACTATCATGAACCTCCATAACATGTCTGAGTTTCAACAATGTATACAATGTATAATAACTCATGTTTTTGGTTATTTCTGTTTCTTTTATTTCATTTCTGTTTGGCATTGTACATGATTTGTTGCCATATATGTTCGTACCTCAGGTAGGATAATGAGTCAAATTGGTGAAGTGACTTGAGATGGAGTGTCAAATCTTTTGGGAAATGAATTGAGAATTGATTACAAGCCTATTTAAACTGAAGTATAACTTGTCGATAGGTTCTATGAATATCTCGACAGGTTCTGAGAGTTCCCAATATGCTTTTCAACATGATCTAGAAGCTATTGAGAGGTGTGAATTAATTTTCGACAGGTTTTGAAGATGAAAAGATGGTTGTCGATAGGATTCAGGAGCATTTCGACAAGTTCTAAAGATTTTTGTTTGAATTCTCGACAGGTTCGGAGTACCTGTCGAGAGGT
Source organism: Chloranthus sessilifolius (assembly GCA_021018995.1). Taxonomy (NCBI): domain Eukaryota; kingdom Viridiplantae; phylum Streptophyta; class Magnoliopsida; order Chloranthales; family Chloranthaceae; genus Chloranthus; species Chloranthus sessilifolius. The sequence goes on from CM037597.1 coordinate 86,238,852, forward strand.
TCTGTGAACCGCTCAAAGTAACTTTTCTAGAGCCTAAAACCTGTCGAGAGGATTGCATATTGAGTTCAAAGAACTTGTCAAGAGGTTTTGTGAACCTCTCGATTACTGTCTACTTGAACTCGTCAACAGGATTGCGTGAAAAAAACCTCTCACGAGGATCAGTGACCTTTTACTCTTCGACAAGTTGCATCAACCTGTCGACACCTTGCCTCAATCCTGTCGAAATTCATTTCTCACTGCTTTAAACCTAACGACAACTCCATTTTTACCATTCGACAGCTTCTCTTTGCGCTTTAAGTGTTCTCTGGCGATTTTCCATTTTTCTTTTTCTCTCTCTACCTCACTGATTATTCCTCCATACACCTTGGCATTGGTCCCATTGTTTCAATTCATCAAAAGCTACACTTTACACCTGGTCTGAGCTGGTTTGATGTCGTGCATTTTAAGATCTAAGAAACCTTAGGTTTCTGCTGGTAAGCCTCTCTTTTGCCCCACTTTGTGCTTTTGGCATTGCATTTGTAAATTGTTGTAGTTAATTTGATTGATAACAAAGGTCTGTGTGGTTATTGCATTTTATTATGAGAAATTGATTGAGTAATGGTTGGTCCAGAGGATACCTTGGTTAATCTTTTCAAAGTACCTTCTAAATCCACCACTAAAGCCACTAGGAAGTCCAGTAGGCAAACCACAAAGCCTAAGGAAACCCAAATTGCAAAAGGGAAGTTTGTCATGGATGAAGCTAAGAAAACTGCCAAAACCAAGAAAGCCAAGAAATCTAAGAAGGCTCAAATCAGTGAAGACATTGTTGAGGAGGCCCGTGAGACACAACCTAACTTTATGCCTGAAAATTTTGAAGCTGAGCCTAACCCTGAATTGGAGCCTGAAGTCTCTATCCTCGGATCCACACCTAATGAATTTGTGGATGCATTAGGTCTAATCCCAGTTACTATTGTTGACACCCCCTATTTCTCTAAGGTAGAGGAGTGTCAGGATACTTTGAATTATTTGTTGAAGGCAGGCCTGACACCCATGTTGAGCCCACTGAATGAAAAATCTTACCCAAGGCTGGTTAAGTTGTGGTATCAGAATCTCAGGAAACAAACCAAGCCAGATTCACTTGAGCCCTGCCTTGTAATTTTGATTAATCATGTGGAGATGGTGGTGGACTACAGAGATATAGGGATAACATCGGGGGTCCCTTCTATTTTTGAGTTAGTCTATGGCCTGGTGAACCTGAGAATGTCTCCTTCAAAGTAATGGCCAGGCACCTCACTCAAGGCATTGTGGGGTTTGGGGACTTAATAATGATAAGAGATTTGCACCCCAACATGCTCTTCTTTGACTCCATTTTGAGAAAGAACATTTATGTCAGTGGGCATCAACAAAAAATAGAAGGCCCCTGTCACACCTGACCCTTTACCCCATATCCTCAACCTTTTACTTTCCCTTCAATCCCAAGTAATGGCCAACAACCAAACCCAGTCATCAATTGAAGCCATACTCCAAACCATGAACCCCACACTCCAAAGTCAATCCTCCCTTCCAACTAGCCTCTAAGCCATCCACTCCACCTTGACACTTTTAACCCAACCTTCCCAACAACCAACCATCCCTTCTCCTACTTATAAGGATGCCTCTACTCAAACTGCACCTGAACCAGAACCCCAACCTGACCTTATTCCACCTCCCATTATTCCCCTCCCTCTGCCAATCTTCCTCACACAATCCCAACCCCCTCTCCCACCTGTTGTAGCTACCTCTCATGCTGCCATAGATGTGGAGGACCTCATCCCAACCTCCTCAATCCTAACCCACACTAACCCAGATCTTGAACTTGAATCTCCTCAGTCCATACTCCCTGCCTCTTCATTTCCCTTGCCTCCTCTATACTCTACGCTCCTCCATGTTATGAAACAGAACCCCTACCTCAAGAAGGATGTTGTGCGAGGAATGGCTGCCCTCGGTAAATCAATTGAGATGCCCTATGAAGCAAAATTGAGCAAATGACTATGAATTACAACTATGAGATGATGCAGATATCTAAGGGTTGGCAAAGCATTTTACTCCACTATGAAGCTGAAAAGGTCATTGCAGCCACTGAGAAATCAAGAGCTGATAGATTAGAGAAGAGGTTGGCTGCCTCCCAAGCTCGCAACAAGGCAGCCCAAAAATTGTATGGCAGTCAAGTTTCACTGTCTAATAAGAAGATTGAAATCCTTAAAAAAAAAATTGCTAACTTGGCTGTTGGCTAGCCTACCCAAGCAGCTGAGCCTGCCCTACAGATTGAAGAAGAGACAGCTACCCAGTCTTAGGAGGTAGCTACTACAGAGCAGACCAAGGCTGAGAGGAGAGCTGAGTTAAAAGCTTATGTTACTCAACAAGGATTCGGCCCTGCTGACATCTTCACCTCTGACTCTAAGTAGTTTTAGCTTGTATTTAGGATTTTTACCTATTTTTATAAGCTTGCTATGGTTGCTTACGTTGTTTTCATATTTTTATCCATCTTTTTGTATTATCAATGGAATTTCTCTTTAGTTTATTTACTATGAATTTCTTGCTTTCTTTCTATTTTATTGTCTGATTCTTGTCCTCATTTGTGTATTTTGTTTACTATTGGTTCTTATTTTGTTTGTGTATTGATGTTCTTTGTTTAGCTGCAGTTTATTTACTTATTTTTCTTTCCTTGCTTCTCTGTATATGTCTTTCTCATGCTGCACATTTCTTTATCTTTGAATCAGTGAGGACACTGCTCCTCATAGGTTTGGGGGTGTGGCAAGGTTTGCCAATGGATAGTTAATGGTAGTACAGTAAGGTTTTAACAGAAATTGAGAAAATAAAATAATTTCCCACCTATTTTTTTATAGAAGAAATTAAAAACTTTTTAAAACTGGTACATGTTATCATTCTAATATTTTCATGAAGCAAATGTCAGGAATTTTCAAAAATTAGTGCTTAGTAAACATGAAAAGAGAGAGAATTGTGAGGATATGCCCCAGAAATTTGATGGAAAACCATACCCAGTGAGATTTGGGCTTGAAATTTTTTTTTGTGAAAAGTTTCGACAATTTCTTCTGCTCTAATGACTGATTGGATCTACCTTTGCTCACTAGAAGTTAGGCAAATCCTAGTTGAAACAGCTTGACAGCATTCATGACATTGAGGATATGAAGTAAGGCCATCCCTTGGACAGTTTGAGCTTAAAACTTCTCACCTTTGAACTGTCCTTGATACACACCTTTTGAGCCTTAAAAATCTTAGTTTTCTTTGATAAAAATCAAAAAATTTGAACCTAAAACCTCTTGACCTGTTTCAGTTCACCCTCAATCTGAGAAATCAAGAAATAGGAGGAGAAGTGAGACTAAAGAAACTGATTTGATATTTGGTTGAAAAATGAAGAAAATACATTTGAAGGCAAGTGTGATGTATAGTTGTGGCATTCCAGCCCCGAAAAAGAAAAATAGATATAAAAAAAAAAGCATACAAAAAGAAAAGAAAAATAGAAAAGCAAAGCAAAAGAGTGACAAATAGAAGTCAATTCATTGAAAGATGAAAATGAGGACTAGAAACTAATCACTTCAAATCTAACAATTCAAGAAGTAGATGAATTTCTGCTGAAATAAAGAAGGTGTACATGCCACCTCCTTACCTTAGTGATTTCTCAATTTTGAATCCAATTCCACCATTTAATTCTTTATAAACGTCACCCATAAGCCACATTACAACCCAATAAAAAGTCTTTACTGATTTGAAATTAATTGATTTGTCATGTGGAGATAAGGATTTGTTTGATCTATGGTGAAAAGAGTTAGAAAATTTTAGAAGTTAGGGCAATACCTATGCTCATGCTTGCTGTCCTATTTGAGGGCTGTAACTGCTTTTGAGCTGTGTGAATTGATACACCCTTCTATTTTTATTGAGAGTGACAGCCCTAGTAAGCTTTGGGTTTGAAATTAGGATTGATAGGGGCATTATCAAAACATGATTCTCAATTTGAGGGTAAGCTTTGCATTCATTTTCATACAAAATATCTTGACATGAGCTGATTGATTGTGAAGGAGTTATAGCAGAATTTTAGTTTTAAACTGTCATGTTTTTGCTGAGAATCCTCTACTGAATGGACGAGTTGTGGAATGAATTTTATATTGCTTGAATTTTGTTTTAACATGCTGCACTGATATTAACTATCTTATTGAAGAAGTTTGTGGGTAACTTCACTATAAACCCTCAGGAGACTTCACTCCTGCACTAAGGATCACCTAGGGTTTTAAAAGGCTTGATGCATATGCTAAATGCATCTGTGTTCCCTATAAAAGTGGCATGTTTTATTTTCAATAATTATTTTTATTTTCTCCTTTGCTCAGGGACTAGCAAAGCTTAGGCTTGGGGAAGTGTTAAGCAGTGAAAAATACTATTTTATAGATAAGCAATGAATTGCAAGCTTAGTGTAGATATTCACTTAAAAGAGCCAAAGAAGCAATTTGTTGCTCAATAGGTGACCTTACATCCCAAAGGTCAGCCAATCAAGCAGTCCACAAGAGCCTTAGAGATTCATGAGAAGGTCATGGACCTAACTGGAAATGCCTGGGACCAAGTCCAGCTGTAAGGAATAAAGATTGAACCTACTAAGAGGCTGTTGAGTGTTGAACAAATGAAGAACAACACACCCAAGATGTGTGCCAGCTGTGGAAGCACAAGGCAGAACCTATCGAGAGGTTAAGTCTAGCTATCGAGAGTTTCTGATGCTCGAAAGCCAAGTACTAAGAGGTGCCATTAAGCTATCGTGAGGATATAGAAGTCTAGCTCAACCAGTTGAGAGGTAATGAGTTGGAATTGTGAACATCTCGCGAGGATCCAGTTACCTATCGAGAGGTTAGAGATGCAGTTGTGGATCCTGTAGAGAGGATACCTGGAGATGAAGGGGAAGTCGAGAGGTTGTAGTTACATCTCAAGAGGTTAAAGCTGAAATTGTCGAGTAGTGCAAAGCAATCCTGTCGACAACTCGCCTGAAGCTAAACGATGCTCATCCTCATGAGGTTCAGGCAATCTGTCGGAAGCTCAAACCAGAACTTCACAAAGATGTCAACAGGATTTTCTATAACCTGTCAAGAGGATGAATAAGGAACTGGACAGAGGGTGAGAATACTCTCCAATCCTGTCGACTAGTCAAGCTGAACATATCGAGAGCTACTCTAATCCTATCGACGAGTGCCACTCATCCTGTCGAGAAGACTCCAAACCTCTCGAGAAGTCTACAAAGCTGTTGACAGCCATTGCAGCCTATCGATGTGAGCATACTGTAAATTAAGAACTTGTTGAGAGAATCCTGAACCTCTCGACACTCAAACTGGCAACTTCTCAGTTTTCTTTCTTCAGCAACAGCCAATGCCAGAATTTTGTGCACGAGTTTCAAAGCATGTCAGCAACCCCTGGGGATATTTTTAGCATTCAACTATGCACGATTGGAAACCCTAACTGCCTCACATATATTTGCGAATTGTGGACCAATGGGAGAAGAGCTTTTAGAAGAGAAATCAGCCACATCAGCAGCCCAGAATAACAGAATTATTCTCTTTGGCTCTGATTGGCTGAAATAGATCTGAGATATAGGGAGAAGGCATAAATAGAAGAGAACTTTTATAGAAGAACCATCCAAAATTTGAGAGAAACAGAGCTTAGTTCGAGATCCATTTTCCCTCCAAGAACTCCCACTCTCTTCCTTCTTCTCCCATTCTCGCTTTAGCCAATCGTGAGTGGCTAAACTTTGTTCAGTAGTTAGGGTGAGGTCTTGAGCTGTAAATCAAAAGTTTCATTTGCTTATAAAGGATTGTTTATTGCACAGATTGCAGATCTAGGTACAATAAGATTGTATGTTTGCAATTTCATTGTGGTTTTTAAAGGTAATTCTAATCTACATTTCACTTCTTCATATTTGATTTCCCTGGATTCGATACTCCTGTGGATGCCAGTCAAAAATAGGGAGCTAGTAGCCTAGCATCTGCAACATCTGTAATGGTTTACATGTTCCAATCAAGACCAATAGATTGGAACAATCTCTAGGATGAACTGTATCCAGTAGAAGGGCAGATCATAACCTTAAGACTGTATCCAGTAGAAGGGCAGATCTTAACCTCAGGGTTGCTTTGATCGATTGGTGGAGATTGGATTCTTATACCCCACCTCTGTCTAGGGAACTCGGGTAACTTGGAGTCAGAATAGAGGATTGTTGCAAATCAGTCCTCTACACTACTTTTGATTCCATTCATATTCAGTAAGAGACCAAGACCCCTAGCTGCTTTTCACCACCTTTTGAATTTTTATCTTTTCTATATCTCCCCTTATCTCTGTGTTTGATTAGATCTGGATCAATTACATTTAACTTTTATAATTTGTAGTAAAAGTGACAAAAACCTAGAACCTCTCCTCTTTCCTCCTTTAGTTTAGTTTAAATTAGGATAGAGTGCCAGATCTACCATAGATTTGGAGATTTACTATAGTTGAACCACATCTCCCTGTGGACATACCCTTACTTACCTCTTAAAACTTGCTACAACAGCCCTGGTTCTTGCAGGACTGGTTGCTCACCATGATCCCATACATTTGTAATTTGTGCCTTTTAGTTGGGTGTTTTAATCATATAATAATTGCAAGGTGGCAGCACAATACCTCTCTTTCTGTATTGAATGCCAACCATACTACCCGTTCGTACATCATTGGCTCAAATAGTGTTATTCTTCATCTTAGAACCAGTTTCAATCCATACTCAAATTTATGACTTTTCATCAACTCATTGGCCACTAATGCATGTGCAAAATAGGACAAGTGAGTGAACTTTGTCTCATACTCTAGCACGGTCATAGATCCTTGCACTAAATTTGCAAACTGTAATTCTAATTAACATTTCTCTGGTGCTGGGAAATACTTCTTGTAGAATGTGTTAACAAATTCCGCCCATGTCCAAGGACTCCCTGGCACTCAATTCGGCAAAGGGTCTGCTTTACCCTCGAGTTGGAATGAGGCCTAACTGACCTTCTCTTCTTTCGTGCATCTGATTCTCAGTAAAACCTTTTCAATCTGATTCAACCATTGTTCGGCTTCCATTGGGCCAACTTGTCCATAAAAGCTAGGAGGACTCATCCCCCTGAACTCATGAAATCTCGATGGGTGACGTCTCTCCAAAAGCAACGCCACAACATTCACCACAGTCTCTAACAGTTGTTGGTTGTTGTTGTTTCTTGGAGCATTGTCGGTGTTGTTCCCCATTCTCGATCCAGTGTTGCTGTTTACGGGGATTTCATTTGCTCCCGATGCATTGTTGAGGTTTTTGTTTATAGGGATCGCATTTACTCCCGAAACAACACCTTCACCATTTGTGGTGTCTCTTATATTGATGGTTCTCGGTCTTCCCCGTCGAGGCTGTGATAGCTCAGATTTTCCCGACACTTATTTTTATTTTTATTTTTAAACAACTAGGAAAAACTCGGACCATCGGGTCGCAAAATCAGAATCCGAAATATAGTGTACCTGGTATATCCACACAAATGCGCAATTCAAAGCAACTAATATGTATGGCAAAATTAGAAAAGTCCATCTTTAAAGAAAACATGGTTTAACAATCTAAAACCACCGGTGATGGCTGACCATCACCTAAACAGTGGTGTATCATAAGTTTACACAAGAGATATACCTCCAAAAGAAAATTCAATTCTACCAGGCTACAAGATGATTGGACGTACCAAGTCCAAATCTCAAAAGCTACAACAAAAAGGGACTAAACCACTGGCCTATGCTAAAGGAGTTGCCTTAAGCTCTGGATCTCACCCAGGGACTGCACCTGTACCTGTGACGTATAGTTGAGGGGTGAGCTTCATCCAAGCTCAGTAGGAGAAGATCAATACTAACTATATTTTATCCAAGCAAATACATAAATTCAATGACAGAAGCATATACATATGATGACTAAAATTTGCAGCATTTTCATATTAGTTCAGAGTTTACAGATTTCACATTCATGATTACAATTCAGAGCTTCAGGCTGAAATTCAAGTTCTAATTCATGTTCAATTTCAAAGTTCAAAATAATTAGACTCACAGATCAAATTGATATTCATGTTTCAAGTTTCGGAGTTTGAACGTATTATTCATGATTCAGAGTTCATCTTCCAGAGTTCATACTTTTTTATTCGAATACACGAATTTACCGCTGTGTCGGCCCAAATACATGGATTCATTGCTGTGTTGGTATCACACATGCATATTTCAAAGTGCTGGTACAAATATGGATCCACCGCCGTGTCAGTTTAAATACACGGGTTCACCGCCATGTCGGTTCAAATACATGGATTCACCGCCATGTCGGTTCAATTATACAGATGACCCTCTGTACCGGTTCAAATTTCAGAGTTCATGCTCCAAGGTCAAAGAGGCCGATTCAGAATTCTTATTTATGATCCATATATGAAAATGTTCATATTTAAATCTTACTTTCAAGTTCGTGATTCAGATTCTAAAGGATTAAAAGTTCGTGGTCAAGTTCATACTCTAAGTTCAGTTATTTCGACGATCAGAAATTCTATGTTCAGAATTCAATACAGTTTGGTGATTTAAAACATATAATATTTACTACGCAAGAGATGTGTCAACAATTCAATGGTCCAAACAGTCACAGATTCATACTTCATGGCTTAGCAATTTTACTAGACTTGCAGCTTTCATTGGTTCAAATTTCACCTCATTGGTCAAGTCAAATCAAATAAAATTCAAAAGCTCAATGTTGGAAAAATATGTTTCAAATTAGATTGAATAAATGGTCAAGTCAAATCAAATCAAATTTCAAAAGGCTCAATGTCGGCAAAACAAGTTTCAAATCAGATTTCACGTATTCAATCTGTCACGAGGATCTATGAATCAGAGGCAAATTGCACTTAAGCATTGAGTTCTCCTACCTCGGTTGCAAAATCACTCAAAGTCACGTAAAACGGTGCAAAAATACTCAGGACGTTTCCCAAACCTTAACCTACAGTACAAGGTATTTGTATAATCACATGTTAGTGACTAAATATCGCACATGTCAAAGCTCCCAAAGTTTTCTCCAAACTAGGGCGAAAAGGACGAGTTCACGTTGACTTTGGATCATGTGAAACTTACCCCTACTTGCCACCTATTGTTGACCTTTAAAACTTTAGATTCATGAATTTGTTAATTCATGAAAGTTATAGGGTTCCTTGTCCCCTTTCCAACTCATTAAGAATCGCGGCAATCGAAGTTTAGGGTCAAAGGTTATGACAGATATATCAAACAGGTGTCCCAGCGCAAAAACAGTAGCTCGCCGTGTCGAGAATGTAGTTCGCCATGGCGAGGCCTTCAAGCAGCAACAGCTCGCCACGACAAGGATGAGTAGTTCCATTTTTGGCTTGTTTTTCATGTAGCACTCACCGCAGTGAGTACTTCAGGTGGGGTCTCGCCGTGGTGAGGTTCTAGGTCGCCGCGGTGACTGTGTGTGCCCATTTGGGACCCGCGTCTTATGTGTTTCTTCCCCCTCGATCCGAATTGCCTAAAATCATTCCAAAATCAATTTCTAAGCAAATTCCACCATATTAAAACATAAATTTCACCATTATTTTCCATGCATGCAACATTTTTCAGCGATGGATCATCGAAATTATCGATTTTCGCATCCCTCGCGCATCCGCTCAGCGAACGCTTTGCATGCGATCTAAATATCCATGATCTACATTTCTAATCCATATAACTCAATGCTCTCACAATCGATTCGTGATACGTACCTTCTAGCATGTGGGTTGTATGATCGGCGTAGAAGAGATTAGGTGTGGAAGTTTCGTGTACATCCACTATTTTGATCGCCGATCTCAATGGAATAGCAGCAGTCGAACTAGTCGAGATCTTCCTATGGGAGACGATGGCTGAGACGGATTCAAGCTATTCGAGTTTAGGAGAGAGCTGAGAAGGGGACGAGTTTTATTCTCTCCCTCACTCTCCCTTGTTCTCAAATGAATTGTGCCTTGGCCCTATGCGTGGGGGTTGGTTTTTATACCAAGTGGGGCAAGATTTGGGGTATAGCCTATACACTCAAAGTTCGTGTGCAGGCCTTCTCCTGGCTCACCCCAAATGGGTCTTCTTGATTTGTTTTCAATGGGCTTAGGGGGGTTGGGTCCAAGTAAACAAGATGGCCTTTATCTTAAGGGTAATTCCTCCAGAGTGGGGCCTATACAATAAAAAGTTGTGTGTAGCCATTAGATAATGACTTTGTGTTGAGCTGAAATACATAAGTAGGTGTTGGCTTTGTGTTGAGCTGATACACATAAGAAAGTGTTGGCTTCTTAATATTTAATAATTGGGTCCATGTAAGATCTCATAAGACCCAGATCCAACACATGTTGAGCCTCTATGCTTGGATTATTTCCAGTGTATGGCCAACATAAATTGCAAGTGTGCATTGGCCATCTCAAGGTTACCAAATTCAAGGCCTAGGTGTCCTGCTCCAGATGGGTCTTAACCCATTTGATTTCTAAATGGGTCCTAAGGGATATTTGGTTCTAATGGGTCTTGACTTGGGCCATCTCGAGGCCATCAACTAACGATGGTGTGATTTATCACACAATCATACATCTACATTTTGATTCTCTTGGATTTAACTAATCGGGCCATTCGCGGTGCACAACGCACGTCTCACCCGATACCGAGTACCGAATTGGTGCACAAGGGCTCGAAAATGTTGGGTATTACACTTTATACTGATGGAAGTTCAATTCAACATTAAACAACACACCGTGAATCGGCGTATGGGCCTTCCATCCAAGGGCCCAAAATACGGTATTCGCACAACTACTTATGTGAATACCCAGAATAAACGTCCTAACATCAAGACGTGTATCGTGTACCCTATTTGGAGAGCACATGAAGTCGGGTGTGTGGAGAGGGGCTTGGTCAGTGTGTTGGGCACCGCATAAAATAGGTGCAGGGTTCACCCATACACAAACCTATAATAGTTTAGGCCTTTGGGCTTGGGTTAGGTCCATGCCTAGGGTGCACATGATCATCCATGATCACGCGTTGCCACTTTTCTCATTCTACTTTATTCATTAAAATTAACTAACTAAGCCCATGATAAACTATGGTGCATGAAACGGGTGGATTTGGACCTGGTCCGATCCCGTGGTTCGGGTCATGTGTAACACACACACATATAACGTATAAGGGTTCAAGTTTCAAAGATCAGTTTGCATCAGGGATTGGTCCTAGATTTGATGTTGGGTGCACTTACCCAATTGAGATAAGTGGGTCAAAGGCCACGCCACAAACGTGAAAAGTTTTATCAAAGTCAAATTGCTCTAAGAAAATCTCATCATTGTAGAAAGTCAACAATTAAATGCTAGTGAAATTTGGGGTGTTACAGAGGCAGCATATCGACCTGTCATGGTAATCCAATTCTAAGTTAGATCGACTCATAGATTAGAGTCCCAATTCTAATCCTAATACCACTAATTCTACTTAGGTCCCATCCTTGTATACCGAGCCTTAGTCTTACAGGTATTCAGACAAGGTCTCCGGTGTTCCAAATGACACACAGTGCCACAATGGATCCGCTCTGCCAAAGTATGTTGAATATAGTACTTAGGCTTTGATTCCACCTGTGATAGCCCAGATTTTCCTTACCGTAAAAACCCGAGCTGCCAGATTGAGCGCGCGATCTAAATCATAGTAAATCATGGTATCGAAGTATTTACTTCACTTCAAACAGATTGGTCTTCCCAAATTAAATGATTGGAAGGACCGAGTCAACTAATAGTTTGGTAAGCAAGCGTATGTTCTAAAAACAAAGTGCGCAAAGGGATATAGTGGAGCGAAAGCAATCAGACTAAATAGTACATAAACTCTCAAAACTAACTATTTAATCCATCAAAGCTATACCAAAACATCCACTGGTGAAGGCCGTTATTCACCTAAACAGTGGGGACAAAATATAATCATCTACATTTACAAAATCCCAAAATACTATATCGTATATGAAAGTTTCCAAAAAAATATCTGGGCCCTCAAGCTCCCAACAAAACTCATCTACCGATAGTACTCCTCGGGTAGCTCCTCCTCGTCCTCAAGCGTATAATCTAAATCCTCTTCTTATTCCAGATCTCCCACAGGTTCAGCTCCTACAGTTGTGACGTATAGTCGGGAGTGAGCTACAGTCCAATCTCAATAGGGATATAAACAATACCAAATGATACTTTATCATTCTAATTCATGGCATAGATACATAGTGGAAGAAATAAAGCAAAACATATGGTGTCAAAACATATTGGCATAAAACGAGCAATTCAAATATGAACTCAAAACATGTCATATCATGAATGCAAGCGACGAGCAAGATTGTCCTTAATTTTGAATTAAGGGAACAAGACTGAATTGCTTATCATATCAAGGAAACAAGCTTATACAAGGCAAACAGATAGCTTATTGAGTCGAGCATATCAATCATATTACATACGAGTTACATATTATTAGTGTGAGTATCCTGTAGCGGGAATAGAGCAGTCTATAGCGGACACAGGTTTGTAACCCCGGGGACTCCACCCGTCCCTTGGAGTTTCCATTGCACTCACATCTAATCACAAGCACGGGATGAGTATTGTGGCAAAGCATCCCGTAGCGAGAACTAAGCAATCCGTAGCGGACACAAGGTGAAAACCTCAAGGACTCCACCCCTCTCATGGAGGCTCCACTCCTCAATTGCACACAATCACAAGACATATCACATTCACAACGAGCGGAAATGTACTCAAATCATAACATGAAACGAGAATGGAATTTATTGAATGAACTTGACGGTCATATGGAAGCAAGATGTCATAGTGCATGTTCATGTATGAAACAAATCATAAATCATCTGCAGAGGTGTCGATCATTAAACACATAAGTGAAACATGAGTAAAAATACGGTCAAACAAATAAATATTATCCCATGAACAAGTGAAACGTATAGCTTTGCATTTGAAATTTCCCTACCTCAAGTGTCAAAATCTTGCGAGTCAAAGAGCATGAATCAATGTCAATGCTCTAGCAAATGGTTCCTCGTATACACCTTAAATCATGCATCGCATATAAGCTAATGGTTAACAATCCATACATGTTCGAATCAAGGTCTCTCAAGCATAGAACTATACAAAACTTCAAAGTCTACAACAGGGCATACCTTGCCGTGGTGAGCTCTTCAGGTGCCACATGACTTAAGTCATCTTGCCATGGTGAGATTTCCCAGAGATGAAATGGCAGTAATTTCAAGGTAGCTCGCCGTGGCGAGTGCTTTAGTTGTTTTCTTACCACGGCGAGCTTCTAAGACCTCGCGGCGAACCTTAACAGCTCGCCAGTTCTTTGTTTCACATTATAGGTTTCGAAACTCGATCTTCATATGTTTAATCCTCCTTTCAAGGTTAAATGGATGTGCACCTGATACGATCGTGTCACACATAGACTCCTATCCTACTATGATTACACAAGGCATGATCTGAGCCTTCGAAAATCGGCTAAATTTGTTCTGGACTCCACATGGGCTTGATTCACGAGGTTTCGAAGCATGCAAACTTGTAACACAGCTCACTCGGATCTGGTTTAGGACTATCGAGTCTCCAACACTCGTGTTCTCATGCATGTATGCATTTCGAAGCATCGAACCTCGAGGATTTGGCTTTGAAGCCTCTTGCATGTCTGATTCCTAAATTCGCCTCATGAACTTCTCACCCTTGCGTGAGCCGATTCTAATTCTAGAAAATAGATCTCTGGAGTGAAGATTGAGGGTTTACCATAACGAAACCCTCGCATGCGAGGCTTTCGAGCTTTCATGTAAAATCTCTCCCGTTAGAATTGCCTCGGTCTTTGCTTGAAAGAGTCCACGGTTCAAGAATGAATTGAACAATCTCTTCGTTGCAATCATGATTTCTCATTGAGGAAAGTGAAGATGTCAGCTGATTTGGAGTCTTCTTCAAGATGGAGATGGAAGGAGAGGAGCTCTCCTCTTTCATGTTTGTCAATCAAAGCACATGCACGCCTTATGCGGCATGCTAGCTTATAATGCTAGGGGGGTGTGTTTTGGTGTGGTGCCTATACACCCAGTTTGGTCTATTAATTTAACCATAGGTCACATATTTGGGGCTTTAAGTCATGGGCCTGGTTTCTGATGGGTGCAACCCATGGGCCAGATCTAATTTATGGGTCCTGACTCTTGAGTGAAGACAACGGGCCTGATTTAAGGCCTATCACTATTGGGTCACATCAGTTGGGCTATTAACTAATGGGCCTATGGTCTTGGCCTTACCTACTGGATCTCACACAAGGAGTCTGATTATTTATGGGGTCCTGATCCAAAGAGACCTAGTTCATTTACGAGAACTGCTAAATCTTGTTTATCAGGTGTATATCTGTCGGACCTGTAGTGCGGGTATAAGCCAAAATCAGTCGGGTGTTACATTTATACTAATCTGTAACTCTCCAGAATTTGGGTGTCAATCAAACACTGAGAAAATTGTAGATGAAAAATAAAATACCAATATACTAATCTGCAACTCTCCAGAATTTGGGTGTCAATCAAACACTGAGAAAATTGAAGATGAAAAATAAAATACCAATACACTAATCTTTAAAATTCTCAATCTTAGGCGTCAATTAAAATCAAGAAGTAAATCTAAACTAGAAAGCAATAAATTGAACTTTCATCTCCCAATTGCAGGAGTCAATTGCTCTTGAGAAACTACGGATACTCTAGAAAGCAATAAAAATTTACTCTAAGGATGATCTTCCAGTTCCTAACCTCAGTCATCAATTGATTTCGAGAACCTTGGATAGCTTATCTGGTGTCGAGCCCTCCTATTTGTAGATCATAAGGGGTCGATTACATTATTCAAATTCTAATAAAAGTAAACTACTAAAAACTAAAGAGTCCTACAATAATAAAACTTCCTAATCCTAATCTTCCTTGCATTAAAATAGGAGATGTGCACAGGACTCTTCTCCTTAATTTCAACAGCAGAGATCTTTATAATTCTTTTGCCAATCTTCTCAGATCCGTGGAGTGTTAGACTTCTAATTCAAAAATTCTCTCTATTCTGTATATGGTGGTGCAGTTCTCACGTGATCTTCAACAGCAGCAGCTTTCATGGTATACAATCGTAAGTTCGATTTCTTTTTTCATTCAATATGATTCTTCAACACAATCATTGTAGCCCGATCGATCGTATCTTCACTATTATATGATTTCTCCTGTTTTCAGCTTTAGTTATAGAATCGTAAATACGATTCTTTTGTCTTCTTTAGCTTACCACCATTTCTCTTAGCTTACAACCTGGTCTCAAATACGATTGGGATAATATTTTCATGTGATCGTAATTTTTTACTGCTTTTTGAGTTCATTTTGGTAAAGATTAATACTTTTGATCATTTCTACTTACTATTATAAATATCTACACATTAACATCTCATTAGTAGCAAACTAAGGTCTAGCATCACTAAGTTAAGGGTGATAAAATGATAAATTCTATAACTGATCATACCTCCAAACTTACGCTTTGATAGTCCTTAGAAAACAAGGAAAGATAAACTAATCTGAAAATTTAAATGCCAATTTTGTAGGGAACACAATTGCATTTAGCATATGCAACAAGTCCTTAAACCCCTAGGTGATCCCTAGTGGAGGAGTTGTGTCTCCTTAAGGTTTTCAGTGAAGTTACCTACAAATTTCAAAATATTTTGGACTTTTAAAAAAATTTCAAAAAGTAAAACACACTAAAAATAAAATTTAAATAAATCTAACTAGTTAACAACTAACTATTACATGTTTGCTTAGATTTTTCAAAAATATGATTCCATCAGCCATAACTTCCCATCCTAGCAATTATCCTTGATCAGATACTCAACAATTTCAATTCATATATAGCGTGGAGTGTGTGTGTATCAATAAAGAATTTTGTGGCAGCCCGGATTTCCTTACCTCGAAACTCGTGCCATCAGATCACGGTGCGATCTGAATTACAGTGATGCTATGATATGGAAGTGCATGCATCACTTCCTGACAGCTCGATCTTTCTTAACATTAAACAATAGGAAGGATCGGGCCATCTCACAATGGTAAGCTTACAAAAATGGAAGCGAAGTGCGCAAAGCAGAAACACAGAGCTATAGTAATAACAAAATGGCAATATAATCCCAAAACTAACCATCACACACAAGTATCTGAAAACTATACACCATTCACACATATACCCAAAATGAACATCCACCGGCAAAGGCTGACCTTCACCTAAACAGTGGAGCAAATATTCGCAATTGTATTTAGTATACACCATATTGTACTGTATATCAAAAACCCTAAAAAATCTTAGCTCTCAACTACAAGCCAGTTAATGATAGAACCCTTCAGGCAGTTCCTCCTCATCCTCAAGATAGTAATCTGGATCCTCCTCTTGCTCCTGATCCTGTTCTGGCTCAACACCTGTAATTGTGACGTATAGTTGGGGAATGAGCTACAGTCCAAGCTCAATAGGGAATGACAAAGCTAAATAACAATTTTATCATTCTCATTCTTGAATCTTGATGCATAGATAGAAACAAGGTTAAAGCAAGAAATTCTTTAACTAAAAGTAAAAGCTTATTCTTTCATGAATGCAAGTAACCAAGTTTCAAAATAATGCATATCGAATCAAGCAAGCTTATCAGAAGCATGAGAATAAATCAAGAGAGCACATCACTAGAACATGTAGCAAGAAATCACAAACAAGGTCGAATATCAAGTTGTCAACCCCCTGAGCTATATTAACAGGGTCACTTGAACCAAGATATCGAGCCCCTAAGCTATGTTAACAGGGTCACTCAATTAAAGAAGCCCAGCCCTTGAGCTACGTTAACAGGGTCACTTGGACCGAGACAGATTGCCAAGCACCTGAGCAAGTTAACAGGGTCACTTGAGCCGGATTACCAAGGCCCTAAGAAAGTTAGCAGGGTCACTTGAGCAATTACCAAGTCCCTGAGCAAGTTAATAAGGTCACTTTAATCGGATCTTACAATCACAGAGACACGAAGCATGACATCGGTCACATAGCATATACACGATTCAAACAAACAATAACTGAACTTATTTAGTCGAGCACACGATATATCAAAGGTGGGTACAGAAGCTGACAATAATGACATAAATCAAATATAGAGCTTTGAATGCGTATCGAAATCGTATGCAATATCATATCAAGATGCGGGTATAAAAACATATGAATCAAGTGCGTAAATCCAAGATTTATACTTGTTGAGTATATTTGTTGTGTATTTATTTTATTAAAAAGAGATGGTAAAAATATGGCAAAAAAGCACAAAAATGGAATGGATTGAAACAGCACATAAACAACAGCAATTTATACACAATCTTGCAAGATTAGGGTTGTTGCAGCAAGTTTTGATGAATAAGAGTTTGTCCCATAGAGAATTGTGATCTAAGGTAGTAAATCTTCAGATCTGCTATAGATCTGGCAAATCTAATCCTATTCTAACTTAAACTAAGAAAAATAGGATAAAGAGACGGAGTTTGTGGTTGTCACTACGCTAAAAATAGAAATGAAATAGATTGAATTAAAAACAAAATTGAAAGCCAAATCAGAGATAAAGGAAGAGAGAATTGAAGAAGAAAGCAGATGTTTTGGTAAAATAAAACTAAAATAGGGAGAAGTAAATAGCATGGGAATAGTTTTTCACTGTAAAATTGATTTGCAAAGCAGAGTAGAAGCTGGATCTGCAGCAAACCTCCATTTGGCTACAATCACAAATGCAACGTAAAAGGATCCAAATCAGCCCTGAGATATGGACTAGTCCAAGGGTTTACTCTATCCACTAGAATGGTCAAAGAGTATCCCATGGATATAATGCAATCATGGGGGAAGAGATGAAACAGTAAAATCACTGCAAATGCTATGGATGCAAGGCTACAAGCTCCTACATCCATAGGTACATAAAATCTATAGAAATTTGATGAAAATCACTAGATATACAAATTAAATGAACAATAAAACCAATTATTCATTGATCTAATACTTATAACGATTCAACCCTCAGATCTGCAGTCTTTGCAATGTCCACACTTCTTATAAAGCTTTTACAATTTAAATTACAGATTGAACTAACCGTAGCTGTTAAAGATATTTAGCCAGCCATGGCTACACTAAGGAGAGAAGAGAAGAAGAACAACAACAAAAGAAAAAGGTGAGAATAGACTTCTTCAAAAAGTCCCCAGATCTCTGGATTCCCCCATTTGTTTTTATTCCTTCCTATTTATACACATCCCAAATGTAACTGATTACCTTGGCCAATCCGAGAAGAGGAGAATCAAATCAGTTTAAGACCTGATGACGTGGCTGAATTTCCTCCAAGTATTGCCCCAAATTTGTTAGAAAAACAATGCACACGTGGGGTAGTTTGGTCAGGTGTCAGTTGTGCTGATGGAGTTTTAAAAATGTCCTTCAAAACTGATAGCTAACTTCTTGAACCTGTGCCTCGAGTGGTGTCAGCTTCAGAACATCAATCTCGACATGTTCTCGAGTAGTTGAAGTGTCTTCAAGATGAATCTTGAGTGGATCAATGGCTTCAGGATTACAACTCGAATAGATCAGACAGCAGCTCGACAGGATGCTTCAGCAGGCTTTAAACAACTCGAAAGGGTCATTACTTCAGGCACTTCAGCTCGACAGGTTAGTGTCCATCTCGAGTGCATTGGATACAATTGCTTGACAGGTTACTTGCCTCATCAATGAACCACTCGACAGTTTGCTATTTGAAATTGTAAACTACTTGGCAGGTTCAGGCAACCACTCGAGAGGTTAAATCTACAGTTACAAACTACTCGAGTGGATGATGTTGCAGCTATGAACCACTCGACAGCATCACTGCAGCTTTAGCAGCTGCTCGAGTGCGCATTAGATATGCTTGACAGATGCTTTAACTGCTCGAGGAGTCATTTTCTACATGTCCAATGTGCTCGAGAACTGCTCGAGCTTCCTGTTCTGCACCTCTGCTGCTATGCCTAGTCTATTACAGCACTCTGTCATGCATGGGTCTTCTCATCAGCCAGTGATTGACTCTGATCTCCCAACTTTTGGCTTTTGCTACATGGATTTCTGCACTTCACTGCAGAATATGCTTACTACAAAACAACACTCAAAAAGTAGTTATTAAATAGCTCTAAGGTCTAGTAAGGGCTAGGTTAGGAGGTGAAAAGTAGCATTTTTCAGTGATTAGGACACCTCCAAACCTAATCTTTTCTAGTCCTCGAGCAAACCAAAATTAAACACCTACTCTAACAATTTAAATTCTACTTTCGTAGAGAGCACGAATGCATTTAGCTTATGCATCAAGTCTTTTAAACCCCTAGGTGATCCCTAGTGGAGGAGTGAAGTCTCCTGAGGGTTTTCTGTGAAGGTACCCCCAAACTTCCTAATGAAAACAGTTAAAATAAGTGCACTCAGTGACAAATCATATTTCAACATACCAAGCCTAATTCCACACATTGCTCTTTCAAATTAGAGAAGCTTTAAAATAGTAAATGTAAACAATTTAATACCTAAATCCTCATGCATTCTCATCACAACTAATCAATTTCCATCAAGAGTGTAGTGTGTGCAAATCAGTATAAAGCTCACCATTAATTCAAAAATTAGGTTCAAACAGTACCTCAATAAATTCAATCTCAAACCCAATCCTCACAAGGGCAGTCTCTCACAAAAGAATCAAAGGGTGTTTAATTTCACTCTAGTTCAAGATCAGTCACAGACCTCAAATAGGCCTGCAAGCATGAGCATAGGCATTTGCTTCTATTTCCTGACTTCATCATTTTCTCTTCACCATAGATCAAACATCCCTTCATCTCCACATAGCAGCTCGATTCACTTTGGAATCACTAAGGACTTTTATTAGATTGTAATGTGGCTTAGGGGTGAGGTTCATAAAGAATAAAGTGGTAGAATGGATTCAAAGTTGAGAAATCAGCAAGGGGAGGAGGTGATTCATGACTTCACCTACTTCATTACAACACAACTTCACCTTCCAACAGGCTTTTCAGATCTGAAGTGGCCACTTCTTCTCCTATTTTCAATTTTCAGATGAAATACTTCTTTTGACTTCTCTTCATTTCTCTCTATTTTTTTTATGATGGTTGCCACAGCCATACAACTAATACACTGCTTACTTAGATTTTCTCCCTTCTCCTTTCACCTTCTGAATTCTTAGATTGAGGGTAAAGCTGAATCAGTTCAAGAGGTCCAGGTTCACTTATTCTGGTGCTTTTCAAAGAAAAAATAGATTTTTCAGGCTCAAAGAGTGTATGCAAAGGAGGCAATTCAATGGGTATAGATTTCAAGCTCAAACTGTCCAAATGAGGGCCTTAGATCATCTCCTTAGTGTCATGAGTTCTGCTAAATAGTTTTAATTTGGGAATGCCTAACTTCTAGTGAAAAGGTTTGAGTCAGCCAGTTCTTAGACCACAACAATTGCCAAAAACACTCTTCAAAAGAAATTTTTTTGTATGGGCCCAAATCTCACTGGGTATGGTCCTCATTTGAACTCATGGGGCATGTTCTCACCTTTTTCTCTCCTTACTAGTTCACTATGTACTGATTGTGAAAAAATTTCTTCATCATCACTTCATGGAAGTATTGATTTTTTAAAAGATTCCAGTATTAAACAGTCTACTATACTTTCTAATTCTCCCTTTTTTCAAAATTGCTTGTGTAATTTTACTTTATTTGTTTCAATCTGACTACTACTGCTGCACTTAGCTTAACCATCTCATTGGTCTACCCTGCCACACCCCCAAACCTAATATAAATAGTGTCCTCACTGTTGCAATGGATAGGTAGGTAGGGGCAGCAGGGTACGCAAAAGATTAACCATATACATAAAAAAACAGGAATGTACAACAGAAATGACAAAAACAGACAAAGAAGCACAATACCAATCAACACACAAAAGACATTTTCATAAACAAAATCAATATTAAACAAGACTATTTATAAAATTAACAAGAGATTGAAAATATACAACCAGCTCTAAAACAGAAAATGCAGACCGAACCTAAATACAAAATGGCAACACTAAATCCTAAGAAGAGTCTGAATCGGAATCTAAGTCAATGGCGTCCTTTGCATCTTTCTCTTTTCCCTCCTTCACACTTTCAGCTTGTGTAGCACCAGTCTTGGTTCTTGTTGCAACTGGTTTCTGAGGCTTGGTGCTGCTCTTCTCTTGGGAAGGCTCCTTGATAAATACCCCTTTGGTGAAAGTGGGGTTCATAACTGAGATGGTGGATGTAAGTGTATCAACCAGCTTGGCCAACTGAGTTTCCCTCTGCTCATAAACATGGTACAGGGACATTTCATTGTCCACTTGCTTCTGCATTAGCTCTCTTTCTTTCTTACTATCAAACATTTCTTTCTCCATCAGCTTCCAATAATCAGACTTCATCAGGGAAATCTGATTGTCATAAAAATGCAATACCATCTCATTGACAGAATCCACCACTATGTGTACATCCCTCCGCACATATGGATCAGCACTCATAGACTTGCTGAGAGTGTAAAACTTGGGTATGTGAATGGAATCAACAGGGACAATGACCCAATTAGCAGGGTCATTAAGATCCTTAGAAATAATAGGTAGCTTAGGACCTGAGGTGGGAGATGATGGTGAGCTAGAGGGAAGGATGAGTGCCAGCTCCTCTTCAGGGGGTTCAGTCTAGGTAAAGGTTGAGGTGAAGGTCAATGGTATCAAGGGCAACTCCTCTACTTCAAAATCAGTCTGTGTGGCAGCATCTGATGTTACCACAGAAGTAGAGGGCTGAGGTGAAGGAGGGGGTGGGTACAGGTATGGGTGTAAGTCTGGACTGTTGGGGGTAAGATCTGGAGGGTTGACTGGATGGAATGTAGGCAGTTTTTTATGGTAGCCTGGTTTTTAGTGTTGGTAAGGATTTGGGATTGGAGGGAGGTTCGGAGGGAAATTATTTGGGATAGGGGTTCAAGTAAGGTAAGGGTAACTAGTTTAGTGGGTGGGATTGGTTGGAAAGGGGCAGTAGGGGCATGGTGGAAATTGTAAGGTTGTGGGGAGTCTGGGAGGGGTGTGTACTCATGCATGATATCCCCCACAATGGAGTTTATCATGGCTGAGTACCCCTCAGTGGTGAGGTTATGATGATCATGGGAAGGTGAGGTAATAGGATCAATTGGCTCAATGGGATTAATGGGTTCAATGGGGGGTACAAGGTCATGTGTAGGTGAAAATGGAGGGGAATGGGTAGGAGAGGGAATTGTCTGAATGGACTCACTGGGCTGAGGTGGATCAATGGTAGTGTTCATAAGCTCACTGTCATCATAAGTAAATGGGGAAGGTCGTTCTGGTGTTGCTCTGGGTATGTCAATAGGGTTTGGGCCTGGAATGGGTTCTGGTATGGTAGGAGGTAGGGTAGTGGATGGGATTGGCTCTGTGGTTGGGTGGAGGGTTTTCCTTTTATATGTTTGCCGGATTGGGGGTTTAGGAAGGGTAAAGGAAAAACTATGGGAGTTGGAGCTGGCACGGGAGTTGAAGTGGTGGGTAAGATTGGTGGATTGGGGACTGGTGTGACAGACTCAAGGATGAATGGTGGAGTGAGGATGGATGCAACAGATGATATGATACATGCAGGAATGGTAGTGGGGGTGACTGTGGAGGGTATTGGAGTTATTGACATGGTAGGCAAGGAAGTAGGAATGGAAGGTGGAATGGAGATGCTTGGAGGTCGGATGGGGTGTGAGGTAAGATGCATTGAACTAGCAGTAATAGGTTCCACAAGAGAAACTGTTGAAGTAACTGTTGATGACACAAGGATGAGTGATATAGGAACTGATGCTACTTCTGTAGTAGCTGTGGGTAATGCTGAGAGCTGTCAGTAAAAAGTGTAGCAGGGGTAGTAGCAGTGGTGGCAGCAGGAGTAGCTGCAAACCCCTTCTTCCTCCTCTTCATCAAGGTCATGCTTGTTGTCCATAACTTCTTCCCAAACACTGTAGGGGGCAAGTCATCAGTTGGCTCTCCCTCCTGCCAGACATATTTCCCTCTCTTCAACAAGGCTATGATGAGCCTACTATAAGGTAAACCCATACTGTTTGGCTCTTCCTAACTTTCCCTTGGATGTCACACATCCCCTTAAAGATCATCCCAAGAGCATTGAAAAAATTCCCCTTCGAGAAAGAGTAAAGGGCATCCACAATGGGGTGCCTTCTTTCTTGTTAATGTCCAACTACAAATACATTCTTCCTCAGAATGTTGTCCATGAATAACAGGCTGGTGTCAAAATCCCTCCTCATAAGTGACTCTCTGGATCTAACTATCCCCTTAGTTAGATGTTGAGCAATGTCTCGAAATGATGCACTGATGGGAGCTCCTAGACTTCAAGACGGATCATACTAGTTAGGGATCCCCAAAACAACTGCTATATCTCTAGTATCCACCACAACCTCCCAATCATCTATCAATACCACAAAAATAGGATCATTGGCCCTACTAGCTTCATGCAACCTGAGGTTCTGATACCAGAGCTTCACTAACCAGGGATACACTATCTCATCTAATGGGCTTAGGAGGGGTTTTAAGGAGGCCTTAGCCAAATAGGCTATGGTTTCACTACCCCATTCTATCTTAGTGGAGTAAGATACATCTAAAATAGCATCAGGTACCAGCTATAATTCATCCACAAACTCATTGGAAGTTGTGAGGGGGTCAAATTCAGGTACAACCCCAATACTCCTCTTGCCTTTCTTAGGATTTTTGGCACTAGTCTTGGGTTGTTGGATTTTATGGAAGGCACAGAGGACTCACTCAATACTATAGCCTTTCTTTTCACAGGACGGGCTACAAGGGATGCTGGATCTGATTGAGGCTGGGAGGATGCTATCCTGCTAGACTTTCTACTTGATTTTGGGGAAGGCTGGAGTAAATGAGTTAGGGAATCATCAAATCTGTTAGGGTCAACCATTCAGACACAGTAAACCCTAGCTTTTCTAGAACACAGGAAAAACTCTATGCAATCAAAACTCTTAACTAATTGATGATCCATAGCACACTGAACTCAGTCCAGAAAGAAGTAAAACACATAAACAACTAAGATAGAGAATGATGGAAAACTTACCCTACTGCTAGGGTTTCACACCAGATCGAGTATAGAGAACCAAACCAAAAGAATCTTGGTACAAAATGGTTACTTTAAGTTGCTAATCCATCCGACAGAAGCAATGGGTGAAAGGAGGTTCAAAGGTTGAGTTGTAAAGGAAAGGAAGAAGATAGTTCTCGCGGGGAAGCGGAAATGGGTTTCGCACAGAAGGAGAGAAGTGAGGAAATGAACCTCACGAAGGGCTTTAAAGCCTAAAAATTCGATATCGACAGGTTGAGACTTAAATTTGTTACCTCGAGTGGTTCCTCGACAGGTTGAGGCTTCAGATTTGTAACCTCGAGTGGTTCCCCTGACATGTTGAGTTAAATTGGATAAGTCCTGTCGAGGCAGTTTATAAACTCGAGCAAATCTCGAGTAGATCACTTTGGCAAGGAAAACCTCTCAGGGTTGGTTGGTTGGTTTTCAAAATAAATGGCTCAAGAGGTTGCCTTATCCTCTCGAGAAGTAATGATTCTTCAGAAAACCAGACTCGAGAGGTTGCCTTATCCTCTCGAGAAGCAATGACTCTTCAGAAAACAAGACTCAAGAGGTTGCCTTTCAGTGGTAGAACCTCTCGAAAAGTACTCAAAACCTCTCGACAAGTACTCAAAACCTCTCGATAGCTCTCACTCCTGCATATATGCTCAGCACTTCATTCTGTAATGTTCATAACTCAACAACAACCATGATTACAACTTAGTACCAGTAAAAGCTAACACATTTCTGACAAGAAAAAAAGCATCAAAGGACACAACATTCTTTACACACCACAACTAAATGAAACCTATGTAAAAAGTATAGAAATTTTTAAACTAAATGACAAATATGATACATATAATACAAGTTCAAGATCACTCTCAACTGGGAGTTCTTTGAGGCTGATGGTCTCAGTGGGCTCCACAATATTTTTAAGACAAGGTTTAAGCCTCTGACCATTTACCTTCATGACTCTCCCCGATTTAGGGTCCATGATCTCAACAGCTCTAGATGGGGATGCATGCAAAACAGTATAAGGTCCATCCCATCTAGATCTCAATTTACCAGGAAAGAACTTCACTTGGGAGGTTTTTATTTATTTATATGCAAGCTAGAGGTTCTATGGGGCCTCACCCTCTCATTGACTAGAAAAGATAGAAAATAGAGTACAAAGATAGAGTACAAAACACTAACAGCCAAAAGTTATATTAGATCACTAGGAACTTCGGCATCGCCGTCGCCCCTAAGTCCAATACAACTTTCACCTGAGCCAAAAGAAACTAAAACACAACACCACAACCCAGATTAAGTAGTCTCAATCCCCCAAGGATCAGAAATGTTTAGAGAAATTACTTGTGAATCCTCCTCAATCTTGTAATGATGAAGACTATTTTGAAGCACCCCTTCCACTCTCTTAAGAATCTCTCTCTTATAAGTTTGTTTGTTTTCAAAAATCCTCAAATTTCATTCTTGCCATAGAAAATACACTAATGCATTAAAAGAAACGCTCAACACATCAGTAAGGAACCTGTTGTTCTTGTAAGATTTTCATAACCTTGCCCGCTTCAACTTCAATAGTTCCTATAGTAGGAGGAATCTGGCAATTACATCGAGCAAGAGCAGACCTCCATACCCAACTCGAGTAAGGGCACTGAAGAAACATATGATCGTTATCCTCTCCGGATGACCAACATAGAACACATCTCGAAGGGAGAATCTTACATCTCTTGGTAAGGTTCTCCACAGTAAGCAATTTCCGGTTAATGGCCAACCAAGTTATAAAGGAATACCTCAGATTATTGTACCTATTCTAGATCATGTTCTTCCAAATAAACTTATTGCTAAGAAGGTTTTTGTCATAGAAAGCCTTGGCTTTTTCCTTGTAGATCCTTGAGTTGGCATAGGCATCCATTCTCAGTTCTTCCAGCTCAGACAGTTGCAATTTCCTATTCAAACCAGCAGCAGTTGGATTAAAATTTAAAGCTTTAATGGCCCAGTAGGCCCTATGTTCTATCTCCATTGGCAGATGACAAGCCTTTCCATACATCAGTCTAAAAGGGGACATTCCAATTGGGGTCTTATAGGCAATCCTATAAGCCCATAGAGCATCCTGCAATTTCAGGGACTAATCCTTCCTGTCAGTTCTCACAATTAACTCTAAAATATGCTTGATTTCTCTGTTAGAAATCTTCACTTGCCCACTGGTCTGTGGGTGATATGGAGTAGCTATTCTGTGTGTAACAGAATACTTTTTGAGCAAGCTCTCAAAGTGTCTTTAACAAAAATGACTCCCCCCATCACTGATGATAGCTCTGGGGGTGTCAAATCTGGAGAAAATATTATCCTTCCAAAATTTGAGGACAACTGTGTGGTCATTAATTCTTATGGTAGTGGATTCTACCCATTTAGACACATAATCCACAGCCACACGAATGAACTTAAAACTACAGGAAGGAGGGAAAGGACCCGTGAAGTCTATTCCCCACACATCAAACAGTTCTACCACAAGGATGGGGTGTAATGGCATTGAATCTCTTTTGGATATGCTCCTCATCTTTTGACATCTCTGACAGGACTTGTAATGCTCTATTGCATCCTTGAACAAGGATGGCCAATAAAACCACATTGGAGCACCTTGGCTGCAATCTTCTTTCCCCGAAAATGATCTCCACAGGCTTGTTCCTGGCACATTGTGAGTATATTGTGGAACTCACTCTCAGGAATACATCTCCTAACCACCTGGTCTGTAGAACACTTATAGAGGTAAGGATCCTCCCATAGAAAATATTTAACCTGAGAAAAGAATAGCTCCTTGTCCATCTTGGACCAGTGTGGGGGAATCTTATCAACAGAAAGGTAGTTTACTATGTTAGCAAACTAGGGAACATTCCCATTGATGGCAAACAGTTGCTCATTAGGGAAAGAATCATTCACAGGTATATCAGCACAATCAACAATCAAAATCCTGGATAAGTGGTCTGCTACCACATTCTCCACACGCTTTTTGTCCTTGATCTCAGGATCAAACTCTTGTAGCAGGAGGATCCATCTGATCAACCTGGGCTTGGCCTTTTTCTTGGGCAGCACATACTTTAGGGCAGAGTGATCAGTAAAGATCACAATTTTATATCCTAAGACATAAATTCGTCCAAAGCAAAGACTACTGCCAGAAGCTCTTTCTCAGTGGTGGTGTAATTCTGCTGAGCATCTGTCAATGTCTTGCTGGCATAGTAAACTACAAAAGGTAGTTTCTCTCTTCTTTGCCCCAAGACTGCGCCAATTGCAAAATCAGAGGCATCACACATTAGCTCAAAAGGAAGAGAATAATCTGGGGCTTGTATCACAGGGGCAGAAGTCAAACACTTTTTCAATACCTCAAAAGCAGTCAAACATTCAGCATTAAACACAAAGGGTACCTCTTGACACAGCAGGTGGCACAGTGGTTTAGAGATCTTGCTGAAATCCTTGATAAACCTCCTAAAGAAACCAACATGTCCTAGAAATGACCTAACTTGCTTGACAGTTTTTTGAGGAGGTAAGTATGAAATCAGATCAATTTTTGCTTTATCTGCCTCAACCCCCTTCTGAGAAACCACGAGACTAAGAACAATTCCATGGGTGACCATGAAATTGCTCTTTTTCCAGCTCAAAACTAGATTGGTTTCCTCACATCTTTGAAGCACAAGGGAGAGGTGATGGAAACATTGATCAAAATTATCACTATACACTGAGAAATCATCCATAAAAATTTCCAAAAACTTATTGCATGTAAGAAAATATCGCGTACATGCATATTTGGAAAGCAACAGGAGCATTGCACAGTCCAAATGGCATCTTTCGTAAGCAAATCTGCCAAATAGACAAGTAAAAGTTATCTTTTCCTGATCTTGTGGATACATTGGTATCTGGTTGTAACAAGAATATCTATCAAGAAAATAGTAATAAGCCTTTCCTGCTAGCTTATCCAAAATCTGGTAAATAAAAGGCAATGGGAAGTGGTACTTCCTAGTCTTGGAGTTCAGTTTTTTGTAATCAATACAAACCCTCCAATCAGTGAGCGCTCTGGTTGGCATTTATTCTCCAGACTCATTTGGGACTACAGTGATGCCAGACATCTTAGGAACCACCTGGGTAGGTGACACCCCTTCAGAATCTGAGATAGGATAGATCGCTCTAGCATCAAGTAGCTTGACAACCTCTGTAATAACCACTTCCTGCATGTGAGGATTCAATTTCCTCTGCATCTCCCTAGAGGATTTGGAACTCTCTTCCAGGTGAATGTTGTGCACGCACACAGATGGGTTAATTCCTCCTAGAATAGCAATGGTCCATCCTATTGCTTTCTTATGCATCCGGATCACACAAAGTAATTTTTCCTCTTGCTCCTTAGTGAGGGAAGAAGAGATAGTTACAGGCAATTTCTGATCCTACCCCAAGAAAGCATATTTGAGAGATTTTGGGAGCTGTTTCAGCTCTAAATCAGGTGGACTATCAAGTGAAGGTGGTAAAGGTGCCTTCGAAGGTAAAGGGAGGAGCAACATAGTAGGTTTCCAATGAGAATGTTGTATTTTCCCCACTGAAGAGTCCAAGGTTTTCACCTCTTCAATAAAATTAATGGGGGCCTCCCTTTCAACAGTCTCAGTTCAAATCTCCACAAATTCATCAAACACCTCATTCCAATTTAGCAGTTTGGGCAAGGTCTCCTCAACAAGCTCATCAATAACATCAACCATAAAACAATCTTCACTCTCAAAGTGAGGTTGATTAGCTACATTATACACATTAAGCCTCACATTCTTATTTTCAAAAGTTACCTCCATCACCCCAAATCTGCACTGAATATAGGCATTGACAGTGGCCAGAAATGGCCTGCCCAATATCACAGGAATTGGGGTGGTGCACTTAGTAGGCATCATATCCAAAACTAAGAAATCTCCTGAGTAAAAAAATTTATCTACCCCTACCAGCACATCCTCAATGATACCCACAGGTCTCCTCTTAGATCTGTCAGCTAGTTGTAAGATAATAGGTGTGGGTTTCAACTCTCCCCAACCTAACTTCGCATACACACAACATGGAAGTAGGTTAACACCGGCTCCCAAATCTAGAACTTTCCCTATGGTGTGGTTCCCAATAATGTAGGGAATTGTTGGAACTCCTGGGTCTTGGAGTTTAGCTGGGGTTGTAATGGACAAAACCTGTTTTACTTTTTCAGCAAAAAATACTTTCTTGGATAAATGGATCCTAGACTTTTTTTTCTGGGTGCACAAATCTTTCAGAAATTTTGCATAGGCTGGGATTGATTGTATGGCATCAAGCAAAGGTAAATTACTTTTTACCTACTTAAAAGTGTCTATCATTTCATGCATCTGGGTAGTCCCCTTGTCAAAAGGAGAAGGCTCTTGAAGGGATCTAGGAAATGGCATATGAGGCACTACTAGAATCTCATCTGCTGCCTTATCATTTTCATCACTTTTTTCTTTGTTTTTATTTTTTTCTTTCTGTGGGAACGCAATAGCAGCCCCTTTATTTTTCCATGCTGCTCCTGCTGCATCTCAACAGGAAATGAACTTTCTTGTCCTTGTACACTCTCTCTTGCTTTCATGCCCACTTGATTGTCTACCACCTTGCCACTCCTTAGGGTTGTGATTGCTTTAGCTTCCTCATGGGTTGAGGAACCTTCACCAATCATGTACTAACCCTTGAGATTATTCATTGGTTGACTTGGCAATCTGCCCTCTTCCCTCCTAGTTAGAGTATTAGAGATTTGACCAAGCAAATCCTCAATTTTTTAATACTCTGACTGTAGAGCTCATAGTCTGTGATAAGGAGTTCAAGTTTTACAGTGATGACAGAACATGTTCTTCAAATGAGGGTGCTCTAGGTTGTGGTCAAGGCAAAGCTAACTGATTTGGTTGTGGGGCAGACAAAGAAAATTGTTGTCTAAGGACATAACCTTGGTTGTACTGCTGAACTGGTCTATATGGCAATATTTGCTGCTATTGCTGGGGTTATTGGAATTGTCCTGCCTCCACCTCAAATTGGGGTGGTTTCTCCATGGGTACCCAGTAGGTTGCTGCCCATATGATTAGGCTGCATTGGCATGCTCTATAACCAGTTCAGGGAATTGACTAGCTGAGGGACAGTCTAGCAATGAGTGAGTAGGTGACTAGCATATCAAATGTGCCTCTTCCACCTGTGCATGAGTTTAGGGCTGCAGCACACTCAACACTCTATCAAATTTATGGGACAAGCTATCCACCTTCTTAGCCAGGTCATTGTACACAGTGAGCTCATACAATTTTTCCTTGGAAGGGGGTTCTTTTATCACTCTAGCAGCTGGTTCATTGTCATTTCTTGACAAATACTCCTAGTGTATGGAGTTTTCACTTATCACATCAAATAATTCTCAGGCTTCCTCATCAGTTTTGCTGAGGTATGTGCCACCACATGAGGTATCAATCATGTCTCTACTCTTAGAGCCAATCCCTTGGTAGAAGCTCTGGACAAGCTGCCACTTAGGGATTTGATGGCGGGGGCACTGCCTTAGCAGCTCTTTAATCCTTTTCCATGCCTCAAGAAAATCCTCAGTTGGGAATTGAGCAAAGGAGATGATGCTCTTTCTCAACTGGCTGGTTTTATTCATAGGGAAAATTTTGGCTAAAAACTGACATTGCAAGGCATTCCATGAGGTTATGCTGTTGGGAGGAAGCATGTTGAGCCAATCTCGGGCTTTGTCCTTTAGTGAAAAAGGAAAAAGCCTCAGTTTTGTGGCCTCATCTCCCAGACCAACAATCTTGAATGTAGTGCATAGAGACAAAAATTTATCTATGTGCTTATAAGGATCCTCCTTACTAAACCCATGGAAAGATGGCAGCATTTGGATGGTTTGGGCCTTAATTTCATAGTTTCCCTCAACATTGAGAAATTGAATGCAGAAGAGGATGAGTACACCCCTGGTGCATAATATTCCCTCAATGGTCTTGGTTGTTCACCCATCTCAACTGTCGCGCAATGGTCAGCAGGAATGTCTGTTGGTTGTCTAGCTCTAAGGA
This sequence comes from Chloranthus sessilifolius, assembly GCA_021018995.1. Lineage (NCBI taxonomy): Eukaryota > Viridiplantae > Streptophyta > Magnoliopsida > Chloranthales > Chloranthaceae > Chloranthus > Chloranthus sessilifolius. The sequence goes on from CM037597.1 coordinate 86,270,094, forward strand.
TCCTCTCAACTTCAAAATTTATAGGTAAAATCTCAGGGTTAAGAGTCCTTCTACCAAACATACATCACACAGCAGGAACAAATTATAGCTAACAAATACAAATACAGAAACACAAACACACTAAGTATTGCCTGTAAATTCAAAAATTACAGAAATGAAATTGCAACCAAAGGAGCAAGAAATGCAAACTCATGCAGAATCAGCTCCAGCTGCAATCTATTTGCTCCTCTCTAGGCTACTGCTCCAGATCAGAAAAAATTCTAACTACAAAAACTACAACAACATTTATTCAAATATAACAAAGAAAAAAATAGATCTAACTCCGAACATAAAGAAAAACTCATATCTACTACTTAAATGTCAAATCCCCGGCAGCGACACCAAAAACTTGTTGAGCATAATTGTTGTGCATTTATTTTATTAAAAAGTGATGGTAAAAATATGGCACAAAAGCACAAAAATAGAATGGATTGAAACATCACAAAAATAATAGTCATTTATACACAGTTTTGATGAATAATAGTTTGTCCCACAAAGAATTGTGATCTAAGGTAGTAAATCTCCAGATCTGCTACAGATCTGGCAAATCTAATCCTATTCTAACATAAACTAAGAAACACAGGAGAAAGAGATGGTGTTTTTGGCTGTCACTACACTAAAAATAGAAATGAAATGGATATAATTAAAATTAGAATCGAAAGCTAAATCAGAGCTAAAGTAAAAATAATTGAAGAAGATAGCAGATGTTTTGGTAAAATAAAACTAAAATATGGAGAAGTAAATAGCCAGGGAATAGTTTTTCACTGTAAAATTGATTTGCAAAGCAGAGTAGAAGCTGGATCTGCATCAAACCTTCATTTGGCTATAAGCATAAATGTAAAGTAAAAGGATCCAAATCAGCCCTGAGATATGGACTAGTCCTAGGGTTATACTCTGTCCACTCAAATAGTCACAGAGTATCCCATGGATATAATCCAGTCATGAGAGAAGAGATGAAACAGTAAAAATACTGCGAATGCCATGGATGCAAGGCTACAAGCTCATGCCTCCATAGGTATATAAAATCTATGGAAATCTGATGAAAATCACTAGATCTACAGATGAAATGAACAATAAAACTAGATATTCATTGATCTAATACTTACAGCGAATCAACCCTCAGATCTGCAGTCTTTCCAATGTCCACACTTCTTACAAAGCTTTTATAATTCAAATTACAGATCGAACTAACCCGAGCTATTACAGAGATTTAACAAGCCATGGGTGCACTAAAGGGAGAAGAGAAGAAGAAGAATAAAAGAAAAAGGCGGGAATAGACTTCTTCAAAAAATCCCCAGATCTCTGGATTCCTCCATATGTTTTTTTTCCTTCCTATTTATGCACATCCCAAATATAACTGATTTTCCTTGGCCTACTAGAGAAGAGGAGAATCAAATCAATTTAAGACCTGATGACATGGTTGAATTTCCTCCATGTATTGCCCCAAATTGGTTAGAAACATAGTGCACACGTAGGGCAGTTTGGCCAGGTGTCAGCTGTGCTGATGGAGTTCCAAAAATGTCCTTCAAAACTGACAGCTAACTGCTTGAACCCGTTCCTCGAGTGGTGTCAGCTTCAGAACATCAATCTCGACAGGTTCTCGAGCAGTTGGAGTGTCTTTAGGATGAATCTCGAGTGGAGCAATGGCTTTAGGATTACAATTCGAATAGATTAGACAAAAGCTTGATAGGATGCTTCAGTAGTCTTTATACAACTCAACGGGGTCATTACTTCTGGCACTTAAGCTCGACAGGTTAGTGTGCATCTCAAGTGCATTGGATCCAACTGCTCAACAGGTTACTTGCCTTAGCCATGAACCACTCGACAGGTTGCTGTTTTAAATTGTAAACTACTCGGCAGGTTCAGGAAACCACTCGAGAGGTTAAATCTATTACTACAAACTGCTTGAGTGGATGATGTTGCAGCTATGAACCACTCGACAGCATCACTGCGGCTTCAGCACCTGCTTGAGTGTGCATCAAATCTACTCGATAGGTGCTTTAACTACTCGAGGAGTCATTTTCTACAGGTCCAATGTGCTCAAGAACTGCTTGAACTTCCTGTTCTGCACCTCTGCTGATATGCCTAGTCAGTTGCAGCACTCTGTCATGCATGGGTCTTCTCATCAGCTAGTGATTGACTCTGATCTCACAACTTTTGGCTTTTATTATATGAATTTCTGCACTTCACTGTAGATTATTGCTTACTACAAAACAACACTCAAAAAGTAGTTATTAAACAGCTCTAAGGTCTAATAAGGGCTAGGTTAGAAGGTGAAAAGTGGCACTTTTCAGTGGTTAGCAATACTCTTCAAAACATGGAAATATTCTTGTTTAGCAATTCCAGAAAATATCGATATATACTACATGCATCAATAATCTGAATTTCGAGAAAACAAGGATTCGACGAGATGTTCTTACCTACCTCAAGTGTCAAAATCTTACAAATCAAAAGCATATGAATCAAGGCTAACTCTCTCTCAAATGGTCCACGTATTCACCTAAATTACATGTCACATATTTACCAATGATTAATGAATCATTCATGACAAATGCAACAATTCACAAGGCATCACAAGGCACGAAATCCCAAGCTCATAATTGTTGGTAGTCTTTTTATACTCTTGCTGCTATTTTATTAAGAACAGTGAAGAGAATAAATCAAGAATGGGGAATTGAAGATGGGTCAGCACAGCAAGTCTGAAATAAATACAGTCCTGCAAGATACAGGGTCCATTGTAGCATGTTTTAATAAGTAAGAGTTTGTCCAACAGAGAAATTGATCTACAACCCAAAATGGGCTATAATAGTAGGCCTCCAGATCTGGCTACAGATCTGACAATCCTAAAGAAAGGGAGTTGGGTGTCACGACTACACTAAATTAATCCTAAAAGCAGAGAAATAAAATTTAGCCCTATCCTAAAGAAAGGGTTAAGAGGAAGATGGTGGTAGGGTGTGCCAAAATAAAATACAAAAATTGTGAGAAGTAAGCAGGTTAAACTAGAGTCAAAGCAATGGTGTAACTCAGATTTAGTCTATCTCTATAGTTTTCCTTGTTGAGACGCTATTAAAAGCCTCAATAAGGTAAAAATATTCGGTTTAACCCATGCCATTTGGGGCACTCTTAGGGCTATACTCTGTACACTCTAATGGTCACAGCGTATTCGATAGAGTCTGTCAAATCCCATTGGTTAAAACAGACATTGCCAATCTAACCCAAGGGAGTGGACTGATCATTCCCCCAACCACTGGGCCAGATCAAGCCATGAATATTATTGTAGCACTATGTAATGCCAGTGCTACAAGCTCCCCAGATCTGCGGACAGACCTGGCTGACATTCATAGGTATTCCAACCCATAAGATCCTAACTGCTTTGCTAAGGCTAACTACTCACTAGTGCCCAAAAAAAGGACCATGCAACAGGTTGAATAAGGCTTTAGATTTAGCTGGTCATTGCTACAAATGGCCTGTAATGACTCGACCTCAAGCTACAATTACTACAAAGAGATCAGATTTAACATCTGATGTCGGCTAGGTAAAACAGAGAGGAGTCAGTTCCTGTACAAACCTCCTCACAAGACTCTAGAAGGTCATGTGCAGAGGAGAAGAATCCTTCTCAAGCATGTGAATGGACACAACCTTAGTGCTATACTCTGTCCACTTGAATGGTCACAGGGTATCCCATTGGTATGTCCATCCCACAGAGGCCTGAGAAAGAACATGAAAAATGTTGCAACCAACATGGTCCACAGGCCTCCGAGCTCCCTGGATCTCACTACAGATCTAGCATTGCTTTCCATGGGGCTGTCAAACCAAGGGAATTCAGATGGTAAGCAATAGATCTACTAGAAACTGAATGGATTAGTCTCAAATACATGGATCCTATAGACATCTAAAGAAACCATAAGATCTTTAGATTCAATTAAGCATTAAAATGACAATCCATTGATGAACATGAAACTTACAATGAATTATCTCAAGGCTGCAGCCTGTACACAACTGCTCATCCAAATCCCAATGTATACCAAAAACCTATTACAAACTGAAATGAAACTAAACCTAGCTACTTACAAGGGGGTTAGCCAGCAAGTGTTGGGCTAAGAGAGAAGAAAAATAAGAAAAAGAGATGATCAAACCCTAACCCTAGCCTGCTAAAGTTCTCAGCCGACAGAGGATGAAGGAAAGATGAAAATAACAAACTCTAAGTATAGCTTATATACTCTGTCAAAATGACCTTGGCTCTAAAGAAATTAACCCTAATTTTTCCAGCAGATGTGGCACTGTTTCAACCCTTGGATGCTTGGAGATATGCGCCCCGAAATTCATACCTCAGGAAATGTTCCCTAGCCTTGGAAATTCCTAAAAAGCCCTTCAGTTAAAACTAAGAAGTGGAGACCCCGTGCTTCACAAGGCTGGTATCTACTTTTAGCTCATTCGCGCAGCTGCTTTGCCTTCGCGGAGTTACCTTTGGCTAGTGGGAAGTGCTTACTTGCGCGTTAGCTCTTCATTTGATCTCACAATTTTCTGGCGCTACAATGCTATCGCGGAGATGATCTGAAGTGCCAGGATTTCTCACTCAGTTGAGCTTTAGAAGCTCTCTCTCTCTCTAAGTACTCGCGCAGTTATACTCCTACACTCGCATGGTCAATGGAAAGGCTTCAGAGTGTGCAAGATCTGCCCGAAGAGGATTTTGGGCGTCTCTTTCTTCCAGGGCTACGTGAGAACTCTGCGAGGTGATAGTTTATTCAGTGTACATATGGACTTGCTGTGTTCTTCATGCGGCTGCTTTTGCCCTTCATTGACCAAATCTTGGATAGGTTAGCAGAAAAGTCTTTTTATTGTTTTCTCGATGGCTATTCAGGGTATAACCAAATCCCTGTTTACCCACAAGACTAAGAAAAGACTACTTTTATATGCCTATTTGGCACCTTTGCTTATAGAAGGATGCCATTTGGACGCTGTAATGCTCCTGCAACTTTCCAAGGTGCATGTATGCTATATTTTCTGACATGATTGAGCAGTTTCTCTAGATTTTCATCGATGATTTTTCTATTTTTGGGGATAATTTTAGCCAATGTCTACATCATCTTAGCCTTGTGTTGCAAAGATGTGAGGAAACCAATTTGGTGTTGAGTTGGGAAAAGAGCCATTTTATGGTCACTCAAGGCATTGTCCTTGGTCATGTGATTTCCCATAGAGGCATTGAGGTAGACAAGGCTAAAATAGATCTAATTGCACATTTACCCCCGCAAAAAATTGTGAAATAAGTCAGATCATTATTAGGGCATGCTGGCTTCTACAGGAGATTCATCAAAGATTTTAGCAAGATCTTGAAACCTCTCTACCACATGTTGTGCCAAGAGGTTCCCTTTGATTTCAATGATGAATGCTTTAAGGCCTTTGAGTTGTTGAAAAAGTGTCTAACCTCTGCACCTATCCTCCAAGCACCTAATTTTTCCATACCCTTTGAGCTGATGTGTGATGCATTAGACTTTGCGAATGGTGCAGTCTTAGGACAAAGGAAGGATAAGGCCTCTTGTGTGATTGCATATGCCAGCAAAACCATGATTGATGCTCAGTTAAATTACACTACAATTGAAAATCAACTGTTGGCAATTGTCTTTACTCTAGATAAGTTTAGGTCTTATGTGCTTGGATCCAAGATAGTGGTTTTCACAGATCACTCAACCCTCAAATACCTCCTGTCAAAAAAGGATGCAAAACCCAAACTGATAAGATTGATCCTCTTATTACAGGAGTTTGATCTTGAGATCAACGACAAGAAAGGAGTTGAAAACATAGTTGCAGACCACTTTTCTAGGATCCTAGCAGAGGAATTTGATAGGCTGCCTGTTAATGATTCGTTCCCAGATGAAAAACTATTTGTTGTCAGCACTTCTACACCTTGGTTTGCAAATATTGTGAACTACTTGGCAGTAGGTAAAATCTCCCCACATTGGAACAAAATGGACAAGGATCTATTCTTTTCACAGATCAGACATTATATGTGGGAGGATCCATACATATTCAAACATTGTGTAGACCAAGTGGTGAGGAGATGTGTCCCTGATGAGGAATTCCACAACATACTAACTATGTGTCATGAATAGGCTTGTGGAGGCCATTTCAGTGGGAACAAGACTGCTGCCAAGGTGCTCCAATATGGATTTTATTGGCCCACTCTCTTCAAGGATGGCTGGCATCCTTGTAAAACTTGTGAAAGATGCCAAAAGATGGGAAGTATCTTCAAAAGAAACTATGCCTTTACAGCCCATACTTGTGGTTGAGCTTTTTGACATATGGGGGATTGATTTCATGGGCTCTTTCCCTCCTTCCTATAGATACAATTATAATCTTGTAGCTATGGACTATGTGTCCAAATGGGTTGAGGCCATAGCTACAAGAACTAATGATCACAAGGTTGTCCTCAACTTCTTGAAGGACAATATTTTCTCTAGGTTTGGCTCCCCCAGAGCCATCATTAGTGATGGGGGGAGCCACTTTTGTAATAGACAGTTTGAGAATCTACTTAGAAAGAATTATGTGACAGACAGAGTTGTCACCCCATATCACCCACAAACCAGTGGGCAGGTGGAGATTTCTAATAGAGAAATCAAGCACATTTTGGTGAAAACAGTGAGAGTGGATAGAAAGGACCGGTTCTTAAAATTACCTGATGCTCTGTGGGCTTATAGGACTGCTTATAAGACCCCCTATAGGGATGTCCCCCTTCAGGCTGGTATATGGCAAGGCATGCCATTTACCAGTAGAGCTTGAGCACAAGGCATATTGGCCTATTACAGCATTGAATATTGACTTAACTTTTATTCGCATACACAGGAAACTCCAAATGTCTGAGCTGGAAGAACAGAGATTGGAGGCTTATTCCAATGCTAGGATCTACAATGAGAAGACCAAGGCTTTCTATGACAAGCATTTTCTGAGGAAGGAGTTCACAGCTGGCAACACGGTATGGTTGTTCAACTCTAAGTTAAAAAATTTTCCAGGAAAATTGAGATCCAGATGGGAGGGGCCTTACATAATTGAGCATGTATCCCTATTTGGAGCTGTTGAAATCAAGGGCCCAACAGATGGAAGGACAACGAAAGTAAATGGTCAAAGGCTCAAACTTGCTATTGAAAATGTAGTGGAGCCTGTAATGATCACCTACTATCATGAACCTCCATAGCATAGCTGAGTTTCAACAATGTGCACTACTGTTTATATCTTTGATTCATTTCTATTTGCCATGTTTGGTCAGTGCCACATATAGGATAATTTGTCACAAGTGTAAAATAAAAGACTGAGGGGAGTGTCAAAGCTGTTGAGAAAGAAACTGGAGAATGACTATTTAAACTAAAAAATAGCCTGTCGACAGGTTCTGTGAACATCTCAACAGGTTCTGAGAGTGCCCAATTTACTTTTCGACAGGATCTGGAGGTTGTCGAGCAGTGTGCATTAATTCTCGACAGGTGTTGGAGGTGTGAAGTTGGTTGTCGATAGGATCCATACAGATTTTGACAAGTTTTGCAGGCTTTGGTTGATTTCTCGATAGGTTCAGACTACCTATCGAGAGGTTCTATGAACCTCTTGAGGTGATTTTCTGGAAGAAGGAACCTATCGAGAGGATTGATTGATGAGCCCAAAAGAACCTGTCGAGAGGTTCTATGAACCTCTTGAAATGTATTCGTTTAAAATCTTCAACCTGTCGATAGGATTGCTTGAACCTCTCGAGAGGTTGAGCAATTTTTAATTCCTCGACAGGTTGTCCCAACCTGTCGACGTCTTGTCCCCAATCCCGTCGAAGCTCATTTTTCCTCCTTGCCCCCAATCGTCTGCCTGAACCTTAATAGCTCATATCTCCTTACCTTAACTCCGATTGCTAAAAATAGATCAACATGCACTTCACGGTATCATTCCCAATATTAAATTGCACGACGGTCCATACTTATCGAAACCAACATATCATTTTAGCAGTTAAGCTTGGAAGGACGAGGAAATTTATTATGATGATTCATATTTCACCACCCACACATTTTAAATATCAAGCCCTTTCCCCTCCATTGTACTCGTTCATCAATTCACCCCTCTCACAACTATGCGAATGACAAACCCATTGATTTGCCAATCAAATTCAACCCTGTTTGGGAAGATCCCCCACCACTAAAAGAGCCTGACCCATTACAATTCCTGTGGGACAAGTATGAAGAGGGGCAAAGGATTTTGGCCAAGGAGGAAAGGAAAAAGAATAAGAGGAAGAAGAAGAAACAGAAGAATGACCCTCCTGCATCTTCTCCCCCATCCTCCTCACTCCATCCACCACCTGCTCAACAGCCTTCTCCTTAACTCTCTGTTCTCCCCCTGGCTTGCAGTTCCACTTCCAGAAGTAGCAGGTTGAGGATATCCCGGAGCTAGGAGGACAAACGATTTTGTTTTTGACGGGGAATGTTGTTTGTCTAGATTTTTCTTAGGGTTATACTCTTTCCTGTACTTAATTAGGATTTTTTCCTTTTATGACCCTTTATTTTTTTGTCATTGTACAACTTTATGTGCTTAAATGAAATCTCTCTTTGTGATGTTTTGTATAGTTTACTTTCTATCTTTATAGTTGTTTAGTTGATTATTGGTGTGTTGCAGTTGTTCGCATTTTTGTTGAATGTTTTCTTTACTTTGTGTACTTTTATTTTTTTTCTCTTGCTACACATCTCCCTATCTTCCAAGCAGTGAGGACACTGCTCCTCATAGCTTTGGGGGTGTGGCAGCTTGTCAATGGACAGTTAATGGTTGTGCAGCAAGGTTTTAAGAGAAATTGAGGAAATAAAATAATTTCGCACCTGATATTTTATATATAGAGGAAATTTAAAACTTTTTAAAACTTTTTAAGATTGAAACATGCTATAGCTCTAACATTCTCATGAACCAAATATCAGGAATTTTTATAAAATGAGTGCTTAGTGAACCTAAAATGAGAGGAAATTGTGAGGATATACCCCAAAAGTCTAATGGAAGACCATATCCAGTGAGATTTGGGCCTGAGAAAATTTTTTCTCGAAGAGTGTCGCGGCAATTTTTTCTGCTCTAAGGACTGATTGAATCTACCTCTGCTCACTAGAAGTTAGGCAAATCTGAATTGAAATAACTTGACAGCACTCATGACATTGAGGACATGAAGTAAGGCTTTCATTTGGATAGTTTGAGCTTAAAATCTCCCACCTTTGAACTACCCTTGATACACACCTTTTTAGCCTTAAAAATCCTAGTTTTCTTTGACAACAACCAAAAAATATGAACCCAAAACCTCTTGACCTGTTTCAGTTCAGTCTCAACCTGAGAAATCAGGAAATAGGAGGAGAAGTGAGGTTGAAGGAGTAAGGTTTGACAATTTGGTGGAGAATGAAGAAAATATAGTTGAAGGCAAGTGTGATATATAGTTGTGGCATTCCAGCCAATAAAAATATAAAGAAGAAAAAAAAGAAAAAAAAAAGAGAAAAACAGAAAAACAAGAATGAGAAAGAGAAGTCACTTCATTGGATACATCAAAATGAGGATTGGAAATTGATCACTTTAAATCTGAAAATTCAACGAAGATGAAGATTGTGTTGAAATGAAGAAGGTGTACATGTCACCTCCTTACTTTACTGATTTCTCAAGTTTGAATTCCATTCCCCCCTTTTATTCTTTATAAACTTCACCCATAAGCCACATTACAATAAATAAAAAAAATCCTTACTGATCTGAAATTGATTGAGCTGTCATGTGGAGATGAGAATCTATCTAATCTGTGGTGAAGAGAGTTAAAAAATTTCAGAAATTAGAGCAATGCCTATGCTCATGCTTGCAGTCTTATTTGAGGGCTGTAACTGCTCTTGAGTTGTGAGAATTGATACACCCTTCTATTTCAATTGAAAGTGACAACCCTTGTAAGCCTTGGGTCTGAAATTAAGATTGATGGGGGTAATATCCAGAAAAAGATTCTCAATTGAAAGGTGAACTTTGCATTAATTTTCATACAAAATACCATGACATTAGCTGATTGATTATGAAGGAATTACATCAAGATTTTAGTTTTAAAACTGTCATGTTTTTGCTAAGAATCCTCTAAAAAAACTAAATGGACAAGGTGTGAAATGAATTTTATATTGCTTGAATTTTTTTTTAATATGCTGCACTATTATTAACTGACTTTATTGGAGAAGTTTGTGGGTAACTTCACTGTAAACTCTCAGGAGACTTCACTCCTCCACTAGGGATCACCTAGGTTTAAAATGCTTGATTCATATGCTAAACGCACCCGTGTTCCCTACGAAAGTGGCATTTAATTTTGTAGGTTAGTTGTTTTTACTTGCTCCTTTGCTTAGAGACTAGCAAAGCTTAGGTTTGGAGGTGTGTTAAGTAGTGAAAAATACCATTTTTCACCCCTTAACCTGACCTTTGTTGGACCCTTGAGCTGACTAATAATGTGTTTTGAGTATATTTTGTAGTTAAGCAATAAATTGCAAGCTTAATACAGACTTTCGCTTAAAAGAGCCCAAGAAGCACTGTGCTACCTAATTGGAAAGGCCGGAGACCAAGTTTAGCTGTAAGAAAGAAAGACTGAACCTACTAAGGGGTTGCTGAGTGTTGAACAAAGGAAGAATAGCACACCCAAGAGGTGTGCCAGCTGTGAGAGCACTGAAAATATGCTGTCGAGAGGTTCCATGAGGCTGTCGAGAGCTTCCCAGCACTTGTCGAGAAGTTCTGAGGGCAAGAAATGAAGTAGACGAGAGGTTGAACATGTGTATAAGAGGCTATCGAGAGGTACTGAGTTGAAAAGATAAAGATCTCGAGAGGTTTCAGTACCTACCGAGAGGTTGGAAGCACAGACGTGGATCCTGTCGAGAGGATACTTCAAGGTATAGATGAAGTCGAGAGGTTCTAGATACTTATCGCAAGGTTCAACTGAACCTATCGAGCAGTGCAGGATAACCTATTGATAACTTACCTAAAGCAACATCCAGTCTCGCGAGGATTGGGCCAACCTGTCGACCACATCACGAAAGATTGTATAACCCATCGACAGGATTGTCTATAACCTGTCGAGAGGATAAGTGTCGACAGGATTATCTATAACCAACCTCTCAAAATGTTCTCTGAAGCTGTCAACAGGATCTTCATTAAGTTCTCGAGATGTGCCAAACCTATTGACTAGCTACTTCAATCCTATCGAGGAGTCTGCGAAGCTGTCAAAAGCTAATGCAACCCGTTGATGAGAACTTAAGGCAAATTCAGAACCTGTTGAGAGGATCCCTTAAATCTCGTGACACTCATTTTGGCAACTTCTCAGCGTGTTTCTTCAACAACTGCCACTTTTAGATTTTTGTGCATGAGTTCCAAAGCACTTCAGTGACCCTTAGGGGTATTTTTGGTACATAGTTGGGCAGGCATGGAAACCCTTACTACTTCACATGTATTTTTCAGTTGAGAGCTAATGGGAAGAGAGCTTCTAGAAGAGAAATTGATCACATCAGTAGCCCAGAATAATAGAATTATTCTCTTGAGCACTGATTGGCTAAAACGGATCTGAGGACAGTGGAGAGTATAAAAGCTTGAAGAAAATACAGAACAACGACCCAGAATTCGATAGAACTAAAGCCTAATTCTAGATCCATTTTTCCCTTCAAATTCTCCCACCTTCCTCATTCCCTCCCCCATTCTCTCTTTAGCCAATCATGAGTGGCTAAAATCTTCTCAGTAGTTAGGGTGAGGTCTTAAGCTATAAATTGAGAGATTCAGAGGCTTGTAATAGACTGTATATTGCACAGATTGCAGATCTGGGGACAATAGTATTATATGCTTGCAATATAATTGTAGAATTTAAATATTATTCTGATCTATATTTTACTTTTTCATATTTAATTTCCCTAGATTGGATACTCCTGTGGATGCCAGCAAGAAATGGGGAGCTGGTAGCCTGACATCTGCAGCATCTGTAATGGTTTTATGTTCTAATCAAGAACCTTGGAGTGGAACAATCTCTTGGATGGTCTGTGACCATTAAAGTGGACAGATCATAGCCTTAGGATTGCTTCAATTCTCTGGTTGAGATCAGATCCTTATACCTTACATCTGCTAGAAATGGGGAGCTTGTAGCTAATGGAGGATTGTTGCAAATCAGATCTATACAAGGCCTTTGATTCCTTTGATTTTCGATGAGAGACCAATACCCCTAGCTATTGTTCTCACCCTTTTGATTTTTCATCTTTTCTATATCTCCCCTTACCTCTGTGTTTGATTAGAGCTGGATCAATAGCATTTATCTTTTGTAGTTATAGTGACAAAACCATAAAACCTCCCCTCTTTCCTGCTTTAGTTTTGTTTAAATTAGGATAGAGTGCCAGATCTACTCTAGATATGGAGATTTACCATCTTTTAGAACACATTTCCCTATGGACATACCCTTATTTACCTTTTAAAACTTGCTACAATACCCCTGAATCTTGCAGGATTTGTAGCTCACCTTGATTCGACATTGCTATAATGTGTGCAGTTAATCTGCTATTTTAATCATATAATAATTTCTAAGGTGGGCTGCACAACAGTACTTGGTGACATCCTTTTTGAAGCCTCTCCACCACCAAATTTTCTTCAAATCTTGGTACATCTTGGTAACATCCTTACGAATAGCATACTTTGACTTGTCGGCTTTGTCTAGAATGTTATGTTGGAGATCGACATAGGTCGATATATAAAGGCACCCTCAAATAACAATGATCTATCCTCCTTGATGGAAAAATTTGGTCTGGTTCCATCAATCACACCTTGTCTGACCTTCATAAGTTTCTCATCTTTCATCTGAAGATCATAGATATGATAAAAAATCGTTGGTCGTATCGTGATATTTGCCACTAATGCTCCTGAGTCTCCCACCTCAATTTTTATGTCATACAATGAAATATCTTCCAAAAGTTTCCATCGATGGATTCCCATGATAAGACTTGACAACTGAGCCGAACTCTTTCGACTCAAAGCATTCGCTACGACATTCACCTTGCCTGGGTGATATAAAATGGAGCAATCATAATCCTTGAGAAACTCGATTCATCTTCGCTAACTCATATTCAAATCTTTCTGAGTGAACAAGTATTTGAGGCTTTTATGGTTGGTGAATATCTCAAAGATCTCCCCATACAAGTAATGTCTCCATATATTTAGTGCAAAAATCACCATGACTAGTTCAAGGTCATGTGTGGGGTAATTCTTTTAAGGACCCTTGAGTTGTCTTGAACCATAAGCAATAACCTTCTGGTTCTGGTTAAGTACACAGCCTAACCCGCTACGTGATACATCACTAAACACAACAAACCCTTCAGTGCCAGTTGGAATAGCAAGCACTGGTGCAGAGGTAAGCCTTTTCTTAAGTCCCTGGAAGCTTTTCTCGCATGACTCAGTCCATTCAAACTTTGCATTCTTTCTTGTAAGTTGTATAAGCAGACTTGAGAGTTTAAAAAATTCTTCTACAAATTGTTTGTAGTAGCCAGCCAAACCTAGAAAACTTCTTACTTTTGTGACCGTCTCCGACTGTTCCCACTGTACAACGGCCTCTATCTTAGATGGATCTACTGTGACACCAGCTTCAGAGATAACATGTCCTAAGAAGCTCATTTGTTCTAACCAGAACACATATTTGCTAAGCTTTGTGTATAACTGGTGTTCTCGTAATGTCTGTAGAGCAATTTGTAGATGTTGTTCATGCTCATCTTTTGTCTTCGAGTAGATGAGGATGTCATCTACAAATACTACCACACATGTATCAAGATATGGTTTGAATACCCTATTCATGAGGTCCATGAAATATGTTGGGGCATTAGTTAAGCCAAAAGGCATCACTAAGAATTCGTAATGCCCATATCTGGTTTTGAACGCCGTCTTCTGAACGTCTCCGGCCATGACTTTTAACTAATGGTATTTGGATCTCAAGTCGATCTTGGAAAAGAGCCTTGCTCCTTACAATTGATCAAAAAGATCATCAATACTCAGAAGCAAATAATGGTTCTTGATTCTCAATTTGTTCAACTGACGATAGTCGATGCACAACCTCATCGACCCATCCTTCTTCTTGACAAATAAGACCCCAAGGAGAAACACTTGGTCTTATGAACCCCTTGTCCAAGAGTTCCTGTAGCTGCTCTTTCAAATCTTTTAATTCTGCTGGAGCCATCCTATAAGGTGCTTTAGATACTGGCTCTGTGTCTGGAGCTAAGTCAATTGAAAATTCCACTTCTCGATCTAGTGGTAATCCTGATAGTTCTTTAGGAAATACATCTAAAAACTCACAAACAACTGGGATATTAGAGATGTCATTCTTCTCGTCTCGTTGTTCTTTCAAAAATGTGAGGTAGCCATTGCACCTGTTTCTCATCATACATTTGGCTCGTATTGCGGAGATGAACGGTGCAATATTAGCCTTGTCACCACTAAATCAGAATGACTTTTCTTTTGGAGGACGGAAAATAACTACTTTTCATAGGCAATCCATGCTTGCATGGTAAGCGGAGAGCCATTCCATGCCAAGGATTACATTGAATCCCTGCATATCTAATAAAATAAGAACTGCTACTGTCTCGCAATCTTCAACTAGAACAATAATTGATCGGCAAAACATGTCCGTGTTCACCGAACTACCCGTAGGAACTAACACGACTAGAATAAAATCCAATGGCTCCAGAGTAACTTCCAACTCTATCACAAACTGTGAAATCACAAAGGAGAGTGTTGAACCTGGGTCTATTAACACCCGTGCTCTGTGTTTACAAGTGTCATGTTGATGCATAAGTAAGGTACCTATGTGTCAAACATAAAATTCTACTTAGAGTGTATACAGTGTATGTTGTGGCGTTCATGAATTGTAATTACCTATGATGAAATTGTTAAATAAATTTAGAGGAGAAATAAATAATTTTAACTGAGTTATACCTTGGATGACGACATTGGATGTTTGAGCATTCAGGGCATTAACAGCATATGCATGTCCTTGGATAGTAGGCCTCGTAGATCGTTTAGGCATAGGTGTGGCAGCTAATGACATTCCTTCTTTCCTTACTTCAGGGCAGCCCTTGATTATGTGACCCATCTCCCCACATTTAAAACACTCTCCCGTACCACGCCTACACTTCGACGTCTTGTGTCATTTCCCACAACGAGCACATGTTTCTCCTGGTGTAGACGATGCCACTCGTGAAAATCCTTGAGTAACAGAGGCTCCAGAAGTAAAAGTAGGACTAGGCGGACGATAAAATCTTATAGGTGGAGGCAAAGGTGGCTTCGAGTAATTGATCTGATTTGGTTGCCTTAGTGTCAGTACTGTAAACCTCGACTTCTTGTTTACTGGTTCACAGCTATTCGACTTCACTTGATTTACCTTTTCTCTATTCTGTTGGTCCTTTCTTTTGTACATATCTTCTATGTCTTCTTTGGAAATAAGAGTCTTGCTCATCACTTCTCCATAAGTTCCCAACTATAACACAAAAATCCTATCGTGTATATTTGGCCTTAAGCCGCATTGGAACTTCTTGGCTTTCATCAGATCTGAGGCCACGTGCTCTAATGCAAACCTTGAAAGTCTCATAAACTTCGTTCCATATTCTCATACTGTCATCCTTCCTTGTTCCAATTGAAGAAATTTCACTTCCATCTAATTCCTCACTTGCTTGGGAAAATATTCCTTGTTGAACTCCTCAGTGAATTCTTCCTAAGTCCACAATGCATCTGGATTAACTTGTTCTTTTATTCTTGATACTGATTTCCACCATGGATCGGTCTCCCCGTCTAATTTGAAAGCAACCCATCTAACCTTTTCATCCTCAGTGCATAGGAGTACACTAAATATTTTCTCCATTTCACTGAGCCACTTCTCAACTTCTATTGGATCTGCTTGTCCTGAGAAACTTGGAGGAGCATCCTTTGGAATTCTATGAATGCTAAGGGTGTAGGTGGGGGCGTATATCAATTTGCATTATTTTCGGCCATCAACTCAGTTTGTTGTGTCATAGCATTGGCCACTTTCTCCATAGCTTGTGCCATTCTTTCCCTTTTATCTCTTCCTTGATTTTCCTCCTCTGGAGGAATTCTCTCACCAATTGGAATCCTATTCGGACCCATGGTAATCCCTTAACCACTCCTGGTATTTCTGGTACGACCACCTCTCGGTCTACCTCTAGCTGACATCTCAATTTGTTAACATGAAATAAAAGTTTCATTAACAGAAGGCCCCTATACTCTGACAAAGCCTTAAACTAAAAGTCTAAATCTATGTCTCATCAGATATTTTTAAAGCCATAAGCATTGAAACTAACAGTGGCAGCCCAGATTTCCTACCTTAAAAGTTGTGCCATCAGATCACCATTTCCGACGATCCCAGAATTGAACACATATCATGTACACTCACACAGTGGAATTAAGCTGAGATCTCTTGCAATTACAGATAGAGTCATCATATATATGGCAAAAGATACTACATATCTATATAACAAGATAAGATGACGGTTCTGTCCTTATGCATAACATAAGTATGACAGAACCGAAACGAACCACTGGTGATGGCCAACCATCACCCGAAATAGTAGTTCACAACATTAATTACATTTCATGAATCCATTGTTCTAAACAAAATATAAAGGCCGGATGTACCAAGCCTTCAATAAAATCTAAAATATCTCTGAAGGTCCCCTAAGGGAAGTAGTCCTTTGGCAGATGATCAGATTCCTCCTTTGAAATATAATATGGATCTTCCTCACGGTCAGACTCTTCAATTCCTAACTCAGCATTTGTACCTGTGACATATAGTCGAAGGGTGAGCTAACAGTCTAAGCTCAATAAGGGGAATATCACTAGCGTGCATAACATTTTTCTAAGCATATATCTTATGACTGAATTCAAAGCACATTTTACAACAACTAGGGTTTTAGATGCTTGAATCAAAACAAAATAGAATTCAAGTTACACATTCATGATTTGTTTCGTAGTTTCAATGTTCTCACTTAATTCGGTATCACATGCTTCTCGTGCTTCAAAGTGACTTAAAACCATAACTTAACTAAGCTCCCAAGCATATATAGCATTGGGAGCCACACAAATACCGATGGGAATCCCCGAACTACCGTCGTTCAATAAGCAATTTCACAAGAATGCCATGCCCCTTAGCTAAGTTACCAGGGGTCCCTGAGCTAAGTTAGCATGGGTAACTTGTGTCGGAATGACAAGCCCCTGAGCTATGCTAGCAGGGTCACTTGTGCCTCAAATATTGATCGTTGACAGGTCAACATGTACGGAGATCCTGCCATACCGGATGCACGATGGGGACTCATTTCAAGTGAACCTTAAATCATTGGGAAGATGCTAACTTATAGTTTATCATTGTCTAGTTGATATGTGTGATTAATTTATAACTAGATTTGGAGTTGCACACACTTGCTTATCACGCTCACATTCACACAGAAGGTTGCTTCTCACACTTATCACGTTCACACATATTTCTTATCATGTTCACACACATTACTTATCACGCTTATCATATTCATGCACACTAATCATATTCACACACACACATTCTTATCATGTTCATATTATCTATACATTTGATATCAAATGTCACGTTAATGAATTTCCCCTACCTTTTACGAAAATAAGTCAAATCACACGAAACAAAGTGAAGATCCTTAAGCGCATATCCGATTCATAACCTACATTTCAAGGTATTGAAAGGTCATTAACTATTACTTATAAGATCACACACACCAAATATTTAAAAGATTCTCGAAGAAAAATAAGAAATGGACCAAACTTGCTCAGTGGTGCGTGCGAGTTCCATGGTCACTCGAGTGAGTCATATGGCACCTCACAGTAGTGCGAGCTCGCTCTAGCGACTGTACTCTCTTACTCTTTCTCACTCTCATAGCCTGAGACAGTCACTCACACAAGTTCTAAGGTTGTGCAAGTGACTTTTCATGGTTAGACTCAGTCGCGCAAGCGACTGTTCACAGGTTTCTTTTACGCCTAATCTGAAGCTTATCTTGTGCGAGCGAATTCAAGTCGTTCATGAGAATCTTAAGGACATGCGAGCGACTTTCGGAACTTTGGGGTTTTTTCTCAAAATCTTACTTTCTTTCTTTTCCCCCTCTCACCAAACTCTCATATATATTAAATGAATCATATCTAGGGTATTTATTACTATCATTTATCAACAATTATCTACCATTAATGCATGCAAAATCACAAGATCTTACCTCATTAATCTTTATGGATTCATGATCAAATGAATGCACAAATTGATGCTTCTTCCACATGAATCAGAAAGGTTTGAGGTCCACCTTCTCGCAATCGTGTCGGAATGCATGCACGATCAATTCCCTTCCAATTGACACAACTCATGGTTCATGCTCTACGGCGATTCCAACATGAACTTCTCACACTCTTCACAATTCCAAAACAAACACTCCCTAGGTCACCTGTTGAGAGTCAACAATCAAGAAAGAGGAGCAATTTGCATGATAGATCGCCCATGATCTTGTTCTCAAGCACACAGTTCTCACGAGCTCTCTCTCTGCTTTCACTCTTCTTTTCCAAAAATTTCAAAGGCAATGCATAGAAAAGGGTTAACCC